>CM070711.1:28363876-29643883 GCA_036346275.1 Otatea glauca
TTCACATCACTGACGGGTTTTGGCTAAAACCGTTAGTGATGTGAATTCTCATCACTGACACTTTTATTCAAAAACCGTCAGTGATGAAAATGGTAAAAATCAATGACAGTTTTTGGCTAAAACTGTGTGTGATGAGAATTTCCTGGCAATAAGTATAGAGAGCCCCAACCCACTTAGTGTTTTTAGGGTTTCCCGAGCAATTTTTGAAGTGGCTACGATTGTGAGACGATCTGGTGAAAGGAGACCATGGATTTGGAAGAGTAATTATAGATCTTTTTGTTCTTTGTGATCTAAGGTTAGTAATTGGTTCTAATTGCATTATATTCAAGATCTAACTTGGTAAAGAGGGAATTGAAGATGATTTAGATCTAGCTTGGTATAGATCCATTTGTTTTTTGTGATCTAAAGTAGTAAATGGTTCTAATTGCATTGTACTCAAGATGTAGCTAGCTAGGCAAAGAGAGAATTAAAGATGCTAAGTTTAAATGTAGCTTATATATAGATCCATTTGTTCTTTGTGATCTAAGAAGTTAGGTTGGTAAAGAGAGAATTGAAGATACTTCTTTTAGATCTAGCATGTAGATCCATTTGTTCTTTGTGATCTAAGGTAGCTAGCTTGGTAAAGAGAGAATTGAAGATACATTTTGTAGATATTGTAGATTGTAGATCCGTTTGTTCTTTAGATCTAGTATGATTTATGATTTAAGGTAGGATTTAGCTAGTTAATTTGTACTCCAATTTAAGAATGTGTGCATGTGCACTCCTAGTGTACTTCATTATTTAACACTTATTATTATATATGTAGCGTAGATGGACCGAAGTTGGATGTACACTGAGAACCGTGTGAGTGCCGAGTACAGTAATGATGTCTTTGTTTTTAGAAGAGCTGCAGAAGATGATATGCTTGATAAGGGGTCCAATTTATGTCTTGTCCATGCATTGACTACGATAATATGACGATGTTTGGTAACTCCGCCTAGATCGAAGCACACGTGATTCTAGGGGTTTCAAAAAGGGGTATGCATGTTGGACCAGTTACGGTGAAGTGAAGATTATACAAGAAGCAGGTAGTATTAACATCGCCGACAAAGTCAACAATATGCCGGATGATATCGATTGTGCTTCCGGTGAGGATAGGTTGTAGGATGACAATCTAGATCAGATGTTGCACGATGCAGAAGGGAACAGTGATGAGAGAGAGTATGGTAAATTTTGGGGCTTGATGGAAGACTCGGAGAAATCATTGTTTCCGGGCTGCAAGTCGAAATACACAAGGTTTTCATCGGTGCTTGAACAGCTGAAATTGAAGGCAAGCAACGGTTGGTCCGACAAGAGATCCACGACGCTGTTAGGTCTATTATCGGACATACGTTTGGAGAAAAACGAGTTGCCAACAACCACCTACAAAGCCAAGAAGTTTCTCTGTCCCTTGGGAATGAACGAGAAAGAATACATGCATTTCTGAACGACTTTATCCTCTACCGCAAAAAGTACGCAAACTTGCATGTATGTCCAGTGTGCAATGCATCCTTGTACAAGCGTAAATATCAATCAGATGACAACAACGAGGGCATCGAGGTGAAGAATGGACCTTCTGCTAAGGTAGCATGGTATTTGACTGTAATTCCCCATTTGAAGCATTTAGATGACATCGAGAGTGTGTGGCTAAATCACTTGTGCAAAACTGTGTACATGCATCACCGTAGGTTCCTTCGAAGGAATCACGCATACCGCAAGATGAAGAAACAATTCGACGGAAGGAACGAGGACAGTCTAGCTCCAAGGCCTTTAAGCGAGAGAGATGCTCATGACATGGTTAAGGAGTTTGATGTTGCACATGAAAAGGGCCGTAAATCGAGGACCCATGAGAAGAGCAACTGGAAGAAGAGATCAATATTTTGGAACCTACCATATTGGGAGCACCTAGAAGTTTAGCACTGCATCGGCGTCATGCACGTAGAGAAGAATGTATGTGATAGCTTGATTAGTCTCTTACTAAACATAAGGGCAAAACAAAGGATGGTATTAATGCACGGCTTGATCTGGTCGATATGGGCATCAGACCTAAGTTAGCACTGAAAGAAATCGATAAATGCTGAATGTACTGCGAACCTGCTTGTATGGTGTTAAAGTTCTGTCCGGTTACTCCTCCAACATGAGGAGACTTGTTTCGATGCAAGATTTGAAATTAACTAGCATAAAGTCTCATGATTGTCATGTGCTGATGACACAGGAGCTCTCTATTGCAGTTAGAAGTATTTTGCCGGTCAAAGGTTCGGAAGACAATCACGAGGATGTTTTATTTATTTAACACAGTTGCTCAGAAGGTCATCGATCCCGAAGGACTAGATGCTCTGCAGGCTGAGGTGGTGATGACTATGTAATCTTGAGATGTATTTCCCTCTGTCGTTTTTCGATATCATGGTCCATCTCATTCTTCACCTTGTGAGAGAGATAAAGATGTGCAGGCCCATGTTCCTACGTAGCATGTACTCGTTTAACGGGTACATGGGAATTCTCAAGTCCTACGTACGGAATCGATCTCAACTGGAGGGTAGCATTGTCGAAGATTATGCAACCAAAGAGGTCATCAAATTTTGTGTGGATTACATGGCTTAGGTCGAACCGATAGGTGTGCCTCGATCCTGCCATAAGTGGAGGCTCTAGGGTAACGGAACCATCAGAAGGAAAGCAATCGCGTTTGATTCGATTGCGTGTGCTAAAGTCCATTTCACCGTTTTGCAATACATGGCTGTAGTGTCCTCATATATCGATGAGCACTAAAACTAGCTACGGCAAGAGAATTCGGCATGAGTCTTGGATCACAAGACAGCATAACATTCAATTCAACAGATGGTTGAAGGAGTGAACCATTACTAGGAGCTCGTCAGGTGATACGCTGACATGGTTGGCAAAAGGGCCAACATTTACAGTTGTGACATTAAAAGGATACGACTTAAATGAGTACACATTTTACATGAGAGATCAGGATATGAAGAACAAAAACCAGAATAGTGGTGTCCTCATTGATGCGTTCAATACCGCTGGGTCGATGAGGAGCTCCTACTATGAGTCCATGGAGGAGATTTGGGAGCTCGACTATGTACTATTCAAGATCCCCTTATTTCGGTGCCGTTGGGTCCACCTCCAAAGAGTGAAGGTTGATAAGTACGGCGTCACTATTGTAGACCTCGAGCGTATCGGATACCAAGATGAACCATTCGTAGTCGCTAACCAAGTTGTTCAAGTCTTCTATATAACCGACCTGTGCAACAAGAAGTGACATGTAGTTTTTCAGGGAAAAAGTAGAATTATCGGAGTTGAGAATGTAGTAGATGAGGAAGAATACAATCAATTTAATGAGTTGCCTCATATCGAAAATGGTATCACAGTCCAGGAAGAACGTCTTGAGGAAGCAAGTTACACGCGCGTCGATCATCGTGAAGGGCTAATTTTTATACAAAAGAATAAGCAAATAGAGTTATGATTTTAAGTGTACTCTCCAGCATAATAGCAATGATTTTAATGAAATGTTCGAAAATCGAAATATTTTTGTGTTTTGATCTTCTCATTTGGTATATGCATGATAAATATGGAAAACAACTCTCATTTGGTGTGTGCACGTGTAATGGTGTGTGTGCATTTGTAGTCCGACTTTTGTTCTTTTTCTAAAGTGAATGCCAGAACTCCTGGCCAAAATTAAAAAAAAACTCTTCACAGACGGTTTTGGGCTTGAACCGTCTGTGATGAGTTTACATCAGAAACGGTTCAAGCCCAGAACCGTATATGATGGTCTCGGTTTACTTTAGTGCATGAACGCAGTCGCCAATTCATTTCACAATGTCCTACCCTACCCTCTCCCCCCTCAGAGGCGACCTCCCCCTCGGTGGTGCCCTCCCCTACCCCCTCCCCTTCGGTGGTGCCCTCCCCCGCGCCCATCGACGCCTCTGCCCCTGTATGTTCATGATTTGGTAGTCCTGTGTGGGATATAGATTCCAGGGTATCCTCAGGAAAGGCCCAAGATGAAGGCCTGTAAGATACTCCCGTCGGGCCCATTGCGTGCGCAAGAGGACATATCCTAAAGGAAGTTGAACTTATATTTAGATATGATAGATACGGTTGTAATCCGAGTCGTTAATAGGGTAGATAAAGATGTAAACTCTATCCTATTAACTGACTAGAACCTTGTAACCGATCAGGACTCTGTAAGCCGCCCCACCCCCACTATATAAGGGAGAGGGCGGGCAACAACATAGGGATACGATTATCCAAGCATAGAGCAATCAAGCCATAGAGCATAGAACACTTCATATCGCCCAGAGCATATTGTGCTTTGAGCAACCCCAGATCCAAGAGATCCATATAATCCCAGCACACAGGATTAGGGTATTATCTCCTCTGCGAGAGCCTGAACCTGTATAAACCCCTTATCTTGTGTGACCATCGAGTTTGAGATCGAGCGCCTACCCCATAAATTCATTGCCGACTACAAAAGTCGGCAGTTGGCGCGCCAGGTAGGGGGCGCTTCAATCTTTCCTCTGACTCGATGGCGTCAGCCGCGGATTCGTCTCGGCCGGGCTTTTAAGCTCAAAGCTCGGATTTCGTCGCTAATATGCAGGGAGAGCTTGTGAGCCTGGATAAAAACCAGATTCAATCTGGCAGATTCCAAGGCGAACCATCTCAGGTACATTACTCTGACTTATCTGGAAAACCAGTTGGCTCCATTAGGAGCGGCTGCGATTTTCGCGGCATCTTCTCAATTGAAGAATAGAAGACCGATCTCCATCAAGAAGATCGTGACGTCGCGGAAGAAGATCGCCGATGTAAGGGTAAGGAGATCAAAATGCGGTCTCTCCGATCTTTGGGTCACAATGTCCGGGAGGACATCCTGCAATCTAAGTTGGGAGATTAGTCCGTCTTCCGCACGCCGATGCAGAACGTCGTCGCTTCGAAGACGCTCCTCGACGCGCTGGACCCGATGATTGCATCGGACAGTCCAGCAGCCCCGATTGTGGCTCACATCAAGGCCATGGTGACGGCGGTAGCTATCCAGCAAAATCAGGAGAAGCCGGCTGGAGAAGCGCACTCGCGCTCTAACGCGGCCACTCGTGTCGCCAGCAGTCGGACTGCAACCAGCCGGAGCGATAACAGTCGGCGCCATGCACCGCATACTGGAGACGCACGACAGATCCTTGACCGCGACCTCCGCCAGGACATCACGGCCAGACGATGAGAGCGGGACGAGGAAGAAAGACATGGACGCCGCGACGACTTCGAGCGTTTCGGCATAAGCTACGATCGGCGAAACGACCGAATGCACGATGACCACGACGATCGCAGATTTCATCATTGCCGGAGTGGAAGTGACGACGAACGCCGAGTCAATGACTCGCCGCGCCGAACCTCACCTCGACGTTTTGACGGTCATCACCGAGCTAGAAGATCTCCGCGGAGTCCACCCGGCAAGATGAAAGATCCATCGATGGGATCGAGCGTTCACTCCCGGCCGCCGAGTGGTTTGGCCCGACGGATTCAACCCCAAAGGCATTGTAAAGTTCGACGGGGAGCGAGATCCAGAAGCTTGGTTGCGTGTGTGCGCCACGGCGGTCAAGGCGGCAGTGGAAATCGGGACCGTCATGGCGAACTATTTGCTGTCAATCTCAGCCCTCGACACAAGCATGGCTCACGGGCCTCCCGCCAACTCGGTAGACTCACGGAGTGACTGTGCGAGCAATTCATCGCCAACTTTCGGGGACCTATGAGAGGCGGTACTCCGTGGGACTGTGATCGGTGCACGGAAGAAGGATGAAAGTCGAGAGACTTCATCCGGCGCTTCATGCGAGAAGAAGAACATCGAGAGGCGTGTCGAGGCGGTGGTGGTGGCGGCCTTCGAGAAAGGGTAAGCGATCCGATCTTATTAAAAAATTATCCAGGAAGCCCCCGACCTCCGTAAAAGAAATGTTTGCGTTAGCCGACCGCGACGCCACGGCCTCGGATGCTCGCCGGCGGCAAGAAGATCATCCCACACAAAAAGCAAAGGCGATAAGCCCGAGTCCTCTAAACACAAGGATAGGAAGCGCAAGGGCGAGGAGCTGGTCGCGCAATGATGAGCATAACCGACCGGGCCACTCGGAGAGAGGCACCGACTACAAAGACCGTCATGGAAGCGATCGTCCTTTCCACCCCAAGGAAAGCACGCCGCCAAGGATCGCTTCACTCAAGCGTTTTGCGCGAAAGTCAACGGCAACCGGCCCACTAAGGGAAGTTGCTCGGCAAAGAAAGAAGAAGGAACTCCGGATGAAGAAGATTTCCGAGAGCCCGGAGGGAGTGAACTACATCTACGGGGCTCAAGCGGATCTGAGTCCAAGCGGAAGCAAAACTCACCGCTCGGAGATCAACGCATGGAACCGGCGACTCCTCAATATCCGAAATGGTGCGAGGTCGATCACCTTTGGCCGTAGAGATCACCCGGCAGGTCCCACATCGGGTAAGTTTCTCTCGTACTTGGCCGGTTGTGCGGCGTGAAGCTCAAGAGGGTTACGATCGGCGGCGGAAGTGGGCTCAATGTCTGTTCGCGGAACTTTCGGCGACATGAGCATCCCCGTTCGGTGAGGCCAAGCACTCGGCCTTTCCACGGAGTAATCCCTGCATGCCCTCGTTCCCCCTCGGACGATTTCATTACCCGTTACGTTCGGGACCAAGGATAATTTCGGACCGAATTCATCAATTTTGAGGTAGCCAATTTCGAGACGGCGTATCATGCCATCTTGGGAAGGCCTGGCCTAGCGATTCATGGCCATACCTCATTACACTTACTCGGTGTTGAAGATCTGGGACCCAAAGGAGTCATCACACTTCGTGGCGACATCAAGCAATCCTCGCAATGCGTAGGAAGAATCATGAACTTGCCGAATTACAGGAAGCAGGTACCCAGGCAAGAAACATCCAGGCTGAGGCTGCCATGCTCCAAGACGAAGGAGAAGTACCATCAAAAAAGCAAGCTACCTCGGGAATTAAGCCCGGTGAAGGAACTAAAAGGATCATTCTTGACCCGTCTGACACGTCTAAAACAACCGTGATCGGGACAGGGCTCGAGGACAAATAGGAAAGCGTGCTCGCCACCTTCCTCCAAACTAACAGAGATATTTTCGCCTGGAAACCATCAGATATGCCAGGTGTACCAAGGGAGGTGATCGAGCACTCTCTCCATGTTGATGAGAAGTCAAAACCCGTCAAACAGAGGCTTCGGCGGTTCCCCTCGGATCATCGGAACGCCATAAAACAGGAAATCACGAAACTCCTAGCCGCAGGTTTCATCAAAGAAGTGTATCATCCTAATTGGTTAGCAAATCCTGTGTTAGTTCAAAAGAAGAATAAAACTTGGCGCGTATGTCGTCGATTATCTCGATCTCAACAAGGCGTGCAGAAGGATCCCTTTGACCGCCGGATTGATCAGGTGGTAGATTCGACTGCCGGTTGTGAAATTTCGAGTTTTCTTGACGCATACTCGGGCTATCACCAGATTCGCCTAAAGGAGGAAGATCATATCAAGACCTCGTTCATCACACCTTTCGGAGCCTACTGTTACACCACAATGGCCTTCGGGCTAAAAAACGCTGGCGCGACCTATCAGCGTGCGATACAGCGATGTTTTCACGCTCAGCTCGGGCGCAATGTGGAGGCATATGTAGATGACGTTGTCGTAAAAACTCGGGAAAGGAAAGATCTTATCATCGACTTAGCCGAGACTTTCGAAAGTTTAAGGGCTTTCAACATGAAGCTGAATCCTGAGAAGTGTGTTTTCGGAGTATCTTCGGGAAAACTGCTCGGATTTATCGTGTCACAACGAGGCATTGAAGCCAACCCGGAGAAAGTCAAGGCCATATCAAATATGGAACCGCCGACGAACCAAAAAGACGTCCAGAAGCTTACAGGGTGTATGGCCGCTCTAAGCAGGTTCATCTCCTACTGGTATCACGGTATGCCTTTTCAAACTACTCAAGAAACAAGATAAGTTTCAGTGGACGACGGAAGCGCAACAAGCATTTGAAGATCTGAAGACCTTCCTGACGACACCTCCCGTGTTGGTCTCACCAATGCCAGAAGAACCCCTATTACTTTATATCGCGGCAACGGCACATGTAGTCAGCGCTGCGATCATCGTAGAAAGGGAGGAAACGGCTCAGGGGCACAGAGTCCAGCACCCGGTATACTTCGTCAGTGAAGTCCTAAGTGAGTCAAGGTGCGGTATCCACAAGTGCAGAAGCTATTATATGCCGTACTCCTTACATCTCACAAGCTTAAACACTACTTCCAAGAGCATGTTATTTCGGTGGTCACCTCCTTCCCGATCGGAGACATACTTCGCAACCAGGAGGCCACTGGAAGAATTGCCAAATGGGCAGTTGAACTCGGGGCCTTTGACATTCAATTCAAGCCCGCAGCCATCAAATCCCAAGCACTCGCTGACTTTACTGCCGAGTGGACGGAATTGCAGCACCCGGCGATTACTAAAGATCTCGAGTATTGGACGATGTACTTTGACGGTTCCCTCATGCTCAGCGGCGCGGGGGCTGGTATAGTGCTCATATCACCAAGTGGAGAAAGATTGAGGTATGTCCTCCAAATATTTTTTCCTGAATCCAACAACGCCGCCGAGTATGAGGCACTCATTCACGGACTCTGTATCGCCATATCTCTCGGCATTCGACGACTGGCGGTTCGCGAAGATTCAATGCTCGTGGTCAATCAAGTGCAGAAGGAATGGTCTTGCATCGAGGACAACATGGCACCATATTGCCAAGAAGTGCGCAAGCTAGAAAGCAATTTCGATGGACTCGAGCTCGTTCACGTACTTCGACGGGACAACGAAGCAGCTGACGAATTGGCGAAGATGGGATCCTGCCGGTCCAAGGTGCCCGTGGGAATATTTGTAGAAGAAATTCATAAACTCACGATTAGCGCTCGCCCAAAAGCAGACAGTCCAGTAGAAAAAGGGGAAGAGGCAGAGGTCTTGATTATTACCCCAGATTGGACATCTCCATACCTGGACTACCTGACAGAAGACAAGCTACCCGAGGATCGCGTCCAAGCCGAGCGGATCATGCGCCGAAGCAAGAGTTATGTAGTCGTTGGAAAGGAGCTTTATCGTAAGAGTTCCTCTGGCATCTGCGACGATGCATGTCGGAACAAAAAGGAAAGACACGCTCAAAGAAATCCACTCGAGAATTTGTAGGAACCATGCGGCGTCATCGACCACAGTCGGAAAAGCCTATCGCCAAGGGTTCTTTTGGCGACCGCCATCACGCAGATCACGGAGGACATCGTCCGGACATGCGAAGGATATCAGTTTTTTGCACGCCAAATGAACAAGACAGCGCAGGAACTACAGACTATCCCGATTACATGGCCATTTGCGGTCTGGGGGCTCGACATGGTGGGACCTTTGAAAAAGGCTCAAGGAGGCTATACTCATCTCTTCATTGCCGTTGATAAATTCACCAAATGGATTGAGGCCAAACCAGTCGCCACCATCACGGCGGCAAGGCCAGAGAATTCTTTCACGAGATCGTGGTTAGATTTGGCGTACCCAACCGAATCATCACGGATAATGGCACTCAGTTCAGAGGCGAAGTATTTCAAGATTGGTGCGAGGAGGGCAAAAAATTTGTTAGCGTCGATCGCGCACTCAAGTAAGACGGAGTTGAGCGAGCTAATGGCATGGTGCTCCAAGGCATAAAAGCAAGAATTTTCGATCGACTCGACCATATGCTACTCGGTGGGTCAAAGCGCCTTGATTACTCAGGGCTACGAACTACCCCCAGCAGAGCAACCGGGCAGTCACCTTTCTTTCTGGTATATGGCATAGAAGCGGTCTTACCAACCGAGTTAGAATTCGGATCCCCGTGGGTTCGGAGTTATGAAGAGATCATTTCAGAAGACAGCCGGCTAGAAGACCTCGATAGATTGGAAGAAGCCAGGGATATCGCAACAATTTGTTCGGCGAAATACCTCCAAGGCTTACGACGTTATCATGGGCGCAATGTAAAAAGCCGCGCATTCTCCAAAGGAGATCTAGTCCTACGGAGGAATCAAAAGAGCGAACATAAACTCTCCCCAAATTGGGAGGGCCCTTACATCATCGATGAAGTAATTCGTCCCGGAGCTTATAAACTTAAGCGAGAAGATGGATCGACAATCAGCAATACTTGGAATATAGAACAGCTACGTCGTTTTTTCACTTAAGTTTTTGTACTTCTATTTAATCCTCTGTGAATAAAAGTTCGATTGAAAAAGTCGTCTTCATATAACCCCTTTTTATAATCGTGAATTCGAGTGCTTCGCTCTTATGTTAAGACTCAGGGACAAGATCCATGAATCATATCCCAGAGCCTGGGGGCTGGAGTTAGATGAACAAAGGTCACCGGTCAAACCACTCGAAGATATATACTTTCACGAAGGAAAAACAGGGAACACTTTTTATGCCTTTAAAGATCAAGAGTCTCTACAATCGACAAAGAAGTATCCCTGACTTCCTCCCGAGCTCGGCGGCCGATCTTCGTCAACATCGCGGCGTAGCCTTCCCTAAGGGCCTCAAGATCCACTCGGGGATAGAGGACTTGGTGATCGCCAGTGCAGTGGCACCGTTAGCCATTGTTTCCTTGGCGAGTTCTTGAGGGCCCGGGGCTTCCTTTAGCGGACAACGACCTCACCTGTTGAGTGGCTCTCGCCACTTGGATGAAGCGAACTTCGAGGGGCTAGAAGTGTCCTGGAGCTCGGTAGAGAAGTTTCGAAATTTTAACTCTCTCTTGAAGGCGGCGATCTTTGCGCTGAGTTTTGACCTTATAATGCAAGGCAAAGCGTTAGAGAGGATAGTAAAGGATCAAGCAAAGACTAGTTGTGACTACACCTTCAAAATCCTTCTCGGCTCCACTCGGGAATCTTCCACGGCTTTAATTTTTCCTTGAGCTTCGTGAGAGCGAATCAGTGGAGCAAACACAAGAAATCGGCAAGATAATCGACTAAGCAAAAAACATGAAACAACCCAAGAGATAGCTACCTCGGAGAGAGCCGGTGATATCCAGATTCTCTTGGCGCAGAGCGTTTTGTTCTGTCCGTGATGTCTGGAGTTCGGACCGAAGGGATTGCAGCTCGGCCGTATACTCGGCTTTGATGCGTGCTAGGTCGGCCAAGTACTCCTGGCGCGTTCGGATTTCAGGGAGCATCCTTTGAATGTACTTGGACTTTCGCTCGAAGCGCTCCCCTATTTTCTATAATCATCATAGCAAAAGGTAAACGCGTGGAAGAAGGGCGGAAGCAAGGACACAACAGTCTTGGAGGAATGCTCACCTGGGCGGCATGCGCACAAGCCTTGGCATGGATGAAAAAGTCATCCCTCTCTCTGCTCTTCCTCAAGGTCGTCCAAAAGCTTCAAACCCTCATCATCGCAAAGGTCAGATTCTGTTATTAGCCGGGGCGGCAGGGTGGGGACTCGGTGAATCTCTTCAACCTCGGGGGACGGCGAGGGCGGCTCGGGAGCGGCAGGATGCATCGCAAGAACAACTTGACAGGAGGCGGCGCCGAGGAACTAGGAGACACTTGGCGCCCTCGAGCGATTTCCCCTGTCGAAGTATGAACTCCGGGAGGCCCAACCTCAGCAGGGCCCCCAGGCGGAGACCCGACGGGCGTATCAAGTGAAGGGTTCCTGTGAAGAAAAATCGTCAGCAAGACCGAAGAATAAAAATGGATTCAACGGAGTAACGGACCTATTGGATTTGCTCATTCTCATCGGGGGCTTCTTGCGAATAGCCGGCCCACCCCCAGGAGAACCACTCGGACCGCCGCCGACTGGTGCCCCGGGCTTCTCTGGACAACCCACCGGAACTCGCGCAGGTGGATCTTGGATTTTGGGACCGCCAACCGGACGTCGGGGGGCCACGAGGTCATCAGACAGTATCTTCTTTCCCTTCTTTGCAGCAGGGCCCCCTGTTGGAGACCGCGCCCGGCGCTTCGGAGAACAGCCTGGGTGAGGAGGCATTTCCGGAAGGGGAGGAACACTAAAGAATGCGATGCGATCCTGAAGATGAAGATCAAGAGTTAGCAAAACTTCAAAGAACGAAGAAACGCAAAATTCCCAATAAAAATCGCCTACCGTAGGAGGGGGGCGTGATATGTTGAAAGATTTCGGGCACTTGACAGATAATATGTCGATGCTCGAGATAAAGAGTTCTCCAGCCCTGGCGCATAACCTCTCCCTTGGCAAATCGTCGGGCCGTTCCCGGGTCGGGTCACTTTGTCCCCTATAAGCGAATCCCAGATGAACTCGCTCCTTCAGTTTTTGTGAGCGATGAAGTGGAGGGCCAAACCCACTCCTGTAAGCCCGCTATCTTTCAGCTTTTCGATCAGTGCCAAGAGTTCAGACACTTGATCCATGTCGGAAGAAGCAGGGGCGGAACCCCAGGAAATAGACATTGAGGGACGGCGCCCAGTGAGCGAAGGCGAGAGACAAATCGGGGTTGTACGATAAAACCATTCCCTATGCCGACCCTTGTTGGAGGTCTTGGCGGGAATGGCAAAGTAATCCTTCTTCAACCCTTCCATGGTGGAATCCAGCGCCCTCGATAACCAGGGTCATTTTTGGAGGATAGGCTTCAGGAGATAAAGGTGACGAAAGAGGTCGAAATGGGGCTAATGCCCGAAAAGCTTCACAAAGGTGGACAAAGAGGGAAATTTGGAGGATAGAATTGGGGTTTAGATTCACCAATTCGATTTCATAAAAGAAAAGAAGGCCGAAGGAAAGAAGCGATCGGAAGACCAAGGCGCGGTGGAAAAAGGATTCAAAACCACCACCTCCTCGGAGCGGGGAGTTGGGGCGGATTCACCGTGGTCGGCGTGCGGAGATCGGGGCGAGATCGAGCAAGATCCGTCGTCTACCATGGATTTCAACTTCTCCTCGATGCGTTGTCGAGGTCGTCCAATCTTGTGGTGAAGCGGAGAAGGAGTAGAAGAAGACATTCTTGCGAGAAAAGATTGTGGCGACTCGAGAAGGCAAAACGTGAAGGTTAACCTTGGTGGCGGAGAGTTCGGGAAGGCGAGAAGGAGAAAGGAGAAAAAGCTCGGCGGAAAGATGAACTATTGGGCGTCGTCGACCTAGTTTTTAAAGAGAGAACGAGAAGGTCTCTCGCCGAATCGGCGGGGAAAAAGGCTGCAAACGTCTCATCCTTTGATTCCTCATAAATGATTTGAGGCCCATCGCCTCGACTTACGGGGCTTGGCGAATTTGACCGGATCGCGTCGAGGCCACGCCGCCCCATGATGGGGCTCGTTTCCCTTTACGCATTAAGCGGGATGTGGATGGTCTTCAATTTGAGTAAAACTTGTTTTCTTCAGATGCATACGATTGGGCCTTTGGGTGGTTCTGCGCATGGCGGAATCATGTGCGAAGATTGAGCCCAAGCGGGCGCAGATCCATGGGCGTGCTCCACGAGGGCGAGAATCTTGTGCGTCGTTTTAAGCGAGTATGGGCGCCCGCCGGATCTAAATGTGATACGCTCAAAGAGAGCTTAAGCGGGTCCGACATCGATCGGAAAGGGTATCACTCGGCCAAGAGCCGTCAAAGTAATATGCTCCAAAAGAGCCTAAAAGTGAACGACATCGATCGGAAAGGGTATCACTCGGCCATGAGTCGTCTAAGCGTGATACGCTCCAAGAGAGCCTAAGCCGGTATTAGCAGGAAAAGATATCACTCGGCCAAGGGCCATATGAAATCATGATACGCTCCAAGAGAGCTGGGCCGTGCTCTTAGGATACGGGTATCATTCAGCCATGAGCCAGGATAACCTCGTTACGTCCCAAGTTGGACTAAAAACTATATCTCGCAACAGTCGGATATGAGGATCGCTCGGCCAAGTACAACGATGCGCTCCAAGTCGAGCCTAAGCTATGTCTAGCGGTAGATGGACACCTCCTTTCAGGTTCAAGCAACACCCAAGGTCCAAGACGCCCTAGAACGAGACTAATGCACAGTCAAGGGACAGACGAGAGATTCTTCTACAGAAGGTATTTCTTTATTATGTACAAAAATTCCCCAGGCATTACGCCTAGGAAACTATATGTTGCAGGAGAACTACGCCTCCCCGCAGTGCGCTCGGCCGAGCGCCTAGATCCCTAGCCCTGCTAAGGGCGGGCACGACCTCAAGGAAAGTGCTGATTCCCTCGCGGTCACGCTGCTTCGCCTCCTCCTCCAGCAGCGCCTCGAAAGCTCGATCAAATTCCTCCCAATGCTTAACTAGCCTGGGGTCTGCCTTCGCTTGATGATACCACCGAGGCATGATGAAGACAAGAGCTTGAAGCAAAAGAATGGAGGGCAGAAAGCGAAGAGATACATTTTGAAGCGTTGGTACACCTTTTATAGCCAATTCAGATGAAATCGAAATAAGCGTCGGGATATTAAGCATCGGAAGCTGAAGAGATTTGGTGTTAGTGCAACTTCAGAAGACGAAGAGTTTTTCCGGCTGAATAAGTTGGCACAGAAAAATAAGGCAGCCTCGAAGACCTGCCCGATGAGTGTCAGCGATAAAAAATTAAAGGCTTCGGGCGGGAAAAGTATCAAATCTACGTTTGTGACATGATAAGAAGACCGTAAGGCTGCTCACAAATAAATCAGCTCGGTAAAAGATTTGCGCTTAAGAAAAGCAAAGGATGGAATTTATGATCGAGTTCTTCATAATTCTTTGTTGCAAAAGGAAGGTTTTTCGATTGGATAAGGAAACCGATCGGGATTACAGCGAGGAGCCCGAGTAAAGCGATCGGATCATGAAGCACTGGGGTCTTGTGGGATATAGATTCGAGGTATCCTCGGAAAGGCCCAAGATGAAGGCCTGGAAGATACTCCTGCGTCGGGCCCATTGCCGTGCGCAAGAGGACATATCTAAAGGAAGTTGAACTTATATTTAGATATGATAGATACGGTTGTAATCCGAGTCGTTAATAGGGTAGATAAAGATGTAAACTCTATCCTATTAACTGACTAGAACCTTGTAACCGATCGGAATCTCCAAACCGATCAGGACTCTGTAAGCCGCCCCACCCCCGCTATATAAGGGAGAGGGAGGGCAACAACATAGGGATCCGATCATCCAAGCATAGAGCAATCAAGCCATAGAGCATAGAACACTTCATATCGCCCAGAGCATATTGTGCTTTGAGCAACCCCAGATCCAAGAGATCCATATAATCCCAGCACACAAGATTAGGGTATTATCTCCTCTGCGAGAGCCTGAACCTGTATAAACCCCTTGTCTTGTGTGACCATCGAGTTTGAGATCGAGCACCTACCCCATAAATTCATTGCCGACTACAAAAGTCGACAGCCTGCTTCCTCTAGTTGTCTGCATCTTGTCATTTAATTCTTGTTTTGATCTTGGTAGGCCTATTTTACCTTTAGCACAATAATGTTTATATGATTTGCTATTCAAAATTCTAATAGCTTAATTTTGGAATCTGATATCTATTCTTTTGGGTACTATACTACCAGTGGTTCATTGAATTGGTTGTGGATTGAGACTACCAACTCTAGGTGCTATTTTGTCTTAAGGGTTTGCTGAAATTATGGTCTAATTGATTCAGAATAGCTCTACTTTTGTCATCTACTTAGTCTAATCAGTATTAGTATGTCTTGGTCCTACTTTCTCTGACTTGTTTCTTTAAAGGGTCATGATGTGAATTATTTCGATGTGGTTAGATCTGGCAAGAATATTTAGCGGGAGGTACTTCCATTTTTGGTATTCAATGTTGCCTTTGGCAATGGCAATAGCTAGATAGATAACCACAAGGTACCTAACTTAGATATACAGTTATACTAGTTCAGATTCCAAAGTTGTCAATACTACAGGGTGCGGTTTTTAGTATTGTGATCTGAAACTAATGTCAGTATCTTTGTCAAATGGTTCATAATAAGTTCAGTCCTCCTGCTGTCCATTGTAGTCTATCGTATTCTTATTTTTGTAAGGTGCAGATGTTGCTCGAAAAAACAACCACTGCATGCATATGCTGCACACGCTTTGCATACCTAGTCTAGTGATATCTATTCCCCCTCGATTGTAGTTTTATATATGCGGCTTGATTTAATCAAATATACGTCTGCTGTACCATTTTCTTTTTGAGCGCTACTACTGAACCCTATACCGTTGGAATTGATTCCAACGGTATAGCAGGTTTCACAGGTTTCAGAGCAGATTTCATAGGTTTAGAGTAGGTTTCAGAGGTTTCATAGCAGGTTTCAGAGGTTTCACCTGCGGCAAAATGGTATACCGTACGTTAGTTTTTCTGTTTCTTTTTTAGATGCATAGTAATATACATTGTTTTACGATAATTGATATATACAATAAGATTAGTTGAGCTTAGGAGAGGTGCTTACATATATACAATAAGAGTTGTGAAATTTCTGGGTTTCCATAGAATGTTAGTGTTGCTGCCAGAGGTTTTGCTTCTTTAAGTTGAAATATCCCATTAGTAATTGCGTTGTAGGTCTTTAGTAAGTCTGCACCATAATGAACATTTCCACCTCATCATCACCAGCACACCTTTAGGTATATATAATGCAATTAAAACTATATATTGTGTTGCATGTACAAGGAAGCTTTCTTTACTTTCTCATATTCTAAACAGTTAAAAACATGTCAGTTCAATCTTAATCATTATATATGCATGTGTGTTCTTTCAATTCCTGCCTGATTGTATGCTTGATGATGCAAATGGGTCTTTAGAAGTTGAATTGAACAATTGCAGCAATAAGTTTGGCCTTGAACTAAATCGTTGCTTCATTGTCTATTAGCTTGATTATTATCATAGAATATTCAGTTTGATGTTCATATGATTATCACTGAATATCTTGACTAGTTTGTGAGTGTAGTTCTGTTATGTAGTCTCTATTTCATGTGAATAAGCAAAATTTGGTACTTAATGCTTTACGGTGCATAATTTAGGAAGGTAAGAGTTCAAGGCCTAATTTGCTTAGATAATTGTCTAATTCGACTAGTGATTAATTGTCCTTGGTGTAGTGGATGTAGGAGATTAATCTCTAGCTGAGTATCTATGTGTGCGTATATATATATCCATGTATGTAAATAGTTGAGTACAACAAATATCTCTTTCCTTGTTCTAAAGAATAAAGAAACCCTTTTTGAACCATAATCTATCTAGTGAACAAAATACCTCTCATCTTGCAAATACAGTGCTGATAATGATAACAATTCAACTTGATCCCAAATAAAATTTAACTCTCTTAAATCTAGATCTAATTTACTTTCCTATGCTTAAATTGTGAATTGTTGATTTACCAACTTGCCTGATCTTTGAATACCTAACATAATCTAGTTAAAAAGAAGATGGCGTCCCCTCATTCTTCACCGTCGAGTGGATGTGATGACCAGACAAAAGGAAAGCCGACTTGTGGTCCAAGAGTACCAAATAAAAGGCCCAAGGACCGATATACTATCACGGTGGTCAATCCGTAGGATGGGGCCCCTACCGAATCTCGGAAGGCAATGACAACATTCCAGTCATTGTACGGGATAGTTGGACGGGAACGTGTCTCCATCACCTATCTATCTTGGAAGTCGTTGACCGACGAGGAGCGCAACCACCTGGGGACATAAATTTTTGCATCGTTCGAGATCCCAGTAGACGTCGTGCGCCTAGTGCGACGATATGCATTGCTAGTGACAGGAAAGACGTGGAAGAACTTCAAGAGTACGCTTGTCACAAATTACGTTAAAGAGGAAAAGACTCCCTTGTCTAAGTATGGGTTCATTAATGTAGACGTATGGCAAAGATTTGTTCAGATGAAGACGATGGAAGAATTCGTAGCTCATAGTGAAGCGCACAGGGCCCTCCAGGCCCAGAACACCTACGCTCATAGACTCGGCACCACTGGGTACGCGGGTAAGAGCACGCAATAGAGGAGGATGGGCGACGAGGCAATCCTGACAGAGGTGTCCCCTCCATTTGCCTCGATCGTAGACCCGTATACCCGAAACTATCTAAGAGCGAGGTCAAATCCCATGTCTTTACGCACCGTGTCCATTAGGAACCCTGTAGACGAGGAACTGTCCCGACGCCTGGTAAGATATCAAACTACCTAGTTTGCAATTACTCCGTAACTTCATAATTATAATTATAAGTGATATGACATGCCGAGCTCTTGCATGAAGCATTGAGTACAGAATCTTTGCAAGGCTCTTTCCAGTCGGTGTAAGATCGAGGATGCCGACTAGAGGGGGGGTGAATAGGCGGCTATAAAAATTTCTTCTACGATTAATTAAAATCTCGCCTAAGTGCTCTTATGTCAAAACTTAAATGATAATAGATACGAAAGCGATAAACTAAGGTTTTGACAATTAAAGCCTAAGTCAACTAGACTCATTAAGTGCACTAACTATTTATGTCTCTAACAATAATTTGCAATCTTAAATACAAGCAATCAAACCATCAATTCTATAAATATAAATTTCTTGAGTATAAATAAAGAATAGAATGCAAATCACAAGAGACACCGATATTTTACCATGGTGTTCGGAGACTTGCCGGTCTCCCCTAATCCACGTTGAGGCAAGCCCAAACCACTTTGGACCGGCTCCACGAATTGAGAACCCACCTCGATTCCACTAGTGGTAGCTCTTTCCCCCTCCGGGTAGGCGAACTCCGACCTTCACAACTTTGCCGGGTCTTATCACAATCTCCTTGAGAAGATCACCACACACGACACCTCCACACGCCGTCTAGGTGTTGGCAAACACCAAGAGTAACAAGTCAAACCTTCTAGCTTGAGCTCCACCAAGTACTAAACATATACAATGGTGATCACCGAGTGCAACACATTCATAAGGCTTTCCTCAAGTGCAACACATGCACAAGAGGCTCTCAATTCACTCCTAATTGCAACACATGCAATTAGCGCTCACTCTTAGCTCAAAAACCAAATATGAGTGTGCAACATATGCACAACCTCACAAAAATGCTCAACAAAGTCAACAACCTCCAAATGCAATCCCCCAAGGCTCCTTATATAGCCTCCACAAGAAAAACTAGCCGTTGGGAGGCAAAATGGGCAAAAATACCCAGGAGGCCCGGTCATACCGCCCTAGGGCCGGTATGACCGGCATCTGGTCCAACGGCTAGTAAAAACTAGCTGTTACTCAGAAAACCCGGTCATACCGGACCCCAAAAGTTGCCTTTCGGCCAAAATACCTCTCCTCTGGAATTTTCAGGCCGAAATGCTCCCGGTCATACCAGCGGGCGTTATGACCGGAGGGGGTCCGTTCATACTGCCCCCTCTGCCACCAAAATCCTCATAACTTTTTACTTCGAACTCCGATTTAGGTGATCTTGGACTCTATGCGAAGCTTATCACGAGGGCTACAATCTCAACCTATTTCTAAGATTTAAACAACCATAGATATTTTTAAATATCACCAAAACAAAACTCTAATGTAGTCATTCAAGTCTAAAATCTCATTTTTAGAAATCCCTCACATAGACTTGATCAAATAGCATGACTACAAGCTAGCAAGAGTCAATAAGATCAAATATCGAGCCATGTAATGATCTACTCATGATCAAAGCAATTTTGCAAAACACATTTGCAAAATCTAATCACATGCTCCAATGTCAAACGCATAAACACCAATATTTTGCAAAACACATTTGCAAATATAAATCTTGCAAACAAGAGCAATCAAGATTATATCTTTGAGCCATGTGATGATCAACACATGATCAAACCAATTTGCAAACACATTTGCAAACCCTATTCACATGCTTCAAGATGAGATTCAATTAAACTATATTTTGCAAAAACTCATTTTGCAAACACAAAGCATAATCCTAGCTTAGCCTTTGTGATGATCAACACATGATCAAGTCACAAGCTAAGACTCCGATGCATGAGCTCTCTATTTGCAACATATGCAAATATCTAGCTCCATACAAACAACCACTTAAACCAACTTGCATAAGCTATCCCCATTTTTGCAACACATGCAAATCCATAGCTCTATGTAAAAACCAAATCAAGATTCAATAAGAAGCAAGCATGAGCTCCCTTATTTGCAACACGTACAAATACTTAGCTCATGCAAGAACCAACCAAGAGAGTGAGTTAGAGTGAACCGGATTGAGTTCATCAACACATGATGAAGCTCAAGCTATAAGACACGACCCCTCTTAATAGTACGGCAACCTATACTAGCAACCCGATCTCACATCCAAACACCGAGACCGGTAAAAGACTGTGAACACATCCTTAGCCCTAGCTAGTTATAACTTTGCCTCTAGCACATCCACTTGGAGCTTTTATGATTTTCATCATCTTCTCTCCAAGCCGGTTCCTTTCTTCTTGTTCATCAACCATGATGAACCTTCTCTAACTTCGCTTCACTTCGGGATTCATCCTTGAAGCTTATCAACACATGATGACTTATTCTTCCCCATTCTTCATTTTCTTGGACTCAACCTACTTCACAACTCATGGAAGATTGTTAGTCCAACAAATATGGTTGCCTCAATCATCAATTGCACTCCATTAACACATAATGGATGCCCCTATGATCGATTGAGCACAACCCTAATCAATTTGAATGATTTATAGGTGTTTTGAGTACTTTGATGCAACTAATGCTTCATTATACTCAAGAACTTTCCACTTGTCCTTAACCAATGAAGAAACACCATCAACACATGATGAAGTGTTATTTGATTGATTGAAAGACAACCGAACTCAATTTAAATTCATTTAAATTGACATGAGTATATATTAACTACACAAGTTTCATATACTCATTTTGATGGAAAGTAATGATCCAAATATATTTGAGTGATGGAAAGGAATCAATACTTTTGAGTCCATCAACTATAGAATAAACTATCTGCATATAAATAATTGAACTTTGGAATCAATATGCACATAATCAATCTTGGATAGCATTTGAGTTTATCCTATATTAATATGAGTATACTGCAACTATACAAGTTAAATATACTCAAGGGATTGTTTCAAAGTAATGATCCTTGATATAGAAAGATGAATTAGATCAATACTATTGAAACATCAAGGTAAAGTATGAACTCCCCCTAAATGTGTGCATTCATGTACATATGGAATTGAAAACATTATGCACATCTTAAGATTGAGACTACGGTGAAGTTCATCCTTTATCTTGAATCCAAGGAATGCATCTAGAAATAATAGTGTTGTATTGGATGCATACTTTTGGGATTTCTATTTTTCAATGATATGAGACTAATCAAAGATATACTAAATAAAAGAGTTAGTCTCATATTTAGATTTATCAATATGATCATGAAAATTATATCCAAGGAATGCAACAAGAAACTCGAATGCATACCTTTGATATTTTTACCTTTTTCATCCAAAAGAGACTAATAAGAGTTGAACTCAACAAAAGAGTTAGTCTCGTAAAAAGATTTATCATTAATTAACAATTGAGACTAATCAATATTATGATTATCAAAAGAGTTAGTTTCAATATTAGATTTGTCATTAACACCAAAACCAAACTAATGGAGCTTAAACTTTCAGTCGGTCAAGGAGAAAGATATACTATCAACGACTTCGGGAAATAAGGAGCATCTGGGTCGCACGCGAGGCAAAGGTGTTTTCGTTCCCTAGAAAACGGGATTCCCATAGGACTCCGACACGTACCATAGTAGGAAATGATCCAAAGCCGAATGCGAGGAACGGCTACTAGCAATCATTGATGAAAGGCTGAGAGCGCAATTCGATGATTAGATAAGAAGCCTTGAGGAAAGGTTGTAGCGAAGGGTGGTTGCGGAAAGGCATGTACGAACCGCACAAGCCCAGAAGCACCGACGCAATTCAGCCCAACTAACTGTTGGAGTAGCTGCACATCCGCCCCTGAGACAGACGTCGATGATGCCAAATTTCCTATCGATGACATAAAAGTAATATATATCTCTCGAATGCTTTATAGATAGACCTGTTGGACGTCTTAGCTAATTGTGTACCATTTTGTAGCTAGAGATGCTGTGCAATCTCCAATTAAGGCTTGCCAATGGCTTCGTTCTCCTACAGGCTGCTTGGGCGCGCGCGTATCTATCCAGTCCAGGGGCGATTGTTCACGGTCGCCCAGTAGCGCCAAGTTATGCGAAGGTGAATGTCGACAGTGTACATAAAATTTGCAAGGTCGTCACATTGGAGATACCCCCAAATGACGAGATTGTGATACTAGGGGATGCCATTGGCACATTCATCCAGTGCCCCGAGAGGAACATCTTCTTCAACGACCGTCCTCCAGCACCGGAGCTACACGTACAACATGAGTCACCTGCTGCGCCGAAGCTACCAGCACTATCGGAGCCACGTGCTGCACCGAAACAGGCCACCTAATTGGCTATCGTGCCCCACACAATACAGGCCGGTACATCGCTTCGGGCCCAGTCATCTCCCGTGAAGATGACCTATGATAGACAGTGAGGCGACGACAAGGGCAAATCGAGGCAGACCACGGAGGCCCCCGACTTTCCGTTGGCCCATTGGCCTGGAAATTCAAGCTAGGATAGCCGTTCGTATCGGGAGAGCACCAGCGAATGCTTTTGATAGCTTGCATTAGATTGCAAAATTGGTACATGAAACAAGCAACATGCTAGTGGCAGAATGGATATCGAGTATCGCGGTGAGGTTCAAGGAGGAGCATTTCTTCCACCAGTCATCGGGGGCTTCTTAGTGGTCAGCTTCAACGAATTGTTCGATCTATACAACCTCGATGCCTCAGTCATGAGATGTTGGACATTGTAAGTGTGTGCAATCACGGTCTACATTCGTGTAATGCCAATAAATATCATATATATATACATATATATATGTGATCCTTGCTTTTGTATATATAGATACATGATCCTTGAAGCAAACAAGGAGAAACAAGCGATGGGTTTCCTGGACCCACACGTGGTGTCCAAGCAAACCATGGACGATAATTTACAAGCCATGCAGGAGTACGTGAAAAATGCATTGTCGGCTCAACGGGATACATAATACATACTTTTACCCGACAATCCGGGGTAAGTGCTTCACTAGTTGCTATACTTATTTATTTATACTTTACACGTAACTTGAAGTTATGTTGAATGACCATGGCAACATACTTGTGTAGGTTTTACTGGATTCTAATTGTAATTATACCAAGATAGAACCGGGTAATGTATCTTAATTCCTCAAAGGATGGTACCCACAGCTTGAAGCCTGTCAAAAATTTACTCGATAGGTCATTCGAAATGTACAAAGCTTGTGGAGGGCCATCCAAGTACGAGTTGAAGTTGAAGCACGATTATAAATTCCCAGTATCCGCTAGTACAAATTAATCTTATATCACACTTTGTAATAATGCCTCTGGAACTAACCAATTCTATTTTGATAATGCCACTAATATCCAAATGGCACTAACCAATGTGAATTCTACATTTCCCACAGCATGCAACTCATCATGGGTAAAAAGACTACCAATGACCTGGAGGTTTGTCAATTTTGCAATAATTGTTTCGTACTTATCAGTTTATATACATGCAAGACCTTAGTCTTCTCATCGACAGGCTTGAAAATGCACTACAACTGCGTTAGAATAGGCCGATCTGTTAGAAATTCGAGGACAATTCTGTTCCTTCTTACTGTGTGAGGTCATAAATCCAGAAAGTGAATGCCACATGCCTGAGTTGTGAATTTGTGAATTACCACTTAGGTTAATTTGCGAACATTGTGCTAGGAATTTGTGAATTGAAGTTATGCATTCTATTGGTTGATATATATGAGATGATTTCTGAAATGGATGTGCTCTACGTGGTGTAATATGTAATTTGAGTTTATGTCTGAAATGGATGTGATAATATGCTTGTGACGTAATTTGTAATCTAGTTGTTTCAAAGGGCACGGCCGGCATTTTCTGAGGCTAGCCAATAAACAGCAAAAGCATCATCAATTTAATATAACATCACAGACAATTTTTTTATAGATAACCGTTTGTGATAATATAACATCATAGATGGTTCTAATTTGAAATCGTCTGTGATGTCCTACACATCACAGATGGTTTCACTTAAGAACCGTCTGTGATGTGAATTTCGCAGACGGTTTGAGAACCGTTTGTGATGTGCCATTGTAATCATTGACATATAGTTACAGACGGTTCACAAAACCGTTTGTGATGACGTTTTTGAACCGTCTGTGATATGATTTTCTGTAGTAGTGATACGACTTAAATGGGTACATATTTTACACAAAAGATTAGGATATGAAGAGTACAAGCCAGAATAGCGCTGGAGCCGGCTTGAAGTTAATCAAGCTTTCTCAACGTGGATTAGGGGAGACCGGCAAGTCTACGAGATCACGGGATAAATTCTTGTATCATTCTCCTTCGTGGTTTGATTTTTTGTTTCTTGTATGCAATTTACATTCCTAGCAATTTTAGTATAGTGATCTTGTGATTAGGATTGTATTCTTGCCTAGTATAGGTTGTCAGTGCATTTAGTGAAACCTAGAGAATTTAGGTTTTAATTGTTAAAAAATTGTAATTCTTGATTAGATTTCTATTTATTGCAATTAGAGCCGAAGAATTTTAAAAACCTCCTATTCACCCATCTTTAGTCGGTTATCCTTGATCCTACATCAAGTCTTCTATGTAACCGACCCGTCCAACAAGAAGCGACGAGTACGTCTGTGCATATAGGTTGCCTATTGCATATATAGACTAATGTGAGTCAAGTTGTGAAGAACTTGGCCTAGAAATGGTTGCTTGGTCCATTTGTGTGTAGAGTTGCTTAGAATAAACTATGGTCAAATGATGAGGTGGACCGGGACTTGGTTAGGTGAATCAAGGTCTAGAATGATCAAGGAGGTCGGATGAGATGGTTGGGCTCAAGCAAAGTGCAAGATGGACAAGAAGTATGGAGGGTCAAGCTAGTCAAGGGCCTTACGAGGCAAGGTGGTGCAAGTGTTGTACCAAGTGACTCGAGTTCGTTGTAAATGAGGATAGTTCAGTGGCATCCGGACCCATGAGAGACTTAGTGGCAAGTCATTGGCCACAAGTAGCGTGTTGGCGCATGGGAGATGCTTCAAGGAGAAGAAAGGGTAAGAGGATCACTAGAGGGGCATTTTGGAAAATTGCTTAATACCGAGAAAAGAGAAGAGGACAAAATTTAAGTCATGGAGAGCATATTGTTTCAAAATTAGAGGACAAATGGATCAAGTGAAGATGGATTCAGGCTTATGTGCTTTGAAAGTAACATGCATAAGTCATGTGAGTGAAAAAGTTGTTATGTGTTGGGTTTGCGGGCTTTCCCATGTAGTAAATGGATAATATCCGTTAGGGTTCATATTAGGGTTTGCTAAGAGAGTGAGGAGGTGCTTGCCTCCTCTATATAAGGAGGGAATGGAGAGGCTTAAGCTCTTCATCCTTGCCTCCATAGGGAGTGACTGTAAACATTCATTTTCAAGTATCAATAGATCCACTCTTGTTCAACATGAAGCTGTTCTTTGTGTTGTGGTGTCGTTCTTGTGTTTGGAGTGTGTTTTTGACTTATTCCTCTCTTCTTGATCTTGCTGCGTGTCAAGGACATATAAGTTCTAGAGAAACCTCTAGGAGGTCAGATCTCATCTATCTAGGCACTTTCCCTTCAAAGTTCTTGAAGTTGTTTGGTTTTTGCTTGAGAAGAGTGCAATTTGGGTTTTCTTCGCTCTAAGGGTCTTGGGCTTGAATCTTCCTATTTTGATGTTTGCTTCCTATTTTGAAGTTTGCTAGGACTTGTGGAAGTTGATCCAAGGTCACTTTGACCATATTTTACCCATGAGCAAGTCTTAATCTCATATCTAATTTTTGACCTGGTTTGGGTGCAACTCCCTTTGTAATAGAGAAAGATTGGAACTTTGGTAACGATCCTTGAGATTACTGATTGGAATAGGTTCCTGAGGTCCTAAGGAAGGTGTGTTTGAAGTTTCATGAGATTTAGAACCTTGGTTTTATAGCTGGTCCAATTTGTGGTTTTAATCATGTTGTTTATGGTTCTAGACGGTAGGCTCTGGTCAAACCGCTCCATAGTCTACGATTAGACTGTTGGTGGTCAGACTGGCCCTTGAGAATTTTTGCTGATTTTGAGTCTTCTGCTGTATGCGTATAGAATTTGATCTTCCTAGCTTCTCATAACTACTGGGGTGAAAATATCTTGGAATACTTGGGGAAAATTAAAGACTCCTATTCGTCCCCCTTTGGTAGCTTACCATGACTAATGAGCAAGACAATAGAGAATACATGATAATGATCACTTTATTTTGAAAGACCATGTGGATGTCTATCCATATTTATGATGAGTTATTGACAATGTTTGAGCATGTGGTGCTCAGGTTTGAGTTTGTTTTGAATTTTATTTTGAATTTGAAGCAATTTGAGATGCTGTCAGTGTTGGGTGGCACTACCGGCCTTGTAGTGGCGATAGTGCCGGCCAAGAAGCACTACCAACCTAGGATGGTAGTAGTGCTAGCCCTACGGCACTACAGGCCCATATGTGGCGGTAGTGATTTTACAGAGAGGTGTTTCTCTGTGGTCGAGCGTGGGCGGTGCTATCGACGGTGTAGGGGCGATAGTACTGGGGTTGCGGTACTACCGGGCCCTATAAAGCGGTAGTTATCTTCTAGAGAGGGGTCTCTTGGGGTTGTTCAGGGTGAACGGCACTACCGGCTACTAGGGAGCGGTAGTACCAGACTTGCGACACTATCGACCCCTAGTTGGTGGTAGTACCGACTTTCCAGCAAAGTTATGCTTAAGGTTTGCATTATGTGTTGATTAATGCATATTATTGTGAACAGTGCTATGTGATGGTTTGCTTGTCTGTGTGGCTGCAGGACTTCAGAGCTAGGTCATGGTGAGGCGAAGAAGAGACTGAGACTAGGCTAGGAGAGCTGAGGTCCAGAACGGTCAAGGCACGCCGGAAGATTATCGAGGCCGAGTAGTGGTTGCAAGCCGAGAAGACCAGGAAGCTGAGCATGAAGCATTGGTGATGGATATGGCGGGGAACAGTATGGACCAAGACTAGGCTTAGGGAGGAGTCGAGGTCTAGAATAGTCAAGGAAGCCAGTGTCATTATGGTGAAGCGATCAAGGATACGTGGTGTGTCAAGAGACTTGGGACCGTTTGCAAGCGAGGATGGTTCGGGAGTCCGAACACGTAAGAGCTTGGCGGCAAGTCTTTGGGGCCACGTGGAAAGCGACGAAGCTTGGACGGTGCTTCGAGGAGAAGGAAGACTGGTCATTAGGGCAAATTGGTAATTTGCTCAATACCGATGGCTGAGGCGTTGGCCTAAGTGGTTTAGGTTAAGCCAAAGTGGTGTTGGACGCAAATTTGGGCTCGCAGAGCGGATTTAGTGTCAATGTAATGGCCGCTTGAGAAGCGTGCTTGTGTGAGTGGAAAACCCGTTAAGAGTGTTGGGTTTCGGGTTAGCCTATGTAAATATGGATGGTATCCACTTGTGTGTCCAGGTTTAAGGTTAGGGTTGCCTCCTCTATATAAGTCATTGAGAGGTATAAAGGGAGGCAAGTCTCTAGACTCTAGATTAGAGCTTCCACAAGATTTTAGTTTTCTTATGTAGGTGTGTGAGTGCTCCTTGGGAGCTTTGCCCTCAGGTGAGAGGTTTTGTAAACCTTCCTCATGATCTGAATGCAAATCATCTCGTTTTGATCTTCTTCTTACTTGGCTCTTGATCTTTTCTTGTGGTTTCTTTCTTGCTTGATCTCGTGCTGCCAAAGATGTATTATTGATAGATGTATCCTCTGTAGATCATCTCCTCAATCGTCTAGGCAAGTTTCTTCTTGATCATCCAAGTCTCCCCAAGAAACCGGTTTTTGAGTTGAGAAGGAAGTTCTTGAGGTAGATTTTGATCCTGCTTGTTTGAGGGAACCTTGGGTATTCTTGCTTGCTATGACATGTGGTAAGCTATCTAAGATCATCTTGATCATCAAAATCCCATGAGCAAGCTTAGCGCTAAGTCTTTGTTCTTGAGGTCGTTTTTGTGCACTCCTTCTTGAACTGGAAAAAGGTCAGAACTTTGATGTTAATCTTTGCGATTGAAGGATGGAATAGATTCCTGATATCCATAGGAAGGTGCTTACAAAGTTTCATGGGTGTTAGATCAGCCGATCAAAAGTTATATAGTTTTTTATTTTGAACTCGTGCTGATTCACTGTTCACACATGTCTTACTGTTCACCGGCACTACTGTTACTGTAGCACATAGTGCCGGTGTTGCGTTTCGTCCAGCACTATCGGGCCAGTAGCACGGTAGTGCCGCCCCAGAGCTGATTTCTCTGAAGGTTTTCTTTCTCGGCACTTCTTCGATTTAGTGAGGTTTTGGTTGGTTTCCTTAGGGTAAAAAGCGATTTGTAATCGTTCACCCCCTCTGATCATCGTTTCTAGTACTTCATATTTAAATGATATTACGCGTACAAGGTAAGGTAGGTACATGAAACTCAACACATACCGAGTTACTGAATGGAAAGCTCTAGACCACTTGCTCTCGCAAGCCAACTCTTCTCCTACCCACCTACTTAGCTACCAGCAGCTCTGCTACACTACCAAATGGAGTTTGTACAAAGCGGAGTGGATGGGGGTGTCGATGGCTTCAAGTGTGGGTGAGTGTGTGAGAAGTGTTTAGTGCTATGTTAGAATAAACTAAAAAATTTAACTATACATGGTTGATGAAACATATTAAGTTGATTAATATGGTGAATTAACTAATCTTCACCCGATAGACTTGATAGTGACACTCATATGGCGAATGTAAGAAACTACTCACTTTAGTCACAAAAGAAAGTTATTTTGGACATCGATAAGGTTCTAAAATACAATTTTGACCATTTATTTATATTGTAATGTATTAATAAACCTAATAAAATTATAAAATTATAAAAGTACTTTTCAAGACAATCTAAATGTATCATTTTAATATGTTCAATCTAAATACTAAAAAAGATATTGATACCAAATTTTAGAATGTTACACGCCAAAACACTTCCTTTTGTGACTAGGGGAGTAGCTCGTTAGGACCCCCATCAACTTCAAGTGGAACCAGTTTTTTTTAGATTCAGATCAGATCATATTCACCCTCTGGTAGCTCGTTACTCTTGACGAACAACAATAAATCTCTTTGCGAAAAAAGAAACAACAATACAATCAGGCACATGAGATGAGAACATAAAATTAGGTGGCTGACGAAGCAAAGTACATCGCTTAATGCTAGAAGAGGCTTGCTTCACACATTGGTGCGCATCTTCATTTGCAGAACGGCCGACGTGTCGTACATGGAAACCAGAGAACTGGTTGCTCGTCTCCTTCAGCTCCAGTACAATGGATGTCACTAGTAATATAAAAATATTGATAATTTGCCAAAGGAATACATTTAATTAACTTTTAGGACAGAAGGTAAAATGTGTTAGTGATATGCCCTTGAAGCAATTATGAAGATGATTGTATCACGTCTATGCTTATGGAATAATTTGATTATTTTGTCTCTTGAATAAATATCACTAGTATCGATCAGCAAGTATGTGAATGGTTTGTTAAACTACTTATTCATATTTTGATATTATTCTGAATTATCTCTGACCTTATATCATCATGTGGGACAATTGTGATTTATAGGTCAGCACATGTATTGATTGATGATCATGTTTCACAGATCATGGATATAAGAGTATCAAATCAATAATGTGGACACATCACTACTACAAAACACCATATCACTGCCGATTTGAAACTAGCATCACCGCCGGATATTGGAACTGGCAGTGATTGGTTGGCAGTGATACCGATATCACTGCCAGTTTGTATGCGAACCGACAGTGATAGTCTATCACTCGTTAAAATAAAAAAAATATTTGCACCTAGACCACCCTATATTTACTAGGCACAGTCTCACGCGCCACAAGTCACGTGATTTTCACGCGAAATATGCGCGCGTGAGGTTGCTAGGAGTTGAACCTGTGACCTGCTGCTCTGCACGAACATCACTTACCATCTCACCGAACATATACTTCTCAACTACTATAAGATATATTTGCCTTTTATCCCTTCGTATCCGAAAGTTTCAACGATTATTTGGACATCTAAATAACTTCAAATAAAAAAGTTGTCAACTACAAAGTTATAGATCTCATCGAGAACTACAATTTTCATATAAATTTTGTCTCCATCCGACTCCGTATGAAAAAGTTATGATTTTTCAAAAATATTGTCACTGCAGGTTCGTACTTCCTCCATTATCACTGCCGTTTTTTTAGAACCGACAATGATAAGTTGCTACCACTGTCGGTTCTTCTTCGGTCGAGCATTTGTGCCGGTCTAGCTTATGAACCGGCAGTGATAGTGTTATCACTGCAGGTTCTAGCCGAACCAGCAGTGATAGGCCGGCATGAAAAAGTTTTTTTTTGTATTAGTGCATGTTAGAGAACATGATGTTGGTGTGACCCACCATGAGACACTGTGGGAATTGTTATATACTTAAGTGTTATCAGTTGGTCTCATACATAGTATATGTGGGATCCTTAGACCTGAGATAGCCATGGTTTCCTTCATGTGTAATAGTATACTTAGGGGTTGCCAAATGCAACTATGTAACTAGGTAGTCATAAAGGTACCTTTCGAGTTTACTTTGAAACATGTGAAGAAATGTGAGCGATCAAGATGGAATTTGTCCCTCTTATATAACGGGAGAGATATCTCTGGCCCCCTTGATGTGGTTGGATTAAGGAAGTGTATGACCATGCCAAATATTATTGATGAGTCAATTGCAACTAAGTAATCTACCACATAACGAGTGAAGGATCGAACTATCATAGGATGTCATGTTTCTCGTCTTGAGTTTGATTTGGAATCGTGAGGCAAAGGGATTGATACATGAGCATTATATAGGTTTGTCTGATATGATCTTTGTGTATATTTGGAAGTTGCTATGCCCTACTAGGGGCCGTTGTCGGCTTATAGGCTGAAAGGAGTTTCCGGGCTATGGCCAAATATACATGAACCTACAGGGTCATACACTTAACAGATTGGAATACATTGGTTTGGATTGGATTCGTCACTAATGAGTCAAATAGGCTTTGCACCTTGGTTAGGCCCCTAATGTGGGGTTCCATCGAGAGGCTAAGGGAATGCAACTATTGTACCATCACACCCACCGAGAACCCTAGCCGTCACCACTCAGGCTCTGCCGTGCGCGCTGGTGCTAGCACACCGTCGCATAGCGTTCCTTCCCCGAACATGTGGACTTCAGTAGAGGCGTTGCTGCTACTACGGCGCTGATCGAGGTGATCGTTCGACCACCGCTCGAGAACATTTGGCCACCGCTCGAGGACGATCAACCATTGCTCAAGGACACACGCTACGTTGAATCGGGCTACTTCGACTCTCCTTCCGCTAGACTACGTGTCTGGTGGTAACGATCCATGATCTATCACTTGCTTGACATCCTGGTTTATGCGGTAGAATTTTTAATTTGTGCTAGTGCAGGCTACTCGTGTTCCTTTAGAATGCGAAGTGACTGTTCTTCTCTGTTTGCATCGGATTTCGATTAGGTATAATATAACCTGGATTAGGTCTTCTCATCAGATATAATCTACAGCTTCACCAGATTCAGGTCTTAGCAAATTAGACTTCCAAACGGATCAGGGTATAATCCATATCCAGTTCCAGAACCAATTCTGACCGAAATTTTTTAAGTGTAATCCTGATTGAGACTTGCTTAAGAGATAATTAACTTCCCTGCCTTAAAAAAGAGCCCTGTAGAGAAAACCTTGTGACTTTTCCTAATTGCTTGCCTTGTTACCATGAGTCCATGACATTAAAATGCAGTACTATTTAGTGTGTACATCACTGCCCTAACCCTGTACATGTAACTGATTCATCACTCTCTCCTATTACGATTCGCGACTTGAGATATCTTGCATCTCCCTTTCTCTATCTACAATTCTACAAACTATAGGTTCAGAGAAGATATCTTCTGGAATTGTTCTTGATGAGACCTCTGCATATAAGCTTTGCAAATTGTTCTGTCTATGCTGCATAGGCCACCCAAGTGTCCCTTAGCTCTTCACTCACTCAAAAGGACACCAAACCTAGCAATTTAGGCGATAGATGAAAAGAGCATGGAGTAAAGATTAGACCACTGGAAATTTTCCGATTGTTTTGGTGTATGACTTTCTTTTGTCAATTCTAAGCGCATTCTGTTCCAACAATTTGATGTGATACCCACTTGCCAGTGACTTTGGTTGACAGCAACTCAACAAGCTATTCAACAAGTGACATTCGAAGCTACATTGTTTCATTGATGTGATATCAAATTAAAGGTTCGATTTCAACTTAAGAATCTGCTAAAAAGTTGGTAATATTGTGATTCTCACTGAGAAATGGTTAATGCCATGGAGGGGCCATGATATCACATGGTTTAGATTGTACAATCATGGCATCTTTCTCAAGGGTGCAGAAAAAACGATTTTTGACATGTGAAAAAGAATAAGGCTTAAATGGAAGGTACGAGAGATAATTAAAAGTTTGTTAGTGATACTTTTATGAATGATATCTCAATGAAAGTAGAACTTTGCTATCATGCTTTTGAAACTGCCCTGTCAGAGCTGTTGCCGTTTTTCCTACAGTGTAACTTTGGTTGTTTTGCTGGCCCTGTTTTGTTTTCATGTTCTCTCTACTCCTTCCTTTCATTGAACATGCTACATCATTTAATTTGAAATTGTTTAAGTGCTCCCCAGAAAACGAACATAAATGATAGCTGCAGTTTGACTTAGCACAAACATGGCTTCAAAATACCTTCATATCTGTCAAATACAGTCCAATTTCTGTTCTTGCTTCACCTTGAGTACCAGTATACAATACTAGTTGAACAATATCATTTCAAATCAATAATCTCAACAACTACTTAGTGCAAAGGAGTGATTTGACCAAAGCAGGGAAAGTTTTTCCGTTAAAGATACCCAAAATTTCTCTGATACACAATAGATCTGCCATTTGCAGTAGCCACTCTTGCCTGTAAATATCATGCCCATGTGTTAAATGGTTCCTTTCTTTTCACTAGCAAGTTACAAGCTGCCACATATCAGATCTCTTGATACCCACTTTGCGTGGAATCCCTACCCTCTTTCAGATGCTCCTTATCCGTACAAAATGCCACCTTTCTGGCCAGTATTGAAAGATCGAGAGCAAAAATTCAAATTACAAAAGGCGATTTCGGAGCGCGGCATTGCATACCTCTCCATATCTGATGAGGTATGAGGGGCATGCTTTTGGTAAGATTCCAAACACACTGGATAAGAGCTAGTGTGAGAGGTCATTGATGTCCACGGGTGCCTTTTCGTATGGAATCAAGCTTCTCCTCAACTCTGACTTAGCCTGACGACGATGTGATTCCAGGATGCTCTCCATACGCTCGATGACTGTGGTGTTGGAGTCGCTGATCACTCACTGACATTATGAACCAGGAGGGTGATCTTATCTGAATGTGAAGTATTTGATTTCCACTTGAACAAGGTTATCACAGGTTGCCATGCATTAACATGAACTACCAGAATTATAGAAGTTTCCACAGTTCAATTTTTAATAATTGTAGTTTCATTACACGAAATTCAGTTGCACGTTGCACTGATATGTCTACTTCAATTCAGTAATATGTAAGACTATGCAACCACCTCATGTATCTGGAGCGGAGTAAAAATAGCTTGAAATCTCCAATAAAATTGATATGAAGAGATGGAAGAAATTCATGGAACCAGTTCAACAAATCCTCCTTACTCCCCTAAATGGCAGTAGTCTACCAGACATTTAAAAAAGCTTTAATCCTCTACTCCAAGAAGAGCGGTATTTGATAGCAGATAGAAATACATAAAAAGAAAGAACCGGCACCTTCGATCTTACTTCAAAAGCAAACAACTTCTATCCTGATCTCAGGTTTGCTTTAGCATTTCACACCTGTGCTGTCCTAGTTCATGTTTGTTGCGCTCACGAAAAGAGGCGCATCTGCAAGGACGTTATCCTTACCACCCTTCCAGAAAATTCTCATTCTCCCCATATTTCTCCCCCTAAGTACATGGCAAATGCTAAGTGGTTGAGGAATCAGTCTAACTGCTACTGCTCCTTGTGTTTCCTATGCCCTGAACCCTGGCAATTCACTGTAAAGATCATCTCTGATTGCTGCTCGTATATTGAATCATCGAAAGTTGTATTGATTTGTTCATGCTTTTGGTAAAATATTGATTCATTCCTATCATAATTGTTGGTACTGAAAGTGTGAAAACTAGTAAAATAGATTTTGTCAATGAATTCTGTCAAGTTGCTTCTTAGCTGCATCTTATTCTTATTCATTAACTGTTAACTGCTAGTACTTTTTTTCATCTTCCACAGTATGCCACAATCTTACATATCAAAGAGACTTAAGACTACAAGAAGACCATGATATCATCAGCATCTCTCTCTCTCTGCCTCAATCTCCCTCTTCTGACTTCTTGAATAGGATAAAAGAGTACTACAAAAAGTAAGCTCCAAAAGCCTTATCAACACCCAAGGAACATTTCGGTATCTGGTGGCTGCATTGCCATTGCCATCCAAATATTCGATATTCCACACTAAACCCATCTGTGGTGTCGCAAGAAAGAAGCTTGGCCATTATCCGAACCCTCCCGTATCACCTTTTTATTAACGAATTGCTGCACTTGCCAAAGCACATTTCCATGCCTATATAACTCCTATAAGCTAAGGAACACTAGCGCTGGCAAGACTACATTTTTCACAGCAAACCTTTCGAGTTCTTCGCGAAGAAGATCGGAGCGATGGACCGGGTGACGAAGCTGGCAGCGCAGCGAGCGGTGGTGATCTTCAGCATGAGCTCCTGCTGCATGTGCCACACCGTGACGCGCCTCTTCTGCGAGCTCGGGGTGAACCCGTCCGTGATCGAGCTCGACGAGGACCCGATGGGAAAAGAGGTAGAGAAGGCGCTGGCGAGGCTCCTGGGCCGCAGCCCCGCCGTGCCGGCGGTGTTCATCGGCGGCAGGCTCGTCGGGTCCACCGACAAGGTCATGTCCCTCCACCTCAGCGGCAATCTTGTCCCGCTGCTACGCAATGCAGGTGCACTCTGGGTGTAGACCTGACCCCTGAGTGGTTCTTGATGATATGTTCAGCCTGATGCAGTGCAGAATAATTTATACACGCATGCGTGGTTTTGCATCAGAGGATGATGGACATGAGTAGCTAAGCAAGGGAGAAGTATGCAGGCTTTCTTGCACTGTAATAATCTAGGAAAAAGTCTATATAACACCCTAAATTCTGCTTCAAAGTTCGTCTAATATCCTAAACTATAAAACTAAATATTTGACTCACCAACTTTGCAATCTAGTTCAATAACACCTTGACCCGGTTTCGCACACTGGTGTTGCTCGCGCGATATTGATGAGTAAGTGGTTTTACTACGTGGGATGACATACTAGGTAAGTTTATGTGAATGACATGTAGGATCCACGAGGGCTTCTCCCACAAATCAAAACAGAGAGGGTGTTAGGGTTAGAAGTATGGCGAAAAACAGGAGACGAGAGTTAATGTGGAAAAACCCTTGCGAAAAAATAAACCCACTCAAGATAAACCACTAAATTGGTTCAAGATTACATGTACATGGGGTGGCTTATATAGCCAAAAAAAGAGAGTCCGGGGTGTTGAAGATTTGGACTAACAACCTCCTATTTGGATAATAGATATTGAGTTATGTCTAACAAACCTCCTCTTAAATCAAAATCCATAATGAAATTGTCTTCTGAAGACCCCGAAAGGGTAAGAAAGCACCGGAAGTCCAAAGAACTTATTGAGTGAGAAATACCTCTTGTAGTACAAAAGTTTAGAACAGTCTTATACAAACGTTTCTCATGAAGCAAGATTGGGCAAATTACCAGTAGGTCAAGAGAAAGACCGGAATAGTCAATCCAAACATATAGATATCAACAAAGCAGACGATGAAATCTAGATCTTAAATGATTCATAACCCAAGTAAAGTGTAAATCTTTATAACTGGCCTTCTGAAACAAACGCTTAATCATCAAATGGTTGAATCTGTGTTAGGTTAGATGCACACAAAATGGGAGACAAGATTTAACATAGAAAACCTCACGAAAAAGGAAAAAACCATAAGAGACAATCCACTATAATATCTCAATTTACATGTATATGGGGGAGACTTTTTATTGCCAAAAGAGTTTGAGTTGTAGATAATTCGGACTCCTATAAAGATACTGAGTATATCTCTAACAACCCTATTTGTATATTTAAGTTATCTCTAACAAACCTCCCCTTAACTTAAAATCCATAATAAAATTGTCTCCGGAAAACCTCGAAGGATAAAAAAGACTAGTGTAGTCTTTGCTAAATACTTCTCACGAAGCAAAGAAAGCACCATAAATACCAAGGTGCGTCGAAAGTCCAAAAGACTTATCTGAACAAGAAAGACCGGAACAGTCTAATCCAAACTCTTCTCAGGAAGCAAAATTGAGCAAACTACTAGTAGGTCCAAACATACATTTATTAACAAAGCAGACGAAGAAATCTGGATCTTCAACAGTTCATAACCCTAGTAAAGTCTGAGTCTGTGCAACTAACCTCCTGAAACAAATGCTCAGTCATTAAACGGCATAAACCAAGACATTACCTGTGGTGCTGATAGATAGCGAAAAACTAATATCATGGATATTTGACATGCTCCATCTGGAACATAAATTCGGCAAACAATACTCATTGAAAGAGTAACTTATACGTGTAGCCATTACATACATCAAACTGCCTACTGAAATTCCATGATATGGTTGAAACTGCTCCTATAAAAATGTCAAGATGAAGAAAAACTCGTACCATTAATAGAGTATAAATTGCAATAGATCCCTCGTATCGAGCAATAACAACTAAACAACGTTGTAGTATCCACGTAAAAATAAACTCCTTCTTGAGCATTAATCTTGCATCTCAAGCTGATATTGAAGCAAAACCTTCACTTTTAAACAGCAAAACTCCGAAGAGTACGATATTGGCTACCATCAGGGTGTCATCAAATTCTAAATTCAGTTGTCTCGTCAACTGAAATTATTTTTTCCTCAAAGTCTCCTCAATCAAGTATAACCCAAATTAACTCATTGTGCCTAAAATACGTGCAACTCCACTTTAGACTCAATATGTGCAGATCTTGCCGCAATTACCCTAGTAGACGACGAATCATCGAAGAAATCACCAATGATTTATCCAGCATAAATGCCGTCAATAATAGACACAACAACCTGAATTTCAATAAAAATCTACATCCAATAGAAGTAATATGACGATCAATTGAAACAAAATATTGTCGACGGAGATGGCATAGATTGACGCTTAGGCATGGCGCCAGACGGCACGGATGACGAATTTGGCGAACTTGTATCGCTGAAACAATCATCGAGGAAGAGCACGGATTAACGCTTAATATGAAGTCGAGTCGTAGAATGGAATTGAGACGAGTTGAAATCAACTAGTACTACAGCCGTGATCTGCTCAGATCAACACAATGGTGTGTGACAAAGCGCCGGCATCCTTCGATCCATTGATGGTTGTGCCTTCTTGCTGCGAAGAAAATTGGAGGAGCTAGTCACCACAAGATCCTCTAGATTGCCGACACAAGCATGTCGACCCGGAACTGGCCTGACTCCTTTCAAGATTGGCACCGGAGTGTGGCTGCCTCAAGACGACCTACGGCTACGAGTTCCTCCTCACGAACGTCAACTCGGCCTTGTCGAACCGTGTACTGGCCGTCGATGCCCTGGCAAGCGTACAGCACGTTGCCTCTGACACCTCCGTCTCGTCGAGCACCAGGTCGGTGTACTCCCTCAGAGTGATCTCGCGGATGTTAACTGGATCGTTAGAGCGAGTCAAGCAGGTAGAGGAGGGGCCAGAGGACGGCGAGGACGTAGCAGCCGCGGCAGGGTTCCAAAACTCGTTGAATTTCGGTGAAATTTTGGATTTCGGACCACCTCGAAATCTAAACTATCGGTTGGATAAAAAAAATGTAAAAAATTTGAAATTGCTACAGTATCCCAAAATTTCGTTTTTTCTCGGAGAAATTTCGCCAAATTTCATATTTTTTGGCCGGTTTTAAAACTTTTAAGGCTGGATTTTACCGGATTTGGTCCAATAACCCTTAGGAAAGTCATCTCCTATGAAAATTTGTTGAAAAACCGAATTTTTGAGACATTTTAAAATTTTGGCAGAAACACTGTGAGATTTTTATAAAATTGTACAAGCTTGATAATGAGCTAAAAATTTTATGTTACTATATTTAGTATCTTAGGATCATACATAAAAAATTTCAAAATAATTTAACTTAATTTATTATCCTTAAAAAATCAAAAACAGAATGAACATAATTGGGACAATTACATTGTCAGAATTTTATAAATTATCTTGAGTATGATTATGATCTAAATCTTTTTTGAGAGATTAATAATTTCCTTAGTATCATTATATAAAATTCTAAAAAAAATTCATTTCTTTTTGTTTGGTCAATCAAATCTATGTAAGCATTGAACTTCGTTTGTTATATTATATTTCAAAAATAAAAAAGAAAAGAACATAAATGGTACTGTAGCTTGTAAGAATTTTATAAATTCACTGGAGTGTGATCATAATTCAAATTTTTATGAGATATTAAGAACTTCCTTATCACCCTTCTGTAAAATTTTCAAAAATTTTAAACTTTTTTTATTGCTAAATCAAATCTATGTATTGATCATCAGGCTTTTATCAGGACGTAGCACTATTTGAATTTTAAAACATTATTTGAGAATGATCATCATCTAAAAATTTTAAATCAAATTAATGTTACATAAGGACTACCCACAAAAATTTTCAAAAGTTTTTAACATGGTTTAGATAATTTTTCATTTTGTTCAAGTTTACCGGTAAGCCTTTTAACAGGGCAGTAGCACTGTTCGAATTTTGAAAAATTCATACAGTTTGATCGTCATCTGAAAATTTTATGAGAGTATTAGAGATACATAATAACCATGCAAAAAAATTTTAAATGTTTATAACGTGGTTTGAACCATTTTGCATTCGGTTCAAAATTGCCGGTCAGTGTTTTATCAGGACAGTAGCAATGTTTAAATTTTTAAAAATTCCACAGACTTCAGAATAATCTGAAATTTTTATGGAAATATCGGCTATGTGTCAGGACTCTCGAATTTTTTTTAAAAATTTGTTCAACATCGTTTGACGCACTTTTTTTCCATTGCAAAAAGGCCGAAATTTCGGGTATTTCACCCGAAATTTCGGCATTTTTCGGCGAATTTCATTTTTTCTCGGTACAAAACAAACTGGATTTGAATTTTGGTTTTTGAATTTCGAACGAGATTTGTCCAAAATATTCGAATTTTGCCGAAATTTCGGATTCCGGTCCTAAGCTGTATTTTATCCGAAAACGAAATTTGAATCCTTGGCCGCGGCGTGTTGTCGATGGGTTCAGGCAACGGAAGAGGTCGGCGCGCGGTGGACAGAAAAAAAAATCAGACAAGATTTGACGTGAAAAATCTCACAAAAAAGAAAAAAAATCACGAAAGACAATTTACTATAATCTCTTAATTTACATGTACATGGAATTGACTTATATAGCTAAAAGAGTCTAAGTTGTAGATAGTTTGGATTCTTACAGAGAGTATATCTCTAACCATATTCGGATATTTGAGTTATCTTTAACAGAGAGAGGGAGCTAATGGAGTTGACAACAATGGAAGCATGGCTAGAAGCTCGGCAGGAGAGAAGCCACTATGGACCCCATATATTATTAATCTAACTTAGTCAGTGTGTCATCCTATATGGTAATACCGCTCACTTATTGTGCCACGCAACAGTACCACAATACAAAACCTGATCTAGGTGTTATTTGAACTAGATTGGAAGCTAGACAGACTTTTAATCAAAGTTCAAATATAATATGGACTTGTTCCAGTGATCTATAGAGAGGGGAAAGTGTCGTGTCTGTGCATTTTGCACTGTAACAATAATGCATATTTACTGGTACCTCTTTTGTCGTCTGATTTGTCGAAGTGACTGGGCGGAAATGCTATCCATCAGAGTATCCGACGTTTGATGTCTGCCAGAACGGCATCAGTAGGCTGATGCCGAAAGGTTTGATAGATACATACATCAATGATTCGAACAATTTAGTATTATATTTTCAACCCAAATCAATGAAGCACTGTGAAATAAGTCTAAAAGTCTTACGACATAAATGTAGAATATTTTACCCAAGGCACCGCAGAATATCTACACATAGTACCGGGGGTAGATTTGATTTTTCTCGTCTCGCAAACGTATAAATTAAGTATCCAGTGCAACATAAACGTGACTTTAACTTAACTAGCCATTCTTAGCTACCACATTACAATATTCTATTCCATGCAACCGCATGGCTAGATTTGAAAATACACTTATATTTACTATACAACTCTAATATCTATGCTTGAAAACACAATTATTTTTATAAACAAAAAATCACGGTTGTCTTTATTATACAGTTTTTGTGGCGACCTGCCACTACCTTCGGTAGCAATTCTAATCTTTAGCTCATTAATCAGCAAGATACATGTCACTAATAGATGAACACATCAGAGTAGCATAACAAAAGCATTGCAGTGGTCCATAGTGATTACATAGGAATTACAGACCAAAATGCATGAAGTTCAAATACATAAACCTCGAATTAAAATAGCGGAGGTCTTTGAGATACCAAAAGATGTCATTGTTGGAGATATGCCCTAGTGGTCAATCATAGAGATGATTGATAGATATTTATGTTTTATGTTCCTTTAATAAATACCATGTTATAAATGATCAAATATGTAACTTGATCATGAAACTCTGTAACACATTTGTAGTATTATTATAAATTGTCCATTATCGTTTTATTGGTTGGAACATCAATTGTTTTCTTTACAAAGACAGGCATATGATTGTGTGATATAAACACAATTATTATAAATTGTCCCGTATCGTTTTATTGGTTGGACCATGGATATGCGATATAAACACAATTATACGGATAACATATTGGTGAACATGTTATTAGATAGACCTATTATGAAAAACCGTGTTGAGCATTACATGCGTGCCATCTGTTGGTTTTATACAATGTTTATGATTGATCTTTTGACTTATGACATACATGGATCCTAACATAAGGATCACATTCTTTGATGTTACTAATTGTTGTGCGTAACAGGATAATTATATTTGTTACACTCAGGAATGTGTTGAGACATGTGAAAGGATAAGTATGGTTAAGATGGAATCTGTCCTTCTTGTTACATGAGGACAAAGATATCTTAAGGACGCTCGAAGAAGATAGACTAAATAATATGCATGGCTGAGGTGTCCTAGTAAACTCTAATAACAACCCAGTAAATTCGTGAGTACAACAGTAAAGCAATCTTCATCCTGGCCGTAAATTTGAATGTATTTGGACGCAAATATGGTATTCATTTTTTACTGACATCATACAATAAAAGTTGTTTCATTTGGTAATAAATTGGAATTGTTTCATCTGACGTAATACAATGGCACGAATAACGTATTCTATGCTCAAGGTCAGAATAAAGCCACTATGTGTGTATATATATATGTGTCTGTGTCTGTTTGGAATGTGATTGATTTTTAGAAAATCATGTAATCACATTCGTAGTTCAATTTATTTGTATATGAGAATAACGAAGTTTTGATTTTTAGAAAATACTTCCTCTGGTCACAAAATCATGTCGTTTTGGACATCGATACAGTCCTCAAAACACTACTTTGACCACAAATTTTTATTGTAATATATTTACGAAACTCAATAAAATTATAGTATTATGAAATTACTTTTTGAGATAAATATATACATGCGATTTTCATGTATCCAATATAAATATTTAAAAAGATATCAATAGCTAAAGTTTCTAAATTTGACTGTTTGTGACTGGAGGGAGTAGTTTATTATTTATTTTTATGGAAACAATTTGATTTAAATTAAGTTTCCTTGAAATGTTTCATTTATAAATTTACTTCAAAAGATTTGGAGAATGAAGGAATTTTGAATTGGATTTTGGACTTGGGCTAGGGCAATGGACCAATTGACCGAGTTGACTGGTCAAACCGGGTCCAACCGGCCCATGTGACCTCTCGACCCAGTCGGCCTTCTTAACTCCCTCCTTATCTCTCAGTCTCCTCCTCTCTCCCAATCCCCCCCTCTCTCTCTCTCTGATATGTCGCCTGACTCTTGCCTCCATCAATCCATTGCCATTGCCGCCACTCTGGCTCACCATCCCCGATCCCGGTCACCACTATGGTATCCTCCTCTTTCTCTGACTTTTGGGGTTGCCAAACAAATTTGGCGCCGCCATTGATTCTTTGACTCCTGGTGGTCGCCGTCGTCGCTATTGGGGCCTCCCCCAACATCGAGCTGCCTCGTGCTCACCACCGTGGCCTTCCCCTATTCCCCCTTGGTTCAATCCCACGTTGAAAGACCATGTGGAGGTCTACCCGTGATTGTGATGAGTTATTGACATTATTTAAGCTTGTGGTGTTTTGATTTGAGTTGGAAATTGAATTTGAAGCAAGTTGGTAAAATTTGCCCAGCACTTGCATGCTACCAGCCTAGGGGCGGTAGCACCGGTCGGCGGTGTTGCCGGTCTGAGGACGGTAGCACCGGCCATGGGCGGTCATACCGGCATCTGGCCGGTGTGAAAATTCCAAAGAGTTGTTTCTCTGGATGGTGCTACCGGCCTTGGGGCAGTAGCACCGGCCCTTATGAGCAAAGATGAATTTTAAATTGTGATTTCTGATGAATTTCATTGCAATCTTTTTGGACATTTCTATGTGATGTGTTTTCTTGTTTTTGATGGTTGCAAGATGACGATGCTTGATCATGGTGAGGCGTAGGATGATCGGGACTAGGCGAGGTGCACCGGAGGTCCAGACGGTCGAGAATCGCCAGAAGATGATCAAAGACGGAGTCGTGGCAAGTCTAGAAGATAAGGAACGAACGAGATGCTATCTAGACACTACTCAGAACAAGGAGGGCCGTCGGACCACGGTCTAGGTGATAGAGTAGCGGGTCTAGGTAGTATGCTTTGAAAAGCATGCAAGAAAACCCGGTATGCTTGTTGGGTTTCGGGTTAGCCCTTATATGGCTGTGTGTATGAGTCATTTCTAGCCCTTGATCTGATCCTTAGGGTAGAAGGACCTCATCCAAGAGTGGAGGGTGACTCAAAAGTAGTATAAATAGAGGTGGAGGGGTAGCCTTCCTCCTCTTGAAGGTTTTGAGGTTTTTGTGCTCCTTTGAGCTTTGCCTACTTTGTTGTGAGGCTTTGTAAACCTCCCTTCTAGAAATAAAAACTTCATTTATTTATCTCTGAATTTATTTTACCCATTTACATTATGCTTTAAATTCAGTCTTTAAATTCCGCAATTTACATTCTTGCAATTTAAATTTCCCATATTTGGATTTGCCTCCCCTCCTTCTAAATGCTTGTGGATCTTGTGCTGAGGATGTATGATTGATGAATGACTCTTCTTCAGACCATATCTCAATTATTTAGGCAAATCTTGTGCTCTTCCTTACTAGAAACCGATCTTTTGCTCTTTATATGTTCATTCTCGGAAGATTGAGTTTTTGGTGTTCTTGACTTATGTTCTAGCTTGCTATGACATGTGAGAAGCCATCTATGATCATAAAAAATCCCACGAGCAAGTCTAAGATCTAGTTCTTGAGTTTTTCTCAAACTTAGTGTGTTCTTCATTCAAAGTGAAAAAGGTCGAAACTTTGACATCAATCCTTACGATTGAAGGTTGGAATAAATTCCTGACATCCCTAGGATCACATCTACCAAGTTTTGTGAGTTTTTGTCTAGCCGATCAAAAGATTCATCAAATTGGCTTTTGAGTTCGTGCTGTTTTTGGCTCTGTTCTTCCTACTGTTCTTGAGCCCGGTCATACCGCTCACTGTCCGGTCATACCGGAGACCCTGTGGTCATACCAGCCTTCGGTCATACCGGAGACCCTGCAGTCATACCGGCCTTACAGAGCAAATGGCTTATTCTATTTTTGTTTGAGGGCTTGTTTGGAGTATCTTGATTGGGAGAAAATTTTACTTGGGATCATTCACCCCCTCTGATCGCCATCTCGGTCCTTCACACGTGGTCATGACCTAGCATCGTTGACGCTTGTCGCTGACCACGCTACGCATCTCTAATCGCCATCGTGGAGGTGGCTGGGTGTCTCACTCCCTAGCAACTCCGATGGTGGGCACCTCTAATGGTCTACTCTATCTGAAACAGTCCAAATTTGGTGAAACTAAAAGTGCATAATTTCCACGATTTTCAAAACTTTTGTTGCATTTAAAATTTTGTGTAACATCCCAATTTTTGCCTATTTAAAAATATTTTTGAGTAGTTTAGCCTCTAAACATTTTCACTATTTTATTTGCTAATTAAAGCAAAATATGGGACTTTCATAAATAAAAAATAATTTAATATGATTAATGCTCAAGTGAAGAATTGTAAAAATTATTTTATTTGGGTTCTTTGTGGTTGGAAATATTTTATATATTTTTTTGGGAATTTTTTGAGTGTCCTTGCTATTTTATTTGGGCTCTTTTGCATTTTCCATATTTTCTAAAAAAGAAAACTAATTAAAATATTAGAATTACCTTTGAAGCCAAAACGCAACCCACCTGCCCAGCAAGCCACCACCTTGGCTAGTCCACTTCTCCCGCGAGCATAGCCCAGCCCAACTCTGCGCCGCAGCTAGGTCCACCATGCGTCATGCTGTGTCGCTGACAGGTGAGACCCACCTGTCAGTCATCATCTTCACGTGTCCAAGCCAGACTCTCAGCCCCGCCGTGTCCACCGCAGAAACCACCTCTCATGCCACCTTTCCTATGCATAAAAGCCATGCCTGTGTGGTGGATATGCGTCACTAGGATCCCCACAACAGATGCCCTAACCCTAGCCGCCAGACTGCACCATCTTTGCCCCGGAATTCAAGAATCTCAACAAGTGCCTTTGCCAAGCTTTTTGCCAGATTGTGCTGCCGCTGGTGAGTCTCCATCTTCATCATCTACACCATCTTGTTCGCCGTCGCGTGTTCTACCACCCTCTCATCACCGGAGCGTCGTCAGCTAGTGATGTAAGGGGAAAGATGAAGGAGGTGGTCTTCGATGGACAACGTTGCCATTGTCGCCTTTACCTATTTTTCGAGATACCGCTCCTCAGTGATTCTGAATTCCTAAGCTATGCATGGTTTTTATTATGCTTAATTGTTTTGTTATTTGTCCCTATGCACCAAAACAAATTACTTATTTCAATGTGGTTCCACAGATGTCACATTTTTTTGACTCACCATCTTTGTTGTGATCCACCATTTTAGTTAAGCTTGTTCCTTTCTTGTAAGTGAATATTGGTATTTCTTTATTTTCTTCGTCGTTTCATTCCTTCACTGCAGCAAGCACGTGTTCAAGACTTTTGGTGGGTTATAATAATTCGTTTTGTTTCAACATGTGGGTTGTAATTCCAATTTTCAGTTTTGAAAAACTGAGTATGTGGTAATTCCAATATTCAGTTTTACTACATGCTAACCTTTTTTCTAAATACTGCTTAATTCATGATGAATGTACTTTAGAAGTAGCAACTGATTAAACTGCATAAGTGGAAGAGGTTTTAGTATAGGTTTATTGATTATTTTCATCTTTTTATTGTCCTAGAAGGGAACAAATGCATGCACCCTGTTTATTTTTTTGGTTCATATGTGTTTTATAGTTAGCACTTGATGTATGCTTTATCGTTCATATAATTATATTTATGTTTGCAATGGTTTTGCCGGATGCATTCTGATGTTTTATATGTATTGACATGATTTTTCTGATGTTTGATTAACCCACTAAATTGGTTATCTGGTGAGTCGCGAGATTAAAGGGAACAGAGGACATGTTGGCCTGCCTGATGCCTCATTGATGGCACACCAAGTTGGATTGAAGTAAATGGATGTGTTTGGCTTTCTAGAATTTGTTACTTTCTAGAAATTCATCCAAGTGAAATATTTTTGGAATTATTATTTGGGATTTATATTGTCCTTGTTGAATTAGACATAAATATGGCTCCCTTACAAGTTTTATTGGAAATATATAATTAGAGCAAAGATTACAGTACTACATATTATTTACCTTGAGCATAAATATGGGTGTTTCATAATTGATATGTTGTTTCATTATATCCCCAAGCACTTTTTACCTTGGGCATATAGCTGTGACGATGTGAGACCATGTGGAGGTCAACTCATGTGTGGGCACCCAGAAATATGAATCGATTCTCGCTCGTGCGTTGGACTTAGAGGTGACACCCATACTCCACTTAAGTGTATGCTCACTGTCACCAAATAGTCCCGTGCACGAAGTATTAACCAGATGACCCTCACTCAACCAAATATGAGCCACCTAGTTGCACCGTACACACTTACATGACCAAGAGAGTTTTGATTCCATTCTGAATAACCGTATCGGGATTGTGTCCAACCCATCCGAGCATAACACACCCGTCCGTCTCAGAACCTTGGTATCGCCCACACCCACCAAGGGGAGCGTGTCGCAATAGACAAGGAACGACGGTCACATGTGCACATGCATCAAACGGTTGAGAAAATTTTTGGGTACCCGGATATGTGTCTAGCGCTAGTTCCCAAGATCAACGCCTAGCGCCCACATATCCCGCATTCGAGATGCATCATAACTCATACACACATGATTAAGCATTTGGCATAACATAAGCTTAAACTAGAAACTATTACAACTACTTGATATTACAAGTACGTGGCCGACTAGCCAAATATTACATACAAAAGTAAATTGCAGCGAAAATTAAGTAGGAAGCAAAAGTAGGACAGCGGTATTAAGCAACGGTGAGTACACGTATGTACTCGCAAGACTTTAGTGTATGGAAATACAGTAAATGCATGGTTAGAACAAGGATAACAAGTCACTACACTAAGTCTCATTTTCAGCATAAAGCAGATTTTGTTTTCAAGTGAATAGTTTATCAAACAGTATCGGTATTGAAATGAGCATTTGTATTGAAACTAATAACAGTAATTAAAGTTCAATAACATCATTTCACAGCCCTCCTTGGCTGTGAACAACGAGTAAACACAGCCATCCTTGGCTCACAAGTTTACCAACCCGTTCCAACACCGGTTCCAAAAGTTTTCACAAAAACAAGACTATACTTGACATTATTTTCCCAAGTTGCTCATGAATGCGAGCACGGCTAATTAATTAGATTTAAGTCTCTGAAGAGAGTGTACACTTTATCCACATGACACATTCTAGCAATCATGTCAACCATGCCTCGCGATACGTACCGTACCCGATTTGCTAGACTGTGACGAAACCGTTCGACTAGCTAAAGCTTAGCCTTGCACAAGCTCCGGTTATGACAAACCCTTGCCATGGTCTGGAGATCCAGACCTGCACACATAGTACTAACAATGGTTTACACCCCATCGCATCCTCCCCCCATGGTAAGGCATACACCGTTGTATTGGAATGCTTTAGCCCCAACACCTCGGTGAAGGGAGCACCTATGAGCGACACCGTACCCCAGAGTGCCCTTACTACTTTGTCCTACCAAATTGCAAGGCTAAACCCTAGCTAATCTACTAAGCTAAGGCTATCCCATATTAGCATATGTGGTTACACCAAATCACTTAGGTGACAATATCAAGTTCGGTCCTTAACTGACCCGGGCGAGAATCTCCCCCTAACTACGCGCGAGGTCCCTTCTCACGCCTCAAGTTTAACAATAACTCGCTCACGTCTAAACCATAAGTTTTGGGTTGGATTTTTACCAAAATACACAAAAACCATAACTCGGCTCTGTACCTTTACAAATTGCTCAAGTTTGGATGGAAATGTATCCCAACATTTAAAAGACGTTTTAATAAGCATGTACATGAGATATTTCGCATTTATTACCCAAAAGGACACTAAGTAATGTCTAAACCATAAGCTAAGGTTACAATAGCAGGTAATTCAAGTGTCAAGTAAGGGTAATGCATTCAAATGGGAGATAACTACCGGTACCCACAACATAGCAAGTTTAGCATAAACATACGCGCATGCATATAGTTTGATAAAACAACATAGACATCGTAAAATAATGGGATCAACATGATCAAAGGAGGGTTCTTGTCTTGTTGCTCGTCGTCGGGAACATAATCAGGGTCGTAGGTGAGATCGTCATCAACAGATTCCAAAACGTCGGTGTCTACGCGTTATATACAAGAACCGCGACAAATAGCAAACAACAACTTGTCAAATAGGGCAAAAAAAATCAGATGTAAATACCAAATAAAACTTACCAAGAAGAATATGGTGGTTTAGTTCTTTGAAGTCGTTACTTGGTGTATGATAGTTTCATTAGTTCGTTGTTGGTATTTTGATTCTTTTGTGTACATGTTACTTTTATTTCTCGAATTCTAGAAGCTAAAATTATAATCATGTATGTGAATACTTATGAATTCAAGAAGCTAAAATTATGTATACTTATGTTTATAATTTCAAATTCAAGAGGCAAAAATTATCTAGACTTCATATGGTTAAGTCGTTAGTCAAGGTGTTATGTATGTGTAGTACTTAGCCCTAGGTGCCTTTGCATAAAAAGTGATTTGTACATGTTAGGTCTATTAGTTTAGGCTATTGGTTATATATTCATGGTTTTAGGATGGTTCTTGTGATACAAGTATCTTTACCACTGGTTTTATAAGTTCATTTATTCGTATTACATATTTTAGCAATCATAATACTTAAGGTTATATTCTTAACAGGATTCAGATGCAAAACAAGTTGTAATAAGATTATTTCTTCAGAATAAGATAGTATTTATCCTAAAGAGCATTTCTAGGCTGATCTTTTTAATATTTTCATTTAGATGAGATGTTTTATACATTGTTGAAAAAGCATAAGTGGTTTTAAAGTTTACGCTAAAAGAGATCAAATTTCATTTTAGACTTGCGAATGCACCTTACAATATTATTCAACCATTTTTCTGGCATTATCAGAGGATGACCCTAAAAGTGTTCTAAAACTGGTTCCGCGACATTTTGCTTTTAGCCGCGATAGTTTTCATATACGAGAAGAATAGGGCCTTTTATGAACTTAATTCAAATTTGAAAAAACATGAAATATTTTTTCATATACAGTGATAGAATCATTTTTCAAGGTCCTAGGATTTAATTTCATCAATTTTGAAGTTCATTTGCACAAGTTATTACTATTTGAACTTTGAATGCATTGAAAATGACCTATTTAACCATTTGATGCAAACTATGCCAAAATCTAAATATTTTTATATATTTGGAAATCTTGTGACATCAGGAACATGAAAAAATCGTTTTTACCAAGATTTAAGTTTATTTGATCCAAGTTTTAACTGTTTTGATTTTCTATGCATGTAAAGCAATCTATTTCCAATTTGAATCAAACTAAATTCATATATAAATATTTTTTTTGCATAAATGGAGTACTCATGACCTCAGGAACATCTCAAAATTTATTTCATGATTTAAAGAGTTCTGGTTTGTATATTTGTAATAATAACTATCTTAAGGTAAACTTAAGTTTTATTTTCAAATAATTCAAAATTTGTTAAAAAATTAAATATATTTACACAAATGATTTTATTATTGTCTCATGAGCATATGAAAATAATTTCATGATTTTAGAATCTAGGGTTTTCAAATTTTGTATAAAGACCATATTAGGGTTTATTTCAAATTTGAATTTAAATAATTAAAACTTAGGTTCAGAAATAAATATTTTTACATATCCAAATACTACATGATTTATCATGAATTTAAAATTTTGTTTCACTGTAATTGGATAAAAACTGCACAAGATATTACCATATGAAGAATGGCCGGTTTGGAAATAGTAAGAAAAATTAGAAATAAGCCTTTTGAATGGAGAGGTGCCTTTTCTGCTTGAATTGAGCTTGTGTACATCTGTCTACCAGTTGGGCCCCACTGGTCATAGACTTGAAAGCAGAGGATCCTGGGGAGGACCACGCCGACGATGAGAGGTGGTCGATTCCGGTGAGCCAAGGGGTTGATGAGCACCTCCAGATCTGGGCACACCTAAGGGTGGGCCCGCTCAAGGCCAGCGGCCACCGGAGATATGGCGCCACCGGTGAGGGGCGGTGGTGTGATTTGTTGATCAGAGATCAAGCGAATGAAGCTGAATCGATTTTGGAGGAGCTTGAATCAACCATCAAGGGGTCCAATGCAACACATTTTAGGAGTCAATGGCGGCGGAAATCGATCGTAGCTACCTGCCACCGGTGGCTAGACCCGGGGAAGATGGCCAGGGTGGCGGTGGCAGAACAGGTGGTATGGCTTGAAAATGAGACATGCGCTGGGATTAGTGATGCCTAAGGATGCTTCAAGCCTATTCTATTGGGTTGGTGTTGACTACATTGCCAGAATCAGATTTTGCCCCTTTCGGCACAGCTTACGGCAATGGCGGCAGGAAGAGGCACAATCCGGGCGATGGCTTGGGAGGAGGGGAAGTGGGAATGACTGGAGGAGAGGCATGGAGACATGTGATGCTAAAAGGTGGCCTGAGGTTTAGGTAGGCAATGAAAAGGGCGGCGAGCACAGGCTATAGACGTGTGAGCTCATTTGCGGTAGGTTTTTCTTTGCAACCGAGAAGAGGCTAGACGGTGCCACAATTCAGTCAGAGGGGAAGGCAATGCACTGGGTCTTGCGGGCATTAAAATGGTGCAGGGCATGGCTGTGATCAGAGCATGGCAAGGCGAAGCGGCCGAAGCTAGCTCGTGGCAGCCGGGTGGCTTGTTTCTCCTGCCACGGCAGTGACCTCTCCCATGTTTTGTTGTCATGGCGCAACTCGGGTAAGCAGCGATTGGCTGGATCGACAACGTGAGCTAGTGGTGTGGCGTGAGGGCTCTGGCGACTAGGGCCGAGTGCGGCGGATAGGCGATAACGGGGTTGGTGCATGGCGCGAGCAGAGCACACGGGCGCATGGTGTGTGGAGTGGGCACAGGCGGAGCGTGCACTGGAGCTGGCGAAGGCGGGCGCGAGTGTGGACCAGCATCACAGTGTGAGCGCGGAGTTGAGCAAGTGCGGGCGCAGAGCCGCGGCAAGAGCGTAGAGCGGACGAGCATGCTCTGGGCGCGGTCTGCGGCTGACGAGCAGGCCCAGGGCCTGCGGGCAACAGAGAGAGATAGGAGAGGGGGGAGGGAGGAGGGTTTGATAGATGGGGTCAGCTGGGTGGCAGGATGGCTGACGGGTGGGCTCAAGGAGAGAGGAAGGAAATTAAATCCTTTTTGATTTCTTTGGCGGCAAGGTTCATGGATTTAATTGGCCTAGCAAACATGGTTTGAATTAGTTGAATTTTTTTTAGAGGTGCTGTGGTGAAACCCAAGCTACTACAAACATTTCAGCTGAAGATATTTTTGTGGAATTTATTAAAATTCTGACAAGACAGTTGCTTTTAAAAATCTGTTTTCTGTTTTTTATTTTTCCTATACAACAAATAACTTCATTTTATATGAAACTTCTTCTGGGTGATCCTACTAGTTATTAGGAGTTACCATAAAATTTTTAGATACTGATTGATTGTTTTTATTTTCTACTAATTCTAACATTGCAGATTTCAGATTTTCATGATTTCTGTGATTGAATTTTAAAAGGCACTAAGTTTAAATATTAATTTTTTAATATTTTTACCAGAGGTTAATACTTTTATGAGAAAGACATGGTAAAATTTTCAACCAGAGGTAAGTGTTAAAGATTTTTATTAAATTCTGACAACTTACTGTTTTGAAGTCAAATTGGGTCATTTCACATTTCACTTCTTTATCTAATGCATTAAAGACCTTTTGACAGCTGAAAAGAAGTTCTGGAGACTTCTCAAAATTTATTATAACTTTGACATGTAAGAGGTTGAGAAAATCATCTAAATCATGTCCCAACCCAGCAAGATCCATTAGAACTTATTCTTGCTCAAGTTATGCTTGCAACACCGTGTTCTTGATTTGAAATCACTATTTTTGGTGTAGCTTGAACCATTTGCATGAAAGGTTGAGACCTTGAGCTTATTCTTGCAATTCCTTCTGGAATCATAGTCATAAGGTCATTTCCTAGCCATGGTTCAAGTTTCATCAAGTTTGGTTGGATAGATCAAAGGTTATTGAGGTTTATTTGTGGTCAAAGTTTCTGAAATCTCTGCTTTTGTGCAGCTTGAATGTTAAGCTGGATAGGTCACTCATGTGGGATTTATTTTAAAATTCCTTTTGGAATCATGATCCTGAGGACTTTATCTTGCTATGTTTCAAATTTCATCAACTTTTGATGAGTAAATCATAAGTTATTGGGGATTCTTCGCGGCCAAGTTTTTGAAGGCTATGTTTTTGTGCAGCATGAATGTTGAGCTATAAAGGTGTCTCATTTGGCCTTTATTTTGAAATTACTTTTGGAATCACGACCCTAAGGACCTTATCTTGCTATGATTCAAATTTTATAAATTTTAGTTCAGTAGATCTAAAGTTATTCGCGTTTCTTGACGGCCAAGTTTAATATTTCTGCTCATCCATGTTGCTGAAAAGCCTGCTCCATTCATTCTATTTTGCATGTTCTTGAACCTAGTATTTGGTCCATTGCACTAGTGTTGTAGAAGAGATTTTTGAGGTGGAAATTTTATTTGGCTCCTATTCACCCCCTCTAGTCATCAATTTTAGTACTTCAATTGGTATCAAAGCCTGATTTTTCTCTTTCTAGATCTTGACCGGTCTCAAGAGCTATGGCTATAGACAAGTATTCTACTAAGCCTCTGATATTTTCTGGGGTTGACTATCCCTTTTGGAAATCTCGAATGGAGTTATAGATCACTGCCTAAGGTTTCATGATATGGTAGAAGGTTAAGCTCCCATATAGGGTTCCTGTCGATGAAAATGTCAATGCCACAAATATGGCTAACGTTGAGGCAAATGCTAAGGCAAGAAACATCCTCATATAGAGTCTTAGCTATAGTGAGTATGATAGGATCTCTCATCTGCGATCTATTCATCAGATTTGGGTGACCCTCGATGTCTACCATGGGGGAACCACCCAAATAAATATAGTGAGACAAGATCAGTTCAAGCGTGCCTACAACAAGTTCTAGCAGCACGCAGGAGAATCATTGGATGTGTGCTTTGGACGTTTCACCAAGATTTTGAGTGATCTCTGAGCTGTTGGTACCACATACATTGACTCGGAGAATGCTCGTCATTTTCTCACAGCACTTGATCTTTCCATTTGGGAGATGAAGGTGACCTCTATCAAGGACACCATTGACTTGTCGACCTTGACTCTTAATGGGATTTATTCCTGACTCAAGACTTATGAGATTAACGTCGTCTCACATAAGACGAAGTCACAATCGATGGCATTGGTCATCGATCCCACTTCTAAGAGTTCCATTGGTTTCTCTCTCTCCGCTCTTTGCGAGATGAGTGATGATCAACTAGATATGTATCAAGAAAATGAGCTTGCCCTCTTAACCAGAAAGTTCTCTTATGCATACAAGAGGGCAAGAGAGCGGAAGAGAGGACATATCACTTTCTTCGAGTGTAGTGGCCCCAACCACATTTGGGCAAACAACCCTAAGCTGGAGAAGGGTAAGAACGACTCTGGTGGTTCGGGAAAGAATGACTACACCAACAAGAACCGCAACAAGAAGGCTATTGTTCGTGATCTGGCGCATGAGAAGAAGTACCGTAACTTTTTTAAGAACAACAAGCTCTTCCATCGCATCCTCGCTGCAATTAACGACATCTCCCTCTCTGACACTGAGATTTGGAGCGACGATGAAGAGGATGGTCTGCAAGAGAGGACCAAGGGCAGCGACAACTTCACCGGCAAGTGCTTCATTGCTGAAGAGAATGGCATCAGCGACGACGACCTCTATAGCGAGTCTGATGAGGTACCTTTTTATGATGAGTTCAATGATGCTTTCTGTAAGGTAGAAAAATTTCATACTAGAGCTAGAGTTAGATGTTCGGAGCTTGAGAAGGAAGTAGGTAGTTTGTCACGAGAGTTTGCTTCACTTAGATCTAGTCCCTCCCATAGCACTGATGACTGTTCTCTTTATGATGCTTTGCTTGTGGAGTTGGAGAACCTAAGGATCTTGTATGATAGTGTGTTTTTTGAGGTTGAGGTTCTTAGAGTGAAGAATGCTAGTTTGATAGGAGAACTTGACGATTCTAGGGCTACTCCTAGTGTTATTACTTATGATGCTATTCCTGTTGATGCTACTCTACTTCATACTCCTACTTGTGCATCATGTAATAATTGCCCAAAATTTCTTACTGAAATTGATGCTATGACTCTTGAGAAGTTTGTTGGAGACAAGAAGAAACTCAATCTCATTCTGGACCAATCTAAGATCAATAGATTCAATCAGGGTTTAGAATTTGACTACTTGGAGAACGTTCGAGCACATCCTCCTACTATTGTTTGTGCCACCAAGAGTGGAGAGATTGTGGTTGCTCCTAGGTCTAGCACCACAGTATTTCGGTCAGTTGGTATAGTCCGTGGGATCTCTGATGAGAAGGTTGCTTCTCCTACAACTTCAGCCTCAGGTAAGGCAAAGTACTCTTGCACATTTAGTCAGAAGGATGAACACTTAGCCAATTTCTGCTTCAGGTGTGCCAAGATAGCATGTTTTGAGCGTGTTCTGCCCTTAAGGATATTCAGGATTGTTCCCAAACTCTTAGTGCTCCTAAGACACCCACGGCTCCTAGAAAGACTAGAGAGTCTTTTGTTGTTAGATAGCGTCTAGGATTTGGTATTTAGGCTGTTCGTTCTGGTTTTGGTCCTGAAGCTATTCATGGTCAGAGTTTCTGCAGCCCTCTTGATATTCCTCATTCCTCCCATCGAGGTGGATAACAGTGTCGTGATATTTTTACTAGTAGGAGGTTTGGGCAGCGTTATTGGGATGGTTCAGCCTTTGCACATCGGTGGACCAACCCAGCTCCAGCTCTTAGACTTTTGCAGGCGGTGCTTCTGGCTTTGTGAGAGTTGAGCGTCAGAGAGATGTTAGAGTTTAGCCTTTTGCCTCTATGACTGGTTCTTTTGCTCATCGTGTGACTCAATATTGGGTTCCTAGATCTACACTTATCTACCCCAATACTGAGTCATCGATCTCTCGCTTTCACTGATTCAGGTGCGTAGGGCTGGGAATGGAAAGGTTTGGATCATAGACTCAGGCTATTCTCGCCACGTGACTAGAGACTCTCGTTGGTTTTCTTCTTTAGCCCGTGCCCCCGTTGATGAGCTAATCATCTTTGGGGATGCTTCGTCAGGTAAAGTCATCGCTACAGGTACCATATGTATTAATCATAATTTTATTCTTAAGGACGTTGCCTTAGTCAGTAAACTGCAGTATAATTTGTTTTTTGTGTCTCAGCTTATCGATGACGATTTTGAAGTGAGCTTCAAGCGTAATGCCTATAGAATTCTTGATTCTTCTGGAGGGTTAGTTTGTGAGATTTCTAGGTATAGGAGAGTTCTTCATGCTGATTTTGCTGATTCTTCTTGTGGTTCTCTTCATTACCTAGTTGCTTTAGAGTCACGTGATCTCTCCTTTTTGCATAGGAGACTTGTTCATATTGGTTTTGATCACTTACCCGAGTTAGCAGCCATGATCTTATTTGTGGTTTGCCTAAACTCAAAATGATCAAAGACTTGGTTTGTTCTTCTTGCTGACATGGCAAGATGGTTGCTACTTCTCATCCCCCAATCACTGTTGTGATGACTGATGAACCATGACAACTTACATATGGACACAATTGGTCCAACTAGAGTACAGTCAGCGAGTGAGAAGTGGTACATTTTTATCATTGTTGATAATTTTTTAATGTATTCTTGGGTGTTTTTCATGGCCTCGAAGGATGAGTCTTTTACCCATTCAGGGGTTTGGTCATAGGTTGTCCATTGAGCTCCAAGATGCCTTACGAGTTATACATAGTGATAATGGCACGAAGTTTAAGAACTCCTACTTTGAGAGTTTTTGTAAGGAATCAGGTGTTGAGCATCAGTTCTCCTGTCCATACGTCTCTTAGCAAAATGGCATAGTGGAAAGAAAGAACAGGACCTTGGTCGAGATGGCCAGGACGATGCTAGATGAGTACAATACTCCTAGGAAGTTTTGGGTTGAGGCTATAGCTACTGCTTGCCATGTGTTCAACATAATTTTCTTGAGGACACACTTGCACCGCACTTCATATGAGTTGAGATATGGGCGAAAACCCAGTGTTGCTCATTTTTGTGTTTTTGGTTGCAAGTGTTTCATTTTAAAGTTTGGGAACCTAGATAAGTTCGAGTCACATTCTTCTGACAGTATCTTTCTAGGTTACTCGCCTTCTTCTCGTAACTATAGGGTCTAGAGTTGTGAGGCGGGTAGGATTATAGAGACCTATGAGGTGACCTTTGATGAGGATAGTCCAGGCACTAGACCGGATATTTTAGGTTCTTCTTCTATCTCCGAGACCATCTTTGTAGAGGATAAGGATGATGCTGATGATAGTACTCTACCTAATTCAGTCCCCTCTACACCTGATGTGCCTCTTGTTTCTATCTCTGCACCTCATGGATGCCAGCCCTCACCTTTAGATTCTTTAGCAACTAGTGGCTCTGTTCCTACCTCTTTTCAGCATGAGGTAGAGGTCACTTCTGCTTCTAGACCTCCTCGCTATATTCAATGGGCTTATCCACCTGATCAAATGATTGGCGATTTATTTGAGCGTGTCACACGCTCAAAGACAGGTTTTTCTCATTTCTGTCTCCATTATTGCCCTCATCGCTTCTTTTGAGCTGAACGATGTTTCTTATGTATTGTACGATGAGTTCTAGATCAATGCAATGCATAAGGAACTAGAAAACTTAGAGAAAACAAGGTTTGACAGCTTGTCGAACCCGCGTATAGTCATAATGTCATTGGGACCAAGTGGGTGTTTAAGAACAAGCAAAGTGATGATGGGGTGGTCATTAGGAACAAGGCTAGGGTAGTTGCACATGACTTCTCTCAGGTTGAGGGTCTTGGCTTTGAGAAAACTTTTACCCCTGTAGCTAGACTAGAGGCCATTAGGATCCTGCTTGCAATTTTGGTATCTAAGGGCTTCAAGCTATATTAGATGGATGTTAAGAGTGTATTTCTCAATGGGTATATTGAGAAAGAGGTTTATGTGAGCCACCCTCTAGGATTCAAGAATCCCAAGTACCCAAACCATGTCTATAAGCTTTCCAAAGCTTTGTATGGGCTTAACCAGGCCCCTGGAGCTTGGTATGAGAGGTTTAAGTCCTACCTTCTTAGTTATAGTTTTGAGATGGGTAAGGTAGATAAGACCTTGTTCATCAAATACGTAGACTCGGACTTTCTCCTTGTCCAAATCTATGTGGATGACCTTTTTTTTGGTGGCTCATGCTCTTGTATCTCAGTTTTCGGATGTGATGAGCACAGAGTTTGAGATGAACATGATGGGCGAGTTGAGCTACTTCCTCGGCTTCCAAATCAAGAGGACTCGGGAGGGTATTCTCTTGCATCAAGGCAAGTACACTCGAGACCTCGTAAGACGCTTTGACATGACTGAAGGGAAGTTGGTGATGACTCCTATGGCCACCATGACCATTCTTGAGCCTGATGAGGATGGTGAGCTAGTTGATCAAAAGGAGTTCCGGAGCATGATTGGTTCATTCTTATACCTCACTGCTTCGAAGCCCCAAACATACATTTTGTTGTGTATTTGTAAGCTCGATTTCAGGCCTTTTCTCATGCCTCTCACCGCTAGGTAGTGAAGTGCAATTTCAGCTACCTTCGAGCTATCATTGACTATAATGTATGATATTCTTCCTCTTCTTGTATGTCCCTTAGAGCCTTTTTTGATATAGACTTTACTGGTTGTAGGATAGATAGAAAGAGCACTTCTAGCACTTGCCAATTTATTGACACTTCTCTTGTTTCATAGTCATCTAGGAAGCAGTATGGAGTTCTACAGTTCACCGCTGAGGTCGAGTACGTGGCAGCAACCTGTTGTTGTAGTTAGGTGCTTTGGATAAGATCGACTTTGCGGAACTTTAGGTTAGTTATAGATAGTATTCTACTCTTTTGTGATAACACTTTTGCCATTCATATTGCCAAGAACCCACTGCAACACTCTAGAACCAAGCATATAGATATCAGATATCACTTCCTTAGAGACTATGTGGAGAAGGGTGACATAGTGCTCCAGTTTATGGAGAGTGACCTTTGGATAGCTGTAGGTTTGTGGCCTTGATGGGAGAGCTTGGAGTTATGAGTCCTTACGACATATCTTAAGGGGGATTTGGTCTTGTATATTATGTATTTTATATTTTTTTAGCATTTCCTTTTCTTTTTCATTTTTGGGTGTATTTGAGGTTAGTGCTAGAATGCTGAGTTCACTTCACTTAGACTTCTGGCATGCTTTGCATGGACCTCTTATCTTATGCTATCTATAGGTTGCTATCATGCTTAATTAGCTGTTTTTTCATCTCTCTAGGTTGATTTTCCTCACAGTCTTATAGGTCTAGCAGATGTTGGGCTCATGGGTAGACAGAGCTTGTGTGTACTCCCTAGCTAGGGTATGTAGAGTCAGCTTTTCTATGTTAGTCATATGGGGAAGATGAGAGTGAGTTGATCCATAGTGTTCTCTACTATCTTTTCTATGCTCTATAGTCCACCCAGTTTTTAGTTTTTTGACTTCCTCTTCGTGTTCCATGTTTCTGGTTTTAGTGGAGTTCATTTGGAGGTTTTCTACACTTAATTTTGCTATAACTCAACTTGAACCAAAATTGTGCTTAAAATTGATTCACTTGTTGAGGGGGAGTTTCGAGAAGCTTTTCTTTCTTTATGCATTACATATAGACTTCATTTCCTGTCATGAGCTTTGACTATTATGCAAATGAATTCTCACTAATGTTATGCACCTTGCTACTTTTCTGAGGATCATGGCTAGCTTAGTCATATCTAAATCCATATTACCTCATCATGTTAAGCTTGCTAAAATTAAAATTGATCTTTAATGAAAAACTTGTAGCTTTTACTTGCTATATTTCCTCACGAGCTGCATATGCCATGTTACGTGAAATCTTGGATTTTTATTAGAGTCCTTAGAGCAACTTGGACAAAGCTAGTTTGTTTCATAATAGAATTCTTCACTTGCTCATGAATCTAAGTGCTAAAAATGATCAAGTATTGACTTGTGTGTGCTAGGATTGATCTCAACACTATACATTCACGAGACTACTTCCCATTGCACTTGGGATGAACTTAGAATGTATTGTGTATGACCAAGACCATTCTTTTAAGTGTCATGCTTAAGATGGTCGACTATGGCTTGAGTCAATCAAAAATTGAGAAGTGAAAATAAAAACATCAATGAGAAAGAGAGTGAAGCCTAGGAGGCCTTTGTCGATTGCTCCTAGTCAAGGATGTGCTTTTCTAGGATAAACTCTCCAAATCTCACTGTGTGAGTGAAAAAAAATGAGGAAGAGAGTGAAGTCTAGGAGGCCTTTGTCGATGGCTCCTAGTCGAGGTTGTGCTTTGCTAGGATAAGCTCTCTAAACATCTTTGTGTGCGTAAAATCTAAATTTACATTCACAAAAGATGATTGAGCATGAAGGATCTTTTATGCACTTGTAGCTCCTCAAAGTGTTAACTAGGTTGAACTCTAGGTTGTCCATTTGATCCATATCATGGCTTTGCTTCTAGTCTGGAGATTATGCTAAGTGTTGCACATGTTGAAATCTTGCAAAAACAACATAATCTTATTTGTGCTTGCTAGCAAGGATATTGAAATATGCACTTGCACATGCTCTAGATTAGTATAATCTAAACTTGAGTAGTTTGGTGACATACTTTGCTCTTTGTGGTCATTTGGATAATCTTCAAAGCTCTTCTAGGTTGCATCTCATGGCTACATGTTTCTTATTTTGATGCCAATATTTCCAAAAGGGGGAGAAGTATGGAAAATGCATCATGGGGAGTAATAAATTGAAAGAAATGTGGACATGCATTTTTTATCTTGCATCTCATGGTCATGTTGAAAAATTGTTCTTTTCTTTGGATCATGAGCAAAGTCAAGTTTTTGTGGAATTTTCTTGGTTTAGAGAATTTGTGGAAACTTTCTGAAGGACCATGTGGAGGTCCATCCATGTTTGTGATGAGTATTTGACTTTATTTGAGCAAGGTGTGCTCAAGTTTGAGTTTGATTTGGATTGATTTTCAAAATGAAGCAATTTGAGTTGTCTCTGCCAGGAGTGGCAGTACCGGTCGTATGGACGCGGTAGTGATGAGTTGGATGGTTTATTGCACATCTTTGTGGGCATTGCTATGTGAGGAGTTTCCTTGTCTTTGATGGTTGCAGGGCGACGGTGCTAGGTCATGGTGAGGCGAAGGATGACCGGGACTAGGCGAGGAGCGTCGGAGTTCCGACGGTTGGGAGATCGCGGAAGATGATCGGAGACGGAGTCCGGCAAGTCAAGAAGACAAGGAAAGGAGTTGATGCTAGCTAGATGCCGCGTGTATCAATGAGGGCCGCTTGATTGAGGTCTAGTTGATAGGTTTGCGGGTCTAGGTAGTATGCTTTGAAAACTGCAAGAAAACCCGGTATGTGTGTGGGTTTTGGGTTAGCCTTGCATGGCTGTGTGTGTGGGTTAATCCTAGCCCTTAGATGAGTGCTCTAGGGTTGAGGGACTCATCCAAGGGTGGTAGGTGGCCCAAGAGTAGTATAAATAGGGGTGGAGGGTAGCCTCCTTCCCTTGAAGGTGTTGAGGTTTTGATGCTCATTTGAGCTTTGCCCACATGAATGTGAGGCTTTGTAACCTCCTTCCAGAAATGAAAGTTTTATCCATCCACCTCTGAATTTATTTTGCGCATTTACATTATGTCTTTACTTTACGCAATTTAAATTCAGCATTTACTTTCCCGCAATTACATTCCCGCAATTTACTTTCATGTAATTTGGATTTGCCTCCCCTCCTTCTAAATGCTGTTGATATTGGATGTTTTGAGTGTGTTCATATGGTTTTACATCTCTTTTGCACTCTTGGATTGAGTAGAGAACATCTTTTCTTTCAAGTTCCAACTTTGTTCTGAACTTGTTCTTCGCGCAGCAGTCAGTGTATGATTTTTGTAAAAATATAGAAACATCCTTTTTGAGTGATTCTTGTTGGAGGAGGTGCGGGACTCTGATATCCACTTTTATAAAAATTTTGGAGTTCACTTGTTGCACCGTTTGGGCGCCATGAGGTGAAAACTGAGCCCCAAACTTTCTGCTCGAAGTTCTTGACCAGACTGTGTTCTTCGATTTTTCCTGTTTTTTCTGAAAGGCTTTTTGAGGATAAATTTGGTGGAATTCTTCATAACTCTGATTCTCACAGGGAGAAAAAGTCAAAAAATTTTGTGAGCTACAGAAACCCACCAACCTCCTGTGCAAATTGAGGACAAGTTCTGGAAATTCTGCTTTTGCTTTTCTGAAAGTGACTTTTGTGATTTGAATTGATGTCCTTTCTAAAAGCAAGTGTTTGAATTGATTCCTCTTTATCTTGGACACTAGACAACCAGGATTGTGACTCAAAAATCCCCACATATTTTATGGTACTTATCCATGCAAGCTTGGGGTACACATAGTTGTCTAGTTTTTCTGGTTTTTCACAATTTCCTTTCAGCAATCTTGTCGAGGTTTTTGTTGGAGTATTTTAGGAGAATTTTTATTTGCAACCATTCACCCCCCCTCTGTTCGCCATCTCGGTCCTTCAATTGGTATCAGAGCCGGTTCTGATCTTTCTAGATCTTGACCGGTCTCAAGAGCCATGGCGACGGACAAATATTCCACCAAACCTCCCATCTTTAATGGAGTTGATTTTCGTTTTTGGAAGTCCCGGATGGAGTCATACATCACTGCCTAGGGCTACCTGATATGGCAGAAGGTGAAACTCCCGTATGAGGTTCCTGCTGATGAAAATGTCACGGCCATCAATATGGTTGACGTTGAGGCGAATGCTAAGGCAAGGAACATTCTCATACAGGTCTTAGCCATGTGAGTATGATAGATTTTCACCTTCGCTCCGCTCACGAGATTTGGGTAACCTCGATGCTTACCATGAGGGCTCTACTCAAATCAAGACCGTGAGGCAGATTCAGCCAAGCGCGAGTACAACAAGTTTGATCAACGCTACCGGTGAGAGTCTTGACGAGTGTTTTGGTCGGTTTACAAAGATTTTGAGCGACCTCCGAGCGCTTGGTTGCATATACCCGACTCGGACAATGCTCGGCATTTCTTGACCGCACTCGACCTTCGAGTTTGGGAGATGAAGGTGGCCACCATCAAGGACACCACCGACTTATCGACTCTGACTCTTGACGGGCTTTATTCCCGCCTCAAGACTCATGAGATCGATGTCGTCTCGGAAGACGAAATCTCGATCGATGGCTTTGGTCACCGATCCCATTGGATCTTCTTCTTCCGATCCTTCTATTGGTTTCTCTCTTTCCTCCCTTTGCGAGCTAAGCGATGACCAACTGGAAAAATTTCCAGAAAATGAGCTTGCTCTTCTCGCCGCAAGTTTTCTCATGCATACAAAAGGGTGAGAGAGAGGAAGAGAGGTGGCATGATCACCGCTTGAGTGTGGTGGCCCCAACCACATTCGGCGAATCGTCCCAAGCCGGAGAAGGGCAAGAACGACGTTGGTGGTTCGGGCAAGAACGACTACACCGACAAGAACCGCAACAAGAAGCCTCCGGTTCGTGAACCAACAAGACGAGAAGAAGTACCGCAACTTCTCCAAGAACAAGAAGCTCTTCCACCGCGTCCTCGCCAAGGCTTGACGACATCAACCTCTCCGACACGAGACATGGAGTGACGAGGCGAGGATGATCCGCAAGAGAAGAAGGGCGGCGATGACTTCTCCAAGCATGTGCTTCATGGCCGACACCAACGACATCGGCGACTCAGAGCTCTACAAATGACTCGGATGAGGTACTCTCCTATGACCACTCAACGAAGCTTTCGCAAATTAGGAAAATTTCATGCTAGAGCTAGAGCTAGGTGTACGGAGCTTGAGAAGAAAGTAGGTACCTTGACTCGGGAGTTAGCTTCACTTAGATTTTCTCCCTCCCGAGTCACTGATGATTGCTCTTTGTGTGATGCTATTCTTGTGGAGTTGGAGATCCTAAGGACCATACATGATAGTGTGCTTGCTGAACTTGATGGTCTTAGGTTGAAGAATGCTAGCACTAGTTCTATTGATGCTATTCCTGTTGAGGCTAGTTTTCTTCATGCTCACTCCACTCCATCATGTGCTAATTGCCCTAAATTGCTTGCCGAAATTGATGCCATGAGCGAACACCTTAGAAAGCTTTCTACTAGAAATGATGAACTTGAATTGCATGCTTCTAAGGACCCGGTACCGATGTGAGGGTGTAAGCAACTAAAACTTGACAATGATGCTTTGAATGTCAAGTGTGATCAACTTGATAAGGATTTACTAGTTAAGTCACAAACTGGTTGCTTGTCGTGTGTTGGGGTTAAGGATGATGTGGATCAAATCCATGTCGAGCTTAAGAAGAAGTTAAAAGACCAAACCCTTAGGATTAGAGATGCTCCTTGCGTTTCTTGTGAGGCCCTCAAGATTGAGGCAGTAGTGCCAAGGAACAAAAAGCACGTCCGAGAGATCTTTTCTTTCTGGTTCTTCTTCTTCCTCTCCTTCCCCCTGTTCTTCTTGTGCTTCTTTCTTCCGAGATTGCCAGTATCTTATGAGCACTCTCGAGAAGTTTGTTAGAGGCAAGAAGAAGCTCAATCTTATTTTAGACCAATCCAAGATTAGTAGATTCAATCAAGGTCTAGGATTTGATCCCTTGAGCACGCCGGCGCATCCTCCCACCATTGTGCGCGGCTCCAAGAGTGGTGAGATTGTGGTAGCTCCTGAGTGAGCACCACCAAGTTTAGGTCTCTTTGGGTTGTCCATAGGACTTCGATCGTAAGGGTGTTACTCCTATTGCTTCGCCTCTAGCAAGGCGAAGTACACATGCACCTTCAGTAAGAAGGATGGTCACCTAGTAGATTTCGCTCCAGCGCCAAGATCACTCGGTGTGAGCGTGTTGTCGCTCTTAGGGGTATTCGTGGTCATCCTCGGACTTTGAGTGCTCCTAAGACACACACCGCTTCTAGACAGTTAGAGAGTCGCTTTGTGTTTGGGCAGCATCCAGACTCGGTTTTCATGCTAGTTCTTTGAGTTTTAGCCCCGAGCTGTTCAGTAGTCGATCTTTCCGCCGTCCTCTTGATATTCCTCGTTTTTCCCATCGAGGTAGATATCAGCGGCGTGAGGTGTTTTCCGGTAGGAGATCTAGGCAACCTTACTGGGATGGTTTGGCTTTTGCACCACGGCGTGCCAACCCAGTTTTGACTCCTAGATTATCTACCAGAGTTGCTCCTGATCGTGTGAGAGTTGAGCGTCAGAGAGACACTCGAGTCCAGTCTTCTTCTGTGGCTAGTACTCTGAGGCATCGAGTGGTTCAGTATTGGGTCCCCAAGTCTTCACTCTGTCCCAGTACTGAGTTATCTCTCCCTCTTGTACCTCACTGCTTCGAGGCCGAACATACATTTTGTTGTGTGTCTGTGCGCTCGATTTCAAGCTTCTCCTCGCGCCTCTCACCGCCAGGCGGTCAAGCGCATCTTCAGGTACCTTCGTGCTACCACTGATTATGGTATTTGGTACTCTTCGTCTTCTTGTTGAGTAGGTTGAACTCTAGGTTTTCCTTTTGATCCTTAGAGTGGCTATTCTTCTATTTTTGAAACTAAAGCTAAGTGTTGCACTTGTCTAATCTTGCTAAAAATGAAATATTCAAAACTAAGCTCAGATTTGCACTTGGACATGTCTTAGTTTAGTCATCTTCAAATTGACAAGCTTGGTGTAATATCCTTCCATTTTGATCAATTGGATAATCTTCAAAGCTCTTTCGATTGCATTTCATGCATACATAAAAAAAAATTGATGCCTATATTGCCAAAAGGGGGAGAAAACGTAGAAAAGGCATCACTAAAATGATAAAAATGTGAATGCTTATTTGGTTATTATGATCTTTGTAAAACTATGCTACTACTCGTTGGATCATAATCTCATAATCACATTTGACATGTTTAGTTGGATTTTAGAGTTTTTGTTGAAAACTTCTAAAATCTGAATTCCTCTTCGTCAACTTGGTCATGGTTCTAATTTCTATCTTTGGACCAAGTTTGACTTTGCAACTAAAAATTGCTTTCTTCTTCATTTTCTTCAAACTTAAATTTATGCCTTTTGTGTGGTTTATCAATATACTCATCAAGGGGGAGATTGAAGGACCATGTGGAGGTCCATCCATGTTTGTGATGAGTATTTGACTTTATTTGAGCAAGGTGTGCTCAAGTTTGAGTTTGATTTGGATTGATTTTCAAAATGAAGCAATTTGAGTTGTCTCTGCCAGAGTGGCGATCTGGTCGTATGGACGCAGTAGTGATGAGTTGGATGGTTTATTGCACATCTTTGTGGGCATTGCTATGTGAGGAGTTTCCTTGTCTTTGATGGTTGCAGGCGACGGTGCTAGGTCATGGTGAGGCGAAGGATGACCGGACTAGGCGAGAGCGTCGGAGGTCCAGACGGTTGGGAGATCGCGGAAGATGATCGGAGACGGAGTCCGGCAAGTCAAGAAGACAAGGAAAGGAGTTGATGCTAGCTAGATGCGCGTGGATCAATGAGGGCCGTCGGATTGAGGTCTAGTTGATAGGTTTGCGGGTCTAGGTAGTATGCTTTGAAAACCGTGCAAGAAAACCCGGTATGTGTGTGGGTTTTGGGTTAGCCTTGCATGGCTGTGTGTGTGGGTTAATCCTAGCCCTTAGATGAGTGCTCTAGGTTGAGGGACTCATCCAAGGGTGGTAGGTGGCCCAAGAGTAGTATAAATAGGGGTGGAGGGTAGCCTCCTTCCCTTGAAGGTGTTGAGGTTTTGATGCTCATTTGAGCTTTGCCCACATGAATGTGAGGCTTTGTAACCTCCCTTCCAGAAATGAAAGTTTTATCCATCCACCTCTGAATTTATTTTATGATTTACATTATGTCTTTACTTTACGCAATTTAAATTCAGCATTTACTTTCCCGCAATTACATTCCCGCAATTTACTTTCATGTAATTTGGATTTGCCTCCCCTCCTTCTAAATGCTGCTGATCTTGGATGTTTTGAGTGTGTTCATATGGTTTTACATCTCTTTTGCACTCTTGGATTGAGTAGAGAACATCTTTTCTTTCAAATTCCAACTTTGTTCTGAACTTGTTCTTCGCGCAGCAGTCAGTGTATGATTTTTGTAAAAATCTAGAAAAATCCTTTTTGAGTGATTCTTATTGGAGGAGGTGCGGGACTCTGATATCCACTTGTAGAAAAATTTTGGAGTTCACTTGTTGCACCGTTTGGGCGCCATGAGGTGAAAACCGAGCCCCAAACTTTCTGCTCGAAGTTCTTGACCAGACTGTATTCTTCGATTTTTCCTGTTTTTTCTGAAAGGCTTTTTGAGGATAAATTTGGTGGAGTTCTTCATAACTCTGATGCTCATAGGGAGAAAAAGTCTCAAAATTTTGTGAGCTACAGAAACCCACCAACCTCCTGTGCAAATTGAGGACAAGTTCTGGAAATTCTGCTTTTGCTTTTCTGAAAGTGACTTTTGTGATTTGAATTGATGTCTTTTCTAAAAGCAAGAGTTTGAATTGATTCCTCTTTATCTTGGACACTAGACAACCAGGATTGTGACTCAAAAATCCCCACATATTTTATGGTACTTATCCATGCAAGCTTGCGGTACACATAGTTGTCTAGTTTTTTGGGTTTTTCACAATTTCCTTTGAGCGATCTTGTCGAGGTTTTTGTTGGAGTATTTTGGGGGAATTTTTATTTGCGACCATTCACCCCCCCTCTGTTCGCCATCTCGGTCCTTCACTTTCCTTTTGTTTGCTCTAAATTTTTATCTTGCCAACTTGGTCATGATCTTTACTTTCCCTTCCATTTGGACCAAGTGAGGCTCTTGCAACTAAAATTGCATTTACATCAAAATAAACTCAATTTAAGGCCTTTTTGGTGTTTGTCAATATACTCATCAAGGAGGAGATTGTGAGACCATGTGGAGGTCAACCCATGGATGTGTGATGAGTATTTGATATTTGTTAGGCTTGTGTCGATTTGTCTGAGTTTATTTTAGTTTGGAAACTAAATTTGCAATTTTGGGTTGTTGCGGTCTTCCTAGTGAGCTTGAGTGATGCATTTAATTTGGATTCACACCGTTGTTAATTAAATATTGCATATTATGTTGAGCAATGCTATATGATGTTTTGCTTGTCTGTTATGGTTGCAGGACTTCAAAGCTAGGTCATGGTGAGGCAGAGGAGATCGAGACTAGGTTAGGAAAGCTGAGGTCCAGACGGTCAAGGTGACGCCAGATGATGACTAAAGTCGGAGAGTTGTTGTGAGCCGGGATGACAAGTAGATGGATGAGATGCTAACTTATGCCATACTCAAGCGAAGGAGGATTGTTGGATCATGGGTTCACGGGTGGAGTAGTAGTTAAGTTAGTGTTAAAAGATTAAAACCCGTTATGTTGTTGGGTTGCGTGTTAGCCTATGTAAGAGAGTGAGGGAGTGAATCTCAACCCTTGATGAGGTTTCTTGAGGGCCAAGAAGGTCATTTAAGGGTGAAAATTGTTCCAACCATGTATGAGTGAGGGAATAAATCTCAACCCTTGATGAGATTTCTTGAGGGCCAAGAAGGTCATCCAAGGGTGGAGGTTGCTCCTAGTGTGCTATAAATAGAGGGGGTGGAGAAATGCCTTCATGCTAAGTCTTAGAGAAGGTTTTTTTGGTTTTCTTATGCTCATTTGAGCTTTTCCCACCTAGAAGTGTGGCTTTGTAACCATTCTCTATAAGCAATGCAAGATTCAGGTTCTTCTATGATTTGAAATTTATTTTATTTCTTACATTTTTGCTTGGTTCTTTCTTGCAACTTGAGCTTTGCTTCCCCTCCTTCTACTTGCTGTCGTTCTCTTGGATCTAGGACGTCTAAGAGGTGAGGAACTCATCTAAATCATATCCCAACCCAACAAGATGCATTAGAACTTATTCTTGCAACACCGTGTTCTTGATTTGAAATCGTTATTTTTGGTGCAGGTTGAACCATTTTCATGAAAGGTTGAGACATTGGGTTTACCTTGCAATTCCTTCTGAAATCATAGTCCTAAGGTCATTCCCTAGCCATGGTTCAAGTTTCATCAAGTTTGGTTGGATAGGTCAAAGTTTATTGAGGTTTCTTTGTGGTCAAAGTTTCTGAAATCTCTACTTTTGTGTAGCGTGAAAATTAAGCAGGACAGGTGAAGGGTTACAGTAGGCTACACTAGTGAAAATTAAAAATTCTACTGATCTCATGAAGCCATGCAAGTAAATGATCATGGATTACAGATCGTTACCACTAGACGTGAAGTGCAGCGGGAGAAGATGTCGAAGCAGGTCGACGTTGCGCGTCCTGGTATGGTCGTCGAACAGTGCAATCGGTCTGAGCGGTAGCCTAATTGCAAGTTGATCCTTCGACTTTTGGATCGGTCCAATCAACTCCTTGATCGGTCAAGCAGTCATCCTCGAGCAGCACCGCACTAGAGCAACACCTCTATCAGTATCCACATGTCCAGGGTTGGAACGCCTAGCGCCAGGGTGCTAGCACCATACGCACGGTAGAGATGGTTAAGGACGGCTATGGTTTCGGTGGTGGTGTAACTTTTGCATACAACTTCTGCGTGAAACCCTAAGCCTAAGTCTCCTTTCTATAGCCCTCGGTGGCGCCCAACCCTTGGGTCCAATCTGAGTCCATATTCAATTTGGCCATTAGAAACGGATCCAATCCAAACTCTGATAACCGATTGTAACCATTGCAAACCCCTTAAGTGTGTAATCCTATAGGTTCATGTATATTTGGATATGACTCGAAAACACCTTTCTAACCAATAATCGCTAGTGGTCTCTAGCAGTATATATCGATTCTCAAATATTCATAAAGCATCGGAAGAACCTATTATAGTGTGATAATCTCATGTTCCCTTTGCCACACAATATCAGATCGAACTCAAGGCGAGAGTCGTGTCATGCTATGATAGCTCAATCCCTTCACTCATATCGTAGTGGATTAATTTATCTGGATTGACTCTCAATCACATTCAGCATGGCCATGCACTTCCTTAATCCATCTACCTCGAGAGGCCTAGAGATATCTCTTCGTTATATAGGAGGGACAAATTCCATCTTGATCATTCATGTACCTCAGCATGTTTCATGGTAAACCCGAAAGCTACCTTCATAACTACCTGATTAAAGAGTAGCGTTTAGTAGCCCGTAAGTAAACATTACACATCTAGAAAACCAATGATGATCTCAGGTCTAAGGATCCTACACACACTACGTATGAGACCAACTGATGACACATAAGAATATATAACAATTCTCGCAGTATCTCATATGGGTCTATCCAACACATGTCCACATTATTGATTAGATATCTCCATATCTCTATGACCTATGAAACATGGTCATCAATCAATACATGTGCTGATCTATAAAACATAACTGTTATGTATTATGATAACCGATCAGGGATAATTTGAATAGCATCGATATGATCAATCCAATCGATATTTATTCAAAGGACAAATAGTTATACTATTCCATAAACATACGACGTGATACAATCATCTCCATGATTTGGTCACTCATGTGGGCTTTATTTTGAAATTCCTTTTGGAATCATGACCCTAAAGACTTTATCTTGCTATATTTCAAATTTCATCAACTTTTGATGAGTAGATCAAAATTTCATTGCGACCAAGTTTCTGAAGGCTATGTTTTTGTACAGCGTGAATGTTGAGCTAGAAAGGTATTTTATTTGGGCTTTATTTTAAAATTCCTTTTCGAATAACTGCCCTGAGGACTTCTTGACAGCCAAGTTTGATATTTCTGCTCATCCAAGTTGTTGAAATTCCTGCTCCATTCATTATGTTTTGCGTGTTCTTAAACCTTGTGTTTGAGCCATAGCACTAGTGTTTTAGAAGAGATTTTTGAGGGGGAATTTTATTTGGCTCCTATTCACCCCCTCTACTCGCCAGTTTCGGTCCTTCAGACGATCAGACAAGGTTAATGCCATGCCGGGGCGTATCCAATGAAGGAACATGGGTGTACAGCTGTACACCTAAATTTCTTTACAAAAAATAATTATATAATATTTATATTAGCTATATATATTAATAATATGACCAAATCAGTATATATATATATTCACTTATCAACTAATTTCAGCCCATTTCCATTCTTCCATAACTCTACTCCTCAACCGGCCATCGTAGCCCATTAGCAAAAAGCCCACACCTTCCATTTCTCAATCGAGCAGAGCACATTGCAAAGCACAACCAACCCTAACCAAAATAATTGTCTCTCATGCTCTCTGCCTCTCTCTTTCACTTGGCCTCGGGGCGTCGACCGGCGATACATTTTGACAAGTAGGCGACGGCGGAAGGATGGGGGCAGAGGCGACAGCTGGGCTATTGACCAAGTAGTAGCCGCAACACTGCAGCAACCAATTAGGGCCATCGACCATATCATATAGGTTTTCACATATTGTCTTGTTGAATGTTGAAAATTGAAATATTGAGAAAAGGTGAATTAGTGGGATTAATTAGTTGATTTTCTGGATGTAGATCTTAAGAAAATTAAGAGGTATTCTGTAGATCGGAAAGCTTTGTGGGATTGATCCGGAAAGATACATAAGGCAACTACAACTACTACCTCCACATCAAAACCAATACCTATAGAAAGCAAATTTGTTTTCGATAATTAATTTTGTGAAAGAACCAACTAAGTATAATGGATGATCAATATTTTTTTCTACAAGTTAGTGATGAAGCCATAATATCTCACTTCCAAGTTATGGAGTCTCGCGAATTAATTTGTATTTTTTTCTTAATTATTATGAATTTTTCTAATTTATTGTGACATATTTGCTCTAATATGAATAATTTGTATTTTAATTTTGTTATTGTGAACCTTCAACTTTTATATTGAACAATATTTTGTTAACTCCGTACACCCATATGAAAATTCCTGGATCCGCCATTGTGCCATGCGCAAGAGCAAGGTTGAAGGAAAAGGTGGCGACGGTGGCTGCCATGTTGAAGTTTGCTAGACTACGGCGCTGCCCCTGGGTTCAGTGTGTGGTTGCAGCAGTGTGTGTGAGGGAGAAGACAAAGGAGGTGGGCTTGGGTGAGCATCATATTGCCAGTTTGTCACTGCCTCCTCTATTGTTCTTTAGGATGCATGTGGCCGAGCTACTATACCAAGGTTTCTCGGTGAGTCTTAATCCTTGTGCTATGAATGGTTTTTATAGTGTTTTTTTTATTCTTTGTTCTTGTGTCCTGAAACAAAATTCTTTTCAATGTGGTTGCACAAATGTCCACCTTTTTAATTCAGTGGGTTGTTATGATCCACGATTTCAAGTAAGCTTGGTTCCTTCTTTTTCACATATGAACAATGGAATTTTACTCTATTATCTCTGTTGTTCCATTCCCAGGCCGCAACCTTATTTAGATGTTTGTGACGATAGAATTGTCATATGGACAATTGATTGATGTATCTAGATTTCAGAGGTATGAAAGAAATATGCAGGCTTATTGTATAATTTTGTTTCATTATCAGGAAACTTAGGTTTTCATGCTTGAGTATTATAATGAACCCTGCATTTGAAGACATGATGCTTTGAGTATTTCTTGATCGTTTGTATTGGGCTGCTGCTGATCTGTTTGGTTGTCTCTTCTCTTTGTTAGCTCATTGTGAAGTAGGTGAGTTAGGGGATTCAAGGCTCAACTGGATGAACATCCTGTGTTCAGATATTTTCCCCTCTCCATGCTTTGTTTAATCTCATTTTTTTTATAGATAGTGTGTTTTCCTGTTTTGAAATTAACTTTACTTGAGAGTCCATGGATATTGAGGTGACATGCTTCTAACTTTAGCACAATATGCTTTCTTAACTTGCTATCCTTGGGAAGCATATTTGGATGGTCGATAGGAAATTAGGAATAACTTGGTCGATAGGAAATTAGGAATAACTTGAATCATGTGCTGACATGAATTTGGTAGTACTGTTTACTAAAAGATCATAAGTTCACACTACTATGCGGTGGTTATGGTAAAAAAAAACTCATAAAAGTAACTGTGTTTGTGTCCAAAGTTTGCTCTTTGCAATCAATGAATCCGATCTGACTTAACATTTGATAGTAAAGAATTGCTGCTGTTGTTCAATGTAATTTTCTGGGATTTGAACCAGTGAGATATGAGTTGTGAGCCTTAAGATCAATGTATTAGCAAATTGTTGCCACGTTCTCCAAAAATAAATAAATAAATAAATAATAATAAATTTTGATGCTTTACGATGTGTGCAAAATTTTGTCTATATACAGGTTCTAGGAAAAGGTAATATTGGTAAGATGCTACTTGTGCTAAATACATAGGATATCGTTGATGATCTCTACTACTTATAAGAGGGAGTTGGTGAGTGGTATGTTTGTCCGTCTCCCTCCCCTCCTCTCACAAATAGATTGGTGCCGACATGTGGCCGTATTTCCAATTCGCACGATTTTTAGCTTTGGGAGAAAAAACCGGCGCCACACTCATTGATCTTTACTCGCCCTTGTCTCATCGTGTGTGCGACGATATATATGAGAAACAAAGGGGGATGACTTGAGGGTGCACAGAGTGGCAGCAACACCTTGGAGGAGGCAACGACCACTGAGCCGACAGCGTGAGGTCACGGGCAAGGCCGGTGAGTGTGGCGAGGTTGGAGAGACTAGGCAGATTTGGCGGGGTTCTAGTGAGGCCAGTGCCATGGAAGGTCCACTGAGGAAAAGTGACGAGTTTGGGGTGTCACGGAGCTCGATATGGGCTGGAGAAGAAGGTGCACACCAGATTTGGTGGAGGTGAAACATGAGGCGGCTGGCGAAGGCAGAGCATGACGAGGTGGCTAGCAAGCGTGGAGGGCAATCAAGGCTCGGTGCACTAACATCAAGGCTAGAAAAGCTAGGAGGAGACGACGGTGAATTGAGCAGTGTTGTCATGGCTCAATTCTAATGGATCGAGCAGTCGCATGCCAGATCTTGTGGAAAGGGCCACCGATCGGGTCGGCGCCGGCGAGGAGGAGCCACAGCAAAGTCGGAGATGGCAGAATCGACATGGCAGGGCTAAGGCGGAGCAATCAATCCTAGCCAGTGGGCAAGAGCGTGCAAGATCTGGTGGAGGGAGGCACGAGGTGGCGGGGAAAAGCGTCGGAGGCGGCAGAAATCGTTGCCTTCGACGGTGGTCGGGAGGAGAATTGAAGGGAGCGAGAGAGATAGAGAGAGAATGAGAGAGAAAGAAAGGAGAGAGAAGCAGTCATATTTTATGTGACCAGGCCAGGTGGATCACGTGGAAGGGAGAGGAAGGAGGGCGGGAGAAGGAATGGGATGGATTGGGCCAGGCTAGGAGAAAGAAAAGATGGGCTAGATTGGCTAATAGAAAAGAAAAGATAGCCTGGTCTAGATAAGTAGGAGAAAAAAGAGACAGAAAAAGAAAGGAAAAGGAGAGAAGGGTTGGGCTGGCTTCGAATTTGGGCCCAGCTAGGGTAGGGTTTCGGCTTGCCCTTTTATTTTTTAGTCTTTATAATTGGTGCAAAGTCTAGGTTTTCATGTAACATTTGATGCAAAGTTTAGAGTTTTGTATAACAATTATAGACCTATGGAATATTGTGAGATGCCGAACGAAAATTCATACCTGTTTATGTTTGTGCTTATGGTATTTTCCCCTTTATATAAGTAAGCTTGCCAAAGGATGGCAATGCAGGTCAAGCATGGCAGCAAGACTGAGGGTGAGGCATAGGTCGAGCATGATCGCGGAGGGATGGCATAGGTTGCAGCGGAGCTTAGCCTGGCATAGTAGTGGAGCTGAGAGCATGGTGTAAGCCAAGTGTAGCGGTGGAGAGGCAACACATGCCCGATAATCATTGATGGTATTTTTTTGTTTATTATTGTCACTTGATTTCTTGGCAATTGTTGTTTTCCGTTGCAACGCACAGGCATTTAATTAGTAACACAAGTTTTTAGAATGGATGTTAAGATGTTAACTTGCTCTCGTGCAGGATCTTTTTATATTGCCAATGTCATGGATGCAGTTGGTCACAAAGAATTTGTGCAAGCCTTCGGTTGTTAAATTAGGGTTTCTACATGGAAGATAGAGGCATGGGTCTAGCTTACAAGAATTCGTAAGGAGAAATCAACTTATACATTAGGAGAAATTACTTCTGTTAACACCTTGAACAGTTCGATATTCCCCTTTTGCTCTGGAAAGGATGCAGATACAGGACTCAAATTTCATTTGAAATTTCTTCTGTTCCCATGTTTTGTCTTGAGAGAAGTTAGCAATCAGTATTCATTAGCTATTGCCTTAGGTATCAGACTTGCCACAATGAAATAACAACGAGATCTGCACTTATGTTTAGTCTTCATGCATTATCTTTGAATATATTGTACTAATTTTCTATTTTTTATAATATCATTTTGAGTGGAAATGGAAATGGAGGCCAGTGTAGCCATGGTTCTCAGGACTTTGGATTGACCGTCATGAATATTATTTTGAAACAATGTATATCGAAGAAAACGTGCATTGCACGTGCACTCTTAACATATAATATATATCCACAAATAATATATAGACCAACGCACAGGTCTCAAAGCTCATGGGAGGGTTGGAAAAGGCGACTTGAAATAAAAAAAATTAGGCAACTTGATATACCAAAAACTGATGAAATTAAATCTTAGGCCCCAGGGTATTGTTTAAAACAATGAATTTTATGGAACTAATTTGTGTTCTTTTTTTTTTAAAAAAAACTGCGGAACTGTTGTAGGATGCTGTAAGAGAATCTAGACCGCACATTTGGAACGGACGCTTTGATCCGCGTCGGGAAAAGCACTTCTACTGGGGAACTGCCCCCACATTGTGATTACTCCCATCACCATTTTCGGTTATGCTTTGAGATTCGTGCAATAACGATCGGACGGTGATTGGCACTCCCACGTGGGTATCTACAAAGAATAGTTTTCTCCCCGCGTGGGTCCCTTCCTCTCCAAAAAATAAAAAAAAACAAATCTGCCAAACCAAGAGAAGGAACCACGAGTGGGTGCGAGGTGAAAGGCGACGGCGGCGGCCCGGGCGAAGACGGCGGCGTTGGCACCCTCAACTTCTACTCCGGCTTATCTCTCTCCTTCCCATCTTCTTCCTCCTCCTCGCGCGAACCGATGGTATGGCGCCCCAAATCGCCCAATAGTAGCTCAGTAGCTTTACTATTTAGTTGGATTTGAGGTGGTTGTTGGTAGATCTAGCTGTTACGAACGAATCTTGCTGAGAGATTTGGATTTGATCCACGTTTCTCGGTTCTGTCTTGGATATTCCCCATCCGTACTCGCTGTTCGTGGGTACTGATTTCTTTCGCCATGCCTACTTTCACGGGCAATCGAACCCAGTGCCCGGCTTCTCCCTCGCCAGCCGATTGGTCCCGTGGTGACCATCCAGCCGCCTCCCCTCGACACCACTGGAGTCGCGTATTCCCGAGATTGGTGTCGGTAACTCGGTATGCGCTCCAGCCGCTGCCAATCGATGGTAGTAACCCCCCGGGTGATTAGATTCGCGGACCAAAGCTATAAAAGGAATTTTTTGATGCCACAGGTGAAAGTTACTCAAAACTGGTTGAAAGTTCGATGTCTTGTTTTCTGTGTGGCAAGCTCGAGTTGAAAGTCCTTCAAATCCAGTTGGAGGTTTTCTTCAAATATGGTTGAAATTTCAAAAGATTGAATCTACTCCAAATCCAGTTAAATGCTTTTTTACTCCGAGTTGAAAGTCCAAAGAATTTCTCAAATCATGCACAAATGAGGAAGTGCAGAGAGGCGTGCTGGCAGGGTGTGGGCAGTGATGGAACATGTGAGTTAGGCGTCGGTGAGAAAAATGCGTTGTCCATTAGACACTTTTCTAACCGGTAACCGTGATTTAGATGCCCCCTGTGGATATTGACTTATAGATGCTGCCTTGATGTAATGACCTAAGATTTTGTAACCATATTCCACTCAAGAAAAAGATGTTCATATTTTGATATTAGCTTGTTTTCTGTTGGTTTCATTAGTTCTTTTGTGCCTTGTGTGCCTTCTATAATGCATTAGCCTGTGATATCACTATCAGCATGCAACTCCCTTCCTCTTAGCTGCATTGTTTATCTTACAAAGGTTGTTGTTATAGCAACGTTATTGTGGTCTTCCAGGGCATTTCGCTACTTTATTCATAATGAATTGCCCTACTGTCCCAGTGAAACATGATAGCATAAGAATTTTAGTACTTATTGAAATAAATCAATCTTTCCATTTTCTGTCTCCCAGGTGACAATACATATATTAAATTTGCTTCAAGGCACATAAATCTTGCATATTCTGTTTCATGATTTAACCCTTTTATCTCCCATAAAAAGAGAATAATTTAATATAGTTGCATTATTAGTTTTAACTACAGATGGAAATCTTATGATAGATAAAGCACATCAAATGTTCATGTTGACAATATTGCAGTTGGCACAAGAGGGGAACAGTTTGCTTCAATCCGTGGAGGTATTGGTCTAATAGATACCTTCTGATGGAATTATGTGTTCTTCTTGTCAGGCTGACCCAGAGTTGGAAGCTATCAGGCAGAGGAGAATGCAAGAGCTAATGGCCCAACGTGGTGGGGTAAGCTACTGAGCTGCATGGTTAAAAGTTGAAGTTGTAACAACAATGTCCAATTTCCTTGCTAACACAAGAGCTACTTCTTGATGCCCATCAGTTGACTGGCTGACTTCATTGTATGGTTATTTTTAATTAGGCAAATCAGCAAAATGAAGGGCAACAAAAAGCTCAGGAAGATGCAAAGCGGTATGGTCCATTCCTCTACTATCTTCCAACAATGTTGTCACTGATTATCTTGTGTGATGTCTAACTTTCTCGGCAACACAAATTGTTTTTTTTTTGGTCTAATGGTCAATCAGGGAAGCTGAAGAACGCCGACAGATGATGCTTGCCCAGATATTATCTTCTGAAGCTAGAGAAAGGCGTAAGTTCGTGTTGTTGATGTCATTTATGATGCATTTAATGGTTGTTTTAGATCATTTATAACCAAATGATTAGGGGTAGGGGAAGTTGTGTCTTATATACTTTATTTTTAACAAGTTTGGTACCTACTGCTATACCATGGAAACTGTTATGTGGTTCAGCAGTTGTGTGGTGCCCAAATGGGCATCTTTCTGGAAAGCACCATGCTGATCAGGACAATGCCTCGCCACACTTGGGGGTTAGGGATCATCGATATTCTTGACATTACATTTGTTTCCTCGATTTTAACATTGAAAACAGACAAAAAGTTAATGGAGAATGGGGATTTAAGCTAGAGAACACCCCTGTTGATTCATTGGGAACGGTGATGCTTAGTGCACGAGTATTTAGTGGAATCTTGTATGCTATTATATTGTGTTTAACTTGCAACATGATCTAAGATGAAAATCGGTGTATTCCAACAGTGAGTGCAACCAGTATAAATTCTTAAAAGGGCTGCACTGATAAAAATACTTATTACACATGTAAAGGCTCATAACTTTATATCATATTTGTGATTGTATCAACACTGAAGGAATAATTTGATGCGTACTCTTGCCCCTTCATTTAGTATTTGTATGTAGTAAATTCTCACCAATTGGATCAGTAGCATTTTGTCCTGGTGTCAAAGCTTGGTGGTAGCTGATCATAGCATATATTTACTTGAACGATTAATGTATGAGGCAGAAAAGGTCTTGTACTTCTCTATGTAGTATGCCTGTTGGGAGTAAATGTTCTAAGGATGATAGTAGGCTGGAAATCAATCATAAATCTGCTCAATAAACACAGTGCAATTGAAGGGGAAAAAGTATGGAACCATAATACAATCTTTACTTTGTGTGAAATTGGCAGTCTCCCGCATAGCTTTGGTCAAACCTGATAAAGCAAGAGGGGTGGAGGATGTTCTGCTGAGAGCTGCTCAAACTGGTGGAATATCTGAAAAGGTAGTAGATATCCTGCACATTCCTTGCTATACTCTTTGCTGCGCCAAGAGACTCGATAGAGGTGGTTTGTAATCTTGTTTCATTTTCTGGTTTGCAGGTGTCTGAAGAAAGGCTTATCTCACTTCTGGAGCAAATCAACACTCACACAAGCAAACAAACCGTAGTTAAGGTATGCAAAATGTGGTGACTTGTATCGACTTACAGCATGATATAGTTGCATCAATCTGGTCAGCTTCATTAAAAAATCTACTTCACTTTCAACTATTGTGGATATAGACCATCTTACATAAGAAGTTACTAGTAATTACTGATCTGGTTTGAAGTAGAAAGTTTTGTCGCGTTTTGTGATTCTTGTAGCGCACTTGGTAGTATAACATCTCAAAAAAGACCCAGCATATGCTTTAATGTGAAATCATCAAATAAAGATAAAATCAAGCAGATCCCCTTTACATTGGGGATACCTTCATGAAAACTCTGGTTTGTTTTGACAGATTCAGAGGCGTCGGAGTGTCCTCGACGATGATGATTAGCTTTACAAGCTTGCTGTACGAGTATGTTATGAGCTGGTGATGAAGTTGAAGGGGTGCGCACTGTTTGCTTAAAATGATGATCTGATTGAACAATCGACAACCATCAAAACTTGCCAAACTATTTGATGGATCTTTGGAGTGTATATGGTCCAAGTTTGTTTGGGGTTTACCATTGAGGACGGTTAAACTATGTATTTACGCCTGAAACGCTTCAGTATTCGTAAGTAATGGGTGATTGTATCCAATCGTATCATCTGAATGCTGCCATATATTGTTACTCCAGCCTGAAGATTTCGGTAAGGCTCGCGCGCGGGCGCAAGAATCCATCTGTGCTGGCCCTGCCCTGCTAACGACGCTCACGACACGCTATCCTAATCTGTAAAATCCATAGTTTCTTGCCTACATCTTTTGCCCATTATTAAACTTTTAAGATAATGGGCGATGGAGACATGAACTGCATGCTGGCGTGACGCCAAACTTTTGTCTCATGAAGTCTTCCACTGTTCCACATCAAATTGCCTATTTACCTGATGGATGTCTCAAATACCTGTAGGGATAAAAACGAAAACGGAATTTCTGACCGTTTCGGAAGAAAAACGGAAACAAAGGCTTTTTTTTTAGAAATAGAAATGGAAAATATGGAAACAGAATTTTTTGTTAAAAATGGGAACGTAAATTAAGTATAAATGAAATCGAAAATTTGGCCCATTGGGCCCAAAAAGGAGAATAGAGAATGTATATTTATTTTTGAATTAAAATAATTTTAGAAAAACAAATGGCTTTATAGAAAATGTCAAATAGAGTTCAAAAATTCTGGAAAAAAACTCAAAAATACTTTGGAACATTTTGAACCTAGGAAAATTATTTTTGGCATAATTTTGGTTTCATTTTTCATGACTAAATTAATTTTATAAATCTGGAAATAGCAAAACAGTATTTATAAACTCTAGAAAATCCAAGATAAATATCAGAAAATCATAAATAAACATTGAACAATAATATGCAAATTTTAGGGCATTATACCTTTATAGTTATAGTTGGAGGAGCAAGAGGATGTTGATGATAATGATACGAGGAGGATATGATTGTCTAATCTGGGAGACAAATAGCGAGTCTTCAGCTGACAAACTTGAGGAAAAACTTTCTAGTGATACCGATGAACATAACATTATTCTTATGTTCGACTTAGAGGTGGAATGAGTTATATTGTTTTTGCGGTCATGTATATTATGATCATGTACTATGTTCTAGTGGAAATTTTCACTTTTATTTCCTTATCCGTTCAATTCCGTTTCCGTCACTATTCGCTTCCGTTTCCTTATCTGTTTCTAGGATTTCCGATTTCGTTTCTATTACCGGTAAAAGATATGAAAACAAAAACATAACGATTATTTATTGACCGTTTTCGTTCTGTTTTCATCCCTACGTACGTGCGCGACGCCTCCTAAGATTCTCCCCTAACTCGGACGCTAGAGAGGAGAGAGAGCTGGTAGAATCGACAAAAGAGCTGACAAACAAGAATGACGACAGGAATTAAGAGCTAAGGTCTGCCTCCTATCGCAGTCGCAGGGTTTGAGCCATGTTGCTTTTGAAAGATCCCTAATTCCCTATGTTACTCTCCTTCCATTATTAGATCCTTGGCTCGATCCTTTGTAAAAACTGCAAACATATGCAGGAAAATAGCACTTAACGTAACCACGTACCACTCCATTACTAATAGTGTTGCTTCAAGATTTGTACAAATTAGTTTATAGAGAGCATAATAGCACTGCCTATCATAATTAACTAGTCATATATATAATATAATAATATATAATTAATTTAATATCATATACCTTTCCTAAAGTTGGAAGACTTCCCGGGAGGAGGGCCTAGCCACGTCATGGTCTTTGCGAAAAGCCCCTCGTGTTTTCCGGATTTGCGCGTCTCTCCCGCGAGCTGCTGGCCGTTGATCCTTCGCGTGCGTCTGGATCCGACAATTCGTGTGAAGTTAGCAAGTTTCGCGAGCAGAGAGCCTAGCCACGTCACGGATTTTGCAGAAAGGCTCTCCTGTTTTCCGTAATTGCGTGCGGCTCTCGGCTGCCCAGAGCCATCGCGTCCCCTTTGCCCTCGCCACCTTCGCCGCCGCGTCCTCGCCTCCGGCGCTCGGCCGCCTCGCCATCGCGATTCCTACTCCCCGCCTGCGCGCCCCCTTCGCCCGCGCCTTTGCTGCCACCTCTGCAGCCGCTGTCGCTCTCCTTCACCCCACGCTCTGCCTTCCTCGCCGCCTCACCGTCGCTCTCCCTCACCCCCGCGCTTCGCGCCGCTGTGGTTTTCGACCAGATCTGCGTTATCGATATCGAGCCATGATGGTTATTGATATGCTCAACGCGAGCGCCTCCATTATTGCTCACCTCCTGTTCGGCCACAACCACCTACTCCGCGGGACTCTCCATGTCATCAACCGCCGTCCCCTGATCACGGGCTTCGCAGGCCACCGCCTTGTCGGCCGGGGCATGAGTCAGCAACTGTTTCCAGAAGAGTTATAAAATGATCTCTCTTTTGTTTGCCTCAGTGAAGCAAAAAATCATTCAGCGAAGAGAGCATCGTCGACATCGAGGGCATCATCTCCCTCCCCAAGGAGCTTCTCAAGGCCACCACATAGCAGGTCTGTTTCCTTATAATTCTTTCTTGTAAGGCTAAATAATTGTGTTTTTCCGTCGATAATGGCCATCAAGCGACGATTGATTTGAGTACGCGTTTGTGTAGTCTTCGTTTAGCCATCTGGTGGCTTTAGGCCGGTGGATAATCATTTCAGAAGGTGGTTTTGTAGGCTTTCTAAGCTTTAGCTATCTTTAGTTATTGTCACAGTAAACTAGGTTTACTGGTTTTTTTGGATTATCACCCGGTGTGTATATGATGAATTGTTTGTGTGTTCACTTTGACTGGCAGGTGGAGCCTCAGGTTAGGAAGATCTATTGCATAAATAGGGCGGTATCTGACGAATTGTTTGTGTGTTCGCTTTGACTACCAGGTGGAGGCTCAGGTTAGGAAGATCTATTGCATAAACAGGACTGTCCCCACACTTCCAATTAGCCTTGAGGTCGCACCAAGGAGTGAAGCAAAATTCGAAAAGGCTGAACAGGTTTGTCCTGTGCGAATTCGGTGCTTCGCTTGCTTTCTATTTTCAGGAAGCACTTAGTTTTGTGTTGTAGCTTCTCTGTCTATGGTTCATAGAATCTTACGAGGTTGGAGTGATTGACTCTTGCAATGATTGCAGGCTGGAAAGAGGCTTATTCGTGTTGGACGGGATACCTGCTTGAATTATAGAGCTATCGATCTGCGGACACCCACAAATCAGATGATATTCCACGTCCAATGTCAGGTTGAAAACATGAGTGCCTGATCTTGTTTTTACTGACTGCTATTATTTATGTATTAATGGATTGTGTCGTGGCAAGTAGGTAGTGTGATATGTGTTGTTGTGGTATGAATTAAGCTTCAGTGATCACATTGTTCGTTTATTTCCTAATTTTTGGTATATCTGTCTTGTATGGAGCTGATGACGACCGACCTCAAAGCCCCCAGGTTAACCCATCTCAAAATAGTATGTAATGCTTCTGTTGTCTGGCTAATGGAAAAATACATTAAAAGGTCATCCTACTAGGCTTTTATTTTGTTCACGATTTTTATTTTCCGCCTAACTACGATTTCTATTAGGACATCTGGTTCAACGCTCCAAGAACTTTCCCTTTATGAATGGGTATCCACTGCTAATTCAGTATTTCTTCACCTAGACTACACCTTCAAACTATCATGCCTTGTTCATTGCATTTTTACAGCCTTCTAAACATAGCACCTCAGCAATTTAAGAGTATTAGATTTCCTATTCTCAGATATCAGGATAGCAGGCTCAGCTTGCTCTACTATTTTCCTGCAAGATCGCTTACAGAAACTTAAGTCGGACCGTGGAAAGGTACAGGGTACAGCTTGCAAACATAACTGTGGACATGGTATGCATTTGGTATCGATTATCTACGGATAACTTTATTACTTTTTTTATGGTGTCCTTTAACTTGCTGTGCCAGATTCCTGAATGATGTTCCTCCAGGTTCTTGGTGTGATGAGAGGATGATCTGAATGCTTTGGGAAATACCATTACTTCAACTAATATAAGGTCAGATTGCATGTTTGATCTGCGTAGAAATATGCTACTGACTAAAAAATGAATCATGCATTACCATGAGAACCTCCCATCAAGTTTCTATGCTAACAGTCAACCAGATTTTGTCGATTTTTTTTAAATAATACATTTTATAATTCAAATTGCAAAAATATACCAGGAAATCAAAAAATTGCAAAAATGTGCTACTGTCGCCCTACCATAGGGCGACTTGCTGACTAGGCAGTGAGGTGGACGAATTATTCGTGCTGTGATTGGGCGATAGGATAAGTCGCTCAACAGTAGAGCGACACCTGTATAAATCGCCCAGTGGTAGGGTGACATGGGTTTCTGATTCTTCGACACCTGTATAAATCGCCCAGCTACATGTAGAAATCGCCCAATGAAAGGGCGACATGGGAGAAAATTTCTAAATTTTTAAAAAAATTCTGAGAGACTTCAAAAAAGGTGAAAATATTTGGATAAACAGATTTAGGATTCAAGTAAAATATTTATGGTACAACACATGGATTATAAACACATGGACACAAGGAATAACACAATTGCACATAGAGAATAATATTTATGGTACAGCACAACTATCATATTTTGCTGTTCTCTTGCTCACTTGCTTATAAATTTCAGGACTTCCTAAGAATTTATAAACTTAACCTATAGTTCGAAGAATCAGAAACACATTCAAAACTAAATCAAGATCAAACTCTTTTCTTTCCTATTTCAGTTCGGACTCCTTTCTTGTTACAGGATTAATTAACTCTAACAATTGTAAATCAGACGCTTATTGCATGTGAACAATTCGTAGCCTTGTGCGTTATTGCATGTGGACAAAATCGCGTTATTGCATGTGAACAAATCGCGTTATTGCATGTGAATAAATTTACACCTTACTTTGCATGTATTTTCCACTAGTGCAATAACCCATAATTATTATAGTCGACGACAACTCATGTTATGAATACTTCGTACGAAGCACTTAAACTATTGTTGAACATACATTAGGGCACATACATTAGAATTACTACTATGTGAGTGAAACATGAGTATGTCGCATGAGACTCACCGATTGGTTGGCCCCTTGCCCACCGGCCCTAAACTCTGGTCGATCTAGAACGGGGATATATCCTAGCGGCCTCTCCCACCGGGTGAAGTTCTCGGGCGAAGAAGGGTAGGCATCATGGCAGTTGTAGATAAATTCGTTGTCACGTCGTTCCGGCCCATCGATCCATTGGAAGAAGCAACATCGGTCGTTGTGCTGAAAAAGGAAGAACGATGCATGAAATGGTATTGTAACCCTGTATTGTATGGACACCATTAGGTTTACCCGGTAGGGGCGGGCACAGCAGTAGTGAGCGCGGGCGGCTATCTCTCTGTGGGTAGATTGCATCATCTTCGCTGGAAGGTTGCAGTCGCATTTGGGTCGGGGCAACTCCGGCAGAATCGGGCGCCGACGCCATCGCATCCGGTATTCGGGCGCATAAGTCCCGCTGTCAAGAGGTGATGGTAGAACGACATCGTGCCCTAATTTGTGTAGATTCAGTTGACGTTTTATGGCTGGTTTGGCGGTGTTGGATGTCTACCCCTCGGTCGGTTTTATAGTGGTGGTGAGGGGTTACTCCACACAACTGCAGCACTTGTCGATTTTGACGGCCTGGCATCCTCTGTGAAAAGCTTCACAACGTGTCACCCATCATCAAAGTTGTACGACCTGTCACCTTCTGAGAAAAGCTGCACGACTTGTCACCCTCTGAGAAAAGATGCACGACGTGTCACCCTCTGTTAAAGGCTGCACGACGTGTCACCCTCTGTCGAAAGATGCACGACGTGTCACCCTCTGTCAAAAGCTACACGACCTGTTACCCTCTGTCAAAAGTCGCACGACCTGTCACCCTCTATCAAAAGCTGCTTGACCTGTTACCCTCTGTTAGCCTGAGATGGGAAGTGTTGTGTCGCTTGGTGGTGTGCAGAGTGTTGTCGAATCAGCTTGAAAAAGCTGATAGCAGCGTGCTGTCACATCGCGTTGCAAAGGGTGGGGTCTGCGTCGTCCAATCGTCCACTCTGAGAAAGCGTGCAAACGGACAACACATGGGTGATTTGACATGACTATGAGCTACAATTAAAAATTTCGACAGCTTAAGAGAACCTGGCATCACTTTATTACGAAGATGACAACACATGAGTGATTTAACAAGACTAGTATATACAATAAATTAGGAAAGACAACTTCAGAGAAAGTTGGCATCGATTTATTTCAAATTTGGCAACACAAGGGTGATTAAACATGATACATTGGGTGGCAGAGAATATTTCGCACATAATCAAAGCCAAATGACTACATACTGGGTGGATTGGGGCAACTCCTACGGTCGTGTCCAGGTTGTTTACATAATTTGCATTTTCGCAAACCGTCCACCGCATCAGTCGCGTCCATGTCACCTTGTAATCTAGTGCCCCTTGGCCTCCCATGTTGTGTGCGTCTAGTCGCGGGATATAGTTTCCAGGTTGGGCCTTCCATAATCTTGTAGTTCGCTCCAATTGTGAACGAACTCATCTTCGAACGCCATGTATTCTTCAAAGCATGCGCGGTGTAGTAAGACGAGATGTACTGTGATGCATCGTTCCCACCCATGTCGCGACATGCAACAAGCACATGGGAGCATGGAATGTGTTGAAGCTTCGGCTTGTTGCACGTGCACGTCACTTGCTCGCCCCCTAGCTGACACTGTTGCACGGTGTCCCCCGCAAGATACCCGGATGCATGTCTGCGCTTGCACATGACCTCAAATTTATTCATCCCCAGGTCATAAATCCTTGTGCGGTGGAAGTGCGCCTTCTTCCTTCTCTCCGCGAGCATCTTCTCCACTCTAGGTGCGTACGCGGTGACGCACGCCTCGGCCGCATTACCACGATCTCGAAGTAATCAGCCGCCCGGTAGAATATGAGCTCAATGATTGAACATAATGGAAGAGCGCGCACACCCTTCAGGACGTTGTTGAACACCTCTGCTATGTTCGTTGTCATCATGTTGTACCTATGATGGTGTATGTCAGCTTATATAGAAATGAATACAAGGAGGTGAAATGATTTGCGTTAAGTTATGGTTCGTCCATACCTCGCTCCGTTCGTGTCGTGGAGCAGCGCCCACCACTTCGCTGGCTTCCACGCGATCCACTGGCTGAAGGTGGGCCGAGTCCGAGAAACCATGGCCTGGCCTCCCACCATTTACGAACGGAGTTGCAGCTCTTGGGATTGGTCGTCCTCCATCATCTTCCATGTGGTCTCGTGCAGCTGCGTCCATATCGCATTGAACTTGTGTGCTTGGTTCTGCAGGCACATAGCTTTGAATCTCTTGACCAGGGCCTTGTTCTTGTACCTTGTGTACAGGTTCGCACCAAGGTGGCGTATGCACCATCTTCTCTCGACATCGGGCCAGCTAGTCTCGGAGGACGTGCTGTCGTGCATGACATCCAATGCGTGGAGGAGGCCTTTGTTCCTGTCCGAGACAATGCATACGCGCTCCTGGGTATCGACGACCTGGCTCTTGAGTAGAGTCAGGAACCACAACCAGCTGTCATTGTTCTCGCTCTCAACGAGAGCGAACGCCACCGGGAGGACTTGGTTATTTGCATCAGCAGCGAGTGTAGTCAGCAGCGTCCCGTGGAACTTTCCTCTCAGGAATGTCCCGTCCACACATATAACTGGTCTACAATACCTGAAAGCTTCGATGCATTGATCGAATGACCAGAATATCCTAATGAGGTACCGGTCCGCTGAGCTGACGGACCCGTCTTCTAGTATTACGGGCTCATCGGCCACTGTGAACTGAGTGTCCGTGTTTGTCATGGCGATCTTCTATAGCAACTAGGGGCATAGTTGAAAGACTCCTCGAATCCCCCAAAAAGCATCTTCAACGCCTTCTGCTTCGCTCTCCAAGCCGTATGGTACGTGATGACCATCCCAGTTTTAGCCTGGACCTCCTCCATAATTTTACGGGGAGTCATCCCTATGTCGCTTCCAACGATGGACATGAGGATTTGGGCTACAAACCTTGCGTCCACAAGTCGGCTCATGTTCCTTACGGACTCCTCCGTGCACGTATGAGGCCTATTTCTACTTATGACAAAGTAGTCTTCGTGCTTGGGTCTGTGAACTCGTACAAAGAATGGACAATCCAGGTACTTCGTGCACCTGACCTCGTACAAGGAGGGCTCCAACCGGAGACGAGTGTGCTCCCATCTTGTCATGACGGCATAGTTGCTAAGAAAGTGAATAGCCTCCAGCTTGTTACGGAACCGTTGTCTAGTTTGGACATCGTTTTGGGAGTGCCCCCACACGGATATGTTACTATAATCCGTTAGGGTATAATCCAGCTGACCGATGGCCCTGAAGTAATGTATAGCCGGTGTTGGGTCATCATTGTCTGCCGCTTCTTCATCCCCGCTTCCACCGTCTTCATCATCCATGCATTCCCCATCCACCTCCGCCGCCTCAGCTTCTTCTTCGCCTCCTCCCGATGCCCCCTCCTCTACAATTGCTGGTTCGGGTGGTGCATATGATATGTCATGTTCTACTACTTGGGAGGTAGAGGCCTCCTCTACGGGCTGGTGCTGTGGCAACATCTCCACGTATACCCCTACCTCAAAATTCTCTTCACCCGCTTTGCGGACATACAAAGCCCACGCGCTTTCATTCCATAGCGGGAAGAGCGTGTACACAACCATCAGGCTGTTGGGGACAAACCGTGGACGAACCCCATCGAAACGAACTCTGTGCATCTCAAGATTCACACATAGTAGAGCGATCACATGTGATTTCGTTCTGGGTGTCTATTGTGCCATCTACGTGCAGACAGTTATCAATGCTCACGACCCTCCCGTGCAAAACTACGGGCCGTTCTCCGAAATAAATTTTAACAGGCATGTCCATCTGTAGCAAATATCGCACTATTAATGTCCTAAATACCTTAATAACACAAAAATAATATACACTCATGATGATTTCTAACTAACCTTCTCTAAGCTATACCGAAGATCAATAAAGCTGGAGCAATGTAGCAATCAATCTTTCTGAAGATTACCTGCAATATTAGAATCCCGAATGAAATAAATAAAAAAATAAACTTTGTGAAAATTTCAACAAACTATGAACACCAACGAACTAATATCTCATCTTCGGGCTCTCTGGTTGCCTTGCCTTGCCTTCACGCTCTCTACTGTCGTGAATGTTACAATGTCATCGCGAAGGATTTATAGCAAGGGAAAGGAAGGACGCAGCTCAAAAGGATTCGTTCGGTCGTTGCTTTCGACGCGCGATGATCGCCCGTGAGATTCCCTGCCACCACCATCCAAATTACTTGCATGCAGCCTGTCGCCCAGCCTTTGTCGAAACATGAAATTTCGGGTATGGGGACATAATTGGTCGTGCAGCTTTTATGATGATGGGTGATAGGTCATGCAGCTTTGATGATGTGTAGTGACAGGTCGTGCAGCTTTAATGATGTGTAGTGACAGGTCGTGTAGCTTTGATGATGGGTGACAGGCCGTGCAGCTTTTATGATGATGGGTGACAGGTCATGCAGCTTTGATGACGGGTGACAGGTCGTGCAGCTTTTATGATGATGGGTGACAGGTCATGCAGCTTTGATGATGTGTACTGACAGGTCGTGCAGCTTTGATATAAATATTATAAATATAGATTTCTTCATTGTTTTCGAGCTCGTTTATGCATATTATAGCTTACGGAAAGCTTATCACTTAAGGTTGTTCAGCTACTAAGAATAATATGCAAAACATAATGAAATAAGGTTATTTCTTTTGAATATGGTAATCTATACTTTGGTTAGCATTTCTAAACTAATTTCATGAATTTTAGTGTTTAGCTGAGGTATTATATTCATTGCTGAAAAGGCTTATATAGCATTAAAGTCTGTTACGCAAAATCGGCTAAATGAGTGTATGAATTACCTTATCACTTAAGGGTTTTATACTAATAGGATTTTGATGAACGGCAAGTGGTAAATAAAATATTTTTCTAGAATACAGTAGTACATATCCTAAATATCATTTCTAAGCTATTTTACATAAGGTTTGCATTTAGACGAATTATTCTACAGGCTGCCGAAAATGCTTCAATGTTTCTAATATTCAGAAAGCTTAACGATTAGGGTTATTTTACTAGCGAGTTTTATATGCAAATCACAACATTTTGATGATCGCTCGTGAGATTCCCTGTCGCCAGGTTGTAGTGCGGGCGCTGGGGGACCGGGGCGGCGTGGCGGCAGGCGGGAGCCGGGCGTAGCGGGCAGGGGGGCGGTGGGGGGTGGGGGCGCAGGTCCAGACACGTGGCGGCCCTCGGGAGCTTGGGCACGTCGGGCCGGCTTGAAAATTGGTCGACTGCATGACGCACGGAGAAAATAGCCAGAGTAACTTTGTAAGGACGATTACACAACTGCACAACAGTGCCTCTATCGGTAGTGAGTTCTCACATAGTTACCCATGTAGTGCCTCTATAAGTAGGCCTTCATACAGCTCTGTTTGCACATATCCTCATCCTCATCACATTTCTTGCCTCCAAAGGCCATGTCTCAAACGGCGAGCTCAGGAAATCGGAGGGCCCGTGCGCTTGCCACTGCAAGGCAAGTCGATTGTCCTAATTACCGTATGCAAGCTAATGTGTTCTACTCCAGCACTAAGGCAAATAACGACCGGGTGTTCTACAAATACCCTTTTTTCTCCGTAAGTGAAAAGTTCGTTTGCTCCCTTTTTCCTGTTGGGTTTGTGTAGTTCTTTGGAGAGATCTCATTTCTTTGTACGGCCTAAAAGCATGTTAACCTCATCACGTAGGCTGGAGGGTGCCAATATTTCCAGTGGGCGGACACCATGGACACCTCGATGGAGCGTGCAATAACCATAGTACCACAGAGGATGCATCCTACTATAGAGGAGAGGATGAACCCTATGCTCGAGCAGAGGCTGAACATGCTGATGTTCAAGATGGACCACATTTTAGATAATGTCAAATGGTTGGAGAAGATTGTGTGTGCGGCTATCTTTGTTAGACTCGTAGCTATTCTTGCGAAGTAGTTTGTTTCCTACAGAGGAGACATAGTTAGTCATGGATATCTTTTGAAGAGGTTTCCAGATATCATCTTTTGCTTTCTTAACTAATGTATAAGTCGATTAGCTACCATCGCTTTCAGCTTTTTCAGCCAGATTTCACTACTCGTGGCATCTTTTTCATGGTCATATAAGCCTTTCCGGCATCCCGTAAAATACCGTGTCCAAAGGGGAAATAGTCATGGAATAGCTCAGAAATATTCTCTGATATCTGTACTAACGTAATCTGCAAAATTATTTTATTTCTTACTTGCTTTGCATATAAATATTGTCACAACAAATACCCTTAATGACCACGAACTGGGCATATTTCATAACACGTAAGCCTTTCCGGCGGCTCGTAAAACAACTAGTCTAAACACAAATTTTGGGAGAATTAGTCCAGAAACATACTTCACTGCATAGACAACCAAATTATACGAAAATATCAAAATTAATGATATTAATAAAATCATTAATCACTTGGTTGAATTGTACGAATAAATAGTGTTTAATTCTTAATTGATTTTGCATGAAAAGCTTATTTGAATATATCAAATCTTGTTAGATTAGGTTACTGGTTACATATACAGGGTTTTTAGGAAGATATTGGTGATAGAAATATTTTAAATATAGATTTCTTCATTGTTTTCGAGTTCGTTTATGCATATTATAGCTTATGAAAAGCTTATTACTTAAGGTTGTTCAGCTACTAAGAATAATGTGAAAAACATAATAAAATAAGGTTATTTCTTTTGAATATGGTAATCTATACTTTGGTTAGCATTTCTAAACTAATTTCGTGAATTTTAGTGTTTAGCTGAGGTATTATATTCATTGCTGAAAACTCTTATATATCATTAAAGTCTGTTACGCAAAATCGGCTAAATGAGTGTATGAATTACCTTATCACTTAAGGGTTTTATACTAATAGGGTTTTGATGAACGGCAAGTGGTAAATAAAATATTTTTCTAGAATACTGTAGTACCTATCCTAAATATCATTTCTAAGCTATTTTACATGAGGTTTGCATTTAGACGAGTTATTCTACAGGCTGCCGAAAAGGCTTCAATGTTTCTAATATTCAGAAAGCTTAACGCTTAGGGTTATTTTGCTAGCGAGTTTTATATGCAAACCATAACATATTGATATTCTATTTTTAGAATATGGTAGTATATACTTTGGGGAGTATTTCTAAACTAGTTTTATAACTTTTAGTATTTAGACGAGTTATTTTACCTGTCGTTGAAAAGGCTTAAATGGTCATACAGGGAATGTTATAACGAGTCAGATTTCAATCTTAAATTGCGACTACACTATACGTGATTATTAACTCGTTTTTCTGGCATTAGCAGGGGGCATCCTTAAGAGTGTTTTAAAGTTGTTTGGCTATATATTACTTTTATTCGAGACATTTTCCATATTATCGATCATTAAGGCCCTATATGGTCTTAATACAAATTGACCCGAAGGTAAGTTATTTTTTGCATAAAAGTCCAGGTTATCGCTAGGACTTGTTAAAATTTTATGTATTAGTGATGTACCTAGTTAAGACTTGTTGTAATATTCTAGTGTTGATGGAAGCTGTTTGTTAACTTGAATACACTTAAGAGAAAACTAGCTGACATCACTGTATTTCAAATTTGACCACACAATAGTTATTTGACATGACAACTAGGTTAAAGTAATCAATACAGTACACACAGTTATAAAAAAATCGTCAGTGTCTCCCATCGCGCCGTCAACCCTGCCTTCTGGTGAAGTCCTCTGGGGTGTACGTGTCTGGGGCATGTCTCTCCCTCTGTCCCGCGGCCTGTGATGGCCCATACCTCCCCGTGCCTGCCGGTACGTCAAAATGCTTGTCTTGGGGAAGGAGGCCTGGTTGGAATGTGTACTGTCCTCCGCTCGCGTGGATCCGGTTGTACCATGCACTTGCATCCTCCATCCCTAGGGGAGCCATGTAGAGTACATCGATCGCTGGCTGTGAGGTCCCCGCCTCGTAGAGAGGAGGTCCATGTTGCTGCACACCAAGTAGCCCACTGAAGGTAGGGGCGGACATGAGGTCGAACTCGAAATCTCCGACCTCGCTCCAGTGTTGTGTGTGACTCACGTCCGTCCCGAAAGAGTGTGAAAAATGGGGCACCTCCGGTGGTGCGGAAGGACCGGGTCTTTCGTCGTGTTGTGCGAAGGCCTTAGCTGGTACTTCAACGGGGGGGACATAATGACGTCGCGATGAATGGCTCGGTTCATGGGATGTGGATGCACTGGAGGGACGGCACTGGAGGGACGGCTGCTGCTAGACCGCCTGGCCTGTGAGCTACGAGCAGGGTCCATGCGAGCATCTTCATAGCTACGGGCGGGAGGACGTGAAGATCCTCCAAGACGACGGATTGCCGAGAGGAATCGGGACCCCCTAGACACGAGGTACTGTCTCATCTGATTTGCTGGTGACGAGGAGCTAGAGGTGCCTGCAGTTTGGGCCGCAAGTTGATCTGCTTGGGTATATAGCTCTGATGCCTCTTGCGTCTGCATGGCAGTACGGGGGTATTAGAACTTAGGTAGAGAAATTTACGGAAGACATTAGTACGATATTGGGACTACCAAAATATGAACTTGTCGAGATCGGTCCTCTGGATAGGCCATGGCTCGTTTGTTGACCTTCTCGCTCAGTAAAGTGGGACGCGTACAGGCACGGTACCATGTAAGGTAGTTTTCATATTCCTCGGGGTCATATGGCTCAGAGGGATGGACAACCTCCTGAAACGCTGTCTCCATCCATCGCGTAATGTGCGGAGTGTGGCTGACGGTCCAGTTCACTGCGGCCGCACTGCCCTTCGTGCTTCTCCTACAATTACAAGGACGTCAGATTTTGAAATTTTCATATAGGGGGCAAATATTGAAAATAATTAAATGCATACCCATGAGGGCTCTGCGCGCCATGATGGTCGAATGTGGATCGGCCGCCGCCACCGAATCGCTTTAGATCCGTTCGGGCGAGTAGACCTCGACCACGTTCATGTACAAGAGGAAGCACGTAGTCATCCACAGGCCGTGGTCGACCATGTAACAAGAAGAGATACGGCCGTCAGTCGCAAGCTCTTCGGCTCATTGCACGGTCCATGGGTCCCAGGTGACATATTCTGCGGTCAGCAAGTCCAAGTCGACAATAACACGCGTGTAGCTCGCGTGGTCATCCGCCGGCGACCAGCGTAGCCGGGCGTGCATCCAACGGTGCCCCATTGTAGGGCGAGTGGCATCCGGCATGTCATCGTCTACGACAGCAGGGTAGTCCTCGTACATACCTCCAGTCGGGAGATCGGAAGGTACTCCCAACTCCACATCTGAAGGAGTTGCAGGCATCCAGTAATACTACCCCTGTAAGTCTGCCGATGGCATGCATCGCACAAACCACGGTAGGTGTCCGCTAGGACCGCAGATCCCCAACTGTAGGTTGGGATGTCATCAAGGTTGGTGCCTAACTGATGAGCAATCCACACGATGTGCGGGAAGATGAGGTCTCCGGCTGTTGTCGTGAACATGACACCACCTAGCAAGTAGTACAGGTACACTTCGTAGTAGCGCCCAATGGTAGCTTCATCGGCATCAGGTGGGCATAGATTGTATTCCTGCAATCCCTTTAGCCAAGTCATGGAGACACCATTTTCCTTCCGTTCATATGGGACATCGAACCAACATGAACTCCAGATTAAGAGAGTCGATAATATCGTGCACATTACAAATATGAAATAACGTTATGTCATGTAATACCTCTCCGCGATGTAGTGCAGCCACTGCTGTCTGCTAGGGCGAGGAAGAACCAACGGCTGTCCCCTGATGGGTAGGCCGGTTAGCATGGCCACGTCCTTCAAAGTGATGGACATCTCACCGAACGGTAGGTGAAAGGTGTGTGTCTCCGGACGCCATCGGTCGACGAGACCAGTGAGAAGTGCACGATCGATGGCAGGCATGTGTGTGGTCAAGCCTCCTCCGAGCTGAGCCCCATCCATGAGGAGCGCAAACGGTAGTAGACCTACACGAGCTAGTGGAATGTGGAATCGATAGTCCAGCTTTTTTATCTTGTGCAACGACCGGCAGAAGAGAGGGGGCAACTGAAACGTTAACGACAAAGTGGTTATGCGTCTTCAAAAAAGTGATGGCAGGTAATATAGTAATGCGCCGGACCATAGTTCCTGCAGAAATTGCCCTTGCACGATGTGGGGCATCGACTAACTCACGGAGAAGCTCTGGAACTGCAATGGCCGCCATCACGTGCTGCTGAAACGAAATGGCTCAGAACATATAAGTATATATAGACAAACTTGAAAATTTTGATAAACTAAACATCGACAAACTAATCACGCTGCATGCAACCAAAATCGCTACATGAAAAATATTCCTAAATATTACAAACTAACCTATGTGAAGCTGTATTGAAGATCAGGAAACCTATACCAACTTGCAAAATCACCTTCCTGGAGCATACCTGTGAAATAGGGAACCCGAATGAGTTAATCCATAAAAATGAAGATAGCTCGTAATAAATTCCTACAAAACATTAACACTGATAATTATGCCATTACTTACGCCATCTTCTGTTATTTTATGTACGGGTAGTTACTTTAACATTGTCATGGCATATACTAATATATTTATTTCATTACTACTAATTTTTTAATACCTTTCCAGCGGTAGGCCGAGCGCAGAAAAATTTATTTTTAAATATTTTCGCTAATAAGATCGCTGAAACATTAAATATTTACTGCGCGGGGGGATATTTGTTTTTTTTCTAGCGTCCAAGTTTACAGCTCGTTGCACTTAATTTATTATTTCTTCTGCTACTCCAACTACTAATGCCGTCATTTTGTGTACTACTAGTTATTCTAATATTGTAGTAATGCCACAAATGTTATCATAATATTATACTGATATTGCCTAAGTTATACACACATCGCAATAATTGTATTAATCCCACAAATATTATAGCAATATTACACTAATATTATTTAAGTGTTCCATATATCGCAATAATATTACACAAATTTTCAACTAATAAAAGAACCACATTGTTGTCATTCTAATAAATTCATAATTGCATGACAGCAATATGGCTATAGCGTTATTTTACAGGCCAATGCGCTATTATACTCCAATTCCTTCGACTAAACCCATTCATCTGATTATACTAATAACATCATTTCGTACACTGCAAATGGCACTAATGTTGTACTAATTACACTACTACTATAATAACAAAATACATTACTTCATGACAATTTCGAACTAACCTTCCTGAACCTCTCCTGGAGATTAAATGTCCCGACAGATGTACGAACCAACGTTCCAGACAATACCTGCAACATACAGACCCCTCGTCAAATGATCGAAAATTAAAACTCTAACAAAACTACTGTAAAATATGAATATCATAAAAATTCCTCCAGAAATATGCTTCCAAATTTCCTTTTCTACCTCGTTTTCCTCTCTGTTTTCCCCTCCTCTCCTATCCTCTGTCTCTCAGTTACCAGCGCTCGCACTGCCTCGCTCTTCCTCTGCTTTTTTCCTTGCGTTGAATGCTTAATGCAGATCATCGCAACAAAGCTGCGATTTATAGCACCAAAGAAGCGGCTGTTTTTCATTCGGTCGCTGCTTTCGGCGCGCGGATGGGATGGATCAACGTGACAAAAAGCAAATACGTGACACGTGTAGTCGCATCAGCCCGGGGCCGGTTCTGCGCAGCCGCCGCGTGTGAGCACTCGGCAGAAAAGGAGCAGAGGCTCGGTCACTTTTGCCAAAAGAAATTAGCCACCGCCCAACATTCTATCTCTTTATGCATGCACTGGCTTGTCTTCGTCTACATGCGGGGAATCCGGAGGAATGCATGCGTGCACTGGCTTGTCTCCATCTGCATGCGGGGAATCTAGAGGATTGCATGTGGATGGGGGCCAGGCTTAGCCGAGACACCATATTTAGGGTATGGGGGAAATTTCATTTTTCGTTTATTGATTTACCTGATTTTTAGATTTCGGGAAAGGTTAAACGAAATTTCAGGTTTCGAGTATGGTTGGGCTTTTGGTAAATACGCAAACATGGTGTATTGATTTGAAATTACGGATTATTTCTTGTACTATATTCTAAAAATTCCTATAATAAAAAGGGAGTCGTACGCGTATTCTAAAGGACTTCCTTAGGGCTCCGTGCGGCGGCAGGATAAGAAAGCAGCAGAGGTGGCGTGCGGCTGCAGTAAAGAGGGAGCTCCTGGTGCGGCTGCAGAAAAGAAACGAACGTCACGGCAGCACCAGCAGCAGCGGAAGACGTCCCTGGCGGCGGCTGTGAAAGAACAGAACAGAAAGAAGAAAAGAGAAAAAAATTTTAAGAGGTTATTTGAGTGTTACGCTTTCATGTAGAAGATGGTGGTGCGTGTTCTATATTTATAATTTAATGAATAAATTAATGAGTATGAATTTCAATCTATATGTTATTGTTCCTCGTGTTTTCGTACAATTGCTTTTTAGTTTGCTTGTTTAATCTAATTTTCTTCTATGATCTTAGATCCATTACCTAGATTGATTTTTTCAGTTTGATCATTATTTTATTAATTTCTAGAATTAATAAAAACAGAAAAAAATTAAGATTATATGTTAGTTTGTACCACGTTGTGCTAGTAATCCGGTAATTAACTTAGTGGTACTTTGCCGAAAAAACACTTTTTTGTAGTGCTACAGGACAATCACTAATTATACTTTTATAAAGTATGGTAGGGGCATATCCACATAATACATCGTTAGCTGTCGCTTCGCTCTGTTATCGATTACCCAAGCAAGAAACGATGTGATTGAACCTTGACGAGGATTGATGAATGATTATTGTGAATTTGTGATAGTTTTGTTCAACCTTATAAATGAGTTCGACTAAGAATTAAAACCATTTTTAGGACATAACGTTCATACAACAATTGTGTAATTAAATATTGCTTAACCAAAGGAAACATGTTTGCTTGAAGAATTCCCACATTAATAGAAAGAAAATGAAAAAAAACTTTATTTGAACTTCACGGCTATATTTTTAATGGAAAAAAAGGTCTATTTTGGGTTTCTCAAGTCTCGTGGAATCTAATTTTCACCTTTAACTTCAAATCTGTTTACTTTACATCACTAAATGTCAAAGTGGTGCAGATCACGTCCTGAGGATGGTTCCATTGGCGTTTTTTTTGGCTAATGTGGCTTGAGGAGTCGGAATAAAATTAGCCTCCTTTTACTCTTCTTTTTCTCCTCTTCTTCATCTTGTCTCTTTCGACTGACAGCTCTTTCAACTCAGATGGCATATGTCTGCCAATATAGCAAAGTCGATGATACGACAACCAACAAGGCAAAAATCACCATGAAACTAGGACATGATTTGCATTTGTCTTCGCATTTTGAGGGATAAAAAGTAAACAATTTTAGAGTTGAGGGTAAAGATTAGACTCCACAAAGAGTTGAAAGGCTAAAAGTGAACTTTATCCTATTTTTAAATATAAAGATATATATTGTGTTGTTTTGTGATCTAAATTATGGTGGTTCTGATAGGATGATAGTCTGTGAGAGCTAGGGGTGAAAACGGAAACGGAATTTCTGATCGTTCCGGAGAAAAACGGAAACGGAAGCCTTTTTTCGGAAATGGAAACGGAAAATGTCTCTGACAGTAAACGAAACGGATTTTTTTGTCGTAAACGGAACGAAACGGAGAGCCATTTCATGCGAAACGGAAAACGGAATCGGAAATTCCGTATAAATGAAACCGGAAATTCTGTCGGAAACTTGGCCCATTTGGCCCAAAAAGGAGAATAGAGAATTTACATTTATTTTCGAATTAAAATAATTTCAGAAATACAAATGGTTTTATAGAAAATATCAAATAGAGTTCAAAAATTCCAAAAAAAATCTCAAAAATACTTTGGAACATTTTGAACCTAGGAAAATTATTTCTAGCATATTTTTGCATTTATTTTTCATGAATAAATTAATTATATAAATCTGAAAAATAGTAAAATGACATTTATGAACTCCAAAAAATCCAGGATAAATCTCAAAAAATCATAAATGAACATTGAACAATAATATGCAAATTTTAGGGAATTACATCTTTATAGTTGGAGGAGCAAGAGGATGTCAATGATAATGATATTTAGGAGGATACGATGGTTTGATCTGGGGTACAAATAGCGACCCTTCAACTGGCAAACTTGAGAAAAAACTTTCTAGTGATACCGATTAACATAATATTGTTCTTGTATCCACCTTTGTGATAGAATGAGTTAAAATTGTTTTTGTGGTTATGTATATTGTGATCATGTATTATGTTCTTGTGGAATTTTCTACTTTCGTTTCCGTATCCGTTCCGTTCCGCATTCGTTTCGATCATTATTCGTTTTCGTATCCGTTTCCGGGGTTTTCGATTCCGTTTCCGTTACCGGTAAAAGATATGGAAACAAAAACGAAACGACCATTTACCGATCGTTTCCATTCTGTTTTCATGCCTAGTAGAGCGTAGCCGCCGTCGGTTTGTTGGCAGATTAGAGTGCTTTTCAACTTTGTTTATTTTTCCCACTTAGTGTCACTTTGTACTCCTCGTTATATCCTAGGTAGCCGTACAGGATTGTTGACACATGATTGTAATCTCGATCTTGTAACTCTTCTCGTATAGTGATTTTAGTTTCCCATTTTAAATGTGTTTCTTTGTGTTTGTGATTAATTTTTGTGTTTGTCTTGCATTCTACAACAAATGGTAGTTCTGCGCTTGCGTAGAATCTACTAGCTAGGGCCACGCACTATGTCGCGTCGTGCGAAATCTTGTTTTTGTTTTTTTGCGTAATCCCGATTTTCTTGTTTTTTTTTAAAAAATAGATCGCTAAGACCCGTCGACAAATCCGTTGGATGCTATAAACCGTCAGCGAATCCATGGACTGCTATAAACCGTCGGCGAATCTATGGTTTTCGTTTTCGAGAGAAAACAAACGTATTTTCGTTTTTTGTAATTACGGTTTCCTTGTTTTTTTAAAAAAAAGATCTAAATGTAATTTCATATTTTTCAAGTCCATTTTGCTAAAAACCGTTGGGAGGACCTGAACGTAAACCGCGAAGGGACCTAAACGTAATTTCGTATTTTTTCAGGCCCTTTCTGTTAAAAACCAACGGAAGGACCTAAACGCAATTTTAAAATTTTTGAAGGACCTTCTCGCGAGAATGGTGAGGTGACGCATTTGAGGGGCTCCCAAATCTCTCCACTATAATATATACCAGGAAAGTGATCGCGGCGTGCCACACCGTGTCCGATGCTTTCTTATATATGCTAAAAAGTATTTGGTTAGTGCAGACGTGAATCCGTGATGTTTAAGTTGCGATTGTTAAGTTGGTCATGTGTGAAGACCAATGTTCTGAGGGAAAACATAAACGATCTAGGAAGGTAGATTCATGATGCCTAATCAGAATTTTTACGTTTTATCCGTTGAATTGCGTGGATATATGCGGTTGCATGAGATAGAAATTCTATGGAGTGTGGTAGATGGACGATCGAAGGCGGTTTTGTGTAGGTATATAATTATCGTGGTAGATGGCTATACATGTGTAGGGAAGTAGCATAGGTGATAGCCTCTAACAATTGGTACACAGATAAAGTAAGCATTAATAGGGAACGGATTAAGTGTACACAAAGCAACAGATTATACAACAAAAGGATTTGTTGCGCAGGGTTGGCATGTACATTCAGCAATACAGTGGAACAAGAAATAGTTGCGCAAAATACAATACATACAGGCGAAAGTAGGAAATGCTAGTGGTCCTGAGTAGCACGATGTACGGTAGCATCTTGCATATTGGAGGAGTTGTACGCTGCCACAGGCACCACCGCAAAAGCAATAGTAGATGGTTTCTGTGGGCAGATCTAGGCCGGCTGCTGTAAACAAAATGTTTGGGAATGAAGTTAGCATGTGTGATCTATAAATAACAAGAAATACATATCGTGAGACGCCATGGAATGCAAGCAGTTAGTATAGCATGTCTACAGCGATTACCGGATCGCATTTCGAATAGGTCGATGATGACAAACGTTTGAGTGATATCACAATTCATATGAGCATATATTATATGAATTTATATTTTCTTGCATATTTCAGCTGGATATATGAAAATCATACGTGTAGAGTCATCTCATAAAGTATTATCATATTGTTATCCTTTTTTTTAGGTTTCATGAAAAGAGTACAATAGAAATTAGTGACCAGAGTTGTGTTTCGTGGCCATGTCGATGTGAAAAACAACATGTTTTTTCGCTGAAGTGAATGTTATATTTTGTAAATGCACGATCGGTATCTAGCATCTGAGGTTTTCAGAATCTAAGACACCCCCTTTGTATATTACACGTAAGGTTGGATGAATCTTAAATGCTGTATTTTCTTCTATGACCAGTCTTCCTTGTCTACTAATTGCTCCAACAACCTCACTCCTAACTGATGCCCATATTATCATATCTAATGTATTTGCTGTAAGATGCATACATCACACCGCTCTTTTGACAAGGAAAAAATCACAACCGCAATACATCTACAAAAGTAGGACTGACACAGAAACACACAAATGCATTACCTAAGCTAGTGTTCAGGTAGTAACACAAAATAACGGGAAAAGAGTAAAAGAGGAAAAGAAGGCCGGGCTTGATTACCTGATGGTTGTTGGGAAAACATGACCGCATCTGATACCTTGAAATGATGTACCTACTACGCACAGTAACACATGTTTCAGCTTAAAGCAGACACTGTAAGAGCAACACTAAATGGTTCCGAGAAGGAAAAGCACAAGGAAAAAAAGAAAACTTGCAAATGATGCGAGTTTGTTGATCTCTTGAAGTGCAAAATTAGTGGTGGTCTTACCATTCTAAAATGACATACGAAATCAATACGCCGCAACTGTAATGGCGAAACAAAGAGTTTGATCGAATGCCATCTAAACATAAAATCTGATACCTATATATAAATTTCAAAAGCTAATAATTTTGGTCTACTAACTGAAAATTTTCATGTATAGGAATGGTAAGCTGACAGATAATCTCTTTGTCTGAAAAATTCCGATAGATAATCTGGGCTACATGGGCGTTTGTGGTACCAATTCATAATATCAGCAAAAGAAACACGTTGAGGGTTGATTTTAACTTTAACTCTGTTGTTTGGAGCAGAGGTAGGCCTGGGTCTCCCAGGTGAAGGTATTGTTTGTATCGCACCATCACTCACACCAGAAAAGATAAACAACACACAACAATATGTAACCATTTGCGGTTACAAAATTGATTACCTCATTTTTCTATTGTGGATGATGACTTGGGGCACCCATCTCTTTTGGTGGGTACTACTGCAATTTTACAAATAAAATAAGATTATCTCTCAGAATTGTAAATTTGTCTGTGCTAATCTAAACAACTGCAGTAGGATGTTATAAATCAGCATACAATCACGTGCCAACGCAAGAGCTTCAGGTTTTCCTCTTTTTTTGAAATAGTTGACTAAAAAGCTACCTGAGGCAACCTAATATACATGAAATTTGGTATGTTTTCTGTGTACCTGTAGAATCAAACTTTGTAGCAACAAGACCTCCTAAATCTCTCTATTCATCTGTGACTATCTATAAATTGTAATACAATGAGAAACTGAATAATGATATCGTACATTCAGATGTCCTGTGTATTAACTGACAAAACAGTAATGCAATTAGGCAGCAGGGGCAGTAAGGGACCTGGAACATTTGAACGGGCAAGCAATTCTTTTGGTAGACTATGAACTTGCTTCTTGGTTGGAACCTAAAACAAATAAAAACCAATCAGAACATACTAATAGGTAAAGACTTATAGATGACAAAAATAAGTTCAGAAAAGGATAAAATCTAAAAGGTTTACAGGAATAACAGAAATGTCCACAAGAAACTCTTGTTTCCTACTGAATCAAAAGCAAAATATTATTCATATTTTTGGAAGTCACTTTTTTTTTGGTAGACCATTGAAGGCTAAACTATACTTGAGTAAGTATATTAGTAGAAAGCAAACCTTTTCAGACAAAAGAAGCCAAAGAAGTTCCTGAGGTAAAGCTTCTCCATTTTTAACTGCTGCTAGTAGTACTTACTGGCACTCTGGAATAGAGGGACTCCTAACATGAATACCCTAGATAGTAATTAGGTGTAGGCTACACCCAACAAGAAAGAGATGCAGAGGTGCACACTAAAATCTGACAAAATCAAACTAAATTTCAATTCTACTGTAAAGTCCACAAAGAAGTCCTTGTGGTAAAAGATAGAATCACAAGAGCATTATGGTCTTGGACTGAAGCAATTTCCTGTATAGTGAGCTAAGCAAATCTAGTCTATGCTGACTTACTAAGCACATCAGTTCGAATCACTGTGCAGCAGATATTTCTAGGAACTGATTCAGATTTTGACACGGAGCACGCAACTAATACGGCAATTGCTACTGTGCATGGATAGAGTATAGTCAACTATTAGCATAGAAGCTTGATCGGAGGTTTTCATGATAACACACGATTCATTTTTTAGTCAGTAGCATGTTTCTACGCAGATCAAATATGCATTTCGACTTTATGGTACTATACCATAGCACCACCAAGTGGAAGAATACAATGATACTGCTGCTGGTAGCACTTACTGGTGCTCTAGAATAGAGAGACTCCTAAAATGAATACCCTGGATAGAAATTAGGTGTAGGTCACATCCAACAAAAAAATATAGAGGTGCACATTAAAACCCGAAGAAATCAAATTTAATTTCAATGTTATCATAATTCTGCAAGGAAGTCGTTATGATAAAAGATAAAATCACAAAAGCATTGTGGTCTTGTACCGAAGCAATTCCCTGTATCGTGAGTTGAGCAAATCTAGTCCATGCTAAGCACATCTATTTCGAAGCACTGCACAATACTAATTTTGGGAACTGATTTAGATTCTGACATGAAGTAGGCAACTAATACGACAATTGTTGTTGCGCAGGGACAAAATCGAAATTTTTTTAAATAATACATTTTATAATTCAAATTGCAAAATTATACCACGATTTTTTTTGCAAAAATATACCCCTGTCGCCCTTGGTTGGGCGACACGTGGCTATCGCCCACTGGCTCAGCGACGGAGGCAGATGTCGCCCTCTGGTAGGGCGATGTGCGCCACGTCACACGACCGTTGCTCATGTCGCCCTCCCAACGGGCGACAGCCCAAAAATCGCCCTCCCAACAGGCGACAACCCAAAAATCGACGCATGGTTGGGCGACAGGTGCTGAGGCGGTCTCCTGTCGCCCAACCAGGGGGCGACTTGTTGGCTATAAAAACGGCTCGGCCGGCAGAAGAAGAAGAAAGAAGAAAGGGAAGGAAAAAAAAGAAGAGAAGAGAGAAGAAGGGAAGAGGAAAAGAAGAAAAAGGGAGGAAGAGCGGCGGCTGCATGCAGGTATTTTTTTATGGTTATTTTCGTGATTTCATTTATGTAGGGTTTAGGGTTAGGGTTAGATGTAGTTATTTCCGCGGTTTCCGTGGTTTAATTCGTTTAGGGTTAGGGTTAGATGTAGTTATTTCCGCAGTTTTCGCGGTTTAATTCGTTTAGGGTTAGGGTTAGATGTAGTTATTTTCGTGGTTTAATTCATTTAGGGTTTAGGGTTAGATGTAGTTATTTCCGCAGTTTAATTCGTTTAGGGTTAGATCTAGTTATTTTCGCGGTTTAATTCATTTAGGGCTTAGGGTTAGGGTTAGATCTAGTTATAGGGTTGTTTTTACGAATAATAATATGTTGTTACGTTTTTTAGAGTTAGATGTAGATATATATGTTTTTTTACATGTAGAAGTGCACATATATATATTGTTAGGGTTGTAGATGTTTTTTAGAAATACTAGTACAGAGATGAATATTGTTAGTAATGTAGATATTTTTCGCATAGTTTCTTGCATCTGAAATGGGCACACATGGTTTGCAAGTAATGATATTTGTAGGAATAGAAGTACAGAGAAGTATATTTTTAAGAATGTAAATAGATATATATTTCTCCGATTGTAGATATACATACGTATAATTTTTTGTAGCAAATAGATATAGTACTTTTTACGAAGAGTAATTAATTCGTGTGCTAATGAATAGGTTCACAGATATGTCAGAACGAGTTCCATTTAGCATCTTTTATGGAGAAGGGGTTGTCATGTATGGTTCGGAGGGTGCGGATCTGAGTAACTTTCAGTATGTGGATAGAAGTTTATGTAGGGTCGAAGAGCGTACATTTGCTTCTGTGTTGAATTGGTTGTATTATACGTTTCGGATGGAACAAGAGAAGTGGTAGCTCAAGTTATCTTGCCTTTGCACCATGCGAGATGATCCTGTTTATTGGGAGTTGGTTGAGATGAAAGGAACTGCATCTTGGAGGTCATATGTGAGGGGTCGGGCAACGGGTGGTATCGGTGCTTTTGGTGCAAGCGTATGAAAGGGTCATGTTCTGCAGAAGAAATTGGACGCAGTGAGCGAGTGAGGCTCAAAATGAGTTCACTTATGGTGACATCAGAATTGGGGAGTCTAGCCGGAGCAAGATGTTGAGGGTTGCAATGAGGATATCGTCTACCAGAGTGGTGAGCAAGTTGAGATTGGGGAGGATGATGGAAACATTGGGCAAGATGCGCGGGGGCAAGTAGACGAAGGTGAGGAAATTGAGGAAGTAATAGCACAGATGGAAGAAGACCTTGAATATGAACACGAGAAGTGGAAGACGATGAAAACTCTGATGAGGAAGATGAAGATGTTGAGCCACTTGTGCCAAGCAGATTGAGCACGATCAATTTAATAACCTGGTTGTAAATGAAGGCAATGATACACCTTGGCAGTATAGCGACAATGAGGTGAGACCTAACAGCATGTACCCTACAAAAGAGGCAGTGCAGGATGCTATCAAAGATTGGGCCTTATCCCTAAGAAGAACTTTCAGGGTTAAGAAGTCCACCCCAACCTGCTATGACGTGATGTGCGAGATGCAAGGGTGCCCCTGGAGAGTGCACGCGTACAAGCCCAAATGGGGCACCCACTGGCTATGTTCGAAGGTTGAATAACATAGTTGTATGACTGAGGAAACCCTGGTGGCTCACAGGAACCTGTCCTCCGGGTATATCGTGAGTGTCATGTACCCAGAGATAGTTGAGAACATGGATTTTGAGCCCCGTGCTATTATCCGAGCAATTGAGAACAGATTTCAGTACACAGTTAGCTACGGGAAGGCATGGAGGGCGAAGCAGAAGGCCTTGGAAATGAGATTTGGGAAATTTGAAGACTCATACCATAATCTGCCCGCATCGCCATTTGCATTCGTGGAAGAAATCTCGATACTTTTATGATTATCGATCGTCCGCAAGCAAGTGGCCAACAAGAGGCATCTCAAGAGAGTTTTTTTGCATTCGAGCTTGCATTAGGGCGTTTATCACTGTCGCCCATTGTTGTGTGTGGACGGCACATTCCTGACTGGGAAATATAAAGGACAAATAATGACAGCTGTGGGCATCGACGCGAACAACCAGATTCTGCCTGTTACCTTTGCCTTTGTGGAAAGCGAGAACTATGAGAGTTAGCTGTGGTTCCTGCGGAACTTGAAGATCAGGGTGGTGAAAACTCGCCAACATGTCTCGTGATACTACATGACAGCATCTTTGGTTCGCTTAGTGCCATCGAGCTTGCAAAAGGGAAGAGGAGCCATTTTCGATCGACTTGCAGAGCCGATGGTGCATGAGGCATTTGGGCGCGAACTTCTATAAGTAATTCAAGAACAAGGAACTGATGAACATGTTCAAGAGGCTATGTAAGCAGAACCAAGATAGCAAGTTCCGTACTCTTTGAAAGAATCTTGATGATCTAACAAAAAAATACAAAGAGACTACTAGCAGTGTAACACAGGAGCAGGCAAAGTTCGCGAGGGCGATCGCGGACGCACCCCTTGACGCCGTGCCACAGTACTCTTGGGGGTCGGCGGTCCTCTGCGCGACGTACTGTGGGCTCTGCGACGACTGTGGGCGGATCGCCGACGGGTCGATCCTCACCGGGTGTCCACTACTTTTGCAGCTTTGGGCATACGAGAGGTTCTAGATCGGGCGCCCCACGATCGACACGAGTCCTCTTGTATACGATGGTGACGATGATGTCGACGCGCCGACTATGGGCACCATCTGGTGCCACCGACGGGTAAGATATTGCAAACCACGGTTGTGAAACTTACGCTTTAACATTTGTCAGTACTAATAGTAATGTTGATTTTTCTGTCGTCACTGCAGCCTAGGTGGGCACACAAAGACGGCAATTTTAGCTACCCGCAGTTCGTCGCTGCGTTCGACCACCTCACCGAGGACCGCGTACGCTGGACGCCGTACACAGCGGGACACGTCGAGCTACGTGTGACGGGTGGATTGTCCACCCTATGCACACTTGACGCGGTGTACACGTCGATTCCTCGTGTTCGACGTCCTGGTCGAGGGCTACGCTGTCCATCGAGTGATGAGGCAGTTCGGTCTACGACAGGAGTTCCCGGTCCAGGTCGGCCGGTAGGTCCCACACGGTGTCCACACGTAAGTTCCCTACATCGATGTTCTCTAATCTGTACGTTGTAATGACATGTAATAATGCTACATTTTTGCTTATCCGCAGGCAGCTAGGAGGGGCAGGCATGGGGGCACCCCATGGCACGTACGTATGGCGCCATGGGTCGAGGAGTGGGGAGGAGCCTTGGACGATGTCCATGCCGAGGATGCGCCGTAGGACCCACAGACGTACCAGGGGTACCGACAGTGGTACACTTCCCGTACCCGTGTGCGTTTGGTACGTGTCGACCCAGATCCTCCTAGACACATCCCCAGGGTGAGTGACACGTATCCCCACCATACGGACTAGGTTCCGCACGGTGCGGTAAGTTTTGTCTAATGTACGATGTATTTTCGTATTGCAATTTCCAGATTAATGTGTTAGGCTAATTCGTAATGTATTTTTCAGACTGATGTGCTAGCCCGGTACTACGAGGAGTCCGGAGCTTCTGCCTCGCTCGTCTCGTGGGGTAGACGTGACTGAGAGGATGTGACCTCCTTCTTCGCGAGGTTCGTGGAGAGCGCTAGACGCACCCTCGAAGTTGGCGGGATGCCGACGCCTCACGATGTGGTCGACGGCGCCGCGGCGTGCCACTGCATCGCAGGAGGAGTGCTGTGTACATCTTCACACGCCACGCCCTCCCGCCCCACCGTCCACGCCGACTTACGTGATGTAGGCGAGCCGTTGACACGCTGGTCTAGCCCCTCTCGTCGGAGGTGAGTACTTCATCACACTGCATATGTTGTCTAATTATTTTTTGAATGTTACCAACAATTCTTCACTTCTTAAGGATCTAAGGCACGGTGGTTCTCCTCTACAGCTTCACCTGCCCTTGACGACTACGAGGGGCAGTTTGATGATGCAGCCCATGCGGATTTTGACCTCGATGATGGTGGCTTGTCGAGATACTTCGCTGATCCGGATGAGCCTGGATCATCGCAGTTGCAGGGAGCACCACCACCGACGCAGCCTTCTCAGCTGGCGTACACTACACCTCTAGCTAGACCACAGAGAGCCCACCACGCACCGGCGCAGTTCACGTACTCGCAGGGGCAGGTTCACAGGAGGCCTGCCTAGCCGCGAGGAGGCGCCCAGAAATGGGGGCGCCAGTAGTTTGTTATGTTATTTTAGCTTATGTATTTGGTTATTACATTGTGACGTACTTTTCATCTTATGTATTTAGTTGTATACGATATATTTTTGTTATGTTCGTAACCTCTTACTTTTGGTTATGAAATATTGTTATTCTTTGTTACAGTAGCCCTACTTTCAAGCATGACGGCATCTTGGCGTGCGTAGCTTTTAGAGCGAATAGCCTACTCACGGCGCAAACTTTGTCGTCGACAGACAAGTCACATGCATCAACTTTGTCAGCCTTGTCGGGCTGATGAGACAAGTCACATGCATCAGCTTTGTTAGTCTTGTTAGGCCGATTAGACAAGTCACATGCATCAGCTTTGTCAGCCTTGTCGTGCAGCTTTGATGATGGGTGACACGTCGTGCAGCTTTTCACAGAGGATGCCGGCCCATCAGTGCTGTAGTTGTGTGGAGCAACCCCTCACCACCACTATAAAAGCGGCTGAGGGGTAGACATCCAACACCGCCAAACAAGCAATACACGCCGGTGAATCTACACAAATTAGGGCACGATGTCGTTTCATCGTCGCCTCTTCAAGAAGCAAAAGTCATCCATACCGAGTACCGGATACTAGTAGCGTTGACGCCCCGCTCGCCGGAGTTGCCCGACCCAATTGCGATCGCAACCTTCCGCAAAGATGATGCAATCTACCCACGAGAGACGGCCGCCGCGCCACTACTATTGTGCCCGCTCTTCATCGGGTAAACCTCATCGTGTCCATACAATACAGGGTAACATTACCATTTCATGCATCGTTCTTTCTTTTCTCAAAGACAAGGACCGTGTTGCTTCTTCCAATGGATCAAGGGCCGAACGACGTGATATCGAATTTATCTACAACTGCCATGACGCCTACCCCGCTTCGCCCGAGAACTTCACCCGGTGGGAGAGGCCGCCAGGACATGTCCCTGCTCTAGATCGACCAGAGTTCAGGGCCGGTGGGCAAGGGGCCAACCAATCGGTGAGTTTCATGTGACGTACTCATGTTTCACTCACAAAGTAGTAATTCTAAACCAGTTCATCGCATACAGGAGTTCAAAATTTTTTTGTGAAATTGCTCGAGTCAAAGGAGAAACCTCCTCAAGGACCACCCGAAAGCCCTGACTTTTGCGAACATGGCCTGCAGGCAGTAGTTGATACATGCCACGATGATCTAGTGGACCGGAGATTCTATCGGTGCCCCTTGGCCGAGGATGAATGGTGCGTCTACTTCAACTGGGTGGACCCGAGACGTACTCACCCACATCTCAAACTTCCGTATGGGATAACCGGGGAGCAACCTCTCCGTGGTGCTACTACCGCCCGTAAAAGCCGACCGAGTACGCCACGGTGTTATTCAACTACCAAAGCGGGCATACCGCATTGATCGCAGGCACGCTCCGGTTGTACAAGGATAAGCCCAACACACACCTCCCGCACCATACAATGGAGTGCGAGCCAAAACAGAGCAAAGGCGTCTCGGCAAGTCTCCGCCAACGCCAACGCAATGTAGGTGCAAGAGGGTACCTCCTCTCAAGAGGAAGGGACAAGGAAGCGGCCGCCGAGGTCCGCACCACGCAACAAATCCTTGACGCATTACGCAGACCATCCGGAACCCGTGGTATTAACATAGGGGACGCCGAATCGGATGACCAAAAATTTCGTCTTACACACCGAGACGACGGCATAGGCCACCCATTCGGCGACACCTTGGAGCACTGCGGATCCCCATGGAGTTCCATAGTGGGGATTGAGCGGTGTCCGAGTACAAATCTCAAAATTTACACGGGTCAGGTAATATGCAGAAAATGTGGGACATCATTCTGGCTATACCCAGATATGCGAAACGATCATCTGTTCCACCATGACAAACAATGCTTTCGTTAGTTAGTTCGTCAAGCAATTTCGTCACTGTTGTAATGCCCTTGTAATATAATCTAATCTATTGCTTATTTTATCAGCGGACCGAAGATTTTACCAGTGCCCCTTGGCCGAGGATGATTGGTGCGACTACTTCAACTGGGTGGACCCGGAGACGTACCATTCGCATCTCAAACTTCCAGTATGGGATAACTGGGGAGCAACCCTCTCCGTGGTGCTACTACCGCCCAGAAAAGCTAGACCACGAGTACGCCTACGGTATTATTCAACGACCACAGCGGGCATACTCCATTGACTGCAGGACACGCTTCCGGTTGTACAAGGATAAGCCCTATACACACCTCCTGCACCATATAGTGGAGTGCGAGCCGAAACAGAGCAAGCGTCTCGGCAAGTCTCCGCCAACGGCCAGCGCACTAGAAGTGCAAGAGGGTACCTCCTCTCGAAGAGGAAGGGACAAGGGGAAGCAGCCGGTCGAGGTCTGCACCACGCAACAAATCCTTGACGCGTTATGCAGACCATCCGGGAACCCGGGTGGTATTAACATAGGGGATGTCGGGAATCGGCATATGGGAAGGCAGAAATCCACATAAAAAAGACCAAAAAATTCTGTCTTATACACCCGAGACGTACGGCATAGGCCACCCAATCGGCGACAACTGGGAGCACTACGGATCCCCATGGAGTTCTTTCATAGTAGGGATTGAGTGGTGTCCGAGAACAAATCGCGAAATTTACACGGGTGATGTAATATGCAGAAAATGTCAGACATCATTCCCACTCTACCCAGATAGGCAGAACGATCACTTGTTCCACCATGATAAACATTGCTTTCGTTAGTTAGTTCGTCAAGCAATTTCGTCACTATTGTAATGCCCTTGTAATATAATCTAATCTATTGCTTATTTTATCATCTGAACTTTCGGTGTATGTGCCCTTACAAATAATTTAAGTGCTACGTGGGAACTATTCATAACATGAGTTGTTGTCGACTATAATACTTAGGGTTATTGCACTAGTGGAAATTAGATGCAAAGCAAGGTGTAAATTAAATATTTTTCCAGAATATGGTAGTGCATATATGAAAGATCAAATGTGGTCCATTGTTCATAAAAATTACATTTAGACATGATATTTTACGGGCCACCGAAAAGGCTAAAAAACATGACATGAGTTGTTGTCGACTATAATACTTAGGGTTATTGCACTAGTGGAAATCAAATGCAAACTAAGGTGTAAATTACATATTTTTTGTAACATCCCAAAATTTGAGTTTTGGAATGTTTGAATTCAAAAATGAACCATTTTTATTTTCTTGAATTAATTACGGCTTAATCTGAATTTTCTATTAATAAAAGGATTTAATTTGACTAAACTATTCATCAAACTCAAGAATTTCAGTTTTAGTTGGGTTCATTATGCTCCAAGGAATTTTTCTGTATTTTTGGGGATTTTTCTGAATTTATTTACTATTTATTTGAATTCATTCGCATTTATTTGAATTTCTGGATTTATCTTAAATCGAAAATGAATTTATTTTCCAAAACGCCTCGGGCCGTTTTCTTTTTCTCGCTGCCCAACCGCCTTCCCGCCCGCTCGCTCCGCGCCCGCTCTGCGTTGCCTCGGCCCGATCGCCTCGGCCATTGCCGCGCGCGCCTCGCGGCCCGGCGGCCCAGATGGCGCCGTCGCGCGCTGCGAACCCTAGCCACCGCCGAATCCGAGTCCGCGTCGGCGCTGCCTTGAGTTCGTGCCCGCGACGCCTTCGGGGCTATTTAACGCCGCCGCACCTCCCGAGGTTCCCTCACGCCGCGCTTCTTTTGCCCTCTCTGCCGCTCGAGCCGCCGCCTGCCGAAGTTCTTGCTCGCCGACGATCTCCGTGCGTGCCCGAGCTCTTCCGCCGCTTTTCCTTTGTCGCCGGTGCGTCTCGCCGCAGCCGTTGGTCCTTCGCCTTCCCAGCGCCGCCTCTCCCGGCTCGCTTTGTCCCGAGTCCGATCGCCGCCATCTCGCCGCGGGCCTCGTCTTCTTCTTCGTCTCCGTAAACCTCGCACCGCCTTCGCCGCCGTCTGGTTTCGCGCGATCGTGGCCGCCCGACGCCACCGATGCGTCGGATCGTGCACGTCGTCACTACCGCGCCCCGCTTTCGCTGCCGGATCCGATCGTAGTTTCGATGCGCGACGCGTGTTCATCCGCGATACCGCCCGCGTGTCGCCGCGTCGTGACGCGGATTCATGCGCCGGTGCACGGTGGACAACCGCCGTCGCGTGAACCCGATTCATCGTGAACCGATGACGCGGTGTTGCGCAATAAATCGCTTTTCATACAAAAATAAATCCGCATTTCGATTTTTCGATTTTCGTATTTTCTCCGAATTTAATTTTCGTAAGCCCGCTCGCCATACGAACTCCGATTGAGGCGATTCAAGTTTCTAAATTCTTTAAAATCAAGATCTATCTTCCAGAGCCATTTATTTTCAGTTTTGAGCTGGTTTGAGTCTCTGTTTTGTATTTAATTGGTTTCGCTGCTTCTTTTCCAGAGACGCTAATTCGAGGGAGCGAACGAAGACTTCAAGACCAAGATTCAAAGACTAGATCAGCAAGGCAAGTCGTAATCCTTTGATCATATTGATCCTATGTTTGCAAAGTAATTTATTTTATACACTTGCGTGCTATTTACGTATCAATGTTTATTTAATGGGAGTAGATGTATACCTAGTTGACATTATGCCACCTTGATTGGTTGTATGCCATGTATCCATTGTTAAACCTAGGTTGGGACATTACTAGTTGGACATAATCATTATACCAACATTGGGTTATCGTAGCTATGCTTAGACACGCTTACATATACGTTGGGATTCATGTCACATGTGAATAATGTTAATATTGACTTAATGAGATATTGAATCGTGGCCGTTAGCCACTGTTGTAAAATTTGTTGTACCATGGCGGGGTTTGCCATTGGTCTTGGTTGAACGAATTGTTTTCCCTTGGGCAAGTGATCGTGCAGTAAAGGGGGTACTTTCTAGCACATTGGGATGTGGATGTCTTGCCTGAGACAATTTAAGGACTTAATCTTGTGTGCCATTGAACTGGGTCTAACCGTACTACCACATGTCTGGAATGGGACAGACCTAGCTGATTAATTTGCAATTCTAGTCTTGAGTACTGCCAGTTGGTGGTGTGGGTTCCGGGATGGACGGGTAAATTCGCAAGGCGCAAGAGGGGGCCCTATGGGGCGAAACCTTAGCGGGCAATACCGAGTTTAGACAGTGCATTGTAAAGGCTCTGTCATGATATCTCTGCGACACACCAAAGGAAGTGTGTTAGTAACGTTTGCACAAAGAGATGTTCATGTCTTGTGGGTAAAGTTGTATAACCTCTGCAGAGTGTAAAACTATTCGAATAGCCGCGTCCGCGGTCATGGACAAAGCCCGGGAATTTCACACGGGGTATAGAGTGTTTTATAAAGTGTGGGATGTGGAATTGTTGGGATGTGAACGGGGAGTTCACTGTCGTTTTGTTGTCTATCATTGATCTACCAGTTATTTATTATCTTTTCATAAATATGCTTTCAATCTATTTATTGTATTTCAAATCAAGTATTGCTTTACGCAAATGAACTATATAGTTATCCTTGTCAAGCCGCATGAATATATTGCATCAATTCCCTACGACTTGTCGAGTACCTTTGTACTCACGGCTTTATGCCCTTGTTGATCGATTCTGTCAAGGAGATAATGAATATCATGAGGAAGAATTCTATGAAGACTACGTGGATTAGGAAGGCGTTCCCCAGACGATTGCCTGTGGCATGTCGAATGGTTCAAGTTATCTTTTCCGCTGCAATCGTATTTGTTTCTTAAGCCCTTAAGGCATAATGGTGTAAACATTGACCATAAGGTCGTTTGCTTTATTTAATGATAAATTGCTTCTTCCTAGTTAATTCGTTGTATGGAATGGTATTTCATCTATGTTTCCACTGTGTGCACTAGCGTGATCCTGGAATTGTGCAGTATACACAGAGGGTTTCGGATTTGCAAATTCGGGTCCCGACATTTTTCCAGAATATGGTAGTGCATATATCAAAGAGCAAGCAAATTTGGTCCATTCTTCCTAAAAATTACGTTTAAACATGACATTTTACGAACTGCCGAAAAAGCTAAAAAATCACACTCTCCCTGATCTCAGAATCGCACTCTCTACGATCTCCCTCTTCCACCATAGTTTTGCAATTTCACCCTCTCTCACAACGAATTTTGCTTTATCTTCTTTTCTAATTTTACTAACCACAAAACTACGAGGGGTAGAGGAGATTCAAGGATATCAGAAAGAGATTGCCAGTCTGAAAGAACAGGTGCAAGTATTCAAACACCAGCCATAAACTAAACCAGAGGAACTAAAAACCGCTGACGCAAATTCCTTGGCTTTACGAAAACAAACTGAAGGTTTTCTTACTGAGTATGAGCGTCTCATTGCGGAGAACGAGGAATTGAGCCACTGCATGCACTACAGAAAAGGACATCACTGCCGGATGAACATCAGCATCACTGCCGGATTTTGACCCGGCACTCCCTAACTGGCAGTGATAGTCGGGACTATCACTGCCGGTTCTTCGCCCGACAGTGATAATAATATCACTACCGGTTTATATTATAAAACCGGCAGTGATAAGGATTATCACCGCCGGATTTTTATCCATAACCGCAAGTGATAATAACTTATCACCGCGGTTGGTATTTTTCAACCGGCAAGGATAACACATTATCACCGCCGTTGTTATTTTTCAACCGCAGTGATAATCCATATCAAAGCCACTTAATATTTTCCAACCGCAGTGATAAGGTGGTATCACCGCGATTATTTCTCTAAAACCGCAGTGATAAGTAAATGCGGTGCCATATTCTCCTCCAAAACAGGTTACATAATTTTTTTGTATTATATGTATGATGTAACACTGTACTATATATATATTGCACGCATACATTTATTACGACGGTATATTTTATGCGCAATATTAACGAAGTATTGGTAAAGAATAATTCAAATATATTAAATCATCATAATATTTAACATTGAATACCGAATACTCATTTAATCATGACAATATTAATGAAGTATCGTAAAGCATAATTGAAATACAATAAATCATCGTAATATTTAATTATTACATTGTTCATTGACAATCGCTCACATTTGATTAATTGTAGCGTGTGGCTCAGAAACTCGCTCTTCGGGTTGATCACTTCTAACGATGAACCCGACCATCCGCTCTCGAAGGGCTTCAACTTCACCATCAAGTAGGTTGTTGGTGCCGAGCTTCACGCTTGTCATTAAAGAAAATGATGCATTAATTAGTGTCGTAGTTTTTATAAAGAAAAGTATGCGTCAACATGTAATTATATACCATCTCGCCGTAGTAGTCGATCGCCGCGATTTAACGGTGTATGTGTGTCATTAAGTAGTATGCACATAAATTGTTCCCCTATGGTTTGTCTTAGGCACGGAAAATCGGTTCTTATTCGAACTTCTTCGTGAATGGACGCACAGTGTGCTCTTCTTATGTATTTTGTGTACGCCTATGTATGGTTGTGAATACTCGTTAAACTTAATTAGGTGTAATTAAGTGCAATGGAATGAAAGATTACGAAGCAATAACGCAACGACCGAGTTTACTGCCTAGCAATTCTATTACTTCTTTGAAATCGCTTGTCGGTTTCCTCATTGAGTCCAACACGTTGATCGTGCTATCGCCTAACGTAATGACGAGAAGGATCCAAATGAAAGTCGCAAGCCCATTAGTCATGACATGGTGTTGCACATGAGATAAAACTAACTAGTAGGCAGGGAAACACGTACTGAAAGTTGTAGGGTAAAAGTACGTATGTCTTGTCTTGTAACTTTAGCAACGCCTTTAGTACGTACTCCTCGATCTCTCTCTCCGTCGATGGATCTTTAATAAGTTTGCAGTTGACAAGGCCGGGATCGAGGAATCCTACCCTTTCATTTAAGTCTGCTCTGAGTGTCATTGTCTCCATTCTACATAAGAAAGAAGTTAGACACTAAGTTTAAGGGTACGTGAATGTACAATACGAATTATACAAGAGACTTATAGAGTCCACATTCTTAATACAGACACGTCAAGAGCATCTCGTTGGTACAACTGGCATAACTCGGAGGTTTCTACCCAGAAAACTCCGTCCATATTGTGAAAATCCGTTTCTTTGTATTTGACGGGGAACGCGTCGTTTTTTGTCTCTTGGACAAACTGTCGATACCATTGATGTAGACGCCGTAATTGTGTTGTCAGTCTCTGCTCCTCGTTTGGATCCACCAATGCTTCCCCGTTAACGAACTTCCACCTTGAAGGACCATGTGGAGGTCCATCCATGTTTGTGATGAGTATTTGACTTTATTTGAGCAAGGTGTGCTCAAGTTTGAGTTTGATTTGGATTGTTTTTCGAGCTAGAGCAATTTGAGTTATGGTTGGAGACGGTCGTCCGACCCCGAGTGGTCGGGTCGTCCGACCGAGTGGTCGGGCTTTGGTGGTTGGAGACGGCCGTCCGACCCGAGATGTCGGGTCATCCGACCGAGTGGTCGGGCTTTGGTCTGGTTGAGAGACCGTCCGTCCCCGAGATGTCGGGTCGTCCGACCGAGAGGTCAGGCTTTGGTGGTCGGAGACCTACCGTCCGACCCGAGTGGTCAGTCTTTCACTGGTCGGAGACCGGTGGTCGCACCATGGTTGGTCGGGATGGAGACCAATGGTCGCACCATGGTTGGTCGGAATGGAGACCGATGGTCGCACCATAGTTGGTCGGGATGGAGACCGATGGTCGCACCATGGTTGGTCGGAATGGAGACTAGTGGTCGACCTCGAGTGGTCGGATGGAGACCGATGGTCGCACCATGGTTGGTCGGGATGGAGACCGAGGGTCGGACCATGGTTGGTCGGAATGGAGACCGATGGTCGCACCATGGTTGGTCGGGATGGAGACCGATGGTCGGACCACGTGTAGTCGGGTTATGCCGGTCGGCGTAGTGTATATCCGTCTGCTGAGATGGATATGTGTTGTTGGACATTGCTATGTGATGTGGTTTCCTTGTCTATCATGGTTGCGTGACTTTGGAGCTAGGTCATGGTGAGGCGAAGGGGATCGGGACTAGGTGGGAGAGCCGAGGTCCGGATGATCAAGGTGTCGCCAAAGATGGTGAGGCCGTGGAGTAGCCGCAAGCCGAGAAGACAAAGGAATGGATGAGATGCTAACTTGGAGCCGCTCACGATCTAGGAGGACCGTTGGATCGCGGTCGGGAAGATAGAGAAGCGGGTCAAGTTAGTGTGAGTTGAAAAGCGTGCAAAACCCGTTGTGTTGTTGGGTTTGGGTGAGCCCATGCATAGCTTTGTGAGTGGGTAAAATCTCAGCCCTTGATGGAGTGCTCTAGGTTTAGAGGCTCATCCAAGGGTGGTAGGTGTTCCAAGCCTGCTATGAATAGACAGGAGAGGGGTGTCTCCTTGGGGGTGAGCAGTGAGGAAAGTCTACGTGAGTAGTTGAGGGTTGTTGAGAGTGGCGGTGTAAGGATCAAATCCCGGCTCTTGGATGTTGGCTTAGGATTGAAGCAGACATCCAAAGGTGGGAATTGATCCTGTGTCTCTATAAATAGAGGGTAGGGCAGCCTCCCTCTTTGAAGGTTTTGAAGGTTACGAGGTTTTTTTGCTCGCGCTTGAGTTTTGCCCACTTTGTTGTGAGGCTTTGTAAACCTCCCTTCCGTAAATGAAATGTTCTTCACTTATATTCTTGTTTCATTTCTCTTACGTATTTACATTACGCACTTAAATTACGTTATCTAAATTCGTGATTTACTTACTTGCAACTTACTTTACGTAATTTGGATTTGCCTCATCTCCTTCTACATGCTTTTGAGTCCTTTTTGAAATTCATGATTGATGAACTCTTCTCCGGATTCGGTGCTTTCAATCATTTAGGCAATCCTCATGCGTTCTTGTTGCAAGTTGTAAATCTGTGTTCTTAAAGTGCGTAAGCGTGTGACTTGCGATTCGTTAGTCTTGATTGGCTTCGGTTCTTATTGCCAAGGATGAAAGATTGATGGATGAATCTTCTATAGATCATATTCCAATCATCTAGGCAATCTACAACCTCTTCTATTTAGTTTTGGAAGAAACCAATTTACGTACCTAGTTTTCGATAGTGTTTCTATCTGCTTGAAGGGTTGTTTCTTCGTGTACTTACTTGTCGTGATTTGTGGAGAGTTATCCAAGGATATTCGACCATCAACTCCCACCACAAGTTAGGGTGAAGTCTGTGTTCGTGACTCTGTTTTTGGTGTTGCATTTCTTAAACTGAAAAGGGACGGAACTTTGGTATCAATTCCTTCGATTGATGACTGAAATAGGTTCCTGACATCCTTAGGGAGGTGCACACCAAGTTTCACTGTTTTTGGATCAGCCGATCAAAGGCTACATCGAGTTCTGTTTTTAAGATCGTGCTGATTTTACTGTTCATCCGACCCCGGGCACTGTTCACCCGACCTCTTTTAGGTCGGACGCACCGTTCATCGGTCGGGAGATACTGTTCATCCGAGCACTATTCACCCAAGTACTGTTCATCCGACCTCTTAGGTCGGGCGTACTGTTCATCGGTCGGGAGGTACTGTTCATCCGAGCACTATTCACCCGAGTACTGTTCATCCGACCACTTCGGGTCGGGAGTACTGTTCATCCGACCAGTGCTGGTCGGGAGTACTGTTCATCCGACCTCTGTAGGTCGGGGGTACTGTTCATCCGAACAGAGATACCCGACCAGTGCAGTTTCTTTCTGGTCTTTTGGTGGTTTGAATTCTAGGGGGAAAGTTTATTCGAAAAATTTTATTTGGCTCCTATTCACCCCCCTCTAGTCGCCTTTTTCGATCTTTCACACCTTAGAGGAGGCCCCTGTCCTTTAGCACCCTTTCCAGTGCAAAGAAGACTCTTTTACCAACTTGTCCTTTAGATTTACGCCTAGAGATGCGCTCGTAGTCCGATCGCTGGCTAGGTTGAGGAGATTGATTGCTGTCGCCCTGCTTAACCGTCACTATGTCTAGGAAGAAATCTCTTTTGGCGCCTTCGATTTCAACTTTATCAGTCTTTGGCGTCTTTTTGAAGTGAGTCATCACGGCGTCTACTTCCTTTCTAGTTTCTTCTTCGGTCATGTCATATGCTCGTTTCTTACCGTGATCTTGGCTTCACAGATGTGGCACTTTTCCCGCCGACCGTGATGAATTTTGAGATCGCTACCGCTCTATCATTATTTTTGGTGGCGCCGAGCACGAGGTGGACTTTTTTGGTGACGGAGGAGGACTTTAATACCGGATAGGCCGCGTCGTCATCATTATTATCATCATCGCCATTGTAGTCATCGGATAAAAACATTATGTAGCGCTTTCGCCACGCTGATGAATGTGCCTGTGCTTTGTCCAAGAGTATTTCGCCTTCCTCATTTGGGGATCAGACCTCAACTTCATGGTAATTGTCAACCACACTGCTCATCGATACTCGCGTAGCCCTCGTGAATTTGGCGGTTATGCAACATCTGCCCCTCGCCGCACGGCCAAGCCATCCCTTCAGCCACCTTAATAGTTATGTTCGCTAGGGGCAGGTGCAGACTACAACGTGTCGGCTCTACGATTTTGTCCACAGGAAAACTACATGCCGAGTCCTCTTCGGGAGCGCCCGCTGATGCTTGGCTGCTTTTATGAGCAATGGCGGGACTCTGGAGGTCATGTGCGTGACGTTCGCCGAGGACGCTCGCTAGCATTTCTTGCATCTTTTGTATCTGTTCTTGAAATTGAATTTCCTTTACCTGCATCCTTTCTTCTATTACTCGTACATGTGCATCCAACTGTTCTTGTCTAGTTAGCTTCGGACGCTTATAGATAGAAGCGCCCTCAGGAACGCCGCTTTCGGGGCCACCAAGCCAAACCTCTAGTACGACCTGTGGTGCTCTTTGTTACCTGTATGCGTGTTAGCTCGTCGTTCTCTCTTCTTGGTTGGAAGCATACGGTAGCTTGGGCATGGGCATCTGCGATCTTCTTCGACATTTCCTCTTCTTTCTCGCTCGAAGCTTAAGCCGCCATCATCCGACATACTAGCTCCTCGCAAGCATCCAAGACTTTGATCTCGGGCCATCTCGGACGCCGCAGAACAACTCCACTAAGAATTAGCTCTTCTTCCCTTGCATCCCACTTGGGTACTTTCTTCACATAGCCACCGGTGCCTCAGCGATGGGGGTAAACGTTCTTGTCCGAATTTGCTTTGTTCTTTTCATTGATAGCCTGGGCTTCATCAGACTTCTTATATTGCACGAATTCATCCCAAAATTGCCTCAACCTCGGGTACGTATCAAAGTTCGGCGTTTGATCCTTCTTCACATACTCCTTATTCAGCTTTGTCTTCCAATTCTTCCAGGAGATTCCCATGATGGCTAGTGCACGTTTCTTCGCATGCTCCAACTGATCTTCGGGGAACTGGAACTTGGATGTCAAATCTGTTCACAATGCTTCCTTGATTTCATCGGGAACATACGACGGGCAAACGCCACGACGTGTCCATGATTTGTAGGTGATGGGCATGTTGTCTCTAGCTAGGACCCCGCATACTATTCGGTATGGCCCAAACAGTGATGCTGGTATAACGGGTTCGCCGACTGCATTAAGGTCCACAATCACCTTTCGTTCACCCGTCCGCAACTTGTTAAGACCTCGTTGACGATGCTGTCTCTGTCCACGTGATGTTTGGCACTGCATTTTGACTATTTCATTACTCGTCTAATCGGTATACGTGAGACCTAGGTCTGGAATAATTACCTCAGGTACGTTTGTTGCCTCGGTTTGCTGCAGGTTGAGGAAGCTTGTCGGGCTTTGTTCCGGCTTTGGTTCAATGCTCAGCGCCATCCGCGCTTGTTCCCGTTAGCGCCATGTGCACTAATTTATCTAAAATTTAAAATTAACAAAGGCATGAGATGAATGTGATGGTATACGATAAATTGGTCACGCACGGTTGTGGACCGAAATAGACTAATTATACGCACAATATAGAGAACAAAATCGACACATACAATATATAAGGTATTTATTACATGAATATAATAAATACAATGTATTGTTGAAACAACAAAAATCTCATTACATGAATATAACAAATACAATATAAGGTATTTATTACATGAATATAACAAATACAATATAAGGTATTTATTACATGAATATAATAAATACAACATAATAAAATCTCATGATGCTCCTAGAATCCAATATGCTTTGCCAACTTTACCATCTCTGTTCAAGAAAAATCTCCTGCAAATCTTAGATTTCAAATGTTAAATCTAATTTGCATATAGTGTGAAGACTTCTACAAGATTCTTCATAACAAAACTTCACTAAGCTGGAAATAGGAACAAATTACATTTAATCAGGAGAGCAACCAATTGATCCTAAAAAATGTCAATGTATTGCTAATTGTGCAGATTAAAAACTAAATAATTCAACAAGTTGAGTAAGTAATTGTTTATCTAAGTGTTATAGTTTCGTAAAGCAAATAACAAATTAAGTAGCATAAAGAAATGTGTTCAAGGAGATAAATTAAGTAGCATAAAGAAATGCGTCATGAAAATCGCAGTTCAGGAAAACTTGAGTATGCACACAATCTTTAGATTACAACCTTACAAGATATTCATATTACATCAACCTCAAATGATTGTTGGTATGCACACAATCTTTAGATTACAACCTTACAAGATATTCATATTACATCAACCTCAAATCCCAAAGATTCCAAAGGTAATCAGCAATCTTGTTTGATTTCCATATCAACTAAGAAGACCGCAACCCTCATGCTGTTATGCTAAGCAAGCACGCACAATAGAAAACTGTCAAGAGCACAAAGATCATATTTTTCCGATAACAACAATTATGTAATCATATATCCCAAAGGTTCTTGCATGTGTTTAATTTATCAGATGATTTTTTATCAAGACAAGGCAACTGTGTTTAATTTATCGAGAGATTTCTTTATTGAAACATTTGTCATGGCAAAGACTCAAGACAAGACAAATATATGATGCGAGAAGCACCGGCGCGTGGAGGGCCGGACGTCGAGGAGGGTCGGCGCGGTGGAGGTGCGGTGCGAAGGACGGCGGCGCGGGAGGAGGCGCGCGCGGAGGACTAGTCGCGAGGAGGGCCGGACGTCGAGGAGGGTCGGCGCGGTGGAGGCGCGGCGAGGAGGACGGCCGCGGGAGGAGGGCCGGCGTGGAGGACTAGTCGCGAGGAGGGCCGAACGCCGAGGAGGGCTGCGCGGTTGAGGCGCGGTGCGGAGGAGGGCGCGCGGGAGGAGGACTAGGCACGAGTGTGGGAAAACGGCGAAGTGTGGGAAGAAGACCGCGCCGCTTATATAGATATGACAATCACTGCCGGTTCACCAAAGAAATCCGGCAGTGATAAAACTATCACTGCCGGTTGAAACTAGAACCGGCAGTAATACCTCCACATCACTGCCGGTTCTAATTAGAACCGGCAGTGATGTGGAGGTATTATCGCGGTTCTAGTTTCAACCGGCGAGGATATTTAAACATCACCGCCGGATTTTCTCTAGAACCGCGGTGATATTGAGTTATTACTTGCGGTTCTAATTTCAACCGCGGTGATACCTAAACCTCACCGCCGGATTTTCTCTAGAACCGCAAGTGATGCGGTGAGCCCCAAAAGTGAGTGGCTAAAGCCAAGCTCAAATTCAAACTAGCATAACTTTTGATATATAGCTCTAAAAGGATGAAGTAAATTTATAAATTTGTATAAAATCATGAAGTTTTAGAATATAGGAAACATTTATTTTTTTAATCAAAGAAAAATTAAGTGAATTACAAATTTGCTAAGAACCCTACATGGACTTTACATAAATACTATAACACCATGAGCATTAATTTGAATCTTTTGATAAAGATTAACTTCAATGTGCTAGATATTAAAGTGTATCCAGTATATTACAAGCTCGAAGCATGTTCTCCATACAAAATAAAGTGTATCCGTATATTACAACTGGAAGCATGTTCTCCATACAAAATAAAGTATATCCTGGTATATTATTACAACCAAGTAACGATTCAACCTTCGTTATGATCACGGCGTATGTATGTAGCTTCCTCACTGTCTTCCATGAGACCTAGGTCGACGTTCTCACCAAAAGGAGGAAGCTCATCGAATTGGTTGTAGTCTTCCTCATCGACTACATTGTCAACTCCGATAATTCTTCTTTTTCCTTGAAGAACCACGTGGCGTTCTTTGTCAGCCGGGTCCCGAACAAAAAAGATTTGTGTGACGACATTAGCAAGGACGAATGGTTCTTCTCTGTATCCGATGTGCTTGAAGTCCACGGTAGTGATACCATACTTGTCGAAGTTCACGCCCCAGGGAGCCTGACCCATTGACACCGAAAGAGAGGAACCTTCAAAGGCCCATAATCAAGCTCCCAAATCTCTTCTATGAATCCGTAGTAGGTCTGCATATTACCATTGCTATCGTAGGCATCTATACGGACTCACTGCTCGTTGGTGCTCTTGTTATCTTGTGCTCTCGTGATAAAATGTATATCCATTTATGTCGATCCTTCAAATGTCGGATTGTACATGACGGTCCCCGAGACAGCGCTCTCAATCGAGCACACTCTGTCTGCGATGCATCATGTGTCTAAGCAACCAATCTCCAAAGTTATCTCTGTGGTATCTGGCGATCCAAACCTCGATTTAAATGGGTTTTTCCTTCTTAGCATATTCTTGTGCATATCAACATACGGTGCCGCTTACAACCGATTGGTCCAGAATCAGAAATGTGCTTGAATGAATGAAGGACGATCATTAGTACGCTCGATTTCGACCTAATGTCCCTTTGCCTGTAGCCTCCCCTCATGGCGAGATATGGGCACACCAATCGGTTTGAGATCCATGTAATCGACGCGAATTCAATGACCTCCTTGGTTCCCCAACCTTGGCAATGCACCCTTCCGGCCGATGTCGATTACGAACATATTTCTTCACAACCCCATGAACCTCTCGAAGGGTACATCCGATGTAGAAACACAGGCCAAGAAAGCAGATCTCTTTCACAATATGAACAATGAGATGGACCATAATATCAAAAAAGGATGGAGGGAAGCACATCTCAAGACGACATAGAGTGTGGATCACATCTTGCTGCAGTTTACCCAGTTTCGTTGGATCAATGACCTTTTGTGAAATCGCATTGAAGAATGAACATAACTTTATAATTGGGTCTCGCACTTTTTTTGGCAGAACACCCCTAATTGCAACAGGAAGCATCTGTGTCATCATCACGTGGCAATCGTGAGACTTCATGCCAATTAATTTCAAGTCTTTCATTGAGACTAGCCTCTTCATGTTGGCAGAATAACCGGACGGTACCTTGACTCCGTGCAAGCATTCACACACGCTAATTTTCTCTTTCTTGCTAAGAGTGTAGCAAGTTGCCGGAAGGTACTTTTTTCCTTTACCCAAATCTTCATGATGTAGCTCCTTCCTGAGGTTCATATCTTCCAGGTCCATCCGTGCTTTGAGTGTATCTTTTGTTTTGCCAGGTATGTCTAGTAAAATACCGAGCAAGCTGTCACACATATTCTTCTCTATATGCATAACGTCGATTGCATGTCGAACATCCAAGTGCGACCAATAAGGTAGGTCCATAAATACTGATTTCTTTTTCCACAAAGGAGTCAGATCACGGAACACGGATGATGTCTCTTGGCTCCCTTTCCATGGATAATTTTAATATCCTTTACGGCCGCAAATATCTCTTTGTCGTTGCGATGTTTTGGAGCTGAAGCTGTCTCCTTTGTACCATCGAAACCTCTCTTGTTGTTGCGATACGGATGGTCCTTACGAAGGAACCTACGATGTCGCACGTAACACATTTTTCTCGAGATTTCACCACCGCCACCAGATCACCCAAGCAATGGACGATCCGTTGAATCCTTTGATAGTCCGGCCCGAAAGATTACCGAGAGCGGGATAATCATTGATGGTTACGAACAACAACGCGTGTAGCATGAAGTACTCTCTTTATACTCATCCCATAGCCACACACCGTCGTTCCACAATAATGTAAGATCTTCAACCGGTGGTTTCGGTACACATCGATATCGTTGCGGGTTGCCTTGGCCCTTGGATCAAGAACGGCATCATAATGTACTTTCGCTTCATACAAAGCCAAGGAGGAAGGTTGTAGATACATAAAGTCACCGGCCAAGTGCTATGACGATCGCTCATGTTGCCGAAAGGATTCATCCCATCCGCATCGAGCCCGAACCTTATATTCCTCACATCACATGCAAAGTGTTTCTTGTATCTTGTATCAATGTTCCTCCACTGTGCAAAGTCAGCAGGGTGTCTGAGCATTCCATCCTTCTTACGCTCCTCGTGCCATCGTAGCAATTGAGCATGCCTTTGTTCGCAAAGCAGACGCTGGGACGTGGGATTATAGGGAAATACCACAACACCTTGGTTGGGGGTCTTTTTTTCTTACGATGCACTTCAATGTCGGCATCACCGCGCTTATAGCGAGATGCCTTACAAACGGGACACGCATCTAATTTTACAAACTCATTGCGATACAATACGCAATCGTTCGGACATGCGTGTATTTTCTGTACTTCCAGTCCCAATGGGCAAACAATCTGCTTGGCCTGGTACGTGGTTGCTGGCAACACGTTTCCCTCTGGGAGAACGTCTTGCAGGAAAACTAACAACTCTGTGAAGCTCTTATCGGACCAACCATTGCTTGCCTTCAACTGCAGCAGCGTTAGCACAACATGCAGCTTTTTGAGGTCCTCCTTGCAGCCCGGGTACAAAGGTGTTGTAGAGTCCTCTACCATATCCGGAACTTCAAAATCTCTTTCACTCGTGTGGTCCTCCTCCCCATCATGCAACATCTGTTCTAGATCATCTTCATGGTTATCGATTTAACGTATCATCTTGGGTGTCCACGAACGTATCCTCGATCATTGTGGAGTCGTTGTCTTCGTCATCATCATCAATCGGATGATCTTCACGTAAAATCTCATTTTCACCGTGCTCACCCAACAGTATAGGCGGGCTTGAAACCCTTCAAGCAAGTGTGCACGGATCGCCTCAAGATTAGAAAATCGCTTCTCATTCTTGCAATCGACGACGGGCAACAAATGTAGTCCGTCGACTTAGTTGACTTGTACGCCGTAGCCACGCCGTAAAACTATTCACACCGTTAAAGTACTCTCTATCGCGACGGTCGACTTCATACATCCATCTTGGTCCATCTGCAAATATTTATAACAAATAAAATCTCAATAAATCAATAAGTGGTCACAAATTATTTTATTCATTTCATTTGTTACGCATCGCTAATTAAACAATAAATCTATTTCCAAATCTCACTATTAAAATCAATTAAATAATTGCTATTACTTATAATGGTCATCAAACAAATTTGCATTACTTACAAAAAGTATTAAATTAATATACACCAAGTAAAGAAACAATACGTGTGGGCTAGGCCAAAACTACAATTTTGGCCCAAAAGATTTCTTAATTTTAGAATTGTTTTTAATTTAATTAATCCATGAAGCAAGTTCCAATTATTAAAATTAGCAGACCAACTTAAAAATTATGAAATTTTTTGAGAAATTTTTTCGAAAGTTCATAAATAATATAACATTTAAAAATTATTTTCAAGGTTTTATCACATTTTAAATTTTCTCAAAAATTCAAAACTTCCTCTTAATAGGAAAATATTTTAAACAATTAGCTAAAAAACATAAATACTCATAAATACATAATTTATTACTTAAAACATAATTCAACAAAGAATATAAATAAATTTTCTACACATATGACATCTAAATAGTTACATACAACGACAATTAATAATGTAGTGCTGTCGTACTTAATTAACAAATTAAACGCAATCACTAATTTGGTCCTCGTAAAAACATAAATTCAAGCTACATCTTAATCTCACTAATCACTGCACACATAAAAAGGTGGTGAACTCAAATCTAGTCTCTAAATTAGAGCTCTAATTGTGCTCATTATGCAATCGATAATTCTCACAGCCAACAACCATATAGAACGTAATATCCAACAAAAACCAACTACAAATAAAATGTACATCAAGATACGAACCGTAGATCACGAATTAGAAGTGAATCCACCAAATTTGAGAGCAAAAATCCGCCCCCTCTCTTCCCCAACCGAGCAAGAACAGAGCTCAGGTGGGGCAAGTACGAAGGCTACTTATAGTGTCGAAGTATCACTGACGGTTCTTTTTCAAGAACCGGCAGTAAAATATCAGTGCCGGTTGAATAATATTATTCGGCAGTGATACTCTCTGCCGTTCCCGCGTGAAAATTTAGGGTAAGTTTTATCACCGCGGTTATTGTTTATAAACCGGCGAAGAATATAACTTCGCCGGTTTTATAATATGAACCGGCAGTGATAATGCTCTCTCGTCGCGGGAGAATTTAGGGCAAACTTATCACCGCCGGCTTTTATTTACAAACCGGCAGTGATATATTACGCGCATTTGGATAAAATGAACCGGCAGTGATATTGCTTCACTTCGCGCGGGAAATAAATATTGTGCCGGTTTTACTTGAAACCGACAGTGATAATACAATTACTGTCGGGTGGGACTCACCCGGCACTGATGAGGCGTCGCGGATATACCCATCTGTAGTAGTGGCAGTCACTTGACCTAAAAAAAAGCATAACCGAAACACCATATTTCGGGTATGGGGCCCCACCCATACCCGAAATCTGAAATTTCGGGTATGGGGGCCCCCATACCCGAAATTTCATTTTTCATTTATTGGTTTACCGGATTTTCAGATTTCGGGAAAGGTTAAACGAAATTTCAGGTTTCGGGTATGGTTGGGCTTTTGGTAAATACGCAAACATGTTGTATCGATTTGAAATTACGGATTGTTTCTTGTACTGTATTCCAAAAATTCCTTTTTATTACCTTTCCCTGAATACACAGGATGATACATGCATACATACAACTCAATACTCACAAATGCACATGCACAATCTAGTCTGTACCGTCTACTCGCTGCTCTCGTGTGGCTCACACGTCCGCACGACCTACTGGCCATTATACTACATCATCTGTTCGCGTAGACCTCTTCGTGTCCTATTTCGCTACATTCGTGTGACTTACGTGCGGCTCCTGAGCTACACGTCTCTTGAGCAGCTTCTCTCTGGCCTGCAGTTTGAGTGCGACTCACAACGCCTGCGTTGCATCTCCTGTTACGAGAAAAACCAATCCAACACAGTTTTTTGGTCTTCCACAGATAAACTATTCTATAACAAATTTATTGTCAAATTAACCATCACATGTATATATCGCAAATAGAATTATCAATCTCCCCTTGATGAGTGATTTGACAATAAGCAAATAATTCATATTTTTTATCATTCAATAACTCCCCTAGACATATGCAAATTGTATTATCTCAGTTTAGCTCAATGATAATATTATCTCAGTTTAAGCATATTTTAGTATACTATTTCTCCCCCTTTGGCAAAACACACATCAAGATGAAACAAATTTCATGGGTAATGGAACAGTAGATTATGGAATTAGATTTATGCACTCAAAAGATATCTTGGGCAATAAAGTTTAATAAAAAAATAACAACAGTGCAATAACTAGTCCAACAGTGAATAGTAGATAAATAACTAAAGATACCTAGAGACCCGTTTCAACTCACTTATCAAAGTAAGCATCTCATTCATACATGAGTAAATGTCAGGTCTGCACAATAAAACTTTGTATGGCATAAGCAACAACCTTTCTTCAAAAGCTTATAAAGCTATATAATACTACATCCAACCAAACACCCCATATATATTTGTCTAGTATGCCCAAAAAGTTACAACTCTATACTTGATATCTTATATACTATTTTTTTTTCACATAGCAACTTGTGGCATTCATTTTTTGGAAGCACTTGAGTCGATTATCCCCAAGTTCATGTGCAATGATAAGCAATCTCCAGGGAGAAGTCTGGTCGTTTAAACTATCCTCTAATTCATATCTTCGTGTGCAATGATAAGCAATCTTGTAGGAGTAGTTTGAGAATAACTCATATGACTTTATTTTTGAATTAATTTAATTTCCGGCATACATATGCTCCTACCATGAAATTAGATTTAAATAGAAATATTTTTCATTTAGCATAGCACACTAAATCTTAAATCCTAGTGAACACTCATGGTTTATTAGTTATATAATTTTAGCAAGTAACCAATACTGCTCAGTAAAGAACAAGAATACTCAACAATAAACAATAAATAAGGAACTCAGTCATGATACAATGGGACTAGATAGTCTAAAGCAACTTTCCACAAACAGTTATCAAGAGCAGAAATTGATAGACATTTAAATATATCTAAATATTTTTACATAAATATTGCCCATCATACTTCTAAACACTTAAATCTGTTTTAACATATATGCACATGCTACCCCCAATTATTGCATTTACGGTACATTATTTGAATAAATGATACCCAATTTTTCTCTTAATCTTTCAAACTCAGAATAGGCCAATGATTTAGTGAAAATATTAGCCAATTGATTCTCAGATTTCACAAAAACAATTGCAATAGTACCTTTCTCCGTATGATCTCGAATAAAATGATGTCTTATATCAATGTGCTTTGTTCTACTGTGTTGAACTGGGTTTTTTTTTGCAATATTTAAAGCACTTTGATTATCACAATATAATGGGACTTTTGCAAACTTAAGACCAAAGTCCAATAGAGTAGATTTCATCCCTATTAATTAAGAACAACAACTAGCTGCAACCACATATTTAGCTTTAGCAATAGAATGAGCAATAGAATTTGGCTTTTTAGATGATCATGAAACAAGTGAATTTTCAAGTAAACTACATACTCCAGAAGTACTAGTTCTATCAATTTTATCACCAGCAAAATCAACATCGGCATAACCAACAAGTTCTAAAGAAGAGTCATGAGAGTACATAGGTCAAAAGCACATATACCTTTAAGATATCGTAGTATCCGCTTGATGGCTTGTAAGTGAGACTCTATTGGGACAATTTGATGCCTATCACACTTATGAACAGCAAAATGTACATCTGGACTTGAGGCAGCTAGATACATAAGAGCACCAATCATGCTTATATACTAGTTGAATTCACAGGTTCTCCATTCACATCCGGATCAAGCTTAACAAACATAGCCAGAGGAGTATCCAAAGTTTTACACTCATACATATTAAACCGATTTAGTAGATCAATGCAATACGGAATCAAGAGAACTAATATTTGTCATAATTTTGAAACAATATGTCCTAATCGCCTATGCCAAAGCCAAATATTACTAGAATCATTTGAAGCAACTAAACATTTAAAAAGTGAAGAACAATTTGCTTCAAAAACAACACCAAAACACTTTACCAAATGAATCTATCTTAAAGACTAACTTATCATTCTCATCAAATACCGCATATTTGATCATCTTTAAAGCATACTTTATAACCTTTCTTAAGAAGTGAACGAATAGATATCAAATTATATTTCAAAGAAGTAACCAAACTCACATCGTGCAACATTAAACCTTTAATTATCACGATTGTACCTTTAGCAATGATTGTACCTATGTTATTATCACCAAATAACACATTACCACCATTCTTCACACTTTCTAGACTTGAAAACCATTTTTCTATCTCCTGTCACGTGTCTTGAGCAACCCAAATGAATTAGCTACCGATTTCCAGGAACTTTATAATTATTATTAAATGAGAAATATGTTTAGGTACCCACACTTTTGATATTTTGCTATTTTTAAAAGAATCTTGAGAATCCATAATGTTTCATCGCTATTTGACTCAATCGCGCTTCTAGTTCAATATGTATTATATATAGGTATGAGGTCCAAAGTTGTTTGCTGTTTTTGAGGTTTATGAAAGTCAAACTTAATATTTTCCTTTTCTGAAAATTTATTTCTATCAACATAACGATGGTTAGGACGTAAACAATTTCTAGCAATATGACCGTTTCTACCTCAATTGTAGCACTTCACATCTTGATAATTATCCCAAAATTTTTGACCTAAAAGACCATAGCAATTCATTGAAATATGTCCAAAATTTCCACAAATAGAATATTTTTTTCACAATACTATTTTGATTTTTTTATAGAAACATCATCTTGAAAATTATGCATTTTCGGAATGACCAATGACATGCTTGGTTATGAGATAGAATTTTTATCAAAGCCTAAGACTTCCTTCTTAAATGAACATTTTGATGTACCTAGGATTAAATTCAAGTTTTTATCACCATTTTATATTTTTTCCAAAGTCATTTTCAAGTAGTTGTTTTGTTGAGCAAGATGAGAACATATATTACATAAAAAATATAAGGACATTTTTCGAGTTCAAGCATCTTGCTTTCAATTTCAGAGAGATATTTGAATGAAAATTATTTAGTTAATATTTAATTGTATTTTATAAGTTAGAACATTTTTCAGTCGATGGATTTTCAAAGATTTTTTTTGCATAGTACAATTATCACAAGGTGGAGACATAGATTTTAACAATGCATTCTCACTCTTATATAATTTACATACATCACACGTAATGTTTTCAAGTTGAATTTATATAGGTTCACATGATTTGCACAATTTTTTAAGTTTCTTTTTCATTTCTACACAAGTCACAATTATCACTGTTTTTACTAGTGGTAGAAAGAAGCCTGTCATACTCCAATTTTAATGCTTTAAATTTCTTAATCAAGGCATTTGAAATTCTCTCTTATGTAAGAAAAGCTTCATAAATTTCTTCAAATTTTGTTACCTCATTGTCGTCATCAATGTCCTCATCATTATCATCCTCATTGCCTATCTCCTTTCCCACAAGACAAAGATCAACAATATTATCATCCTCGTCGCTATCGCTTTGACAAAGATCAGCAATATCATCATCCTCCACTCGCTGTTCAACTAACGGTCTCACTCAAACGAGAAGGCATGAAACAATGATGCAGGAGTGGAGGCCTCCATTCGTGTAGTTTTTCTCGAAGTGATGTTTGGCTTCTTCCCTATTAGATCCAGCCTTCTCCCCACCAGATCTAACAATAATGGCCTCCTCCCCTACCAAATCAAGTGACGATGGCCTATCGCGTTGTTGGGAGGTGATGAAGTTGAGGGTCCTTAGTCACTGTTGTCACCGCATCCCCAGCCATGACAGCGCTGGGAGGAGAAGGCTTGTAGTAGTGGCAACAAGAGTAGAGATTGGTGTTGGTGAGGAAGGGGTTGACGACACCTCTGCTATTGTGGAATACGAGTAGGAGATATTTTGATGAAGACATCACTCCTACAGATGCAACCAATACTTCTCCGCATATTGTACAAGTGCAAGGTCCAATCACATGAGCATGTGCACATCAATTAAATTATCAGGTAACTTCGTTTATGGGAGTGAATTCTGTTTCTAATGAGAATATGATGCTATCTATGCGTGTAATTTACTTAGCCTCAGAAATCATGGAGAGGACTACAATTGGTCAGAATGCGAGAAGGAAGGCTACAAGATGAAGGGCCACAAGGAGGATTCGAAGCCTGACCAAGGCTGACGACTTCAACTCCTCCCCCTGGCGTCCACCACTTCCACAAGCCCACCAGGCTGGCCCAACTACATATGGAAGCCTTCATAACATGGTGTTGTGCCACCTTGTCAATTGGGCTTCGATCCATGTAATAGGAAGGCCCAAGAGGAGTCCATGTCCGTATCCACCTCTTGGCCACACACCCCTTTAGTTGCCTATTTAAGTTAGCTGAGCTCCCTCATGAGATTTGGGTTTTGTTAGATTAGTTTTACACATGAAACTTTTGTGTTCTCCGCTTGAGTCGGCTAGATCAACCGTAAGACCACTATTGGAAACCCCAATATTTGTCCTTAATACATATTTCTAATTTCAGATTGCTTTTGCTTTGTTCTTACTTGTTTTGGGTTACTTGCAGGAATTGATCTTCGTAATCAGGTCAATTAGGCTTTAGCACAGTTGATAACAATTTAGAGTTTGGTTCGGCGATAGCTTAGCGTTGATCGTGTTTCGGTCGGTAGCTTGGATCGTGAGGGTCATCTCCACAAATCGAGAGTTGTCCATCTCACCGAAAGATCGGGCCTCCATTAGTCTCACCAGGTGCTATCAGAGCTTTCGTTGATCGGTGAGAAATTTACAGTTTTCTAGTAGTAGATTCATTTTTATTTATCCAGAGTTCAGAAAATTGCCAAAAAAATTACCTTACCCAAACCCTTTGAGCCTTTGAAGTTTTTGCTTTTTGGTTTGCGTCTTTGAAATATATGTTGCATCGTCGTGTCTAATTGCTGAACTTAGTGTCTAGATTGGTCTGGTTTTACTTGCTGATTTCTGTCTAGAGTTGAATTAAAGAGCGACTTTGTAGGTGGACACGACGTTCGATAAGTCAGATGTGTGCATCCTATCAATCCCCTTGGTTAAATGTCAGTATTTGCCACGTCACACTTTTGAAAGGCAAAGTTTCGAGTGTAGCCACATTTTGCGGCAAGTTAATGATGATTAAAATTGTTCAGCTGATGGCACCACTTAATAATGAGTAAAGTTTGATGTGCCGATCACTTTGATTTTGCCATGAAAGTTGATGTATCTGATTATAGTATGCACCATAGTTATCAATACCGTACCGGTATCAGTCAGTATGGTCGATATGTATCATTTTGTCATCTAAACCTATACAAAGTAGCCATATGTACTGTACTGGCCCTGATACCGGTTGTACTGGTCCATACTGGCTTTGATACCAGACAATACCGGCTTCTATATCATATAATTCTAGTCATACCAGCAGAATTGATAATATCATATATTAATTATTTGTTATACTTGATAGCACTACTACGTATTTGGAGTAATATTATAAGTGGAATTTGGTGTCCATATAATTAAAAACATGTATAATTATTGAAAGATCGAGATGACGAACAGAGGGGGGGGTGAATGGTTGCAAATAAATTTTTCCCAAAATACTCCAACAAAAACCTCGACAAGATCGCTCAAAGAAAATCGTGAAAAACCCGAAAAACTAGACAACTATGTGTACCCCTAGCTTGCATGGATAAGTACCATAAAATATGTGGGGATTTTTGAGTCACAATCCTGGTTATCTAGTGTCCAAGATAAAGAGAAATCAATCCAACTCTTGTTTTTAGAAAGGACATCAATTCAAATCACAAAAGTCACTTTCAGAAAAGCAAAAGCAGAATTTCCAGAAATTGTCCTCAATATGAACAGGAGGTTGGTGGGTTTCTGCAGCTCGCAAAATTTTGAGAATTTTTCTCCCTATGAGAAGCAGCGTCGTGAAGAACTCCACCAAATTTCTCCTCAAAAAGCCTTAAAAAAGGAAAAATCGAAGAACACAGTCAATCAAGAACTTCGAGCAGAAAGTTTGGGGCTCGGTTTTCACCTCATGGAGCCCAAACGGTGCAACAAGTGAACTCCAAAATTTTTTTGCAGGTGGATATCAGAGTCCCGCACCTCCTCCAATAAGAATCACTTAAAAAATATTTTTCTATATTTTTATAAAAATCAAATACTAAATGCTGCACAAAGAACAAGTTCTGAACAAAGTTGGAACTTGAAAGAAAACATGTTCTCTACTCAATCCAAGAGTGCAAAAGAGATGTAAAACCATATGAACACACTCAAAACATCCAAGATCAACAGCATTTAGAAAGAGGGGAGGCAAATCCAAATTGCGTGAAAGTAAATTGCGAGAATGTAATTGCGGGAAAGTAAATGCTGAATTTAAATTGCGTAAAGTAAAGACATAATGTAAATGCGCAAAATAAATTCAGAGATGGATGGATAAAACTTTCATTTCTGGAAGGAGAGGTTACAAAGCCTCACTTTCATGTGGACAAAGCTCAAAGGAGCATTCAAAAACCACAAAAAGGGAAGGAGGCTACCCCTCCACCCCTATTTATACTACTCTTGGGCCACCTACCACCCTTGGATGAGTCCCTCAACCCTAGAGCACTCATCTAAGGGCTAACCCAAAACCCACACACATACCGGGTTTTCTTGCACGGTTTTCAAAGCATACTACCTCGACCCGCTAACCTATCAACTAGACCTCAATCCGACGGCCCTCATTGATCCAAGCAGCATCTAGCTAGCATCACATCCATTCCTTGTCTTCATGGCTTGCACGGACTCCGTCTCCGATCATCTTCCGGTGATCTCCCAACCGTCTGGACCTCCGACGCTCCTCGCTTAGTCCCGGTCATCCTCCGCCTCACCATGACCTAGCACCGTCGCCCTGCAACCATCAAAGACAAGGAAACTCCTCACATAGCAATGCCCACAAAGATGTGAAATAAATCCATCAAAGTACACTCATTAAAATTCATTTTTTCTCGTTCTAGCCGGTAGCACCGGGAAAACAGAGAAGTTCTCAAATTGCTTCCAATTGAAAATCCAATTCAAATCAAACTCAAACAAGAGCAACCCAAGCTCAAATTTAGTCAAATACTCATAAAAAACATGGATGGACCTCCACATGGTCCTTCAATCTCCCCCGTGATGAGTATATTGACAAACCACACAAAAGGCATAAATTTGAGTTTGAATGAGAGAAGAAGAAAGCAATTGGATTGCAAAGCCAAACTTGGCCCAGAGAGAAAGATATAAAATCATGACCAAGTTGACGAAGAGGAATTTAGATTTTAGAGTTAAATTTAAGAAAGAGCAAGTTTTCAACAAAAACTCTAAAATCCAACTAAACATGTCAAATGTGATTATGAAATTATGATCCAAAAGAAGTAGTAGCATAGATTTACAAAGATCATAATAACCAAATAAGCATTCACATTTTTATCTTTTTAGTGATGCCTTTTCTACGTTTTCTCCCCTTTGGCAATATAGGCATTAATTTTTTTATGTATGCATGAAATGCAATCTAAAGAGCTTTGAAGATTATCCAATTGATCAAAATGGAAAGATATTACACCAAGCTTGTCAATTTCAGAATATGACTGAACTAAGACATGTCCAAGACCAATACATTTTATGAAAAAGCTGAGTTTTACAATATTTCATTTTAGCATGATTTGACAAGTGCAAAACTTAACAAAGTTTCAAAGCTAGAAGCAAAACCACTCAAGGATCAAATGAAAAACCTAGAGTTCAACCTACTCAACACTTTGGGGAATTTTGAAGTGCATATAAGGTCCTTCAAGCTCATTTTTCAATTTATGCAAATTTTCTTTAAGACTTTAAAAAACATAGCGGGGTGCAAATGTTTGACATTATTTGCATTCTTTACCCACTTATGTGTTTGATATTTGCATTTTTTTAAAAAATTGACTCAAGCCTTTTTTTATCATCTCAAGAGTAACTCTTAAGAGAATGATCTTGGTCATACACAATATATTTCAAGTTCTTCCCAAGTGCAATGGGAAGCAATCTCGTGAATATAAAGTGTTGAGATCAATTTTGCACAAAAGAGTCAAATTTTTTTTAATTTAGCACATATGAGCAATTCTGAAGGACTCAAATATGGATCAAACAAATTTCACCCAAGTTGCTATAGGGACTCTAGAGAAATCCAAAATTTCACAATTCATGGTAAAAACCCCTAGAGAAGAAACTTAGTAAGTAAAAGCAACATGTTTCGTCAAGTTTTCATTTAAAGCTTTCAAATTTTTCAGATTTTAATAAGCTTAGCATGATAAATGGATTTGGACATATCTAAGCTAGTGATTTTCTTCAAAAGATATAGCATGATGTATTTCATGAAGATTGAGTCAATTGCATAATAGACAAAGCTCATAAAACAGAAAATACAGTCTAAATGCAATGCATGAACAGATTCCCAAACCCCCCCCCTCAACAAAAGAATCAATTTTAAGCTTAAATCTGGTTAAAGTTGAGTTATTATCAAGATTAGGCATAAAGAAAACCCGAATGAACTCAATAACAACCAGAAAAACAGAATGAGGAGAAGAAGTCGAGAAACTGCAAAACTAGATGGCTATTGAGCATAGATAAGATAGAAGAGACTCACAACAGCTCAGACTCGCTCTTATCTTCCCCAGTGACTGACATAGGGAAGCTGACTCTAGATCCCAACTAAGGAGTGCACACATACCCTGTCTACCTAGGAGGCCTAATACCTGCTAGACTTATAAGACTGTGAGGGAACTCAACCTAGAGAGAAGAGAGAACAGCTAATCATGCATGATAGCAACCTAAAGCACAAGATAAGAGGTCCACGCAAGGCATGCCAGAAGTCTAAGTGAGTGAACTCAACTCAAGAAAACAAGCCCAAAGTCACCCAGAAGAAACACAAAGAAAAGAAAAGCTGGAAGAAAACATATAATACATAATATACAAATCAGCTCCCCCTCACGAAAGGCCGTAAGGGCTCACGACTCCAAGCTCACTCCTCAAGGCAACAAATCTGGAGCTATCCAAAGGCTTGGTGAAGATATCGGCTAACTGAAGGTCACTCTCACGAATCAAGCGCGATATCTCCCTTCTCCACATGGTCTCTAAAGAAGTGATATCTAATATCAATGTGCTTGGTCCGGGAATGTTGCACTGGGTTTTTCGCAATGAAAATAGCTGAAGTGTTGTCACAGAAAAGTGGCACACTCTCTATCTCTAACCCATAGTCCCGTAAGGTCGATCTCATCCAGAGCACTGCTACAAAGAATCGGTGCAGAAGAACATACTTGGCCTCGTGGTGGAGATCTGCAACCCTGCACTACTTCCTAGATGACCAAGAAACAAGAGAAGAGCCAATGAATTGGCAAGTGCCAGAAGTGCTCTTCCTATCTATCCTACAGCCAACAAAGTCGGCATTGGAAAGGCTCTAAGAGATAGACAAGAAGAAGAAGAGTACCAAATACCATAATCAGTGGTAGCACGAAGGTACCTGAAGATGCGCTTGACCACCTGGCGGTGAGAGGAACGAGGAGAAGCTTGAAATCGAGCGCACAGACACACAGCAAAATGTATGTCCGGCCTCGAAGCAGTAAGGTACAAGAGGGAGCCGATCATGCTCTGAAACTCCTTTTGGTCAGTAGGCTCACTATCCTCATCGGGCTCGAGGACAGCAGTGGTGGCCATAGGAGTCATCACTGGCTTCCCATCAAACATATCGAAGCGTCTCAGGAGGTCTCGGGTATACTTGCCTTGATGCAAGAAAGTACCCTCTCGAGTCTGCTTGATTTGGAAGTCAAGAAAGTAGCTCAACTCACCCATCATACTCATCTCAAACTCTGTGCTCATCACCTTAGAAAACTGAGACACAAGCGAATAAAACGAGCCACCAAAAATGATGTCGTCCACATAAATCTGGACGAGAAGAAAATGCGACTCATGGTGTCTGATGAACAGAGTCTTGTCTACTACGCCCATTTTGAACTCATGGCTGAGAAGATAAGACTTGAGCCTCTCATACCATGCTCTGGGGGCCTGCTTGCGTCCATACAAAGCTTTGGAAAGCTTGTATACGTAACTCGGAAACTTGGGGTTCTCAAATCCTGGAGGTTGTTTGACATAAACCTCTTCCTCAATATAGCCATTGAGGAATGCACACTTGACATCCATTTGATAGAGCTTAAAGCCCCGGGATGCAGAGAATGCAAGCAGTATCCTAATAGCCTCTAGTCTAGCTATAGGGGCAAAGGTCTCCTCAAAGTCAAGACCCTCAACCTGAGAAAAGCCCTGTGCAACTAGCCTAGCCTTGTTGCGAATGACAACCCCATCCTCACTCTGCTTGTTTTTGAACACCCACTTGGTCCCAATGACATTATGATCAGATGGACGTTCTACAAGCTGCCAGACTTTGTTCCTCTCGAAGTTTTCAAGTTCCTCATGCATAGCATTAGTCCAAGACTCGTCAGATAATGCATGAGTCACATCCTTCGGCTCAAACGAGGCAACAAAGGCAGAGTGAAGGCAGAAACTAGACAAACCTGATTTTGAGCGAGTGACTCGCTCAAATAGATCGCCGATGATCTGATGAGGTGGATGAGAACGCTGAATATGACGGGAAGGTCCAGAAGCAGAAGTGGCCTCTACCTCATGAACAGAAGAGGTAGGAGCAGAGCCACTAGCTGAATGAGAGTCAGAAGGCAAGGGCTGGCCTTCCTGAGGTGCAGAAATGGAAACAGGAGGCACCTCAGGTGTAGAGGGGACTGGATCAGGTAGAACACCATCATCTTCATCATCCTCATCCTCTACAAAGATGGTCTCGGAGGAAGAAGAAGAGCCTGAAATATCGGGTCTAGCTCCTGGGCTAGCCTCATCAAAGGTCACTTCACAGGTCTCTATGATCCTATGCGCATCGCAACTCCAGAACCTATAGCTACGAGAAGAAGTCGAATAACCCAGAAAGATACCATCAGAAGAATGAGACTCAAACTTATCTAGGTTACCAGACTTCAAAATAAAACACTTGTAACCAAACATACGAAAATGAGAAACACTGGGCTTTCGCCCATACCTTAACTCGTAAGAAGTGCGGTGCAAATGTGCTCTCAAGAATACACAATTAGAAACATGGCAAGCAGTAGCTATAGCCTCAGCCCAAAACTTCCTAGGAGTATCAGACTGCCTAGCATCGTCCTGGCCATTTCTACCAGGGTCCTGTTCTTCCTTTCCACTACGCCATTTTGCTGAGGGATGTAGGGAGAGGAGAACAGATGCTCTAAACCAAACTCCACACAGAAACTCTCAAAATAGGAGTTCTTGAACTCTGTGCCATTGTCACTGCGTATAGCTCGTAGGGTACCAGGGAGCTCAAAAGACAACCTATGAACCAAACCCCTAAAATGGGTAAAAGTCTCATCCTTCAAGGACATGAAAAACACTCAAGAATACCTTAAAAAATCATCAACAATGACAAGAACATACCACTTCCCACCCACTGACTGCACTCAAGCTGGACCAACAGTGTCCATATGTAAAAGCTGTCCTAGTGCATCAGTCATCACAACAGTGACTAGGGGATGAGAAGCAGCAACCATCTTGCCATGTCGGTAGGGAGAGCAAACTAAGTCTTTGACCATTTTGAGTTTGGGCAAACCACGAATGAGATCGTGGCTGCTAACTCGGGTCAAATGATCAAATCCAATGTGACCAAGTCTCCTATGCCAGAAGGAGAGATCACGGGACTCTGAAGCAATTAAACACCGAAGAGAGTCTCCAGAAGAAACAGAAAAATCAGCACGGAAGACTCTCCCAAATCTAGAAATCTCGCAAACTAACCCTCCTGATGAATCGAGGATTCTACAGGCATTACTCTTAAAACTCACCTCGAAAGAGTCATCAATAAGCTGAGAAACAGAAAGCAAATTGTATTGCAGCTTACTTACTAAGGCAACATCTTTAATAATGAAATTGTCATTAATGCAAATGGTACCTTTAGCGATGACTCTACCTGAAGAAACATCCCCGAAAGTGATCAACTCATCACCAGGGGCTCGGACTAGGGAAGAGAACCATCGAGAATCTCCGGTCATATGACGAGAACAACCGAGTCGACAATCCAAACATCTCCTTCCCATCCGATTTAACCCGATCAAGACACAAGAGAGAAAGATGACTCAGTACTGGGATAGAGTGAAGACCTAGGAACCCAATACTGAACCATACGACTCCTCAGAGTACCAGTTACAGAAGAAGACTGGACTCGAGTGTCTCTCTGACGTTTAACCCGAACAAGATCAGTAGCAACTCTAGTAGATGATCTAGGAGCTGAAACTAGGTTGGCATGCCGTGGTGCAAAAGCCGAACCACCCCAGTGAAGCTGCCTAAAACTCCTACCAGAAAACACATCACGCCGCTGATATCTACCTAGATGAGAAAAACGAAGAATATCAAGAGAACGGCGGAAAGACTGACTACGAACAGCTCCTGGACTAAAACTCAAAGAACTAGCATGAAAACCGAGTCCTGAACGCTGCCAAAAAATAGGCGACTCTCTAACCTGTCTAGAAGCAGTGTGTGCCTTAGGAGCACCCAAAGTCTGGGGATGACCTTGAATACCCTTAAGGGCAGCAACACGCTCACGCCGATTGATCTTGGCGCGCCTGAAGCAGAAATCTACTAGGTGACCATCCTTCTTACAGAAGGTGCATGTGTACTTCGCCTTGCTAGAGGCAGAAGCAATAGGAGTAACACCCTTCTGGTCAGAAGTCTTATGGACAACCCCAGCAGACCTAAACACGGTGGTACTCACTCTAGGAGATACCACAATCTCACCACTCTTGGAGCCGCGTACAATGGTGGGAGGATGCGCCCGAGCGTGCTCCAAGGGATCAAATCCTAGACCTTGATTGAATCTACTAATATTAGATTGGTCTAGAATAAGATTGAGCTTCTTCTTGTCTCCAACAAACTTCTCGAGAGTGCTCATAAGATACTAGCAATCTCGAAAGAAAGAAGCACAAGAAGAACAGGGGGAAGGAGAGGAAGAAGAACAACCAGAAAGAGAAGATCTCTCAGTACGTGCTTTTTGTTCCCTTAACACGACTGCCTCAATCTTAAGGGCCTCACAAGAAACGCAAGGAGCATCTCTAATCCTAAGGGTTTGATCTTTTAACTTCTTCCTAAGCTCGACATGGATTTGATCCACATCATCCTTAACCCCAACACACAGCAGGCAACCAGTTTTTGACTTATCTAGTAAGTCCTTAGCAAGTTGATCACACTTGACATTCAAAGCATCATTGTCAAGTTTTAGTTGCCTACAACCCTCACATGAGCTGACTGGGTCCTTAGAAGCATGCAATTCAAGTTCATCATTTCTAGAAGAAAGCTTTCTAAGGTGTTCGCTCATGGCATCAATTTCGGCAAGCAATTTAGGGCAATTAGCACAAGAGGGAGTAGAGTGAGCATGAAGAAAACTAGCATCTACAGAAGGAGTATCAACAGATTCATTGCTAGCATTCTTCAACCAAAGACTATCTAGTTCAGACAACACACTATCATGCATAGTCCTTAGGTTCTCTAACTCCACAAGCAAAGCATCACACAAAGTACAGTCATCAGTAACTCGGGAGGGAGAAGATCTAAGTGAAGCTAACTCTCGAGTCAAGGTACCTACTTCCTTCTCAAGCTCCGTACACCTAGCTCTAGCTCTAGCATGAAATTTTCCTAATTTGCAGAAAGCTTCATTGAGCTGGTCATAGAAGGGTACCTCGTCCGAGTCGCTGTAGAGCTCGGAGTCGCTGATGCCGTTGGCGTCGGCCATGAAGCACATGCCGGAGAAGTTGTCGCCTCCTTTCTTCTCTTGCGGATCATCCTCACCCTCGTCGCTCCATGTCTCCGTCTCGGAGAGGTTGATGTCATTAAGCGCGGCGAGGACGCGGTGGAAGAGCTCCTTGTTCTTGGAGAAGTTGCGGTACTTCTTCTCACGCGCCGGCTCGCGAACTGGAGGCTTCTTGTTGCGGTTCTTGTCGGTGTAGTCGTTCTTTGCCTTCTCCAGTTTGGGGCAATTAGCCCGAATGTGGTTGGGGCCACCACACTCGAAGCATTTGATCATACCACCTCTCTTTCTCTCTCTCACCCTCTTGTATGCATGAGAGAATTTGCGAGCCAAAAGAACAAGCTCATTTTCTGGAAATTTTTCCAGATGGTCATCGTTTAGCTCGCAAAGGGCAGAGAGGGAGAAACCAGCAGAAAGATCAAGTGAAGATCCAGTGGGATCAATGACCAAGGCCATCGACTGAGATTTCGTCTTGCGAGAGACGACGTCGATCTCATGAGTCTTGAGACGGGAGTAAATCCCATCAAGAGTCAAGGTCGATAAGTCGGTAGTGTCCTTGATGGTGGTCACTTTCATTTCCCAAACACGAAAATCGAGTGCGGTCAAGAAATGTTGAGCATTATCCGAGTCAGGGTATATGCAATCGACTGCTCGGAGGTCGCTCAAAATCTTCGTAAATCGACCAAAGCACTCGTCAAGACTCTCACCGGCGTGTTGTTCAAACTTGTTGAACTCACGCTTGAACTGGTCTTGCCTCACGGTCTTGATTTGAGTAGTACCCTCATGGTAAGCATCGAGGGTCACCCAAATCTCGTGAGCGGAACGGAGGTGAGAAATCCTATCATACTCACTGCGGCTAAGACCCTGTATGAGGATGTTCCTTGCCTTAGCGTTCTCCTTAACGTCAACCATATTTCCGGCCGTGACGTTTTCATCAGCAGGAACCTCATACCGGAGTTTCACCTTCTTCCATATCAGGAAGCCCTGAGCAGTGATGTATGACTCCATCCGCGATTTCCAAAACGGAAAATCAACTCCATCAAAAATAGGAGGCTTGGTGGAATACTTGTCCATCGCCATGGCTCTTGAGACCGATCAAGATTTATGGAAGAGCAAAACTAGCTCTGATACCAATTGAAAGATCGAGATGGCGAACAGAGGGGGGTGAATGGTCGCAAATAAATTTTCCCCAAAATACTCCAACAAAAACCTCGACAAGATCGCTCAAAGGAAATCGTGAAAAACACGAAAAACTAGACAACTATGTGTACCCCTAGCTTGCATGGATAAGTACCATAAAAATATGTGGGGATTTTTGAGTCACAATCCTGGTTATCTAGTGTCCAAGATAAATAGAAATCAATCCAACTCTTGCTTTTAGAAAGGACATCAATTCAAATCACAAAAGTCACTTTCAGAAAAGCAAAAGCAGAATTTCCAGAAATTGTCCTCAATTTGAATAGGAGGTTGGTGGGTGTCTGTAGCTCACAAAATTTGGAGAATTTTTCTCCCTATGAGAAGCAGCGTCTTAAAGAACTCCACCAAATTTCTCCTCAAAAATACTTACATAAAAAACAGAAAAAATCGAAGAACACAGTCAGTCAAGAACTTCGAGCAGAAAATTTGGGACTCGGTTTTCACCTCATGGCGCCCAAACGGTGCATCAAGTGAACTCCAAAATTTTTCTGCAGGTGGATATCAGAGTCCCGCACCTCCTCCAATAAGAATCACTTAAAAAAGATTTTTCCATATTTTTATAAAAATAAAATACTAAATGCTGCGCAAAGAACAAGTTCTGAACAAAGTTGGAACTTGAAAGAAAAGATGTTCTCTACTCAATCCAAGAGTGCAAAAGAGATGTAAAACCATATGAACACACTCAAAACATCCAAGATCAACAGCATTTAGAAGGAGGGGAGGCAAATCCAAATTGCGTGAAAGTAAATTGCGAGAATGTAATTATGGAAAGTAAATGCTGAATTTAAATTGCGTAAAGTAAAGACATAATGTAAATGCGCAAAATAAATTCAGAGATGGATGGATAAAACTTTCATTTCTGGAAGGAGAGGTTACAAAGCCTCACTTTCATGTGGGCAAAACTCAAAAGAGCATTCAAAAACCTCAAAAACCTTCAAGGGAAGGAAACTACCCCTCCACCCCTATTTATACTACTCTTGGGCCACCTACCACCCTTGAATGAGTCCCTCAACCCTAGAGCACTCATCTAAGGGCTAGGATTAACCCACACACACAGCCATGCAAGGGCTAAGCCAAAACCCACACACATACCGGGTTTTCTTGCACGGTTTTCAAGGCATACTACCTCGACTCGCTAACTTATCAACTAGACCTCAATCCGACGGCCCTCATTGACCCGAGCAGCATCTAGCTAGCATCACATCCATTCCTTATCTTCATGGTTTGGACGGACTCCATCTCCGATCATCTTCCGGTGATCTCCCAACCGTCTAGACCTCCGACGCTCCTCGCCTAGTCCCGGTCATCCTCCACCTCACCATGACCTAGCACCGTCGCCCTGCAACCATCAAAGACAAGGAAACTCCTCACATAGCAATGCCCACAAAGATGTGAAATAAATCCATCAAAGTACACTCATTAAAATTCATTTTTTCTCGTTCTAGCCGGTAGCACCGGGAAAACAGAGAAGACCTCAAATTGCTTTCAATTGAAAATCCAATTCAAATCAAACTCAAACAAGAGCAACCCAAGCTCAAATTTAGTCAAATACTCATCACAAACATGGATGGACCTCCACATGGTCCTTCAATTATAAATATATATTATTATAATAAACCCAAAACGGTACGCCGGTATAGACCAGTACCAAAATGTACTATTATAAGTGTCAAACAAGTATAGCTGAAACAACCCAGAAAATTAATTATGCAAATAAGATCATCAACCCAAATTAATTATCATATAATAAAATTGCTCAACAAATTAATTACCAATGCCATTGATTATCACCATGTCATACAAATGTATATTACAATGGGCATTGAAATTTAAAATTACATCAAAAGAAGAATACAAGAAAATTTTAAATTCCAAAAATCTGCAACTTCTGACCCTCATCTTGTTCCCTGTAAAAAAATAATCCACACTCATACATATATAACCATAGGTCAAGATACAGAAATTTAAATTTCTAGAGTTGTCGTTAGACTCATATGTGATTGGTACGCTCATCGAGCTATCAGACCATCTGGGACTAGTCGATACCTCTCGCTAAAAATGGGTGTCATCATCCGGCATAAAACAAACCTGTATTTTTCTGGTAACTGTAGCATTGCATAAATAGTGCACAAATATATCATGGTAGAAAGATGAAAGCACATAGTAAAAAGGTATAGGAGCCTCTGTTAAAATGGATAAAACCCAAGCCAGCCGAGCCACACCTCTCCATTTCACTTAAGCAACCAAGCTCAAAGCCTCAGGCAAAGCTCCCAGGAGCACAAAGCTCCTAGCCCAATATGCACAAAACCACATCCAGGAAGCAAAACCCCTCACATACAAGCACAAGCTCCCCAAAGCACAAAGCCTCCAGGAAGCAAAGAGGAGCAAGCACACCCAAGGAACCAAGAGCAAACCTAGGAAGCAACCAGCTAGGAGGCCAGTTTCCAGGAGGAAGACATCACCACCAAGCACCACAAGCCAGGAGGTTCCAAGGAGACCAAGCTCCACCAAGGCAAGCCACCACCAGGAGCACTACAAGCACAAGAGGAGGCCAAGCCCACAACCAGGAGCAAGCCCAGCACACCATCGCCATTCCATTCCTACACCCCATTTCATCCCTCATATCACAGGTAATTCCCATAGTATGGACATAGATGATAATAGCAAAAATCACGGTAGAAGAGCTAAAGACCGCAGGTTAGCCAATGGTCTCAATAAGGATCGCCTTAGAGGCGGTTTTGCACGTGCCTGATATTTCCCAGCACTCCTCGGCGTGTGAAGAACCCTCAGGTATCGACACAATACTGCCAAATCCACGAAATCCCCCCCCCCCCGTGTTCATCATCGACCCAAACCAATAGTGTTCATGCATTTCATTCACATTACAAACATGAACAAAAATCCTAAAATCATGCTTAGTATGAAGCTAAAGGGGGAAGGGGAGAGCTAGGGTCTACCAACCCTAGTCATGGAGGAGCTCGGCCATGGGAAGCCATGGTGGAGCTCAACAAGGGGAGGAAGATGGTGGCCGACGGCCAAGGGAGCAAGCGGTGGCCTGGGGACGGTGGCCCAGGCTGGCCGACACACGGGCGCACGAGGCCGAGGCCAAGGCCAAGGCAGCGATCCACGGTGCGGCTAGGCAGAGGCGCAGGGGAAGAGGGGCGCACAGTGGTAGGGAGGGGCCCAAGGGTCGGAGGCGATGACTGGTGACAGGAGTGTGATCGAGGCGACGGCCGATGGTGGCGGGCTAACCAGCCGGACTGGGTGACGGCACGAGGCGCTAGGGGCGGGGCAGCGCAAGGTGCGACCCAGGTGAGAGGCACGGCCTGGAGCAAGGATGCCGGGGGTAGCGGTACTACCGGAGGCTAGGTGCACCGGCGGCGAGGGGAGGAAGCCAAGAGGGAGAGGTGAGATGAAGTGAGGAGAGGATAAGGATGAAGTGGAGAAAAAGAAAAGAAATGAGGGGAGGAAAAAAAAGAAAAGAAAAGGGGGAGAAGAGAGAAGAAAAGAAAAAGAAAAATAAAAAGAGAAGAAGGGAAAAGAAAAGAGGAGAAAAAAAAATAAAAATCTATAAATGAGAGAAAAAATTTATCTACATGTCTGCAGCATCCCAAAATTTATATACCTAATTAAAAACCCACTAAATTAAATAAACAAATCTGTCTGACTTTAAAAAATTTATTAAAATAAAAATACCTAAAATTTCAAAAGAGGCATCAGATGTAAATCAAATAATACATCTTAATAAAGGTTGGACGCTATAAAACATGCAAAAATCTATTAACCACTTAAGATGTGGTATTTTATAATTTCAGGAAATCAATCCAATCCGACTAGTGATCTCTTTTAGAATCCGCGTGAGGACACCTTTTTCAATCCAATTTTAGGCAAGCAATTTCTTGATCATGTTTAAATATTTTTAATCAATCATATTTACTTATTTGTGATATCACCAATGCATGGGAAAACATGTTTAAGAAAATCCTAAATCAGATATTGTTGGAAAGATTAATTTGGTGATGAGCTGCTACGGTAGTAGTTGGTTATGGATATGTGGTATTGATTATGACTGTTGGGGTAGTATTTGATTTGTGTATATATATGTATGGTAGGTAGAGGGTGCCATAGATGATGAGCATTGCCGGTGGGTCCCCTCTACATATGGCTAGAATATAAGGCTGAACAAACTACACTCGGGTAATGAGTTGTATAATTTCGTATCAACCATAATATGTGGGAAACGACTAGGAAAGGCTGTCCTATAATGGTTTTATGATCTCCATATTGGGTAAGAATAGATAACTAGGGGTGTGAAGCTTGGTACACCAGGAGTCCAAGTGAAGGACACAAAATCAGACCTGACGCTATATTTAAACACCAAGAGATGAGTACTATCATTGCTAGTCGGAGTATAGTCCTACATTGTTAGTCGGAGTACAGTACTACATAATTAGTTGGAGTACTGTACTACGTAATTAGTCGGGAGTACAACTGTTAGCTGTGAGTTGGTGGGAGATCTAATACCTGAGTATTGATAAACGTTCTGGGTTCTCAACTGAGATTGGGTTCGCTATGGGTAAAGTGGTACAAACCTGCGTAGAGTAAAATCATGAATTTATTCATGTCTCCTAGATTGGAGGCTATGGAAGCTAAGTCTGCCTCATATACGAGTGCTAGCAATTTCAATATTAAAATCGAAAACCCACGATTTTCTAATGAAACCCTATTTTGCTAAGAATGTATTTGAGAGAAGGATGGACATGTGATGGATGATAGTAAAATTCATATGATATATTTTGTTATTAATGCTTGCTGAGTACTTCTGTACTCACTCTTGCTAAATCCCCCTTTGCTGCTCTAGTGGTCAAGTGCCTATTTGGGACATGGATTCCAATGGACTAGCCCATGAGACATAAGGTGAGGATCACCCGCAAGATCAGGACTACTAGGAGAAAGATTGCCAGGAGGGTTAGGATGTTGGGTCGATTGTGCATCGACTTCGTCAGTGTTTAGGGTAATTAGTACTTTCGAATAATATTATTGTTGTACTTGGGTCTTATGTATAATTAATGTACTGGACTTGTAGCCTGCGTAGCAATGAGATGTAATAAGTTTTCATTTCAGTCTCTAATTATTGTTCTGCTGCAACACTCTAAACACAGTGTACTAACTAATAAAACATCGAGTGCGCTCGATGCTTTGAATAGCTAATATGCCGAGATTCATGTGATCATCTCACAATAATGACGGTGTTACTGTTGTTACTCTGGGATAACTATACGGGGTCACTAGAGTAGCCTTTGATATGGTATGGACGAGTTTATGCAGGCTGCCACAATGTTCCGTTCTAGTGGACTGTTGCTCATCCACGTGTCTTTGATGGTTTGACCTGCTCGCTTCCGGTTCTGGCTTTCCCCCACAGTCACGAGCCAATCCCACTTCCACTTCACTAGCCTTTGTCACCTCCGATGCAACCCCCACTCCCGACCCCCGCCGACCGCCACAGCCAGTTGTGAGTGATGTACATACTCTGATGGCGGACCCTCATTTCGTGAGCGCTGCACCGGTGGATCGTAGGATTTATCAGGGAGAAGCTCATCACCAGAAAGCTAAAGGAATGGGTTTCCCAGTTCTCCGACCTTGGCGAACATGTTAACAGCCTCAAGGTGCAGATGAGCTGTGTCAAGACTGCTCAATGTGGCCCAGGGGAGGCAGATTCGGAACGCTCACCTGACCACCCTCCTCGCCAGGCTGCAACTGCTTCTCCCCAAAGCCGACGACGTGCTCGACGAGCTTGAGTACCACCTTATCCAGCAGGAGGTGGAGAGACAGGCCGAACCGCCGAAGTCAGATCGCCACCACCAACATCATCAGAACATCATCGGCGACCGCCAAAGCCACCTCCTTCTTGCTCCATCTCTTGAGCGATGTGGGGGTGGGGCCACCAGCCACTGGCCTAGCCTCCCTCAAGTTCAGGGGTGTGTTCACATACCCCTGGGGCCGGAGGAAGCGCAGAAAGCTCGCGCACCTCACTGTTGACGCCAGTGCCTCACCCGCTTAGCCGTCGGTACAGCTTCACAGGATCACCCTCTCCCGACGGATCAGAGAGGTCATAGAGCAGCTGTGCGATGTCCGCGAGCAGGTGCACAAGGCACTGCAATTGGAGGAACTGGAGTCTATCAGCCTGGGAGCTCACGCCAGCTTGAGAATCCACGGTTGAGGACTTCGTACCCCACTAGAGTGATGAAGATATTCAGATGAAACGACCAGAAGGACAGTACCATTGAGATGCTGACTAACGACAGGCGCTGCAACCAGAGTACTCTGTTGGTGCTGCCCGTCGTCGGCAACGGCGGCGTAGGAAAGGCTACTTTGTTGCAGCACGTGTACCATGACCAAAGAGTCCGGAGCTTCTTCCCCATCAGGATGTGGATCTACATGCCCCACAGCTTTGACGTTTTGTGGCTCACAAACGAGATGCTTGAAACCGTCACCAGAGAGAAGCAGAATAGGGAGAGTGGACACTGGGAGAGCCTTCAGGCGAAGCTAGTGAAAAGGCTGTAAGGTACGAGGCTTTTGCTGGTCTTAGATGACCTGTGGGTGTTGAGAAGAAGTGGAATTTGATGCTGGCTCCACTGAAGTTGATCGAGGCAACCATGGCCATGGGTAGTACCATCTTGGTGGCGACGCGTGACCGCCGTGTCGCTGAGTCAATCTGCACCGCACCGCCAATTGAGCTAAGTGGTCTGAAGGAAGAAGCATTCTGGGATTTGCTTCACAGCTTACACAATTGGCGATGAGAAGCACAATGCGCAACGACATTTACAACCCATTGGAAAACAAATTGAAAACGAATTGAATGGTTATCCGTTGGTGACCTTAGCATCGAACATTGGAATGGAATTTAGAGAGCAGAGCATAGGATCCCCAGAATGGGACTGATGGCATCATGTCCACTCTTAAGGCATAGCTATGAGTCCCTGCCTTTTCATCTCAAGCAGTGCTTCTCATAATGGGTTTCACAAAGCTTTGTTTATCTAGATATGATCGCAAGCCTGAAGAAGTTTGATACGGATCAACTAGCGGAAAATGCTAATTGACATCGTGAGATACTCGATCTTTCACAGTACCACAATACAAATTTTGCAAACTGATCTGATTTGATCGAATTGCATGTGTAGCAACCACGCCACAATCTGAAACCAACATGTCCTCAACTTGCATAATTACTCTCTTGAGAGACCATGTAGTGGTCTACCTATGTTTATGATGAGTAATTGATTGTGTTTGAGCTTGTGATGCTAAGGTTTGAGTTTGATTTGAATTCATTTTGAATTTGAAGCAATTTAAGGTATCGTCAGGGTGGGCGACACTACTAGCCCTGGGGCGGTACTACTGGCCCTATGGTACTACCGGGCCTAGGTTGGCGATAGTTATTCATTTTTTGGGCTTAGGGAAATCAGCATTACTAGCCTTAGGGTGGTACTATCGGCCATTACATGGTGGTAGTATCAGGCAGCGGTACTACCAGCCCTAGGGAGAGGTAGTACCGGCCAGGCGGTACTACTGGTCTCTAGTTGATGGTAGTTATTTTTCAGAGCAGATTTTTATGAACTGGAAATTGAGTTTAAGTGATTTACACTACATATCTTTGTTGGGCAATATTATGTAATGTTTTTCTTGTCTATGATGGTTGCAGGACTTCGAAGCTAGCTCATGGTGAGGCGGAGAAGATCGGGACTAGGCTAGGAGAGCTGAGGTTCAGACGGTCAAGGTAACACCTAAGATGACTGAGGCTGGGGAGTCGGTGCAAGCCGTGAAGATAAGGAGCTATTGGTGATGGACATGCAGGCAACAGCAAGGTGGACTGAGACTAGGCTCAGGGAGAGTTAAGGTCCAAAACGATCCAGGAAGCCAGACTATCATAGTGAAGCGGTCAAAGACAAGTGGTGCACCAAGTGACTTGGGCCCATTTGCAAGCGAGGACGGTTCACGGGAGTCCGGACATGTGAAAGGCTTGGTAGAAAGTCACTAGGGCCACATGGAAGGCGATGAAGCACGAGCAATGCTTCGAATGGAAGGCAAAGACCAGTAGTAGGGTAAATTGGTAATTTGATCATTACCGGAGATCGAGGCAGTTTGAAAAATTACGGCGCTGGCCTAAGTGTTATAGGTCAAGGCAAAGAGGGCATGAACGCGAATTCCAGCTCATGGAGTGAATTGGAGCGTCACGGAGAAGACTGCTTTGAAAAACGTGTGTGTGTAAAACCTATTATATATTGAGTTATCAGGTTAGCCCATGTAAATGTAGATGGTACCCACTTGTGTAACCGAGTTAGGGTTGCCTATCCACAGGATTTGGATCAACCGATCAAAAGTTACACCATTTGTTGTTTTGAAATCGTGCTGATTTTCCTGTTCATCGCCTGTTGTTACTGTTCATTGGTAGTATCATTACTGTGGCACGGTAGTATCGGGGTACTATTCATCTGATGTAGTACCAACCAGGGGCTGATTTTCTTTAAAAAGTTGTTATTCGCTACTCTTTGATGAAATGAGGTTTTGGGTGGTTCTTTTACTGGGAAAATTTGTTGTTGATTATTCAACACCCCTCTAATCGTCATTTTTTGTCCTTCATCTCTCTATCTTGCTGATTTCCCTCTTAGTCTCCACGTCTCAATCTCTCTTTCTCCCTCACAGCAAAACAACTTCCATCAACTCTCACACAAAATCATATCTTAAGGCTTTTCTCTTCATCTCGCACAAAATCCTCCACTCACAGATGAGGTGCATCGGCACCGCTGTGCCAGTTCATGTGCTCATCGGAGAGGTTGGGAAGAGATATATGGAGTCGGCTGCTGCGTCTCGCTAGCTGCCACTGCCTTGTCACCGACTGCTAGACGCGGCCGCCGGATTTCGAGCCAGCTGCTTCATCATTGACCTCCACACCGCCACTGCCTCACGCTGCACCTCGTCTTCTCACGGGCCGCTCTACCCGCATGAGTAGGGGGGAGAGAGAGAGAGAGAGGGAGAGGGAGAGGGAGAGGGAGGGAGACCGAGACGGGATATAGAATGAGAGCGAGATGGATGGGTAAGGGAGGACGTGCGTGGGCCCATAAGTAGCTTGCAAGGGAGAACATGATTAGGAGAAGACAAGAGAGGAGATATTATATTTACTCAATTAATTATAATATAAATTGCTACAATGTTTTGTAACAAGCTATAGGTTGGAACTTGCAAGGGGAATGGATGCTAAATGGGCTTAAGAATCGGCAACATCAAGGTATGCATGCCCTATAAAATTGCTAATTTATTTGCTGCTATACTATGTTAAGATGTATGTACATCGTGCACCTTAAGCGCTTTGGCATTAAAAAGTGGTGAGTCGCCTCGCCTTATCACTTTAATAAGCTTGTTGATGATCACGTAAATTACGAACTATAAGTTTCCTTAACCAAAGAAAAATTGTGTCTGTATAGTGCACCGTTGGAATACCATTTGTGTAGAAGTAAAATCACATTAGCTCGTTTGTCAAAAGAAAAAAAAAATCACATTAGCTCGACGAGATATGTTCAATTACAGTGCATCAACTATATGCATGTTCTTTAAATTGAAGGACCTCTATTTTTAATAGAATTTCCTTTCTCACCATTGCAGAGTTGTGTGGCTACAACAACATTCTGAAGTACTGCGAAGCTGAAATTTTGAAAATAAATTTCTGAAGATCTGAATTATCATTGTGAGTACCTGTACACGGCAATTCTGGTGGCCCCTCAGAGTAAGTTATACAGCACGTGCAAAGATTCTTGTTTCATTTCCCCACGAGATGAAATCCCTGGTCTCTTGGTGAACCATCAATTATGCAACACACTGGTTCTGCCTTCCAAAGGGGAAAGAAGAATATTTCAGACATTGTACAAGCAAAGTATTTCAAAACTCTTGTATATAGATAAAAGCCAGCCATGAAAAGACAACCTGAAAATATGAGAAAGGATAGCTTCAGTGTCACAAAGAAAAATTGCATCATCTCATTTTTTTTGTGGTAATGCTAGTACTTCATCTTTTGTTCTCTGATCCGATACTTAGCATGTGTCAAACAGCAAAATTGACGGTGTTCCTGTAACACCTAGAAATTCTTTTAAAAAATTAGGGTTTTATCGGGTGCTTTAAAGAAGAGGCAAAATTTTATTTTTTTATCCGATGGCCGGTTGGACGATCGGAGATCGCGGATGCGTAGAGCTCGTTGAAATGATTCGTTTGACTTCTGATGCGTTTTATTTGGAGTTCGGATCGTAGAAGTCTGATTGGGCACTTGAGATAAAAAAAAGATTTAACCTAACCCTAGGGGGGCACCTCCTCCGTTTTCCCCTTCCTGGCCGCCCCTCCACTCCTCCCTCACCAGGTGCATCCCCTTCTCCCCTCTTCTGGTTGCCAAACCAGCCGCCCCTCACCCTCCCTCTCCTAGCCCCTCCCCCCTTCAATCCTTCCTCCTCCTGTGGAATTTGGAGTCCTACGCGGTTGATCTAAGGGCTTGGGGGAGCGAGGTAAGATCTCCTGGGTGAGTTTTCCCGTTGCTGGCATTGATTCCGTTCGGTATTTGTCGAATTTGTGGGTTAGGGGAAGGTGTTAGTGCTGGAAAACTCGTTTCTTTTCCTGTTTCAATTCAGGGCAGATTGAGCGGTCTCTGTTTTTCTGTGAATATCAGCATGTTAGTGACCGAATAAAATTGTGGGGTTCTAGGTTTGTTGCAGATGACTCTAAGATATTTCCACGGAGTCCTAATTTGCGATTTTTGGCCTGGCAGTTTAGGAGTTATAAATAATCAAAGCTAGCTGTCGTTGTGATGCTGAAAACCGGACAATATTGGATTGATCTGGAATTCGGCCATGTTAGTGGCAGAATGGTGTTGTCTGCCTATAGAAGAAGTTGTAGAGGATTTCTTAATCTTTTTAGATTGGTAAAATTAAGAATTTTCGTTGGGTAGAACTCCAAATATGAATTTTGGAAGTGGGTTGTTTGGTTTTGCTGTCAGATTGTGTAGCCGAGGTTTAGATCCTGATTAGGCCACTTTATTGATTTTTTTCTCCAAAGACCCATAACTAAGAAGTTGTAAAGGATATAAATATTTATTCTTGGGTGAAATTTTAGAATTTCATGATGAGTAGTTTTGGAGATATTCAGGTCTGATTGTCTGCTGGTCGAGATTGCTGACAGATTCTCAGTGCTGTCTTTAGAGGCCATTTAGGCAATCTTGCAGGCATGATAAAACTATATCTTCTCCAAAAAAGCTATAGCCCTCATTCTGTAGTTTTCAGAAATGTATTTTTTTTACTTTCATAGCAGTAGTATAAAAATAGATAAGAAAAAACAAGTACTGCTTCTTCTATCGATCAATTGCAAAGCGTGCAGTCTGTTGGCGTTTCTTCCTTTGCGGGAGTTTTGGGGCGTAGGATCATGTTGTTTACCTTTTGTTTATGTGTTTAAAGTGTTGGTGCTGATAGGTGGTTTTGAAATAGGTGGTGGTGCTTCAAGCCACACTTGAGGATTGCTGTCGCCGTCGTCGGAGGCAGGTAAATGTAGCGGTGGCTTTGCTACATCTTTGACTTGTTAATTTTCATCGCTCATATTTAAAATTTCAGAACCATGATGTTTACTTATGATCTGAAATATTGAGGTATTCTTCACTTTCAAGCGAGTGTAATCATTGCCTTATGTGTATTCATGAAGTGTGCCATCTCTTCACGGTTGTGAATAACGTTGAAGCATGTTTGGAAGGATATGTTATTTCTTTTGTACGCATATGCAGCATAACATGTAGACTTGCATAAGCATATACATTTGAAGTTATATCATGGACCTATGGTTGCGACTGTACCGGTACGGCATCGTGGGTTGTAGCTCTATACCTTCGGGTATGCAGGCAGTGGACATGGCATTGCATTCATATGCATTCATTGAAGAAGTGCAGTATGAATTATTTTTTTGTGGTTATGCAGTGAACTGTGGCATTGTCTTGTGATGATTCTATATTCTAATATTTTGATGCAATACCATGTTATAATTCTTGAGTAGATGTAAAATTAACTTGTCAAAGCAATAACTCTTGGTGAGATTTTTTTTTCAAATCTCACCCTTAAAATTTATCTTTCCCAAGTGCTTGGAGCATGTCATGAATGGTTAGGAGTAACTGCATGGACTTACACTTTATGTCTACAATCTTTATCACCATGATACTCTATGTTTAGTGTTTTAAAACTTAATTATCGTGTAACTAGAGTTTAAGTGAAATGCTATTGTTAAACGTTTGTTTCTCATACTGTTATTGAGTTATGTTATTATTGTTACCTTGTTATGCAATAATCTTTTTTTTCCGCGTTGTGCTTTGTTTTCAAAGGAGATGCCGCTACTTTTTTTAAAAAAAAAATCACTTGTAGGTTGTATCGTTTAGTAGCATCCCAGATTGTGGTGTCTGGGGTGTTACAGTCCGGCTGCTAAACCTTGCAGTTCTGAAGTCGCTCCCAAATTCAACCTTGGAGATGGGGATTCCGCGGTCGCACGGGTGATCCATCGGCAGTTGGCGATGCGCCGGCGGCAAGCGGCGGGCAGCCGGAGAGGCACCAACGGCGGGTGGAGAGCGGGCGCTGGTAACCAGCGGAAGCCAGAGACCGGCAATTCACCGACGGGTGGACGAACGCCCGACGAGACCAATGGCAGCCGGCGGCGGATGGGTGACGCGCTGGGCGCTGGCTGGGGGGCGCGTGAGATACTGAGATGTGGCGGCGCTCATCGTTCTGCCCCTAAACTCAATTCAAAATTATCCAAAATTGAAATCTGGTACTTTTTTTTTGTTATTAAAGCTAACGGCAACTCAATCATGTTTACGCTTAACAGTGCAGAGCATGCAGTAGTAGTACGTGCTTTGAACATAGTTTCATTTCATATTTGTCATCACAAATACAATCTAACTAGAGACTTCTGTCAACTGTACAATTGTTGCAGTATCATGTCGCTTTAGTCACAACTGCGGAGTATTGTCTTAAGTCTTAACTTTAAAGTACAATCGTGTCTAGCTAATTTATTGTACAATCAAACCACAGACTTCAGTCAGGCGTACAAGTGTTGTACTATCATATCACTTTGGTCACAACGCACGACAGCAGGTATTGTCTAAACTACAGTCTAACTACGTGCTCGGGACTAGGGCATTTTAGTCATACATTTTTCCCTGTTAACCCGAAGTCAAAATCTTTACTCCTTAAAAAAAATACTAGTGGTGGTTCATCGTCGTTCCTTTGATTCATCTGGCATCCCGCTACCCCTCTCACAAAAGTTTCTTGTGAAGTGTTGGCCCTTAGAAAAACTGAACAAAAACGATAACAAATCGAACCTAATGTTCTCCTCATGGTGATTGACCTTGCATCCTAGCCTCTGTAGCTCTTCTTGCATCACCTGCAAAGCACAGGCACGGATACCAACAGAAACATTAGACCAACAATTTCCAAGCATTGTATCAATAATAAGATTAAGTTGGGAGAAAAGGGAGCACCAGAAGCACACCTAACTATTAAACTCATATACCTGCAACGGCAAAGGAGTCTCCATGCTGCACTCTATAGATTGAGCCGCCACAGGTCAAATTGTACATGGAATTGAGAAGAAACAGGGCTCAGATACGTCAAGTACGTTCAAATGTGTGCATTTGAGAAGCACATAGAAAAAACTTAATAAAATGCTCTAATAAACCAACCAACTATTTAAAAACCAAAACAACAAACTCTAACAAACCAAAACTAAACGTAACAAACTCTATCCACTATGATCTTATCTACTTCAAAGTTCCTACCGATCCCTATTTCAAACCCCTGAACATAAGAAACTCCCTCACGAGTTCTTCAGCGTATTGCATATTCCCGTGCTGCCAGGGGCGGACCCAGCGGGGGGTTAGCCGGGGCTGGCTGTAACACCCTAAAATTTGCCATATTTTAAATTTTGGAGTTATTTTGATTTTTGAGAATTTTTGGAAATTTATTAGAATTTATTTGGATTTATTCAAATATGGTCATTCTTTAAGTCAATTAAAATAATATAAAAGTTTATGCAAAGTTTTATTGGAAATATTTTATTTGAGTTCAGAATGTCTCAAAATATGTTTCAGAATTTTTCTGGTATTTTGCTATTTATTTTGGTTTTGTTTATTTATCTGGTTTATTTTAAATCGAAAATGTTTTAAAAATGGAATGAACAGTGTTGGGCCGAAACCCAGCGCAGCCCAACCCATCGTGTCATCGGCCCACGCAGCCGCTCTGCCGAACCCTAGCCTCGCACCGTCCGATTGTGATCGCACGGTTGTGAGTGCGCCGCATCACCGTGCGTTGTTGGCCATCCGATCGAGTCCGCGTGGATGGTCGGGATGGAGCCACGTCGCTCGTCCGCGTTATCACCGGAGTAGATGCCGCCGACCGTTTCTGCCAGTTTCGCCGCCTGTAGCGTGCACGTCAAGGCGCTATTTAGTGCATCGCTGCCACCCTCGTGTTGCGCACACCGAGATGCTCTGTAGCCCTAGTGCACGCCTCCTGAGCCGCCGCCGTTTGCCTGCATGAGCTCGCCGTAGTTGCCGCACCACTCCGCCGTTGTTTTTGCCTCGTTCCGCTGCCACCGGTTCATCTCCGCCGTCGCTGAGGTCATCGGAGTAACGCCCTCGCCAAGCCGCGTCGAGCGGACCAGTTCTTCGCACCGGAGAGTCACCGTTGCGCCGCCGACTACGTCGTCTTCCTCAGCGCCGGCAACCTTTCTCTTCTGCGCCACCGTCAACCTCGCCGAACCCCGCCGACCGTTCGATCTGCAACGTGCTGCGCCAGTGAGTCCACATAGCTTTTCCTTGTTTAAAGCTTAGCGTTAGTCATGGCCGTAGATGTGTAGATGAACGGTTTAGATTAGATATGGTGTTTGTGCTTTAGATTAGATTTGGGCCGTTGGATCGTTTATGAACGAGTGAGATAATGCCGCGTCGCTCTGTTGCTCAGTAAACCGCTCGGGTAACGTACACCGTAGGATCAGATCTGAACGATGGAGGTTAGATCTGATGTTGCCAGGTGGATCTGCGCCGTTCATTTTGAATGTGCGGTGGAGATTGCGCTGTTCACTGAGCGAGTAGCAGGCCGCCGCGTGTCAGCGAGGAGTGCGAGGCGGTGCAGTGCGCGTGCGATCCCGCCGTTGAATTCAAACCAACCGTTGGATGCGTGATGCGTGTCTTCGCATGAGCCGAGGCATCGCCGAGTCGGTGTGTGTGCTAGCCGTTGGATTTGTGCACACCGTCAGATGCGTGACGTGTGGGGGCTTGGATCGCGAAGCGTCGTCGAGTCTGCGCGGGTGCTGACCGTTGGATCCGAAAGCCCCGCTCGATGGCCGACGCGTGTCACGCGGATTCCGACGTGTTTTAGTGTAGCGCGTGAGATCTGACCGTCGATTGGGAACGGTCGTGATGCTGACACATGTTCGTGCATGAATCTTGAGGCAAATCGAGTGACGTCAGCTGTGGGGCCAGGTGCTTTGTTCTATGGACCGAGTCCACCATGAACTAGAGCCGGACCGTGGACCCGGTCCACGGACCGAGGCGACGTGGCAACACCAGGAAATGCCACGTGACGGCTAACGTCGTGACGCAATAAATCGGGTTTTTCAGTTGAAAAATAATTATGTTAATTCCATTTATTCTTTTCAAATATTTGTAAACATTGAAAGGCTATAACTTCTGCATTTGAACTCCGATTGAGGTGATTCTAGTTTCTAAAAATTTGTAACATTGTGCTCTTTTTAATGGTGAATTTTATTTGAATTTTTTAGGCTATATAGTCTATTGTTTTGGTTTTTTATTGCATATATGATTTTTACGCGTAGACGCAAATTTGCCGAAAAGTTTCGAGGAAGAGTTCATCGCTCAAGATCAAGCTTCGGAACACGACCAGCAACTCTTTGAAGGCAAGCGATGCTTTGACCATTTTGATCCCAGTTTTTAAATATATTTTGCTTTGAAATTATGCATGCTAAATTAACTAACAATGAATTTAAATTAATTTGGGTAATGTAGTTAATGAACCCATATTGTTATTGCCACCTTGAAATTATTATTTGTGTGCCCTAAAATCATTGTCACCCTAGGATTGCTTGTATTGGTTGGATGTTAATATGATGTCAACATGGGGAAGGGTAGACCGTGATTAGATGCTTAGCCCTGTAACGGGTCTTGAATGACTTTTTGGAAAACATATTAATGTTGATTAATGAAATATGGAATGTATTTGAAAACGATGTGATGATGCTACGTGATGATATTGAAGTACGGAGACCTGTGTGGTTCTGTACCGATGTTGAGTTATTGTTGGCATGTGTTGCACAATAATAAACTGGGTGGGAAATAATTTACACTGGGGCAAGTGGCAAAAGGCTTTGTGCCAGGTGGGCCTGTGTGGCTATGGGTTGTTGAGTGTGTGAGTCTGTGCGTCACATTAGGTTGTGTGCCACTGTTGAGAGAAAGAAGTCTTGCCTTGGTCAGCTAAGGACTTCACCTTGCAAGTCTTTGATCTGAGTCAACCGTACAACCACATATCTGGTATGGGACAGACCTAGTTGATTAGAGTTCTGATATCTTTCCTCTGATACCTTGGGGTGACAGTACACGGGGGTGTATCTGTGTGGGGGAGCGTACCTGTGCTATGGCTTGTTGCCCATCCAACGGTGTTGGCTTGTACTATACTCCAGCTCTATGTGAGGGTGTGATAGTAAGGGCAATATCAGAGAGGTTCTTTGGTTAAGGTAGAGGTTCCTGAAAGGCTTTGTTGCAAACAATCACCTGTGTGGTGAGCGACTGCATCTGGAGGGTAAAGTGTACAACCTCTGCAGAGTGTAAAATCTATTCGAATAGCCGTGCTCGCGGTATTGAGCAATGCTCGAGGATTACAGTCAAGGGTTAGATCTTCAAAAATAAAATATGAAAAGGGTGGCTGTGTGTCAATGTTGAAAATGAATGGATTAAGGCTGTGTGCTGAGTTCTTATGGAGAAAAACCATTTGCAGAACTTAGTACTATTTATAACTGTTCCACTACTTTTAATCTAAATAAGATATTAGTTTAAAAATGTTGTTTAATGCAAAAGAACCAAATAAACCAATTCTTTGGAATAAGCCTTGCATATAGTAATAGCGCTGTATTCTGTGCATTACTTGTTGAGTGCCTTGAGTACTCACCCCCTTGCCTACCAACCCAACATCAGTGGAGGAGTCTACGCCAGTAGGGAGGATGAGTACAACGAAGAGCCGAACAATTAGGGAGCAAGCCCAGTCAGTTGCATGTGCAAGTTGATGGGTTCTACGACATCTCTTTGTTTTCCACTGTTATCTTTGTTACTCTAATAATGTAAACCCTGCATGGCTGATCTTATGTAAAGAGACCATAAGGTCGTATAACTCAGTTTATATAAATATTGCACTACTTATTAATGTATCGCTGTGAATGTCTGTGATGTTTAACCCTGTAAAGACTGTGTGCACTAGCATGATCCTGAACTAGTACTGAATACACAGAGGGTCTAGATTCTCATAATCGGGTCCCGATAGAGTTGGTATCAGACCAGGTTGACTGTAGGTCTTGACCCTAACTAGGTTAGCTGTGTTTAGGAGGATAAAACAATTTTTTAAAAAATTAACAATTTGAGCAAGAATATTAATGAAATCTCGACTTTTCTTTTCTCTCTTACTTCATATCTATGCTGAATTCTTACTATCATTCTTTGTTTATTTTTAACGAAGGTCTGTCCAAAGTTGTTTTGGCAGATGGTGAGGAGGATCCACACCTTTGGTAAGCGTGCTGGTGGTTACGCCGTGGAGCTTTGGAGGATGCTTCAGGTTCTTGGAGGTTTCGACAGGCCTCTCTACCGTGGCCGCACTTGGGCGGTCAACGATAGAGTCAGAGGCATGGCTACGGCGATCACTATCTACGCAAGGGAGCACACGGGAGCGATCCAGCCGTTCAACATCACGGTCCGAAGGGTTACCTTTGAGGCTGCGATACAGGAGTTCGCGCATCTGGCCATGAGGAGGATCGGTCAAGCATATGCCGGAGAGCTTCACGACACCATGTTTCGTTTGCACCCACAGGAAGGGGAGTTCCGGGAGGACAGCTTCACCTGGAGGGTGATGCGGTGGTCGTGCACCTGGCGCGATTCGCAGACGCCCAGGAGCAGGTGATGGACCAGACTGTCCACGAGCTGTATTCTGTCTATGCCGCTTTGGAGGCAGTTGAGTGGACCCTTCAGGAGACCAGGGCTTTCGCTTTTCAGCGGATTGGAGAGTTGGAGGACGCGCTCTACGCCGGACCGCCAGAGGTCTAGATGGAGCTCGACGAGGAGGACCCTGAGGAGCTGGTGCCCGAGCCGAAGGAGCTGGTTCTGGACCAGAAGGCTGAACTAGAGGGGAAAGATTCCTTAGCGCCAGCAGCAGCAGAGGGGGTGGTCACCAAGAACAGTTCACCCCGATGTTGGAGCACCCACCGGTGTACGCTCCGGGGGAGCCGCAGCCAGGTTGGCTCGGCGAATGATCGAGTCTAGTCGGGTGTAGTGTTGAGACTCAGGGTGTTTGAGTCGCGTCTTTTTGTTTTGGAATCACCATTAGGTGCGAGTCGTTGTTGAAATCTTAATGCTTGATTGTTGCTTGCTTTATTTCGTAAGTGTCTAGTATGCGTTACATTGCCCTTAGGCACTTGTGAGCAACCATACTATTTTACTAAACTAATAAAATTGTTAAAGAATTTAGGTTACACCTGTTCCCCCTATATAAGTTGCTTTACTTGTTTGTGCTTTCCTCTTCTTTTCTTAACCTTGGAAGTTCTCAACAGATGGTGAGGACTCGCGGTAATATTGGAGCCAGTAGAAGTGGAGCTAATCAAGCGAAAACCAGAATGAGGAACCAATTCCTCAACTGCCACAGGTTGATTTGCAGAATCTGGGAGCTTTTCTGGCTGCTCAACCCAGTTAATGAACACAATGATGCGGACTATGCAGCAGATCTCTAATCAAGCTGCTGCGAATGTTCAACAAGGGGGTAACCATGGACCACACCCCTATTCCAGATTGTTAGAATTCATGAGAACCCGTCCACCCACGTTCTCAGGCAATGCCAATCCGTTGGAAGCGGATGACTGGCTGAGGACGATCGAAAGGAAACTACACATAACTCAGTGTGTAGGACATGAGAGGGTACTCTATGCCTCTCATCAATTGAAAGGTACTGCCGCGGAATGGTGGGAAATTTCTGTGTAGCACATGAGGACCCACAAAGTATCACATGGGAGGAATTCACCACAACCTTCCGTCAATACCATGTACCAGAAGGTATTATGGATCTTAAGAAGGAAGAGTTCAGGAATCTCAAGCAGGGTGGCCAATCAGTGGCCGACTACCTGAATAAGTTCACCTAGTTGGCACGCTACGCACCAGAAGACGTAGCGATGGATAAGACTAGACAATCCCACTTTATGAAGGGATTGAACGCGGGACTGCAGGTGGGACTGATCACCCACACATTTCCTGACTTCTAGGAGCTGGTCAATAAGGCCCTCATCTTGGAAGATAAGCGCAAGGAGTTGGACGACAACAAAAAGCGCAGGATGGCGCAGCAAGGAGGTAATCAGGGTCAGCAGAGGCAGAGGACGGCACCTCAACAATTCGTCCGCTTCCAGCCCAGAGGGAGTGACAGGGCACCACTGCCGGCAAATCGTCCAGTGGGCTAAAATGTTCAAACTCCAGCCAGAACGGTGGTACAAGTTGGAGGAAATTCCCAGGCAACGGGAAGGCGTTGCTATCACTGCAACAAACTGGGGCACTTTGCCAATAACTTCCCTAAGAAGGGAGGTGTCACCCCCGTTCACTTTAACTTGGGGAACACACCCGCAAGGACTCCAGCGTCGAATGTGAATCGCGGAGCAACGTCATCGGCAACTCCGTCTCAAGCAACCACGCAAGGTCGAGTCAATCACATCACCGCGGATGAGGTCCAGAATGTTACGGACGTTGTACTGGGTAAGTTCCTAGTAAACTTAGTACCAGCTACTGTTTTATTTGATTTTGGAGCTTCACATTCATTTGTTTCCCGAGATTTTGCTGTTCAAAATGATTTGGATATTGTGAATCTTAAATGTGTGCTTGTAGTCCAATCCCCTGGATTAGAACTTCGATCCAAAGTAGGATGTTCTGGGGTAAGACTAATAATTAATGGAATAGAGTTCCTAGCGAATTTAATTATCCTGAATACCCAAACCCTGGATGTTATCCTGGGAATGGATTGGTTAACTAAGCACAAGGCAGTGTTGGACTGCGGACGAAGAGTCATATCAGTCGAGAACCCGGATGGAAAGAAGATTGAATTTGAAGCAACAACAGTGCAGGATGGACAGTTGATGGTCAACAGCATGAAGACCGTCAGCCTAGAGGATGTACCGGTAGTCAATGAATATTTGGATGTTTTTTCGGAGGATTTACCTGGGATGCCGCCGGATAGGGATATCGAGTTCGTTATAGAACTTGTACCAGGGACAGCTCCAATAGCTAAGAGACCCTACCGGATGTCCACAGATGAGTTAGTAGAATTGAAGAGCTGTTGGAAAAGGGATTTATAAGACCTAGTTCATCGCCTTGGGGAGCGCCAGTCCTGTTCGTCAAGAAGAAGGACGGGAGTTTTAGGATGTGTATAGACTATCGTGCACTCAATGATGTGATGATAAAGAATAAGTATCCGCTACCTAGGATTGATGATCTATTTGTTCAGTTGAGAAGAGCAAGAGTCTTCTCCAAGATCGATCTCCGATCAGGGTATCATCAGTTGAAGATCCGATCAGAGGATATACCAAAGACCGCATTTTCGTCAAGATATGGGCATTACGAGTTCACGGTCATGTCCTTTGGGTTGACGAATGCACCAGCGTACTTCATGAACTTAATGAATAAGGTTTTTATGGAATACCTGGATAAGTTCGTCGTTGTGTTTATAGATGATATCCTTGTCTACTCCAAGACGAGGGAAGAACACGCCGAGCATTTAAGGTTAGTCCTTGAAAAGTTAAGGGAACAACAGTTGCTTGCTAAATTTAGCAAATGCGACTTCTAGAAGAATAAGGTTGAATTTCTTGGGCATATAATGACTGCTGAAGGAGTTGCAGTAGATCCAAGTAAAGTAGAAATAGTATTGCATTGGGAGCCACCGAAGTCGGTAACCCAAATCCGTAGTTTCCTTAGAATGGCGGGATATTACCGTCGTTTCATAGAGGGATTCTCTACAATTGCAAGACCCCTTACGCAATTATTGAAGAAGGAAAAGAAATTCTTGTGGACATCAGAATGTGAAAAGAGTTTTTAGGAGTTGAAGAACGGTTAACGTCAGCACCGGTATTGGTCTTACCTGATGTTCATCAAAGCTTCAACATTTATTGTGATGCATCGCGTCAAGGACTGGGATGCGTATTGATGCAAAACAGAAAAGTAGTTGCATATGCATCGAGGCAATTGAGGCCACATGAGGAGAATTATCCGACCCATGATTTGGAATTGGCCGCCGTAGTGCATGCACTGAAGTTATGGCGTCATTATCTCATCGGAAACAGATGTGAAGTATATACCGATCATAAAAGTCTCAAGTATATTTTCACACAAGCTGACTTAAATATGAGGCAAAGAAGATGGCTAGAGTTGATTAAAGATTACAATATTGGAATCCATTACCATCCTGATAAAGCCAACATTGTGGTTGATGCCTTGAGTCGGAAGAGCCACAGTGTAAATATACTGTTGGAAACAAGTCAGGATGGGTTGAGTAAGGAATTTCAGAAGATGAGGTTGTAAGTGGTACCAGAAGGATTTTCGGCTACCTTGGAAGTAAGATCTACCCTGGAGGATCAGATCAGGGAAGGGCAAAGAGATGACGATAAGATCAAGAGAATTAAGTCAAAAATGGATGAGGGCAAGGCAAAGGATTTCGAACTAGATGAGCAAGGCACTATGTGGTTTAAAGGACGCATCTGTGTACCGAACAAAAAGGAACTGAAACAGTTAATTCTGGAGGAAGCTCATGACTCCAAGTATTCAATTCATCCAGGAAGTGTCAAAATGTACCAAGATCTGAAGGAAAGGTTTTGGTGGCCAAGCATGAAGCGTGAAGTGGCCGAATATGTTGCATTATGTGATATATGTTAAAGAGTCAAAGCTATGCATTAGAGGCTAGCAGGCCTACTACAACCCTTGAAGATACCTGAATGGAAATGAAAAGAAATCGGTATGGATTTCATAACTGGTTTACCCAAAACTCAGAGTGGGTATGACTCAATATGGGTCATAGTAGATCGTTTAACTAAAGTTGCACATTTCATACCGGTAAAGACCACTTACTCAGGAGACCAGTTAGCAGAATTATACATGGCAAGGATTGTTTGTCTACACGGAGTACCGAAGAAAATAGTGTCTGACAGAGGTATTCAATTTACCTCAAGATTTTGGGGTAAACTACATGAGGCAATGGGAACTTGTCTAAATTTCAGCACAGCATACCATCCACAGACAGATGGTCAAACTGAGAGAGTTAACCAGATATTGGAAGCTATGCTGAGAGTTTGTGCTTTAGCATATTCTACTTCTTGGGACAAGTGTTTGCCCTATGCTGAGTTTAGCTACAATAACAGTTATTAGGCAAGTTTACAGATGTCTCCATTTGAAGCTCAGTATGGCCGATCCTGTCGAACACCGTTGAACTGGAATGAGACCGGTGAATGACATGTTTTTGGTCCGGATATACTTCAGAGAGCGGAAGAACAGATCGCTATAATCAGGGAAAGACTGAAGATTGCTCAATCAAGGCAGAAGAGTTATGCCGATAATTGTCGCACGGATTTGAGCTTCGAACCTGAAGATTTTGTGTATCTCGGAGTTACACCACTCAAGGGAGTCAAAAGTTTTCATGCAAAAGGGAAACTCGCACCCAGATATGTCAGACCATTCAAGATCCTGAGTCACAGAGGCGAAGTTGCATACCAATTGGAGCTGCCGCAGTCACTGGTAGGAGTACATGATGTATTCCATGTGTCACAATTGAAGAAATGTCTTCGAATACCAGAAGAACAAACACCTTTGGAAGCAATCGAGTTGCAAGAAGATTTGACTTATAAGGAGCATCCGGTGAAGATTCTAGACACAATGGACAGAGAAACAAGGAACAAGTCGACACGCTTTTGCAGGGTCCAGTGGAGCAATCACTCGAAAAGTGAAGCAACTTGGGAACGAGAAGAAGACCTGAAAAAGGAGTTTCCTGACCTATTCCGTAGTCAGCCCTAAATCTCGGGGTCGAGATTCTGTTAGGGGGGGAGGTTTGTAACACCCTAAAATTTGCCATATTTTAAATTTTGGAGTTATTTTGATTTTTGAGAATTTTTGGAAATTTATTGGAATTTATTTGGATTTATTCAAATATGGTCATTCTTGAAGTCAATTAAAATAATATAAAAGTTTATGCAAAGTTTTATTGGAAATATTTTATTTGAGTTCAGAATGTCTCAAAATATTTTCCAGAATTGTTCTGAAATTTTTCCGGGTATTTTGCTATTTATTTTCGCTTTGTTTATTTATCTGATTTATTTTAAATCGAAAATGTTTTAAAAATGAAATGAACAGTGTTGGGCCGAAACCCTGCGCAGCCCAACCCATCGCGTCGTCGGCCCGCGCAGCCGCGCCGCCGAACCCTAGTGTTGTTGGCCATCCGATCAAGTTCGCGTGGATGGTCGGGATGGAGCCACGTCACTCGTCCGCGTTATCACCGGAGTAGATGCCGCCGACCGTTACCGCCGGTTTCGTCGCCTGTAGCGCGCACGTCAAGGTGCTATTTAGTGCACCGCTGCCACCCCCGTGTTGCGCACACCGAGACGCTTCTGTAGATCTAGTGCACGCCTCCCGAGCAGCCGCCGTTTGCCTACACGAGCTCGCCGTAGTTGCCGCACCACTCCGCTGTTGTTTTTGCCTCGTTCCACCGCCGCCGGTTCATCTCCGCCGTCGCCGAGGTCACCGGAGTAATGCGCTCGCCAAGCCGCGTCGAGCGGACCAGTTCTTCGCACCGGAGAGTCACCGTTGTGCCGCCGACTGCGTCATCTTCCTCCGCACCGACAACCTTTCTCTTCTGCGCCACCGTCGACCTCGCCGAGCGCCGCTGATCGTTCGATCTGCATCGTGCCGCGCTGAAAGTTCAAGCTCCATTAGTTTGGTTTTGGTGTTAATGACAAATCTAATATTGAAACTAACTCTTTTGTTGAGTTTAACTCCCTTTAGTCGCTTTTGGATGAAAAAGATGGAAATATCAAAGGTATACATTCGAGTTCATATTATTATATCTTGTTGCATTCCTTGGATATAATATTCATGATCATATTGATAAATCTAAATATGAGACTAACTCTTTTATTGAGTATATCTTTGATTAGTCTTATCTCATTGAAAAATGGAAATCCCAAAGGTATGCATCCAATACAACTCTATTATTTCTAGATGCATTCCTTGGATTCAAGTTAAAGAATGAACTGTACCATTATTTAGACCTCAAGATGTGCATTAATGTTTCAATTCCATATATACATGAATGCATTCATTTAGGGGGAGTTCATACTTTACCTTGATATTTCAATAGTATTGATCTATTTCATCTTTCTATATCAAGGATCATTACTTTGAAATAATCCTTTGAGTATATGTAACTTGTGTAGTTGTAGTATACTCATGTTAATATAGGATAAACTCAAATATTATCTAAGATTGATTATGTGCATATTGATTCCAAGTCCAATTATTTATATGCACATATTTAATGGAGTTTATTCTATAGTTGACGGTATTAAGAGTATTGATCCCTTTCCACCACTCCAATATAATTTGGATCATTACTTAGTAACCATCAAAATGAGTATATGAAGCTTGTGTAGTTAATATATACTCATGTCAATTTAAATGAAATTTAAATTGAGTTCGGTTGTCTTTCAATCAATCAAAGAACACTTCATCATGTGTTGATGGTGTTTCTTCATTGGTTAAGAACAAGCGAAAAGTTCTTGAGTATAATGAAGCATTAGTTGCATCAAAGTACCCAAGACACATTTAAATCATTCAAATTGATTAGGGTTGTGCTCAATCGATCATGGGGGCATCCATTATGTGTTAATGGAGTGCAATTGATGATTGAGGCAACCGTGTTTGTTGGACTAACAATCTTCCATGAGTTGTGAAGTAGGTTGAGTCGAAGAAAATGAAGAATTGTGAGAAAGAAGTCAGCATGTGTTGATAAGCTTCAAGGATGAATCCCAAAGTAAAATGAAGCTAGAGAAGGTTCATCGTGTGTTGAAGAACAAGAAGAAAGGACCCGGCTTGGAGAGAAGATGATGGAAATCATAAAAGATCCAAGTGGATGTGCTAGAGGCAAAGGTATAACTAGTTAGGGCTAAGGATGTGTTCCTAGTCTTTTAGCGGTCTTGGTTTTTGGATGGGAGACCAGGTTGCTAGTTAGGTGCCGTACTATTAATAGGGGTTAAGTATTTCGGAATGACTTAGGATCGGACGTCTGATTTTTTCGGACGCTCTGAAACATTTTTTTTCACGTATGAAACATTTTCTTCGTACGCATGCAACATTTTTCCTTCGATAACAGTAGAAATGTTCGCGCAAAACAAAATGTTGCAGACGTTGAAAAAAAATGTTGCACGCGTGAGAAAAAAATGTTGCAAGACGTGTCCGATAAAATGAACAGTAATCGGACGTCCGATTGCTAATATCTCCCTAAGTATTTTAGCTTGAGCTTCATCATGTGTTGATGAACTCAATCCAGTTCACTCTAGCTCACTCTCTTGGTTGGTTCTTGCATGAGCTAAGTATTTGCATGTGTTGCAAATAAGGGAGCTCATGCTTGCTTCTTATTGAATCTTGATTTGGTTTTTGTATAGAGCTATGGATTTGTATGTGTTGCAAAAGGGAGATAGCTTATGCAAGTTGATTTATGTGGTTGTTTGTATGGAGCTAGATATTTGCATGTGTTGCAAATAGAGAGCTCGTGCATCGGAGTCTTAGCTTGTGATATTGATCATGTGTTGATCATCACAAAGGCTAAGATATATTTATGTTTTGTGTTTGCAAAATGAGTTTTTGCAAAATATGGTTTAATTGGATCTTATCTTAGAGCATATGAATAGGGTTTGCAAATATGTTTGCGAATTGGTTTGATCATGTGTTGATCATCACATGGCTCAAAGATATGATCTTGATTACTCTTGTTCGTAAGATTTATATTTGCAAATATGGTTTGCAAATTATTTGTGTTCATGCATTTGATATTGGAGCATGTGATTAGAATTTGCAAATGTATTTTGCAAAATTGTTTTGATCATGAGTTGATCATCGCATGGCTCAATATTTGATCTTATTGACTCTTACTAGCTTGTAGTCATGCCCTTGATCTAGTCTATGTGAGAGATTTCGAAATACCAGATTTTAGACTTGAATGACTACATTAGAGTCTTTGTTTTTATGATATTTAAAAATATCTATGGTTGCTTAAATATTGAAAATTGGTGGAGATTATAGCCCTCGTGATAAGCTTCGCATAGAATCAAAAATCACCTAAATCGGAGTTCGAAGAAAAAAGTTATGACAGTTTTTCTGCAGTTACATGTGGCAGTGCCGCCCCAGCCGGAGCGGCACTACCGACCCTACTTTTGGTAGTTATTTGCCCGAGAAGGTGTTTTTGAGTCTAAAGGCCCGTAGTACCGGTCCTAGATGGGCGGTAGTGCCGGTGTTACTGTAGCAACGGCTAGTTTTAGTGCATTCAATGTCTATTTTACTCCTAAATGGCTAGTTTTCTTTGTTAGGCTATAAAAGGAGGCTTTGGGGGGCCATTTGCTGAAGGTTGGACTTATTGAGAGTCTTGTGGGAGGTGTTGCATGTGTTGCTCTCTTCCATTTGGTTTTTGAGCTCAGAGTGAGCTCTAATTGCATGTGTTGCAATTAGGAGAGGATTAAGAGCCTCTTGTGCATGTGTTGCACTTGAGGGGAGCCTTGTGCATGTGTTGCACTCAGTGATAACCATTATACATGTGTTGTACTTGGTGAAGCTCAAGCTAGAGGGCTTGACTTGTTAATCTTGTTGTTTGCCGACACCTAGACGGCGTGTGGAGGTGTCGTGCGCGGTGACCTTCTCAAGGAGATTGTGAGAGGGCCCGGCAACGTTGTGAAGGTCGGAGCTCACCTACCCAGAGGGGAAAGAGCTACCATTAGTGGAATCGAGGCGGTTGCTCAATTTGTGGAGCCAGTCCAAAGTGGTTTGGGCTTGCCTCAACGTGGATTAGGGGAGACCGACAAGTCTCCGAACACCACGGTAAAAAGTGTTATGTCTCCTTGTGTATGCTTGCAATTCCTTATTTACATTATTGCAATTTACATTCCTAGAATTAAATTGCTTGCTTGTCTTTAGGAATGTAATTTATTGTTAGAGACATAATTAGTTAGTGCACTTGATGAGCCTAGTTGATTTAGGCTTTAATTTGTCAAAACCTTAGTTTATCGCTTTCGCATATATTATCATTTAGGTTTTGACATAAGGGTACTTAGGCAAGATTTTAATTAATCGTAGAAGAATTTTTAAAGACGCCTATTCACCCCCTCTAGTCGGCATCCTCGATCTTACACGCGCCGGTGAGTCCACGTAGCTTTTCCTTGTTTAAAGCTTAGCGTTAGTCGTGGCAGTATATGCGTAGATGAACTGTTTAGATTAGATCTGGTGTTTGTGCTTTAGATTAGATCTGGGCCGTTGGATCGTTTATGAACGAGTGAGATAGTGCCGCGTCGCTCTGTTGCTCAGTAAACCGCTCGGGTAACGTACACCGTAGGATCAGATCTGAACGATGGAGGTTAGATTTGATGTTGCCAGGTGGATCTGCGCCATTCATTTTGAATGTGCGGTGGAGATTGCGTTGTTCGCTGAGCGAGTAGCAGGCCACTGCGTGTCAGCGAGGAGTGCGAGGCGGTGCAGTGCGCGCGCGTGATCCCGCTGTTGAATTCAAACCAACAGTTTGATGCGTGACGCGTGTCTTCGCGTGAGCCCAGGCATCGTCGAGTTGGTGTGTGTGCTGGCCGTTGGATTTGTGAGCACCATCGGATGCGTGACGCGTGGGGGCGTGGAGCGCGAAGCGTCACCGAGTCCGCGCAGGTGCTAACCGTTGGATCCGAAAGCCCCGCTCGATGGTCGACGCGTGTCACGCGGATTCCGACGCATCTCAGTGTAGCGCATGAGATCTGACCGTCGAGGAAGAGTTCATCGCTCAAGATCTAGCTTCGGAACACGACCAGCAACTCTTTGAAGGCAAGTGATGCTTTGACCATTTTGATCCCAGCTTTTAAATGTATTTTTCTTTGAAATTATGCATGCTAAATTAATTAAAAATGAATTTAAAGTAATTTGGGTAATGTAGTTAATGAACCCATATTGTTATTGCCACCTTGAAATTATTATTTGTGTGCCCTAAAATCATTGTCAACCTAGGATTGCTTGTATTGGTTGGATGTTAATATGATGCCAACACGGAGAAGGCTAGACCGTGATTAGATGCTTAGCCCTGTAACGGGTCATGAATGACTTTTTGGAAAACATATTAATGTTAATTAATGAAATAAACGATGTGATGATGCTACGTGATGATATTGAAGTACGGAGACCTGTGTGGTTCTGTACCAATGTTGAGTTATTGTTCGCATGTGTTGCACAATAATCAACTTGGTGGGAAATGATTTAGACTGGGGCAAGTGGCAAGAGGCTTTATGCCAGGTGGGCCTGTGTGGCTATGGGTTGTTGAGTGTGTGAGTCTGTGCGTCACATTAGGTTGTGTGTCACTGTTGAGAGAAGGAAGTCTTGCCTTGGTCAGCTAAGGACTTCACCTTGCAAGTCTTTGATCTGAGTCAACCGTACAACCACATCTTTGGTATGGGATAGACCTAGTTGATTAGGGTTCTGATATCTTTCTTCTGATACCTCGGGGTGACAGTACACGGGGGTGTATCTGTGTGGGGGAGCATACCTGTGCTACAACTTGGTACCCATCCAACGGTGTTGGCATGTACTATACTCCAACTCTATGTGAGGGTGTGATAGAAAGGGCAATACCGGAGAGGTTCTTTAGTTAAGGTAGAGGTTCCTAAAAGGCTTTGTTGCGGACAATCACCTGTGTGGTGAGCGGCTGCATCTTGAGGGTAAAGTGTACAACCTCTGCAGAGTGTAAAATCTATTCGAATAGCCGTGCTCGCGGTATTGAGCAATGCTCGGGGATTACAGTCAAGGGTTAGATCTTCAAAAATAAAATGTGGAAAGGGTGGCTGTGTGCTAATGTTGAAAATGAATGGATTAAGGCCGTGTGTTGAGTTCTTATGGAGAAAAACCATTTGCAGAACTTAGTACTATTTATAACTGTTCCACTGCTTTTAATCTAAATAAGATATTAGTTTAAAAATGTTGTTTAATGCAAAAGAAACAAATAAACCAATTCTTTGGAATAAGCCTTGCATATAGTAATAGTGTTGTATTCTGTGCATTACTTGTTGAGTGCCTTGAGTACTCGCTCCCTTGCCTACCAACCCAACATCAGTGGAGGAGTCTACGCCAGCACGGGAGGATGAGTACAACGAAGAGCCGGACAATTAGGGAGCAAGCCCAGTCAGTTGCCTGTGGCAAGTTGATGGTTTCTATGACATCTCTTTGTTTTCCGCTGTTATCTTTGTTACTCTAATAATGTAAGCCCTGCGTGGTTGATCTTATGTAAGGAGACCATAAGGTCATACAACCCAGTTTATATAAATGTTGCACTACTTATTAATGTATCGCTGTGAATGTCTGTGATGTTTAACCCTGTAAAGACTGTGTGCACTAGCGTGATCCTGGACTTGTGCTGAATACACAGAGGGTCCAGATTCTCAGAATCGGGTCCCGACACTAGCGCACCCCCTGCCGTCGGCCGGCCCATGGGTACCCCACTGGCACCCCCAACCCAGAGAGCGGCGAGGAGGCGAGAGGCGAGAGCGGTGGCCAAACGGACGAAGGAGACCCGAGCAGTGAGGCCTGTTGCCTTGGCGCTGCCCCGGAGCTCGTTGCTTGCCGCACCAGCCTCGGCCTGCTGCTACCTCGGCACTGTGCCCGTCTGCACTATGCAGCGTTGCCTACGGCGTCGCCTTTCGCCGAGCCGCCTCAGCCTCGCCGCGCGTCGAGCTCGCCGCCTCTCTTGCAGCGTTGCGTGATGAAAGATGCAACCGGTAAAGCGGACTTTCGTCTTCTGTCTTGCTCTTAAACTCTTGAGTCTCCTCTGCTTAGAACGCAACTCTGTTCTGGAAAAATTGAAGACACAAAACAGGAAACAAAATGATGATGGAAGGAAGAAAGACAAGTAATTTTGGTGCTGCAATCCAACCTCAGATTTTTTTATTTCCCATTGCTCATATATATAATCTAAAGATTACAATCTCTTCTAGATAAGATTTTATCTGACAAAGCAAAAACTAAGTGGAACTAAAACTCCTAACAGATAAGTCTAGCGTGCAATACTGTAGCACAACCAAAAACAAAAAACAAATCGCAACAGGCAAAAACTGACTCTAGACTTGAAGCTAGACTCCTGAAACATGGAAACCTGACTTATCTACAAACTGCATAACTTCTATTAACGGGAGAATATATATTGCTAGCTGTCAAAGGTTTAACCAATAGCCGCGTCATCTTCGGTGAGCACCCTATAAAATTTTATCTTGGATCCGCCACTGCATGCTGCTACGTTTGCCACCATCGCCACCAACTGCACTCGTGTCCCTTGTGCACTACAATCAATCTAACGTGGAGGAGAAGCCCCAGGAGATCTTCACAAAGCCATCAAGGTAAATAACACTCTTACCTATCAACAAGTAGTGAAAGTAAAAGTTAAGCTTTCAACAAGCTATTATTTCAAGGAGGAGTGTGGTGAATCATGGTGGGCCATATCGATGTCTGTCTTCCTCATGGTTGCCCACCAGTTGAGCCAACTAGATAATCATACGTGGCGTGCCACGCCGCGGGCGCCGCTCTCCACGCGAGCAAATCGAGAAAATATGCGATTGCTGCTCTCTACGCGAGCAAATCGAGGAAACACGCAAAACGGTTGAAAGGATACAATCCGCGATTTCGCTGGAACGGAAGGTCCGCCTCGGGAAAAACGTAAAACGGGAAAAATGACATAAACTTTTTTTTCGAAAAAGGACCTAAACAGAATTTTTGTGTTTTCCAAAAAAGGACTTAAACGTAATGCTAGAAAAATGCAAAAAGGACCAAAATGCAATGTATATCTTTTTTCGAAAAAAAAGGACCTGAATGTATTTTTTTCTTGAAAAGGACCTGAATGTAAAGGTAAATAACACTCTTACCTATCAACAAGTAGTGAAAGTAAAAGTTAAGCTTTCAACAAGCTATTATTTCAAGGAGGAGTGTGGTGAATCATGGTGGGCCATATCGATGTCTGTCTTCCTCATGGTTGCCCACCAGTTGAGCCAACTAGATAATCATACGTGGCGTGCCACGCCGCGGGCGCCGCTCTCCACGCGAGCAAATCGAGAAAATATGCGATTGCTGCTCTCTACGCGAGCAAATCGAGGAAACACGCAAAACGGTTGAAAGGATACAATCCTCGATTTCGCTGGAACGGAAGGTCCGCCTCGGGAAAAACGTAAAACGGGAAAAATGACATAAACTTTTTTTTCGAAAAAGGACCTAAACAGAATTTTTGTGTTTTCCAAAAAAGGACTTAAACGTAATGCTAGAAAAATGCAAAAAGGACCAAAATGCAATGTATATCTTTTTTCGAAAAAAAAGGACCTGAATGTATTTTTTTCTTGAAAAGGACCTAAACGTAATTTTGATTTTCTGTAAAAGGACCCAAGCGCAATGCCTAAAAACGCATAAAGGACCTAAACGTAATATATATTCTTTTTCAAAAAAAAGACCTAATCGTATTTTTTTCCCGAAAAAAGACCTAACCGTAATTTTTTTCGGGAAAAGGACCCAAATGTAATTTTTTTCGCTGCTCGGCTCGATCCGCGAGCCGAGCCAGCTCAAAGCAACTAGAGCCTGGGAATCCTTTGACATTTAGTGGAGGTATGATACCTACAGGTTCATATATCTATCATATATTGAGCACTACATATTGCTTCATCTTCACAAAGCCTTCAAGGTAAACAATGCTATTACCAGTCAGCAAATAGTGAAAGTATTAAAAGCTAGGTCAAACAGTGAAAGTATAAAAGCTAGGTCTTCTTCACAAAAATTTAACCGTTGAATCAACAAGTCAGGATTTCTTACAAATCTTTATCTTTACTCATTTAAAAGAAGGTATTGGTGGTGGTTCACCACCCCTCACAATTATATTTGGTGGTGGTTCATCAGGCATCCCACCACCCCTCTCACAATCATTTGGCACCTAGAGGTGGGCTTTTTCCCCTTCTCTTCAGTCCTATTGTGAACTGCTGGCATTTAGAAAAAACTAAACAAAAACAAACTCTAACAAACCAAAACTATATGTAACAAACTTTATCTAGTAGGATCTTATCTACTTCAAAGTTCCTGACGATCTCAGTAGACAATTTTGACTCATAAGCTTGCAGCCTATTTTGTGAAACCCCTAAACATAAGAAACTCCCTCTTCAGTTTTTGCATGATACGGTGAAGCTTGGAGAGCACTGGCATGGCTAGAGAAGTTACAATCTAAGCGAGATACTGCGATAGCAACATGGCTCCAAGTTAGTTCGAGTCTATCATCTCGGTCACCGTTTATCCCCCACCAATTCCAAAGCAAACAGCAGAAAAGATAACAAAAAACACTGTGCTGATGTGTTGTTAATATACCTGTCTTTTGGTGTAAGTCCCGTATGGGTTGAACTTGCACCTAGATTAGCAAGATTCATCCTCTCACAACTGATGAATGGACTATGCCTTGAATTCATAGCTTTTCATGATCAGACTTCACTTGAAAATCTCAACTGATACTAGGCTGCCAATAAACCACGCCTAAACAGAGCGTTATATGGTCATGCTCCCTTATCTACTCATGAGCTTTCTAGAGAATGCCCCATCCTTGTGAACTGCGACCTCACAGTTAGGCTCAAGTAGGTGTATTCATTATAGGTATCCTGTAGACCAATACCTTTTTCCTTTGACACTAGAATACATTAAGGCTTTAAGCCAACCTTCCATACAGTCGAGAGTACTTTGTCTATTAGGACATAGGTACAAATTTAATAATATGTACTCTCTTGTTACAACATCAACTTGTTTTTCCCATTATCTAATTCACGGGATCTCCGATCAGGAAGATATGGGTTACCATTGTGGTGTAACTGAAGTGGGCCTCATACCCATGTCCATAGATGCAATGGAAATCGCCTTCCTTGCAAGTCCTTTTGTAAAAGGATCTGCCAGATTTTTCTCAGTATGAATATAATTCACAGCAATAACTCTGGAGTTTCTCAATTTTCTGACAGTTTTGAGCCTACGCTTCACATATTTGGAGGACTTCATGTTATCCTTAGTACTCATAACCTTAGTCAATACTGTTTGGTTATCGCAGTACATTAGGATTGGCAGTATTGGTTTCTCAACCAATGGCAAGTCCAACATTAGCTCTCTAAGCCATTCAGCCTCAACAGTGGCTGTGTCTAGTGCTACGAGTTCAGCTTCCATGGTTGACCTCGTCAATATGGTCTGTTTGCAAGACCTCCATGAAGCTATGACACCGACTAAAGTAAAAATATAGCCACTTGTAGCTTTGATCTCATCGCATCGAGATCCAATTGGAATCACTATATCCTTCTAAAGCAGATGGATACCCGGTATAGTGTATTCCATAAGATGTTGTGCCTCTCAAGTAGCGCAACACCCTTTCAAGTGCCTCCCAATGATCATCTCACAGGTTAGATGTAAACCGGCTTAATTTGCTCACAGCAAATGAGATATCAGGTCTTGTGGCACCAGCTAGATACATAAGGGACCCAATAATTTGTGAATATCTCAATTGATCTTTTCCTAACCCTTGATTTTTCCGAAGCTTAACACTTGGATCATAAGGTGTTGGGGAGATTTTGCAATTCTCAAACCCGAATTGACTCAAAATTTTCTCAGCATAATGGGATTGGTGCAAAATGATCCCATCCTCATTCTTGATCAATTTAATATTCAGAATAACATCTGCCTCTCCCAAGTCTTTCATATCAAAGCATCGAGATAAGAAAGTTTTGACCTCGTCAATTACAGCAGTGTTTGTCCCAAATATAAGTATGTCATCAACATACAAACACAAAATAACACATTGACCCCCACCATAACGATAGTATACACACTTATCTGCCTCATTAACAGCAAAACTAGTAGATGTCAAAGTTTTATCAAACTTTTCGTGCCATTGCTTAGGAGCCTGCTTTAGGCCATACAAGGATTTTAATAATTTGCACACTTTATTTTCCTGTCCAGTAATCACATAACCATCTGGTTGCTCCATATATATTTCTTCCTCCAACTCTCCATTAAGGAAAATTGTCTTTACATCCATTTGATGGACGTGTAGACCATGGGAAGCAGCTAATGCAATGAGCACTCTAATGGTGGTTAATCTGGCAACAGGAGAATAAGTATCAAAATAATCCTCTCCGTTTTCTAGGTATAACCCTTGGCCATAAGTCTTGCCTTGTACTTATCAACAGTACCATCAGGCCTCATCTTCTTTTTGAAGATCCACTTGCATCCAACAGGTTTGCACCCACTAGGAAGATTAGTGATCTTCCAAGTCCCGTTAGCCATTATGGAATCCATCTCGCTACGAACCGCCTCTTTCCAATACTCAGCATCAGGATGTGCATAAGCCTCTGAAAGAGATTTTGGCACATCATCCACGAGGTATACAATAAAATCGTCGCCAAAGGTTTTCTCAACCCTTTGTCTCTTTCTCCTACGAGGAGCCTCTGCGACTGAATTGTTATCCTCCTCAGAGATATCTTCTACTGGTAGTGTATCACTTATTAGTTCAGAAATAGTGGTAGGTTCAACATTATTATTATTATTATTATTATTATTATTATTATTATTATTATTATTATTATTATCAGTTTGATTATTCTCAGTTTGTGAAGTACTACCTGCTGGTCTCATAGGATAAATATCCTAAAAATGAAGTATCTCTGGACTCCATTATTATGTTAGCAATAATCTCAGGAGATTCTGATTTTACTACTAAAAATCTATAGGCCGTGCTATTATGTTCATATCCTAGAAAAATACAATCGACTGTTTTAGGTCCAAGCTTTCTCTTTTTCTGCAATGGTATATTGACTTTCGCCAAACACCCCCAAGTTCGCAGGACATTAACATTGGGCTTTCTCCCCTTCCATCCCTCATACGGAGTAATCTCACACTTTTTAGTGGTTACTCTGTTTAGGAAAAAAATTGCTGTTAATATAGCTTCCCCCACCACATTTTAGGCATACCGACACTCTCCAACATGGCATTCACCAAGTCCGTTAGTGTTCGGTTTTTCCTCTCAGCTACCCCATTTGATTGGGGAGAATATGGTGGTGTAACTTCATGGATTATAAAATGCTCAGAACAGAACTGAGAGAATTCATAAGAGATATACTCTCCTCCACGATCAGACCTTAGTATTTTAATTTTCTTTTCTAGTTGGTTCTCAACCTCGACCTTATAAATTTTGAAGTAGTTTAAAGCTTCATCCTTTGTTTTCAGCAAATACACATAACAAAAACGTGTTGCATCATCTATAAAAGTTAGAAAATATCTTTTGCCTCCTTTTGTCAACAATCCATCATCTCACACAGATCAGAATGGACAAGATCTAGTGGTGCCAAGTTCTTTTCTTCCTCTAATCCCTTAAAGGGTTTTCTAGGTTGCTTTGCTTGCACACAAGAATGGCACTTTGATCCTTTGACAATATCACATTTTGGAATTAATTGTAATTTGGACATTCGAGCAATGCTATCAAAACCAATATGACAAAAACGAGAATGCCAAATATTGGCCTCACATTTATTCAAACCAGTTGCAATATTCATATTATAACAAGACTCTAGAGTACTGAGGCGGAACAAGCCTCCACTCTCATAGCCTTTACCAACAAAGTTCCCACACTTTGATACTACAACTTTATTTGACTCAAATACTAGCTTATAACCATCCCTGCATAGGAGAGAACCACTAACGAGGTTCTTTTTTATTGTTGGCGCATGCTGCACGTTCTTCAAGTGGACAATCTTCCCTGAAGTAAGCCTCAGATCCACCGTGCCAACACCAAAGAACAGAAGCATACGACCCGTTCCCCATTAGGACGGAGGAAGCCCCGGCTGCCTGGTAAGAAGAAAATAAGGAAACATCAGAACACACGTGAACATTAGTACCAGTATCAACCCACCAATCAGTGGATTGACATGCTGAAAAGACAACAGGAGAATTACCATACCCTCCTGAAGTCGAGGCCTCGCCTATGGTCACGTTGGCATTTTTCTTGCCCAATTCATTTGTCCTGTTTTTGCGATAGCGACAGTCTTTTGCCATATGACCGTCCTTTCCGCACACGAAACAGGTGATGTTCTTCATGTCCCTTTTCTCAATTTTCTTCTTTTTAAAGCTAGTTGTCTTGTTTGGTTTATGGCCTTTGAAGTTCTTGCCATATGATTTCTTCTCAACGACATTGGCATTGTTCTAATTAGAGGTGCTTGGTGCATCTTTTGCTCTTGCCTTTTCTTCCACATCAAGGGCTGCAATGAGATCCTCAATAGAAATCTCTTCCCTCTTATGCTTTAAGCTAGTGGCAAAATCCCGCCAAGATGAGGGAAGTTTGGCAACAATGCCCGCAGCCACAAACTTAAGAGGCAATGCACAACCCAAATGCGCAATCTCGCCAACTAGTAGCTGGAGGTCGTGTGCTTGTGCAACAATGGACTTAGCATCATCCATGCTAAAATCGAAAAATTGCTCACACACGTACAACCAGTGACTAGCTTCAGCTTCGGCATACTTTTGGTCAAGTGCATCCCACAACTCAGTGGCAGATGTGTAGTTCATATACACATCATAGAGCTGATCTGCCAAAATAGTGAGAAGGCAGCCTAGTGCAGTGTTGTTCGCACTATCAAAGCGCATGTTTCGTCAAGCAGTAAATGGATCACGTGGGTGGATTACCCACCACAGCCCCAATGACATAAGCCAAAACTTGGCCCTTGTCTGCCATCTACGGAAGTTCACACCTGAAAACCTCTCAGGTTTCATTGCATCCGAAGCACCAGCCATTACTGAATCACAAAAATATTCGCAATAAGGTTTCTGGATTGTTGGAAAAATGTGCAATATTTTTATTCCAGATTTTAAATTGAGGCAAAAGTAACAAAAGACTAGAGATGCATAAAACAGCAGGTAACACATTGTACTTCAGAATATGCTCAAGAATTGTATAATAACATAATTGATTTATCACACGAATTACTTACTATTGGGCTTGTTGAAGAAAAGGAAGCAGCGCAGAGCAGACGTGAAAGTAGTCGACGTCGAGGAAGAAGTAGAACGATCGCGCTAATGCGCTGCCCAGAAACCTTATTGCCGCCCTCGTGGAGGTGAACTCTGTGGCAATGGTTCGGAGATACCGCTCACCCTCCTTCACGGTGCACGCCGAGGAGGAAGGCTGGCGCGGTTCAACAGCACAACATAACAGTACAACACTTAGAGTTGAGGAGGAACAATGGAGGAGGAATACTGTGTTTCTGTCCTGGACGTCTCCAGGAGTTTATATACACTCGCACAAGGAACTGACCTCATGATGTCAGTTAAATGCGGTAGTTACTAGTAACTGACAACATAATGTCAATTAACTCACTAGTAACTGACTGCATAATGACACAGAATTCAAATATATGTTTAAATCGCATTTAAATAGATTGAATGGAGAGATAAATGGAGGGTTCAGCAAAACAAAAAGGTGAATTCAAAGTGTCAGGATACACATTACGACGCGGCGGGGTCGCTCGTCGCAAGTCACAAGTCACGCGAAAATACGCGAATGCGCGCGCGTGCGTGTGTGTTTAGCCACTGTCCACCCTATGCCATTCTCATGCCAAGTGTAATTAATCAAGAGGTGGCAAGGACTCCACCTTTTAAATTGCTTTTCCTCCACTTGGCTAGGCAATATGGTACTAAACCATGCATGCTTTGGAATTAAAGGAAATGGGCCACCCAATGGGCCAATTTCTAACAGGTGTGTCATGGAGTCGACGACTGCATTGTGTTGGGCAACTGTAGAATTGACCAGCGATGAAATTTGATCCCAGCGGTGCTACCGGATCTGGTGGGAGGAATCAGAATTAGAGGAGGGGACTCGATGGCATACCGAGTGGTAGCATCGCCATTAAGGAGGTGGCGCCTTGGAGTAGGCGACAACCACCGAGCCAGCGAGCACAACAAAGCTGGAGAGACTAGGCGGAGCGGTGGGGCGTTGGTGAGGCTGGATCCGTGGTGGGTCCACTGAGGAGAAGCAATGGGTCAAGGAGTCACGGAGCTTGATCCGGGCCAGAGAAGGGGGCACACACCAGATCTAGTGAAGGTGAAACATGAGACGGCTTGCGGTGAGCAGGAGTGTACTAGGAGGCGGCGGAATCACCGATGTCAGTGGCAATTGGGAGGATAGGAGAAAGGAGCGAGAGAGATAGAGATAGAGAGAGATAATGCGGTGATAAGTGAGGAAGTGAGAGGGAGAGTAGAGTGAGCTGGAATATATGCGGACAGTTGGGCCATGGATTTAGGCTAGCCCAACTAAGCCCAAAAATTATATTTAAAATTTTCTTTACAATGTACGTGCGCGCGCATACATGTTAAAAGAAAAAAAATCTTAACTGTCCATCTATGATATGTATGGTTTACATCTTATGTACATGTACGTATAAGGGAAGCTAGATATGGATTCGGTGATAAATAAATTGCCAGAGTCCTTTCGTAGCACCAAATAAGTTGTTGTACTATGTCAAATCCATGTATTTGATGTCCTCCTATCATATAGCAATAGCTTGGACTAACATGTGATTCCTATTGGCTCAACTCTCTTATAAGTATACACCTATATAATGGAAGATATAAGTTGTTGAGACCGGTCAAGATCTAGAAAGAGCAAAATTGAACTCTGATATCAATTGAAGGACTGAAATCGGTTACTAGAGGGAGGTAAATAGGAGCCAAGTAAAATTTCCCCCTAAAAAAACTCTTCTAGAACACTAGTGCTATGGAGCAAACAATAAGTTCAAGAACACGCAAAATAGAATGAATGGAATAGGAATTTCAGCAATTCGGATAAGCAAAAATATCAAACATGACCGTTAAGAAATGCGAATAACTTTAGATCTACTCATCCAAAATTGATTAAATTTGAATCATAGAAAGATAAGGTCCTCAAGGTCGTGATTCCAAAAGTAATTTCAAAACAAAGCCCAAAAGAGAGACCTATCTAGCTCAACATCTATGCTGCACAAAAACAGAACTTTGACAAACTTGGCCGCAAAGAAACCTCAATAACTTTTGATCTACTCATTAAAAGTTGATGAAATTTGAAACATAACAAGATAATGTCCTCAGGTCCTGATTCCAGAATGAATTTCAAAATAAAGCCCAACTTATTGACCTATTTAGCTTAACATTAACGCTGCACAAAAACAAAGATTTCAGAAACTTTAACCATTAAGAAACCTCAATAACTTTTGATCGATCCAATCAAACTTGATGAAACTTGAACCATGGCTAGGAAATGACCTTAGAATTATCATTCTAGAAGGAAATACAAGAATAAGCTCAAGTTCTCAACCTTTCATGCAAATAATTTAAGCTGCACCAAAAACAGCGATTTAAAATTAAGAACACAGTGTTGCAAGCATAACTTAAGCAAGAATGAGTTTTAATGGATCTTGCTGGGTTGGGACATGATTTAGATGAGTTCTTCAACCACGTACGCTTCCTATATCCAAGGGAACTATAGCAAGTAGAAGGAGGAGAAGCAAAACTCAAATTGCAAGAAAGAACCAAGCAAAAATGCAAGAAATAAAATAAATTTCAGAATATAGATGAACTTGAATCTTGCATTGCTTAGAGAGGAATGGTTACAAAGCCACACTTCTTGGTGGGCAAAGCTCAAAGGAGCATAAGGAAACCAAAAATCCTTCTCGAAAATTTGGTATGGAAGCATCCATCTACCCCTCTATTTATAGCCCACTAGGAGTAACTTTCACCCTTGGATGACCTTCTTGGCCCTTAAGAAACCTTATCAAAGGCTGAGATTTATTCCTTCACTTATTCATGGTTAGAGTAATCTCCACCCTTAGATGACTTTTTTTGCCCTCAAGAAACCTCATCAAGGGTTGAGATTTACTCCCTCACTCTCATACATGGGCTAACCCGCAACCTAATAACATTATAGGTTTTAACCTTTTAACACTAACTTAACCACTACTCCATCCGCGAACCCATGATCCAATGATCCTCCTTCGCTTGGGTATGACTTATGTTGGCATATCATCTATCCACTTTTCAACCTAGCTTGCAGCAACTCTCTGACCTTAGTCATCTTCTGGTATCACCTTGACCGTTTGGACCTTAGCTCTCTTAGCCTAGTCCCGGTCTCCTCCGCCTCACCATGACCTAGCTCCAAAGTCCTGCAACCATCACAGACAAGTAAAACATAACATAGCATTGCACAACATAATATGAAGTATTTAATTAACAGCAGTATGAATTCCCAATTAAATGCATCGCTCAAGCTTACTGGGAAGGCTAACAGCAACCCACAATTATAAATTCAAATTTTCAAACCAAAATAAGCTCACACAAATCGACACAAAGCCTAACAAATGTCAAATACTCATCACATATTCATAGATTGACCTCCACATGGTCTCACAATCTCCCCCTTGATGAGTATATTGACAAACACTGAAAATGCATTAAATTGAGTTTGTTTTGAGAAAAATACAATTTTAGTTGCAAGAGCCTCACTTGGTTCAATTGCAAGAGAAAGCAAAGATCATGACCAAGTTAGCAAGATAAAAATTTAGAACAAACAAAAGGAAAGAATAATTTTTCCACAATGCTCTAAAAACCAAGAAAAAGCTCACAAAAGCTCGACTTTACTCATGATCCAAAGAAAAGAATAATTTTTCAATATGACCATGAGATGTAAGATAAAATATGCCTATCCACATTTCTTTCAATTCATTACTTTGCATGATGTCTTTTTTATATTTCTCCCCCTTTTGGCAATATAGGCATCAAAATAAGAAACATATAGGCATGAGATGCGACCTAGAAGAGCTTTGAAGATTATCCAAATGACCACAAAGAGAAAAGTATGACACCAAGCTACTCATGTTTAGATTATACTAATCTAGGGCATGTCTAAGTGCATATTTCAATATCCTTGCTAGTAAATACAAATAAGATTATGTTGTTTTTGCATGATTTCAACAAGTGCAACACTTAGCATAATCTCCAGACTAGAAGCAAAACCATGACATGGATCAAATGGATAACCTAGAGTTCAACCTAGTCAATACTTTGAGAAGCTACAAGTGCATAAGAGATCATCCATGCTCAATCATCTTTTTGAATGCATTTTTTAGATTTTACACACATAAAGAAGTTTAGAGAGCTTATCCTAGCAAAGCACATGCTCGACTAGAAGCCATCGGCAAAGGCCTCCTAGGTTTCACTCTCTTCCTTATTTTTTTACGCACACAATGAGATTTGGAGAGCTTATCCTAGCAAAGCGCATCCTCGACTAGGAACCATCGACAAAGGTCTCCTAGGCTTCACTCTCTTTCTCATTGATGTTTTAATTTGTATTTCTTAATTTTTGATTAATCAAGCCATAGTCGACCATATTAAGCATGACGCTTAAAAGAATGGTCTTGGTCATACACAATGCATTCCAAGTTTATCCCAAGTGCAATGAGAAGCAGTCTCATGAATGTATAGTGTTGAGATTAATCTTAGCACATACAAGTCAATACTTAATCATTTTTAGCACTTAGATTCATAAGCAAGTGAAGGATTCTATTATGAAACAAACTAGCTTCGCCCAAGTTGCTCTAGGGACTCTAGTAGAAATCCAAGATTTCACATAACATGGCATATGCAGATAGTGAAGAAATATAGCAAGTAAAAGCTACAAGTTTCATCAAGTTTTTCATTAAAGATCAATTTTAATTTTTAGCAAACCTAGGATGCCAGAAGCCTAAGTGAAGTGAACTCAACATTCTAGCACTAAACCCGAAAGCACCTAGAAAATGCAATGAAAAAGAAAATGCTGAATAATATATCATACATAATATGGAAGACCAGCTCCCCCTCAAATGATGCCGTAAGGGCTCATAACTCCAAGCTCTCCCCTCAAGGCCACAAACCTAGATCTATCCAAAGGCTTGGTAAAGATATCGGTAATCTGATGGTCACTCTTCACAAACTGGAGCAATATATCACCTTTCTCCACATGGTCTCTAAGGAAGTGATATCTAATTTCAATATGGTTGGTCCTGGAGTGCTGCACTGGGTTCTTGGCTATGTGAATAGCAGAAGTGTTATCACAAAGAGTGGAATACTATCTATAGCTAACCTAACGTCTCGTTAGGTCGATCTCATCTAAAGCACCTGACTACAACAACTGGCTACTGCTACGTACTCAGCCTCAGCGGTGGACTTTGCAACTCCAGACTGCTTCCTAGATGACCAAGAAACAAGAGAAGTGCCAATAAATTGATAAGTGTCAAAAGTGCTCTTCCTATCTATCCTACATCTAACAAAGTATGTATCGAAAAAAGCTCTAAGGGATAGACAAGAAGAGGAAGAGTACCAAATACCATAGTCAATGGTAGCTCGAAGTTACATGAAAATGCGCTTCATCACCTGGCGGTGAGAGGCACTAGGAGAGGCCTGAAATCGAGCGTATAAACATACAATAAAGTATGTCCGGCCTCAAAGCAGTGAGGTTTAAAAAGGAGCCAATCATACTTTGGAACTCCTTCTGATCAACTCTCTCACCATCCTCATCAGGCTCAAGAATGGTCATGGTGGCTATAGGAGTCATCATCGGCTTCCCTTCAGACATGTTAAAGTATCTCAGGAGGTCTTGAGTGTACTTGCCTTGATGCAAGAAAATACCCTCCCGAATCTGCTTGATCTAAAAGCCGAGAAAGTAGCTCAACTCGTCCATCATGCTTATCTCAAACTCTGTGCTCACCACATCCGAAAACTGAGATACAAGAGCATGCGAGGAGTCACCAAAAATAATGTCGTCCATATAGATATGGATAAGGAGGAAGTCCTAGTTTATGTGTTTGATGAACAAAGTCTTATCTATCATACAATCTCAAAACTATGACTAAGAAGGTAAGACTTAAACCTCTTATACCAAGCTCTAGGGGTTTGTTTAAATCAATACAAATCTTTAAAAATCTTATAGACATGGTTTAAGTACTTAGGGTTCTCGAATCCTAGAGGCTCCCTCACATAAACCTCTTCCTCAATGTACGCATTGAGGAATGCACTCTTGACATCCATCTGATATAGCTTGAAGCCCTTGGATGTCAAAAATACAAGTAGGATCCTAATAGCCTCTAGTCTAGGTATAGGGGCAAAGGTCTCCTCAAAGTGAAGACCCTCAACCTGAGTGAAGCCCTGAGCAACTAGCCTAGCCTTATTTTTAATGACAACCTCATCCTCACTTTGCTTGTTCTTCAACACCCACTTAGTCCTAGTGACATTATAACCAACTGGGGGCTCAACAAGCTACCAGACCTTGCTACTTTCAAAGTTCTCCAGTTGCTCATCCATAGCATTGATCCATGACTCATCGGATAATGCATGAGAAACATGCTTGGATCAAAGGAAACAACGAAAGTAGAATAGAGAAAGAAATGAGAAAGACCTATCTTTGAGCGTGTGACACGCTCAAATAAATCGTTGATCATCTGATCAGGTGGATGAGCCCACTGAATATAATGGGGAGGTCTAGAAGCAGAAGTAGTCTCTACCTCATACTGAAAAGAGGTAGGAATGGAGCCACTAGTTGCAGAAGAGTCTAAAGGTAAAGGTTAGCTTCCATGAGGTGCAGAGATAGAAACATAAGGCACCTTAGATGCTGATGATGGGAAAATGGGCATGAACCCGTCTCCAACGTCATTAGAGACAAGTTATTTAATTTTAATTGAATATGAGATTACGAAATATCAAGTATCAGGTATTGCAGGTACATTACTTCCAGAATTCATACATTTATATAAAAATTATGTTAATTACATCTCTTTACGAGAAAACTCCTGATTAAGAATTCCAACATAAAGATTACACCAACTTGCAACATATAACACTACAAAAATATAAAAATAAAAGTCTTCAATCTTGGCGTCGTTGACGAATGCTTGCTTGGGGATATTTTAATTTTTTTCACATTAATTAATTTTTTTTCGTTTGGTGCATAGTACTCATTTTTAGAGAACCTATACACGCAGCATAATAGGAGTTCAATTTTTTTTTATTTCGCCTTGTTTCACTTTTTTACTCTGCCTTGTATTACCACTATTATTACATAGTGCTCGCAAATATTGAACGCTTGCACATAATGTAACCGATGCAGAGGTTGCCTTTAATAGTGTTCGTAAGTATCACCAACATGCATGGATGCGGTTTAGTCTCCTTCCTGCACATATGTGCACATATGCATGTGGCTGAAGTTAATTAATGGAGAAAATGATTACTACTTCAACTTCCTTCCTGCATGTGTGTGCACTTATGCATGTGCTGAATCAGTTAATGGAGAATTTGATTAGTACATGAAAGCCTTGCATGTACATGCATGTAGACATATATACCGACCTTTTTTTTGTTACATGGTAGCGATGCTCAGCATGCTTTGACTGAAATGTGGGCACACTAATTATTCTTAATTCATTTATTAAGCAGAGCAATGCTTAATTTCTTTACGTATGCAGCCACGACGCCACTTCATTTGCGACATGGGAGATGCTATGCATACATGCAGGACATGGGCTTAAGTGTGGTACCTTTTCCTTTTCCTTTTGTTTTCTTTGTTAATTTGATGATCCATTAATTAGTATTTAGCTCATACATGCTGAATAGAGGTGGGCGTCGAGCCGGGCCGACACGGGCCCATCATGCTTCGGAGCGGAACCGTGCCGGGCCGCGACGGCCCATCGTGCCTGCCGTGCTGGCTACATCGATATATTGGGTTGTGTGTTCGGTGTGGATACCGACGCCCGTCCCGGATGCACCGAGGTAGCGGCATCCGAGCTCGGTGCATCCAGAGTGTATGAGGCATCCTCGATGTTGTACGTGCCATCCAGATTATGATCATCCATGCCGTAGTCTCCCATGCTTGGAGAGAGTTGGCACGAATCGATCTCATGATCCTGATGAGGGGACTTGGAGAGCGCAGACGTGCTCTCCTGCTCTTGCTCTTGTGAAACATTTTATTTCGCGGCGGGAGAGAAAAAAAGAAAGCAATTAGAGATAGATGTGCTGAATGTGCTGAGCAAAAATAGGCAAGAAGAGAGCGCGAGAGAGACGTGCAGAAAAATGAGAGTCGTCCCCCTGTCTTTATGGATGTCTGTCGAAATGTCATTTGCAAATTGAAATCAAATGCGGGCCGCATGCATGAAAAAATGAAAGTAACTTTATTTCATTCCTCAGCACATTGCCTTAGAGTGGAGAGACCAAGAGAGACACTAAAATCATGGTCGCTGGCTTTTTCAATTACTTTTTCTCAACACGCGCCAAACATTGCAGAGAGAGTGTGAGCGTGTCCGTTAAAAATTGAAACGAGGTGCGCATGGGTAGGAGCGGAATGGAATCGCTCAATCACATCGATGTCTCTTTTCCTCACTTCTATCATTCCATGCCTGTGAGCCTTTCTTTCTTTTTCCCGTAAATCACTCGAACGGTCGAACAACCTGAATTTTATTTTTCCTCACGCTCTCTCTTCTCGTTCTTCCCCCCGGACCAGCCCCTCTCTCTCTCTTTTCCCCTCCTCCTCTCTCTTTCCACCGGACCGGACGTGCCACTCTTTTTTCCCATGTTCGTGTCCCGTGACACCGTCCCCTCGGGCCCCACCCCGCGCGACCCCTCGCTCGGCTACCCTTCGGCCTTCGCCACTCGCCACCTCCCTCCTACTCCCTCGCCCTTCTCGGAGCCCTCGCCGACAGCATCGCCCCGCGCGCCGCGCCCCCGCCTGCTCCCTCCTCCCTCGCCCTTCCTGGAGACCCCACCGGTAGCCTCGCCCCGCGCAGTCGTGCCCCCGCCTGCTCCCTCCTCCTCCCTCGCCTGCTCCCTCCTTCCTCACCGTTCCCGGAGTCCCCGCCGGTGTGGCGGGCATCGAGCGCCCGGCCCGGCCATGTCTTCTTCTGCGCTGACCCGGTCGCGTGTCGTTGATCGGCCGTTGCCTGCCGCGTGCGTGCCGCCGCCGCCGTGGGCCTGTCATGTACCGCTGCTCTGCCGCGGGCCCTACCGCGTGCCGCCGCGCTGTCGCGGGATGCACGGGCTAATGTGCCACTATCGGGCGTGCCGTGCCCCAGCACGATCATGCTTTTTCGGGCCATGCCGGCTCGAGCCTGGCCCAGATTGCCGTGTCGGGCTGGGCCACCCACCGTGCCTGATTGGCAGGCCCGGCACGGCACGGGCAACCGTGCCAGGCCGGCCCGGCCCTTTTAAAACAATAACGTGCCAAGTTGTGGGTCGGGCTGGGCCGGGTGTGCCTCGGGCCGACCCAAAATGGCCCGGCCCAGTGCCCACCTCTACATGCATAATAGCGCATGGCCGTGACCTAGTATATCAGTATGTCTTTTCTTCTTCTTTTTTTTCTAGTCCGTATTACTACTCATGACATGGTATTCGCGAATATGGAACCCATGTGCGAGCATAACCGTGACAAAGATTAATTAATTAGTATTTTTTTGTGTATCATTTTTTTGCAGCATATACCTGCTCATGATTCGTATTCGCTTTAAGGGACCGAACCTAAGAAACAGGGTCTTGAGTCTTCTCACCCTTGATTCGTTTCCATGCGTAGGGACCGATACTAAGAAACGAGGATTTTGTATCTTCGCTCTTGCATCCGTATACACTACAGGACCGAACTAGGAAGTGAGGTCTTGAATCTTCTCACCCTTGATTCGTTTCCATGCGTAGGGACCGATACTAAGAAACGAAGATATTGTATCTTCGCTCTTGAATCTGTATCCACTACGGGACCGAACTAGGAAGTGAGGTCTTGAATCTTCTCACCCTTGATTCGTTTCCATGCGTAGGGACCGATACTAAGAAACGAAGATATTGTATCTTCGCTCTTGCATATGTACCCATTACGGGACCGAACTAGGAAATAAGGGCTTGATGTGGAGAATGCACCTTGGCTTGTATTGCTTGACCAAGCCTAAGGGCGGAGGACGATCGAAGGAAGAAGAAGATCAGCTCCTTGGCTTGTATCACTTGACCAAGTCTAAGGGCTAAGGAAGAACATGATTCTCACCTTCTTTTACGTTTAACTTGTTTGCTCTCCTTTTCTTTGGTTTCTTCTCAAATGTTTTTGCCTCTCCTGTCAAGTGTTTGTTCTCCCTAAAAGTCCTTGCTCTCCCCCCCTTACCTCCTATTTATAGAGCAAGGATGAGAGGAAGGTTTCATGGAGGGAAGTTATGGCAACTCCCTTTAATTTTCTTTAATTTCCTTAGGATTATTAATTTTATACTTGCTAAATGGGAGATTGCGGTAGCTTGACTGGTACATTCGGCATGCAGCAACTGCTGTGCGACGTGGGAGAGAGATTATGTTTTGGCTGGCGTGTAGTATGCGTTAACTGTCATTTCTTTGGCCATGCATGCGCGCAGTCAAGCAAGCCATGCACTAAAGATTCCACGCATTCTTTGGCTACCATGTGGGCCATGATTTCTTAAATAAGCGATTAATTATTTCATGCATGCAGCAACCTACGTTGCTACGTGGGATTAAGTGTGGACCATAATCACTTCTTGTTAACTTCAACAGTTAAAAGGGTAATTAACCCCTAAATGCATGCATGCAACCACTTCCTTTAAAAATGCGGGAGAGGTGCTATATGGGCCATTATTTTCTTTGACTAATTAGTTAAAGAAGTGCTTAACTCATGCATGCATGCACACAACCATGGTGTCATGCTTGTATTCTTTCGGACGCAGCCAATATAGCTCACGGCACCATTTTCTTTTTTTTGTCGTAAATTAATTGGAGAATCATAAATTATTTGATTTGCACGCACTTAATCCGTGCACATATGTCTTCTAGATTGATTTTTTTTATTTGAGTTGTATTGGTACAAAAAGGCCTCATGCGGAGCCGCTTTATTTGCTGCGTAGTCATGAGTGTGAGCTTTGCCCAAGAGCTTAGTTAATCCATGCATACATATGTATGTTTATTCAACTCATGTATGACTGAGATATTGTAAGGACCCGAATCCACTGATTCGAACCCACTGTGTTTACCGCACTAGTCCCAGGATCAACGCTAGTGCACACAGCTTAACATTGGTACATATCACATCATACACAACGATAATAGAATAATAGTTCATTTATTGATATAGCTAAATGTATGATCTTATGACCAACTTACATTATTAAGCCACGCAGGGCAAGATTGAGAATATAAACTAATAATTAAGCAGCGGAAAGTAGAAACGTAGATAGCTCATCAGTTCATCACAGGCAACCAACAAGGCTCGAACCCTAATGACTCGTGTCTTCTTGGACCTCATCTTCCAACACAGTGTAGATTCTTCAGCTGTTGATTATTGTTGTTTGGCAAGGGTGAGTACTTAAGGCACTCAACAAGTTGTGCATGTAATGCGATTCTATTTATCTATATGTAAGGCTTATTCCAAAGGATAGGCTATCATGGCTATTTTGCAATAAGCGGCATTTATGAACAAATACAATAATAGATTGTAAAGAATGTAAAGCGAATAGCAATAATAAATAAATTGGTATTTCTCAAGTAAACCAAGTTTCCAATCCTAAATCAAGTTCCAATCTTCCATATGGCAATCCCGCCATCCCAACCAAGTTGTCCAATTTATTAAACTAACCCTTAAGCTGTAATTCCGAGCATTGCTCAATACCATGAGCACGGCTATCCGAATAGTTTCACACTCTGCAGAGGTTATGCACTTTACCACGTGATACAACCAAACACCACAAAGGCGAGAGATTATAACAAAGCCTTTACAATGCTCTATCTTAATCCGGTACTACCCGCTAAGGTTTCAACAACGGTGGTCCGAAAACCACATCCAGGGCCCCCCTCTTGCGCCATGTGAATTACACCCTGACCCGGGAACTCACACCGACCATGATAGTATCAACATTAAGACATTACAAATTACTCAGCTAGGCTGGCCCATACCAGACATGTGGTTGCATGATTGACTCAGTCAAAGGCTTGCAAGGTTAAGTCCTTAGTGTGATCAAGGCAAGACATCCACATACCTCTCGCCCATCGGGCCCACCTTGGCCTCCTCGCCCTTGCCACTTGCCCCAATCTAAGTGATTATCACCCGATTGATTACCAAGCACCACGTGCCATCAACAATTCAACATCGTTGCGTGACATGACTCGCCACAACAACTCAATCTCATCGTGTGATCCCACATGACACACAAGTTCATAACATTGTTCCATATTCCATTAAGCAAGATTAATTATCAATGATTCGACACATGTGATGGCGTGGCATGGCTAAGCAACTAATCTGAACTAAACCTCCAATGTTGATTATAGTCATTAATCAACTATATTAAACCAATCTAGGGTGACAATGGATCATGGCATACAATGACAAGGTAGGGTATAGATCAATCTGGTATTTTAGCTAAGCCCAAACTAATTTGAAACAGTTGTATAATTGAAATATATGCAATAGTGTAAATCAAACATAGCAATTTTACAAACATGGGTTCAACATGATCAAAGCACAACTTGCCTTGGAATAGGTCCTGATCTTGATCTGAAGCTTGCTCTTGGGTTGCTGGGTCTTCCTCCGAAGCGTCGCACAATTCAACGTCTACGCGTACCGAAAGAGAAAAGCAAATAAATAGTAAAACAGAGATCAATTGAACTCCAAAAATCAAATAAAATTCACCATTAAATAGATCTCAATTTTACAATTTTTTAGAAATTTGAATCACTCAAATCCGAGTTAAATTGCAAAAGATATAGCCTTTTGAAGTTTGAAATAAATACTGAAATTGCTAAAATCGAAAATCGAATTAATGATTTATTTTTAAACCGAAAAGCGATTTATGACGTCAGCGTGACATCATGATGACGTCATCCTTACCAATTTCCAATCGAATATTTTTCCAATCGAAAATCCTTTATGGCGCAAGCATGGCGTCGATCTTGGTCTCGCCAACCACACGCCGACACGTGTCCCGGGGCATGGACTGAGTCTACGGCATGGCGCTGGACCACGATGGACTTATGACTCATCGATACCCGTACGCGACACGCGGCGGTGCTCTATTGGCCTTCACGCTCGGTTCAATCTGATCCGACGAAACCCGATCGGGCGGTCATTGATCAAGCGCTACGTGGCAGCTTGTTAGCCCTCCCGATTGGATCCAACGGTTCCGAGCTTCGGTCCGACGATGGCTACGCGGCGGCGAAGACCTACAAACGCGGAGAAGAAGACGAAGTAGCGGCGTTACGGCGACACTCGGCGGCGAAACCTCACCGCCGACCCGGACTTCACGGCGAGTTCAGATCTGGAACCAACAACGCGAAAACGGTTCAACGGCGACGATCTTGATCAAAACCCGAGGCGGCCGGCGTTCTACTCGGCGAGCTCCGAGCGCGCTCCTCGACCGCTCTCGCGAAACTCTTCCGACCAAACGGCGCGGCGCACAAGGATGATCCTCGAGGTCTACCCTCCCCTATTTAAAGCACGAAATCGTGCTCTACACGAACTCAAAACACGCCGCGGCGGCGGAGCGTCTTTGGCGGCGGACTCGAATCCCGATCGGAGGCAGCGACCACACCGTCCGTTCGCCATCGAGCGGTCACGATGCGGTGACGCGCACAATCGGATCGCCCAACTCGAAACAACGGCCGAGATCTCCACTTACCCTTTTCGACCGATTCCACCGGCGCGCTTGATCTTGATCCCACGGTCCACGTCGCTAGGGTTTCTAAATCCCAGCGTCAACCTCACCATCGATCCTCGATCCAGCGGCGAGTATCCACGCTTTGAACATGGGCCGACGGCGCAAAGGCTGGGCAGCGGTGGGCTTTCACGCGACGCGATCGGGCCAAGCCCAATCTTTTTCTAGCGGATTTTAAAAGGTTTTCAATTTAAATAAATCCGAAATTCATTTTATTTATTTTAGGCAATAAAATAATCGGAAAATTCAAGAAAAATCTCAAAAATACTTTGAGACATCTGGACTTGAATAAAATACTTTTGGCAAAACTTTATTTTGACTTTGCACATATTTAAATACTTTTGAATGAAAAGCAATAAACTTGCAATAAGATTTAATTCCAATAAATCCAGAAAAATCCAAATAAATTCAGAAAATCACAAATGCACTTTTAAACAATAAAAACTTAATTAAGCCAAATTTTGGGATGTTACAAACCTCCCATATGAGAATCTCGACCGAGATTGGGGCTAACTAGAGAATAGGTTCGAATTCGACTTCAAATCTTCTTCTCGCTCCCGGTGGCTTCACTCTCGAATGATTGCTCCATTGAACTCTGCAAAGCGAATAGACTTGTTTCGGTCTTGCGCTCCATAACATCAAAATTACGATCGGTTGCTCTTTATAAGTCAAATCTTCTTGCTGACTCTATTGCATCCAACGGGTTTGCTCTGTTGGCACTCTGAGACACTTCTTAAGGCTGCGACACATGGAATACATCATGCACTCCTGCCAAGGCGAGGCAACTCTAATTGATAAGCTACCTCTCCTCGACGGCTCGGAATCTTGAGCGGACCAACATATCTTGGTGCAAGCTTCCTTTAACGTGAAATCTTTTAACGCCCTTAAGAGGGTAACCACGAGATACACATGATCTTACGGTTCAAAACTCAAATCTCGGCAGCGATTATCTGCGTAGCTTTTCATCTTGGTGTGCTATCTTCAACCTCTCTCGATCATTGCAACTTGACTTTACGCCTCTTCGAGGATATCGGTCCAAACACCAAGCGCTCTCCGTTTCATTCCAATTCAGCGAGTCGACAAGCACGTCCATACAATGCCTCGAATGGTGACATCGTGAGGCTAGCTTGATAACTATTATTATAAGCTGAATTCTGCGTATGGCAAACATTTATCCCAAGATGTAGCATACGCTAGAGCACAAGCTCTCAACATATCTTCAAAATCGATTTACTCTTTCGGTCGACCATCCATGCTGCGGGTGATATGTTGTACTAAAATTCAGACGGGTTCCCATTGCCGTGCAACTTATTCCAAAATCTCGAGGTAAATTGGGTACCTCATTCGACACAATCTTCTTTGGCACTCCATGCGGACATACAATCCTTGACATGTACAATTTCGCCAAGCGATCTCGGAGTAGGTGGTCTTTCTTGGGATGAAATGGCGACCTTGGTTAGGCGATCCACTATAACCCAAATGGAATCGTAACCTTTACGAGTCTTAGGTAGACCGGTGATAAAATCCATTCGATTTCCTCCCACTTCCATTCCGAATTTTCAGCGGTACCGCAATGACCAGTGGTCTTTGATGCATGGCTTTTACTCTTCGACATCGTCACATAATGCAACATGCTCACCACTTCACGCTTCATATTTGGCCACCGAATCTTTCTTTCAAATCTTGGTACATCTTAGCACTTCTGGATGAATTGAGTACTTTGAATCATGAGCTTCCTCAAGAATCAATTGTTTGACTCCTTTTATCCGGTACACAAATTCGACTTTTGAAGAACATGGTCCCTTGTTCATCGAGTAAAATCTAAGGCTAGGCCTTCTCCTTTTAGCCTTGATTTTTGAAATTTTATCGTCATCTTGTTGACCTTCTCTAATCGATCCTCTAGTGTTGGCTTCACTTCTAGCACGGCTATCATTCCTTGAACGACTTCCAATCTTAACTTCGAAACTCCTTGCATAATTAGGTTGATCCTCCATTGACAATGTATTTGCGCTATGGCTCTTTCGACTCGAGCATACGCCACCACATTGGCTTTTCCAGGTGATAATGGATTCCCACATTATAATCCTTAATTAGCTCCGCCATCTTATTTGTCTCATATTCAGTCACTTGAGTGAATATGTATTTGGACTCTTATGGTCCGTATATATCTCACATCTATTTCCTATGAGATAATGACGCCATACCTTTAAAGCATGCACCACGGCAGCTAATTCCAAATCATGCGTTGGGTAATTCACTTCATGCGGTCTTAACTGTCTCGACGCATAAGCAACAACTTTGTCTTCCTGCATTAACACGCACCCTAAGCCTTGCTTTGAAGCATCGCAATAGATATCAAATCCATTCTGCACATCTAGCAACACTAATACGGGGGCTGTTGTTAAACGCTTCTTTAATTCCATGAAACTTTTCTCGCACTCTGGCGTCCATGCAAACTTCTTTTCTTTCTTCAACAACTGCGTAAGGGGTTTAGCAATTGTCGAGAATCCTTCTATGAACCGAGCGGTAATATCCGCCATTCCGTAAAACTACGGATCGGGTAATGGACTTGGTTGCTCCCAATGCAACATCGCATCCACTTTCTTTGGGTCAAGCTGCGACTCCTTTGGTAGTCATTACATGACCCAAGAATTCGACTTTCTCCTTCGAATTCACACTTGCTAAACTTTGCATATAGTCGATGCTCTCGCACTGTCTAAAACCATCCTTAGATGTTACGCATGCTCTTCTTGGTCTTTGAGTAAACCAAAATATCGTCTATGAAGACTACAACAAACTTATCCAAGTAATCCATGAAAACTTTATTCATCATGTTCATGAAATATCTTTGGGGCATTAGTCAATCAAATGACATGTTGTGAACTCATAATGTCCATATCGCGTAGAAAACGCGGTCTTAGGTACATCCTCGCTCGGATCTTCAAGCGATGGTATCACGAGCGAAGATCTATCTTGGAAAACTCGGCTCCTCTTTAAGCGATCAAATAAGTCATCGATCACGGGCAGCGGATACTTATTCTTGATCGTTACTTCATTAAGTGCACGATAATCAATGCACATTCTAAGACTTCCATCCTTCTTGCGGACAAACAAAGCCGGGCTCCCACGGTGATGAACTTGGTCTAATGAAACCTTTTTCTTGCGGTTCCTCAATCGCTTCTTCATTTCCACTAACTCGTCGGTAGGCATCCGATATGGTCTCTTTGATATCGGTCTTGTCACGGTGCTAATTCAATCACGAACTCGATATCACGATGCGGTGGCAATCCTGGCAAATCTTCTGGAAACACATCCGGGTATTCTCTGGCTACTGGCACATCCTCCATGCTGATGGCTTTCACGCTGTTGACCACTAACTGCCCATCTCGAACTGCGGTCGCTTGAAACTCCACTTTCTTGCCATTAGGGCCTTCCAAAGTCACGATCCTTCGGCCACAGTCCAAAACGGCCTTATGCTTAGACAGCCAATCCATTCCAAGGATGACGTCTAGGGATTGCGCATCTATCAAGATAAGATTCGCTAGGAATTCTATCCCATCCATAAGCAACTTAGCTCCCAAACACCCAAGGCTAGATCTAAGCTCAGATCCTGGGGCTTGGACTAAGAGCACACACTTAAGATTCACCACTTTAAATCCATTCTTGGTTGCAAAACTTTGAGACACAAGCGAATCGAAGCTCGAATCAAACAAAGCAGTAGCAGTAATCGAGTTGACGAAACTTACCCGATCGACGTCCGTAGCTTCTCGAGCTCCATCTGCGGTGATGTGGTTGATCCTTCCACGCACCGTTGATTGCGGGTTGCTCCACTTGACTGGCGCACGATTTCCTCCGAGGTTGGTGCCTTAGCGGGTGTTGTTCCTGGTTGAAAGCAATCGGCGTGATGCCTCCCTACGTGGACACCTATTTGAAAAGTGCCCGGCTCATTGCAAGTATAGCATCTCTTCACCGCGAATTGCCGATTTCCTCTGGTGCATTGTTGCCTGTCTTTGGTGTCAAAGCTCGATTGGCGGGGCGAGTGCGAGGGTTGATGTCTTGTTTCGGCTAGTGGTTGGAATCTAGTAAATTCTTTGTGGTGACATCCTCAAGCGTAGATGGTTTGGGCGTCCACCCGATTATTCATCAAGCGCTTACGGTTTCACCTAGCTCTTTGCGCTTATCTTCTAGGATCAAAGCCTTATTTACCACTCTGAAAATCTGAAAATTGTGGGTAATCAGTCCCACTGTAGTCTGAGTTGATCCCTTCATGAAACGAGGCGCCTAGCTTTATCCGTCGCTCGTCTTGAGGGCATAGCGAGCTAAGCGAGTAAATTTGTTCAAGTATTCGCCTTGGTTGGCCTCCTTGCTTCAAAGCTCGAACTCCTCCTTCTTAAGATCCATCATTCCCTCGGGGACATGATGCTGGCGGAAAGCGATAGTAAACTCCTCCCGGGTTATCTCTGTGGGGCTCCATGAGCGGCACAAGAGTTCTCCCACCACTCTGCGGCGGTCCCTTCCGGTTGATGAGGCGTAGAGCACCTTCTCATTTCCTTCACACCTTGTGTGATGTGCGATTTCTTCTCAATGGTCCTAAGCGGTCATCGGCTTCCAAAGGATTCGCATTTCCCGAAAAAGTTGGTGGCCTAGTCCTCATAAAATCGATAGCTTTGACATAGGTCGAGGTCCACCATGATTGTTCGAGTTGCGGGGTTGTTGTGATTCTTCTTGCATTGGTCATCTCTTTGCATCATTATGCGCATCGATTGAGTCTGCTACGCTGTAAATGCTCCTAGATTCGCATGTCTCGTTGTCGGTGGTTGAGGGTGCCTCCATCATTGGGATTGTCATTCGACGCGATCCACTTCTGAAGCACCGTTGTTTCCTTGAGTATTCACCATCTGATGATTGCCTCTTAGGTTAGGAAAGGTAGATGTAGCATAGATAAGAAGTAAGAATTTCTAAAGCGGGGAGATAGGTTATACCCAAACTGAACAATTCTTTATTTAACTTGGTATGGTGCTTATTTAAGCCTACAAGCTTTGCAACACATCGCACACTCAAGCAATACAAAGAAGCAAACTAAACACGTAACCTTAACGTCAACTAGAAAGGTAAAGACTAACTTAAAGACGCGACTCACACTCGAGTCTCAACACGGCTCAAGGTGACACTCACTCATCCGACCACCACAGGTGAGGCTAACCGGCAGATACACCGGTGGATGAGCGGGCATCGGAGCGAACCTATCCTGGTGACCTACTCCTGGGTCCTCCGCAACAACGGGGTCTGCACTCCCCTCTGGCTCCCACTCTCGCTCCTCTGGATCCTCCTCGGACTCCTCAGCTGGCTCCTGAACTCCCTGAGTCACGCGCTCCAGCTCGTCCTCAAGCGCCTCTGTGGCCTCTCCCAGCTCAGTGATCATCCCGATGGCTGAAGCACGGGTCACCTCGAGCTCCTGCTCGGCCACTCTGAGTGCCTCGTACACAGTCTCCAGCTCCTGGGTAGTATCTCTCATGTGATCCTCCTGGGCAAGGGCGAACTCCGCAAGGTGCGTCGCAGTAGCACACTCGCTCCCCTCGATCCGTCGTCTTCGGCACGCTTGAACGTCTGGGTGAAGTCGGAACACTGAGTCGTGAAGCTCGTCAGCGTAGTCGCGGCAGACACGGCGAAGAGCAAGTCGAGCAACCTCCTGAATTGCAACTTCATACGAGAACCTTCGGCGGAGGCGTTGATTGGCTCTTTGGTTTCCTCGTTCTCCGGCGTAGATGATTACCTTGCAAATGAAACCTCGGTGTACACCGTTCAGCGCCCGGTGCCTCCTCGGTAAAGTGGGCGGTAGAAGCCTCAAGCGTCAAGTACTCTCCACGGCTCCATGGCGTAGCCGCCGGTGACTCCTCAAAGGTCGGAACGATCGGCATCCGCTCCACAAGAACTTTGAATAAGTTCTCCACCAAACGGCAAGTAAGGCGGTAAATTCAGCAAAGGCTAGAAGTAGAGAATGAGATGAGTCGAGAGTGTTTTATTAATTAAGTCTAGATTTTCCTTTAGAAAATAGTTTTGGACTCTCACAAGACACCTCCACACTATCTAGGGCCAAGACCTACGGTCGGTATGCTCGATACCACCTCTCAGAAGGACCGAATCCATCGATTGAACCCACTGTGTTTACCGCACTAGTCCCTGTGATCAACGCTAGTGCACACGACTTAACATTGGTACATATCACATCATACACAACGATAATAGAATAATAGTTCATTTATTGATATAGCTAAATGTATGATCTTATGACCAACTTACATTATTAAGCCACGCAGGCAAGATTGAGAATATAAACTAATAATTAAGCGTGGAAAGTAGAAGCGTAGATAGCTCATCGATTCACCACAGGCAACCAACAAGGCTCGAACCCTAATGACTCGTGTCTTCTTGGACCTCATCTTCCAACACAGTGTAGATTCTTCAACTGTTGATTATTGTTGTTTGGCAAGGGTGAGTACTTAAGGCACTCAACAAGTTGTGCATGCAGAATGCGAGTTCTATTTATCTATATGTAAGGCTTATTCCAAAGGATAGGCTATCATGGCTATTTTGCAATAAGCGGCATTTATGAACAAATACAATAATAGATTGTAAAGAATGTAAAACGAATAGCAATAATAAATAAATTGAGTATTTCTCAAGTAAACCAAGTTTCCAATCCTAAATCAAGTTCCAATCTTCCATATGGCAATCACGCCATCCCAACCAAGTTGTCCAATTTATTAAACTAACCCTTAAGCGTAATTCCGAGCATTGCTCAATACGCATGAAAGCACGGCTATCCAGAATAGTTTCACACTCTGCAGAGGTTATGCACTTTACCCACGTGATACAACCAAACACCACAAAGGCGAGAGATTATAACAAAGCCTTTACAATGCTCTATCTTAATCCGGTACTACCCGCTAAGGTTTCAACACTGGCGGGTCTGAAAACCACATCCAGGGCCCCCCTCTTGCGCCATGTGAATTACACCCTGACCCAGGAACTCACACCGACCATGATAGTATCAACATTAAGACATTACAAATTACTCAGCTAGGCTGGCCCATACCAGACATGTGGTTGCATGATTGACTCAGGTCAAAGGCTTGCAAGGTTAAGTCCTTAGTGTGATCAAGGCAAGACATCCACATACCCTCTGCCCATCGGGCCCACCTTGGCCTCCTCGCCCCTTGCCACTTGCCCCAATCTAAGTGATTATCACCCAGTTGATTACCAAGCACCACGTGCCATCAACAATTCAACATCGTTGCGTGACATGACTCGCCACAACAACTCAATCTCATCGTGTGATCCCACATGACACACAAGTTCATAACATTGTTCCATATTCCATTAAGCAAGATTAATTATCAATGATTCTGACACATGTGATGACGTGGCATGGCTAAGCAAATAATACGAACTAAACCTCCAATGTTGATTATAGTCATTAATCAACTATATTAAACCAATCTAGGGTGACAATGGATCATGGCATACAATGACAAGGTAGGGTATAGATCAATCTGGTATTTTAGCTAAGCCCAAACTAATTTGAAACAGTTGTATAATTGAAATATATGCAATAGTGTAAATCAAACATAGCAATTTTACAAACATGGGTTCAACATGATCAAAGCACAACTTGCCTTGGAATAGGTCCTGATCTTGATCTGAAGCTTGCTCTTGGGTTGCTGGGTCTTCCTCCGAAGTGTCGCACAATTCAACGTCTACGCGTACCGAAAGAGAAAAGCAAATAAATAGCAAAACAGAGAGCAATTGAACTCCAAAAATCAAATAAAATTCACCATTAAATAGATCTCAATTTTACAAATTTTTAGAAATTTGAATCACTCAAATCCGAGTTAAATTGCAAAAGATATAGCCTTTTGAAGTTTGAAATAAATACTGAAATTGCTAAAATCAGAAAATCAGAATTAACAGATTTATTTTTAAACCGAAAAAGCGATTTATGACGTCAGCGTGACATCATGATGACGTCATCCTTACCGAATTTCCAATCGGAATATTTTTCCAACTGAAAATCCCTTTATGGCGCAAGCATGGCGTCGATCTTGGTCTCGGCCAACCCACACGCGAAACCGTGTCGGCGCATGGATGAGTCTACGACATGGTATTTGGACCACGATGGACTCGGTCCATGACTCATCGATACCCGCATTCGACACGCGGCGGTGCTCTATTGGCCTTCACGCTCGGTTCAATCGATCCGACGAAACCCGTCGGCGGTCATTGATCAAGCGCTACGTGGCGACTTGTTAGCCCTCCCGATTGGATCCAACGGTTCCCGAGCTTCGGTCCGACGATGGCTACTGCGGCGAAGACCTACCAAGAACGGAGAAGAAGACCGAAGTAGCGGCGTTTCGCGACACTCGGCGACGAAACTCTCGCGCCGACTCCGGACTTCACGGCGAGTTGGATCTGGAACCAACAACTGCGGAAAAGCGGTTCAACGGCGGCGATCTTGATCAAAACCCGAGGCGGCCGGACGTTCTACTCGGCGAGCTCCCGAGCGCTCCTCGACCGCTCTCGCGAAACTCTTCCGACCAAACGACGCGGCGACAAGGATGATCCTCGGGTCTACCCCCCTATTTAAAGCACGGAAATCGTGCTCACACGGACTCAAAACACGCGCGGCGGCGGAGCGTCTTTGGCGCGACTCAGAATCCCGATCGGAGGCAGCGACCCCACACCGTCCGTCGCCATCGAGCGGTCACGATGCGGTGACGCGGCACGATCGGATCTGCCCAACTCCGAAACAACGGCCGAGATCTCCACTTACCCTTTTCGTACCGATTCCACCGGCGCCGCTTGATCTTGATCCCACGGTCCACGTCGCTAGGGTTTCTAAATCCCCAACGTCAACCTCAGCCATCGATCCTCGATCCAACGGCGAGTATCCACGCTTTCAGAACATGGGCCGGCGCGAAAAGATCGGGCAGCGCGAAGTGGGCTCACGCGACGAAGATCGAGCCAAGCCCAATATCGTTCTAGCGGATTTTAAAAGGTTTTCAATTTAAATAAATCCAGAAATTCATTTTATTTATTTTAGGCAATAAAATAATCGGGAAAATTCAAGAAAAATCTCAAAAATACTTTGAGACATCACGGACTTAAATAAAATACTTTTGGCAAAACTTTATTTTGACTTTGCACAGATTTAAATACTTTTGAATGAAAAGCAATAAACTTGCAATAAGATTTAATTCCAATAAATCCAGAAAAATCCAAATAAATTCCAGAAAATCACAAATGCACTTTTAAACAATAAAAACTTAATTAAGCCAAATTTTGGGATGTTACAGATATCATCACATTAGCGCAACGCATCTAGGACTTTAAGCATTATTAAAAAAAATTGTCAGTGAAATATTGATCGTCAAACTATTTTCTAGTCATGTAGTTCACTTATATCATAGCGATTGTTATTTCAATATAATTCATGTCCTTTAATCATTCTTTATGTTCTAACGAATTTTAGCCGTAAGTGTATTTTGTTTATTTGATGTTATTATTTTTATGTATTTTTCAGGACAAAATCGTTGTCAACAGTTGCAGAGGGGACTAAACAGGTATAGTATCGTCATCTCCATCATCCTAATCCTCTACAAAAATGGTTTCATAGAGAGGAGAAGAGCTTGAAATATTTGGTCTAGTGCCTGGACTAGACTCATCAAAGGTCACATCATAGGTCTCCATAATTCTACTTGCCTCAACACTCCAGATCCTATAGCTACGAGAAGAAGTCAAATAACCTAGAAATATCCCATCAGAAGAGTGTGACTCTAACTTATCTAGGCTCCCAGATTTTAAGATGAAACAATTGCAACCAAAAACACAAAAATGTGAAACACCGGGCTTTCGCCCATATCTCAACTCATATGAAGTGCAGTGCAAGTGTACCCTCAAGAAAACTTTGTTGGACACATGGCAAGCAGTAGCTACAGCCTCAGCCCAAAACTTCCTAGGAGTACTGTACTCATCTAGCATCATCCTGGCAATCTCGACCAAGGACCTGTTCTTCTTCTCCACTACGCGGTGGAAGAGCTTTTTGTTCTTGAAAATGTTGCAGTACTTCATCTCACGCGCTGGATCACAAACTGGAGCCTTCTTGTTGTGTTTCTTATCGGTGTAGTTGTTCTTTCTCGAACCATTGGAGTCGCTCTTGCCCTTCTCCAGCTTGGGGCAGTTTGCCCCAATGTGGTTCTGGCCACCACACTCGAAGCAAGTCGATATGTCCTCCTCTCTTCTTCTCTCTTACCCTCTTGTATGCATGAGAGAACTTTCTAGCTAAGAGGGCAAGCTTATTTTCTAGATACCTATCCAGCTGCTCATCACTCATCTCGCAAAGAGTGGAGAGGAAAAAACCAATGAAACTCTTAGAAGTGGGATCAGTGACCAATGCCATTGACTGTGACTTCGTCTTCCATGAAATGATGTCAATCTCATGAGTCTTGAGTCGGGAATAAAGCCCATTAAGGGTTAAAGTCGATAAGTCAGCGGTGTTCTTGATGGAGGTCACCTTCATCTCCCAAATGGAAAGATCAAGTGCTGTGAGAAAATGATAACCATTCTCCGAGTCAGGGTACGTGGTACCAATAGCTCGGAGGTCACTCAAAATCTTAGTAAAATGCCCAAAGCACTCATCCAAGGATTCTCCAGCATACTACTCAAACTTGCTGTAAGCATGCTTGAACTGATCTTGCCTTACCATCTTGATTTGGGTATTGCCCTCATGATAAGCATCAAGGGTCACCCAAATCTAGTGAGTAGATCGTAGGTGAGAGATCCTATCATACTCACTGTAGCTAAGCCCCCTGTATGAGGATGTTCCTAGCCTTACCATTTGCCTCAACGTTAGCCATATTTGTGGCATTGACGTTTTCATTGACAGGGACCTCATACGGTAGCTTCACCTTCTGCCATATCATGAAGTCCTGGATAGTGATGTATGATTCCATCCGAGATATCCAAAAGGGATAGTTGTCGGGACTCAAATATGCAAATTCGAACCCTCTGTGTATACTGCACTAGTCCAGGATCACGCTAGTGCACACAGGCTCAACATAGATGAACATCATAATCATACACAGCAGAAACATTATGAAAGACATCATGTATTAAATAATACTAGTTGAATAACCTTAAGGTCAACTTACATGACTATGCCTTGCAAGGCTAAACAACAAAGTAAACTGCAGTGGAATGAAAACGTAGATAAACCCCTCAGTATACCACAAGCAACTGACAATGCTCGCACCCTAAACTTTCATCTCTTCCTGGTACTCCTCCTCCAGTATGGATGCAGACTCCTCAATGTGATGTTGTTGTGGGCAAGGGTGAGCACTTAAAGCACTCGACAAGTTGTGCACAGAATGCAATTCTATGTAACTATATGCAAGGCTTATTCCAAAGGAAAATACTATTATGGCTATTTTGCAATAAGCAGCATTTATGGACAAATACAATAAATAGATTGTAAAGACTGTAAAACAAATAACAGTAATAGATAGACTCAGCATTTCTCAAGTAAACCAGGTTTTAAATCCTAAGTCAAGTTTCAACCTTCCACATGGCAATCTTGCCATCCCAACCAAGTTTTTCATTTAATTAAGCTAACCCTTAACTGTAATTCCCGAGCATTGCTCAATACCGCGAGCACAGCTATCCGAATAGATTTACACTCTGGAGAGGTTATGCACTTTACCCACACGACATGATTGTCTCTTGTTGCCATGCAATTAACACACTTCCTTTGGTATGTCGGCGGAGAAATCATGACAAAGCCTTTACAATACACTACCTTAACCCGATACTACTCGCTAAGGTTTCAACACTGGTGGGGCTGGTTACCACATCCAGGGTGATGTGAAGTTGTGTCCCGATATTTCGATGAGAGCGATAACTATCGATTTGGTGGAACCGACTTTGCCGATCCGACTACAACGTACGACGACGATGCGCCTTAGCAATCGCTAAACCAACTCAGGAGTGTTATTGATCTTGCCGTGGGCACGATCAACTTGAACACGAGGTTCAATTCCTGCAAGCAACCGAAGAACAAGCAAGAACAATAGTAAAAGCAATCTGAAATTGCAAATAAGAATAGAAGGCAAAATCAAGGTGGGGTTCTATTGAGGATCTTGACAAGGTGGCTGTCTAGCACAACTTGAAGAAACAAAGTTTGCACTTGGCTAAACTAATCAAACAAAACCCAAGTGTCTAAAGCGACGGCTACTAAGTTTATAAGAGGGAGGGATGTGAGAGGGACGTCCTAGGGTTGTGTGTAGGCAGTGAGGGCGCACACAACTTGGGCTTGGGCCCCCACACGCTTACAAGGCCCGAAACAATATTGTAGTGTATTGTTTTGATGATTTCGATTGATCCACGATGAATCTGTAGCTGGGATTAGATCCATTGGAAAGATCTCATTATAAGCTTTCAATCAAGTCCAAGATCACCCAAATCGGAGTCTGTATGCAAAAGTTATTCTTATTTGAAGTCGATGCTGTCCCAGGAGGCCGAATTGGATTCTAGAACGTGATGGATTTGATCTCTCTCTCTTCTTGGCCCGTGGATGACGTGTTGGAGTTGGCACAACCAAATGTGGTCATATCCATAGTAGTGATGTCCTCATCATCCTCCCTTTCTTGAATTTGAGTCGTCCTCGACTCATGCTCAGCTTTTAGCTTGTCCTCAACCAAAAATACTCTCATATGAAAATCATCCACAAAGCTCAATATTTCTTTCCAGCATATAAAGGCATGTTGAAAGATAGCACTCTTGGATGCTTCCTCTCCTCCGTGAAGGAAAGCCATCTTAGTAGATGTAGACGATGCAGAGGATGCCGTGAAGTGTCGCCAAACTGATATAGCGTTGTTCATATCTAGGACGAGCATAGTCTCATCACAGGGCCCCCTCTTGCGCCATGTGAGTTGATCCATAACTCAGGACTCACACTACCATTGATAGTTCCAAGCTAAAACATTGCAAATTAATCAGCTAGGTTGTCCCATTCCAGACATGTGGTTGCATGATTGACTCAAGTCAAAGGCTTGTAAGGTTAAATCCTTAGAATGATTGAAGCAAGACTTCCACATACCCTCTGCCTTTCGGCCTACCTTGGCATACTCGCCCCTTGCCACTTGCCCTAATCTAAATGATTACCACCCCAGTTGATTACCAATTGCACCACGTGCCATTAGCAATTCAATAGCGTTGCGTGACATGACTCGCCACTACAACTCAATCTCATTTTGTGACCTCTCATGAGACACAAGTTCATATCATTGTTCCATATTCCATTAGTCAGGATTAAACATTGATGATTCAAGTACTAGTGATGACGTGGCATGGCTAAGCAACTATGACGTTCTAACCTTCCTATGTTGATTTCAATACCAACCAACTATAATGAACCAATCTAGGGTGATAATAGATCATGGCATACAAATGACAAGGTAGGGTATAGATCAAATTGGTATATTAACTAAGTCCCAATTTATATTGAAACAATTGTATACCTGAAATAATATGCAATATGGTAAAACAATATAGCGATTTTGTAAACATGGTTTCAACATGATCATAGCACAACTTGCCTTATAAAAGCCCTTATTCTTGCTCTGGACCTTGGTCTTGAGTCGACGGATCTTCCTCGGATGCTTTGCACAATTCAACGTCTACGCGAAACGAAAGAGAAAAGCAAATAAACACCAAAACAGAGAGCAAATAAACTTCAAAAATCAAATAAAATTCACCATTAGATAGATCTCAATTTTACAAATTTTTTATAAATTTGAATCACCTCAATCGGAGCTCGTATGAGATAGAACAGGCTCGTGGAAGATTCAAAAATCATAAAAACCTGAAAATTGGAAAATCAACAATTAGCTGAATTATGATTATACCGAAAATTCTCATTTACTGCATCATGCTGATGTCACTGCCAACCGGGCCAATCACATGCCGCCACGTCACCTCGGTCCATGGACCCAGTCCACGATTTGGATCTGGTCCACCGTGCACCCGATCCATGGCGCCTCGATGCCTGCACTCGCCACGCGGCACACCACGATTGGCTGCGATGTGCGGCTTGATCCGACCCGTGGAATGCAGATCGGACGGCCATACATCACGAGTAACATGGCAGCATCTCGACCGATTGATTTAGATCCGACGGCACACAAAGGATGATGGAGTTCACTGCTATCGTGACCACGTGGCTCAATCCTGGCGGTTCGAAGATGATCTGACGGCTTACGAACTCCCTGACGTGGATGGCGTCATGGTCACGTATGGCACTAGGAAACCCAATCGACGCAGTAGCGGTGTCCAACTCGGCTACGGCAACGGCGCTCCGAGACCCACGCGAACACGACAGCGAACAACCGTCTAATTGCGGACGAATGGCTGCAATCCATGCTGACACGGCTAGATCGAATTCGCCCATATCTAATCAACGAACACGATCTCTACTTACCTAAACCGATACGGCTCATTCTTTACCGCCCGATCTTGATCCCACGGCTCGCATGCGCTAGGGTTTCGATTCTGAACTTGGCCGTCCGATGGCGATCCGACAGCTACCGCGATTGCTTCTAGAAGATGGGCCAAACTGGCCGCACAACGCTGGGCCTCACACGCACAGTATAGGGCTCCGGCCCGATACTGTTTATTTGATTTTCGTCGCATTTTTCTTTTAAAATAATTATAGAAATTCATTTAATTAGTTTTAGGCAATGAAAGTATTAGGAAAAATCCAAGAAAATTCTCATAAATACTTTGAGACATTTTGAACTCAAATAAAATATTTTTAGCAAAAAAATTTATTAACTTTAGATATATTTAATTAGTTTTAACAAAAAGGCCTATATAGTTAATTTGAAATAATTCCAATGAAATCCAGAAAAATCCAATAAATTCAGAAAAATCACAAAATGCACAAATATCAATAAAATAATTCTAAAGGCAAATTTCGGGATGTTACAATAGTCTACCTTAGAAAATATTAGAGACTTGGTGGAGTATTTGTTCGTCGCCAGGGCTCTTGAGACCGGTCAAGATCTAGAAAGAGCAAAACCGGGCTCTAATACCAATTGAAAGACCGAAATTGGAGACTAGAGATGGGTGAATAGGAGCCAAATAAAATTTTTCTATTAAAAATCTCTTCTAGATCACTAGTGCTACGGAGCAAATACTAGGTTTAAGAACACGCAAAACAGAATGAATGTAGCAGGAATTTTAGCAACTCGGATGAGTAGAAATATCAAACTTGCCTGTCATAAAACGTGAATAACTTTATATCTACTCATACAAAATTGATGAAATTTGAATCATAGAAAGATAAGGTTCTCATTGTCATGATTCCAAATTGAATTTCAAAATAAAGCCCAAAATAGAGACATAACTAGCTCAACATCCACGTTGCACAAAAACAGAGCTTTCAGAAACTTGTCCGCAAAGAAGCCTCAATAACTTTTGATCTAATAATCAAAAGTTGATGAAATTCGAAACATAGCAAGACAAGGTCCTCAGGGTCATGTTTTCTAAAGGAATTTCAAAATAAAGCCAAAATGAGTGACCTATTTAGCTTAACATTCATGTTGCATAAAAACGGAGATTTCAGAAACTTTGACCATTAAGAAACCTCGATAACTTTTGATCTATCTAACAAAACTTGATGAAACTTGAATCATGGCAAGGAAGTGACATTAGGACTATGTTTCCGGAAGGAATTGCAAGAATAAGTGTAAGGTCTCAACCTTTCATACAAATAGTTCAAACTATACCAAAAACAGTGATTTCAAATCATGAATAGGGTGTTGCAAGTATAACTTAAGCAATAATAAGTTCTAATAGATCTTACTGGGTTGGGATATAATTTAGATGAGTTCCTCAACCGCTTACACGTTCTAGATCGAAGAGAACTACAACAAGTAGGAGGGGACACAAAGCTCAAGTTACAAGAAAGAACAAAGCAAAAATACAAGAAATAAAATAAATTTCAGAACATAAATAAACTTGAATCTTGCATTGCTTAGAGAGAATGGTTACAAAACCTCATTTCTTGGTAGACAAAGCTCAAAGGAGTACAAGAAAACCGAAAATCCTTCTCTAAGACCTGGCATAGAGGCATCTCTCCACCCTTGGACGACCTTCTTAGCCCTCAAGAAACCTCATCAAGGGTTGAGATTCACTCCTTCGCTCATTCATGGTTGGAGCAATCTTCACCCTTAGATGACCTTCTTGACCCTCAAAAAACCCATTAAGGTTTAAGATTCACTCCCTCACTCATACATGGGCTAACCCGCATTCCAACAACATAACGGGTTTTATCCTTTTAACACTAACTTAACCACTACTTCACCTACGAACCCATGATCCAACGATCTTCCTTCGCTTAAGTATGACTTAAGTTAGCATCTCATCCATTCACTTGTCACCCGACTTGCAGTAACTCCCCAGCCTTAGTCATCTTCTGGCGTCACCTTGATCGTCTAGATCTCAGCTCTCTTAGCCTAGTCCTGGTGTCCTCTGCCTCACCATGACCTAGCTCCGAGTCCTGTAACAATCACAGACAAGCAAAACATCATATAGCACTTAACAACATAATATACAATATTTAATTAATACCAGTATGAATTTTCAATTAAATGCATCGCTCAAGCTCACTGCGAAGGCCGACAGCAACCCAAAATTGCAAGTTCAATTTTCTAAATAAAGACAAACTCACACAAATCGATACAAACCTAACGAATATCAAATACTCATCACACATCCATAGGTTGACCTCCACATGATCTCACAGTTAGCAAGAGTAAAGCATGGTAATGGCGAAGCATATAGATGGTAGAGCACATTATAAGTCGACAAGGCGCAATGCAAACTAGGCAGTATACAATTGTTTTTTTTTAAAAAAGAGGTAGTATAAAGACATCTTCTTGTCAAGGGGCTAAGTTGGCAAAAATGCGTGTAATTTTTCTTTACGAGGATAGCTTTTTTTTTCATTGCTCTTTTATGCAGAAAGGCACTTCGAGTTATATATCAAAAAGAGTGTTGCTTCCAACTATGGTCCATTGAGAGGACGAAGAGCTATCTCATCTCTTGTCACTTTGAAAGTTACATCTTCGGGACATTGATGGGAAATGAAAAGTTTTTCTTATTATATTCTTATAGTATATTGTGATATATTGATGCGATTGTGGCGCATAATAGATAAAAATTCATTTTACAGCACTATCATTATTGTGATGCTTACTGAGGCAGTTGTCGCTAATGAGGTAAAAATCCACTCCATAGTGCTAGAACAATTATTTTGAACTTTTGATGATCAGTCCAAGATAAAGAAAATTTTATTTTATTGCAAATAGCCACCATTGAGATGACTATTGAGACAATTTCTCCGTTAGATTTGTATAGAAAACCATCTGATGTATATTAGATTTTTTAAAAAATAATGCAATTTCATTAATATTACAAAAATAAATAGTAAAAAAATTATAAAAATAATCACATGTCGTCAAATGAATCAACGACATGCTGACGTGGCAGCTCCTACACCCCAATTCATTTGGCAATAGGATATGTTGTCAATTCATTTAGCGATAGCTCAATTGGCTAATAGAAACCTTGCCGTCCATTTATTCAGCCTACATCATTTCAAATGACCGATGGCCTTTGTTGCCAATTCATTTGAAAATATAGCAATTAGCTTATAGGAACTTTATCGTTCATTTGTTTGGCCTATCTCGTTCAATTGGTCAACAAATCTTTGCACCAATTCATTTAGCGACAGCCTCTCGCTATTTCAAGGTGCTGTTTTTTCAAAATTGAAATAATAAAAAAATGACAATAAGCAGCCTATTTTTGTTAGTCCGTTTTAACACTAACAAGGAAAAGAAGAAAAACACCGTGTGCATTAAATAAGATAGTGCAGCGGCATTAAACACGTAGAGAAATATACACCCTACGTTGTTCCTTTTCTGTTTAAGCTTTCGTCATTGCCTCCACACGTGATCATCTATGTTATCATAACTGATTTCGTGTTGCCATTGTTTCACCTTGCATTAAACTAATTACTTCATCAAACGCTACACGATGTAATACATAGTTATCGCTCTTTATTTTAGTGGCCGATTACTCATTAGTTTATGACCACCGTCTTACTCACTTTGTGTCGGAGTGTCTAACTCTTTCAAGATAGGGTTTTCATGTGTAGTCTATATAGACTATAATCAAAGAACAATCTAATTATTCAACAGTAACATACAATAATAAAAAATAACTCGATATTTTGCTTTTTATCCAACAGTCCGAGCATCGGATCTCTTTCCGCCCTTTCTTCCTGCTTCCTTCCAGGCCACCGTCAAGAAAATACCGTTCCACTCTATCAAAGAAAAGGCAAGGAAAAGGCAGTACAAAACCAAAAACAACCCTCCGCTTTTCCCATTTCGTCCTCTCTCCTCCCTTCCTGCCCCTTTCCTCCCCACCTCCACCCCGCTTGCCGCGGGAGGGAAGCCGCTGCCCTCGCGGACGGCAAAGGAAACCGGCTGGGCTTCCACTTCGGATCCGGCCGTCTCCGGTGCGGAGCGCCCGAATCGTCGGCTGCGGCGGCGATGGCGACGCGCGAGAGGAAGACGATCGATCTGGAGCAGGGGTGGGAGTTCATGCAGAAGGGCATCACCAAGCTCAAGAACATCCTCGAGGGCAAGCCCGAGCCGCAGTTCAGCTCCGAGGACTACATGATGCTCTACACGTGCGTACCCGCTCCGATTTTCTCCCCCCTCTGTTGGATTTGGGGGTGCTTGGTTTGTGCCTCGCTGATCTGATTTTAGGGTTTGTTCCGATGCTGCAGGACGATATACAACATGTGTACGCAGAAGCCGCCGCACGACTACTCGCAGCAGCTCTACGAGAAGTACCGCGAGTCCTTCGAGGAGTACATCACGTCCATGGTGAGGGATTCTTTGATTCCTCGATTGATTAGCTCGATTTTGTGTCCAACTGCCCATGTGCTCGATTCGTGGAGGCGTAGCCAAGATACTGACGGAAATGGTGCTTCTTATGACGCATAAACCAATGAATAGACTTACAGACAGAACACACATTGAGTAATTTAGAGCACAACTGTTTATTCAGAGAAAAGGGATTCAAACATTCAATGCCTAAAGCTAGACTCCTAAGCTGCTGTAGTAAGTACAAGGATGGCGTTCTAATTTTGATAAAGCTCGATGCCCTTGGCGAATTAGGAATTCTGGGTTGGTTGCTTCAGATGGGTGGATAATTGGGCTTTCATTAGTCGGGAGGAGCTATTAGTTTCTAAGTCGCATGCTCAAGAAGTCTTACACAACTGTTGGTGCAGAGGGATCTGGATAATGGATTGTGGGGGTTACTTCTAGGCAGTATTTAAATACTCTAGTGGGTAAGGTGCAGTGGGTACTATGTTTGGCGCTTCTGTGCGGTTCTGGCGGCTAGCAGCCTCCCACAAACATCATTTTAGCACAAAAAAATCTTTCAGATTTCTATGGCCATTTATCATATCTCCTTTCTTTTCTGCCAAAAGAAATTATACCAGCAATTTTAGTCAATGACCCTTGAGAACTTTCTCTATTTCTCCACATTCTACTTCATAACTTCCTCATCTACTCTCTGCTGATTTGAATACTTTAAACAAAAGATGAGACCTGAAGCCTACATAAAACATTGCTTTACTGGCTTTTAAAGTTTGTATGTTTATACTTTGAAAGTTCCATTATGAGGTTAAGTTCAGATGTTTGCATACATTACTCGGCGTGTTGTACTTATATGGCTGTTAGATGCTGTCTGCTATAAAAATACTCTGCTGTTACACTTCCAGTGCCCTCTATCTAAACTTCGCAATTTGCTTAGAAAGCATAAATTGCTTGATTTGAGAGGATTTTCCTCAGCACGAAAGGATTTGATGTTGCTCAGAACACTCGCAGCTGGCAGCATAGTCCATATTGAGTCTTTATTTTTTTTTGATGGCATTCCTTGGGTTGTTGAAATGTTTGCTGCTTTCACCCTTTTCATCAACAGCTTCTAGATAAGTTCAGCGCTGCATATAAATACATATATGTTTCTCTTGGTCATGTTTTCATTACCATTTAGGAGTAGTGACTTGTATTAAATCTTTTGACCGTTCTTTGTTGTTGATAAGTTATGTATATGTAAAATATATTGTTAATGAATTAACATAGGGCAATGTTTGGTTCCCTTGCCTTGCCTTGCCTAACCTTGCCTTGCTATGCTACTGGGCAAGGAAATCTAGTGGAGGAGGGCCAATTTGGCTCACCCACAAAAGCATGGAAATCCTATCTCACCTTGCCCAAAAGCAGGGCTATGCAAGGAAACCAAACTCACTTTTCGCCAACTAACCTTGCTAGGCAAGGCTAAGAAAGTTTGGGCAAGACATCCAAACACGCCCTTAGTTACGTAGAACAATTTATAGTAGTAGATATTGCAGTGTAAATAATTCGATGCTCATCCCCGCTGGGACCCCTGTTCTATGCCATATCCTTGGGTTGTTACTTGAGGGTGAAAATGTATGAGGCGAGAATGGGTATGGATACTTAATCCCTGCCCCCACCCTGTTGTCATTCCTATTTTGCTATAGATCATTGGTAGCTTTAGTTAATTATCATGCAGTACAAATATCTGCCTCTCTTTAACACTTTGTAGCTGGTTGAAATTGTCCAATTATAGTTATAATGAAAATAACTTGCAGTTTAGTGATACTTCATCACCAGCACGATGTCCATCTTATCTCGTTTTTCCTATATCTGCATGTTCACATTTTTGAAAGATAAGTCCAACACCGATTTTCAATTAATTACAGGTCTTACCTTCACTAAGAGAAAAGCATGATGAGTTTATGTTGAGAGAGTTAGTAAAACGGTGGTCAAACCATAAAGTGATGGTTCGGTGGTTGTCGCGCTTCTTCCATTATCTTGATCGGTACTTTATTTCACGGAGGTCACTACCGCCACTGAAAGAAGTTGGACTTAGTTGTTTCCGAGATTTGGTAACACAACTTCTTTACATGATTTACTATCTTTCTCCTGTTTTATGGAATCCAGTTTACGGTTCATTGCTTAATGTAATATCTCTAGATTTTAATCATCTTCAATTGGGGTAACAGGTATATCAAGAGATCAAAGGAAAAATAAAAAGTGTGGTCATATCCTTGGTGAGTCATTGTATTTCGTCATGTTAGCTTATTAGGTTGTGTATAGTCCATAATGGAAATGCTTTCTTCAACAGATAGATCAAGAACGCGAGGGTGAACAAATTGACAGGGCCCTGTTGAAAAATGTTCTGGATATATTTGTTGAAATTGGCTTGGGTAGTATGGAGTGCTATGAAAATGATTTTGAAGATTTCTTGCTCAAGGATACTGCAGACTACTACTCTATCAAGGCGCAAACCTGGATCCTGGAGGACTCTTGTCCAGATTACATGTTGAAGGTATCTTCGAGAATATTTCATGATAATTTCTACCTGTTGTTAAGCATAAAATTTTCTTTCTAATGGATGTTTGTTTCTTTAGGCTGAGGAGTGTTTGAAAAGGGAGAAAGAGCGAGTTGCTCATTATTTGCACTCTAGTAGTGAACAGAAGTTGTTGGAGGTTAGTGGAAGGTTTGCTGTTGTATTTTAATTTAATATTTTAGAGTATTTCGTGATGTTTAATTATCTATATTTGCTACATGTACACCAGATGCATAATTTTGAATTCTATATTCAGAGTGCTGTTGGATTCCTCATAGAACGGTAGTCATTATTTCCTTTCCCTTGTATGACATGATTTAATGTCCTTTCTTTCCTCCGTCTTTACAGAAAGTGCAACATGAATTGCTAACTCAATACGCAAGCCAGCTTTTGGAGAAGGAGCATTCTGGATGTCACGCATTGCTTCGTGATGACAAGGTATCATGGAGAAGCTCCATCTTTCTTAACAGTTTATCAGCAATATATGAAGCCAGTTGACATAATATATATATTTGCCCTTTCAGGTTGATGATCTCTCTAGAATGTACAGGCTATTTTCCAGAATAACTCGTGGTCTGGAACCTGTTTCTCAAATATTTAAGCAGGTATCACTTGCCTCGAAATTGTGCTCTATTTCTCCTTAAAGCTATTTCAATGTTATAATGGAATGGTGCTTCTCTGCAGCATGTTACTAATGAGGGCACAGCCTTAGTCAAACAAGCTGAAGATGCTGCTAGTAATAAAAAGGTGCAACATTTTATATATTCAACCATTGATTATTTTATGCTTTTTTGTTTGTATTATTGTTTTCTCAATACATTGATTTTATTTTTTGGGTTGTAATTCAGTGGTATGTTTTTGTCCATCAGCTGGAGTTTGTACTCAATTCATGCTGGTATATGCATAGTGTATTTCAGGCTGCTGCTTCAACATATTGCTCTTCACTCTACTAACCACTTCAGATTTACATTTCAAGTGTTTTTCTTATTTTTCGCATACTATCTAAATCATTTGAGTGTTCTCTAAATTATTTGTTATATTACAGCCAGAGAAGAAGGACATGGTTGGTTTGCAGGAACAGGTTTGATCATCTTGATATAATCTTTGCTGTTAGCTCTCAACTTCTGTTAAATATCTGTTACCCACTGAGCTGTTTTTTGAACTTAGGTTTTTGTCCGGAAAATCATTGAGCTTCATGACAAATATGTAGAATATGTCACCAAGTGTTTCCAGGGCCACACGCTCTTCCATAAGGTTTGCCATTTGATTTACTTATCTACTCGTTCATGCATCATTCTTTTTGCCATGATATCAAAATCTCGGCTCCTGTACTGTATCTTGTTTATGCAGGCACTTAAAGAGGCTTTTGAGGTTTTCTGCAACAAAGGTGTTTCTGGTAGTTCAAGCGCCGAATTACTAGCTACCTTCTGTGACAACATCTTAAAAAAAGGTGGAAGTGAAAAGCTTAGTGATGAAGCAATTGAAGATACCCTTGAGAAGGTACAGCCATCAATTTGTTATGTTTGTGCTGCTGCTAACGTCATTACTAATTTTCCAGACCTAGGAACTTAATCTTGAAACTGTGTAATGAGCAGGTTGTAAGGTTACTCGCCTACATCAGTGACAAGGACTTGTTTGCTGAATTTTACAGGTAATTTCTTGTTGTCTTGCTTGCTGATTCTTACTATCTTTAAGCTCCTGCACATATTGGAATATACATGCAATCATTGACTTCTTGGGCTAATTTGCAGAAAGAAGCTTGCGAGGAGATTGCTTTTTGACAAGAGTGCTAATGATGAACATGAGAGAAGCATTCTGACCAAGCTAAAACAACAGTGCGGGGGTCAATTCACTTCAAAAATGGAGGGCATGGTTACTGACCTTGCTGTTGCAAGAGATCACCAGACGAAATTTGAAGAGTTCATAAGCACACATGCCGAGTTGAACCCTGGTATAGATTTAGCTGTTACTGTTCTGACAACAGGATTTTGGCCAAGCTACAAATCTTTTGATATAAACCTGCCTGCTGAGATGGTAAGTTTGCTTTTTCTTGAGGCTCTGTAAGGAGCAGCTATGTTGGAGCTTGCTAAGCTTAATCAATATTTGAATTTGCCTTGTTTTTCTTATAATATTTGTTGTTGATGTCTTATTCTGCATAAGGCGATTATTTTCATTCTTTATTGTTTCAGGTGAAATGTGTAGAGGTTTTCAAGGAGTTTTACGAAACAAGAACAAAGCACAGGAAGCTTACCTGGATATATTCCCTGGGAACCTGTAATATTAATGCTAAGTTTGAGGCCAAAACTATAGAGCTCATTGTTACAACTTATCAGGTAATTCTAAACTGCATTTTCGATGAGCGTTTGCTTCTTGTATTACATGTAATATAACATGCCTTTCTCTTATGTTGGTAGGCTGCATTGCTGCTGCTATTTAATGGAGTTGACAGACTTAGCTACTCTGAGATTGTGACACAGCTAAATCTGTCAGATGATGATGTTGTGCGTTTGCTTCATTCTCTCTCTTGTGCAAAATACAAGATTCTTAACAAAGAACCAAATAACAAATCTATTTCACCGAATGATGTCTTTGAGTTCAATTCAAAATTTACTGACAAGATGCGAAGAATAAAGGTATCTTCTTTTTTATATATATTTTCTAGATTTGGTAATTTTTTTTTCTGAGTTCTCATTTTTTATTTATTATCTTGGTTTTTAATGCTATTCACAGATACCTCTTCCTCCAGTTGATGAGAAAAAGAAAGTAGTTGAAGATGTTGACAAGGATCGCAGATATGCAATTGATGCATCCATTGTGCGCATTATGAAGAGTCGCAAAATTTTGGGTCATCAGCAACTTGTAATGGAATGTGTGGAGCAGCTTGGTCGCATGTTCAAGGTACGAAACATTTGTTCAACAAAGTAGTCAAAGGTGTTGGCAAAAGAATTTTCCTTGCCCTCCTTTTAAGTGCTAGGCTCAATCATTTCATCTATATTTTGTTAGATTGTGTTGTTTTTGTTCAAAGGCTTGTCTCAAAGTTCTACTTTGTTGATGATGTCATGGGTCTATATTTTGTTAGATTGTGTTGTTTTTGTTCAAAGGCTTGTCTCAAAGTTCTACTTTGTTGATGATGTCATGGGCCTGGACAATGTGTATTATCGGAAGAAGATCGCAGGAAACAAAGATATGGCAACTGAGATTCCGCCCGGCCGTTTTGGTAATCAATAAGGGACGTGTACGCATGACAGGAAGTTGCCAAATAAAGTCTGCTAGTTAGTTATTAGCCTTATCAAGTTGTTGCTTATCTATAGTAAGTTTAGATTTTATTGTTATTAGGAATACGGATTCTGCATCTATAAGAATGAGGAAAATCAATGAAAACGGCAAGAAGTATTTGCCACAAAATTCTATCGGCGGTGCCTTCCGATTAACAAGGCCAGTAGCTCCGTTCGCTAGTTATCCATCGAGTCGCCGCCACGGCCTTGACGTCCACCTCTACTCGTGCCGGTCAACGACCGGGCACTCGTCTCTACAACCAAGCTCATAACAAATTGGTATCAGATTCAGGCGATCCTCCGGCCATGGCGTAATCATCTCTCGAGGAACGGGTTGGCCAACTTGAGCTTTCCCTGGGCGAGATCAAGAAATCCATCGGTGAATTGCTGGCCTACCATCCGTTAATGGCGATCCCGGCCAGACTAGTCATTCAGCCGAGGATACTGGCCGTCGCCAGGACCCAGGGATGGAGCGTCGCGATCGAGGACCGTCACCTGATCAGTTAGGCTTCGGGTCATATGGATCCACTCGGGCGGCACGTCCACGCGCGGTCGAAAGAGGCCGACGAGAGAGGCAGCCCTGGGACACGGGAGGACATCTCCGTGCATCCGTGGAGTGTCGCCATTCTACGGAGGGTGTGGATGACAAGCTTCCTCAGCGCCGCTGGATACCCTGCCCGCCTCGGCTGGAACTTCCGGATTACGACGGCACTGGCGACCCTCTGTTATGGTTGCGCCAGTGTGAGCGTTTTTTCCGCCTACATCAAATTCCATCATGGGAGCATGTCGACTTAGTTGGCCTGCACCTCTGTGGCGAAGCACAGGAGGTATTGGATAACTGGATGCTCGAGGAAGATTGGATTTCATGGGAAGATTTCTTCGACAACTTGCAGCGGTTTTCTCGTCATTCCGGGGCCTGACCCTTAGGGGATCTTGTCAACCTCAAACAAGGCACTCGTCGTGTCGATGACTATGCCTGTGAATTTCAACGCCTCCTTGCCCACGCCCCTCGTATAGTTCGAGCTGACCAAGTGGAGATGTTCACATCTGGGCTTACCAAGGCCTTGGCGGCAGACATCCGTCGGGAGCGACCACGCAACCTTTCAGAAGCAATCAGCCTTGCGTGGGATGGGGAGGTGCGGAAGGATCTCTGGATTGCCGAGGCCTCATCACAAGGCCGCGGACGGCCGGCATTTGGTCGTGGTACCGCATCGGCAGGCGCGGCCAATGTTCCGGTGATCAGTGGGAATTCTTCGGGGACACCGCCTTTGTCCAGTGGCAGCAGCCGCCCATCGGCCAATTCCTTCGCATCATTTTCCGCGGCCCCGCCACCCACTCGACTGCATCTTAGCGCTGACCAATTAGCTGAGCAGCGTGCTAAAGGCCTTTGTTATCACTGTGATGAATTTTATACCAGAGGCCACCGTTGCAAGCAGCTTTTCTCGATCGAAATTTGCAACAACGACACAGAAGAGCACGAGGCACCGACCGTGGAGGCTGACCTGGCAGTCGCAGCGGACGATCCAGCAGCTCTGTCTCTATCTCTGCTTGCCGTCCTTGGCCCTAAGTCCGGCGGGACAATGCAAGTGCCAGTACTCATCCGGGGGCGCACCCTATTGTGTCTCATTGACACGGGCAGTACACACAACTTCATTAGTGGCCATACCGCTGTTTGCTTAGCCTTGGATCAGCACCACTCGTCGGGCCAGCAAGTCAAGGTAGCTAATGGTTGCCAATTACCTTGCTTAGGCCATGTTCCTATCGAGGACTTCTACATCAACGAGTATGTTTTCCGGGCGCCATTCCTTGTCATTCCCCTTGATGGATTTGATGTTATTTTGGGGGTGCAATGGCTTGAGTCATTGGGGGATATTCAATGGAACTTTATCAAACTCACGATGTCGTTTGAGCATAATGGCTCACGCGTCATACTGGAAGGTTTGTCGAACACGAAGCAGCCACACCTCCTGTCTTTGCAGGCTGACCATCTTCCGGCTCTCTCCCCATTTTTGGAGGCTTTTGATGACATCTTCGCGGAACCTCAGGGCCTTCCTCCATCTCGCGCCTGTGATCACCGTATTTGTCTCAGGGAAGGCACCAATCCGGTGGTGGTCCGGCCGTACAGGTACCCTTATCGTCAAAAGGATGAAATCGAACGCCAATGCGCGGCCATGTTAGAGCAAGGACTCATTCGGCCCAGTCGATCACCTTTTTCTTCGTCCGTACTAGTCAAAAAGGGGGACGGCACATGGCGGTTTTGTGTCGACTACCGTGCACTCAACACACAGACAGTGAAAGACATGTTCCCTATTCCGGTGGTTGAAGAATTGCTCGATGAATTGCACGGCGCCAAGTTCTCCAAGCTAGACCTCCGTTCGGGATAATATCAGGTGCGCATGCACGAAGATGATATTGACAAGACTGCTTTTTGCACTCATCATGGCCACTATGAGTTTCTCGTCATGCCTTTTGGGCTCACCAACGCTCCATCGACATTCCAAGCTTTAATGAACGAGATTCTCCAGGATTTCTCACGAAAATTTGTCCTCGTCTTTTTCGACGACATTCTCATCTATAGTCAGTCGGTTGAAGACCATATGGTGCATCTGCACCAAGTCTTGGCGCGCTTACGCAGTCACCAGCTCTATCTCAAGAAGACCAAATGCGTATTCAGCCAACGTCAGGTTCGCTATCTCGGCCATGTCATTTTTGACTCTGGAGTAGCGGCAGACTCCGACAAATTGCAGGCGGTATCAGCATGGGCCCAACCCACTTCGGTCACAGCGTTGCGTGGCTTTCTTGGGTTAACGGGCTATTACCGGCGGTTCATTAGGAAATACAAGGACATTGCGGCACCCCTCACAGCCCTGCTTCGCCGCGGCAACTTCCAATGGACGACTGACGCAGACACAACTTTTCAACATCTCAAACAAGCCCTGATGACTGCACCGGTGCTCACATTACTAGACTTCGCGTCCACTTTTGTGGTTGAATGCGATGCGTCCGGTAGCGGCATCAGCGCTGTCTTGCAACAAGGTGGACACCCCGTGGCCTTCGTTAGCCGGAAGTTGGCCGACAGACACACCAAGCTGGCGGCATATGAACGCGAGCTCATCGCTCTATCCAAGGCTGTTAGGCACTGGTGGCCTTACCTTTGGGGTCATCCCTTTGTGGTTCAAACCGATCATGCAAGTCTCAAGTTCCTGCTCGAGCAAGCCCTGATTACACCTCCACAACAACACTGGTTGAGCAAGTTGATGGGGTTTGATTTTCGCGTCGAATATAAACCAGGACGTTCCAACCGAGCTGTTGATGCACTATACCAGGACGTTCCAACCGAGCTGCTGATGCACTATCTCGAGTTGACGCGGTGGCTTCTTCATGCGCGGCATTATCCATGCCTCAGTTGGTTGCCGGGGATAGTTGGCGAGCATCCTTGCGGGTAGATCCCGAAATTATACGTCGGTGCGCCAGTTTCCAACGCCAGTCTGATCATCCGCCTGCCCCGAAGATTGGAGCTCCGGATGAGGCAGTCGCCAACAGCAAGGCACCTCTGCAACCACAGACGCCTGCTTCCGTTCCTTCTGCCGCAGCTTCCTCCGACCGACCAAGGGTAACATGGCGCGTGAGTGATGGTCTGTTATTCCGCAATGAACGCCTGGTCGTGCCAGCAAAATCTTCCCTCATTCCGGAATTGGTGGCAGCCGTCCACGACTTGACGCACGAAGGGGTGCAGAAGACGCTACATCGCTTACGACAGGAGTACTTTTGGCCACATCAGAGGCAGACAGTTGAACAATACGTCGTTCGCTGCGTTATCTGTCAACGGAACAAGACAAGCTCATTATCGTCGGCAGGACTCCTTCAGCCTCTTCCGGTTCCCCACCAAATTTGGGCTAACATCTCCCTAGATTTCATCATCGGTCTTCCCAAATCTCAGGGCAGGACGGCTCTCTTGGTGGTCGTGGATCGACTGTCAAAGTACGCACATTTCGTGCCTATGATCCGCCAATCCACAGCCCCGGTCGTGGCAAACTTATTCTTCGATCATATTGTTCGTTTACATGGCATGCTGGAGTCCATCGTTTGTGATAGAGATCCCATTTTTATCAGCACTTTCTGGCATGATCTTTTCAAACGTTGTGGTACAGCCCCCCTCCTCTCAACGGCGTACCACCCGCAAACGGACGGCCAAACAGAGGTTGTCAATCGGACGATCGAAATGTATCTCCGCTGCTTCACAACGGACAATGCTCGCACATGGGTGCAGTGGCTTCTTTGGGCGGAATTCTGCTACAACTCTTCCTTCCATACGGCTCACCGCATGACACCCTTCGAGCTTGTGTACGGCCATCGACCTCCACCGCTACTCCCTTACAATCAGCGCGCCTCCGCCATTCATGAAGTCGACTGCACACTCACTGCCCGGGATGAGCTCCTACATCGCGCCCGAGCATATCTCCACCAAGCCCAGAACAGGATGAAGCAATATTATGACACATCACCGCGAGGTTTCTTTCGCTCTAGGCGAGTGGGTTTGGCTATGCCTTCAAAGCCACTGTCAACAATCCATCAGGCTCACTACGCAACACAAGCTGTCTCCTCGATTTTACGGGCCATATCAGATCATTGCACGAGTTGGTCAAGTGGCTTACCGTCTTCAACTACCCGCCGAAGCGCGCATGCATAATGTTTTTCATGTTTCCTTATTGAAGCCGTTCAAAGGTGCCAGCCCCGCCACTCCTCCATCCCTTCCTCCGGATGTGGAACCGGCTTCCGCACCTTCCCACCGGGCGCCGCTCAAGATTCTAGCTCACCGCATTGTCAAAGGCTGTCACTAGTTCTTGGTGCAATGGACAGACCAGACTGCCGACGAGGCTACTTGGGAGCTCGCCACATCCTTACGGACCAACTATCCTAGTTTTCAGCTTGAGGACAAGCTGACTCTTGAGGGCGCGAGTATTGTCATGGGCCTGGACAATGTGTACTATCGGAAGAAGAAGATCGCAGGAAACAAAGATATGGCAACTGAGATTCCGCCCGGCCGTTTTGATAATCAATAAGGGACACGTACGCATGACAGGAAGTTGCCAAATAAAGTCTGCTAGTTAGTTGTTGCTTATCTATAGTAAGTTTAGATTTTATTGTTATTAGGAATACGGATTCTGCATCTATAAGAATGAGGAAAATCAATGAAAACGGCAAGAAGTATTTGCCACAAAATTCTATCGGTGGTGCCTTCCGATTAACAAGGCCGGTAGCTCCGTTCGCTAGTTATCCATCAAGTCGCCGCCACAGCCTTGACGTCCACCTCTACTCGTGCCGGTCAACGACCGGGCACTCGTCTCTACAACCAAGCTCATATCAGATGACATGATGTCTAACATTAATTTATTCCCTTATTCCTTCCATGTGACCATATCTTCCATTACGTAGGTCGTCTTGGCTAGCACCCTTGCCTTCTTTAGCTGTGCATTCTTCATTGCACGCCTCATGCTTACAGCATAATCTTTTTGGCCTTTTCTTTTGTGTAATATAATTGTGTATATATGGTTAAACTGGCATTCAAGAAATGTTCAAAGCACTTGTTTATCTGAGCTTCCTTTGATGACTTCACGTGATAAAATGCTCTTTTTTCTGCAGCCTGACTTCAAGGCAATAAAGAAGAGGATTGAGGATCTTATCACAAGGGATTACTTGGAGAGGGATAAAGAAAACCCAAATGTGTACAGATACTTGGCTTGATTGGTTCTTTGTCTGTGGGCTGATATTTCCCTAAGCCTGACTTCCGTGCCGTGCAGTTTAACCATGATTTATCGATGGCAATCTTGTAGTTGTCTCGTGGTGCAGCATCGTTGGCTTCTTCGGATTTTCTAGCACCGCTGCTGATTGTATTGCGTGCAGCATGGACATATGCCCACTGTAAATGCAGCTTGACCAGTGGTTGGGGTTATGGAAAGAGTCCACCAGGACAAAGGTTCGCAGATTGGAATGTATGTGGGTCTTGCATAAATGATGTAACATCATGTATTAGGTCCTGTGCAATCTGTTGTATTTTTCTCCATATATATAGCATTGTTGTATTTCAATCAGTTGTCTAGATAAATGGAGAGAGAATTATGAACTGGCGATCCATCAATCCTGCTGCCCATGCGGTAAGATGTCAATGTACGTTTTATTTGTGAATTTATGTCTTTTAAGACTTCCTGGAAGTACTGGTGATAATGGTCACAACTATGGCCTTGCTTGTATCAAATGCCCTGTACTCATTGTACATGTCTAGTATGAGCTAAATGCTGTTTGAGAGAAGGAAGCTGAGTAAGGTTTCAAATTTTGTTTTCGGTTCACATCTTAGGTGGGAGAAATCCGAAATTTCGGTGAAATCTTGGAACTTTAGACGAAATTTGATCAAAATTCAAACAGAGAATTTGAAATCTGGAATTTTTGAACCGAAATTACCAAAATTACATTGAGAAATGCTGAAATCTCATGAAATTCAACCGAGTGAAAAATGGTTGAAACGATGTTAAAAAGTTTTGAATTTTTTTTGTGGATGGTCTGATAGATCGCTAATGTTCCTATAAAACTTTAAGATGATGATCAAGTCTGAGGAATTTTTAAAAATTTTGATAGTGCTACTGTCCTGTTAAAAGGTTGATCGATAAATTTCAACCGAATAAAAAATGGTGCAAATCATGTTATAACATTTTGAAATTTTTATGGATGGTCTTGACGCATCAATAATACATCACTTCTTTTCAGCTGTCAAGTGCTTTTTAATGCAATAAGATAATGAAATGATTTATGAAATGATATGTTTTGACTTCAAAACAGTGGATATCAGAATTTTACAAAAATATTCAAAACTTATCTCTGACTAAAAATTTTACCATGTCTCCCTCATAACATATTTAACCTCTGGTAAAAATATCAAAAATTAATGAGTACATTTAATGCCTTTAAAAATTCAAATACAGAAATCATGAAAAATCTGAAATCTGCAATGTCAGAATTAATATAAAATAAATATGCATTATATTGATATAAATTTTTTATACAAGAATTATTAGCACATATCAAAGTCTCTCAAAAAGTTTCAGAATTTCTTGAATCCATTTTCATCCTCAAATAAAATAAAAACAGAAAATAGCATAATGCTCAATCAGTATTGTCAGAATTTTCATAATTTATTTGTAACATAGTTTAATCCAATAATTTTACTAGATGTCAATCCTTACCCAGGACCTCAGTCAAAAAATTTCAGAAAAGATTGGCTTGAAATAATCCATCCTTTTAATGAGCACAGCGTTGCCTGTCAGCCTGTGATGCAATTCATTCATCATGGTGACTCTGCAGTGTGGGTCCCGATCTACAGTGAGGTAAGCCCTGTGCAGCTACCAGCGTTGGCCCACCAGTCAGCCTCTTGACTTCTTTCCCTCCCAGCTCTCTTCTCCTCGCTTCACCCGCAAGCCAGCCTCGCTTTCCCCCTCTGCCCATTCTGCGCAGAAGCCAAGCCAGTCGCTGCCCGCTGCTGCCACGACAGGGATTCGACCCCGAAAACATTGCCGTGGCAGAACTCTCCCGCCACGCGGCTGCAGGCGTCCGAGCATCGTTAACTCCGTCGCTCGCCCATGCCCTGCTATCTCTGCCACGCACGCTGCCTTTCCCTGCCAATTCTTGCCACGGCAATACCAGTGTTCAGCCAAACTCGGTTCATTTTTCCTGCCGACGCGCTGCCGCAGCACTGCTTCATTTCTTGCCACGACAATTACCGCCAAAGAGCAGCGCCACACCGACTACTCCTATCTCACTCCTGTCGCGGCAATCAAATGACAAATCAAAACGCTGCCACGGCCATTGCCTCACCCGCTCAAGCTTGACCACACCAATCTGTTCTGGGCTGCAGATGAATTCGCCGATTCAAACCCTGAGCCGAATTAATCTTGTTCGGCTATTTAAGCCACCAAGGCCCTCACAGCTCTACACACTTCCCCCTCCCCTTTCCACTTTGCTCAAGCATTCACAGAGCACCGCTTCAGACGCGCCACCATTTTCCTCTTAGCCGCTGAAGACAGTAGAAGAGGGCGAAATCCAATTCCCACTCCTCGGCGATACAAACCGCAATTAAATCAGTCGGAGGAACCTCAGAAGCCCACCAAATCCGTTGCCACCTTAGAACTCGACTCACGTCGCCTGAGGACCCGTTGTCACTTCGGTTATCTTCCCCAAGTCCGGCCACCGGTGGCAGGCCCCTTTGGCCGTCCTCCATAACAGGTAAACCTTAAAATGAACTCCAATGACTCCATTTATTCTTTATTCGGCCCTGAAAAAACCCATTTTGGCTTCATCTGTTAGATCACCGACCGGCAGAGCCTGCCGCCGCCGACCGCCGGTGGCAGCCCTCTGTGGAGTGAAATATCCTCAGACGATCTGCCCTATAGGTGCGCCAGTATCCCCTCATACTCCCCGTGCCGTCGGTCGCTCTTCTCCAGCCTCCGTTCGCCGCAGGCAACCCCATTGCCGCACGGCTCTATTTTGGCCAGCTGACAAGTGGGCCAGCCTGTCAGCCGGGAAGGAGTCTGAGGAAGGAGCATTCAAATATCGGAAGGCGTCTCTCCAGACGAAAGGCGTATTTATGATTTTACTTAATATATCCAAACCGGCCATTCTTCATATGATAATATCTTGTGCAGTTTTTATCCAATTCCAGTAAAATAAATTTTATAAATTCATTTTAAATAATTTAGTTTTATAATATGCAAAAAATCTAATTTTTCACTTCATTTTAAATTATTTAAATTTAAGTTAACAAGAAACCCTAATATGGTCTCCATTCAAAAATGTAAAAACCCTAAATTATAAAATCATGAAATTATTTTAATATTCTCCTGAGAATAAAATTAACTCATTTGTGCAAAAATATTTAATTTTTGAACAAATTTTGAATAATTTGAAAACAAAACTTGAGTTTACCATAATGTAGTTACCATTACAAGAATACAAACCATAACTCTTTAAATCATGAAATAAATTTTGAGATGTTACTAAGGTCATGAGTGTTCCATATCTGTGAAAACATTTAGATTTGAATTTAGTTTGACTCAAATTTGAATATAGAGTGCTTTTCATGCATAGAAAGTCAAATAGTTAAAACTTGGATCAAATTAACTCAAATCTTGGTAAAACTAAATTTTTTAATATTACTGAGGTCACAAGAATCTCAAATATGTAAAAATATTTAGGTTTTGTCAAGGTTAGCATCATATGTTTAATAGTCGAAGTTTCAATGCATGAAAAGTCCGAATAGTCATAACTTCCGCAAATGAACTTCAAATTTGATGAAATCAAATACTAGGACCTTGAAAAATGATATAATTTCTGGTTATGAAAAAAATATCTCATGTTTGTGCAAATTTGAATTAAGTCCATATTAGGCCTTAATGTTCACTTATATGAAAACTATTGCGGTTAAAAGCGAAATGTCACGGAACTAACTTTAAAAAACTCTTAGGGACATTCCATGCTAATGCAAAAAAAAATGGTTAAATAATCTTATAAGGTGCAGTCGCAAATTTAAAATGAAAACTGAACACTTAACACGTAAACTTTAGAACCACTTATGCCTTTTTAGCAGTGTATACAACATCTCATTTAAATGCAATTATTAAGAAGATCTACCTAGAAATGCTCCTTAGGATAAGGACTACCAACTTCTAGAAAAATAATCTTAATACAACTTATTTTGCATCAAAATACTGCTAAGGACATAACCATAAGTGTTATGGTTGTTAAAACCCATTATGTGAATAGTCGAGCCTAAGAAATCAATAGATAAAGTACTTGTGTCTCAAGAATCATTGTGTAACCATGACTATGTAGCCAGTAGCCTAAATTTGTAAACTTAACATGTATAAATCACTTTTTATGCAAAAACACTTAAGGCTAAGTACTAGTCATACATAACACCTTAACTAATGTCTTACTTCTATTAATCCAAATAATTTTTGCCTCTTGAATTCGAAGTTATAAACAAAAAGATACATAATTTTAGCCTCTTGAATCCGTAAATAACCTTGTGAATAATTATAACTTTAGCGTCTTGCATTCGATGAATGAAAGTAACATATTCATAAAAAGGCCTCACATAAGCAATGTACTAATGAAATCATCATGCAAAGTGATAACCCTGGAACCCTAAATCATCATGTTATTCTTTGGTAAGTTTTATTTGGTATTTACATCTGATTTCTTTTTCTCCTGTTTGACAAGTTGTTGTTTGCTATTTGTCACGGTTCTTGATTTATAACGCATAGACACCGACGTCTTGGAATCAGTAGACAATGATCCCACTTACAACCCTGATTACGTCCCTGACGATGAGCAACCAGGCAAGCGCCCTCCTTTGATCATGTTGATCCTAATATTTTACGATGTTTATGTTGTTTTATCAAACTATATGCATGCACGTATGTTTATGTTAAACTTGCTATGTTGTGGGTACCGGTAGTTATTTCCTATCTGTATGCATTACCCTTATTTGACACTTGAATTACCTGCTATTGTAACCTTAGCTTATGGTGTAGACATTACTTAGTGTCATTTTGGGTATTAAATGCGAAATATCTCATGTACATGCTTAGACATGCTTATTAGAATGTCTTTTAAATGTTGAAATACATTTCCATTCAAACTTGTGCAATTTGTAGAGGTACGAAGCCAAGTTATGGTATCCGTGTAATTTGGTAAAAATCCAACTCAAAACTTATAGTAGGGGTCCTTGCGCGTAGTTAGGAGGAGATTCTCGCCCAAGTCAGTTAAGGACCGAACTTGATGCTATCACCTAAGTGATTTGGTGCAACTACATGTGCTAGTATGGGATAGCCTTAACTTACTAGATTAGTTGAAGTTTAACTTTGCATTTTAGTAGGCCGAAGTAGTAAGGGCACACCAGTACGGTGTTGCTCGTAGGTGTTCTCTTCACCGAGGTGTTAGGGCCAAAGCATTCCAATACAACGGTGTATGCCTTGCTATGGGGAGAAGACCCGGTGGCGTACACCATGGTTAGCATAGCACATGTTGGTCCGGATCTCCGGACTATAGCAAGGGTTTAACATCACCGGGGCTAGTGCAAGGCTAGGCTTTAGCTAGTTGAACGGTTTCGTCACATTCTAGCAAATCGGGTACAATATGTATCGTGAGGCATGGTTATATGATTGCTAGAATATGTCGTGTGGACAAAGTGTACACTATCTGCAGAGAATTAAATCTAATTAATTAGTTGTGCTCGCGATGAGCAACTTGGGAAAATAATGTCAAGTATAGTCTTATTTTTGTGAAAACTTTTAGAAACGGTGTTGGAACTTTGAAAAACTTATGAGCCAAGGGTGGTTGTGTTTACTCACTATTCGCAGCCAAGGAGGGATGTGAATTGATATATATGAACTTTACTTACTATTATTTAACTTCCTATCAAATGCTCTTTACAATTCCGTTATCGTTTGACAAAACATTCACTTGCAAATAAAATCTGCTTTATGCTGAAAATGAGACTTAGTGTAGTGACATGTTATCCTTGTTCTAGCTATGCATTTACTATATTTCCATACACTAAAATCTTGCGAGTACATATGTGTACTCACCGTTGCTTAATCTAAAATATATAGACGAAGGTACGGAAAGCCACGATGACTCGTACTTTGCACCAGGGTCCGACGACTATATTGATAGATGAGCTTGGGCTTTTCCAAGTCAGTTGCCTATGAGTTTATAGATGGGCATATCGTTATCCTACTTTTGATTTATGTTTATTTCCCGCTACATATGTAATATTTAGCCGGTTGGCCACGTACTTGTAATAGTAAGTAGTTGTAATAGCTTATCGTTTATGTTTATGCTATGCCAACTGCTTAGACATGTGTGTATATGTTATGATGCATCTTGAATGCGGGATATGTGGGGTGCTAGGCATTGATCTTGGGAACTAGCACTAGACACATATCAGGGTACCTGTAATTGCTTTCAACCGTCTAATGCATAAACTCGAGCGGTCGTCATTCCTTGACTATTGCTCGCGCTCCCCTCGGTGAGTGTGGGCGATACCAAGATTCTGAGACGGACGGTGAGTGCTATGTTTGGATGAGTTGGTTTCAATCTCTATGGTTGTTCGGAATGGAATCGAAACTTTCTTGGTTGTGTAAGTATGTACGGTGCAACTTGATGGATCATATTTGCTTGAATGAGGGCCATCTGGTTAATACTCCGTGTTTAGAGATGACACCCATACACTTAAGTGGGGTATAGGTGTAACCTCTAAGTCCAACGCATGAGCGAGGATCAATTGGTATTTCTGGATGCCCACATCAAACCTGAAGAATTTTAAAAACTTATGACAATGCTACTGTTCTGATAATAGACTGATGATCAATAGATAGATTTGATTGAGCAAATAAAAAGGGTTAGAATTTTTGAAACTTTTATAAAAAAGATGCTGAGGCAAGCTATCATAAGAATTTTGGATCATGATCACACTCCAATAAATTTATAAAATTCTTACAATGGTATTGTACCATTTTTATTCCTTGTGTTTTTTATTTTTGAAAGATAACAAATGAAGTTCAATGCATCCATATATTTGATTGAGTAAACAAAAAAAGTTTAAATTTTTGAAAATTTTAAAGAAGGGTTATGAGGCAATTATTAAGCTTGCATAAAAATTTTGGATCATGATCACACCCGAGCAAATTTATAAAATTCAGACAAGGTTACTGTCGCAGTTATGTTCATTCTGTTTTTGATTTTTAAAGATAAATAAATTTCAATTCATTTGAAATTTTTTTGTATGATCCTACACGGCTAAAGATAGTACCATAAATTTTTCAGAACATGATCAAGCTTGTAAAATTTTATAAAAATCTGACAGTGTTTCTGCCAAAATTATAAAACGTCTCAAAAATTCGATTTTTCAACAAAGTTTCATGAAAGATGACTTACTTAAGTGTTATGGGACCAAATCCGGTCAAAAAAAGTCAAATTTCGGTAAAAAAAAACCCGAGAAATTTTTGAAATTACTGTAGTAATTTTTTTTCAATTTTTTTTATCTAGGTGGGATTTTGAATCTCGTCTCCGGCCAAAATCCGGGATCTCGGCCGAGATTTCTGAAATCTCACTGGTTTTTGAAACCTTGAGTACTGTTTGTGCATGCAACTTTGCCTTGCAAATTGAGCACCATGTTGCTTGGCTCAAAATCCAATTCTAAGGTTAGTGTTAGATATATGTTTGTGCTGCAAGTTAAAGATCTGTTGCGCATCAAGTAAGAGATTTGTGGAAGAACACAAAGGAATCGGTTGGGGATAGGGGAAAAAATCAGAATTAATCATGACCTGAAACTCTTGTTCCTTTTGTAACCGGAGTACGACGTACTTATGCATTGAACAGTTGATTACCTGTGGTTCTGAGCACTTTGTCGCCCACTTATTGGGATCAGGAATTTCATGAATTTTAGGGTGTGTTTGGTTACTTGTACCAAGTGGTATATGTATAAGATGGTTCAAGAAAAAAGTTATCCATGTGTTTAGTTGTTTGAATGGAACCATCATGTTCTGGATGATGGGATACAAATTTGAAGAATATTCCCTATAGATGAACAATTCCATTCGCCCAAAATAATAAAATCAAATGGTACATGATCATTCCATCCTATTCAACCTCATCCCATCAACCAAACACACCCTTAGTGAGCGGCAACTCAAATACCCTTAGTGAGCGGCAACTCAAATAAAAACGAAAGCAGCTTCTAAACTAGGACATGATGTGATGCTTTTTGTCTACAATCACAACAATAAATCTCAAAAACATTATGAAGCTTCAACCAAGGTTTGCAAACACCGATTTCAGATGAAGCCTTCCGACCTATGCTGGCAAGGATGCCGGGTTGGTAATTGCAAACTTATGGTGTTACCAACTCAAATGCAAATGCATATTTGAATTGACAAATGGTTCCTGAGTATATTTAACGTGACGCCCGTGCCATCACTACAAGTCTACGACGGGATAATAATCCTTAAGCTGGTGTCATTACTACAGTAGTGATGGCACAGGGCAGCACATTTAACTATTGTCTCCGTGCAAAGTGTTCCTATGGCTCACAAACCACGACCGGCTATGGACAGCGCAGCGCCTTCAACGTAGGGGGTGGCCAAACCAGTATTTTTGCCCGATGTGCTATCGAAATCTTGAAACTTCATATCACCTATTCATAGACTGCCCACAAGTTCGGCGCTTATGGGAGGCTGTGGCCGCATGGGTAAAATTATCATCGCTCCAACCAAGCCATTGGATGCCAGATGCGACCTTCCAAGATTGGTGCCTTTACCAAACTAGTCTACAGTCAAGACTGCGCAAAGGTATTAGAACCCTGATCACTCTAACATGTTGGCAATGGTGGAGAGAGAGAAATAACAGAGTGTTTTGGAACGAATACAACGGCAACGAAGATATCTTGCAGTCCCTCAAAGACGAGGCAAGGGTCTGGATCATCGCTGGAGCTGTTCAACTAAAAAATCTTCTCCAAAGGCATGCTTGACACAACAGACGGCCGCCCTAATTTTTTTGTTGTGCTCCCTCTTGTATTTTAACCCGGGTGCAGAACCCTGCACCCTTTACCTGTAATCTCTTCTCCTATCTAATATAATTCACAGCCTAGCTGTCTTTCAAAAAAAACTATTGTATCCGTCCCGCAATATAAGACTTCATTCCTGGGAAGCGTCATCCCACCATATAGATGTAGTATCTTGAATAAAAAAAATGCTTTGTCGGCTAGACTGCCGAAAGAGTCGCCCTCAGTGCGCGTGCTAAACTGGACTTGGCCCGGCTGTCAAATAGGGGGCTAAGGGCCTTTTGGGGTCTGTGCTTCAGCTTTGGGCCAAAAGTTCCCCAAACAGCATGGCTGCAAAGTAGCTGAGAAGCTAAGCTACAGCAGAAGCACCCCTAAAAGCTGCAGCCGCTAAGGAGGAGCTTTTCAGCTGTGGCTTCGCTTGACCGTTTCCCATCTCGCTCACTCCGCCTTCCCGACCTCCGCCACCTTGCCTCGCCACCTCACGTCACCTCTCCACTCGTCCGTCGCTGTGCTTCGCTAGGTTACTGCCTCTCCGCTCGGTTGCCCCCCAAAAGCTACAACTACAGCAGCCAGTTTGCCAAATGGCATAACAAGAAAAGCCACAGCCGTCAGCTATAGCTACTTTACAGCCCAGCAAACCAAAAGTAGCTTTTCAGCCTAGCCGCAGTCCCCCCAAACAGGCCCTAAACCTAGCTACAGCAGAGCCACCCTGCTACCCTAGCCGCTGCCCTAGCCACACCGTGCCGCCAAGCCGATTGTTGCCACGCTGCTGTCGTCGCTAAGGATTGAACCCAGTCGCGCTGTCGTGATGGCCGAACTGCACTAGGACTCGCACATGCTGCATCAGCCGTGGCTAGGATATGACCCGATGATGTATCTCTCCATCTTTTGCTTCCTCGTCAAACCGTGCATCCGATCTAAGATTCGTCCACGTCACCATGTGCAGGAGGTATCGAGGATCTTGGGGGATATGGTGCGGGAGTTTTAGGGAGCGTGAAGGAGTGGGAATCGTATGGGGATTTTGGAGGATCGCCGACATTGACGTTTCTAGAGGAACTTCAGGATGCTTGTATAAACCCTAGGTTATCATTGTCCTTGTTGGCATTATAGTGGAGCGATGTATGGTCGTTTTGATGGTAGATGTGGTAGTTGGGAGCACGGGATGGAGTTTGGGAGAGATCGGTACTTGTTTAATAGTGGTGTCTATTTTCGGGGCAATTTTTGGGTACTTATGGTCAGTTTCATGGCATTTCTAGGTTATTAAAAATGTTGGTTATTATCTAAAGTTTCATTATAGTATAAGAACATAAAATTTGGTTAAGTGGTTTGAAAGTTATAGCTTGTAGAAGCCTGCTGTCCAGTAATCGGTCGTTGCTGAGAGCAGTTGTGGTAATCTGCTGTTTATAGCTAGATAATTTCCTAATTAAATTTTTTCCATAACTAGAGAAAGATAGCTACTTTACCCTATATTCCAGATATGCTATGATTTTTTATATTTGGAGTTGTATAAAAATAGTTATGAAACTGTGAAGTCTGCTGTCCAGTAAAACAACAGATCGATCTTCGGGGTTGGAAACGAGCAATTAAATGAATTAATTGAAAAATATAGATAACTAAATATTATAGGAAATTTTGTGTAGTTTAAATAAAATATATGGTTTAATATGTTTGTACTCTTGAGTTAGGAGTTATGGTCTCTCGACCACGAGAACAATAAAGGATAAATTGTCCATTATAGAAAAAGTTAAGTCTGGGGATATATATAGGAGCGATATTGCTATATTTTATGTATATACTGTTATGGAATGTTTTTGAGATGGGTTTACCTACTGTAGGAGGTGACTACAAGTTTGACTTTAACCGCACACTATTCCGTTCCTTGTGGGTGAAAAGGCAAGTGCATGGTAGAATGATGACATGGATGGTTAATTCTTATTAAAAACTTGCCATCATAATGATTTATATGATTCTTTTCATTTATTATGAAAATGATATGATGATGAAATATGTTAATATTAATAAATCATGTTATTTGCATATGTTACATTCATGATGGAAAGAGTTGACCTGTATGAGCCTCCATGACCTACTTGGTGTAGGCTTGAAAAACCTACTTGGGTACGCACCTCCACGGGATAGAGGGATTGAGAGGCTGTGACATGACAGGTGTGCACTCAACGATACCGGTATATACTATGTGATAAGCATATGAGCATGTAGACATATTTGCGTTGCATAGCTAATGATAAAAGATTATTAATAAGATGACATGATAAATGGTTATGTTAGTGAGTTGTGAAATCACCCAAAGATGATTAATGAGATGAATGTGATAAATAGTTATCTTATTGTTTTATTATGTATTTGCTAAGTCGTGGACTCATCCTTATTTTAATGTTTTAGGTGATAATTGAAGGTGATATGCATGGGATGGGAGTAGCGTCATTATGTCACTTGTCACATCATGTTCCACAAATACCTAGTTTTAGTGTTCACTCATGAGTAATAAAGTGCTTAGCCAATTTAATTGACGGACTTTCATAATCATAGTAATGGACATGTGAACTTAGTAAGTTATATATTAAATGAGAAGTTTAGTTATTTATCTATTTTTTATTTATTTTTGATCTTCATCGTCACCAAAATATAAAGATTTCTCCCAGACGAATGTGATCTATGCGTACCCAAGTGTGAAGACTTGGGCGTTCCTGAGTGCATGGACTCGGGCGTGCTTGGATGTGTGGTTCCAAGGTTTATTATTGTTTATGTTGTTATTCAAATTACTATTAGTATTATTTAGTAGAAGTGTTAATTGTTTTAGAATACTTGTTGAAGTTATAGTTAAAATCATGTTGAAGGTGATGAAATATGTAAATGGTGGTAATATCTTGAGCGCATGAAGAGCTGGGTTGTTATAGTAAGTCTATTACAGAGATCAACAGTGTAATATTGCAATATTTTCACTATATAACCCTCCTTTAATGCTACATAAGTGGTTGAAAAGTTGTAGTAGTTGGGACCCAGAATTTGCATTACGACCCTTACATGTACACCATACTAGTCCCACGATCAGTCGCTAGCACACACACATTCAACATTGTCATATCACATCCATACTAGAGATAAAACACAGAGTAGTGCGTTAATAATAGTAATCAAAGTGAAGTCTTAACGACTGGTTTTTAAAATATGAGGCCAACCGGCCAAATAGTTTACATGACAAAAGATCGTAGTAGAAGCAAATAAGAGTCAACAAAATCCAATAAGTATGCCTCAGCCTATCCACATGCAACTAACTAGGGTAAGACCTTAGCACCCAATGTCATCATCGCTGAAACCCACGGTGTAAAAGTAACCATATGATGGGTCTTCTTCCACATCTTCTAAATAAATTCAATAAGCAACGGTGAGTACGAAAATTGTACTCAACAATATGTTTTAAGCAACGTATATATAGTATGTGAGGCTATGTCAATAGGAGATGACTATCCTACCCGTTTCCATTTGCACTAAGTGAGCTTTCATTCGCAATAGTAATAGATTGCAACCGATTACAGGTTGCGAAGCTCCTCTCATACATCAGCGATAAGGATCTCTTTGTTGAATTTCACAGGTTTGTGGCTTTTTATTAGCTTGGATGTTATAATTACAGGCTTTAATATAAATTAGAACTTTTATTATTTTGTAGTTGAGACTTCTCTGGAAAAATGTATTGCAGGAAGAAGCTTGGAAGGAGATTGCTCTTTGATAAGAGTGTCGATGATGAACATGGGAGAAGCATTCTTTACTACTAAAGCTGTATTTTGGGGGGACAGTTTACTTCAAAAATGGATGGCATGCTCAATGATATTACAATTGCAAGAGAATATCAGACAAAATTTGAAGACTACATAAGCAACAATCCAAAGTCAAATCCTCGGGTAGGCTTGAGTGTTCCTTCAGAGATGGTACGTCTATTGATTTCTTGATCACTTGCACCAAGCCACCAATTGCCTCTCTCTTAGAGTTACTTGAGTAAACACCATAAACTTGGGAACTGTCCACTTTCAAGTTAATGTGCTACCTATAATATTGCAATGCGATTAACCCATATATTTGTCTAACAACTACATGTTTAATGTGTGGAGATTTTTAAGGAGTTTTATCAGTCCAACACAAAACACAAAAAGATTACCTTGATTTATTCCTTGGGAAATTGCAACATCATTGAAAAGTTTGACACCGAACCTACTGAGCTAATTGTTACAACTTACCAGGTAGGTTCTAAATCTTTGAGCAAGTAGAACCACACATGCTACATGTGACATAACCATTTCTTAACTTTCCCTCTTTGTCCAAGCTGCACTGCTGCTGTTATTCAGTGGAGCTCATAGACTAGGTTACTCTGCTTCTGCACAACCTCCCACCCGATGGGTCTATGAGTGACAAGACCCTGACTTTTATGTCATGTTGTACCAACAGTGAGAAACGACTAACACATGGACAGGGCAAAGCTGGCACGAATACAAGGCAGAATTGCTAGCTACACGAGAATTACTAATGATGTTCACTGAGGAATACAACATGGCTAACCAAGTATACACTCAACAATACTACCTGTAGCCCCGAAGGTAATGTTTTATTTGTATGTTTCATTTGCATCTTTTATTTTATTGTAATTTTATTTTTTTACTAACATAGCGTTCATGTAGGTTCAACAAGACATTTCTATAACAATGGAATGATGAAAAAACTATGCCAAGTGTGAACATTTATTTTGGGTGAGACATGTTGATTTCAAATATCATATGACATGTACATAGAAATGTAAACTTGTTTTCTTCATTTGTGAATGGTATTTCCATGACATGTTATTTATCGAGATATTGTTGCTAAATGTCTACTTTACAACTTAAGATTATCTAAAATATAGCAAAGGTCATGCCGAAATTTTTTCATATTTTTGCATATTTTACCATCATTGTGATATTCATTTTCTCCTATTGTTTCATATGTTTTTATGTATTTCTAACATTTATTCTGATTCTTTAGCCTTTACCGTGTTTTTACAAATTTCTAACATTTTTTTTTGAGATTTTTTAGTATTTTCCCACAAATTTCTCTGAATCTGTCGATTTTTCTCCACATTTCATCGATAATCGCTATTTATCAGGTGATTTTCGTGTCATTTTTCGTCAGCTTTGACTCTCTTAAATCGGTTTGACACGATTAAAACTGTCCAATGATGATGCCGTGCGATTTCTCCATTCGCTCTCGCGTGCAAAGTACAAGATTCTCAAAAAAGAGCCAAGTAACAGAACAATTTCTCCAAATGACATCTTCGAGTTCAACTCTAAATTTACTGATAAGATGCGAAGGATAAAGGTATATTTCCTAAATTAAATTTAGTGCTTTGCTTTCATCCTTTTGCTCTTGTTTCTTTTTCTTGTTAGCTGACAGCAATGTGTTCTGCAGGTACCGCTTCCTCGAACTGACGAGAAGAAAAAGGTCGTCAAAGATGTCAACGAGGACAGGAGAGTTGCTATTGATGCATCCATCGTGCGTATCATGAAGAGCAACAAAATCATGGGCCATCAGCAGCTTGTAGCAGAATGTGTGGAGCAGCTAAGCCGCATGTTCAATGTACTAGCAGAACATGTCCTCCTCGAACTCCCTCTAGTTAAATTTTTCTTGCATACTTGTTGAACATTGTGCATTTTTGTGTAATTCTTACCATAGCTTTTTTTTTTATGTTTGTGGGGATAAAGATAGCAGAATTCATCTTGTTTTTGACCGTGTGTAATGTCAGAATTTGACAATGGAAATAGTTCTCTTTGCTGCAGCCTGACATCAAAGCCATAAACAGGAGGATCGAGGACCTTATCAGCAGGGAATGCTTGGAACATGAACCGGAGACTGCGAATAGCTACAAATACTTAATACTTAGCTTGATTTTTGATGGGTCGAGGAAAGCATGCTGACTGTTACTGTAACGTCCTGGAAATTAGAACAGTAAAAGATGTACGGAATAAACTTGAAAATAATTATTTTTGGAGTTTCTTGGTGTTGTTTGCTCCAAATGGAATTTCTTTAGACTTTTGTGTTATGTGAAAATATTAAGCAAAAGAAGAAAAATGAAGGATGAGAAAAGGAATGGGGTAAAAAGATAAAAAGGGAGTTGGTTAAAATAATAAAAATTGCTAGTAACATAATTTTCACTGGTATTTCAGTGGGACCAACAAATAAGTTTTCATGCATAAGAATTTAGAATAAATAACTAATATGGCCAACTTTGACTAAAAACAGTAAATCAAAAACATAGATGAAAAATAGTTGATAACAATTTAAAGCCAAGAAAATTTCTATAAATCCCTGACTGTATAACACACCACTGGTAAAAATTTTATAGTTTAATAAGCCGGGTTAAGCCTCTCAAAAATTCAAATAAAGAGAGTCCAAAAAGTATGAAAAATAAGTGTCAGAATTTTTATAAAATAATTGCTCACTTTTATGACTTTAACATTTTAGGGTAATCTATGAATAAGTATCTGAGCCTCTCCAAAAAGTTTCAAAAATAAATCTTAAAATATGAAACCTTAATTAAATCAAAAACCGAAATCAAGGTTTAGGGCGCAGTACAGTGTCAGAATTTTAGTAAATTATATATAAAGATTTTTTATCTCAAATTTTTGTAGTAGATGTGTGACTCCCTGTAAGTCTTGCTCAAAAATTTTGGTAAAATCTTAACTGAGTTTGAAGCTTAAACAAATACGAAATCTGGAGAACTCTCGTCCAGTCAAATCGCATTAATCGTTCACCGTCACCGACAGGTGGGCCCGGCTCCTGTTGAGCCTGTCACGCAGGAAAGGCTGAGGCAAAACTGCAGGTCATTGATAGCGGGCCCCGGTCCCATTTGTCAGCCTCAGCTCGCGACATTCTTCTCCCCTTTCCTTCTCCCGGCCGGAGTGAGGCGACGACGCCTTTGTCCTTCGCCGTCCGGCACAACTGCCTCGTCCGGATGCGATCAGCGTCGTCCACGTCTCGTGCTGCCCATTCCTCGCCTGTGCTTGCTTGTCCCTGGTCGAGCCGCTCGGGAGGCGAGGATGTGCCTTCGTCGCCGCTCGGTGCAGGAGAATGCGACCGTGGCCGTGCACTCGAGCTCGAAGCATTGCACTCCCTAAGCCTTAAGGCCCCGTTTTTGCGTCGCATTGCACTCCCTCGTCACTTCCTTGCCGTCCTCCTGAACCGAGAGCCCCGCACGGGGTCTTCTTCCCCATTTCATCGCAAGAACCCAAAAGGGGGAGGATTCTTCAAACAAGGTCAATCTGCCCCAAATTCTTCAAATCGATTCCAGGCCGATCATCCTTAGCACTCCAAGTTTACTGATCACTCGCCATTTTGGCTTCTTCTTGCTTGTAGCAGCGCCGCACCGTCGCCCTTCTTCCTTCCGGCCGGCGCACGGTGGCAGCTCGGCTCGGGCCCCCTCCGACCCAACCATCCGGTAAGTCCGAATCCTCTTGCCCCACTGTAGCTCACCTAGCCCTAGATCGCCGGAGTCTTGGCCGTTAGTGAAGGTTTCGTCGGATCGGTCATGGCGCCGTCGCACCCTCGCGGTGGCAGCCCCCTTCCCGGCCGCCTCCCGACGAATGAACACCACCCCTAGGTGCGACCTAGCGTGGTAAAGCTAGAACCGCCGCCCGTTCCTCCGCGGCGGGGCTGCTTCGCCGGCGGCGAGCAAGGAGCCGTAGCGCTCTGTTCTGAGTCACTGACGGGTGGGTCCCATATGTCAGCGGGTCAGCGCGTTTGAACACAATTCTGCGCGCGCAGCGGGAGACGTTTTCTCAATAGCGAAAGCGTATTTCCGATTTTTGATGATTTTCAGCAAACCGACTAGAATTCAAATGCCAATATCTTTCGAATCATCTGGCCAAATTGAGTGAAACAAGTTTCTAAATTCGTATAAAATTCTGTAGTTTCAGAATATCTAAAAATTTGTTGAAGATGAGTAATATGTGATTTTGGGAAAATCAAAGAGATGCTTAGGTGTAAATAAGGCCATGTGAATAAAATACTTTTATGATGGTCCAATTAATATAAGATGAGTTTTTATGTAGCCTCTGGGTTATAAGTATTCCAAATAAACAAAAATGTTTGCATGATACCTTATTGTATATCATGTTTGCACAAAAATGAATACTAAGCATAAAGATGAAGTTATGTAAATAAAAGAAAGGGTTAAAGTTTAATTGTTTAAAAGTTCATCCTGGAGGGGTATAGACCAATAGAAGCTGGCACTTGTGAAAATACCTAGGGAAAAGTATAGGTAATAGTTGTTCAATAAAGAAAAACAACACTTGTAATGGCAAAAAATAGATTTAACTTGCTATGAACAAGTTCAAAATAGTTCAAATTCAGTTTTGAAATGTTTTTAAGATCATGCCCTGATGTCAGGAAGAAAATGAATAAAAGTTGATAAGTAGTCTAGTAGTAAATGAATGTGCAAGTGGAATTGGCTATAAGGCAGTTTTTGTGTTCATATAGCCCTTTTCATCATTTGATAAAATAGCTTATATAAATGATTATGAATGTAAAAATAGTATAGAAACACTCCACATAGTATATATTAATAGGTTATGGAAAAATAATGACATTTTTCTAAGGTTTGTATACAAAACAAGTTAGTAGAATGAGCCTACTTTTTATGTTTTGCTGAATGTTTGAAACAATTAGGCTTTTTTCAACCATGTGTAAAGTAGCTTGTCCAAGCGATATTATTAGAAAGAATAATGTAGAAATGATCACTGAAGTTTTTACTACTAGATTCCAGAAAAATATATTATTTAAGAGCTGTGCTTTACTTAGTTTTCATAAGGGTAACAACCTTAAGTGATATTGCTTAAGTCTGTTTTCCTTAGCCAATTTTGTAGCCCAAATCCAGATTTCAACTAAGCCTTTTGAGCAATAGTTTTCAAGCCTTGTCTAAACCCTAAAAATTAAGATAAATCATTAGAATTGACAACCAAAGTATGTTTTAGCTAGTTCAAGATTAAAACCCTAATTTTGTTAGATGTTGCACTTAAATCTTAATGGATGTATAACCCTAATTGGCATAGTTTTGAGTGCTCTTTTCTTGAAATTTTGAAGAAGGCAGAGAGCTCTGTTTTCTAGTGCTGCTCTTCTTGCTTTCTTCCAAAGAAGCTAATGAACTATCTTCTTAATCTAAATAATTTTAGCATCTATAATTCGAAGTATGAATTCAAATAATTCGTAAAAAGCAACCTCCTGTTTGGTTCGAGCTGTGTTTATTCGTTTGTCTGTCTGTTTTCTTTTTGCCATTTGGAGTTTACTAATGTTCGTTTGTTCTTCGATTTTCTCGACGTTTAGACATCGACGTCGTCGAAGAAGAAGACGACGGTTCCGTAGATCCAGACTATATTCCTGACAGTGAGTTGCAAGGCAAGCAACCCCTTGAACATATTGAGCCCGATAATTCACCTACCTTATGTTGCTTTTGCTTATGTACAGTGCATCCGGATAATTCTCCATAAAAGTGCTAATTTGGGTTAAAACTGTAGTTAATCCTGTAAATTATGGTTTGTCTCAATCTGTATGGACATGTGAACCTTGTAAACCCTAGTTTGAACTAGACATACTTAATGTCATGTTTGGGTATAATCGCTAGCGTAATATTCCTGCTTAAGCTTATCGTTGGTATTTTCAGTCTTTTCAACCAGCATGTGGTCCTTTTGGGAAATGGTTGGTAATAATTTGCTAAAAACCCTCAAACAAAACTATGGTTTGATGTGGGTGATTATTGGCACTAGCCGGTTGTGCAAAAGGATATGCACGTAGTTAGGGTGGAGTTTCGCCCGTGTCGATTTAAGGACCGAGCAAATGGGATGTTGTAGATCCATGTTTTCGTGCAACCACAAGGGCTTGTATGGGCGGGTCTTAGCTTAATAAGTTGTTTAGATGTGGCTTTGCATCTATGGAAGGCGGGAGATTGCACAGACGTCCGGTCAGGTCTGTCTGTAGGGGTTTCTACATACCAATGCAACGGTGTGCGCCTTGCCCTGGACAGAGACGTGGTGTGTGTGTGATAAATGTGGATCCACGACTTGGGTGAGTGTCTCTGTCTTCAGGGCGAGGGTTAACGTCCCGGGCTGGTGTAAAGCCACGTCTAGATAATGTAACAGCTTTGTATGATCTCCTTACCGACACACCAAAGGAAGTGTGTTAATTGGCCTGACGAAAGAGGTTGATCATTCCTTGTGGGTAAAGTATACACCTCTGCAGAATGATAAATCTGATCGATTAGCCGCGCCCGCGGTAATGGGCACTTGGGGAAAATCCTCCCAATGCTAATGTCATTTGAGTCTTTTTGGAAAAATGGGTTTGGTTTTGGAAACCGTTTTATAACCAACTTTTGTGTCAAAGGATCGACACCGGGGTCATATGCAGCCGGGTAGACTGGGTTGAAAATCTGGATTAACTACTTATCATTCTGTATTTCAATTGCTTTTATTAAAATGCGATGTTGCAATCTAATATGCTTATACATTTTTAATGCTTTTATGCAATTGCAAAATAACCATAGCCTGTCTATTGATCAGCCTGCATAATTATTTATTTGCATCTGTGAACCAATATAAGTCTTGCTGAGTACCAATATACTCAATCTTGCATCTGCTGTCTCAGAGGAAGAAGACTGCGATCTGCCAGACGACGTTCTTTTCCAGGCAGGTCTCGGGGGTTTCGACGATGGTCTTTTCTAGGTTGCCTAGTCAGTTGGCTGAGGGTTTAGTGGGCAACCGCAAGGCTGTTTGGAGTTATTCAGCTTTATTTTGGTTTCCGCTGTTAAATGTTTTAAATTTGTACTGAACTCTGTATAATTAATACTGTTATGTATGTCCTTCTGTTTGTCTGCGTGTATGGTTATGATATGAATGTTGTAAACATGTGAGTGTTAGCTACTGATCCAGGGAATAGCACAATAATCACATGGAGGTTCCTATTCATCTGAACGGGGTCTCACAGTTACTCTCACACTCAGGATTCCTACTAGCCCAGTGTTATGATGTTGCTACCACGGGGCATGTTGTTTTTTTTAAAAAAAATGTACGACGGATTAGCACTCCTCCACTTTAGTCCACTCAGCCATCTTTCTCTGTTTCAAATCGAAAGGTTTCCATGATATGATAGAGGCAATAAATAACATTGCTAAAAGTCTTCCTTTCTCTTTCAAAAGTCTCACGATGTTCTAAACCCAACTCATGTACCATATTAATGAGCAAACAACCCAACCCTTGGAACCACTTACAGCTCAAGGTGGCGAAGTGCCGACATTGAGGTGCCAAATCTTCCCTCACTAGTCTATTGTTGATATCTTCTTGCCCTGTCCACAGCAGGGTTAGCCTCATCTTCATTCTTCCTTCAAAAGAACCAGGGAAACAAGTAGCAAATCTGGGTAGCTGGGAGCCTTGTGTTTCACAGCCTTTATAGTTTTCAGTTGCTTACACTACTACACAAAAGGCCATCACAAACGGTTCACAAACCACATCACAGACAGTTTTGTGAACCGTCTGTACCGAAGTGTCAGTGATGATAATAGGTCATCACAGATGGTTTTTGAACCGTCAGTGAAAATTAACATCACAGACGGTTCTAGTCTAGAACCGTCTGTGATATGGGATTATCATAGATGGTTCTAGTCTAGAACTGTTGTGATATGGCTCATCACAGACTGTTTTAACTTAGAACCGTCTGTGATATACCCTTGTTATACTAGATGACATGCCCTCTGAAATAAAAAGATTACATAAAAATATAGAACAATATGCCTTATTATTCAAAATATTATCTAAAGTTGTATAATGTAATGAAAACACTATATTAAAATGTAATGAACAGAATACAATAAAAGGATTTTAGTCCACACACTTCAACATGTGTGAGAAGCAGACTCAAATAGAAAGTGTTCAAATTTACCATGACTTGGGATAGCCCAAATTTACCATATGTTGAAGTGTTCAAATTTTCAATGACTTTCTATTCAAATTTGGGATAGCTAAGTCATGGTAAATTTGGACAAATTTACCATGACTTGGGATAGCCCAAATTTATAAGTTGAGTTGGTTCTCTTTCTCTGAGTTTTCCTCAGTCGTTTAGTATCGTGTTAGTACAATTATTATTATTGTGACGCATAATTTGGTCCTTGATTGAGATCAATCAGAGTTGCTCAAGTCCGCCAAAGCATTGCCTCTAGACTCTAAGCCTCCTAAAAATTCATGGTTGATGGAAGAGAAAGTCAGGCAAAAAATCGAGTATCTTCAGGCATACACAGTTGATGCATGTGACAATGAACAAAGGAGAATGGCAGGAAATGTAACATATCGAGTTTCACTTACATTATTTTGTCATGTATAATCAACATATATATGTTTTTGTGGTTTGTTTACATTAATATTGTTCTGTTGGATATCCAAAATCCTTTTGATCGTCAACATGTTAGCTTATTAAGCACAGGTCCTTCAAAAAGTTTTTGACTCAAAATCGCTTTTTTTGCGTGTCTAATATCATTCTTTATTGAAGGAAATATTTGAGTTTTCCTTTCTTACTGATGTTTGCCAACATGGTTGTTAATGTAATGGCAGATTCTCAAGGCTATGGGGTTCTCAAGGACGTCATCAGCTGCCCTAAAGCTCCTTATAAATGTTGGATACTTCCCTGTGCATATCAATTTTGATCTTTACAGGTATGATGTTCGCACGAGTATACTTAGCTATCCCAATTTTACCATGACTTGGGACATTTAGCTAAGTCATGGAAAAATTGGACACTTCAACATATGGTAAATTTAGGCTATCCTAAGTCATGGTAAATTTGGACACTTAGCTAAATTTCTGCTATCCCAAGTCATGAGGCTCAAACAACAGAAATTACAACAGTAGGCAAGAACTAATAGAATATTAAATAAATTGATATGAAACAGGACAGAGTTTGATGATATACCCGCTGAGAAGATAGACACATAACAAATTTAGAAATCGATAACCAGAAGGGCCCTTGATCTTCCTTTTGATGAGAAACAATTCAAGAGCATGTCAACTTGTCAGCTATTTCATTCTTTAATCCTGATGCCAACTCTTGGCAAGAGAATATTCATCAACCTAGCATCAGAGTTCCAAATATCACTGAATGATCACCAACAGTGGAGAATATTGAAGTCCATAAAGGACACATACCATAATTGCCCCATGCTTATCCATTTTGACCCCAACCTCTTCCAATCCCAAATTCTACAAGTATATGGTTTCTATAAGGATGCATGTATCTAGAAATTTTACAGATGCACAAAATCTGATTAAGAGAAGTAGAAACAACATAGTCATATAATATTAACCTTTGTATTTGGTCATTGAAAATGCCAGCAAACTCGAAATCAATATAACCACCTCCAACTATTACAATCTTCTCTGGTCTTAAAGGCAAGTCCAATGCTGCATCTGAATCAATAACATACTCTATTCCTGGGTGGGCCATTTTCATGAATCATGGATATGAAACAAGACTCAGTAAAACATTCAATCTACAACATGTTAATAGCAAAAGCGTGTTGGCTACAAACACGGAATCCAAATTCCGAACAAACATTCCCGCGGATCAAAAGTTGCGACTGGACATACGAAAAGTAAATATGGGGTTAGAGGGGGGAAGTTTGCTTACGTGCCGCCGACGCCGCCGAGGTCGTCAGACGAGATGGCGGCGAAGGGCATCTCACAGACGACGACGCGTGCGTTGTAGAGGAAGGAGGCGACGTGCGAGGCCTGCAAGCCGTCGCTCCCCGTGCCGATAATTAAAAGATCGTAGTCGTACCCGATGGAGGCGGAGGCGGCCTGAGGGAGGCGCAGGCGTAGGCGGCTCGAGGGAGGCGAAGGCGTAGGCACAGGCGGCCCGAGGGAGGCGGAGGCGTGGGCCAAGGAGGCGACTTTTGTGCGGAGGCACGGGCGAAGGACACTAGGGATTGCGCTGGGACTCTTGTGCGTGGAGGGCTTTGTAGCCAGTAGATCCCAGACGGTTCTAAGATTGAACCATCTGTGATGTGCCTCTCATCACAGACGATTTTAGCCAAAAACCGTCTGTGTTGTGCCCCCCTCATCACAGACGGTTTGTGGCTAAAATCGTCTGTGATGTGCCCCTCATCACAGACGGTTTTAGTCAAAAACCGTCTGTGATGTGCTCGAGACTCATCACAATACCTCATCACAGACGGTTTTTTTAGTAATGTTAGGTTGGTCGATACAGTAAAGTTCTACACATTGGCGTTACTAAGAGCTTTAATCTGTTTGAACATGCTTCAATTTGCTCTTGTCGTGAAGTTGTGAATTAACTGAGTAAAGTACAATGAGAGAAATGCTCACATCTCGTACACTGAAAGAACCCTTACTAAATTAGCGTATACTCTTCTGTTCATTATGGATCGTTCATGCCAAGCCAGCCCTACATTGTTTAGAATTTAATTTAAAAAATCCAACCTAAATTATTGCTTTAATCTGCTAAACACGCCAGCTGGTAATTAATATCGTGATATTGTCCTGCTTGATTTTTGCCTTTTCAATTTGATCTAATTATTGCCGAAATGTTTATGAATTAACTGAAAACTAGTAAACTGCAACGAGAGATGTTGTCAGTTCTTACAGTGATGAATCCTTCCTGAAGTACTAGCATATACTGTACTGTACTGTATGGATCATTTCATGCAAAGCCCTGAATTGTCTAGAATTTGATTAAACATCCAACCCTAAATTACCTCGAATGAAACAATGAATGAGGACATGAAAGTAAGGCTAGACGTAGTAGATCATGCCGACTTCGATGAGGCTGATGTGCGGTATGTTGAGCGCCACGGCGGGGCCCCTGCAGTTCTTCCGGAGGAAGGAGTAGGCCACGTCAATGGCGAACTTCTTGAACACCGACGAACTCTTCCTCGCCTTGATGTACGTGTGGCCCATGATGTAGGCCACGCCGGCGTGCTTGGCCTCGACCAGCGCGCTGAGCTCCTCCTTCACCCTCGGGTCGACTTGCTCGCCTGGCATGTCGGCGATCTCAAACCGGACGCGCCGCCGGTTAGCGAACCCCGGGGACTCCGCCTCGTAAATGGTCTGCAGCGAGTGGAGCGTCTCCGACTTGCCGCCCTCCGAGGCGGCGGCGGCGGCTCGCACGACGATGCTCTCCTCCTCGCAGGGCTCCCGCATGAGGAGCCCCGTCCGGGCGAGGTCGCTGGGGCGCGTGACGACGGCCATGCGGCCCTCGACCGAGCCGTCGCTGCCGCGGTGGTAGTCGGCGGCGGCGGCCTCCATCTGCACAAACTCGGCGATGCGGAGCACGAGGTCGTTCTCGAAGTCGTTGTCGTCGCCGAGCACGTCCTTGTAGCCGTAGCGGACGACGCAGCGGTACATGCGGTACTCGCGCGGGCCGATGCGGCCGACTAGGTGGCGCTCCTCGGGGCGGACGTGCGGAACGGGGACGGCCTTGACGCAGATGAAGACGAGCACCTGGTGGAAGGCCGGCAGGTTGGTGACGAAGTGCGAGAAGATGGCCGGCACTCCGGTGGCGAGCTCGGTGTAGATGAGGCCGATGCCCGGGACGCGGACGATGCCGAGGCTGGGGCCGAGCGCGTGGAGCCACCGCAGGGACACCTTGTTCTGCACGTCGAACAGGTGCTTCCGGCGCGTGCCGTAGTGCCACACGTACATGACGGCCACGAACACCAGCGACAGCACCAGCGGCAGCCACCCGCCCTGCGGCACCTTCATCAGCGCCGCCGACAGGTAGGCCGCCTCCACGGCACCGAAGGCCACCAGGAACAGCGCCGCCAGGACGAAGCTCTGCTGCCACACGAAGACGATCACCATCGACATGAGCAGCGTCGTCACCACCATCACGCCCGCGCACGCCATCCCTGTTTGTAGCGTTTCATTCCATGTTAAGTTATTAACAACCGTATCATTCATGCCAGCTTTGGTCACACGCCAAACTTGTGGCTCGCAATACCGTATGCGTTCCCGATGAGGGTGGTGTCGCGGAAGCCGACGGTGACGGCGAGGCACACGAGCATGAGGATCCAGTTAATCTCGGGGCTGTAGATCTGGCCGTGGATGCGGCTGGAGGTGTGGACGATCTTGACGCGCGGGAAGCAGCCCAGCGCGGTGCACTGCCGCACGATGGAGAAGGTGGCCGAGATCACCGCCTGGCTGCCCACGATCGCCGCCAGCGTCGCGATCACCAGCACCGGCCAGAAGATGCGCGCTGCATGCACCCACGCATGGATCAATGCCTCCTATACATGTCCACATCACATCGCGTTGTGTAGCTACTAGCTTATCACGCATGGAATGGGCAAGCAATGCAATTACGGGGTATGGATTCGAAGAAGACGAAGTGGATGTCGCAGTCGGGAGCTTTGGAAAGGAAGGCCGCCTGCCCCATGTACTGCAGCACCAGGCACGGGTAGATTAGACCCACGAACGCAACCTGTCAGGGACATAGGAATAGTTTGTTCTAAGCTCTCTCAATTAAGCTAATTAAACCATCACAGATCAGTTAGAGCCATGCATATACCCTTATGGATGTAGCTGTGAAGTGGCCAAGATCTGCAAACATAGCCTCTGTGCCTGCATGTATTGCAGTGTGCAAAGATCGACCAATTCAGTTAAATGTGCTGGCCAGTAACAAGAGCCAAAGACAAACATTGCATCATGCCGGAAAATGGATTTGTAACACAACATTGGAGAAAAGTCTATCCTTGATACACCCTCAATCACTGAATACATGCGTTTTGCGATATGGACGGTCAAACTTTTAAAACTTTAGGTATCGTTATCTTTCTAGATATTTATATTGGTGTGACGTCCCAAAATTCCTGTAAGTTATTTATTGAGTTGCCAAAATCATTTTCTGTATTTACCATAAATTTTTTTAAATTTTCTGCAAAAAAATAAAATTATTTTCCTAAATTTTGACCACGGTTTTTCAATTTTAAAAATTAAATAAAACTTTACCAGAGCCAGGAAATAATTTTTTTAGGTTCTACATAATCCACATGAAGGCGTCTTTTCGCTGATCGCCTTCTCTCCCTCCTCCTTTCGCTCGCTGATAGCCCGGGCCTGCTCACCAGCCTTCTTCCTCCACGCGCCAGTGACTACCATGGGAGAGAGCACTCCAGGTACTGTATCGCCCACTGATTAATTTTGACTTTGCCGCCCATCATTTCGCCGTGTACCCACAGCAAACCATCACCACTAAGCTGTCCTCTTCGATCCACGCGTCAAAGATGGCGTTTGCCCAAGGCCATTGCCACTAGAGTTATCACGTCTTCTCCCCATGCGGCCATGAGAAATCGATGAGCGTATAGCACCTTCATCTCGCCATTTAAGGCCAAGCCCAGCGCGTCACTCTTCCTCTCCAAGCTTGTTGCTTCCATTTTGCCCATGAGCGACCAAACTCTTACACTAAGTCAACCGGAACATCGTTGTTGTCCCTAACTCTAGTGCGCGCCCACCGCCGTGCCGTGCCGTGTGCTGCCCACGTTCCTAGCATATCTGGTCAGATTCATCCTCGACATCCATGTCATATTGCGCCAAACTTTCTCCTAATCGAAACTCCTCACTTGATTTAACTCCCCCTGCAGTGAAATGATGAGCCTGCATCATCATCTCCGTCTCCAGTCGTTGCCTCCACCATTGCTGATCTCCTCTCTCTAGTAAACCCCCTTTTTGAACATGGTCCTTTAGATCATCTCGACGACCCCCTGAACCTCATTGCACACTTATTTGCAGCCCTCTTGATCCGTGCTTAAGCTTAACTGCCACATTGAGATCACATTTGTCGCTGCCATTCTCCGATGACCCACCGCTTCGGACCTCCCCCGTGATAGCCAACCCCTCTGTGGTATTCCTGGTGAGTAGTAGGAGCTCATGCGCCCATTGTTTAGGCCCGAGCCAGCCGTCTCCTTCAACTTCACCGTTTTCATCAATAGCTCTGCTGCTCGCTGCTGACCTGGCTACCATGCAGGTGACCACATGGTTCCAGCGTCCACCACATCGCAATGACCCAAGGAAGCTAACGCACCACTCCGTATGCCTCACTCTTGACCCCCGTCGACAAGCTTGTCTTCACGTCATCGCTGCCACCGTCACTTTTTTTTTGCTACTAATCTGCAACATCTCAATTTTTACATTTTATGGATTTAATATGCATTTTACCTTTTTATAAATTTTCTTGATTTTATTTAATTTACTTTGAATTTATTGATTTAAGCCTCTCGTCGTCTTTTATTTATTATTGAAATTTCTGATAAAATTTTGCTAAAAATATTTTATATGTGTTCCAAATGCCCTAAAATATTTTTTTGGAATTTTTTTCTAATATTTTTGCTATTTATTTGGGCTTTATTTATTTATTTTGATCAATTTTATTAGGAAATGAATTTAAATTAATTTAGCAGTTTTGGGCCGAACCCGCCGGCTCGGCCGACTTTTTTGTGCTGCCAGCTGGCCCAAATCACCACACTGCGGCCCGCTTCTCCTCGCACCAGCCCGCCAGGCCACAGCCCAGCCACTAAATCTTAGCGCTTGGGCCATTTGATCCTGATCGAACGTCGATCTACTGCCACACCTTCTTGTCAGCCTGGCCATTCGATCCAAGCCAAGCGGGAGATCTCGATTGCGCCACGTCATCCCGATGTAACCGAATCGGACCGTGTAACATCCGAAAAATATAATAAAATAAAAATGAATATTTTGGATTTGAATATATTTATTTTTGAGTTTTCTGAGAATTCTTGGTTTTATTTGGATTTTCTTTGGATTTATGCTTTATATGAAAAGCCTAATAAATAGAATTATTAAATGGGAAATGGTAAGAATGTAAAGAGGTAAAATTAAAAATGGGAAAAATTATCATGAGACCTTATTCATGCTGGTAAACCAGTAAAACTATCTAGTAAAAATCCTAGGTGCTGAAATGTAATTAAATAAAATAATTGATTGTCTCTTGTTGACTAAAAACAGTGAATTCAGAATTAATGAAAAATAATAGAAACTTATCAGGAGCCATAAACATTACCATAGCACCCTCAGAGCAGTATATACATCTAGTAAAAATCTCAGGAAATTATCATGTCGGCAAAGCCTTCTAAAAATTCAAGAACAGAGGCAAATAAAAACTGAAAATCCTCATGTAAGAATTTTTATAAAATATTTACTTGATATTTAGACTTTAAATTTTTATGGAGATATCCATAAACCAAACAGAACTCTTATAAAAATTTTTGAAAATAATTAATATGATTTACACCCTCAAATAAATAAACTACTGAAATGCGAATCCTGTACAGTCCACAGTGTCAGAATTTTAATTAATTAATTACCGTGTATTTTGGTCTGAAGATTTTACTGGGGGATAAAAACTCCCAGAGTATGTCGGTCAAAAAGTTTCAGAAAAATCTACCATGATTTGATAGCCATTTTAATGCCCACATGGAGCTGTCCCGGCAAAACTTATCTCTTGTTTCGCTCTCTCTCTCTCTCTCTGACATGTGGGCCTGCCCCTTTTTCCGTAACCGTTCGCTGGTAGGAACGGAAAAACTGTTCACTCGCCGACCGGTGGCCCCCGGTCCCGCTTGTCAGCCTCCGGCTTCACTACCCCTCTCCTTTTTTTTCCTCTCTCGCCCGAGACGGCGAGAGACGAGTCCTTCGCTCCTTCTCCCGAATCTTCGCCGATCTCCTCTCTGCGCCTCAGCACAAATCCCGCCAAGCCGGACTCGTGCGTCGCCACAGCTTGTCTTCGACCTGTCCACACCATGCCTTGGCCATACCGCGCTGTCCCGAGCCCCCAAGCAACCCTGTGCCACTTCGCCGAGCCATCCAGAGCCGCCGCAACGTGGGAGTTGTGTTTAGACACTGGTGAGACCGTCTCCCTTGGCTATAAATATCTCATGTATGTCGCATTGAGGCCCTTCACTCCCTTTCTCTCGCTTAAACACAGCAATCATCCGTTCTTTTTCTTCATCCTCGCCATTCTCTCGTAGAAGCCAGGAAAAGGGGAAAACGGTGAAGTGAGCCAAATCGGCTACAATCTTTCGGATTTCTTAGTTCTTAAGCTTCGCCGCACCTCATAGAACACTGATCAATCCTTACTTTCACTTCTTCTCGCCTGCAGTTCATCTCCTTCGCCGTTCTTCTTCCTTCCGGCCGGTGCACGTGGAGAGCCACCTTCAGCCCTTCTCCGCCTCCAATATCAGGTGAAATGGGTCGCCCTTAGCTAACTTATGCTCACATAGTGCTTGTCTGGTAAAATCTTGGCCGGCGGCGAGCTTTACCTCGCGCAGCCATAGCGGCCACCGCACCCTTGCGGTGGCGACCACCTTCCCAGCCATCCCCCGGCGAATGGGTACCACCCCTAGGATCGCCTAGGCACGCTGATGCTCTCGGAGCTACCCATTCCGCCGCCGCGGCGCTGGTTCGCCAGCGGTGAGCCGGAGTTCAAACCACTCTGCTTCGTGTCACTGGCAGGTGGGGTCGGACTGTCAGCCGCTCAGTAGATTTTCGCGCGCGTCGCGTGTCGCTAGCGGTCGGGGCCCAAATCGCTGGTCTCGTGCCATTCGCTCGGCGCGCATTTCGATCGCGATGGGCGGGCCGGATGACGATGGTGCGGGCCGATTCAAACGCTCCAGCGCGCCAAAAGCCGAAAAGCCGCTTTCCAACGGCGAAAACGTATTTTTGGAATTTCAGTGTATTTTCCAAAACCGAGCCGCTTCAAGTGTCCATAACTTTTGAATCATAACTCCAAAATTTGTGAAATAAAATTCTACAATCATGTAAAATCAAGTTCTTTCAGAATATGCAAAAATATTTTGAAAACCATCTCTGGGTAATCTTGAAATTTAAATTTGAATAAAAGGCCTAAAGACATGCTTTATACAAAATTTCTGCAAATAAGCTTAGAAGTTAATGAAACTAATTTTTCTAGGATCCTTATGTTTCCAGGAATCCAAATATATAAAAATATTTAATTTTTATGCATGTTTGAATCATGTTCTATTTAAATCTTGCTTTCAATACACTAAGAATTTGAATATGTATAAGTGTATGAAAGAAATATTAAATGAGTGAAGTTTAATTTTCTGAATTTACGAAAAGCAGTAGAATGCTTGAACTTGCCAAAATGATTAAGGAGTAAACTGAATTGAGATTTTCCTCTAAGATTATGAAGTAACCCACGTGTCAATTGTACACACACATATACATACATACATATATATATATATATGTATATATATATATATGGGAAGCCGAAATGGGGCACCATGGTGCCTGGGCACCATGATTTCAAATGCGCAAATTCAAGCCATATTCGAGTATAATTTTCAAAAATTTCAGTTTTAGGGTATATACCTATCTATAACAATTCAAATGAAACACATACCTTTGAAAAATATACTCGAATTCAAAGATTTTGAACGAGTTTGGATCACATGCTTTGCTGATTTATATATAAAATCAGCACATACCTACAACCAAACTATCATCTAAAAGGGAAACTATATTTTGAATTTCAGTTCAAACTTGTTTGAACTAGTTAGTAAACTGGTTAAACTCAGTATCCTAAAAATTTAAAAAAAATCGTATAAAAATACATAGGAAAAGTATCCTTTTTAGATCATGGTGCCTAGGCACCATGGTGTCCCAAGTAATTATACTATATATATATATGTATATGTATATGTATATATATGTATATGTATATATGTATATATATATGTATATATAAATATGCATAGGAAATTAACTAGTTGAAATATAGTTTTTATGGGCTCAAATCCATGAACAAATCTAGTAACCGAACTTCATAAACTAAGTTTAATCAACCCCTTTATCTTATGTTTTAAATTTTATTAGTTTATATAATTTTAGCATCTATGATTCGAAGTTATAAATATAAGAATTTATATATTTTTTTAGCCTCTTGAATTCGTAATTCAAGAATTTATAATCTATTAAAGAAACCATATTTGTTCATCCTAAAAGTCTTTAATAAAGTGTTTATGTGATTATCTGAATCATGAAGTCCCGAATGTAACCCCCAAACTACCCCTGTTTTCTGCAGTTAACCTTTATTTGATTTACTGTCTGTCTTCTTTTCGCCCTTACTAAATTTGGGTTCTTACTATATTTCCGTTCGATCGACGTGTAGATCCCGACGTCCTCGAAGAAGACGACGCCGTCGCTGATCCAGATTCGGAGCTAGACAGCGAGTTGCAAGGCAAGTACCCCCTTGATCATGTCGAGCCTGATAATCTACCTACATTATGTTGTTTTTGTCTATGTACTATGCATCTGGATAATTCTCCCTAGAAATGCTAATTTGGGTTGGAACTGTAGTTAATCCTGTAAATTATGGTTTAACTCAATCTGTATGAACATGTGAACCTTGTAAACCTTACTTTGAACTAGACATGCTTAATGTCATTTTGGGATAACCACTAGCGTAATATTCCTGCTTAAGCTACTTGTCGTATGCTTTCAGTCTTTACAACAAATGTATGATCTTCATTGGGAAAATGTTGCTGGTACTTTGGTTAAAACCTAAAATAAAACTATGATTTGACGCGGGCGATTATTGGCAATAGTCGGTGGTGCAAAGGGAGTTGCACGTAGTGTAGGGTGGAGTATCGCCCGTGTCGGATTAAGGACCGAGCAATGGGACGCTATAGATCCAAGAATTTCGTACAACCACGAGGGCTTGTATGGGCGGGTCTTAGCCTATTAAGTTTTTTAGATGTGGCTTTGCATCTAAGGAAGGCGGGAGATTGCACAGGCATTCCGGTTTGGTTTGCTTGTAGGGGTTTCTACATACCAATGCAACGGTGTACGCCTTGCTATGAACAGAAATGTGGTGTTGGGTGTGATGAAAATGGATCCACAACTTGGGTGAGTGTTTCTGTTTTCATGGCGAGGGTCAAACGTCCCGGGCTGGTTCAAAGCTACATCTAGATAATATAACGGCTCTGTATGATCTCCTTGCCGGCACACCAAAGGAAGTGTGTCAGTTGGCCTGGCAAAAGAGGTTGATCATTCCTTGTGGGTAAAGTTGTACACCTCTGCATAGTGTAAATCTAATCGATTAGCCGTGTCCACGATCAAGGACACTTGGTGAAGTCATTCCAATGTTAGAGTTTTGGTATTTTCTGTAAAAATGGATTTGGGATGGAAACCAATTTTGCAACTAGCTTTTGTGTCAAAGGACAGACACCGGGGATCTTTGCAGTCGGGTAGACTGGGTTGAAAGACTTAAATTGTTGCTTATCAATTTATGCCTCAACTGGCCTATTTAAAGATGTGATGTTTCAATCTACTGTATTGGTATTTTTAAATGTTTATGCAACTGCAAAATAACCTGTACCCTGCCCTTGCTTAGCCTGCATGATTAATTATTTGCATTTATCAAACACTATAAGTCTTGCTGAGTACCAATGTACTCAATCTTGCATCTGCTATCTTAGAGAACGAAGTCTGCGAAGTGCCAGACGATTCTTACTTTCACGCAGGGCACGGGGAATTTGACGATGATTTCCCCTAGGTTTGCCAAGTCAGTTGCCTGAGGGTTAGTGGGCAAACCGCGAGGCTTTTGGAGTTTTTAACTCTCTATTTTCCGCTGTTTAATCTTTGTAAATTTTAAACTCTGTATAATTATTTCCGCTTGTAATATATGCTTATCAGTTTAATATCTTGTGGTTGTGATATGAATGTTGTAAACATGTGAGTGCTAGCCACTGATCATGGGACTAGTACAGTAATCACATGGAGGTTCCTGTTTGTAAGAACGGGGTCTCACAGATCGCCGTCGCGCCGCCATATCTCTGTGGGGCTCGAAGTCCATTCATGGCCGTTGCGTGTCTACCGAGGGGCTATAAATACCCCGTGTCCGTGTTCGAGGATCGCCGTTGGACACCGCAAGTCTTGCCCCAAGAATCGTCAGACGAGGTGCTTGAATCGCGAAGTTCTTACTCGTCCGAGGCCACCGTTGAATTCGTCGTCATTGACTTCCCTAGATCTGTCGAGTTCTGACGTGAATCCGCCGCTCTAGCGTCGCCTGGTGAGTCGTCATCCCCACCTCAGGTCTTGCGCCGCCGCAGCCATCACTGTTCTTCATCGGAAGGTCACCGTCAAGTCTTAGCACTTAGATCTGCCTCAGGACATCCGGATTGCACCACGTGTCGGCATCTGGTTCACCTCGTTGTCGCCCTTCAAGGTGAGCAGTAGCCGTAGGATCTGTTGCGAGCCGCTCAGATCGATGCCACGCGTCAGAACCAGGGTAAACCACGTTGCAGCTATCGCTGCCGCTTGCTGACCGTTGGATCTAGGAGCGTCGGTCTCGATCTAGCCTCATGTCGCCATTGCATTACGCCGCACGTCACGTCTACTTCTTTGTTGCATCTGCACATGCGTCAGCTTGACGTCATCTGGTGACGTCAACCTTGTGCCACCCCTGGTCGCAGGTCACTGTTGTGTGGACCGAGTCCACCGTGCACGCATGCGTTAGCGGTAGACCAAGACCACACACACGTACGCGTCTCGCGCCGAGATTACGCCACGTGTCGCTCTGTGGTGCTATCATGTGTCGATGATGTCAGCGTGATGTCATATTTTGGATTTTCTCAGTAAAATATTCGGCCAAAAATCAATTTTGGTGCAGACGTTAGCATGACATCAAAAATACTATTTTTATGTACATAAATAATTCCTTTAATTTTGATTTTTCAATTTTCTGATTTTTCTTTTATTTCAAATTTGTTTAGCTCATTCTCCTTCATACGAACTCCAATTGAGGTGATTCTAACTTCTAAAAATTTGTAAAATTGAGTTTTGTTTAATGGTGAATTTTATTTAATTTTTGAAGTTGATTTTGCTCTCTATTTCTAGTATTTATTACTTTTTCACTCGTTTCACGTAGACATCGAAGTGCCCAGGGAATTCGTGAGTGAGGAGCCAAGCCAAGAACCAGATCTAGAGCTCTTTGAAGGCAAGTTATGCTTTGATCATGTTGAACCCATGTTTAAACATTATATTGTTTTAAAGTATTGCATACTAATTCAATTACTACTTGTTTTAAATAATTTGGGTATAGCTATTCATCCATAGGCATGTTGTATGTCGTATATCATTTGTCACCCTAGAATGGTTTCATATTAGTTGGTAGCTATAATTGCCAATGTGGGTAGTTAAAACGCATGTAGTATGCTTAGCCATGCAACGGGCCATCATTTTGTGTGAAAAAAGTTAATCTTGCTTAATGAATTATGAAACATGTTTATTAACTTGTGTGTCAAGTGTTGTCACACAATGTTGTTGTTGATGGCACGTGGTGCATGGTAAAACAACCAGGGCGGTAAAATGATTTAGGCTGAGGCAAGTGACAAGAATTTGTGGTGGGCCAGTGTGGTATTTGGGCGGTCTCATTGTTTTTATGGTATTTGATGGTTTATGGCTATGGTAAATTTTTTGTTAGTATTGACTTGGTCAATTAAGGACTTAACCTTGCAAGCATTTGAACAACCACAAGTCTGGTATGGAACAGACGTAACTGGTTAATTTGTTATATCTAGGCTTTGGTACTGTCGTGGTGGTGTGAGTCCCGGCTATATGGGCAAACTCACATGGCACAAAAGAGGGGCACTGAGTGTGGTAACCAGTCCCTTCAGTGTTGAAACCTTAGCAGGCATTACTAGATTTAGACAGAGCATTGGAAAGGTTTTGTTATAATCACTCGTCTTTGTGGTGTATGATTGTATCTTGTGGGTAAAGTATATAACCTCTGCAGAGTATTAAACCTATTCGAATAGTCGTGCTCATGGTATTGAGCATTGCTCGGTGATTACAGTCAAGAATTAGTTTTTATTAAAATAAATGTGGGAATGGTGGATGTATGCCTATGGAAGTTAGAAAATGATTTAAGGTTATGAGTTGGTTTATTTGGGAAATAACTAAGAAATTTATTATTATTATTATTTGTTTTACTGTCTTTCAATCTATTTATGCTATTCTTTTATAAATGTTGTTTTTATGCAAATTAACCATGTCAGCCATTCATTTAGAATAAGTCATGTATGTAGTATATTAGACTTGCATTTGTGCACAACTTGTTGAGTGCTTTATATACTCAACCTTGCAATAAAACATCACCAGTTGGAGAGGAATCACCAGTTGGAGAAGAGGCTACGCCTACTTTTGAGGAGGAGTTTCAGGAAGAAGCGGACCACTAGGGTGCGAACCTTGTCAGATATCATTAGCAATTTGAATGGTTATTACGAAATAAATTTATTTTCGTTGTAGTTTATTTATTTTTCAATCTTAACCATGCGAGGCATCATCATGTAAGGTAGACATAAGGTCATCTAATAGTTATATTTAAATTGATGAATTGTTTATTATCATATCGTTGAGTATGATTGTGATATTCATCTATGTTGAGCCTATGTGCATTAGCGTGATTCTGGACTAGTGCTGAATACACAGAGGATCCAGATTTGCATATTCGGATCCCAACATGATCCATATCTGGTGAACTCCGTACCGCAATCACCACATATGTGATCGCATTGGCCTTGCCGACCTATTTAGCCAGTCGTAGAGGTCACTCCGTCCTTACTCGTGGCCAGCAATTTTAGGGCATGTTTGTTTTAGCTTTGGATTCTGTAAAAACTGATTCTGGATTGTGGTTGTAGAGAAGCTGATTCTCCAAAAGCTGGAATCCAAAAGGATATATGAAGTGGATTGTGGACTCTAGTGTATATGGGTGGGCTGGATTGTGAAAATCGGATTCTAGAATCGGGCTGTTTGTTTTTTATTCTGCTTTTGGGGCCAGAATCCAGAATCAAAAGCTAAAACAAACAGACCCTTAGTAGTGAGCTCGACAATAGATACCTTGGCGTCTGCTTTATTTTGTGTGGCTAACAAGTGGACCTAACCTATCAAATGATTAGAGCACCTTTTAACATTAGCTTAACTTAATTAAACTCGATTAAGTCATATGGGTCGGTGACTTGTAGGCCTAAGTAGGTTAATTAAACTAGTTTATATTTAAAATTGGTTTTAAGCTCTGGTTGCGGGTTTTTAGGAAAAAACTCTTGTTTTGCTTAATAGAAACAAAGCTTGAGAGAGTTTAGCGAAAATCATAAGAGAAGCTTTGTGTTCAGAAGGTTGGCGTTATTAACTTCTAATTATCTGTTTCCAATTTTCTTTTAAAAAGATGGTTTCGGTTAGTCGAAATATGCTTTCTCAGTAGGTTAGCGTAATCTGTCGCTTTACGCTTTCAACATCACCCGCTGGCACAATAATTTCTTCTATTTTTCTAGTATTTTCTCCCTCAGTAAACTTAGATCGCTTGTAACTATTGCGTCCAAACTCCAAATTTAGTTAAACTAATTTCTAATTTTTTTATAAAATCATAAATGTCATGATATGCAAAAATATTTGGATTTTACCTCTATTTGAATTTATTTGTGTTATTTGGCTTTATACGAGGTTTCAACAACGTGGGAATACTTTGAAATTGATCCGAAGAAAGAGACAAGTATTCAACAGCAAAGGAAGCGCCCCCTTTGACCATGTTGATCTCATAATTTGTATTTGTTTACTCAAACAATTATGCATGCACGTATTTTCAGTAAAATCACTATGTGGGTTAGATTGATAGTTATACCGTTTCATTGCATTGAACCTACCTTGAAAAGTTGCCAAATGCACTGTTGTCACCCTAGAATTGATATCCATAGCATATATGATTTATTGTGGAGTTTTACAATAAGTCTAAGATATAGTTGCTTAGCCATGCCTAGTTTATAAGTTTGTCAGATGATATAATGATACCCTTTCAAAATATGGAAATGGTTATGTTGTTGGACGAGTGTGGTCACCCTTGTTATTTTATTAGAAAATAAAATTGAAAAACTATGTTTTTGACTCGGGCAAGATATACATATATCTTGTGCTGCGAGAAAGGGTCCTTGCAAGTAGTGGTAGGCTATTGGAGACTCTCGCTCGAATTGGTTAAAGACCGTAAACTTACATGTTGCTGATCTAAGCCTCTCGTACAACCACATGTCTTTATGGGAAGGCCCTAGTGTAATAAGTTGTTTGAACCTAATCATGTACCCATGGTATATCAGAGTAGTGCAAGCGCCCTCACGTCAGGACTGAGAGTGGGCTCGAGGAGGTTCCTGCCATGGCACGTGTATGGGGCAAAAAACCTCTGACACAATGGTGGATTTCTAAGGATCAATAGGTCAAACTCCCAAGGGAAAAAATCCATCGGATAGAGCAAGGTTGGGATCGAGCAATGTAAATACCTTGTTATGATATCTTAGTCACATACCAAAGGAAGCGTGTCTTGGCAGATATTAAAAGATGACTATATCTTGTGGGTAAAGCAGTACAACTTTTATAGAGTGTAACATCTATTCAAATAGTCATTTCCCCAGTTCTGGGTAAAGCTTAGTGATATTGCTAAGGCTAGTCTTGGGAATGGAAGGTATCTCGTTTTTGTACCTTGGTCACGAGTATTGTGGATGATGTAGTTCATGGTTGTGGAGAGCCATTTGTGGTTGTGCTTATGTTATTTCTTGTTATTTTATATGTATCAAAATGTCTATGCTTTTACATCTCCCAATTGCAAACTATTACTATATTGCAAATAAAAATTCAATTTGTGCAAACGGAAAACTTGGTAAGATAGCCTTTTCTTTTGACATAGCCTTGCATACTATATAACCTTTGCTTAAAAGTGTTGCAAAGTACAAGTTTCATACTCACTATTTCTTGTTGAACATTATTAGAGCAAGAGGAAGGAGACTCCCAGACGGTCATTTTCTTCGCAACGGGTTTTAGCGAAGATGACATCGGTTACTAAGGTTTAATCCTAGTTAGTTGCCTGTGGTGAGCTAAGGCATGGTTGTTGGAATTTTTGTCTCATTTATAATTTATTCCACTGGTATTTATTTGTTTTGTGAATCACAGATTCCAGATACCGACAATTGGATACATGAAAATCGTATGTGTAGATTTGTGTTTAAAAGTACTTTATAATATTACAATTTTATTGGGCTTTATAAATATATTACAATATAAATTAGTGGTGAAAGTGACATTTTGAGACTGTGTAAATGTCCAAAATGACATGTTTTTATGATTAGAGGGAGTACATTTTATAGAGAGTTCTGCACCATTAATTCCAAAAAGAGAAATGCTTATTGATGTTAGGACACTCGTGTGTGGTTTTCTGATAAGGAGTCTAAGATTATTATATACTAGTCGTCAACCGTGCATTCACATAGGCTAGCTTTTTACATAAAGTAACTTTGGTATATTAATTTGCTTTGTATTTGATAGCCACTATAAATTGGTTTTGTTAGATGGGCGCTAAACCTTATCCTTTTCACGTTTAATGTGATTTTGTTTTGTAGTTTATAATTAGTACGGATAATAGGTCTTATTATGAATTTTAATATTTTTGGAATTTAGCATTTTAATTTGCATACAAGTTAAATGTCTAATCATCCTTTAATTTATCCCTAATTCACATAATTTTGGATTGTACTTTGGGTGGATTTTTTCTTTATTTTTAGGTTGGACTTCATATAAAATCTATTTTCTATTACATTTATTGTTATTCCAAATTTTATTTTTAGGGTTTAATTTTGAATTCGTATGGAAATCAAATTGTTAATTTTTTTTTGTTTATTCTAAATTTTAGTTAATTTGGTGTGTACTTGACAATGACTCACTCCATGAAAAAATATAGTGCATATTTTTTTAATGATTTTTTTCGTAAATATAGGTTGTATTTCATATTCCAATAACAATTTGTGTGATCAATATCACCATGTTATATGTACCAACCTAACAAATATATATCTAGCTTTACTTTATATCATCTATATGCATGCATTGTATAGACAATAATTAGGGGTATTGTAGTCATTTTCAATATCACCTTGGTTTATATGCCAATAGAAAATACGCCCTACAAAATTGGATAGAGTAAGTAACTATTATTCTAAACTTTTTTATTTATGGATGTTGATTTGGAGGTCGTACAAATAAAATCTCTAATCAACTTTTTAATTTTTATTCCAAATTTGCATATTTATTATCATACTTGGGGTGGATTTTTTCAGTTTTAGGCTAGAATTTGTATGAAAATTTATATTTTTGTTTATTATTATTCTGATTTTTATTTAGAGGGGTTACATTGAAATTCATATGAAACATGGACTCTTTATTTTAATTTGATAATTTTTATTTACTTATTATTCTAAATTTTATTTATTTATGGATTTACTGTGGAAATCATATGGAAGTCAAATTGCAAATTTTTCTTAATTTTTTGTTACAAAATTCAGTTAATTTGGATTGTACTTGACATGAACTCTTTCTTTTAAATTAAGCTATTTAACTTGGGTATTTTTTATTCCAAATTTTAGTTAATTTGGCTTGTACTTGACATAAGCACTTTTTAATTAGATAATTTTTATTTAATTATTATTCTCAATTTTAGTTATTTATGGATTTACTTTGGAAATCATATGGAACTCAATTTGTTGATTTTCCTTATTTTTTATTCCAAATTTTAGTTGATTTAAATTGTGCTTGATATAGACTCTTTCTTTTAATATAATCCGTTATAACTCGGACTCGGTAAATAGACAGTCTGATCTTCTCTCTAATGTGAGAGATTTCTCAAAGTGCTTAATTTGTATAGGTATAAGTATATTTTAATTAGCTAATTTTTATTTAATTATTATTCTAAAATTTATTTATTTATGGATTTACTTTGGAAATCATATGGAAGTAAATTTGCTAATTTTTCTTAATTATTTATTTTGAATTTCATTATATTGTATTTGACATTGGCTCTTACTTTTAATCTAAACCATTATAACTTGAGTATTTTTTTGTTCAAATTTTAGTTAATTTGACCTATAATTTATGTGGAATCTTTGTTTTAATTTTCTCTTTTTATATATTTATTATTCTAAATTTAAGTTATTTACGGATTTACTTTGGAAATCGTATGGGAGTCAAATTGCTAATTTTACTTATTTTTTATTCCAAACTTTAGTTAATTTAGATTGTAATTGATATGGAGTCTTTCTTTTAATCTAAGCCGTTATAACTTGGACTTGACAGATGGACTCCCAATTCTTGTGTTAACATGGGTGCTTGCTTAGAGTGCCTAATTAGTATAGGTATATGTAGGTTTTAATTAGCTAATTTTTATTTAATAATTATTCTAAATTTTAGTTATTTATGGATTTACTTTGGAAATCGTATGGAAGTCAATTTGCTAATTTTCCTTAATTGTTTATTCTAAATTTTAGTTAATTTAGATTGTACTTGACATGGACTCTTCTGTTTAATCTAAGCCATTATAACTCTGGTATTTTTTATTTTGAATTTTATTTAATTTGTCTTATAATTGACATGTACTATTTGTTTTAATTTGCTAATGTGTATTTAGTTATTATTATAAATTTTAGTTATTTATGGATTTACTTTGGAAATCGTATGGAAGTCAAATTACTAATTTTTCTTATTTTTTACTTTGAATTTAAGAATTTAGTTTGTACTTGACATAACTCTTTCTTTTAATCTAAGCCGTTATAACTCAAACCCGGCAGATAGACAACAGATTTTTTCTGGTAAACGTAGGAGCTTCCTTAGAGTGGCTAATTAGTATAGGTATAGGTAGATTTTAATTAGCTAATTTTTATTTAGTTATTATCTTAAATTTTAGTTATTTATGGATTTACTTTGGAAATCATATGGAAGTCAACATTTTAATTTTCCTTATTTGTTTATTCCAAATTTTAGTTAATTTATATTGTACTTGACTATTTCGTTTAATCTAAGCCGTTATAACTCTGGTATTTTTTATTCTAAATTTTAGTTAATTTGGTTTATAATCGACATGTAGTGTTTGTTTTAATTTGCTAATGCTTGTTTAATTATTATTCAAAATTTTAGTTATCTGTGGATTTACTTTGGACTTATTTTTATTCAGAATTTCAATTAATTTAGTTTGTACTTGACATAAATTCTTTCTTTTAATCTAAGCCGTTGTAACTCAGACCCGGCAGATAGACGGCCAGATCTTAATTTTTAGGTTAACGTAGGAACTTCCTTAGAGTGGCTAATTAGTATAGATATAAATAAATGGATAGATAGATAGATAAATAGATGTACCTGTCATTGAGAGGAGCACTCCTCCAAGTGAAATCCACCCATCTTTGCCGGTCCTCTGGAAGAACCTGACTAGGTAGTACGGAGAAAGCGCGTGCAGAATCCTGGGGTTCCACACGACGATGTTGTAGACACCGACCGTTCCCAGGCAGAGGAGCCAGACGATGACGACGGGCGCGAACAGGAATGCGACGCGGCGCGTTCCCCAGTGCTGCAGGGTAAAGAGGCACACCAGCACGATGCAGGACAGGAGCATCACCTCACCTGTTTGTTTTTTTCAGCGAAGAATGATGATGATTGTTACAAGTTCATGTTCGCTTCAGCAAACAACAATGGTCTTACATGACAGGGTCAAACGAGACCATGAAAATTTAACAGAATACAACTGAAATTAAGTCAGATATGATGATTAATTCTGAATATGTGCAAGAATTTGAACAGGTAGCCGCGGACACTCACTGTTTGACAACGCATGTGAATGGACTTGCAGACCAGAGAAGGACGACAGCACTGAGACAGAAAACGCAGCCAAGATCAGCAGGCATCAGTCAGACTAAGCAGCAGCAAACTACAAGTGCAAGAATTTTAAGGCCACTGGGTGAATGAACGGCATGCGCATTACGCACCGGACATCGCCGGCGTGAGAACGCCGTCGCCGATCACCAGCGAGGCGCCAAAGAGGACCATGACGAGTAGGAAAGTCCGCGACTTCCTGTGCTTCTCGAGGAACTGCCTCAGCGCCGTCAGGATCGGCGTGTCCTGCGCCGTGTACCCTGGCTTGTAGTACGCCGAGAGCTCCTCGTCGGCGGCCTGCTGGTTCGGCATCAGGTTGAACTTGGCGTGCCGCACCAGCAGCGAGTAGAGCGCAAACGTGCCCCCTGCAATTGAAGCCACATCAAATACTATCCGAGTCACTGAGAGTGGTGGTTAACAAGTAACGAACTAGCAGGTGGAGATTTTCTGTGACCTTCGCCGTTGTCGTCGGCGCTGAGGACGATGAAGACGTACTTGAGGAGTGGGATGAGGGTGATGGTCCAGAAGACGAGGGAGAAGACGCCGAAGATGGTCTCCTCGTCCTGGAAGCGCCGGAGCGAGCCGGAGAAGGTGCTCTTGTACACGTACAGCGGCGACGTGCTCAGGTCGCCGTACACCACGCCGCAGCTCTGGTACGCCAGGAGGAGCATGTGCTTGTAGTAGGTTCTCCAGTGCCCCTGCAGCATCCATCACGCATGAAGCGTCGCGATCAGTCGATCTATACGAGCACCGTTAATTAATTAACTTCGATGGGTAGAGACCAGAGATTAACAAGGAGTTGAGTGCGCACATGTTCATACTGAGGCCATGCGTGCGTACAGGGTACAGCTGCCTGACTCAGTCACAAACTATATTTAGAGGGGTGTTGGGGATTAGCGGTGGAAATTAGTTAGGATCTAGGAGACTATGGGTTAGTTCTACATTGCAATGCTTAATGTGTGAATGTTTTCCTTCAAGCACAGGATCCAATGAAGAATATCATTGTCATGGTCATCAGTATCCCTTCCATATTTTTTATCAGATCGATGTTCTTGCATACATACTGGCACCAAGCCGAATAAGGCACATGCTACAATAATCAATCAAACTTTGCCTGCTATAGCTACCTAACAAACGAGGAAAAGAAGTCCTTCCTCTGTTTAATTACTCCAATGATCAATGGACTGATGGACCAGCACCAATGTTGGCACCACCATGACATTAAAATCCAAAACGCAGTACAAATGCGACTCATCGCATGGGTGTCAGACAATCTATAAGTGAGAAACAAAATCACTTGGACGTGCGATTTCACGCCCCGTGTGTTGGTCACACGCATATGCGAGAAGGTTAATTTGCCAGTTGCAACTTGATCGTTCATGGGGCTTGGCGGAAGCTGGAAATTAAACACATCGCGATTGCACGGCGCGGCAGAGGTAAGGATAGCTCACCGGGTTTCCGTCGGGGATGTTAGCCGGCGAGAGGCCCCTCTCGCAGTCCACCGACGGCATTTTATTCCAAGACGAAAGGGATGGGGATAGTCGGGATGCAGGCACCGACTGTGGCACACGCACTCGCTGGGTGTTTCGATTCTGTCCCCTCTGCGCTTCTTATTCGGATGGATGAGCACTCGGCATTCTTGGGGCTCTGTGGATGAGTTTGTCTTCTTGGAGAGAAATATGGAGAGAGAGAGAGAGAGAGAGAGGTCCGATTTCTTAGGAGGACGTTGACAGTTCTACGTTGGCGACATGTAAAAGCCAAGGGACAACAAAGAAGTAGTTCCAGCGGGCCAAGCTTCGGCTCGGTTGGTGAGTGCGCGCACGCGACTCGTCCGCCAGCATTTGAACGCAGCTCGACGCGGACATGCACGCACGAGTATAAGTGCGTGGGGTGTGTTCGTGTGTGTGAGAGAGTGTATATGTATTTGTAGTTTGGTGACTGTTTTTTCTTCTTTAGTGAATATTAGCGCTCTTGCTTTTTTTTTAAGTAGTTCTGTAGCTGTGCCATACTAGAGTCCTTCAAATACTCATAAATCTAACCGGCTAAATAAAAAAATTAACTCTTTTTATGCAAATTGAACTCAACACTTTATATTTACGAGACTGCATTCCATTGCACTTAGGATGAACTTGGAATGTATCTTGTATGACCAAGACTATTCTTTTAAGAGTTTCTCTTGAGATGGTCGACAATAATTTGAGTCAATAAATTAAAAAAATGCAAATAAACATTAAGTGGGTAAAAAATACAAATAATATCAAACATTTGCACCCCACTGTGCTTTAAAGCTTTAAAAAACAAAAATAAAAATTTGCATTAAAGATGATTGATCATGAAAGACCTTTTATGCACATCTAGCTTTCCCAAAGTGTTGAGTAGGTTGAACTCTTGGTTTTCCGTTTGATCCATTGAATAGCTTTGCTTTTAGTTTGGAAATTATGCTAAGTATTGCACTTGTTAAATCATACAAAAAAAATGACAGCCTTATTTGTGCTTACTAGCAAAATTGACATTTGCACTTGGACATGTCTTTGTTTAGCATAATCTAAACTTGAGTAGCTTGGTATTATACTTTATCTTTATGGTCACTTGGATAATCTCCAAAGCTCTTTTAGGTTGCATTTCATGCATATATATATGTAAAGGGGAAAAATGCCTTCTTGATGCATATATTGTTAAAAGGAGGAGAAAACGCAGAAAATGCATCATCAATAAGTAAAAATGTGAATGCATCTTAGTTCTTATGATCTTTGTGGAATCGTGATAACCCTTAAGGAATCATAAGCATGTTTAAGCTTTTGTGAGTTTTTATTAGAGTTTTAGAGCGTTTGTGGAAAACTTGCTCTTTCTTTGGTTTTGCTCTAAAATCCTTACTGTCAACTTGCTCATGATCTCGTTCTCTATTTCTTGGACTAAGATTGACTTTGCAATCAAATTGCTTTCTTCCGTCTTTTTCTAACACAAATTTATGACTTTTTGGGTGGTTTGTCAATATACTCATCAAGGGGGAGATTGAAAGACCATGTGGAGGTCTACCCATGTGATAATGAGTATTTGACTGTATTTGAGTTAGGAATCTAATTTATTTTTAGCAATTGGATAATTATTGTATATCATTTTGGACATTGCTATGTGATGAGTTTTCTTGTTTTTTATGGTTACAGGACGACGATGCTAGGTCATGGTGAGACGAAGGATGATCGAAACTAGGCGAGGTGCGCTAGAGGTCCGAACGGTGGGGGATCGTCGGAGGATGACTGGAGACAGAGTCGCTGCAAGCCTAGAAGACAAGAGAACGACTGAGATGCTAACTTGGGGTTGCTTGGATCAAGGGAAGCCATTGGATTGCGGTTTAGAAGATAGAATAGCGGTCAAGTTAGGCTGAGTGAATCTCAACCCTTGATGAGGTTTCTTAAGGGACAAGTAGAACTCATCCAAGAGAGGAGGATGAATCAATCTCAACCCTTAAAGAGGTTACTTGAGGGCCAAGTAGAACTCATAAAAGGGTAGAGACTGACTCATGAGTAGTATAAATAAAGGGGGAGGGGTAGCTCTCCCCTTTGAAGGTTTTGTGTGCTCTTTTGAGCTTTGCCCACCTTGTTATGAGGCTTTGTAAACCTTCCTCCAAAGAAATAAAATTTTACTTTACTTTTCTGAATTTAATTTCAGCATTTACATTATATCTTAAATTCAGTATTTAAATTCCGCAATTTACATTCTCGCAAGTTGGATTTGCCTCCCCTCCTTCTACTTGTTTTTAAATTCCGCAATTTAATCTCTTACAATTTACATTCTCGCAAATTGGGTTTGTCTCCCCTCCTTCTACTTGCTTGTGCTTCTTGTGCTGAGGATGTATAATTGATGGATGAATCTTCTTTAGATCATATCCTCATCATCTAGGCAATCTTTTGCAATAACTCGATCTCTTTGCTTAATCTTTGAGAAATTTTTGTAGATCGCGTTTGTGGTTTTTGTTTCTTGTGTTCTTGCTTGCTGTGACAAGTAAGAAAATATCCAAGATCATCTTGATCATCACAACCCCACGAGCATGTTCAAGACCAAGATTTTCTCTATTTTGCTCTTTTGCGTTTGAGTGTTTCAAGCGAGATTTTGGTTGGATCCATTGAGTGGGAGGGGGGGCGGAGGGAATTTAACTGTGATCATTCACCCCGGTCTGATCGTCACTTCGGTCCTTTAGAAGTCTTGCTTCACATTTGTGCAAATCGTTGCAGTTCTGGAATCAAGAATGGCCCGATCTTTTGATCTGATCGATATAGTTTTCTCGCTTTACTGGGATCTAACTTGGACGTTTCAAGATAGAGATGGCACCAATAAGGCAAATAACGCAGTTTTTAAGTAGAGCAGTGCTTCAATGCTTTCCCTCCTAATACAAGTTGCACAAATCTTGAAGTAAGCGAAGGGGTAAGTAGTCTCCATCTACCCTTCATTAATGCTTTAATATTTGTGCAACTGTAGAAAAGAAAAGCATTGAAGCACCTCTCTTTTAAGTATGGTTTTGATGGTTTGACGAAGAAATACATGTGGTTTTGATTTGTATAAACACGGCCAGATCGGTTTCGGTCAAGAACTGTAACCCAATAGGAGTAAACAGTAGTAGTAATGGTTTGGTTTTGTATTTAAGTGATTTGATCGTTGATGGCTAAGCTTCCTTAGCAAAGTAGATCAATGAAACAAAAATTGAAATGGATTTGGCCAAGATTGTGTGCCTATTTTTTCTAAATGCCTATTTATCTGCATGCAATGGAGCTCATGGTGTGCCATTTCAAAGTCCAAGTGTTTGCAATGTATGACTGTTGTGATTTAATATCATAGATTAGTCTACCCGGTTTTATAATTTGCTCCAATTCTACATAAGCTATTGTTCAAGATTAGTTAAGGATACATGAATTATTGATTTCTGATTGACAGGCAACAGGATATGCTTGCCTAAATGAGAAATTCAAATATTATAGTTCTTTTTCCTTTACAAAAAGGAACATATATTTTTTCAATCTGACTTGCAGACAATCCTATAATCTTTTAAATGTTAATGAAGTAAGTGCATTTGTGCCTCTCATTTTTCCATATTTATCTTGTGTTCACCTTTCAAAAAATGACATGCAAGAAATGAGCGTAAGGGCATTCTTGTCTCGTTAGCTAAATGCCAACCTGCTATGGCCTGGGACGTTTTTATTTGCAGATTGGCTGGTTAAGAATCAATCAATTTTGGATGGTCAATGTATTCTGGAATTACGAAGGTATGGATGCTATGTTTTGCAGGAATTTTTTTTCTTTAATATTTTTTTATTCTTTTTTTCAAAACTATGCGTCCGAATTAAAATTTTGCAAAACTACACGCCCGTCGCCCGTGTATGGGGCGATCGCCCCATACACGGGCGATATGTGCCCTGCAAACGGCTAGTTTAACGGATTGCGAGGTGGGCCCCCCTATCATCCCTGTATGGGGCGATCGCCCATACAGGGGGCGACAAGCCAGTATTTGAGCAGCCCAGCGCGCTCGGTCGGCAGAGAAAGGAAAGAAAGAAAGAGAGGGGAGCCGAGCGCAGGGAGAAAAGGAGGGGGAGAAGAAAGGGGAGAAGAGGAAGAGAAGAAAAAGAGAAGGAAGCCGCGGAATTTAGGTAAATTTTTGAATTTTATTGTAGCGTTAGTTTTAGCAATTTTTTGTAGAGGTAAATGTAGGAATTTTTTATAGGTTATGTAGTATTTAAAATTTAATGTAGCATTTCATATTTAGGAATTTGTTGTAGTATTTAGAAATTTTAGGATTATGTATTGTTTAGAAATTTAATATAGCAGTTAATATTCAGAAATTTAATGTAGTATGTAGTATTTACAAATTTAATTTAGTATTTCTGTATGTGCAAATTTAATGTAGTATTCATTATGTAGAAATTTAATACAGTAGAAATATTAGACAATATTTCAGAATTTAATTTAGTAGGGTTGTGTATTAGTAATTTTGTTATGCAAATAATGTATTAGGCAATATATATACAAATGTAATGTGGTATGAATTTAATTTAGTAGGGTCGTGTATTACTAATTTTATTATGTAAATAATGTATTAGGCAATATATACAAATGTAATGTAGTAGAAATTGAATATTAGGCCGTATAGTAGGCTAGTCGAATCACTTATTCATAGTCGTATTTTGTAGTACGATCAATGTACGCTTTGTAGATTGTATTTTAGAGTAATATTTTTCGTCGGACGTTTAAGCATGTCGGAGAAATTGTATTTCCAAATATTTTATGGAGATGGGGAGATAGCACAGAGGCGGATGGGGTGGATCTATCATCATTTTCAAGAGTCGACGGGCATATGTAGACCGAGCGATAGGACATACAGGGTTTGTTGGAGTGGATGTCTCGGATGTTCATTTGGATGCCTGACTGTTCTGGCCATGGTCGAGCAGAGTGAGCCGTGCGCAAGACCGCTTTTACAGAGAGTTGATTCCTATTAACTCGACGTCAACATGGAGGAGTTATGTTGGTTTTGCCGTAAAGCAGGGTTGGCCGCTCATGTTGTTGGTATAGTGCTACCCGGTAGCTCCATCGGTGTCGCAAGTTCGTGATGTCGGGGTGGACATTACGGGGGAGGGGACGTCAAATGTAGAAGGATGCGAAGAGGAAGGCGACGAGGAGCCCGGAGACGAGGAGCACGAGATGGCGGTGGCGAAGGGACCGGGGAGAGGAGACAGTGTGCAGCGCGGGGTGGCCGACGAGGGGGAGGAGGTGGAGGACATTGTTGACCTGATGGAAGAGGAGGACCGTGCGGATGAGGAAGTCCCTGATGGTGAGCACTCCGACGAGGAGGACAACGCTCCTGAGGTACCTATCCCTCGTGCGTGGACCAATTACAATTTCAAGACCTAACAATGAATGAAGCGAACATTGATGCATGGGAGTATCGTGAGAACGAGGTGACGGAGGGGCCATATATAAAGACAAGGAGGCTGTGATGGATGCGGTGAAGCATCGGGCAATGTCTCTCGCGGCAATTCAGGGTAGTGAAGTCTAGCAAGAAGGACTACGACGTGAAGTGCGTAGTTGATTCGTGCCCATGGCGGGTGCATGCATACCAGGGGAAGTGGAATGACTACTCGAAATGCTCCATAGTGATTAAGCATAATCGCGAATGGAAGAAGCGGAGCAGGGACACCGCAATCTGTCGTCCACTTGGGTGGCAAATGTGTTTTATGGTCAGATCGTGGACAATCCCCATTTACGACCTCGATCTATTATCACACCGTGGAGGAGAGGTTTCAAGACAAGATTAGCTACGCAAAGGCATGGAGAGCAAAAGGACAGCTCGGAAATATGGTTCGGGACGACGAGGCTTCAGACGAGAATATTCCCACTTGCTCGGGGCAATCGCACGTAGGAACCCCGGTACATCCGTCGACCTTGCGGAGTTTCTGCGGGTGGTGTGTGCGCCGTAAGTGGGTATTTGCGTGCATTCTTCGCCTGGCGCTTGCATAAATGCGTCAAGATCGCCGCGCCGGTCCTTTGCATGGACGGCACATTCCTCACGGGGAAGTACAAGGGCCAGATTCTAACTGCGATCGCGGTGGATGCCAACAACCAGGTTCTACCGGTTGCATTGGCATTCGTGGAGGGGGAAAACACGAGAGTCGGTGATCGGTTCCTTGAAAGAGTGAAGTCGGCGGTTGTTCTTGACAGTTCGATGTTTGTGTCATCCATGACCGACATGCAGGGCGCTAAGGGCGATCGTGGATATGCAACAAGGGTCCGCCGTCGTGGGAGCAGCAAAGTGGCCAGACCTGAGGAGCAGGTGGTGCATGAGGCACATGGGTGCCAATTTTTTTCGTCAGTTCAGGAACAAGGAGCTTATGAACATGTTCAAGCGCCTATGCAAACAGAACCAACGGAGGAAGTTCGACGCGCTTTGGAAGACGTTGGACGAACTAATGAAGAAGCAATCAATGGATCCTAGAGGTACCGTTAGTTCATCAAGAAACCCGATGGTGTACCATGAGCAAGGAGAGGACCCCACAGCCTTGTGTGCGCTGCCGACAGACCCCCCAAACATCCGGCGTAGGCCGGGTACCAGCATAAAGAGTTTCACCGATTGGATACGACATGAGCCTTTGGAGAAATGGTCCCTTCTGCATGACGAGGGCGACTCGCGTTATGGGATCATGACAACGAACCTGGCGGAGATTTACAACTGGGTAATGAAAGGCACCAGATGCCTTCCACTGGTGGGTATAGTTGAAGGTGTCTTATTAGGGATACAGAGATATTTCATTGAGCGATACAAGACCTCCACAGCATGTATGTCGGACAATCGACTGTCGTACTCAACTGTTGTGTCTACTTACATGTCCAAGAAAACAAGAAAGGCGCAGACGCATCGGGTTACACCGGAGAGTGGCGTGGAACGGAGATACCACGTGCACTGCGGTGACCGAGGTCGCAGGGTGCCCACCGGAGAGGACTTCCATCGTGCATACCCGAGCGGTGAGTGCGAGTGCTCCTGCCAGAAACCACGCCTGCTGCACTTGCCGTGCTCGCACATCATTGCCGCAGCCACCGAGACGCATCAATCCTGTCGTCCGTTCATCTCCCCATACTACTACAAGCAGAGCGTTCTCAACACGTGGCATCACGAGGTGTACGGGTACCGAGTGGATGGATCATTCACAACAGCCCCCCTCCGGACCATCGATGGGTACCGGACATCCGAATGTTGAAGATGAAGGTCGGGCGTCGAAGGACAAGACGCATTCGGAACGATATGGACGAGTCCGAGGTGCGTCGCAACCGCGGATAATGTAATTTTCCATGTTGTTCCTATCTTGTATTTTTCAATGGACCGGTAAGTTGTAATGTTCGATGTAATTTTCAATGTACTAGTAAGTTGTTGTTCGCATCATGTAATTCTCCGATGTACCAGTTAATAGCTACGAGGATAATGTAATTCTCGACGTTGTGTGCCTCGTCGAACATGTATTTGTCTTTCGTATGTTTGCAATATGAGATTTTTTTTTGCTCTCTGCACCTCGGTTGTATTGTTTGTTGAGTATGGTACAATTCGTTATTTCGCATTTCATTTTGTGTGCACATGTAATTACTGACAAATTTGTTGTATTTGCTTTGTAACAGCCACGATGGCGCGACCTTGCCTCGAGCCGGACGTGACCGCCGATGCGACCCACCGGTCTAGGTACTCCGCAGAGGAGAACCGAGAGCTAGGGACACTCCGACCTCGGGTGCCCAAGGAGCTGCTTCGCATCGACCCACGCTGGGTTCCACGGTAAGCTGCGAACACTTGCACTCTTTTACGTACATGTACTTACCTGTGAATGCAATTCTAACGACGCAATGCACTACATGCAGGTTGCGAGCGGCTGGCTTACTTCCTCTTTGTAGGATGGTGGAGCAGGTCACTGCCCCGTTAGCGGGCAAGGAGGTCCCGCGGTTCGGGTACGACCGGTCCCTGCTGGCCGCACTCGTGGACCGATGGAGACCGGAGACGCACAAGTTTCACCTTCCGTGCGGAGAGATGGCTCCGACGCTGCAGGACGTGTCGTACCTCTTAGGCCTCCCCTGTGCGGGTCCGGCAGTTGTGCCGCACGACACTTACATCATGTGGCACGCCGAGTTGTCCGCGCGTTTCGCCACGGTGCAGCGACACCCCCGGGCAGCCCCCTACCAGCCCCTTAGGGAGGCTGAGCGCCATGGACCGACGAAGGCGTGGCTGCTTCAGTTCACAGTGAGTACCTCTTTCTTTGAGAATTAAAAGAGAAGCGCTAAGTTGCTGATAACGTTTGTTGCGAACGCTGCAGGCTACGCTTCTCCACCCGCACGCGGAGGAGGCGGACGTGGCCCGCCACTTGGAGGCATACCTCCTTTTGTTGTTCGGTTGGTGATGTTCCGCCCTCCCACGGAACACGGTGGACCGCCACCGATCGAGTACACCCAAAGACATCGCCGACACCCGGTGGATGAGGTAACACACTCGGTTCAAATCTCGCCTCTCGGGAGCACGCCTAACTCCCCTTGTAAACAGATGATGCGGTGGTCGTGGGCCTCACCGGCTTGCTTGCGGCGACGACTGAGGTCTGCAGGCGACGCCGTCTCTCGGGCGGAGCACGACGCGACGATGTCAGGTTGTGTCCTACTCCTCCAGTTGTGGTCCCGAGCGCTTCTCCGTCGGCAGTTCGTTGTTGACACGACACCGCACTCGAGGACCTTTACGGAGACGACCCGGTGGACTGGCCCACCATGGGCCGCCATCGGGTCCGGACGACGTATACTCCTCGTATCTTTTTCCCACTAACGCACTTGAATAACCTTCGCCATTTCTTATTTCCTCGCGGCGGAGGTACGCGCGACCGGCAGTGAGGAGGTCCTACCAGAGTTCGCTCGAGTTCGACCGCCTCCACGACGAGGACGTGCGGTGGACGCCATACACCGCAGACGACGCCCACGCCCGAGCACCTCACGGGTCTCCGTGCTTTGCACGCGAGATGAGGCCTTCCGCTCACCCGTAAGGTTCTCGCCTTTGACCTTTGTGTCGAGGAGTACTCCCACACCGAAATCGCGGCGATTCGGCTGTTTGATCCTTTTCCTTGCCGCTCGTCACGTTGTCGCACGTGGCGCCGGTGTACTTGCCCCGATACTACTACTCCGCATCTTTGCGAAATTAATGTGGTGTGTACTTACCGTTTTTGCATTGCAGATGACCGGATGGGTGCCGCGATGGGCACTCGATTCGCGACCGTGATGCGCCATGGGGCGTGCATGGGACGCCGACTCAACGAGAGGTTCACCGAGACCCGGCCGTACGACCATGACATGTACGATCAGTACATGGAGTGGTTCACCCCACGCACTCGCCTCAGGGTGGGGTACACACCAAGACCGTGACGTCGTGACGGCAGTATCGGTAGCGGACACGTACCCTTCACAAATGTCCTAGAGGGACAATGCCTCGGTAAGTGTCGCAATCGAACCTAATGGGCACGTCTTTTTCATTTAATTACGTAATAACAATCTGACGTTACATGCAGACTCAGCTCATGGGGGAGATTGAGGTGGAGGCTGTGTCCATGTTGACGCGCCTACGGGGGGGCATACAGGTGACCACCACCGAGTCCGAGACAGTTTGGGCTCGGGTCCTCGATAGGATGAGGCGGTTGGCTCGCTTGGCCACCTACCGGGGGCGCGGAGACGTCGGCGGACGCGAAGACACCACGCCCTCGCGCCCAAAGACTCGCCCTACCCCCCGGTGCCTCGCCACGCCCCACACACCGCAAGGGGGACAGTGGTGAGGAGGCTCCTTCCGCGTCTCGCCCTACCGCGCCGGTTCCTCGCTACGCTCCCACGCAACAGCAGTGGGGACAGTGGGCTGCGGAGGCTCCCTCGTCGTCTCGCGCCCCAGCAGGATCCCAGGGTGGTTTCGACGACCCTGTGGACGACGAGTTCGACCTGGAGGACTACCTTTTGACCGACTACCTCGACCCCTCTCAGCTCTCGGGAGCGCCGCCACAGGACATGCCCTCGTCGCCGCCACACTACTCTACGCCTGCGCCGCAGGGCCGGCCTAGGAGGGACGTCCGTCCGCCGTCGCTACTCACCTACCCCACGGGCCAGATCAGGAAGCGTGGCCGTGATTGACTTGTTGTACGGATGTATTTTTGTAATGGCTTTACGTTCAGCAGCATATTGTATAACTCTCCGAGTTAGTAACATGACAGCCTTATCACTTTAAATTGTTCAAATTCATGTATGCATTGCTTGCCTATGCCACACGACGTGACAACACACCAACGTCTCGGTGCACCTATCGCCTCTAGTAGGGGCGATCGCCCTAATATGAGGCGATCGCTCCATACCCGGGCGATATCTGCCCTTTATAACATTCGTTCTCACAAGCGGTCTCGCAAAGAATAGAGGAAGCAAGAATAGAGGGGTGAGGAAAAAAATTCAGGATCAATCGAAAATGCCGAGGCGTGCAAGTGCAAAGGGAAAGGGGAAGGCAAAGGAAGAAGCAAGTGCATGCCCGCGCAATTTAGCGTACCAAGATCTCTTCCTACCTCGTGGAGTCAGAGCACCCATGTGTATATGCGAGATCTTTGCAGCTTGTCCACTCTTGGGAAATTTCAACTTGGAAGAGGAGGTATTGGAAGTGCCGCGAACTACGCCTTCGATCCACGGAGAAGAGCTCAAGGATCGCCGCATGGTAACAATCGTGACGGGTTACATAATATTTGTGAATGAAACTTTGCTAATTTACGTTTCATGCAGTCACCTCCGCTACTGTGTGAATTTGAGCAGTGGTTTGATACGGAGATCAACCCCGAGGACCAACGGCTTTTTGACCAAGCCAACCGGCAGGACGAGTTCACGTGGTGGCTTCAAGAACAACGCGATGCCGCACGCGAGGAGGCATGTAGGAAGGAAGCGGAGGAGAAGGAGGCCGAGAGAGAGAGGAAACGAGATAGGGCGCGGCGTGTTGCAGAAGCCCCACGAGGCATGGGCGAATGGGAAGTGGCCTCAAGCACTCGATGAGACGCCCGTGTTAACTTTGGTTTTCTTTGTTCGTGGTACTCCTTTCAGTTTTAAGTCGTAATAAAGAGTGCGGCCTAACCTTCAAGTGTATGCTCACTGTCCGGAGGGCTCGGATATTTCCTACTGCTCCAGTTGTCCCAATGATGTTATTTTTGTCCATCAAGATAGGTTATAGCATTTTAAGTTCATCATATTTGATTTCATCGAGTTTGACCCTCGATTGCGAAAGATACGACCATTTTGATGTTTCACCGATTGCATGTTCGGACAAAAATAAAATAGTGCAGCCTAAAGTGACATCTAAATATTTTTACATAATTGTAACCTATGCAAGCCCAAGAATGCAACAAAACTGGTTCTGTCAAGTTTTGAGGTCCTTCAGACATTATTCTAACTGCTTGAACAATGAATGTTATAAAGGGTTTAAACTAGCCATCTTTGATTCAAAATGCAATCATATTTAGATATTTTTGCAAAAATGAAGTGCATAAGGTTGTAGTAACTTATTCTATTTATTTCATTATTTATGGATCAACACACATTGTAATTCCTTCACAATCCATAGTTAGAGCCTAGCATTCAACTCAAATAAAATTATTTTTCTCGCAAACAACACATAGATTTTTATTTTACAATCTAATTCCTCATTCCAAAATTTAAATTTAGAAACAAGTTTCATTTCATTTGGACACTTCTAGCAAAAGTTAAGGAGTTCATATTAAAAAGGCATATAGTAATTACAAAAAATACTAAAAAACTCGCAACCTGTCGCTCTGCCTCTGGCATGTGGGGCCCACCCCAACGGCGGCCGACGGAGCAAGCGGCGCAGCACATATCGCCTGTATGGGCGATCGCCCCATACACGGGCGACGGGCGTGTAGTTTTGCAAAATTTTAATTCGGACGCATAGTTTTGAAAAAAAGAATAAAAATAAATATTAAAGAAAAAAAATTCTGTTTTGCAGTATGTGCCTTGTCATCAGTATCTTAAAAGTAGTTTGATTGTATAACAATACCAAATTTGACATGCGACCTTGAGGCATAACAATACTCATATGATTTGATTTAATATATATTACTTTATATATGCGTGCATTATCCGTATATCTTTATCCATTTCTGACCCAAAATTTGACATGTGACCTTGAGGCATAACAATACTCGTATGATTTGATTTAATATATATTACTTTATATATGCGTGCATTATCTGTATATCTTTGTCTATTTCTGATCCAAATCTACACATATCTGTCCCGTATCTGTATCTCGAATAACCTAGATTGGTATCTGTATTAGGCTAATTCATTTGTCTAATGGATATCAATGGACCTCTTGTTCCCTTTGAAGCTATAATGTTTTGGATTTTTTTCCTTTGAAACTTGAAAATTAAAAAGAATAAAAATAATATTCTAAATATATATATACAGAAACCTATAGCCTGAGTTTCAAAAAACAGTAAAGGGATTGCACCAGGTGATATATATTGGTTACCATTTGAGAGAAGTCTAGAATGGAATAGTTTTAATGCATTTGCTTTAACATTCAGATTTGATGTATACTTTTTTGAAGCACAATAATTTGTCGAAAGGTAGGTAGAATCGAGTCGGTTTTCTCCCATATATATGTTTGACCAGGTACCAAAAATCTATGCCGGAGAGAATGAGCTAGACATTGTAACTTCGCCACATTCAGGAATTCAAACAAACGATGGCCTAAAGACATAAAGTTGTTTTCGCAGCAGATAAGAAACACTTACAGGATACTATAAATTGTACAATGAAACCGTAGGAAGGTGATTGTAACAGAGCTACTCTAAAATTGTTATTTTGCAATTAAAAACTCCATACCAACATAAAAGAGAAATGCTGGCCTTGCTGGATGATAACACCCAACCATAGTTGAAGCATTACTCATGTGGTTCACCTGATAGGAGAAATTATAGTAAACGGATTAGTTAGATGATACACTAGGACTCAACATTACAAGTACAACTCAAAGTATTGATGAGCATTACATATGTCTGACAAGTGACACCGTTCCTCACCATGAGTGTAGTAATTGTGATCGAAGGTTCTAGTCTTCACAACATACAAAATAATAATAAATCTAAGTTGAACAAAATATTTTGCGATGCTATAACCTAATGGAGAATGAAAACTGTTCCATTAGAAAAAAATAAACTTAAAATTAGCATAAGGGCTGTAAAACTTCCTCTGTTTTCTGGTACAGAATTCCAAATTTAACACCCAGTTAGGATACTTGAAAAAGTAAAGATTATAAACTACAATACACATAGAGAATTATCAATAGTTGTAGCACAAATGTGTTGTTTATTTTTCCTGAAACTGTCCTGAAACAATATTTCCACAATCTCCAGGATACTGCCAGAAGCACCTGTGAACCTGGGAGGCCATCATCACAAACCCACATATCTCACATACAAAAAGGAATCAGAGTTTTACAAGTCCCAAATTACAGCAATTTTCTGGTCTACCATAACCCCCCTATGAACAAAATTCAGTAGAAACGTAGAAGAGCAACTGCAACATTGAAATGGCCAGAACTGTTTTAACTTTTTGTTCCCATTAACCTACTCTAACACTGCCTTACCAGTTAGCTTTCCTAAGAATGTCATAAAAAATAGCCGCTCAGGAGAATTCCAGTTCCCATATCCTAGCTCCTACGCAGTAATTCCAGTTGATAACGCAAGAACCGACCCAAAACCGAAGAAAAACATAACTCTGTTTCGATTTTTCACCACCTCGGCGTATGAATCGAGGAGGCTGCGCGACTCACGGTGCCGGAACCTGGCTTTGATGCGTCCGTCCAGCTCCACGGCGATGCGGTTCCACCGGTGCCATCTGCGGATCAAAACAACGTCAGGATGGCGAGGAGGCACGACAGGCGAGAGGCTAAGGGGCCCAAGGCAGAGCACCTCGGAGGCGGCGGCCGCGGAGCTGCAGGGCCTTCTCCGGAGGGAACCGGCGCCGCCACGAGGAACTTGTCCGTGGCGCTACTTGGTTAGGGTTCGATAGAATTTTCCGCCAAAATGCCAGGGGAGCGTATCCGCGGCTTGGGCACCCGAACCGAAGAAAACGGCCAAGAAAAAGAAACCGTGGGCTGTCTCGCAGCGTCGTCTCCGTCTGTTTCAGTCACAGAAGAAGAGGAGGCTGCTCAGCGGGTCACGTGTAACTCATGCCACGAGAATCGAGATGGAATCTTACTGGAATCATTTCTCGGTGACAACTTGGTGAGAACTAAGCATATAAATCTTTAAATCTCTCAAATTATTCGTACAGGTAGATAATGTTATATCAGAGAGATATCACTATATTTTTAGGACCAAACTCGATTGCATTTGTAGAGTGACGTAACATCCATTCCCTACGCTCTTAATCCAAAGTTCTCAGGGATCACAACCCAAAAAAAGTGCATTTCACTTTGATCTTAATGGTATGTACATTCTTTCGTTCAAAAAAATGGTGTACGTTCATCTGAAAATAGTCGAGGACGACAGATTGATTCATATCTATCTTTACTAATTCGAACTCCATTCTTTTTTACCTAAAGTTCGACCGCCCATAGGTTTGAAACTATCTAGAATGGTTATACGAAGATTATATCATTAGATTTGTCGTTAAAAATACATCTGTAATATTATATTTTTATTAGTATATGTCAATGTAAAGTTTCAGAAAATAATGGTCAAAGTGGCATTCAGGGACCGTAAAAAAAAAAGGCAAGTAAAAAAGAATGGAAGGAGTATCAACTAATGAAACTGTAAGTTTGCCAATGAAACATGGGATTTCCCCATGACTTTCTGCTTTAGAGGAAAATGGGCAAAAATGTTAGCCGTAAATTCCTTTCTTTTCTTCAATGACCAGTAATACAGAGACCAACGCTCTCTATGGGAATGGGAGAACACTGCTAATCAGCACTCCGATGGAGTGTGCTTCTTCATTTGCTGTTTCTCTTGTCATGCTGTGGTACCAGCTCATCCTGCCGATAGTTTGCTGCACATTTTTTGGGAGCCGACAACATGACTGCGGCCGGGTTATCCACATGCCGAGCTGCCTGGATTGACGGATACAAGGCTGCTTCCGCAAAGCGTTAGAGCGGCCATTTGTGACCTTCGTCGAGGCTACCAACTCTTCAGAACTCGCAGCTCTTCTCTCGAATTTTATGATTTAGAAGACAGTACGACAAGCAACAAACCCATGTTTTACGTAGCTACACATCATCCGCACAGCACAAACGCAACATCACGGGCGACACCGCAAATCACTTCGTTTCACGTCCCAGAACGATCAGCACTTCAAATATCGGTCACAATATATTGTTTAACTAAACCATAATACGACCTGGATCATCAGAAGATCAAACACGGACACAATTGCAGAACACAGCGCATGCATTGAGCAACTATCGAGATGGACCACCAAAGCGGCAAATAATTCCCTTGATCTTCTCCTGATATTTGACTGGCAGACATACATAGAAATAGAAATACACAGCAAATATATTGTGAAGTGACAAAGCACATGATGAAACACACAGCAAATAGCAAACCAGTATCGAGGCAAAGACAAATAAACACGAGACATGATGGATAGGACTATAGGAGTAAAACAGAAATCCAGTTGATAACGCATATTGTCGTACAAAAAGTCCCACAAGATATACTTAACAAAATTCATGCTTGGTGACAGCCAGTGCAAGCAGTTCAATCCTTCTAAGGGGTCGTTGGTTCGATCACTGCCGCTGCACTAGTCTTCCCCTTTCCAAAGATCAGCAAACTCGTCACGCTCCAGGACGTTCTCCATCTCGTGCATCTTCCTCCTCACCCTGGCCTTCACCTTCTTGGCGTATTTCCCTGCCTTCTTCCGCTTTTCTAATGCCCGGATCTGGTGGAAATAAACAACATCAAAATATGACCTTATAAATACACAGGAAGGTATACATGACCATGACAGGAAATGATTTGTTATAACCGAATTAAATACAGAATGACATCGAGTCCTTGATGAACAGAGCAGGTGAGCAGCAAATTATTTTGCCAGTGGACCAAACTGAAACACAACAAGATACCACACTACTCTGTATTTGAGGTTTGCAGATCAAACATGACATTTAATTAGCTCCAACACAAGGAGAACATAATCGCACAGTAATACAAAGCAGTGCATCTGAAAGAAATATAATTGTTGGCATACACTGAACGATCCCTGTACTGAAGCAAACACACGTACATGTTGTTTAATACATATGTGCAGGTTGTTTATACCAATAGTTCCATCTAAACGTTTCTTTTCCCAAAAGAAATAACATGGCATTACAATATCATCAAATGTCTATCAATTTTCTCGAGAGTCAACTTTTGTTTCAGTCAAAGAAACTCAAATGATGCGTAATATGCCTACCTCGTGATGATGGGATGAAAAGGAAATAAACCGAGATTTTCTTTACAAAACATAGAATGGTCTGCAAAGATGTTTGGAAGACATGTGCTATAATCTACATCAGGTGAAAACAATACCTGATTGGGAGACACATAGTATGGGTTCTCGTACAATGTGGGGCCACCAAAAGTACCACCAAATATTTTGATTGGATTCAAGCAGAACCTGGGACCAACCTACACACAGCAATTCCACATAACAATTGATGAGCAACTGCTAAGCATGTGAATTCTCCAGATAGAAGCTCTCTCTGCTTTTACCTCAATAAGTGTCATTTTATCCAGGCCTCCTTTATCAACTTTGTCAATCTCATTGTGGGGTACAGAAATCTGCCAAGCAGACCATTTGCTAAAATTCAGATGGTGCTAAAAACTTCTACTAGTTGTAAGTAGTGAAAGTTCATCCAAATCACAATTCAAACAGACTAGCAGATCACCTGGTAATTTCGGAACCAAACATGGTCATCCACGATGGAGAAGACAAACACGTGATCATGAAAAGGTTTTGATTTTCGATGATCTTTCGGAGTTGCGAATATCTGCAAGTACAGCAATGGGCAGTAAGTTAGATCTCAACTTCTTCGCTTCAAAAGAGGCATGCGTATCTCCATAAGAACTTATTTGTCCCCATAAAGCATATGAATTTTGTAAGTTTCTATCATCAAAAAACTAATTCAAAACACAATATTGTTGCATCACTCATACTGACCTCATAGACAGAATTATACTTATGAGTTCACAGCAAGCAATGGAAATACAAATATAGCTAAAAAGCATACAGAAGGTTTGTTCATCCACTTGACTTCTAGGAATAGAACTAGAGCTAATGAAGATGAATCCTTCTTTTAGAGTTCAGCAGTGCCAACATGCCAAAAACCAATAGTGGATTTAAGGCTGTTTCTCAAACAGTTTAACCTCTTTTAACACCAAGTAAAAACAGAGAGTAAAATCAGAATAAATTGACAAGATTAATTTAAACCAATATCAACTTGTTCAAAATGTTGTATTTGTATAACACATGTGGAGCATGATGTAACATGTCAAACCATTCACGCACCTGAGTTAGCATTTCCTTCACGAGCTTCCAGTGAGGTTGCTGGTCAAAATTCGAAGAAAATGTTAGAAGCGGACGTGATCCTTTCAGATGGTTACCAGTGAGCTTCAATTCCTCCATAGTGTGAACTGCACATAAACGTTACAGGACAGTTAAGCATTAATTGACGAGTCCTCATGATAAAGATATATGAATTATAGATTACGGCGCATAGTACTGCAATTGGACAGCTACTATTGGTGTGAGGGCATACCAGCATTGACTAGAAATTTTATCGATGGCCCTCCAGGAGACTTGACCATCCAAAGGTAAAGATCTTTCTGCTTTCTGCACTGTAATATACATGTAGAAGAAGCTTCATTATAAGAATTGGCAACTCTAGGGCATATTTAAATTGGTTAAATTTGGAGCTGTGTCACTATGTGATCTGGGACGATCACAGGCCAGAAATAATTATCAGCATGTTTTGTTCAGTTTTATTTGGATGTATGATACATGCATGCATAAGGAGTCGAGGCCTCAAGTATCAGTATGAACTAGTGCAAGCTTCAGATATACTGGTGTCTAGTGCAGTCATGTGCATTCTGCATGTGTGCAACTAACTCACGCCATTAGCTGGTGTGATTAAGGAGTCAAGTGAAAGACTCAGCCAACAGTCCACAAGCTTCGGCCATGAGCTGCACGATTTCAGCATCTTAATTTTTTTTCAGATAGGCAATAGGGAGTTGAGCTATTGTATTTTCCGTGACTCGCATTTTCAGAATAGAACAGAGCCATTATTCCTCTTGCTATATAAAATTCTCTACTCCTTTGTGCGTGCGTGCGTGTGTGTGTGCGCACGCGCGTGCGTGTGTGTTGTTCGATTCCATTCAGATTTGATCGAAGGTTATGCAGTACTTTTTCTCTTCGATTTCGGATCACTACGTAAAAAAACAATGTGTTGACACTTTTTTTACATAATAATAAAATAAACAGTGTGGCTCACAAAGCTCAGCAAACCTTCACACCAGAACAGCAAATCAGCAATACGGATCGATGATAAAACTTGAAATTGATTTAGCACAAGAAACCACTAACTTATTCCATGTTAAGCACAGTACGATTTAACAACTTGTAATGTTCCTAATATGTAGTTATCGAGTACGCAATCTTCAGCACGTGAAAGGTAAATCCTTTCCACCAAGCAAGTGGCAAACAGAGTAGGTGTGTTATACCTCGAAGAAGAGGCAGCTGGAGCAGCTCCTGAGCTCGAGCAGCTCGTTGAGCGCGTTACCCTTGCTCTGCTTCGACTCCACCTTGCTGTCCTTCTTAGCGTGCGGCAGCAGCGACACCATGTTCTGCATCAGATGCCGGTACCTACGCACAACGCCAATCCAATCCCCCAAACACTATCACACACCAATCGACCTATCGACCACCACAGGACACCGAACTAAGAGGGGCAGAGTACTCACCTGTAGATGATGCGGCGGGAGCACGTCACAAGCACCTTCTCCTTGTTGCGGAACGGCGGCGCGGCGTCTTCTCCATCCCCAGAAACGGGCTCGGCGGCGGGCTGGTCCTTGAACCCGAAGAGGGTGCGCTCCGGGCGCAGCGGCGCGGAGTCGTCAGGTTTCTCGACGGCGGCGGGGGCATCGGAGGAGCGCTTCCTCTTCTTCGCCATGGGTGGGACTTGAGCTGGAAGGTGCGAAGGCGGCGACGAACGGTGGAGGTGGGGGGTCGACGAGTGGGGAGTGCTTTGCTTGCGAGGAGACTAGCCTAGGGTTTAAGGTAGAAGAAATCTCGGCTTGCACGCGTAGTTGCAGGCCTTTCGGGTAACTGTAGACTTGGACGGCCCAATGCTTTTTACATCTTTTTTTCGATTGGGTATGCCTTCGATCATTCCTGGAGCCATTTACAGGCCTATCTCGACCCGGTTTTTTCCACATCCAGTATGGGCGACCAACCGGCCCAAAGGTCATCAGCGACCTAAACAAATTTCTTACCTTTGCTTATAGATTGTGCGGCCGTGCGTGATAGCTAAGGGTGTGTTTTGTTGCCAGCATAAAGTCTGAATCGTATGAGTGGATGTAACTGTATCTGTTATATATATGTTTGATTTCCTGTTCATCTAGATCAGGTGGATGCATTTGCACTCACTCATGCAGGATGGAGGAAACACATAAATTTGGCTTCTCTCCAATGCAGGCCTGTAAGATGCATAAACAAATAACCAAACAACTCAACTTGCATCTACTCATACATGCCAAAACTAGTCTGGATAACTCATACGAGACAGGCTAGGGTGGTGCAGACAACCAAACACACCCTAACTGGCATGAGTGGATCTGTGGACGTGCATCAGATATAATCAGATGTCATGCCCTTTGCTGTTCCTGCCGGCTTGAATCGGTGGGTTCTGTACTGACTGGGAAGTAGTCCTTTTCATACATATTTACCGTGAATAAAAGTTGATAAAATATGTTTTACAGGTGTTAAGAAAAAAATAGATATTTTTTTATTAAGGAGATAAGATTACATAGCTGGTCTCTGTTCTCGCATTAGAACAGATAACCAAGTCTCACCCACAGCAGAGTACTACAGATAAAAAAAACATCATTCAAGAAACTACAGAGCTAAACTACTGCCAACACGAGAGTTTATACACAAAATTGCTCCATCCCAATTGTTTAGCGCCGTTGTAGCATCATCATTAGCAGCCACACCCTCTGGTTGACATATCACGCCCATTCCATTGCCCCACCCTTGCATCTCTTGGAACACCTCGAGCGCCACCTACAGCAGTGTACTTGCTCCTCGACGTACCATGTCCTTGTCCTTCATTTTTATGCAAATTAAGGTGGCATTTGGTTGGGTGGATGAAGGTAGATGGGATATGGTCGTCGTTGGATTTAGAGTCATCTAATTGTTTGGATGGATGGAATATGACTGTTCAGTTTTTTGGAATATTCCTTCAAGATAATGGACAGAGTCATCCCAGAAAAAAAAGGCCGGATGAGTTCATCCAGTTTGTTGTACGAAGAGGTATACTCGGGCAAATTCAAATTTTAGTCAAATTTTGTCCGAAAATTCAAATTTCGGTCTAATTTTGTCCAAAAATTCAAATTTGGTCAAATTTTCTCCAAAAAGTCAAATTTAAGTCAAATTTTATCGAAAAAATTCAAACCAAAATTCGAAACCTTTATTATAACTAGCCCATCTATCTTTATCCATGCAACCAAACAAAAAATTAGCTCATTCTATCCACATTCTTATCCATCCAACCAAACAAAAAATTGACTCATCCCTATCCACCCAACCAAACAACTACCTGGATGATTTCATCCCATCCAAGCTGGATGGCCATATCCCATCGAACCTCATCCAGGCAACCAAACTCACCCTAAAGCAGTGGCATGAAGTCCCAACAGATTAAGTAGGGCACTATTGGAGTGAACAGATGAAGGAAGATGGGTCCGGAGGAGTGGGGATTGTGACAGATCCATCTAGCATCTGTGTCACCTTCAGCATGGTCGACTTGTTGAAGCTTGCGAGTTTGGGATCAATCTTGAGTTTGGCTCGCTTGGAGCTTGAATTGCGTTCAAATCGAGCCGAGCTCGAGTTTTTTTTTAGGTCCTAGTTTTAGTAAGAAAAAAAAGGTTGATTTTAATGTCTATAATTACACATTGCACTTATTGTTAGCTTGGAAACTTAAAAGGATGATGTTGAAGTATGTAAAACAAAAAATAAAGCATTAGTGCTAAAGTCAGCATCAATTGATTTACTTGGAATTTACTATAAAAATATAAGGTCTAGGCTGGCTCAATTTGGTCTAAATCTAGTTTAAATAGGTGTGGGTCTAAAATGAGTTATTTATAATTTTGGATCAGACTAATCTAAAAGCGTTTAAGCTCGTTAGCATCCCTGGCGCTCGGTGTACTTGTAGCTGTTAAGAAACCCTAATAGCCCATTGGAAGGCCCATGTGGTCCCTTAGCCAAAACCCTAGAGGAGCGCTATAAAAGGAGGAAGGGGATCCCCCCTATGTACATAATTCATTAGCAATAAAGAATTCCAACTGTTGCTCTCCCTAAACACGTGTCTCTCTCTCTTTCTGTTCTCCAATTCAGATCTGTTCGGGAACCCCGGACTATTCGATAGCGAGGTTCCTTAACACGTTATCAGCACGAAGCTCTACCGGAGTTCAGATTGAAAAGGTGAGAAAGGTGGGGATTTCGGCAATTAAATCTAAACGCTTGTCGCTTCTATGCATGCATCTACCCTACGATCCGCATCGTCATCACGTGGCAAGAAGCTACAAGACATGAAGCTACCGCATAAGAATTATCGCTCATCCAAAAGAAAATCAAGATGGCGCTCGAGCGCGCCGGCTCGACTTCGCGCGCAGCGTGCTGCCGCCTCGCCTTTGCGCTCGCTCGCACCGCCGCGCTCGCTCTCGTCGCGCTCGCCGCCGCAAGACGGCCGCGCCCGCTGGCGCGCAAGACGGCACTCCTCGCAGCCCATCTCGTGCTCGCAAAGACGATGACTCGCCACAACTCCCGGCGCACAAAGCCGCACCGCCGGGCGACGGCGCCGCCATCGCTTTCGCCCCAAGGCCACCACTGGCCCGACCGCCGCGTTGCCGCCAGAGTCCGGCCGGTCGTCCCAGCCGCGCGCTTTGCGCACCATCGCCTCCACGCGCCGCCGCCTTGCCGCTGAAGCCGCCACGCCGTCGCGACGGCGGCCGGCCCGGCCGCGCGACCGGCCGGCCCACCCTGCGGCGCGCTTTCACCGCCCGCCATGCCGTCGCGCGCTCGCCGGCTTGCGTTTGCCGCCGACGGTTCGACACGGAGCCGCCGGCCGCAGCCGCCGCCGCAAGCGCGATGAAGCGCCGCCGCCAACCGGCTTGGCACGATTGCGCCGCCTCGGTTTTGGCTCGTCCGCGCTGCCGTGTGTCGCGCCTCGACCGGAGCACTCGGCACCGCCGCCGGCCGCCTCAGATCTGTCGCCGCTCAAGCACCTCGCACAGCCCGCCGGCCGGCCCGCCAAACTCGCGCTCGGCGCCAAGACGCAGCCGCCGCCGCCGCAAGGCCGACGCCGCTTTCTTTGTTGTTCGGCCGGCACACGCTAGCGCGCCGCCTCGGCTGCTCGCCACAACCGGCCGCCAGAAGTCGTGCCCGGCCTCGCGCGCCGCCACTCGCCTCTAGCCGGCGACGCCGCCTACGAAGTCTCGCCACGCCGACCGCCACCACGGCCGCCTCGCCGCCGCCGCCGCCGCCGTCGGCGCTTGAAGAGCCGCCATCGCCTCGGCGTCGCCGACGCGCGCGCACCACCACCGCCACCGGTCGGCTCAAGCCGCCTGTCGCCACGATCGGTCAGGTTCGCACCATTTATTGCCGCCAGATGGCCTCGCCCGGCCAACGCCTTGCTCCCACCAGTGTGCACGCAAGAAGATGAAGAAGTGAGCATATAGAGCATGTGGCGGCTAGGGGATGGGAACCCTAGCTGCCGGCTCTTTTTCTTGGCTTGGTGAGCTGTTCGGGCTAGGCAGGCCGGGCGGGCCAAGCGATGGCCCAACTGGCCGATTCAGCCGAAGAAAAAGAAAAGAAAAAGAAGAAAAGAAAACGGAAAGAAAAAAAGAGAAAAAAAATTGTAGAAAAATTGCCAGAAAATCCAGAAGATTTATTTGGCTCTGTTTTTAATTTTTCTAAGCTTTATTTCTCTGTTTTATGAATATTCTTTATGAATTTTTGAATCCATTGCTTTATTTAAGATATTGCAATGCATAGCAATTTAATTTTTCTGCACTTTATATTTTTGCAACCATTTTCTATCAGATTACACGCAGTAATCTAAATCAGAATTTTGAAATCATGAATCGTGAATCGTGAGTTTGAAGAACTGGCCCCGCACGGTCAGAAATACCTCACTCGGGCATCGGACGTGAAGATAGTTCTTGGGGGCAAGAAGCTCCGCGCCGCGATTGGTCTAGGGTCCTCGCAGGACTTGAAACCTACCGCCAACGTAACTATCAAGTCTTGCACTTCCTCAGTACCACCTCTCACCACTCAAGAATGAATATATGGTCGAGGAGAGTGCACTCAAGCATTGGACGCACTGCAAGCGGTTCGAGAAGCTCAAGAACACCATCTTGCCCCAAGCACGCAAGATTGGGTACGCTTGAGATTTGCGACTTTAAAACAATGTCGAATACAATTCTACCTTGCATAGAATTTGTACCAATCTCTCTATGTGGCAAGAAGATCACCGATGAAGAGAAGATTGAGAAAACTCTCTACCTTCCACCCAAATGCTATCCGTAATGCACGCAGCTATCATCGGGACGCATACAAGGAGTATAGCTAATCGATTGATGTAATGCAAGTTATGGAATCACAAGACGATGTTCTACTAAAGAACTATGTCTCACAACCACTGGAAGGGGCACCGCATGGTTAATGCCAATAGCTCTAAGGTGAGAAAGCCCATTCATAGAAAGAAGGGCAAACAGGTGAAAAGAGAAGTTTCGTGCCAAGGAAAAGTCCAAAACCCGTTAATGCATGAATTGCATTTCTTTTAGATTATGGTTGTTAGCTTTTTCTTTGAATAATGAATTGTAAGCTCTAGAAGAGCATACTTCTTTCATGAATAAATACGCAATTTATTCTTTATTCCAAAGATTCTTCATTTTGCAAGTAATATTTGGACCTGCTTTTGCCTCTATCCGATTAGAATTATATTTCTTTTATCTAGAAATCGTAGCGCCTAAATGGAAGAGATATGCATTGTTGATAGTGGCACAACAAATACCATCTTAAGAGAGTCTAAGTATTTCCAATGATCACGAAGAACGCTGAAAGATTACTACGATCGCAGAAGCGACTCATATGTAATCGGCTCAGAAGAGCCACTATTATATTGCATATGGGTACAACTTTGGTAATTGAAGAAGCCCTTTGTACCCTCGAATCAACACGCACTCTCCTAAGCTTTAAAGACATCCGCGCCAATGGTTTTCACGTAGAAACCAATGAAGAAAATGGCAAAGAATACTTGTGCATTGTGAAGCACGCGGTATGTGGAAAATGGTATTAGAAAAATGTCCTCATATGTATCCGGGTTGTACTACACGAATATTCATGCACCAAGTGTATACTTCCTTGAAGACTGCTTTTAGAAGCTCGAGTTATTTTCTTTATGGCATGGTAGATTAGGTCATCCCGGTCTTAGAATGATGAGAAATATAGTAAACAACTCACAAGGTCATGGCATTAATGTTAAAAAATTTCAATCATGAAGATTTTGTGTGCCTGCATGTGCCACCGGAAATTAATAACTAGACCTCTGTCATGAAAGTGCAAAGTGAAATCCTGCATTCCCGAACGCATCCAGGGGATATTTGCGGTCCGATTCAGCCCTCGTCAGGCCGCTTCGATACTTTATGGTGCTCATCGATGCTTCCTCGAAATGGTCGCATGTATGCTTGTTGTCAACAAGGAACCACGCTTTTGCAAAGCTGATCTCGCAGATCATAAGAATTATGAATGCTTTCCCTGATCATCGCGTGAAGTCCATTAGAATGGACAATGCCGAGAATTTACTTCAAAGGCATTTGATGATTATTGCACAAAGAACAGGATAGCATTGAGCACTGCACCGCACGCTCATACGCAGAATCTGACTAGCGTAAGCACTAATAAAGAGGATTAAGTTCATTGCCGCACCGCTTTTGCAGATTTGTAACTTGCCCAACACTTGTTGGGGACACGCAGCCTCGCACGCAGCAGCTCTTATCAATTTTAGACCGTCGGCCTACAACATCCATTCTCCTATGCACTTGTGCACGGATCATCCCAAGATCTCCCATCTTAGAAAATTTGGGTGTATGGTATATGTACCTATACCACCCTCACGGATCGCAATGGGCCCTCTCCGCAAGTCTGGGATATACGTTGGTTATGAGAGTGCATCCATAATCGTATTTGGAACCCATGATCGAGATTTGCATACTGACCGATTCACGATTGCATCTTTGACGAGGATCGTTTCCGTCATTAGGGGAGGAAATCAACCTTTGATGAAAAATGCCGGAAATCATATGGCATTCCACCGATCCCCGCACATGACCCCGCACTAATGAAGCAAATCAAGAAGTCCGAAGATAATTGATTTGCGAATTTAGCAATGAATCGCTGATCATTTTGTGATCCAAGGGCGTGGTTAAGTCGCATGTACCAGCAAGAAATGCACCGAGAGGGTGGAAATACCAAAGAAAATAGAAGGTATCCTCACTGCTCAGAGGCCTCAAAGAAAAGAACAGAAACCCGCTCCTCAAACCCAAAGTACCCGGAGACGCCCTGAGAAAATCGGGCGAGAGGACTTACCACAACCAATCACGAAAATGCCCTAAGGAAAGAAGGGAGCCATTGAGACTGGCATTGGAAAGAAGCTAATGGAAAAGGCAATTCCTGCACTTGAATCTTCCATCAAGGAAGCCGTCGAAAATAATGTGTGCGCACACATAGGCGATGAAAGCTAAAGGAACTTGCTCTGCGATAGGGAAAAGCAATAAGAGCAAGTAGAAGTGCATGAAGCACCCCATGAAGAAATGGCCATAAACTTTGTAATAACAGAGAATCCTCGAATAGAGCAATGACCAACGTTGTTGCATACTTCGCAAAGAAGATTGCCTCGATCATTGATCATGATCCCGAGCCCGCATCTTCGCAGAGTGCAAGAAAAGGCTAGATTGGGAAGAATGGAAAAGGCAATCACCGCAGAGTTAGTCGCCCAACAAGAGAGAGGTGTTTGGTTCAGATGCCGCACACCTCCCATATAAACCCCGTAGGTCACAAATGGGTCTTTGTTGGAAGAGGAATGAAAACAACGGTTGTAAGGTACAAAGCTAGGCTTGTAGCTCAAGGTTTCACTCAACGCCCCGGAGTTGATTATGAAGAAACCTATTCTCCGGTCATGGGAGGAATTACCTTTAGATATTTGATCTCAATGGCGGTCAACTTGAAGTTGAGAATGAAGCTAATGGATGTTGTCACAAAGATACCTATATGGAAACTTGGATTCGAGATATACATGAAAGTACCTAAGGAATTCCTATCCCAACCAAGATGGAGCAAATAGAAACTTATACAAAGGTGAAATTGGAGAAATCACCGTATGGACTAAAGCATCAGAAGAATGTGGTACAATCGCTGAGTGACTTTCTCTGCAAGAAAGGCTACACAAACAAATAAGATTGTCCATGTGTGTTTATACAATGATCCCGAATAGATTCTCAGATAATCTCCGTCTATGTAGATGACTTGAACATCATTGGGACGGATGAAGAAATTGAAGAGGCATGCTCATACTTGAAGTCCGAGTTTGAAATGAAAGATTTGGGTAAAACCAAGTTTTGTTTAGGCTTGCGGCTTGAACATGTCCAAGGAGGAATCTTGGTACATCAATCAACCTACACACGTAAAGTGTTGGAAAGGTTTGGATTTGAAAAAGCATATCCCGCGAAGACTCCAATGGCTCAAGGTCACTCCAAGCGCACCTAGACCCATACTGCACCTAGAGAAGAGGGGAGGAAGTCCCGGGAGCAGAATTCCCATATCCGAGTGCACTTGGAGCGCCATGTACCTTGCGAATAGCACTAGACCGGACATTGCGTCGCTGTGAATTTGCTAGCTCGATGACAAAGGCGTAACCCACCAAAAGGCATTGGAAAGGGATCAAGGACATCTTCCGCTACCTCCAAGGAAGCAAAGACCTCGGTCTGCTTTTTTAGAAGAAATAATGAATTGAATTTGTTGGCTATGCCGATGTCGGGTATTTATCGACCCGCATACCGGCAAGTCCCAAACCGCTATGTTTTCCTATGTGGAGGAACAGAATTTCTTGGAAGTCGCCTAAATGCACTCTTGTCTCGACGTCGACAAACCACTCGGAAATCATCGCTTGTATGAAGCATCTCGTGAATGTGCATGGCTCGGAAGAATGGTTCACCACATCCAAGTCATGTGGTTTGAACATTGAGCAAACTCCCACAATTATTTATGAAGATAATGCACTTGTGTTGCCCAAGCACGATGGGTTATGTGAAGAGCAATCTCACGAAGCATATCAACCCCAAGTTCTTCTATGCTCATGAATTGCATAAGATGAACGAGATCAAGATATTGCATACTAAGTCATGTGAAAATCTTGCGATTTGTTCACTAAATCACTCCCAAAGATCTACCTTTGAAAGGTGCGTGAAAGGAATTGGGATGATGAGACTTAGAGAAGTGCAGATTTCGGGGAGATATTTCACATACTCCCACATGAATCCTCGAGCATGAATTATGAATACCCAACATAAATCTCAAGATTAGCAATTGAAGTTGGGAGAATTGTACTCTTTTCCTTAGCAAGTTTTTCATGAAGTTTTCTTGCATAAGGTTTTTAACGAGGCAATCCGTGCAACATTGTAAAGCGTATGCTATGTACTCTTTCTCCAAGTATTTTTCCCACTGGGTTTTTCTGGAGTTTTAATGAGGCATATGCATCTCGCGGCAAAGGGTCCAAGGGGGAGTGTTAAGAAACCCTAATAGCCCATTGGAAGGCCCATGTGGTCCCTTAGCCAAAACCCTAGAGGAGCGCTATAAAAGGAGGAGGGGGGTCCCCCCTATGTACATAATTCATTAGCAATAAAGAATTCCAACTGTTGCTCTCCCTAAACACGTGTCTCTCTCTCTTTCTGTTCTCCAATTCAGATCTGTTCGGGAACCCCGGACTATTCGATAGCGAGGTTCCTTAACAGTAGCTACAATGTAATCGGTAAGAGACCGGCCCTAACTGGTTCCAATTGTGCTTGTTTAATGATTCGTCTGTTGTAGCTTCTCTGTCAAAATACTGCACGAAATTAAGAAGTGCATCTGGAAAGATCCGCCGAAAGTAGAAATATGAAAAATTGTGTTATCTGAAAGAGCAGTGTGAAAGTTAGTCACGGGTATTTTTGAGTTTTAATGTGTAGAAGATGTAACACGAGTCGATCTGCGCAAAGCTAAAATCATTAAAGAAATTAAAAAAGATTTTTACCCGTGTATTGTGTGGGGACATTTTAACTACAGTACTGGGCACGAACAGTGGCGAATCTAGGATTTAAACCTAGGGTACGCCAATCAAATAATAATTCGGTAAACGATTTAAAATTTATTGAGCAATTCGGTATACAAGTAAAAAAATAATTAAAAACAAGACGATATATTTAAAAGAAACTTATATACCTACAATATTACTTCTTCTTATTCGGTCTACGCCTTCTAATGGCCATAAAACTCTTGATTATATCATCTTCTTCCACTTTGAAGAAAATATCTCGCTCAATGTTGCAATTTGTGACGGGGAGGAGGTGAAGCAGCAGCAGCCTTCTTTGCTGCATGTTTCCGAAAAAGAGATGCAATGTCTCCGTACCTCTTCATAATTTAAAAACCTTGCAAATAAAATACGTCCATTGAGTGGTTAAAATACTAACTAAGATAAACAATAAATAAAGATATAACTATGTCAGTTATAGTAGGAGTCGAGTAAAGTATATGTGTAGGATCGAAATATACTAAACTAGCAATCAGAGGGGGGTGAATGATTGCGCGGAAGCTAAAATCAAATTTTTGATCTGCAAAAAATTCACCTCAATTCAGACTCAAATAATTGCTTCGTATTGAACAAAACAGAGTAGATATATTCGGTAAATCATGAATTTTCAGATATTCAACCGTTGGATTGACCTGAAATTTGAACAGAATAAACTAGATTGCAATACACATCTAACTAAAAAAGAAGTAGCACGATCGGACCTACGGATCAAAAGTTATAAATCCTACAAGATTGCTATGACAGATTATGACGAGAATCATGTATGGGTTGGACCAAATCTACAGGGTATACCGCGGTTCATCCGGCATACCTTGTAGATCCGCCCCTGGGCACGAACTCCCCGGTGTTCCATCATTATTGTGCATTCGTTTCGCTCGACTCTATTGATATTCTGTTCGGGCTCATTAGTGAGTCCAAACTGTGGATCTTTTCTCTACCTGGTGAGGTCCTCCGCGGTTTGTTGGGCCTGAGCCCTGCGTTTCCGGATGGAAGGTGGTTCAATTCCACCAAGATCCTTTAGTACATATACTTCAGTCAGTATTGTTAGGCTTCTGCGAATCACCACTAGCTTACAATGGAAGAGCCACTTTATTTCTAAATGGAACATCTTTTTGTAAAAAAATATGAGTTGCTCGGGCTGTGGTCTTGTTATTTCTGTAACTTAACTCGAATTTTGTACAGTGCATAGTTCGTAGTTTTTCTATGAGCATATGATACCGAAATTTGCTTACTTTCACCAGTTTTAACCTTTGCTTTATTCGTCACCAGTTATTGTTTTTTTATAAGACTGGCATTAGTGTCGTTGATAAAAATTTGGTTTCCCATTCTATTGCTTGCATTTTCCTTCTACTTTTTTTTGTCAAATTCGGTCAATTCCACACTAAACCCTAGATATCTACAATGCAGCTTCTAAACCACCCGATCCCACCCCAAAATCTTTCATTATGTAACCATAAAGTTCTACCCTAAAGCATGGCTTTCGAAATAGGACACCATGGTGCCTGAGCACCATGATTTCAATTGAGCGAATTCATGCCATATTCGAGTATATTTTTCAAAAAAAAAATTCATTTTTAAGGTATATATCCATCTATAATAATTCAAATGAAACGCATACCTTCAAAAAAATATGCTCGAATTCAAAGATTCTGAACGAGTTTGGATCACATGTTTTGCTGATTTATATATAAAATTAGCAGATACCTACAACCAAACATCATCAAAAAGGGAAACTCTAGTTTGAATTTTAGTTCAAACTTGTTTGAACTAGTTAGTAAACTGGTTAAACTTAGTATCTTAAAAATTTCAAAAATATCGCATGAAAGTATATAAAGAAAATATCCTTTTTGGATCATGGTGCCCAGGCACCATAGTGCCTTAGGTAATTACATATTTACATATAAATATATATATATCATCACCCTTGACCAACAAGTCAAGCCTCCCGCACCTATAGCAGTCATTTGCCCAATAAGTCAATATTGCTTGCTCCTCATCAGCAATTTCTAGCTCCACATTCCGTCTACAGCACACAAGCTCCAGCAAGATCACCCCAAAGTTATAAACGTCCACCTTGGCTGTGATTCCTATATTTTTGAACCACTCAGGCGCGACATATCCGCGAGTTCCCCGGATACCAGTGTTTGTATGTGTTTGGTTTGTCCGGAGCAGCTTTGCTAGGCCAAAGTCAGAGATCTTTGCCACAAGGTTTTCATCGAAAGGGATTTTTTTGGGGCTTTTTGTCACATTGGATTATTTGCGTGTTGCACTCCTCATGTAAGTAGAGCAGACCTCTTGCCACCCCAAGTGCAACATGAACACGGAGATTCTACGGTGGCCTGGCATCACCAAAAAGGAACCCATTCAGTGAGCCATTGATCATGAACTCATACACTAGAAGCCTGTCCTTTCCTTTCACTGCAGAAACCATGCAACCGTACCAAGTTCCTGTGGAAGGTCCTTCCAATAGTTTGCACTTCAACAGTGAATTCCTTTTCAGTCTCTGGGAGCATCTTGTCGATTTTCTTGACAGCGATGCAAGTCCTAAACTCATCTTCCAGCTGGCACTTGTATACAATACCAGATGCACCACTACCCACCACTTCACGAAAGCCATCTGTTGCGTTTTCCATATCCTTGTATGTGAATGCTCCAAGAGGCAATGCTCCGGAACTCATTGATTGTGCATGGGCCGTCTTCTTCCTGCTAATGGTACAGTAAGATCCAAAAAGAAGAATGGAGATTAGAAAACCAATCACAAGGACAGATGCTCCAAGGACTAGAGAACTTCCTAGTATCCAATACTTCTTCTCTTTTTTCCATTTATTGAAGTTACTGCTAAACTGTGACTGAGAACTATTGCTCCTTGGAACTTTGATAAAAACTGATCCCGCGATGTTACCAGACATTCCATTAGACAAATGACTTCTCTTTTTCCAGCAAGTACTGTTATAGTACACTGCAGCAACACAGAAGCAATCTGTTAAGTAGAGTCTTCGTCAAACATCCTCACCGCTGATGGGTAGTGCCGCTCATAGTTGCCAAAAGGCCAATTTATATTGTTCATCGGAATGAGATCATACTGCTCAATAGATTCAGCCTCATCCAAGTCACAGCTGTGACTAACAAAATCTTGCTTGCACCCTTTGTACCACCTCTCATTATCGATGAACGAGTAGTTCGGTGGGCACTCACAGTCCACACTTCCGTTTGTGTTTGATCTGCAATAGCTGTTGAACCCGCAAGCACCACTGCCAAGATCTGTTGCGACTTTGACAGAAGTTCTTTGGGAGGAAATCTATTATTCTCCATCCCAAATCCTAGCCACTACGCAGTGCTGCCTTCTTGGGGTACACATATTGCTGGAACACACCATGCGAGTCAAGTGTGGCACGACGGTAGAAGTCTGACGGTGAGCCCAATGGTGCTGATGTGATATTGGTTTGTCTGCCGCTATTTAAAGTGTAGTAGATCATACCACTTGTGTTGAACACGTGCTGCAAGCCATTTCCACCTGTCTTGGAATCCCAATATGGAGGATCATAGCGGAAGCTTGAAGGGACAGCCATGGTGTAAAACCTTAGGTCGCCATCAGCCTCCACGCTGAGGACAAACCGGCCATCTGAGTAGTCAGTGTCCGTCAGCCGGCTGCGGAGGACGGTCTCCTTAGACAGCACCTAGGAGGGCAGGATGGTGTCAAATGGATATTCAAAGCTCTGCCACCTAATGGAGCCATCTTTACCATAGAGCACAAAGTTGTCGTTGTCGAGCATGCTGGCATGGTCGACATTGCTCACCCGGGGGCTCCATATCTCCGTGCCGGTGGGGTCCCGCTGTGAAAACACCCCACAACGGCGAGCTAAAATCGAGAGCCGGTCGGCACAGGTGTGTTGCCGTTAGCGTACCAAACAACAGTTTTGGTGTCGATTGTGTCGAACCAGATGGCGAGGAGGTAGAAAGAGGTGTTGGTGTCGAGGGGGCAGAAGCCGATGGCGAATTCATCGGAGGGATTTACCCTTTATTCATACTTTAATATTTGTGCAACTATGAAAAAGATAAACATGGAAGCACCTCTCTATGTTTTTTTGTGCTTGAGCATACAAGGGGGCTTGGAGGAAGAACAGGAGGAGGAGCAACGCCATTGTTCTATGCGACTGCGAATCCCTACTTCTGGCAAATGGTAATGGTTTTATGAGTACTAGTATAATGCCAGTGCTAACGCTACGACGGTAGTACATCCGCTTATCAATTAAATGAGAAGATAAGTATGAATATAACACTTAATAGTAAATAATCTTGTGATCACATTGTACGCATTTACATATTTGGAAGGAGAGCGAATCAAACAAGGAAATAAATACTAAGATCCGCATGCAAGGAAACCGAATTGAATTTTTCTCGTCTCCGACTGAATCAGATGTACTACATATTTGGAAAGAGAGCGAATCAAACAAGGAAATAAACAGGGAGGATCCGCATGCAAGGAAACCAGACTTGAATTTTTTACTGTTCTTGACTCGTGATCGTATTTTTTCCGAATATAACCTTTTTGAGATTTTTACTGATCTAGCCCCATATAGCCTAATTTCAACAGATAGAGAGCGCTGATTTTTTCATTTTTATCCACGGAACCGGCGGTTTGTGAATACTGCTTAAATTTTTTCAATTTTTCTCACGGAACCAAAGATGGCATGAAAGCTGCTTAATTTTATCTTTTTCCTCGGATCCATGTCCATGAAAGCACGCTTTATTTTTCCATATTTTTCCAAAATTATTGGTGGATGTGCACCGCTTGAAATTTTTTCATTTTTCTCCCACGCTTGAATTTTTCAATGCCACCAAGCATTTATTTTTTTGTTAAAATTATTAAGCTTGACGAACACCGCTTGATTGTTTTTTTATTTTTCGAATTTTTACTGTGTTGGCATTATCGTTATAATTTTTTTTCAATCACTCGCGACGATGAATTTACGATTGTAGCCTCGAGGAAAAATTCAATGATGATGGCACAAGATATTTACCAGTAGCTCGAGCTCGAACTTTTTACTATATTAGTATCATCGTTATAATTTTTCTGAATCAGGCTCTCGGGCGATGAATTTGCGATTGTAGCCTTGAGACAGAAAAAATCAGCAGAGAGGTGCTATAATTTTTTTCCCGCGGTTTCCTTTTCCCAGCACGTAATATATGGTCCTTTCCTTTTCTAGGACGTTTGTTTCTTTTTCCTTGATTTCAAGACGTTTGTTTCCCTTTCTTTGTTGATGCTAGAGGTGAGAGAAGGTCTGTTGTGGGCCACAGGGATGATTTCGGAAAAATATGGAAAAATAAATCATACGCCAATCACTGGATCCGCTAGGAAAAAGATAAAAATAAACAAGCTTTCGCCAATACCGGTTCCGCGAAAAAATTGAAAAAATTAAGCAAAGACTCACGCATGCTTGGTTCCTTAGATAAAAATAAAACAAAAATTCAACGCCTCCGTATACCAAATTAGGCTCTATGGGGCTAGATCTGTAAAAAAGTCTCGAGAATGGTCATATCCGAAAAAAAAATATGATCACAATGCCAGGACAATAAAAAATTCAAGTCTTGTTTCCTTGCATGTGGATCCTCCTGTTTATTTCTTTGTTTGATTCACCCTCCTTCCAAATATGTAGTACTTACAATTTTGGCTAGTAAAAAATTCAAGTCTGGTTTCCTTGCATGCGGATCCTCCTTATTTATTTCCTTATTTGATTCGCTCTCCTTCCAAATATGTAGGTGAGGGAGGTCTATTGTAGGCCACAGGGATGATTAGACACACTAAATAATGGCCATCGGATGTGGGTGAGTAAAACTGAGGAAAGATCTGAGACGTTCATTTTGATGAATGCAAGTTTCTGGGGACGTTTTGCTGGGTGCACGAACATTGGGTCATCTCTAATGAGGTGCATTATTTAGAGTGGACGTAGAAAAATTTGCTTAGATGCATTATAAGGGGTATAGACTAGAACTAGATGCGTAGCGCTCCGCGAGGGGTAAGGCCACGTGGATGAATTCATGCCACGATTGTGGAATGCATGCATCAGGTGCTTGGAAGCAAGGTTACAAAAACCGCCGAAATTCGGCGAAATCTCGCCGAAATCACGGATTTCGGACCCCAGCGAGTTTGCATAGACCGGCCGGATGTAAAAATCCGAAAAAAAATTGAAATTGCTACAGTATATTTCGGATTTTTATTTTTCATGAGATTTCGCAAAACCGCCGAGATTTCGGAATTTTAAACCGAATTTGAATTTTTTGGCCGGATCGACCGAATTATATCAATAAGTTCTCGTGAAGTGATCTTCAATGATAATGTTTCAAAAGTTTATTTTTAGACTTTTGGCATTTTCAGTAAACACTCTCTCAATTTTAAAAATTGAGAATGCATTTTCATGCTATGAAAAATTTATGGGAGTATCATAAGATATGTAGGATAATACATAAAATTTATGAAAATATTTTAACATCATTTGTTATGTTTTAAAAATAAAAATCGAAATAGGATAAACATTGTTCACGCCGACCACTTGGAAGTGGTCCGCAAGAAAGTTGTTCACGCGGACCACTTACAAGTTTGTAAGTGGTCCGGCGTGAACTGACTAGTATCGCTAACTAGTCCGGCGTGAACTGACTAGTATCGCTAACTAGTCCGGCGTGAACTAACTAGTATCGCTAACTAGTCCGGCGTAGAAGTAAAAACTTCTGGACAAAGAATTCAAGTGGTTCGGCGTAGAATTATGAGAAATTTAATTCTAACTGGTTATAAGACATTTTCGATGAACCTTTTCAAGAAAACATATAGAAGAAACAGGGACGAAATTTGCACATGTAGCAAACTTGACTTCTAAATGTGATATTTTGATAAAACCTTTTCAAAACACAAGTAGGATCAATGTAGGTCATATGAATAAGATTTCAATATACAATAAGATTTCCATATACAATAAGATTAGTAGGTATACCCAATTCCCAATTTCATACTTCACGACGATACCCGAATTCCCCAATTTTTAAAATTCCTCGAGCTTCAGAACTACTGAAAATTTTATGGCAACATTATTCACATGTCAGAATCATGCTATTAAAATTTCAAATATTTATAACATGCTTTGTCCCATTTTTCATTCAGTTCAAAATTGCCGGCGAGCGTTTCATTACGACAGTACCAATGTTTCAATTTTAAAAAAATTTACATGATTCAAAAAAATCTGAAATTTTTATGACAACATTAATAATACGTCGAACTCTCCAAAAAATTCAAATTTTTCTCCATCTTTTGGACCAATTTTCGGGCTTGTCAATCTGGCCGAATTTCGCCATTTCTCGCGAGATCTCGCCAATTCTCGCTAAATTCGCATTTCCGTAGAAAAAACCGGATTCAAAATTTGGATTTGAATTTCCGGACAAGATTTGTTCGAAATTACCGAATTTCGCCGAAATTTCGTTTTCCGGGCATGAACGGAATTTTATCCGAAACCGAAATCCAAAACACTGCTTGGAAGTCTCAGTCAGGACTCAAAAAACTCGATCGGCCACCAGTACACTGTTCAGCTTTGAACATTCAATGGATGATTAAGCAGGTAGTTTTTTCTTAAGACCCACAAGTTTTTTTTATGTGAAATTTGGGACGCTTTGCTTTCTCACCGGGTTGTGTTTCGTCACCGTGGCACAACAGATGATTTAGCAGGTAGTTTCTTCTTGAGGCTCACATGTTTCTTTTGATGTGGAATTTGGGACACTTTGCTTTCTCGCCGTGTCGGGTTGTGTTTTGTCACCGTGACACAACGGATGATTTAGCAGGTAGTTTCTTCTTGAGGCCCATGACGGTACGGAAAAGGAAGTGTCACTCGTTTTTTTTGTGTGGAATTTGGGACAACTCGCTTTCTCATCGTATCGGGTTGTGTTTCGTCACCGTGGCAGATATGGTTTGCTATGAAGACCATGGACGTTTTCTTAACGTGTGAACTGTGAAGTGAACAAGTGCATGTGACCCTTGTGAAGGAAGATGGATACATTTATTATGACCAGATTTTGAGTTATTGGGCCAGATTTGGCCCAATAACCCTTAAGAAAGTCATCTTCCATAAAAAAAATTGTTGAAAAACCTAAATTTTAAGATATTTTATAATTTCAGTAGAAACACTGTAAGATTTTTATAAAATTTTACAAGCTTAATCATACTCTAAAAAATTTATTGTACTATACTTAGAAGTCTAGGATCATAATTTTTTTTTCAAAATAATTAAACTTTGTTTGTTATCTTTAAAAAATCAAAAACTGAATGAACATAAATGAGATAGTAATACTGACATGATTTTATAAATTTTTTCGAGTACGATCATCGTCTAAAATTTTTATGAGATCTCAATAATTTCCTCACAAACATTCTCTAAATTTTTTTAAATTTTTGAACTTTTTTGTTTGCTCAATTGAATCTTCGAAAGCATTGAACTTCATTAGTTATATTTCAAAAATCAAAAACAGAAAGAACATAAATGGTGCAGTACCATTTTAAGAATTTTATAAATTCACTTGAGTGTGATCATGATCCAAAATTTTTACGAGAGGTTAATTATTTTCTTAGAACCCTTTTGTAAATCTTTCAAAAATTCTAAAACCAAAAAACAAGCAAATCTATGTAATTATCATCAGGCTTTTATCATGACGTAGCACTGTCAGAAATTTTGGAAATTCTTGAAGCTTGTTAATCATTTGAAAATTTTATGAAAAAATTTATTCTGCATCAGGATAATCCACAAAAATTTTCTAATATGGTTTGAACCATTTTTCATTCAGTTGAAGTTTGCTGGTAAGGCTTTTATCAGGACGATAGAAATGTTAGAAATTTTTTAAAATTACTGAAACTTGATAATCATATAAAAATTTTATTTCAATATTATCGATGCATTAGGACATTTACAAAAAAATTCAAAATTTTATAACATGGTTTGTTCTATTTTTCATCGGTTCAAATTTGTCGGTCAACCTTTTATGAGAACAGTACCACTATCAGAATTTTTAAAAATTCTTTAGACTTGATCATCAACTTAAATTTTTATGAGAAGATTAGTGATGTGTCAGGACCATCCAGAAAAAATTTCATAATTTTTTGACATCCTTTGAACTATTTTTCATTCGGTCCAAATTTGCTGAGATTTATTTCGCTGAAATCTCGGAAATCCCAGTTCAAAAAAAATCCGGATTTTAATTTTGCTTTATGGATTCCGTCTGAATTTTGTTCAAAATAACAAGACATCGTCAAAAATTCGGATTTTGGAGGGTAATAAGGTGCGAACCGAAAACAAAATTTGAAATCTTGGATGTAACTTGATGCATAGTTGACGTGCAAAACCTGTGAAGAGCCATGTGTATTTTTTTTTGTTCGGCATGGACTTGACCCTTGCCATGGAGAATGGACCAATTCTCAGCATGGAAAGTTTGCTCTTCTGAATTCTGCACCAACTAATGTACATGTGAAACTGTAAATCTCCAGTTCTCCGGTCTCCACGATACGAATGCATGAAGATGTTCTTTTCCCCTAGAGAGCATGACGTGTCTCCGCCTCCCCGGCTCTGATTGGAAGTGGAATACAACAATTTTCTTAGTCATGCGAGAATTGCGCTGTTTCTTGTAAATTTTTTGCAAACATCTTTTTGAAATTTATATGATCCAAACGTAGCCTCGGTTTAATTTTCCAATTAAATGATTGTTTGGGTAGCTATAGTTTTTTGCAAACATCTTTTTGAACAAAAGGCAGTGCAAAATGAATGTGTTTAATTTTCCAATGTTGTAGTTGAGCATAAAAAGCGAACTTTTATAATAGCCAAAGGGTAATACATATAGATATTTTAGCCATATATATCCGGTGCATCTCTTAGGGGGTGTTTGCAGTGGCGAATCTAGGATTTAAACCTAGGGTATGCCGATCAAATAATAATTCAGTAAACGATTTAAAATTTATTGAGCAATTCGGTATACAAGTAAAAAAAAATTAAAAGCAAGATGATATATTTAAAAGAAGCTTATATACCTATAATATTACTTCTTTTGGTTCGGTCTACGCCTTCTAATGGCCATAAAACTCTTTATTATATCATCTTCTTCCACTTTGAAGAAAATATCTCGCTCAATGTTGCAGTTTGTGACGGGGGAGGAGATGAAGCAACAACAGCCTTCTTTGCTGCATGTTTCTGAAAATGAGATGCAATGTCTCCATTCCTCTTCGTAATGTAAAAACCTTGCAAATAATATACTTCCATTGAGTGGTTAAAATACTAACTAAGATAAACAATAAATAAAGGGATAATATGTCAGCTATAGTAGGAGTCGAATAAAGTATATGTGTAGGATCGAAATATACTAAACTAGCAATTAGAGCGGGGTGAATGATTACGCGGAAGCTAAAATAAAATTTTTTATCTATAAAAAATTCACCCCAATTCAGACTCAAATAATTGCTTCGTATTCAACAAAACAAAGTAGATGTGTTCGGTAAATCATGAATTCTTAGAGATCCAACCGTTGGATTGACCTGAAATTTGAACAGAATAAACTAGATTCCAATACTCATCTAATAAAAAAGAATTAGCACGATCGAACCTACGAATCAAAAGTTATAAATCCTACAAGGTTATTGTAACAAATTATGACGAGAATCATATATGGGTTGAGCCAAATCTACAGGGTATGCCGCGGCCCACTCGGCATACCCTGTAGATCCGCCCCTGGGTGTTTGGGGGCTTAAAGCTTCTAAAAAGCCAGTAAGCCCCCCCCCCCCAAATAGTTCAGCTTTTAAACGACTTTTTCTATAAACCAAAAGCCATATATAGCTAACAAAAGCCAAAAGCTGAAAGTTGGGCCAGGCCTGTTTTTGCAGCTTATTGCTGAGGGAAATGAGTGATGCCTAACAGAGTGATTAGGTTATTGGATCACACTGCACTTAAGCTTCAAAGTTTGGCTATTTATCTTGCTCTGCATTCAAAGTATGGTGAAGTCATTTGTAACATTTTTCAATTCACAATTGGCAGGCCCTAGGGTGCCTTCTATATAGAATATGCTACTTCAAATCTGCATTTGATGGAGAGTCCAAGTTGCAGATACTTAATGGCAATTATCGTATTCCAGAGCAACCCAAGTATAGAACCGCTGTCGGGGCTGATCAAAGATATGCTGGAGGCCTCTCCAAATGCTAGACCAGATATCACGCAGGCAAGAGCTTTGATTGATTGGCCATTCATCTCCATGATACTAGGTTAGTCATAGACTGTTGCATGTAGCCTTAGGATCCAGACAAGAATAGTTTCCTTTGACTGATGTTAGAATTTGTACATTTGGTAGGTCTGGTTTCGTGTTAATGAAAAAATTACCAAATGGGGCTTCATCAGCCACTCCCATGGGTTTGCAAGATGAAGGTGAGGTGTGCTTAAAGAAATACTATTTTGTAGAAGTAGAATACTGTATTATGGATCATGCAGGGTTGCCCTTGATTCACAGTAATCCTTAGAATTTCTATACTTGGACATGTTTGTTTCTGTTGATAATAGAAAAATGTAGCAGTGCTTCAATCTTCTTAATATATTCAATTAGTGGTACTGTGCTACCTAGGATAGCCCCCTGATACATTCCATGGGTGCTATTTACAATAAGCCCTCAGTGTTAGTGTTGTCTGGATTCCAGATTAACACCCATAGTGTTATCTGGAGATTTGGAGCCGTTCTGTTTCTCATATTTAAGTAAATTTTGGAGCTTCATTTGAACTAGTCAACTCCACTGATTGTACTTGAAGGGACATACTGGGGTGGAGTGAGGGACCCTTTGGGAATAGAAAAGAACACTGTTTGCATTACTCATATTCTGTAATATCAGGATACAATTTGTTTTCTGAGTTAAAATTAGACAGTAACATTAAGAAATTTGGCTTGAGTAAATTTGTTTTGGATGAATCTGGAATTTACATGTCTTTTAATGAAGAGTCCTCATTCAGCATCCTCATAATTTTAGGAACTTTTATTTTTAGAACATCATAACATCACCTAATTATAGGACAATTTGGCAATTTCCATATAAATTGTTGCAGCTGTTATAGAGAAATGCCATAGTTTAATACCAGAATTTACATTACTTCCATATTGGTGGGCATTAACAGGTATAATGCTTTCCTCTTAAAAAAAAGGTATCATGTTTATATTGATCATCTTATAAGCTAGTCACTGCAATCTTTTGTTTTAGGTAGTGTAACCCATCTTCAAGCAAGCTTATCCTTGGATGTCCTATGTAACTGGACTATCCCTTTTCTCAGCAGCGAATTTTCGACTAAATATTTTCTGAAGTGATAGTGTGATCAATGACCGTGGTTACTGTTTTACTTTACTAATATAATTTTGGACGTGAGCCATCAAGTCATGTAAAATTGCAATTATCGTGTACAGAGTTGGAGCATCATCTTGTTTTGCATGCGTAGGTGCTTATAAAAGAACACATGTGATGCCTAGAAGGAACCCTCCTCCACCTCCAAGAGAACAATCTACCAGTTCATTGTCTCATGGAAGCTCAAAGGCTGGAGATGCACCTCTAGGTGCATTTTGGGCGACACAACACGCACAGGGTTCTCAAGTTGCAGATAATAGGAAGCCTTTGTTTGACGAAGTACCAATTAAACCATCACCTTCATCAAAGCATACCCAAAGCAGGGTGGACATCAGCATCAGTACCCCTGGAGATAGGCATGGTCATTCTGGTCAGGCGTTACGAAGTGCACCAAGTTATAATGGACTTACGGGTGGTTCTGACACAAATTTCTTCGTGCAATCACAAGGTTCAGTGAAAATTAAAACACCACCACATCAAAGCAAGCCAAAATCTGAGAATGATCCCTTCAACAACTTTCTTGCAGACTTCGACACAAACAATCTCCATTCTGGGACCACTGCTGCTGGAAAGGCATCTGAGCTTGAAGCTGAAGTGTCCAATCTGAAGCAGCAGTTGAAGAAAACTACATTAGAGAAGGCCGAGATGACAGCCAAGTATGAAAAGCTGTCTGCAATCTGCCGCTCCCAGCGTCAGGAGATTCAAGAGCTAAAGCGCAGTCTTGCTGAGACTACATCGCCACCATCAACCAAAGTCAGCTCAAGGATACCAGAATCTGGATCTCAGGTGCTTGCTCCATATGTATATTAGTAGAACATATTTGCTTGGTTCTGAATTTTGTTAGCATCTTACGTGAGACTTATAGAGAAGATTGAAGGAACGGTGTGGGAGCTCGAGCAAGGAATGCTCGCAAGCAACTCTTCATTACCCAGTTCTGAGGCCAAGACATGGCAGGCATTCCCTGAGCCAAAAGCTCAGCCCAGACCAAAGGTCGAACATGCCACAAATGGGAGGCAAAACCTAACCAGGAACAGAAACGCAGCGCCTTCGCCCGATGCGTTGGGGTTTGCCCCAGATAGTTTCTGAACATCACCGGGGAGTTCTGCTGCTGCACAGATGAACAAGACCGCTGCTCAGGGGAGTTCCTCCCAGAGATTCAGCACAGGGGCAGCGAAGAAAGTAGAGCAACCAACAGGGTGGGCCGGATTCTAGCTTCTCATCAACGTGCGGTAATCGCCATGCCCCTTTCAAATTACAAACTGCTCTACGCTGCGCTTGCAAGTTGCAAATGGATGCGACTACAGCCGTGATTCTTGCCTGCCTAGGATGTCAAGATTCATTAGTCTCTCTCTCTCTCTCTCTCTCTCTTTTGACTGCAAGATTGGTTAGTTTCAGTGTGTTCATAGTTTGGTTGAGCCGACCTACATATTGATTTTCTTATGTCGTTTGACATTACCTTGTTAATAAATATATACTAGAAATACAATATGTGCGATAGCGCGATGCTGTATGTCATAGCACGTGATGAGCCCCTTTATTTTGTTAAAATGGAAGCAAAAATCAGGAAGTAATGTTATGTTTAATCAGTAGGGAGAAGCAAATTTGAATGAACCTTAAAGTAGAAAATCAAAAAGGAAAATGAATTTGGAATCTCTTAATCCAATTGCTCCAAAATTGAGATCTATCGTAGCAGGAGCAACAGCTTACATGAATTAGATGACACAATTACTCAAAACATTTATGATAATATTCATTTGCCCACGTTGGCATAAACATTCAGAAATTTTACCCAAGCTCAAATTTTCAAAGCTCGATTTTACCAATCATTGTTTATTTGCTTGTATAGGAGAGAATATTTTGTGCTACCTACCCTTACGGTGCTATAATGTTACCTCTTTAAAATACAGTGCAATTGATTATGAAAAATTCAAAAAAAAAATGGTAGCATTGACACAAAATCAATCTATCATACTACTAAATTTCAAATCTAAATTCAATCTATACATAGAGAAATAAAAAAGATAAATTCATCTCAAAAGGAAATCAGAAAATAAAGAAAGAAAAAAGAGAGAGGAAAAGTTGCTGTTTACTGAAATTTGTCTCTCTCTCTCTCTCTCTCTCTCCTGATGTAAGCCATTTTTCCAGTTGAATTTGTGTAGGACACTTCCTCATATCATGGCATACCAAACCAAAAATTTTACGTATTCTTTTATAGGTATTTGTGTCATATTTTGACGGATTTTATAGCTGAGTTCTCGGTAGCACATGATATCTTCTCATTTATATAGGCGTAAGCATTCACAAGCTCAATCAGTTCACATTCAACGTCATCTAAGGAGTCCCCAAATTCAGAATTTTTCGCAATCAGAACCATTCATAAGCTCAAAAAATAACTGACATGCATAACTCAGAAAAGAAAATGCACAATTTAACCAATTGATACTCCTTTACAGCAGGACACAACATGAAACTTCACATACAACTCATAAATCAAGGTCGATATGAAACTTTACATACGTACAAAAGCCAATTCTTGAAAGTAAATCTAACAATTCCTGAAAAACTTAACACATACACACAAACAGTTTATGTTAACTTTGGTGCTCAGATGGATGGGGCGTGCTTCAAGAAAACCCTAGCTTCAAATCTCGGGATGGATGTAGCCGCACTGAGTCAATCTCGCTCGATGGCGCGACGTTGGCTACCATTGAGAAGGACTACACTGTCATGATCTAGTCATCAGGCCACCTTACTAGCGAATGAGGCCGTATTAGGCTTGCGGGCCGTGCGTTGGGTTAAGCTCATGAATGTAATGAACTTAGCTATATAAGCTAAGGGCAGACTCGCAAAAGAACCGAGCATGAATTGATTTCTTGACCCCTACTCTTTTCTCTTCTCCTGAGTTCCTCTTTCCCCAACTCAAATCGGCTCCCAATTCTCACGCATTTGTAGATATCAGCAAGATCATTACAAATTGGTATTAGAGCTCCCCGCTGCCCACTCTGGCGCCGAGGAAAAGGCCGAACCAATTCGAGGAGAAGATGTCGCAGACGATGGCATCGATGGAAGCTCAAGGCGAAGCGACGGCAATGATGCTCAAGGAACTCTCGGATCAGTTCAAATCCTTCCAAGGATTGCTGGATGAGGTCAAGGAGAGCCAAGTGCGACTTCAGGATCGTCTGGAGTTGTTGGAGGCGAAGGCCACCACTGTGGGAGTCCGGAACTTGACTTTAGGACAAGATCAGCATCGTCTGCCCATAGAAACGACGCAGGGAACTACAGGATCGACATCATCTGCATCATTGGGCGATCTGATCTCTGGGCCTAATGGCCGCTGTGAGGATGTTCATCACCAGGGAAATGTTGGGGGAATCCTCAGGATCCCCCAGCCTACCCCAGTCAAGGGTATGTCTTTTCCTCAGAATCTTGCTTTACTTGGAAATGATGAAGGGCGTATAGAGAACCGTTACCAAACTCACATATTCAATCGCATGGGGCATAATACAACCCCCAAAATGGAGTTTTCAAAATTTGATGGTAATAACCCGAGGCTGTGGCAAGAGAGATGTGAGACATACTTTGAAGTGTTTGGAGTGCAGGAGTGTCTGAAAACACGTTTTGCCACGTTGAACTTTCAGGGTTCAGCGGCTTTGTGGCTTCAAAAAGAGGCTAGAGGTAGAATAGAAGATTGGGGAGAATTATGCCATCTGTTGAATGATAAATCTACTAGAGACAAGTATCAATACTATAGAAGACAACTAAGAAATTTAAAGCAGAGTACGTCAGTGGCTGAGTATATTGATAGGTTTGAACTGATTAGACATCATCTGTGGCTGTATAATCCTACGTTAGATGAGACTTTTTTGTTCATGAATATTTAGAAGGGTTACAAACTAATATTCGTTCTGCAATTTGGCTCCATCGCCCACCCGATGTCGATACTGCTAGTGCTCTGGCCTTATTGCAGGAAGAAGAACAAGGGTCAGGGCAGAAACGTTATTTGGGAAGAGCTGAAGCATGCGAGTTCCAGAAGGGTCACAGCAAGCTCAACTCCACTGATGATAAACCGAAGCTCGGTGGAAAAATGGAGGATCTGAATAAAGTGGATGAGAACAAATCAAAAGCTAAATTGGCTGCTCTGAAAGCTTATCGTAAGATGAATGGGCTCTGTTTTACTTGTGGAGAGAAATGGAGCAGGACAGGGCATACTTGTCCTGACAGGGTATCCCTACATGTTATTGAGGAAGTATTAGAAGCCTTACAAATAGAAGCAAATCATTATGAAGATAGCATTCCATCGATGATGAGCCAAGTGGAGCATTGATGGAGGTGTCCACAGCACCAGGTCCAAAGTCCAGAAGAAGACGCACATTTCGGCTATCTGCAAAGATTGGCAAAAAAGAAATACTTATTCTGGTCGATTCGGGAGCTGTCAGTTCATTCATCAATGAATCATTAGTCCAACAATTACAACTTCCCATCCAGCGAATAGAAGAGATACATTATGTTGTAGCAGATGGATGGTCTCTCAATTGTACTCAGCAAATTCAGAAGTTGGAATGGTTTATTCAGGGGTATACATTCACTCATGAAGTCAAGATAATACCTCTGGGTAGCTATGATATTATTTTAGGGTCTGATTGGCTTGAAGAACACAACCCAATGTGGATTGATTGGCGTCAGAATCATGAGGTTTAAGTATAAGGGAGCAAGAGTAAGTCTGCAGGGGGTGCGAGATATAACAGAACAATGTCAACAAATTGGAATTCGTAAACTACAAGGTCTGATCAAGCGTCGAGCCTAATCACATTGTGTCATTGTGCACCAAGCAACCAATGATCAAGAAATATGTACTATACAAGATACGACAGTAGAGGATATGCTAGTACAAGTGCAGCAAGTGGTGCCAGCTCAAGTGCATCAGGTGGTTCGTGAGTTCGCTCAATTGTTCCAGGAACCGCAAGATCTGCCTCCTCAACGTTCCAACGATCATGGTAGCATCAGGCCATATCGGTACTCACCACAACAGATGGATGAGATAGAACGCCAAGTATGTAAAATGCTTCAGTCCGGCATCATTCGACACAGCAACAACCCTTTTGCATCTCCGGTACTCTTGGTAAAGAAGAAGGACAGAACATGGCGCTTATGTGTGGACTATAGATAGCTAAATACCATTACAGTGAACAACAAACATCCCCTACCTATAGTGGATGAACTCCTAGATGAATTAGCTGGAGCACATTGGTTCACCAAATTGGATTTGCACTCAGGATATCATCAAATCCGAATTGCTTTTGGGGATGAGTATAAAACTGCATTCCGGACACACCAAGGATTATATGAATTTTTGGTAATGCCGTTTGGGCTAAATAATGCCCCAGCAACTTTTTAGAGTATAATGAATCAGGTATTTGAACCTTATTTGCGCAAGGAGATCTTGGTTTTCATGGATGATATCCATTTATACACTGTCACACTGGAAGAACACATCACAATGCTTCAAGCAGTATTTCAGTTGCTTCAACAAATAAGTTTATTGTGAAATTGTCCAAGTGTTCTTTTGCGTAGCAACGGCTAGAACATTTGGGCCATATAATTGGACCTCAAGGTGTTTCAACTGACAATTCAAAAATTCAAGCAGTTGTGAGTTGGCCGGTTTCGCAAAATTTAAAGGAACTACAGGGATTCTTAGGCCTTACTGGCTATTATCGAAAAATCATTAAACACTATGACTTCTGAGCAGGCCATTAACCGATCTTTTGAAAAAGGGGGTATCCTTCAATTGGCATCCGGGTGTTCATCAAGCTTTCAATGCATTGAAATAGGCATTAGTGCAAGCTCCAGTTTTACCTCTTCCTGACTTTTCTAAACCATTTGTGATAGAGACTGATGCATGTATAAGTATGGAATAGGGGCAGTGCTTATGCAAGAAAATCATCCAATAGCGTTTCTCAGTAAAGGATTGAACGCACGAAACCAAGGGCTTTCTACATATGAAAAAAGAGTGTTTAGCAATCACTAGTATAGTGCCCTGTCTTCCGGTTTTCTTTTCCCAGCACGTAATATATGGTCTTTTCCTTTTCTAGAACGTTTGTTTCCTTTTCCTTAATTTCAGGATATTTGTTTCCTTTTCCTTGAGATGATGCTGGAGGTGGGGAGATCTGTGGGCCACAGGATGAGTTAGACACATTAAACAATGGCCATCTGATGTAGGTGAGTAAAGTCGAGGAAAGATCTGAGAGGTTAATTTTGATGGAGGCAAGTTTCTGGGGACGTTTCGCTGGGTGCATGAAGGTTGGGCCATCTCTAGTGGGGTGCATTATTTGGGGTGGACGTAGAAAAGAATGCTTAGGTGCATTATAAAGGGGTATAATAATAGCAGTGGAAAAGTGGCGCTCATATTTACAGCATTCTCAGTTTGTTATTCGTACAGATCAAAGGAGTCTTATGCATTTAACCGATCAGAGATTAAATACTGGAATTCAGCATAAGGCCTTTATCAAATTGATGGGTCTCAATTATACAATACAATATAAGAAAGGCATTTCTAATGCAGCAGCTGATGCATTATCAAAGCGACAAGAAGATCAGCAAGTAGCAGCTATTTCATGTAGTACACCTGCTTGGTTGGAACACTTAGCGGCAGGGTATCAGGATGACCCTGAGACACAAAAGTTACTGGCTGAATTAAGCCTTCCTGGAGCTGATCATAAGGATTTCCATCTGCAAAATGGCATCATTCGATTTAAGGGAAGAGTCTGGATCGGTAATAACACCTTAGCTCAAAATCACATTATGCAGGCACTGCATCAGAGCGGCATTTGGGGCCACTCTGGTATTCAAGCTACTTACCACCACATCAAGAACTTATTTGCCTGGCCGAATATGAAGCGAACTATTACTGCTTTTGTCCAGGAATGTGAAATCTGTCAGCAAGCCAAAACTGAGCATGTTAAGCTACCTGGATTGTTGCAACCACTACCAATTCCTTCACAAGCATGGACTATTGTTAGCTTGGACTTCATTGAGGGTCTGCCGGTCTCTAACAAATACAATGCTATTCTGGTGGTCATTGACAAATTTACCAAATATGGGCATTTCATCCCAGTAGCACACCCGTTTACAGCCTTGCAGGTAGTTCAAGAATACCTCAACTACGTGTACAAGTTGCATGGTATGCCTCAAGTGCTTATTTCTGATTGTGATCGCATATTTACTAGCAATGTATGGCAAGAACTTTTCAGATTGACAGACACTTTATTGCACATGAGTTCATGTTATCATCCTCAATCGGATGGCCAAACGGAGCGTCTGAATCAATGCTTGGAGGGTTATCTTCATTGTTCGGTGCATTCTAGACCAACACATTGGGCGAAATGGTTGCCTCTTGCGGAATTTTGGTACAACACCAACTATCATTCCGCTTTAGGCCGAACTCCATTTGAAGTGTTATACGGACATCCACCTCGCCACTTCGGCATCTCTAACATGGATGCTTGCACGATACCTGATTTGGAGACTTGGCTTAAAGAACAAGAACTATTGATGAAACTCTTCCAACAGCAATTGCTAAGAGCTCAACAACAGATGAAATTTCAGGCAGATAAGCATCGTTCAAAACGTTCATTCGAAGTGGGAGATTTGGTTTATTTGAAGTTGCAGCCGTACATTCAAACATCAGTTGCAGCCCGGCATAATCAGAAGTTAGCATTCCGGTTTTATGGGCCATACAAAGTACTTCAGCGAGTTGGAGCTGTAGCTTATAAGTTGGAACTGTTAAATCAATGACGAACGAAACACAAAGAAGATCAAACCACAAAGAGAACAAGAGACACAAGATTTAACGTGGAAAACCCTTTCGAAAAAAAACCACGGGCGTCGGCAGAGATTCACTATTTTGTCTGGAGAGTTACAAACGCAGGGGACCAATCGCCCGTGCGGCTTACAAGAGGAGATATATATAGGCGGCTGCGATCTAGGTCAAGAACGATCCATACCGCGGAGGCCCAAGCCTACCGGCGACGGGCCTCCGCTACGCTCCGTCAGAAGTTTGGTCTTCTCTCTGAATTTGGATTAACAATCAACAGGAACTTCCTCCAGATAGCAAGATTCATCCAGTGGTACATGCATCACAGTTGAAGAGGCACATTTCTCCTGGTATTCACATCGGAGCTGGCATCGCTTGAATTGATGTGGAGTCTTCAGTCGCTTTAATACCAACCAAGGTGTTGAGTCGTAAAATGATTCTTCGAGGTGGGATTCCAGCTGTTCGTGAACTGATCATGTGGGAAGGTTTATCTGAGGATTTGGCAACATGGGAATCGTCAGGGAGTATTCGCCAACAGTTTCCTGTAGCACCAGCTTGGGGACAAGTCGTTACTAAGAAAGGGAAAATGTCATGATCTAGTCATCAGGCCACCTTACTAGCGAATGAGGCCGTATTAGGCTTGTGGGCCGTGCGTCTGGTTAAGCCCATGAATGTAATGAACTTAGCTATATAAGCTAAGGGCAGACTCGCAAAAGAACAGAGTATGAATTGATTTCTAGACCCCTACTCTTTCCTCTTCTCCTGAGTTCCTCTTTCCCTATCTCAAATCGGTTCCCAATTCTCACGCATTTGTAGATATCAGCAAGATCATTACACATATCATTCAGAGCGGCTAAGAGCACAACAAAAACTAAAACTTACTCCTCATATGGCCCCTGATGATACAAATGCTATCCCTTCCAACACACAAGCCATCTCTGATAGGATGCTAACAATTAGGGAAGATAATTGATGGATAGAATAACATAAACTGTAACATCTGATAGGATCCTAACAATCTTATCTTAGCAATTAAATAAAAAGAAACACAAAAATGGAAGATGCAGCATTCCCCGTGTGATGTTAAATATTTTGCCTCTACATTTTTCGGATTAGCATTGTAATAAGTTTCATTGTTCACTACTAATAGCAGAAACCAAAGTACGCAAGAACGGTACTTCCCCTATCTCCTATGTCACCGGAAGAGCAACGAATAGAGTTCTTTAGAAGTGCCGTTCTGTTTTTACTACCAACTAAATGTCGAACAGGGCAAAAGCGTTACTTTTACATTAAAACTATCTATATCATATCAAATGTATGGTTTTCACACTAACCCATCAACTGCTGGTAATCTGAAACCTGGAAGAGTTTCGAGGACATTAGCATACAAAAAAGAATGTTCATTTACAACAAATTGCAGGCGCATGTTAACAAAGAGAGATGCGACAAAGCATCAAATACATTTCTTCGAAATTAGGCAAGTATACTCGCTAGTTTTCTTTTTCATATAGAGCATATGCAAGCAAAAAAAGTGCGTAAGAGCACAAGTTACTAATGGGGAAAAACTATTCACCCAAAGTTTATAAGCCGAAAACAAATAACATCGTAGTTGTTTTAAGTGTGCATTTCCTTTGATTTACAACTAACCAGCAATCTAATTTGACCACATAATGGTTCAGTACAAAGCTGCACAACATAATTGCTTTAAAAATGCCCGTGACAATTTATATGTATATGTAAATGCACAAACTGCAATTGTGACCAAACCTAGCGCATGAATTAGGTTTCTTTGAAATGTAAAAGCACAACTCAGAGCTCTCATACTTTCATAGGTCATCCATACCTAATACTTCCGGATGTGCAATGCGCTAGCTGGAGGTGCACTCTCTCTTAAGTCCGTGAAGCTGAGAGCCGCGTATGAGCAGCCCGGCCAGCGGCCACCACGTGACCTTCGCCGTTGAAACGCAGCGGCAGCCGCGACGCGGAGGAGCGAGACGGCGGCTCGGCAAGCATAGCACCTCCACTTCACCTCACGCATCACGGCGATCGGCGGTCAGGTTCATGCCCCAAGCGGCGCCCCCGGCCGTGGCCACCTCTCTACTCGTCACTGCATCGATTCCTCACCCGGTCCACACACTGCTGGGCTCGATCTGCACTGTTGGCGGCGGTCGGAGTCCCGATCCATGCGTCCTCAATAAGAGAGGATGGGGAGAAAGCCGATCCATGCGCCGCCGTCTCCGAGTTACGGGCACGGCACATTTGGAGTTCCAACACGACAGAGGCGAGCAACCAAAAAAAAAAAATCCGAAGAGGCTACCACACACTCTTTCCTTCCGTGCTTAACACTTTAAGTACTACTCCCGTGTTAGTACCATACCGCGAACCGAAAGACAGAGACTCCAACATAAATATGCAGCTCTCAGCCACCACACAGCCGGGCCTGGTTGCGCGCGCCTGTATCTCCAGCTTATGGGAGGGCTAAAGAGTTGATATCGGGGGTTGTGGGCTCGAGCCCATGTCAAGCCGAGTTTCCCGAACATAGACCATACCTCGTCCGTCACGGCTGTTTGGGGGCGCTCATTGTGTGGCCCGTCGTAGAGGGACGGGGCCCAGTGAAGAGCCCAAAGAGCGGCGTTGGGCAAAGATCGCGTCCTGGAGTGTGACGCAGGCCGATCGTTGTGGAGGCCCCCGTGAGAGCAAACAGCAGCAGTTGGTCCTTGAAAAGTGGACGGAAATTGACGGATTGATGAGGGGATGATGGCCGCCTTTCTTCGGAGTAGGAGGAGCTTTGGGGATTTGGTCCCGACTCCCGAGAGGCCGGCCAGAGGCCGGCGGGCACAAGATAGGCTGGGGGTTTTTCCCTCAGCCGAGAGTCCGAAAACGCGCTCGTGGGTGTCCACGGAGGCCCCAGTTGGGTTGCGCCGCACGGCGATGTTTGTTGCCGCCGGGTTGCGGTTAGGCTTCGCGGGAATGCGTAGCCTGCTTCGTGGAGCGTTGGGTTCGCCTACTAACCCCCCTTACCAACTCTTTTTATTTTTTGTCCCTCTTACACTTTATTTTTTGTCTTTCTTTGTAAGAGGAAAAGTATGGAAGCAGTGTTTCCAAAATAATTAATTAGCTGGCTAGCAGCATCACCGCCCAGCAGCAGCAGAAAAGTGTCGTACGGATTTTTTTTTTGTCCTTACATTTTTTTAAAAACAACTCTCTCATTGCTCATACCAGGGGTACCCCAACAACCTAGGGTGACAAGCGGGCTGCCTCAAGTATAACTCAAGCCTAACAGGCCGCTCCAAGCCCGCTACCGACCAAAAGCACCTGCAGGGCACAGGACGCCCATTCCCGACCAATCGGGGTAGGCATCCCCGACCAAGCAGGGCTCCCGACCTTCGCAGCGGGACGGGATCCCCCGAACTCCGACCAAGCATGGCTCCCGACCTCCGCAGCAGGTCAGATCCCCCGACTCCGATCGAACCAAGGCAACCTCCGCCAAGGGCCGCGTGTCGAAGTCTCCACCGGCCCACAGCCACGTGCCCCATGGACGGGTCAATCGGCGGATCAGACGAAGCGGTAGCCCTTCCCAAGATGGTTTAATGGTGCTGAAGTCAAGCTTCGAGCCCCATCGACCGGCCACGCACGACACGAAAGCACGCACCTCCCGAGGCGGCACCAACGTTATACACGGCAACGCCAACACTCATCGTTCACGTAAGCGGTCGCCATTTCCCAACGAAGCCTAACCGCTCGCCCAACAAAGCTACCGACCCAGGCGTGGGCAAGACGGCGGTGACGGTCGACGAACGAAGGACCAAAGCTCTCAAGATAGGTCACCTCGCCCTTCCCTACTCTCGATGTAACCTCGCCCTTCCATCAGTATAAAGGAGGTAGGAACCCCTGTGGGAAAGGGGACACACACGCACAAGCAACCAAAGATTCTTGCGCTAAGGCTCTTAGCTCGCTCTTGTAAACACTTTGTGTAACCATCCGCCTAAAGGCAATACAATACCACCACACGAATCGAGTAGGGACATTCGCCCAACCAAGATACATCTTAGGCTTCCGAGTCTAACCATTCAGGGAGTGGGAACGCGCGACCCCTTAGACTTACAAATTTACTTGCCGGTGCTCGAAACGCCGACAGTTGGCGCGCCAGGTAGGGGACTTTGCGTGTCTTCATCGACATCTCCGGATTCCCGTTTGCCTCCCTGATGGCATCTTTCACCCACGACGGCACGACTGCGTCGGGAAGCCGGATCCGCTTCGGCTCCCTCGACTTCGCCGCCACTTCGGCAGGAGGGCTCGTGCTTATCCCGGCCGTCTCCGGAGACCGGGCGCCCGTCGGGAGCTTGAGCGCCATCTCCCACGACCTCTCCAAACTCCGGCAGGGCACTTAACCGCCCCGGCCGAACCCGAGGAGCACCTCGCCACTTCTGGCAATAGCTCCCGTGGGCTCGGGCAGGTGACCATGTCACCCCCCGCAGGCTCACAACTTGTGGCGATGGCCGGCTACATGCCGGTCTCTGTCCACGAGCTGCTGGAAGATTTTTCCAGCCACGACTCTAGCTTCGACGCAGAGCACCCTGCCCGCAGGCGGCACTCTCGCGAGTGCAACATGGCGGACACGGTCGACTTGACCGTAACCCCCGCGGTTACGGGGGTCCCCATCCGGCGCACTAAGGCGCAGGAGGAGGAATACCAACGCGAGCGCGCCGAACACGCTCAAGCTCGCCGCATCGAGCTTCAGCGGTAGCGCGAAGAGCTGGAGGAGCGAAGGGCTGAGCTCGACCAGCTCCAGGCCAACCTGGAGTAGGATGAGCCCGGGCCCCCGCGGATGCTTGGCGACGCGCGCGGGCGCGCACGTCAGGTACACCACAAGCTGGTGGAGGAATCTGATGGCCTTCAATTCTTTCCCCACGCGAGCGTAACGCGGTCGCACCGCTTTGCGCCCGAGGCCTTCCCGAACCGGCCGACCCGAGGCCAAAGCTACGTGCAAAACCTCGGGGTGGTGGAGCGCGGCGTGCCGCAAAGACATGCAGCCTCCGGCCCTACCACTGGTGCCAACTCGTCGCGGGCCCGCACCGCCGCGACGGCCGGTTGGTCCGACAAAGCAAGCAGACACCACGAACAACCCAGCCTCGCGACCCGGTGCGCGGCGCCTCGGCGACGCCTATGACATTCGCGCCACCCTCGAGGCGCGGAGAAAGGCGGCGAATGAGGCCGCCCACTCGCGTGTTGTGAACAGCGGACGCCACCACCGTCGAAGCCCAAGCCCCGATGGTCCGGGACCACGGGCCTTCTGCCAGGGGATTCGCCATGCGGATTTCTCTGCCAGATTCAGGGCACCGACCAACATTGCCAAATACACCGGGGCCACAAACCCCGGCGTATGGCTTGAAGACTACCGGCCAGATGCGGGCGGGGAGCAGCGGATGATCTTTTCATCATCCAATACCTCCCCATCTACCTTGCGGACTCGGCTCGAGCCTGGCTCGAGTACTTGCCCGCGAAAACCATCAGGAACTGGGCTGACTTGAAGACCCTCTTCGTCGGTAACTTACAGGGCACTTACAAGCGCCCTGGGAACTCCTGGGACCTGAAGGGCTGAAAGCAGCAGCCAGGAGAAACTCTCCGGGATTACATCCGGCGATTCTCCCGCCAATGCAACGAGCTCCCCGACATCTCCGACGCCGATGTCGTGGGGGCATTCAGCTACGGCACCTCCTGCAAGGCCTTGGTGCACAAACTGGGCTGCGTCAAGCCCAGGACCACCAAGGAGCTTCTAGATATCGCCACCAACCATGCCTCCGGCGAGGAGGCAGTGGGGGCCATCTTCGAAGGAGGAAAGGCCCAGCAAGAACCTGGCGCCCGAGCCGGGTCCCCTTCCGACCGCTCCGACAAGCGAAAGTGGCATGGAAAGCAGGTCCGCGAGGCCCAAGTGGTCGCAGCTGTCGACCGCCCTGCCAAGCAGCAGGTGCGACCGACCGTCGCGCCCGACCACTTCAAAAAATTGATGGACAGCCCGTGCCCAAACCATAAGTTCCCCGTCAAACACAAGTACCGGGACTGCGAGGTCCTGAGGCGTTTCCTCTCCGGGGCTCCCACGATGCCGCGGGGCAAAGGAAAGAAGCCAGCCCCGGCCCCACGGGCCATGGAGAAAAAGACGGACGACGAGTTCCCCGAACCCGACGGCTGCCTCATGATCTTTGGTGGACCGGCATGCTACGCCGACAAGCGTCGGCTCAAGCTCGCCTACCGCGAGGTCCACACCGTATCACAATCAAGTCCTTGAGTCAATAAATGTGCTAGATTTCCTTTCTCTTCTTCACTATAGACTCGCAACATTATATTATATGATTGCCGACAATCACAGCAGCAAAAAGTAGAATATTGATGATCTCTATTAATGTGTAGGACTTAAACCTCCATAGCAATGGTTTTCACCGAAAGAAAATTACAGGGGATTATTAATACCCAACTCAACTCGGTGCCAACCTCTCGCATAAGCATTGCCATCGTTGTCTAAGGGCCTGTTTGTTCTAGCTTTGGATTCTCTAAAAGCTGGAATCCAAATGCACATATGAAGTGGATTGTAGATTCTATTGTATATAGGTGGGTTGGATTGTAAGAATCAAATTCTAGAATCAGAGTGATTGTTTTTTATTTTGCTTTTGGGGCCAGAATCCAGAATCAAAAGCAAAAACTAACAGGCCCTAAGTAAATCGGTCCGATAAACTCATCATGAGTATAGAAATCAGGCCGATGTGTTGAAGTCGGTGGCTCCCATGCAGATGCCTCCTCATGCGGGCTCTTCGTCGACCAGGGTGATCAAGCAGGCAACACCAATATCGGGAAGTGCTTGTTAAATTCGTTCTTGGCAAACTTTTGTTCATAGTGACCACTTGTTCGCAGGTTTCATCGTCGATCGCTGACCCACCGGCATCATCTCCTCCACCAGCTGCGTCGATCGAGAAGCCAGCTGCTAAGGCCAGGCTAGTCCTGACGAAGACAACTACGCAGAAGAAGAATGTGCATATGAAGGTTCGTCTGGCGAAGTAAGTCACCTCTCTTCTATTTCTCCATGTTTCTTTTCTTTTCGGAGATGTCAGATAGAGAACTTCTTGCAAGAAGGGTGCACCCAGCAGTGCTGTCGATAACATCACTCCCACCCCGGCCTCCTCGTCATCTCCCGGCATGGTCGCCGTCGTTGCTGCTTCTTCTTTGGCAGCTCCTAATAAGCGTACCGGTGGTTCTGCTACAGTAACAGCTCCACCTTCTCTGGCTTCATAGGTGCCTTCAAAGTTCTAGTCTATCATGAAGCCCTAGATTCAGATATGTGACCACGAAAAGCCCCGTCCTGTGTTCTGCTCTATTCTTTGCTCTGTTTTTGACACATCTTGACTTCTTTTCATAGCGTGCTATGAAATACCTTGCTTTAGGCTGAAGCCTTCTGCGAACAAGCTTATCAACAAACGGAGCGGTTATTGACCGTCAATCAACAAGTGATCAATATGAAAGACGCTGAACTGGAGTCACTCAAGGCCGATTTGAAGGCTGCAAAAGCGGTGGCAGAGAAGCGGAAGGTGGGGGCGGAGAGGATGAAAGATGAAGGCAGAGAAGCTAAAAGTCGAGAAAGCTGCTGTTGATGCTGCACTGCTTAAGGCCAAGGTTAGTCGAGATAAGGCAGAGGCTAGCAAGAAAGCGGTCGAGGTCGAAAAGACTACAATAGATGCGGCACTTGCCACTCTACAATTGGAGACGCTCGAGCACATAACCTCATCTGCCCGTCTTGCAACTTCCCACATGCTCGGCCGGGTGAGGAGCCATCATCTGGACATGGACTTCTCGATATTGGACAAGGGATTTGCATGTGAGGCGAGCGAAGCTGCCGACTACATCGAATTCCTCAGAGACCTCACCAAGAAGTTTGTGGCCTAGTTGGAGCTGTCTCTTACCGATGATGATGATGACGCCAGCTAGAGTCCTTCTTCCTAAACATGCTTATGTAATGGTTGAACCCTTTTTGCTACTAGGGTCTTGTATGATATTGCTAATTAATTTGCTTGTTTATTGTACTTTGCCTGCTATTCACTTGTCGATTAAATAAAGTAGCACAAGTAGATGCAAATCTAATTTAGCACTCGTAGACCCTCAGTAAGCAGTTTCGTTGCCAAGCGCATGCCTGATTGTATCTGCGCACAAGGCTGAAAAACTTTCAATAAATGGCTTAGCCCCCGAGTGTATACTCGGAGAGGCTGTATATAACATAAACTCTATATAAGTTAGAGTAAAACTATATGATTTTTGCAAGTCTTCATTGACCACACAGCTTAGACACGGTGATCGAGCGGAAATTGTCACAGGAGTTATCGTTGGAGAATCCGATGTGAGCGCGCACTGAAGACATGCTTGATCTGCAAAAACAGTTGAATGCCCCTACTTGACGTGCTAACTGTCGAAGGTCAGAATTCGACAATAAACTTATGACCACGGGTACCTCCAGTGTCAGAGTCAAGCACGAAGACAGCGACACATGATGTATACAGGTTCGAACCCTCGGATGGAGTAAATACCCTATGTCTTGTGCGGATGATGTATGTAGTTGGTGTATCGAGTACAGAGCGAGTTGTCTAGCCCTAGTTACAATGAATATTGGATTTGAACAATGGCTAAACTATGCCCGGAGGTTGACGAAACATGGTCCGTCGAGTCCTGGTTGCCCTACGTCTTGTAAAAGCTCCCTCTCTCTTTCTTGTATCCCCCTTCTGAGGATACCTACCCCCGACCTTATATAGTCGGGGTAGCCCCACCTCAAGTTGAGTTGTAGTCGGCTTGGGATACCAGATCGTAGTTGATGGGGAGTCCATCGTTGTGTCGATCTTCACAGTATATCCAAACTTCTCTGGATAGCAGACGTACTCGAGTTAGTTTCCTCGTATCGGAAAAGTGATCGAGTCCTTCCTAGCATGAAGATATCCGCTCCGTATATATCTTATCCCGTGGGGTTGGGTCCAAGATATCCGGAGCTTCTAAATGCTTACTTGAGTATATATGGTATAGTCTTCGTGTTTCCGGTACGTACTCATATTCTATATTTAGATATTCGACGTTTGGGATGTGGTACTATCCTTTCTTCGAACTATACTGTCTGCATTCATATAGATATAATCAGTTCTCTCTAGAAAACACTGTTTGTTGGCTTACTTGTTGATGCCTACATCTTTGTAGGAGTGGTAAAAAAAAAAAAATGAAATTTGACACGTACACGGCTGTTTGGTTTAAGGAACTGGACAGTGGGTGGATCATTCGATTCTAGTTTGGAACTAACCATTTATTTGTTTTAAGAAATGGGACGTGTTAGTTCATCACCACCTTATCTTTTTTTTGCCGCTGGGAAATTCCTGATTGCATCACCTTGTCCTCATATTATGAAAGCAGCTTTTCTAGCAGCATATGCTACGTGCAGCCAATTTTTCAGTAAGTCGACAATAAAATCGATGATGAGTGGAAAAGTAACTCGAAATTGATTAATTGATGATTCAAGTTGAATTACGGGCGAAGGACTAAATCTACTAATACAATGCTTTTGTCATCGATCGGTACAAGTTTGAAACGGTGATGCAGTTTTTAGGCGGAGTTCACACGACGATGGCATTGATTTGGAGGTACACCTCTGAATTCTGAAATAAAGACAGAAAAACGGACGACGTTGAAGGTGCCGAGAGAAACGCCAGACCGCACAAAAATACACTTGCAAGAGTGTGGAGTCACAGCGCCAAACTATTCTTAGCGCCAGACCATAACAACACGTACCAAACCCAGCCGTTGCCTTTAAAGTTGTGACGTCGCGCTTTCACAATTTGCGGGGACACTTTTCAGGGCGCCACCTCCTCCTCCTCCTCGTCCTGCGTCGACCATCTCCGCGACGCCGGCCATGGCGTACCGGATCCTGGAGCTGACGCTGGTCTCTGCGAGCGACCTCAAGAAGGTGACGCTCTTCTCCCGCATGCGCGTCTACGCCGTCGCCTCCATCTCTGGGGGCGACACCCGCATGCCCACCCATGGCACCCAAGCCGATCGTGACGGAGGGAGCAACCCCGTCTGGAACGCCGTGCTCCACTTCCTCATCCCCGCCGCCGCCGACACACGCGGGCTCGCTCTCCACGTGCTGCTCCGCTCCAAGCGCGTCTTCGGCGACCGTGACGTGGGCGAGGTGTTCGTGCCCCTCGACGACCTCCTGGCCGGCGCGGACGAGGGCGGGGAGCCCAAGCCCGTGACTTACCAGGTGCGACGGCCCCTGTCCGGCCGCGCCCACGGCGTGCTCTACTTCTGCTACAACTTCACGGACGTCAAGGCGGAGGCCGTCGCCGCCGCGAGCGCAACAGAAACCAAAGAAGGCAAGTACGTGCAGGACTCCGAGAAGGCAACGGCCAAGTCCATGGCACCGGTCACCGCATACCCACTGTCTCAGGCCGCGGAGGCACGCCCACAGGTCGTGCCTTACGGCGCGCCGTACGCGCCATACTCGTCACACCCGTACGGGTACGCGACTCCACCACCGTACGGGTACAACGCTGCTCTGACGCCGGTGATGTACGGGTACCAGGCGCCGCCGGTTGCAGCGCCGGCGAGGCACGGTGTCGGGATGGGGACGGGGCTGGGCCTCGGGCTCCTCGGCGGCACGATCGGCGGGATGATGGTCGGCGGGATGATCGGTGACTTCGAGGCCGACGCCGCCTATGACGCCGGCTTCAATAATGCGTTGGGATTTTAGAATTGCCATGTGGCTGTGTACGTGTACGGAGGCTGACCTTGTAAATTTGTAATGTTCACGAAAAATGATTGACAAATTGAGGGGATTCGCAAGCTTTTCTGCTGCTTTCTTGAAATGGGATTGAAAGAGCTTATCGAACCAAGTAAACATAGACTTAACTTGGTTTGCTTCGGACCTGATGTGTCGACTAATTACGACTTTGTTTATAGAGGTAGCAAGATTGGCCAAACCGTTCAAGCCAGATCTTGCGATATTTAAGACCCCTACCAAACCAATTTAACAGTTTTAGTAATTGTTTGCATCAAAATTTAGCAAGTCTGGTCAAAATCGGCAATAAAGTCAAAGATACGGAATTAACGGACAGGATGAAAAGGCTTGAAGATATTTTGGTAACGGCAAGATCTTTAAGGAAATAACTGTTCGAGATAAGGCCGATACGGATCAAAACTTGGAATATGTTGTAATCGGACACGATTGGCCGAAGGGTATAAAAGAAGGACCAGAGCAAGCTGCAAAAACAACAACAGAATACAATCAACCAGCTTTTACTTTCTTCCTTCCTGTCGACTAGGAGTAGTTCTTGTAATTTAGCATCTGTAATCGATTTTGATCAACAAAGTTGCGCATCGCCGATTGTTGATCTTCGTCAATTACAACCCCAGGTTTGATTTGTTCTGATTTTGTTGCGCATCGCCTTCTTCAGAATCGATCTACCTTTACCCTCTGATTAGCCTTAATCGGCTAATTAGACTTACCCTATTACCTTGATCTTAATCGGCTCCAAGCTGATTGAGTCTAAGCCGATTGATCGTTACGATCGACTTTTGATTAAATTTTTATATTTTTTACCTTGTCGGTTACAGGTCAAATCGACTGGCATGCTCTTGAACCAGGTGTTCGTTTGGTGTGCTGCTGTTAGAAACCCTACATCAAGTTTTTGACGCCAACACACTCTTGGCACGCCCGGTGGGACCATGTCTTCATCAGGAAAGTCGATTCCACCATCAGATCTGAACGCAGAAGCCATAATCGTCCCAACAATGAACGATTTGACCGCAGAACAACGTTAGGAAATAGAGGCTCGGAAGACTGCGTTGGAAGAGATGATGCTAAGCTATTATCAAAAAACCAGACGTGGCGTCACTCAAAAATCCGCCCTGCCGACGGTCAACGCCCTGGGAGATGCAGGTGTCACAGAACTAGTAGGCCGATATCTGCCTGCTCAAGCCGAATTATCGGCTATAATCAATCAATCTGTGCACCACGCCTTAATAAATCAATCATCGGCTCTCGTGACAACGCTCAAGCCGATGATAGCAAATAGCGTCAAGTCTATAGCCCAGGAGTTAGCCTCGTCAGGAAGCCTGCTTGACACATTACAAGCTCTGCCTAATTATCCTGTTTTTTCAGTAGCGCAAAACACGCAGAGCTCAACAGTCGATCCTAAACCATCGGCTATAACCTCACCCCCTACAATGATGCCTACTCAGCTGACCGTAATATTGCCTAGAGATCCTCGGTCAAGTGGGGTAAGCCATTATCATTCCTATACCGATGCCGCCAAGTTAGACGCATCGATAAATCTGCCGCCGTCGGCTCCGTTCTATGCTTTTCCCCAATCGGTTCCACAGCCGATTGGCTCCGAGAGATTCTCTCAAGATCCTACCATGCTTAGAAACCCAGGTCAACATAGGGTAGTGACATACTCAGAGCCGTTTGTCCCAGTGCCGGAACCTCAAGTCAGGCATAATCGGCATGATCAGTATGGTCGTGTGCCGACGATGCAGCATAATTGGCAACCCGAGCTTGCACTCGGGGGGCAGGCTGCCAACTATGACCAACATTATCAAGGGCCTGCTATGCCAATGGCCGATAATTTAAATTGGGCAGATCAGATTTCCGCTGTTTTACGTGACCAGTTCGGCATACAGCCTAAGGGAAAGGTTATCGGCTATAGAAAGCCGTATCCTGATTACATAGATCGTATGCCATACCCTCATAATTTCAGAGTACCAGACTTTGCGAAATTTTCTGGCGATGATTTAACTACAACGTTGGAACATATCGGACGCTTTATCGCTCAATGCGGTGAAGCGACTCAGTCTGATGGACTGAAAATAAGACTATTCCCGTTGTCATTATCCGGAGCAGCTTTTACCTGGTTTACCTGTTTACCTTCGAATTCGGTCCACTTATGGAACGATTTGGAAAGCCGATTTCATGAATACTTCTTTTCGGGCAGTTTGGAGCTCAGGATTTCCGATCTAAGCTCTGTCCATCAGAAATTTGGGGAATCAGTAACTGATTACATTAAAAGGTTTAGGGAAACTAGGAATCGATGTTTTAGCGTCACTTTGCCCGATAACCAACTTGCTGATTTGGCATTTCAAGGGTTGATCCCTCCGCTTAGGGAGAAGTTTGGAGGGCAAGAGTTCGCTGATCTGAGTCACTTACTTCATCGTGTATCGGCTCAAGAAAGCCGATTCCCTGATAGTAAAGCGTTTAAAGATAGATTCAAGAACAATAATAATAAGGAGAAAGACAAGGCCAAAGTCAATATGATCGAATATTGTCCTAGTGATTCTTCAAAAGACGATGAAGCAGAAATAAATATAGCTGAATGGGTAAAGGGATCTAAAAAGTCCTTAGTCTGTTCTTGGCTAAAGCCGACTAGAATAAGTCGGAAGTTAAAAATATGCCTTTGATGTTTCCAAATGTGATCGTATTTTTGATCTATTATTACAAGAAAAGATAATACGGTTACCCGAGGGACATATTATACCATCGGCTGATGAGATCAAGAAACGCAGGTATTGCAAGTGGCACCATTCTTTTTCTCACAATACTAATGACTGCAATATTTTCCGTCAACAGATCCAGTCGGCTATTGAGGACGATCGGCTAAAATTTACTGACGAGCCAACCATGCAAGTCGATGCTGACCCGTTTCCAATCAACATGGTTCAATGTTCGGTTAAAGGAAAGGAGTCGATGCATGATGAGCCAAAGAAGGATCGATAGGTTGATATGCAGCCGAATTCAAACGCTGGTCAAACGCAAAAAATTACGATCGGCTCACTACAAATAGAAGCTGATCACGAAGGAAAAAATTCGAGGACCATTAGACCCAAGGGTAATCCTCGGGTGGGTAAATGGTACAAAGCTGAAAAATCGCCATCAAAGCAATCGGCCAAAAGGCCGGGACCAGCTTTTTCACATCTGATGGATAAATATGAAAGGATGAATAGCCGACCGCGATATCCTGCTCACCGGTCGGATAATTTATATCACACTGAAAACGAAGAAAGAGCCTATAGAAGATATCCTTGTTGGCAGTTTTGTTGGGAAAGGAGAGTAGCACTGCCATCCCCGTATACGTGCCTGATGGAGCATTACCCCCGCGACGATTGGCCAAGGCAATCGGCTAAAGATAGGCTGTCTGGGCCGATTCAGGGTTACAACGAAGGTTTCAGAAGGCCTGTTCACGAAAGGATATCTGAACCAAAGCAAAAACCAGACCAGGTCGAAACGCGGAGGTCAAACATAGACCAAGATAATCTAAATCGGCAAGATAAGAAAACCAAGAGAGCCTAAGCCTAGATGGTGTCCGTCGCCTTAGCCGATCGCAACGCCGACGACTTGAGGCTAAGGACTCAAGAGATCCGGAAGCCGACGCAGAAGACAGAGGGACGAAACTTTCAATGAGCTTCGTCCGGCCAAAATTGTCAAGAAAGAATGGAGGAAAAAGAACAAGTCAAGAAGATTTTGAATCGCAGATGATCTAGATTCTCCTATGATTAGGGACGATACACCACCAATGGATATCAACATGGTGTTCACATTGCCACCAATTCAAAATCAAAGCTGAATCGCTAAAGAAACTTTTGCCCAATCTTGTTCGGGAGTCCAAAACGCAATCTTTGAGAAACCCAGAGATGATCATCGGCATTTAAAACCGTTATATCTGAAAGGATATATAAATGGAAAGCCGATATCAAGGATGCTGGTAGATGGCGGAGCCACAGTAAATTTGATGCCTTACACGACTTGCAAGAAATTGGGTAAGTCCGATGAAGACTTGATTAAAACTAACATGGTTTTAAACGACTTCACAGGCGATCCCACAGAAGCCAAAGGCGTCATGGTTACAGAATTAACCGTCGGCAGTAAAACTTTGCCGACCGCATTTTTTGTTATTGACGCCAAAGGAAATTACTGACGTCTTTTGCCGAGAAGAGATTGATTCACGCCAACCATCGTATCCCATCAACTATGCATCAAGCGCTTGTTCAATGGAATGAGAAGAAGTTTAATTGTCACGGCCGACACATCGCTCATATTGCCATGGCCGCCTCGATGCGAATTGGCAAGCATGAAGAAGCAGGTGTATATCAGAAAAACATTGAAGATTGCGATTTCATCTGCGTAAGCAAGACAGACTTATGCCGATCGCTGTCAAGCCATGCACATTTGATCGAGCAAACGAAGTGCTACGCCGATGGGGACAAGAAAAGCAGTGAAGGCATTACAAGATAAAATGCAAAGCTATCGGCAAACAACGGATAGCTATGAAGCTATAGAAGACTTTCAAGAAGATGAAAAATTGGGTTATGGCTTTACGTCTACCGATCTGCTTGAAGAAGTTGATATAGGTAGTGGTGATAGAAAAAGACCAACTTTTGTTAGCGCAAATTTAGATGTAAGATATAAAGAAAAATTGATCGAAATTCTTAGAAAATATAAAGATTGCTTTGCTTGGGAACATTACGAAATGCCTGGTTTAAGCCGACAATTGGTAGAACATCGGCTACCCATTAAACAAGGTTATAGGCCGTTTAAACAGTACCCTAGACGTTTTAATCCGGCTCTGTATAAAATCATAAAAGAAGAGATAGAGTGATTGTTGGAGGCTAAATTTATAAGACCTTGTCGATATGCGGAGTGGGTTTCCAACATTGTTCCGGTTATGAAGAAAAACGGAAAACTGCGAGTATGTGTCGACTTTAGAGATTTGAACAAAGCAACACCAAAAGATGAATACCCGATGCCTATAGTCGATATGCTTATCGATGCTGCGTCGGGGAATAAGATCATAAGTTTTCTGGACGGGAATGCCGGATACAATCAGATATTCATGGCAGAAGCCGATATACCAAAAACAACATTCAGATGTCCTGGTGCAATAGGTTTATTCGAGTGGATGGTTATGACCTTTGGATTAAAGACGCTGGAGCAACATATCAGTGAGCCATGAATCTAATTTTTCACGATCTAATCGGCCACATCGTTGAAATATACATTGATGATGTCGTGGTAAAATCTGCAGAAGACTTGCAGCATTTGGCCGATCTAGAAAGAGTCTTCCAGAACATAAGATTGCATGGTTTGAAGATGAATCCTTTCAAATGTGCGTTCGGCGTGTCGGCTGGATAGTTTTTGGGTTTTATGGTGCATGAGAGGGGGATTGAAGTCAATCAAACAAGGGTCAAAGCCATAGTCGATACAATGCCCCCGACGTGCAAAAATGAGTTACAGAAGTTGATCGGCAAAATTAATTATCTCCGAAGGTTCATCTTGAATCTTTTTGGACGAATCCGCGCATTTACCCCACTGTTGAAACTGAAGGATAATCAAAATCAAGAGTTTGTATGGGGAGCCGATCAGCAAAAGGCTTTTGACGATGTTAAGAAATATTTAGCCAATCCTCCGGTTTTGGCCGCGCCACAAAAGGGGATTCCATTCAAGTTATATGTATCGGCTGAAAAGGAGACTATTGGGTCTGTTTTAGCACAAGAAGTTGATGGAAAGGAAAGGGTTATCTTTTATTTAAGCCGACGCCTTCTTGATGCTGAAGTCAGGTACCCTTTCATTGAAAAATTATGCTTGTCTTTATACTTCTCATGTACAAAGCTAAGACATTACATTTTAGCATCGGCTTGTAAAGTAATCTGTAAAGCCGATGTTATAAAATATATGTTGTCAGCTCCAATCCTACGAGGTCGACTTGGCAAATGGGCTTATGCCTTGGTTGAGTTCGACCTGTCCTATGAATCGGCCAAAGCAGTTAAAGGGCAGGTATTAGCCGATTTTATAACAGGACATGATACTACTACTGATTTGGTATCCGTAGCCCCTTGGCAATTGTTTTTTGACGGGTCTGTGTGCAGAGAAGGTGATGGAATCGGTATAGTGCTCATATCACCTAAAGGGCATAACTTCGAGTTTGCGTTTCGGCTAAATAGCCGATGCTCAAATAATCAGGCAGAGTACGAAGCATTGCTCAAAGGTTTGCAGTTATTGGAAAATATCGGAGCAAGTACGGTTGAGGCATACGGGGACTCTATGCTAGTTATACAGCAAATCAAGGGAGAATAACAATGTCGAGACGAGATACTGCTAAAATACTTGGAGCAATGCATAGAGATCATCGGCTCGTTTACGTCATTTTCTATCGGTCACATCCCTAGAGAGTTGAACGATAGAGCTAATGCCTTGGCTCAACAGGCATCAGGGTACAAAGACCTCGACCGATATCAAGTGACTGAGCTAATAGATAAAGCCGTCATGTGTGTGGATGTCGCGGATTGGAGGATGCAAATAAAGAGATACCTGATCGATCCGTCTGAGCCGACAGAACGCAAAATTAGGCAACAAGCTTTGAAGTACATTATTATGGACGATACGTTGTACTATCGGACAATGGAAGGATTGCTATTAAGAAGTCTTGGGACCGAGGAAGCGCGAGTAGCAATGGGTGAAGTACATGAAGGCATTTGCGGTTCTCATCAATCGGCCCATAAGACGAAATGGATGCTTAGACGGACATGTTACTTTTGGCCGACAATGTTAGAAGATTGTTTTAAATACTACAAAGGTTGTCAAACTTGCCAGAAATTTGGCAATGTACAATTAGCACCAGCATCGGCTTTGCACCCAATTATCAAGCCATGGCCGTTTAGAGGTTGGGGAATAGATATAATCGGCCAAATATTTCCTGCATCGAGTAAAGGCCACAAGTTTATTTTGGCCACAACTGATTATTTCTCAAAGTGGGTCGAAGCTATACCACTTAAGAAAGTAACCAGCGTTGAAGCCATCGGTTTTGTTAATGAACATATTGTTCATCGGTTTGGAATACCGCAAACAATTACAACCGATCAAGGCACGGTTTTTATGTCCAATGAGTTTCAGGCTTACGCAACAAGTCTGGGGATTAAACTATTGAATTCATCCCCATACTACGCTCAGGCTAACGGACAAGTCGAGTCGTCCAATAAAATGCTGATTAAACTAATCAAAAGAAAAATCGATGAAAAACCAAGAAATTGGCATTCAACTCTATCGGAGTCGCTTTGGGCGTATCAGCTAGCTTATCACGGAGCGACGAAACTTTCACCTTACCAGCTGGTGTATGGCCAAGAAACCGTTCTACCCGTGGAGATCAACATTGAATCCATACGAGTAGCCAGACAGAACGGTTTGTCGGCTCAAGATTATAACAATTTGATGATCGACAATTTGGATGAATTGGCAGAATTACGTTTGTCTATGCTTGATCGACTTAAAAAGAATAAAATAAGGGTGGCAAAAGCGTATAATAAAAAGGTCGTGCCTAAATCTTTCAATCAAGCCGATTTAGTATGGAAAACGATTTTACCTGTTGGTTCGAAAGATAACCGATTCGGAAAATGGTCGCCTACGTGGGAAGGACCATACAAAGTTAATCGGCTAGTCGGCGGAAATTCGTACGTACTAGAAACGTTGGAAGGATGTGTATTGCCTAAAGCTATTAACGGAAAATATTTGAAGAAGTACTATCCTAGCGTTTGGATTGGAGCCTAGCCGACTAAGGATCACGTTCAGAGCCAAGATTAACACAATGCTGTTAATCGGCTAAAAGGATTACAAACTTAGAAAATACAACTAGTAAGCAAGATGAAAATCGGTTAAACAGCCGATTATAAACATAACAAAAGTTACAAAGTATTCAGAATGCAAAAGTTACAAAAGCATTCAGAGCAAGTGTTTTCTTAAAAATGGCCGACAAACTTTCATATCTCAAGTCAATTTTGGATGCCTGAGCCCGGGAGGGTTGCGCCTAGAGCCGATAGTGCACCATCAGCCTTTGCAATCACACATTGAACTTCGTCAATGATGCGATCGTCCTCCTTTGCGCCCCGCACCGCACTACCTTGGCCGATTGTTTTTTCACACTTGCCACAGCCATGGCGATACCAAGCTTTTGATCCTTTATCTCCGATGCAGTTTTTTCCATGGAGTGCTGGCCTTCTTGGATTTATTTTTCTGTCTTGGCCAACTCTTCCAAAAGAAATTTCTTCGTGTTTTCAAGTTTGGAGAGGGACTCCTTGGTCGACTTCAGCTGCTGTGCGTTGGCATCAAATTTGCGTTTCTTTGCCTTCGTGTCTGCGACCAGTTCGTCCAGAAGCTTTTGATCGGCTTCTTGGGCTTCGCGACGATCAATTCTGGCTTGTGCTTCCTCGACTTCGAGTCTTCTCTCGTCCAAGTGGCACACGTTCAGGAGTGCTGCCATTGCTTCTGGAGGTAAGTCGGCTTCAACGACCGCCATGGCATCTCGGATCGGCTGGTTATTCGCCAATATCTCCGATTGCGACCTCATGACCAGATCGAAAAGCTTGTTTAATTTTTCCTTCATGCCTGGGGCAGAGGTGACAACAGCCGACGCTTCCTTCGATACTTCCAGGATTCTCCGGATCTCGGCGTCATAATCATCAGTGGCCATGATCTCCGGGTCGTCGAGATCGGCCAAGGAGAAACCCAACAAGTTGGTCGGGTCAGAAAGCTCCGGTAGGTCGACAGACAGAGCTGTTGAAGTAGGCCGTGGCCGAGAGACTGGTGCAGAAGTCTTTAGAAGATCGGCCAAGATCTTCGCAACTTGAACAGATTGCGTTGGCTAAAGGAAGTAAAATACAGAGTAAGCCAACGTATCAAAATACATAATTTACTAAATGAATCATGATGACCTACCTCTCCAGTAGCCGACGCATGTGGCGAACTCTCGCCGCTCTGTTCATTAAGCTTGGGGACCTTCTTGGTTGCAGCCTTGGTATACTTTCGCTTCTTTTCTGAGAATTTATCGGCTTAGTAATCTTTGTCAAATGGAGATTGGGTAAATGATAAGTGAAAGCCGATAAAAGACTTACTGGGTTGTTTCTGTTTCTCCAAGTCCGAGAGAGATGGGCTCTGAATGCCCAAAGACCCGGAAGCATAGCTAGTAATAGCAGCCGATTGCTGCTGTTTCCTGGGTTGGCCATCGCCCGATGGGCCTGAAGCCGCCTTTTTCCCAATTACCTTGTTCTACGGGAGGAAAAAAGTTAGATTCAAGGTACAAGTTCATGTAAGACAAAATAGGAGATTTGGACTCTAAGCCGATACCTCGCTAGAGACACCTAAACGCGTGTTAGTATATCCGGACGAAGTAGCCTCATTGCTAGAATCAGCGTCGGATACTAACGTCGGCTCTGGAAGATTCGGAAAAAATTCATTAATAATGTTTGATGGAAACTTGGACCGATACAAAGCTGCTGCGATGACTGACCACCATGAAGTGTAGCCTCCTGCCAGTCTGGTGTTCAAAAAGAAGTGTGGCAAAGATTGAATTTGCAGGTCATCGGATACTTCAAGAACGATCTCAGCGGACACAGCATTACGGACTCTGGCCCTTGGCTCAAGCCGATCAAGAAGCTGAAGACTTGGAATCAATTGACCAAATCCCAGTTGTCTTGAATAAATGGATGGATGGTAGAATTCATATGATGGCTGGTATGTCCGATTCCTTGTGAAGAGACCAGCATGAAGAATACAAGGAGAAATAAAGATTCTGTACAAATTGAGGGTCTCCGAAGACATCTCAGAACTGTCGGCTTCAAGTCTAAGGAATGAAGGCTATGGAAAATCGGCCACTTGGCTATAGATGAAAAAATTTCGCTGCCTCAAATCCGCGTCGCTCAAATTAAGGAAAAAGGACATATATTTCTTTGAATCATTCTTTGTAATTTTTGTCTCGCCACCGAACACATAATGAAACGTTAAGCCAAAAGATCGGCTTGCTTGATATTGGGGAATGGCTTTCTCAGATTGTCTTCTCTTGGGAAAGTTGTATCTTGATGAGGTTCTAAGTCAAAGGTCACTAAAGAAGCAACATAGCGGACTGAATAAACCATAAGGGACCTCCTATGTTACCACGGTGAAGTCGGCAAAACCCATGTAAAGCCGACTCTAATGACATGCATCATCCGGTATCTTGCTCGAGGAATGTTTTTCCAAGTGCAAGCCGACCCTCTACTAATCCTTCAATGATAGTCCGATACACTTGAGTTGGTCCCAATGAAGCTCCACAAAAGTAAATCGGTCAAGCCACAAAGTAAAGGAAAGCAATGTGCTCCTCATCCGATACTAATCCATTTACTCTGTTATTATTGGCTATATACTTGGACCAGCCTTCGCCTTTTGATCGGATAAGCTTATGTTTGGGTTTGGCACTAAAAGCCGATATTTGTTCCTCGTCCGGTCTCAAGCAGCAGAGCTGAGCAACATCCAGTAAGGTTGGGCCAATCATACCAGTGCGAAACATAAAAGCATTAAACGAATCCGACCAGAAATAACAAGCCGTGGCCACTAAGGGCTCGTTGGCCTCTGGATCGGCTAAACTCAAGGGAATGCATTCTGCGATGCCCATTCTCTCCCAAGACTCTCTTTTTTGGGCTGCTACTCGATTGTACCAACTTTTCCAACCTTTAAGTGCAGTCGGCCAAGCCCTAAAACTCTTACTCCAACCCTCAATATTATATCCTCTAGCCGATAAGGGGAGACGAGTTACTTCTTGATCAATGACTGTAGCTGCGTCTAAGTTTCCTAATGGACCGAGAAAGAATTGATCAACACTGCTGGGAATTGGGATAAGTACCTGAGAGGAATCCATTCAGCCGATCTTAGGTTGAAAGCTGACTGCAGTCAAAAGAGTTGGCGTGCCAGTGAGAACATGGTGCGGAAGGAAGAAGCCGATTGCGAAAGGCGTGAGAGCTCGAGCACGTGAAGAATAACTGAAGTGGGGGCCGCATTTTATAGCGTGGTGAAAATTTGAAGCGGCGGGAAGTGAATCTCAAAAGGCGCGAGTAGTTAAAACGCACTACCTGCATGTCAGAGAATTACGACGCGAATAAAGTGGCAGTTATTGAGCGAATTCAACAGTTAGACGATTAAAAAAGTCGATAAAATTGCGATTTTTGACAGATGACAAGTCATCTCTCAAAAATGGGGGGCATATGTTTGCACCAAAATTTGGCAAGTCTGGTCAAAATCGGCAATAAAGTCAAAGATACGGAATTAACGGACAGGATGAAAAGGCTTGGAGATATTTTGGTAACGACAAGATCTTTAATGAAATAACTGTCCGAGATAAGGCCGATACGGATCAAAACTTGGAACATGTTGTAATCAAACACGATTGGCCGAAGGGTATAAAAGAAGGACCAGAGCAAGCTGCAAAAACAACAACAGAATACAATCAACCAGCTTTTACTTTCTTCCTTCCTGTCGACTAGGAGTAGTTCTTGTAATTTAGCCTCTGTAATCGATTTTGATCAATAAAGTTGCGCATCGCCGATTGTTGATCTTCGGCAATTACAACCCCAGGTTTGATTTGTTCTGATTTTGTTGCGCATCGCCTTCTTCAGAATCGATCTACCTTTACCCTCTGATTAGCCTTAATCGGCTAATTAGACTTACCCTGTTACCTTGATCTTAATTGGCTTCAAGCTGATTGAGTCTAAGCTGATTGATCGTTACGATCGGCTTTTGATTAAATTTTTATATTTTTTACCTTGTCGGTTACAGGTCAAATCGACTGGCACGCTCTTGAACCAGGTGTTTGTCTGGTGTGCTGCTGTTAGAAACCCTACATCAAGTTTTTGACGCCAACAATAATTTAAGGGCATCTTTACCAAAGATTTGATACAGACGTGTTTTCATTGTGATATGTAGCGGCACATCCTCCCTTTCGTAGTTTTCTTCCCCCTCAAACACTTTCTAGACGGACACTTGGCGGTATCCCTGTTATCATCCTTTCCTCTCTTATTTCCTTTTCTTCAAACTCAATTTTTTTTCGGAATTGCTTATTTGAGATCGCCCTCATTATATCTTTGGTGATGACGCCCTCTCGTTGTGACAATTAGCCGCATCTCCTTATGTCCCCTACCGCACTTCCCCTCAAAAGCTATCTCGTCGCGACACTTGGCGCCATCCCCTTCATACTCTTTTCCTCTCTCATTCCCTTCCTCTCAAACTCAAAATAGTTTTTTTTATTTTCCCTCAATTTTTTGAATAAGAAGTATTTTTAACGTTTTAAAAGTTTTTGAATCGAAACTTTTCGAATCAAAAGTTTTTTGAATGAAAAGATTTTTAATCAAAAATTTTTGAATCAAAAGTTTTATGAATTGAAAGTTTTCGGAGTTGGAATTTTTCGAGTTGAAACTTTATAATTTGAGAGTTTTTGATTTAGAAATTTTCAAGTTGAATCTTTCTAATTTGAAAATTTTCAATTTAAATTTTTTCGAGTTGAAACTTTTCTATCTAAATTTTTTCAAGTTCAAATATTTGAGTCGAAACTTCCTATGTAAAATTTTCAAAGTTAAATTTTTGTATTTTTTTTGTTAGAGAGGCAGGAAGGGAGGTGGGGGAAGTCAGTAGAGATGAGGGAAGGCATGGCATCACAAGAGGATATCCTTAATTTTTTAGTTCAAGGGTAATCTCACACTAGTCGTACCCAATAGTTTTGGTTCTCAAATTCCCCCTGTCCCCGACTTTTTAATATGAAGTATTTTTTTAAACTATTCTCAAAAAGTTTTTGAATCAAAAGTTTTCAAACTAAAAGTTTGTTGACTCAAAAGTTTTTGAATTGAAAGTTTTCGGTTGAATTCATAAGAAAGTTTCAAATCAATATTTTTAGGTTAGAGGAGAAGGGGTCAGAAATGGGAAGAGAAAAGGGAGTGAAAGGAGGGGCGCCCTGTGTTAATTGTAACATCCTGAAAATTAAAAAATGGGTAAGATATAAATTTTAATTGGAATTATGATTTTATCCTTATTTTCCATCTTCTTTGAATTTTTCTTGGATTTTTCGGTCTTTAAGAAAACTCTTTTATATTGTTAGATTTATCTTTTCCAAATTGTGAAACCCAAAATCAAACAAATATAAAAGATGAAAAAAATCTCCTTAAATCCCAGTCCATCTCTAGAATGATCACAAAAAGTCTCAAAAGAGTTTGAATGCATGTAATGCCTTGAAGAAAATCAAAACAGTTTTTGAAAACAAAGAACATGGACATTGTCAGAATTATTTAAAAATACCTAAGGATGATCATCCTCTGAAATTTTTAGGGTGTCATCCACAGCATCAAAGGAACTCACATAAAAAAGTTTGAGAGCAATGTGAAAACAATTAATGCAGATATAAAGTCGAAAAACAGTAACCAAGACTAAGAACAGTACCATTGTCAGATTTAATTAAAAATGTATGAACAATATTATCTTCTGTAAATTTATGAAATCATAAAAGGCTGAATCTACTATGTAGAAAATGTTTCAAAAATAAATAACCATATCTGATGAATTCAGAAAATAAAAAACACAAGCAATTTGAAACAACAGTATCAATGTCAAAATTTTATAAAATCCTATAGGATTTATCATCATTTGAAAATTTTATGGTAGCTCCCAAGAACCATTAGTACAACAGAGAAAAATTTTCATATAAAATAAAGCTCACTCGAAACTACAGAAAAATAAAAGTCAGAAACTGAAAACTAACATAGTGTGCTTGTCAGAATTTTTTGAACTCACACATGTAGGTCATGATTTGAAATTTTTACAGTAGGATAGACATTTCCTCACGAGCATTGAAAAAAGTTCCAAAAATTTATGACCAAAGATGATGGCTCAATTGAGTTCAAACCCTGTGCTGCCTAAACTGGAAAGTCCTAGTACCTTCTGGCTCTCTCTTTACGATGTGGGTCCCACATCTGATCTGGCCCACTCGTCTGTGTCTAACCTCCCTGTGCCTTTCCTTGGTTCCCTTCCTTAGCCTGGCGCTGCCCGAACCCATGTCAATCTCTTCCGCAACGAGCCACAGCTAGAGGTGGGCGTTGTGCCGTGCCGTGCCGGGCCGGCCCGGCATGGGTCCATCGTGCTTCGTGCCTGAACCGTGTCGGTCCGCGATGGCCCGTCGTGCTCGCCGTGCCGTGACGACCGGCCGCCTTCGGCGAGCCAGTACACTGCCTATTTGCGCTTTGTGCTCGCCGTGCCGTCTGCCGCCTGTGCCCGACCCATTTGCACTATTGCAACGAGAGGAAAGGAGCCGGAGATGCATAGAATTGAGGCAGTGAATGCAAATATTATGAGAAAAAGAACTAAAATTTATTTATTATTGAACAGTTACATAGAGCGAGAAGGATGTGCTCAACACAGGCGAGAGAGGGGGCAATGGGCGAGAAAGAGAGTGAGCGAGACAGACGAGAGAGATTGTGAAGGAGATTGAGAGAGACCGGTGAGAGAGAGCTGAGAGAGATTGAGAGGGACGAGCGAGAGAGAGAGAGCAGCTTCTTGCACCGTCTCTCAATCTCTCTCTCCTATTTTGTCCGTCTCTCTCAGGTGTCGGCAATAGGAGTGACGATCATACTACTGGGTGCATCCATGACGGTCATGCTCTGTGAGTCAGTGACCTTCATGCTAAGCTTCTTCCTCATGCCTTAGGTCATCGGGCCCGGTACAGCCCATTCTACAGTGTCGTGCCGGGCCGTGCCGCCCATCATGCCTGATTTTCGGGCCCAGCACGTCCTACTTCGTGCCGGGTCGGGCTTCGTGCTGGGCCGTGATGTCATGCGTCGGGCCGGCCCAAAAGAGCCTGGCTCGAGTGCCCACCTCTAGCCACAGCTAGCCGAATCATTGCCACAACAATCAAATCCCATAAGAAGCCCTGTCGTGGCACGTCGCCGTGTAAAGCCTTTCTGATTTGACACCGAGACCAGGTGAACCCAACCCCTTTCCAGCGCCACCATTCTTGCCCCTAGACCCAACCAAGCCCTGGTTTCTTCTCCACTGCGCTGCACCGCCATTGCCCTAACTCTGTGCTCGGTCAAATCGACTCTTCCCGATCAACTAGCGCCGTATATGCTAAGCCTTGCCCATACCCTTCCATAGCTGAGCCACTCTCCATGCCCTACGCTGGTCGAACCTACGCATTTTCTCGTCTGTCGTCCGGTCGCCACCCATAGCCAAGCCTATTCACACCCTGTTGTCACCGATCTCCCTCACCTATAAAAGCAGGCCAAGTACGTACCTTCCCTGGCTCCCCACACGCCACTACCCTGAGCTCACTTGGCCCGAACCTCGCCCAATTGCTACCAAAGCAGCCATTGCCAAGAAATAGCAAGAAAAGGGAAAAGGAGAATTACACCATTCCGATGATTCATTTTTCAATTCCTTCCCATCATAGCAAATTGAGCACCTGGTAATTCTTTCCCCTCACTCAATTTCAGCCTTCGTTGATCATAGCACCACCGCTGCACCAACCTTCTCCCTCGCGGCTAGCCATCGTTGTCAAGCAGTCCTAGACCTCCTCCATTGAAGCTAAAAGATAAAATGGAACCTTATCAAATCACTAATGCTTAATCCACCCCTACTCAAGCACGAACTAGCTCCTATCGCCACCTCGGCTCATCGTCGTCACCACCTCCGCTCACCCACACCATCGGCCTTCCTCGGTCCGTGTCAAGCCCAACCGAGCCATCCCCTGGATGCGCCTGTTGGAAATATGCCCTAGAGGCAATCATAGAGATGATTATATTTCCATAAATGTTCATAAACTACGATATTGTTCTTTGAATAGCATCATGGATATTGATTAATAAGTACATGACTTGTTTGTGAAACTCTATATTCATCTTTATGATGTTCATTCTAAAAGTGATCCCTAGTTGATAAACATATGAGGACACATATGAATATACTAGCATATGTATTGGTTGATGACCATATTTCACAGGTCATAGATATAGAGATATCAAACCAATAATATGAACACATGTTGGAGAACATGGAGTTGGATCGACCCACCTTGAGACATTGCGAGAACGTTGTATTCTTTCATGTCATTAGTTGGTCTCATATACGGTGTGTATGTTATATCCTTCGACTTGAGATTGTCGCATGTTCTCAAGATGCGTAATGGCTTACTTAGGGGTCATCAAATGCTACTCCGTAACTGGGTAGTTATAAAGATGACTTTCGGGTTTGTCATGAAATATGCTGTGAGGCGTGGTCGATTAAGATAGGATTTGCCCCTCCATACAATGGGAGAGATATCTCTAGACCTCTCGAGTAGTCGGATTCCGGAAAAATGCATGGCCATGCTCATCGAGTAAAGAGTTACTCAAGTCATCGAGTTAAAGAGTTAACTCGATGTTTTCGGGGAATTCGAGTCACGGTATCGAGAAAGAATGGTCGAGCCATCCAAACAAGGATGACGATAACTTGCCTTGGGTTTGACCGATATCGTGAGGTAAAAGGAAATGCATAGGACACTGTTGAGGTTTGTCTAATCTTTACATGTACTTGGGAATCAGCACGTCCTGCTAGGGGCCGCTACCAGTTAATTGTCGAGTAAGAGTATTTGAGCTACGTCTAGTCGAGTAGGAGTACTCGAGCCATGACTGGTCGAATACGGGTACTCGAGCTATGTCTTGTCGAGTAGGAGTACTCGAGCCATGACCAAGTGCACATGAACCTATAGGGTCACACACTTAAGGGGCCGTAACTAATTCGGATAGAGATCCGAGTTGTAATGGGCTTAGAGTTCATAATAGATTTCAAAGGTTGAAACCCATTATGAGACGTCTATATAAAGGGAGGAGGTTGTGGCTTTATATATAGAAGAGATATGAAGAAACACAATAGGAATTCAGAATTCCTGAAACCCTAGCCACCACCCCTCTTTCGCCCAGAACCACGCAGTCGGTGCTAGCACTCTGGCGCGTGGTGTTCCTACCCCGTACGTGTGGATACCTTGGAGGCGTTGCTGCGAAGCTTCAACGCTTGGACGATCCGTAACCTACGTCGCTCACAAGAAGCTGTTGGAGGAGGCACGAGGCTAGTACGACTACATCTGCACCACCGTGCTACGTCGACTCTACTTCCGCTATGAGTCTGCACGTCTAGTGGTAATCTGTGATCTATAACTTGCAGTGGTTCCCTGGTTATGTGGTAGAAAATTTTGATTTTTCGCTAGTGTATCCTACCCATTCCCCAACAACGCCATCAACTCCTCTAGCTTACCCTGGCCTTTCCCGTGCGTCTCTGGCCTCGTCTCGCCGCCGATGAACCTGCTCTGGCTTGGCTCTATTTAGTGTGGCTGACCGGTGAGCCTGATTGATCCGTCATCGATGGCCAAGCAGGAAAAACCCTAAAGACCGAAAATACGTTTCCTAGTTCAAAAAACGTGTTATGTAATTTCAATGCATTTCCAAGAACCAGCCAAGATTTAAACATGCATAACATTTGCATATTTAGTCCAATTTGAGTGAAATAAACTTATAAATTCATCTAAAATCATGAATTTTAAGAATATGAAAAATATTTAATTTATGATCCATGTACAAAATTTTTTATTTTAAAATTCAAATAAACGTAATAAGGTTACTATACAAAATTTGTGCTTCCTAACTCAAAAATTTATGAAATAAATTTTTGCATGCTCCTGAGACCATAATCAACCCATTTCTACAAAAATATATAATTTTTAAACTCATTTTGAATTATTTGAATTAAAATTTGTGTAAATCCTAATATGGTTACTCTTGAAAATATATATACCCTGGCTCCTTAATTAATGAAATAAATTTTAATATGATCCTGAGGTCATGAGTATTCCAAATATGCAAAAATATTTAGATTTAGACTTAATTTGTACCAAATGCATAAATAGGTTAATTTCAATACATTGAATAATCTAAATAACAATAACAAGTGCATATAAATTCAAAGTAGAGTAAAAAAATTCCTAAGCCCTGTTAATACCATAATATCCATGATTATGTAAAAATATTTAATTTTAGATCTTTGTTAAAAAAATCTGTAATTTAAATTTATATGTAGCATAGTATGGTCACTATTAAAAAAAGAATACAAATTAACTCCTAAAAATTTAAAATAAATTTATAAAACCATGAGGGTCTGAATTCTGCAAAAATATTGTAAATTTAACTTAGTTTGTGTTGAATTCAAAAAGAATTTAGATTCCAATACATGCAGAATTCAAATATGAGTAACTATTATAAATAAGCCAAAAAAATAAATTTCTACAAATCACTGGAACCATAAGAATCACAAATCAACAAAAAGATTTAATGTTTGACCAAGTATGAGTTGAGTTCATAAAAGAATTCATTATCTATGCATACAAAAACTAAAAAAATAATAACTTCTACAGATAAAAGCAAAAAAAGATGCAAAACCAGTTTCAAGACACTTATGAGGTTAAGTTCTTCTAATGCTACAAAAATGGTTGCATGTATGCGTAAGTTGCATTTGCAAATCTAAAAAAGAAATCTAACCTCTTATAACATAAACTTTAAAATACATAAGATTAGGAAATGAATACAATATCACAAATAAACACTAAATACCAATAGGACTAGCTTAAAATTACTCCCAAGATCAAGACTGTCATATTCTGCAAAAATGATTCTATTTAAACATGCTTTGCATATGAATCCTATTAAAAACCTATCCTTTTATAATATAAAACCTAAATCCATAACACAAACAAATGAACTCAAATGATAATAAATCAATATTCAAAATCTTTTATCACCAAAACCTTCAATTTTAATTTGTCTTTAGATTTGATGTTATTTGACTTCTTTTTGCCTCTTATTGTTATTGCTATATATCGATTACGTGTGGAAACCGACATTTTCGAGGATACGACTATCAACCTCAACCCTGAGTCGATTCCTGAATCAACATAGTAAGTTAAGCACCCCCTTTGATAATGTTGATCCTAGTATTTAAATTAGTTTATGTTGTTTTTGACAAAACTATTATGAATGCATGTATTTTCCGTAAAATTTACTATATTGTGCTATCGGTAGATATACCTGTTATTTCATGGAACTTCCTTAATAAATATTGTGAAGGATCGAGATGGCGATCAGAGGGGGGTGAATAATCCCAAATAAAATTCCCCCCAATCAAGATAATCCAAACAAGCCCTCAATCAAAACAATCAAAAGAAGCAAATGAGATGGAGGAAGTTTCCTGCAAGACCGGTATGACCGTGGTGAGATCGGTACCGGGGTCCGGTATGACTGCACGTAGAGCGGTATGATCGGGCTTAAGAACAGCTGAAGAACCAGCACGAACTCCAAAAGCAACTTTTGATGTATCTTTTGATCGGCTGGACAAAAACTCACGAAACTTGGTAGATGTCTTCCTAAGAATGTGAGAAACTTATTCCAACCTTCAATTGCAAGGTTTGACATCAAAATTCTACCTTTTTCACTTTTAAATAAGAACACACCAAGTTTGAGCAAAACTCAAGAACTCGATCTTGGACTTGCTAGTGGGGTTTTATGATCAAGATGATCTTAGATAACCTCTCACACATCACAGCAGGCAAGAACACAAGTCCAAAACCCCACAAACGCGATCTAGAAGAATGATTCGCTCAAGAACATAAGATCGGTTTCTTACAAGAAAAAAGTATTGATTGCCTAGATGATTGGGATATGATCTGAAGAAGATTCATCCATCAATTAACATCCTCGGCACAAGAAGCAAAAGCATGTAGAAGGAGGGGAGGCAAATCCAAATTGCGTAAATGTAAATTGCAAGAATGTAAATTACGGAATGTAAAGACTGAATTTAAGGTATAATGTAAATGCGGAAAGTAAATTCAGAATTGAGAAAATTAGATTTTCATTTCTGGAAGGGAGGTTTACAAAGACATAAAACTAAGTGGGCAAAGCTCAAAGGAGCATCAAAACCTCTAAAACTGTAAGGACCCGAATCCACTGTGTTTACCGCACTAGTCCCAGGATCAACGCTAGTGCACACATCTCAACATCGGTACATATCATATCATACTCAACGATAATAGAATATTATGATCTTATGACCGACTTACATTATTAAGCCACGCAGGGCAAAACTGGAAATATAAGCTAAGAATTAAGCAGCGGAAAGTAGGAAACGTCGATAGCTCATCAGTTCACCACAGACAACCGACAAGGCTCGGACCCTAATGACTCGCGTCCTCTTGGAACTCCTCCTCCAACACAGGTGTAGATTCTTCGACTGTTGATTATTGTTGTTGGCAAGGGTGAGTACTTAAAGCACTCAACAAGTTGTGCACAGAATGCAATTCTATGTATGTAACATCCCAAAAAATGCAATAATATAAAAATTTATATTTTGAATTTGAATATATTTGTTTCTGATTTTTCCTGACATTATTGGAATTTATTCAGAGTTTCCTGGATTTTTGTATTGAATGAAAAATCAAACAACTAGAATTAAAGAATGGATAATGGTAAAAAAAGATAAAATGGTAAAATTAAAAATTTGGAAAAATTACCATGTAACCCTAACCACTCTGGTAAGTCAGTAAAATCAACGTGTAAAAATTTTATGCACAGAAAAGTGGATAAATAAAATTTATGACACCTTTTTTGACTAGAAATAGTACAAGCCAGAATTAATGAAAAATATTCGAAGTTTATCTGGGGCTGTAGAAATTACCATAATACCTTCATATTATAATTTATCTCTGGTAAAAATTTAAGGATTTTATCACGCCATTAAGACCTTATAAAAATTCCAAAATAGAGGCTTTAAAAATCTGGAAATTGTCATGTCAGAACTTTTATAAAATAAATACCCAATATTTTGACTTGAAAATTTTACAGAGACATCATTGACCTAGATATAACCCCTCATAAAAGTTAAAAAAATAAATAATAAGGTTTGAACCCTTAAAGAAATAAAAATCCGAAATGGAAATTTTGGGTGATGTACAGTGTCAGAATTGTTATAATTCAACCATGCGGTATTTTAGTCTCAAATTTTTACGGAATGTTAGAGACTACCAGGAGATGTGGGTAAAAAAGTTTCGCAATTTTTCCACTTGATCTGATGGCCGTTTTAATTCTCACATGGAGCTGTCCAGCTGAAGCTTATCACTTTGACTTGCCTCTTCTCACCGACGTGTGGGCCACCCTTTACCGTAGCGGCTCGCTGGCTAAGCAACGGAAAAAGGCTCGCTCTCACTGTCGGTGGTCCCGGGACCCACCCGTCAGCCCCTGGCCTCACTGCCTCCTCTCTTCTCCCCTCTCGCCCGAGACAAACGCGAAGACTCCCGAGCCCTCACGCTGGCTTCGCCCAGCTTTGCGCCTGCTCCCGCCGACTCGGTGCACGTCGCCTCTGCTTGATCCCTGCCACGCCTGACCTTGGTCCTCGTGAGCCATACCTTGACCAGCCCGCGTCAATTCCTTGCCGGAGAGACCTCGCGCCAACTCGTCGCCAGGAACAAACCGAGCCGCAACTCCCGCGTTGTGTTCAAACCCTGTGAACTCATCCTTTTCTGGCTATAAATAGCACCTGGGCATCACATTGAGCTCCCCTTCTCCTTAGTCACTCCCAGAACCAAACGAACAAGCCTGAAGTCCTCCATTCTTCGCCATTTTTGGCTGGAACCCGAAAAGAGGGGAAAAATCAAATTGAGCTCAACCGTGAGTATTTTTGCCAAATTGATTGCTTTTAAAGCTTCCTCATGAACTAGTGAACTCATCCCATTCGTTCATTTCTATCCTTCTTGCCTGCAGCACCGCCGCGCCCTTTGCTTTTCTTCCCCACGGCCGATGCGCGGTGGCGTGCTCCCTCGGCCAAGCCCCGGCCCAACCGACTGGCAAAATGGGATGCTCTGGCCATGCTGATGCCTAAACTACTACCGATTCGGCCGGGGAAGCGCTGTTTTTCTTCTCCGGCGAGCTTCTCCTCCCTCTGCCGCATGCCGCCGGTGATAGCCCGCTCCAGCCGTCCCCGCCGGTGAGAGACCCCACCCACAGGTGCGCCAAGACCCCGGTGCTCGCCATGTGCCCTATTCGGCGGACCCCGCGGAGTTCCATCCGCCGCGCCCTAGATCATCCCCTGCTCTGTCTCACTGGACCGCGGGCCCCCTCGGTCAGCCAGTCAAGAGGAATTCAGTGCAGCGGTAAAAGACGCTTTCCAACTTTGAAAACGTATTCTCGAATTTCAGTTTTATTTCCAGAAAACCGAGCCAATTCAAATGCTTGTAGATTTTGCATTATAGCTCCAATTTGGGTGAAATCAATTTCTATATTCATGTAAAATCAAGTAGTTTCAGAATATGCAAAAACATTTTGAAAATGTTCACTGGATAAATTTGAAATTCAAATTTAAAGAAAAGGCTAAAGGAAGTACTACATATTAAAATGATGTAAACAAACTTAGGGTTGAATGAAACTAATTTTAGTGAGATCCTTATACTTACAGGAGTTCAAATATATATAAATATTTGAATTTCATTATTGTTTGAACTGCTTTCAATTAAAGATTGTATTCAATGCACTAGAAATTCAAATAAGCATATCTTGTAATAAAAGGAATAAGAAATAAATAAATTTTATTTATAAACATTAGTATGATAGTGGGATACCTGAGTTTACCAAAATATATAAAATGTGAACTTGATTTGAATTATCTTGAAAAGTATGAAATAAGCTAAATGTAAAATGTATATACATATATGTATAGAAAGTCGAATAGTTAAAACTTGGGTCAGATGAATTCAAATGATCGCCAAACCAATTTTGCTATATCCCAGGCATTGCAAGGATTCCAGATACATAATAATATTTAAAGTTTACTATATAAAACAGTAAATGATTAATAGTCAAAGTGTTAATACTTGCATGATATAAATAGCTATAACTTTCACAAATAAACTCTGAATTTGATGAAACCAAATCCTATAGCCTTGAAAAATAGTACTATTACTGTTTATACAAAAATACCTTATGTTTGTGCAAGGATGAAATAAAATAATGTTAGACCCTAATGATCGCTTATAGGAAAAACATTTCGGATAAAAACCAATTGTCGTGAAACCAACTTTAAAATACTATTAGAGTCATACCCTATTAATGCGTGAAAAATGAGTAGATTATCCTAGACGGTGTAGTCGCAAACTTGTATCAAAAATTGAATCCTTATCGTGTAGTTATATGATCGCTCAAGCTTTTTCATCAACCCGTAGAACCTCTCGTCTAAATGCAAATATTATGAAAATTAGTTTAGAAATGATATTTAGGATATGGTCTACCATATTCTAGAAAAATATTTTATTTACCACTTTCGTTTCAATTAAATTTTGCTAGTCAAATAACCTTAAAAATTATAGTTGTCGTAACCTTTAATATTACATAAGCTTTTTCAGCTATGAACATAGTGTCTCGTCTAAACACCAAAATGTATGAATTCAGCCTAGATATGTTCTTCAAAGTATATGCTATCAAGTTCCGAAGAAATAACCTTATTTCATTATGTTTTGCATAAAAACTTTAACAGTCGAATAACCCTTAGTTTTATGTTTAGTGAACTTTACCGTAATCGGAATAAGTGAACCTTGTAATAAGGAATTTATAATTAATATATTTGTATCACCAGAATCTTCTCAAAACCCATAAATAAATCTAATTAGCTAGCTTATCAATTATAACTTATTTAAAACCCCTCGTATGCAAATCACTTAAGGCTAAGTGCTATTAGCGTAACCTTAACTAGTGTTTTAATTCTTCTAATCTAAATAATTTTAGCATCTATAATTCAAAATCGCAAATACTAAAATTCATAATTTTAGCCTCTTGAATTCGTAATTCAAGGTTAGGTAATCTTTAAAAGAAACCTTGTTTTGTTTGTCATAAAGCCATCAAGTTTAAGAATAAAGTAATTACTTAAATAATTCAAACTCTAAAGCGTTCCTGTTTTCTGTAATGAATCTTTATTTGAGTTTTTGTCTGTTTTCTTTTTGCCCTTATTGAAGTTTATTATTTGCTATATTTTCCGATCGATCGATGTGTAGAATCCGACGTCCCTTGCCTCCGTCAGCTGTGATCGCGTCTTCGTCGTAAGCGATATATAGGCAAGCACCCTCCTTTGACCATCTTGATCCCAGAATTTAAATTGCATTGTTTATTAAAATGTTTCATGCATACGTTTACTTTCTGTAAACTGCTATTTTGTGGTACTGGTAGTTATACCTGTTGTCTCATGAAACTTCCTTGATAAGTATGAATATGTGAACCTTGATAACCATAGATTAAGCTTAGACAATTACTTAATGTCATCATGGGTATATGCGATTACTTTTATCCATGCTTAGCCATGCTTTTAGAATAAATGATGATGATGATGATCAGATCAAAATGTGTTTCTTGAGAAATGGAAAATGTTGTAATTGTAGCTATTGGTTATGGGTATTTTGATTAAAAACCCAAAAATAAAACTATGGTTTTGATGCGGGCGATTATTGGCAATAGCCGGAGGTGCAGAGGATTTGCACGTAGTGTAGGGTGGAGTATCGCCCGTGTCAACTTAAGGACCGAACTCAGTGTTGTATGATCCAAGATAATCCGTACAACCACAAGTATTGTTATGGGGCTTCCTTAAACCAATTAAGTTATCTAGTTTAACTTTGCACATTGGTAGGCTGAAGTAGTACGGGCTCTTCTTTCGAGGTTTGCTCTACGGGGTGCCCACACCGAGGTGTTGGGAACAACACTTACCAATATAACGGTGTACGCCACGTCTATGGGAAGTTCCAACATTCCTATGCTCTGAGTTCTTCTAGCATAGCGTGGGTTTTATCGTCCCGGTGCTGGTGCAAAGTTAAATTAGATAATGTAAAGGTTTTCATCATGAACATTCTGGCCACACGCCTAAGGTGCGTGAAACATGCGGAAAAAAGAAAAGGTCATGACTTGTGGGTAAAGTTGTACACCTCTGCAGAGTGAAAATCTAATCGATTAGCTGTCCCCTCGGTCATGGGAAACTTGGTGAACTTGCACTAGTTAAATGTTTAATTTTCTAAAATGGGTTGTGGATTGGAACTTGTTTAGCAGCTTTTGTTTTCATGTCAAAGGATCGACATTGATGGATTCCATTTCTGGATTATTCGATATTCACGATGGGTTGTGAATATTACTTATGCTTTACTTATTTCATATCAGTCAATTATGCTTTTACAAATTCCGTTTGCAAATAACTTGTTTTACAATGTCAATTCGCTTTATGCAAATTAATCGTAGTAGCCTCCTTTGAAATGACTCGCATATATTATAAGCTTTGCTCAAGTCTTGCGAGTACGAAAGTACTCACCCTTGCTTATATGTGGTTTTTAGGTGGATAAGTTAGCGAAGCTTCAAGGTTTCTTTAAATCGCAGTTGCGGGTTTTTCTTCCTCGTGGTCTTTCTAGGATTATGCCTTGTCGATTTACTGCAGTGTTGGATGGGCACACTACAAGACCTTGCTTCTTTAGTCTTTGTATCTCGAGTTGTAAAGTTTTCCTTATGTAATAGCTTCCGCTTAATAATATTTGTTATATGGTTGTGATTCCAATTGGTGTATGTGCGTACTAGCTACTGATCATGGGACTAGTACGGAATGCACATTAGATTTCCATTTTTGCAAGTTTGCGAAAATGGGGGTCGTTACAGTTTAACTATATGTAAGGCTTATTCCAATAGATAGGTTATCATGGCTATTTTGCAATAAGCAGCATTTATGAACAAATACAATAAATAGATTGTAAAGACTGTAAAACAAATAACAATAGTAGATAGATTCAGCATTTCTGAAGTAAACCAAGTTTCCAATCCTAAATCAAATTCCATCTTCCACATGGCATTCCGCCATCCCAACCAAGTTGTCCATTTAATTAAGCTAACCCTTAACTGTAATTCCCGAGCATTGCTCAATACCGCGAGCACGGCTATCCGAATAGTTTCACACTCTGCAGAGGTTATGCACTTTACCCACACGATACAACCAAACACCACCAAGGCGAGTGATTATAACAAAGCCTTTACAATGCGCTGGCTTAACCCGGTACCACCCGCTAAGGTTTCAACACTGGTGGGACTGGTTACCACATCCAGGGCCCCCCTCTTGCGCCATGTGAATTACTCCATAACTCGGGAACTCACACCGACCAAGATAGTACCAAAATTAAGACATTGCAAATTAATCAGCTAGGCTGGCCCATACCAGACATGTGGTTGCATGATTGACTCAGGTCAAAGGCTTGCAAGGTTAAGTCCTTAGAGTGATCAAGGCAAAACTTCCACATACCCTCTGCCCATCGGGCCCACCTTGGCATACTCGCCCCTTGTCACTTGCCCCAATCTAAGTGAATATCACCCAAGTTGATTACCAAGCACCACGTGCCATCAACAATTAAACATCGTTGCGTGACATGACTCGCCACAACAACTCAATCTCATCGTGTGATCCCACATGACACACAAGTTCATAGCATCGTTCTATATTCCATTAGTCAAGATTAATTATCAATGATTGAATCACATGTGATGACGTGGCATGGCTAAGCAACTAATACGGTCTAACCATCCCATGTTGATTATTATTACTAACCAACTATAATGAACCAATCTAGGGTGACAATAGATCATGGCATACAATGACAAGGTAGGGTGTAGATCAAATGGGTATAATAGCTAAGTCCCAATTTAATTTGAAACAATTGTATACTTGAAATAATATGCAATAGGGTAAAACAAATATAGCAATTTTATAAACATGGGTTCAACATGATCAAAGCACAACTTGCCTTGGAATAGGTCCTGATCTTGATCTGGAGCTTGCTCTTGAGTTGTTGGATCTTCCTCTGAAGCGTCGCACAATTCAACGTCTACGCGTACCGAAGGAGAAAAGCAAATAAATACCAAAACAGAGAGCAAATGAACACCAAAAATCAATTAAAATTCACCATTAAATAGATCTCAATTTTACAAATTTTTAGAAATTTGAATCACTCAAATCCGAGTTAAGATGCAAAAGTTATAGCCTTTGGAAGTTTTGAATAAATACTGAAATTACAGAAATTAGATAATCAGAATTAACCGAATTATTTTTAGATTGAAAAACAGATTACTACGTCACACTGACGTCAGCCCTGATCTGAACCAACCCGATGCTGCCACGCGTCCCGGTCATAGACCTGGTCCATGGATCTGATCGAGTCCACCGTGAACTGGGTTTATGGCGCCTCGGCCTCTGCGCTTGACATGCGGCAGCACCCGATTGGTCCATCTCTGTGGCGCAGAATCCACCGCACAGATCGCATCTAACGGATATAGGTCCAAGCTTACGTGGCACGATCTCGATCCTTCGTTGGAGATCCGACGGTCCTTGAAGCTTCAACGCGACGTTGGCGGTGCGGCGGCGCAACTCCACCGGCCTTGGAGAAGACGACCTCGGCGACGGCGTTCTGGCGACAAAACGGCAACGCTGCTTCCCCACACCGATGCGGCACGATGCAGCGGACTCAGATCTGGAACCCGAGCGGCGAAGAACGGCTAGACGACGACACAACGGCACGAAACGGCAGACGTTGCGTGCAACCAACTCCGGCGAGCTTCCAGGCGTGATCTACGGAGACTCTCGCGGAACAGCTCCGATCAAACGCTGCGGCAGACGACGACAATCCTCAAAGAAGCTGCGGCCCCCTTAAATAGCCCTCGACGACCGCGTACGGTGCTAGGAAACCTAACCGACGCGGCGGCGATGTCCTGCTCGGACACGGCGACGGCATCCGAGTCCGCACGGAGACGACACACATCAGCCGTCCGATCACGATCTAACGGTCATGATATTGCGGCTAAGATTTGATTCTAACCGTCCACAATTTCCTTCCAACGGCGAAGATCTGCCCGAGTCCCGAACCGGTACGCCTCATCCTCGATCATCCGATCCGGATCCAACGGTAGGGATTAAACCTTCTAGAAAATGGGCTGAACGGGCCATGCTACTCCGGGCCACACACGAACAGCATATGGGCCAAGCCCAATACTGTTCATACGCTTTTTAAAAGGATTTTCCATTTAAAATAATTACTGAAATTCATTTTATTTGTTTTAGGCAATAAAATAATCAGGAAAATTCCAAGAAAATTCTCAAAAATACTTTGAGATATTTTGAACTCAGATAAAATATTTTTGGCAAAACTTTATTTCAACTTTGCACAAATTTAAATAGTTTTCAATAAAAGGCCAGAACACTTAATTTGCAATTAATTCAAATAAATCCAGAAAAATCCAAATAAATTCCAGAAAAATCATAAAATGCACAAATGACAATAAAATAATATTTAGACGAATTTTGGGATGTTACAAAAACCTTGAAGAGGGGGAAGGCTATCCCTGCCCCTCTATTTATACTACTCTTGATTCACCCTCCACCCTTGGATAAGTTCCTTGTACCCTAAGGATCAGATCAAGGGCTAGGAATGACTCCCACACACAGCCATACATGGGCTAACTCGAAACCAACAAGCATACCGGGTTTTTTTGCACGGTTTACAAAGCACACTAACTAGACCCGCTATCCTATCAACTAGACCGCGATTCGACAGCCCTCCTTGATCCAAGCAGTGTCTAGCTAGCATCTCGTCCGTTCCTTGTCTTCTAGGCTTGCCACGACTCCGTCTCCAATCATCTTCTGGTGATCCTCGACCGTCTCGACCTCCGTCGCACCTTGCTTAGTCCCAATCATCTTTCGCCTCACCATGATCAAGCTTCGACGTCCTGCAACCATCAAAAACAAGGAAACACCTCATATAGCAATGTCCAAAAAGATACGCAATGAATTTCATCAAAAATTACAATTTAAAAATTCATCCTTGCTCATAAGGGCCGGTGCTATCGCCCCGGGCCGGTAGCACCGCCCTACAGCCACACCAGAAAAGGCGCTCTCTGGAATTTTCACACAGGCCAGAGGCCTGGTGCTACCGCCCATGGCCGGTGTTACCGCACCCAGGCCGGTAGCACCGCCCTACAGCCAAACCAGAAAAGACACTCTTTGGAATTTTCACACTGGCTTGAGGCCAGGGCTACTGGCTATGCTAGACTAATGCTACCACCCCCAGGCTACTAGTACTGCAAATGCTGGACACCTTCTCCCAAAAGCTTCAATTAAACTTCAAATCAACCTTAAACTCAAACACCACTTGCTTACACAATATCAATAACTCATCACAAACATTGGTAGACCTCCATATGGTCTTTCATATTGGACTACCAACCTTGATAACCCTAGATTAAGGTTAGACAATACATAATGTCAACATGGGTATACACGATTACTTAGCACATGCTTAGCCATGCTTAAATAATGGAAATAATCAGACATGCTATTCTTTATAATTTGAAAAGGTTGGATATGACTTAAAGGTTGCTGATATTTTGGTTAAAAATAAAAATAAAACTATAGTTTTGACATGGGCGATTATTGGCAATAGCCGGATGTGCATGGGAATTGCACGTAGATAGGGGGAGTTTATCTCCCAGGTCGGATTAATGACTAAACTATTGCGTTATTATCAGGCCAAGGATACAGTACAACCACAAGTGCTGGTATGGGATGGCCTTAACCTATTAAGTTACTTAGGTTTAACTTTGCATATTGGAAGGCTAGAGTAGTACGGGCTTTTCGGGTAGGTTTGCTCGTAGGAGCATCCACACAAAGTTGTGGGTGAAACGCATACCAATACAATGGTGTACATCGTACTATGGGAAGAAGTGTAGACAAAACAGGGATGGACTGTTGAGAGTACAATGATTTTACAAATATCTTTTGCTGCCATAGTATGGGTTTGTCGTCATTGGGCTGGTGCAATGTTAAGCCTAGGTAATGTAATGGTTTTGTGTTATGATCTCTCTATGACATACCAAAGAAAGTGTGCTAATAGCGCTGGACAAAGAGTTGGTCATATCTTGTGGGTAAAGTTGTACACCTCTGCAGAATATAAATTTTTTTGAAAAGCCACGCCCGCGGTCAAGGGCACTTGGTAAAGTCATCACATAGTTAGATATTTTGATATTTTCAAAAAGGAATGATTTGGACATATCTGTTGGAAAGTATTTATTTCAGATTTTATGCTAGGGATTGGCAATGAGATGATGCGATACTCATATTCATAGAGGATTGTGAGTTGTTACTTTATGCTTACATACTTGTTATTTTCATATCTGTCAAACTTGCTTTTATAAATTCTATTTGCAAATTACTATTTTATATTCTTGTTCAGCTTCGCTTTATGCAAAATAACCTGCATAGCCTTTCCATTGACATAGCCTGCATTTTATTATATATTTGTGATACACTACAAGTCTTGCTAAGTACATAAGTACTCAACCTTGCTTAATTTGTTTGTTTAGGTGAAGATAGCAAATCTCTAGACGACACATACTTTGACACAGGTTACGAGAATTATATTGACAAGCTTTTCTAGGGTTTATACCTTATCAGTTGCCTGGGAGTTTGTATAGGCATACCATAAGGCTTTTGAATTTCCGCTGCAATATATTTCGTCTTGTAAGACTTTATTGTAAAAATAGCTTTCACTATTATATGCAATATATTGTGTATGAATGTGCTACCAATGTTATAAATGCGTGTACTAGCCACTAATCATGGGACTAGTATTGAATGCACATAGATCCTATCTTTATTGGTATTTTATGCCAAAAAGGAGGGTTGTCACATTAACTCTTGAATGTGTCCTCACGAAACAATTAGTAAGGATAACCTCTTATTAGCAATACCCGCAAATTAACACATGCGTGCATGCATGGGTACAACTACTTTGAGGTTACCATAGAGCTAAAATATTTAAGGACATTCTCCTACAATACCATGTCTCATCTTCTCCACCCATCTCTACCCTGCCCCCTTCCCTTTTCCCTTCTCACTTCTCTCACCCCTTACTTCCTCTCTAACACAAAAACATAAAATTTTAAATAGGATGATTCAACTTGAAAAATTCAACATTGAAAATTCAACTCGAAAAAATTTTCCAATAAAAAAAATTCAACTCAGGAAATTACAACTCGAAAAATTTGAATCGCACAAAAATTATGAATCTTGAAATTTTCAACTTAGGAAATTTCAATTTGGGGACATTCAACTCAGAAAATTCCATCCTAGTTCTCTCCAACCACCAAATCTACCATCAAAACGACCATAACATTGCTTCACTATAGAGCCAACATATCCAACACTAATCTATAATTTATACTCGTGTCTCGAAGATTCGCCAGAACCATTGGTGTTGACAATCCTCCTCGATCCCCTCGCGTTTCTTGCTCCTTCACACTTCCTGATACTCCCGTAATATGTCCTCCAAGATCCTCGTCACCCCCTGCACATGGTGACATGAATGGATTTTAAATCAATTGTACAGATTGATGGGGAATGAGAAAGATGAAGGAGACATCACCGGGGTCCGCCTAGAGCATGGCCAGTGCAGCACGCTCCAGCACAGCCTAGTGGGCACCATGATGGCCGGTGTGTAGCACCCCAGGATTGCATGATAGTGGCGTAGTTGCTTCTAGAGGCAGCGGCATAGGGCACAGTAGTAAGGGTAGGCAATGTTGTTGTGTTGTAGGGCAGCGGCGGTGGCTGTAGACTGCTTGGTGGATAGGGCATGGAGGCGGTGGTGCTGCACGAATTAGGTGGCGCACAGCTATGCAGTGGGTAGGGTTTGGGTTTTCTCCCTCCCCTATCCCTATTTATGCCAGGCAAGGGCATCAAGACTGACCTAGCCACAGCACGCATGCCGAGGCTGGTTAAACTTGACCCACTCTCTTTTTCCTTTGGGATATTACATTCTTGCCCCCCTAATAGAATTCACCCCGAAAATCCACACTCGCGAACTACATGATAACATAATCAACATGGAATTAAATCACATCACATACCCAAAATGAACAGCTCTGGATACTTCTCACACATGTGAGATTCCAATTGTGAAGTTACTTCTAGCTCAGACTGATATGACCACAACACTATAACGTACTTCAGGGTTCTATATTCAACACCCGCTCCGACTCCCTTAGTATCCGCACTAGCTAAGACTCGAAGGTAAGCTCCCGCTCAATAACCAAAGGCTCTAGGGATACCTCATGATCTAGATCAAGTAAGAACTTCCTAACATGGACACATGAAACACATTGTGCACTCCTCACAAGGCTCAGGAAGTTCCAAACAATAAGCCAACTTCCCGACTCATGCCACAATAGGAATGGCCCAACATATCTCGGACTAAGCTTTCCCCGATTACCAAATAGAATAATACCCTTGGTGGGAGACTTGCTCAAAAGCACCAGATCACCCACCTCAAACTCCAATTCCCGCCTTCTCACATCAGCATAACATTTTCTGTCTACTATGAGCTGCATGGATGTTCTACCTAATATCTGCCATTCGATCAACGGTCTACTGAACTCAATCTGGACCCAGAACTGCCTTTTCCCCTATTGCATCTCAGTATAGGAGTGATCTACACTTCCGCCCATATAGCACTTCATATTGCGCGGTTCAAATGCTGGAGTGGTAACTATTATTGTAGGCAAATTCCATAAGTGCCAAATGATCCTCTCAACTGCCTGTCCATGCCAAAACGCAAGATCTAAGGATATCCTCTAGAGTATGAATGATATGCTCAAACTGGCCATTTATTTGAGGATGAAAAGTGATGCTAAAGTGAAGTAGTGTGCCCAAAGTAGTCTGCAAACTCTCCCAAAACATGGAGAGAAACTTAGCATCTCTATCAAAAAATATAGTCTTGGGCACACCATGCACCTCTCAATTTCCCGCACATAAATAGGAGTTAACTCGCTTGTTGAATTTGTAGTGCGAATGGGAATAAAATGTGTAGAGTTCCTTAGATGGTGCACGCTACCTAAATAGCATCCTTCTCTAACTGAGTATGAGGTAGACCAACCATGAAGTTCATAGATATATAATCATACGGCCATGCAGAAACTTCCAAAAGTTGCGGCAACCCTACTGGACGCTTGTGTTCAGCCTTCACTTAATGAAATATCCCGCAGGAAGCCACATAATGAGCAATATTAACCTTATCCTTTTCCACCAAAAGCTCTTTTTCATATCTCGATACATTTTGGTCTCATTAGGATGAACTATATACATGGTGCGATGAGTTTCTTTCAAGATATCATCCTTGGTTTGGAACTTCTGGGGTACACAAAAGACAGCCCTTAAACCGCAATGTGCCTAACACATCAATGCTAAAATCTCGAGACTTGCCCTCATGAATGCACTTTCTCACCTGCTAAAACAGCCGATCATGTTGTTGTGCCTCTCACATGTTATGGAATTTTCAACTCCAGAATCAATAGGGTTTTAGCTTGCATGGTGACCGCAAAGCAATAAGAGACTCCCATATGTTCAAAATCACTAACGAGGCAATCAATAGTAGGGGGTGTCTCCTTGCGACTAAGAGCATGCACCATTACATTAGCCCCTCCAGGATGATACTGAATTGTAATATCATAATATTTTATCAAATCCATCCACATTCTTTGTCTTACATTCAGATATTTTTGAGTGAAGATGTACTTGAGGCTCTTGTGATCAATGAAAATATCACAAGATTCTCTGTACAAATAATGCCTCCAAATCTTTAGAGTAAAAACCATTGGCTCTAGCTCTAAATTATGAGTGGGATAGTTCTGTTCATGCTTCTTCAACTGTCTCGACGCATAGCAATTACTTTGCTATCTTGCATGAGCACACAGCCAAGACCTACTTGGCATGCGTCAGAATAGACCATGAAGCACTTCCCTGGCTCAGGGAGGGTGAGAATAGGAGCAGTCACTAGCTTCTCCTTCAAAATACAAAAACTGCGCTCACAGTCAGTAGTGCATTGGAATTTCACACCTTTCTAATTGAGAAATCATGTACAAAGTGCCGTAGTAACCAGCCAGTCCAAGGAAACTCCGCACCTCCTTGATATTAGAATGCATCTTCTAGTCCACGACTCTAGAGATTTTGCTTTGATCAACATATATTCTTCCCAATGTATCACATGACCAAGGAAACCCACTTCTGAAATCCAGAGCTCGCATTTCTTTAACATGGCATATAACTGATTCTCCCTCGAAGTATCAAGCACAAGTCTCAAATGACATTCATGGTCTTCCTTTGTCTTGGAGTAAATCATTATGTCGTGAATGAAATCATCAAGATATCTTTGAAGTATATTGTTCATCGTCTCCATAAAAATAGCAAGGGCATAGGTTAGTCTAAAATATGTAACTTTATATTCATAATGCCCATACCTGGTGGAGAATGCTATCTTTTCAATATCATATTACCTCACAAGGATGTGATTATAAACAGACTACAAATCAATTTTATAGAACACCTTTACTCCCTTCAATTGATCAAACAAGTCTTCAATGCGAGGTAACAGATATTTGTTCTTGATGGTCATATGATTAAGAGCATGATAGTCGGCGCACATATGCCAACTCCCATCCTTTCTTCTCTGTGAACAAAAAAGGCGATACCCAAGGTGACACTGCACCGGAACAACCCTTTGGACAACAGATCATCCAATTGCTTTTTAAATTCATCTTGAAAGTGATGAGCCAAACGATAAGGAGACAAGGAGATAGGTCGGGTGTCCGGAGAAAGATCAATCTAGAATTCCACATTTCGCTCAGGTGACATGCCTGAAAGCTTTGCAGGGAACACATCCGTGTAGTCACACATCACTGAAATCTCCCCAATATGGACAGTAGTACTCAACTTCTTCATAATGGCCAATAGAGTACCAGAACTCAAAATTCGATGACTAGGGAATAGACTTGCCAACACAAAGAGAGAGTAGGGTGGTGTGTTGCCCTAAAAGACCAACTCTTCTCCCGACGCGGCCTACAAGGTAACAGTCTTCCAGAAACAACATATCTTTGCCTGGTACTTATGAAACAATCCATGCCCAATATGACATCCAAAGGTGCTAACTGAATAACTGTCAAATTAGCCATGAAATACTCATCTTATATAGCAATGGTGCAACCAGGACAAATAGTGGAGCTCGCAATGAGACCCCCTAGGGAGCTGACTATGACAGACTTAGTAATTTCCTGCATTCCCAACTTTGCCTTTCTAGCAAACTCTATTGTCACAAAAGAATAGAACGCTCTAGAATCGAAAAGAATGATTGCATCACGAGAATCCACAACCAGAGCACATGTCACCATGTCTAGATGGCCAACTAACCCAGAAGACGGTATGGCGTAGACTCCTGGTGGCACCAGGGTAGCGAGAGCCCTAACACTTGCTACGATGGCATAGGAGCTAGTGGTGCAGTAATGATCTAAAGTGAAGCCATCGATAGGGATTGCTAATAGTAACCAATAGGTGGCACCCAAGCTCGATGCTACGGAAGAGCAGGAGTGGCCACCAACATATGGATTGACCCCTGGAAGAAGCAGCTACAGACAACTCATGTGACACCGGCTCCTACTTGATGATGCTATTGGGATTCTCCCAACACATAGGCTCCAAATGCATGGGCCAACCATAGTGATGGCACTCCCCGATCAAAGCACACTCAACTGCATGGTGCCTACCACCGCACTTAAAACAAATCATGCCTTGCCGTGGAATAGGATGGTAAGCTAGAGTCACTGACGAGGAACAAGGGTACTAATGAGGAAGGTGATCGAGACTACTTCGTCTTAGCTGACAATGAGGAACGCTATCCCCTTGAACACTTCTTGCAAGTAGGTCACTGAAATGACCCTCCTCCCTCCCCGAAACTCCTCTTCTGCCTATCGGCAGAAGCTATAGGAAAATCAAAACCACTAGGTTTTGCCTCTCCCTAGTGACCTCCATCTCGACCATTATACCTTTAGCCTACTTGATCATGGTGTTCAAGTCACATGAGATAGTTGCCTCATGACAACCCTAAACTCCTGGTTGAGGCCCTTATGGAATCTCGTGGCCTTCTCATAGTCATCCCTTGCTACGGTTGGCACAAAGTGGACTATATTGTTGAACTCTACTTTATACTCAGCCACATACCTCTTCCCCTGAGTGAGGATGGACAATGTATGCTCCATCTTCTCTAGGAAAGACTCTGGATAGAACTTCCCCCTGAATAGCTCAGTGAAGTCCTCCCAAGTGACCAGAACATTGACAGTGGTCCTAGCAGAAAGCACCCCCTCCTACGAAATACCTGCCTGACCCTTCAGCTAAAAGATCACAAAGTGAGCCCTCTACTGAGTGGTCAATTCTAGAGCTCCAAATTGAGTCTCCATGTAGCGCAGCCAGTCCGTTGCCTAAACTAGTGCGCCTGCCCCATCAAAGTTGTCAAGACGTAGGGACATCCACTCCTGTAGACTCATCCTAGACTTCGCCATAACTAGGGCAATAACAAGACTAGCCCCTAGTGGAACCTCATCTGAAGGTGCTGCTCACGCCTACTAATGAAGCTCCTGTCCTCCCTCTGCAACTCCTATAACAAGGCCACAGACGTGACCTCCACTCCTAACCCAGACTAACCAACAGGAGCAGCCTCCTCTGCTGGCTCCTGGAGTGGTAGTGCATTAAGTGAACCGCTACCCTCTGCAACAGATTCTACATCATCCTATGGTCGATCTACTTAGCCACACCCACGCCCAAGTTCACGACCTTCACCATGACCATGGCCTCCATGGCCACGATGACCACGATCTCTATCCTTTGGTATAGCAGTTTCAGATAAACACATTCACTCATTCAGTTATTCATCATCATAGCATCGTGCATTATCATAACATCATTCATCATCATCAACACAAATATAACATTAAAGCATAATACAATGATTACCCATACCCTTCATACTGTGCACCAGAGTGTATCAAGTTTTTAAATTAATTAACCAACCTATGTCAGGTTTTTAAAGAAATAATACCTAAGCCATGTTTCTAATTTTCTAAGTCAAAATTTTAATTTACTCTAGAGTAATTAACTAATTTCATACACCACAAACATAATGCCTACTCTGATATCAATTGTAACACACCAATACAACATGTGCTCAAGATATTACTGCCACTTACTTTTTTCTCACTTTTACCATAATTTCAACAAGAAACCTAGACAAATATCACCATTACTAAACCATCAATAACAATAAATTGCATAATCATATAAAAAACAATAAGACAATAATAAATCTTGGAACTACGCGTCCAAGCAAGCCCAAGTCTTCGCACTTGGGTACACCCAGATCACATGCATCCAGAGCAATCTTAAGTTTTTAGCAATGGTGATGAACAAGAATAAATAAACGATAAATAAACAACTGGACTTCTTAACAAAGATAACCAATTAAGTTCACATGTGCATTATTGTAATTGTGTGATTCCATCAACTAAATATAGCTAAGCAATATCTTATTCATGAGTGAACACTAAAACCAAATAATTATGGGAGACAAAGTGACTATCTTATTCATGAGTGAACACTAAAACCAAATAATTATGGGAGATGAAGTGACAAGTGACATAATGACATTACTCCCATCCCATGCATGTTGATTTCAATGATTAGCTAAAAATATTAACATAAGTAATGATGAGCCCACAACTCAGCAAGTACATAATAAAACAATAACATCTTTATTTATCACATTTAACTCATTAATCATCAATTATCATTTGTGATGCCATGAAAATCTTTCTACATGCTCGTATACTCATCATATAGCGTATACTGGTATTTTTTAGTGCACACCCGTCGATGTCGCACCCTTTCATATAGTTCATCCCATGGGGGTGCCTACAAAAGTAGATCTTTCATGCTTACACCAAGTAGGTCATACAAACCCAAACAGATCACCACTTTCCATCATGAATGCACATATGCAACATGATATGAGTTATTGACATGTTTCATCATCTCTATTATTCTCATCATCACAACAATCGTTTATTGTAATAAATGAAAGGAATCATGTAAAGCATCGTGATAGCAAGTTTTCAAGAAGAACAATAAGATTTAATTCACGGTTAAAAACCAATAAGATTTAACTATTCATGTCATAATTCTACCATGCACGTGAGGAACAGAATGACGTGCGGTTGAAACCAAACCTATAGTCACACATGCTACAGTAGGTAAAATCATCCCAAAATCACTCCATAACATCATCGCTCATACTCATATCCCTGGACTTAACTTTCTTCTCGCCGGACAATTTACCCTTTGCTGTTCCGATGGTTGGAAAGCCATAACTCCTAAGTCAGGAATCCAAACATAGTAAACAATATATGTTATGTAAACTATAGAAGATTATCTATAAATTTCTAGTTATCCAAATTTTCAATTAATTCATTTAATCCCTCGTTTCCAGCCCCGAAGATCGATATGTGCTTTTACAGGACAATAGATTTCATAATTTTGTAACTATTTTTATATGACTTCAAATATAGCAAACCATAGCATCTCTGGAATCTAGGAAAAATTACCTAGCTTTCTCTAGTTATAGACATAATTTAATTCGACCATTATCTAGACCCAAAGAGCATATTAACACGACTTATCTTAGCAGCGGCAGTTTTTAGACAGCAAGATTTTACGTACCATAACTTCCAAATTGTTTAACCAAATTTTATGTTCTTATGCTCCAATGAAACTTTAGACAATAATATACATTTTTCATAACTTGCACATGTCATGAAACTGACCGTAGATACCCTAAAATTCGACTCAAAAATAGAAACCACTATTGAACGAATACCGATTTTTCCCAAATTCCATCGCGGCGGCGCACTCCAACCACCGCATTACTATCAAAACGACCAACATCGCTTCACTACAGCGCCATTATATCCAACACTAACCAACAATTTATATCGCTTCTCATCACACGATGACATAAGTCGAGAAAAACATTACATCAGACACATACAAAATAACAGATTACAGTATTTGGCCCCGGAGCTAAAATTTTGTGGGCATATTTGCTCCGAGCTTTCTGAACGATGGCCTCGACATCAAGTCCTCCCACCATGCCTTTACACGAGGGTATGAATTGAAAATGGATGCGTACGGAGTAGCCATGAAGTAGAATGTAAACGGGAAATGGCTCAAGTCCGCGAAGCTAATGTTCTCTCCGGCCAAATACTTGTTTTTTGATAGATGTGCTTCATATATCTCAAGCATGTTCTTAAGCTTTCCCAAGCACTCGTCGACGACATTCAGGTTAGTAGCGGTACCATATAAGCCGGGCAATATGAGGCATTCGTACACAATAGGCGAGATGGCCGGGAAGTACTGACGCGCTTCTACCTCCGTCCAGACATCCACCAAAGCAGCTTCTTCGCGGTTACTTCCCCTCAGTAGGTCGATCTCACTTGATCCGTACATGCGCAGCACATATCTTGCGATTGCACGCGACTCTGAGAAATACACAGATCCAACAAGGCAATATATTAGAGATGACGACATATGAATTGCCTTGTGCTTGACATAAACTTGACAAGGCAGCAAGGAAGGAAAACATAGAGTTATCTGTACCCAAAGGAAAACATGAAGCTTAAAACATAGAGTTATCTTTACCCAAAGGAAAACATGAAGTTAAGCTATCTGTACGCAGATAATTAATCAGTGAAACGACTCAACAAAGCAAGCCAACTCTAATTAGTCATCAAACATGGGAGGGTTAACTAAGTAGATTTCACTCACCGAAGAGTAGCAGATCTCCATCCTGGAACGCTGGGACGAGACCGAACGGCTGCACATAAACACTAGATTCAACAACAGAGACGGAAGCGCACACGTGCACGCGCGCACACGTCGAAATTAAGACAGATGCATAGGATCGACGCACGTACGTTTCGGGCGAGGTGCGCGGGGCTCATGGGATCGCCGGCGAGGAAGTCGACGCTCACGAGCTCGTACTCGGCGCCGACCTCCTCCAGGCACAGCAGCACGCGCGCCACCGCGGTGGACGTCGCCGTGCCGAACACCTTCACCGGTGGCATGCTCGACTGTGCCGGAAAAGGGGAAGATGGTGAGTTGTCTAAGCATTTTAGTTGTGGTTAGTCAATAGAACTATTGAACTCAATATCAACTCTACCCAACATGGTTGTGTGCTGGTAAACGGAGCACAGTGAACGAGTGATTTTAGGCTTGACTTGGTCCAACTTCCAAAACTGGACTTTTCCAGGACACGAGGTGGTTTTTCCCCTCAAGAGTACAAAGCAAGCACACACAGAAACTTACACTGTTACACCACACATCGGAGGAGCTACTTTTTCACTACACATGCTGGTAGAAGTACCATCGAGTGACTTTCAAAATTCCGATACTTTTATTTTTTAAATTTTTTTATCTCTTGATACTAACTTAATGAATAGTTTGATACCTTCTAGAATGGTAAAAAGTCTCGGACACTGGAGCATTAAGCCATGGTAGGAGGTACACCTTCTCGTGCTAGGACAAGGCGATGTGGGCATCTTGCCGTCCCGCTGTGCTGTACCGTGCCAGTTTGACTCATCTTCGGCGAGCTCAGGCATGGCCCAATAATGAGTCGTGCCGACTTCGTGCTGTGCTGGCTTAGGCCAGATCCATTTGCACTATTACGACGAGAGGTAAGGAGTCAGAGACACACGGAGCTAAGGCAGTGGATACAAATATTGGGGAAAAAACTAAATTTTATGGGACGTACTAGCGCTTGGACGTTCCCATCATACGCATCAGCGCAACAATACTAAAGAATATGTGCAACCTTTGCAATCAATATATGCAACAAAATGCGAAAAAGAAGTGCAATATCCTAAAAAAATAGATAAACTATAAAAAATTTCACTAAAACTTGGATGAAAACCACAAGTACAAAATTGAGGTACGGTTTTAAATTAGTTTAAGTACCCGAATCAAACAAATTCTAATGTTACAATGTTGCAACATTTGAAAAAACATAATGGCAACATTCAAAGATAATTGTTGCAACAATTTAGGAGGACATCTGCAACAAAAATAAATCAGAGAAGAAACATCAAATCTAACAAGAGTGCAAAAAAACCTGTCGATTTACAACAACAAATCTCGATGTTGCATCGGTTGCTGCTGATTGTTGCCTACATGAAATCAAAATGTTGCAACAAAAATGAAATACTTCTTACAATAATGAGAACGACTTGTACAACAATTTCCAAAAACATATGCAACAACCAACATAAACAACTACAAAAATAAACTACTATAACATTTTGATACTATGGACTGCAACAAAACCAAGCACTACTTACAACAAATGAGAAAGGATGCTACAACAAACTAGATTAGAAGGACTCTAGTAGCAACATTGGCTTCCCCAACAAGACAGCAACAATAGCTGACTCCCCTACAAGATCTAGCGACAACGGCCTTCCCCCAACAAATCTGGCAATGGTGGCTTCTCATGGTAGAGAGAGAACCGCTTGCAGGCCTCCAGAGACGAGGAGAAGGTCATGGGATGGTCCTCAGTCACCAATGTGGCCGCATACTCAACCATGTTGCCACCAGGAGGATGTAGTTTGTAGCAACTGTGTGGGCAAGGAAGGGGTTACTGCTGCAATTGTGGAATGGGGAGTGAGAGATATTTGATTAGGGTAAGAGGAAGAAATGGGAGGAGGAGTTGCAGCCTTGTAGGGGATTGAGGGAGGGGATCATGTAGCTGGAGAAGGCATTAAAGAAATAAGGAGCGATTTCATTTTTTGAGTGCAGAAGAGGAGATTATTTGGGTGGAGGAAGCGTCAGATGCGAGCAAAAAAGTCATCGATTGGTGGGACCATGGGAAGAGAAGACCCTAGAAGAAGTATAGGTGGGCAGTGTGATTAGCGTCAGATTTTTTTACGTATCGAACATCCATGTCGTATCATTACCGAAATTTTATTCATTCTTGAACAGGTTTAGAGTTACTACACACGCTTGAAGCGCTCGAACTGTCTTGTGCTTGTTGTATTATTGAGGCAGTTCTTCTTACTTCACTTCTGCTGCCAAACTTTTCATAATATTTGTCGAAAACTATAAAAAAATTGTTATGAACATGAGTATAGGCCTCGTAAAAATCAAGACAAAATGCTTCACCTATTCCCTCGAAGGCGCCCTGCAAATCAAATAATTTTCTCCGATGATCCAAAATAGTACCAAAATAGTAGAGATGTGGAATAGCTGTAAAATATTTTAATTTTTTTCTCCATTGGTTCAAGAATGGGTTGTAAAACATAATTATATTTGCTTTCTTTGAAAGAATTATCAAAAGTCCAAAAGCCACCCAATGACTAAGGAAGAAGTTGGGTAGTAAACACTTGATAAAATCTTGATTGCATCATTTTTTTTTAATCATGAAAAAGACTGGCAACTTCCCAATCCGTATCATTAACCAATTGCTTACCAAAACTACAATTGAGGAGGATAATGATAATGTGCTCATAGTTCTTGCACCACTCCAGTATAGTATATGTAGAGTTTCATCTAACCTTCATGTCAAGGTTGAATCTTCTTGGTCTCTTATTGTTGGCATTATAGTACTCCGAGAACTGAACGTATTTTACAGTCGAACCTATAACACATTGGATAGCAATGCGTATGTTGTTCAAACTAGGTTTCATTACATTCAAACTTGCCTGCACAATGAGATTAATGATGTGACATATACATCTTTGGTAGAGTACGAAACCTCCATTATAATTATTTAGGTGCTGTGTGAGATGCTCTGTAGCCGTCGTATTAGATGATGCATTGTCAAGAGAGATGATAATAATTCTAATTTCTATTTTAAATTCACTAATAATCTCGAGTGCACGTACGACGATAGCCTTTCTGGTGTGTGCCTCATCGATTGGCCTAAACCCTATAACCCTTTGTTTAGGTTGTAGTCTTCGTCCAAGTAATGTGCGACAACACTAAGATAGACTGCACTTTGGTGGGATAAAATCCATATATCTGAGGTCAAAGCAAAGGAAAAACTAACTCTCGTATAGTTCTCTTTCAACATTGCTAGTTTATATTTGTACATTGCGTATATGTCACGTGTAGTTGTTCTCCTACTAACATGTTATTGTGGGTGTTATTGTGGGCAAAAACTATGTTGGATCATTATTTCAAAACTAAAACTCTCACCCATTCTAAGTGGAAGATCCTCAGTAACTATATACCGTGAAATTTCTTCTCTAGCTACCTCAGCATTGTATAGCCATGTGCTTATCGAACCGTCGATGTCGAAGTTAAGCTGGGTCTAGAAGCCTGCCCTTAGCCTTCATCTGATCAATACCTTCCTCAAGCATGTCTCCACTTGTCGCTTGAGATGACCTATTCCTCCACATGCACATGCAGAAAATTTAGCTTGGCAATATTTACAAATAGCATATGCTACCTCACACTCGTCGTCAATTTCGATAATTCTATCCATATATTGCCAACAATTGTCAATCAAAGATTGGGTCATTATTATTTGGACATAATTGTAATACCAATATTGGGCTGCCGTAGTTATACTTAGCCATGCTTGGAATTATAATAAACTTGGCTTAATGAGATAGGAATCGTGGCGGGTAGCCACTATTGTAAAATTTATTGTGACATGACAGGGTATGCTATTGGTTTTGGTTATACAAAATGATTTTTACATGGATGTGTTCTGGGGGTAGATAAGCTAGGTCACGTCCTAGGTTTGAGGGGAGTAACCTCACCAAGCAAGACGGTGCTAGCGTGCAACAACATAAAGGACTTGTCATGATCTCTTAGTCACACACCAAAGGAATCATGTCATGGCCAATGAAACATCCAATTTTTGGCTCAAATTATTTAATGTGGTTAATTGTGCATTTTATGAATTTTTGTGATTTTTAGAATTTTTTGGAATTTTATTTATTATTTTTGAATTATGCCTATTTCTAATAATATTTAATTATTCAAAAAATTTAAATAATTTTTTGAAAAAAATTATTTGAGTTATAAATGTCTCCAAATAGTTTTAGGAATTTTTCTAGCATTTTATTATATTTTTACTATTTTATTTGAATTAGTTTATCTACTAGAATTATTTTAAATATAAAAGCTTTTGAAAAATCTAGTGAATAGTATCAGGCCGAAACCCTATTTGGGCCCAACCCTGTCCTTGCTACGTTGGCCCAGTCCGGTCCAATTCGCTTAGCCCAATCTGTCGCAACCCTGATGCTGTCTGGCTGTTGGATCATATTTGTGTGCGACCCGGATTGCTTCGCATCTGAGTGCATTGAGTTCGTTGATCATGAACGCATCAACGTGTGGGTCATCGTCTTTGTGAGTCCATCCTAGACTCTACTCCATGATCATGGCATACTCGGTATTCGTGTCGACCAAGCCAGGGATGCTTGAGCCTTTATTAGGTGCGTAACGGGATCGCCAGAACTCAAGGAGCCAAAGCCCCAAGCTGATTTGCTGATTTATGGTGCGGTTTCATCGGGATTTGAAGAAGTTCGTCAGCACCACCGCAAGGAACTTACCATCAATTCGTCGTCATCAGTGCATCTCAAAGCTTCGTTCCGGTATCAAAAGCTTCGTAATCATCGGGCGCATCTCGAGAGTGCATTGATTTGATCGAAATTCGGCCGGAGTACCGTCACCCATGGAACCCTAATCTGTCGAAGCTTGCGATTGTCGTCATGTCGGGACCCGGATTTGCAAATCCGAAACCCTCTGTGTATACTGCACTAGTCCAGGATCACGCTAGTGCACACAGTGGAAACATAGATGAAATACCATTCCATACAACGAATTAACTAAGAAGAAGCAAATTATTATTAAATAAAGCAAACGACCTTATGGTTAATGTTTACACCATTATGCCTTAAGGGCTTAAGAAACAAATACTATTGCAGCGGAAAAGATAACTTGAGCCATTCGACATGCCACAGGCAATCGTCTAGGGAACGCCTTCCTAATCCACGTAGTCTTCATAGAATTCCTCCTCATGATATTCATTATCTCCTTCAGCAACTGATCAACAATGGCATAAAGCCGTGAGTACAAAGGTACTCAGCAAGCCGTAGGGAATTGATGCAATATATTTATGCACGGCTTGACAAGGATGGCTATATAGTTCTTTTGCAGAAAGCAATAACTTGAATTGAAATACAATAAATAGATTGAAAGCATATTTATGAAAAGATAAATAAATAGCGATAGATCAATGATAGACAACAAAACAACAGTGAACTCCCGTTCACATCCCAACAATTCCACATTCCACATTTTATGAAACACTCTATACCCGTGTGAAATTCCGGGCTTTGTCCATGACCATGACGCGCTATTCGAATAGTTTTACACTCTGCAGAGGTTGTACAACTTTACCCACAAGACATGAACATCTCTTTGTGCAATCGATCTTAACACACTTCCTTTGGTGTGTCGCAGAGATATCATGACAAAGCCTTTACAATGCACTGTCTAAACTCGGTACTGCCCGCTAAGGTTTCGCCCTTTAGGGCCCCCTCTTGCGCCTTGCGAATCTACCCGTCCATCCCGGAACCCACACCACCAACTGGCAGTACTCAAGGCTAGACATTGCAAATTAATCAGCTAGGTCTGTCCCATTCCAGACATGTGGTAGTACGGTTAGACCCAGTTCAATGGCGCACAAGATTAAGTCCTTAAGTTGTCTCAGGCAAGACATCCACATCCCAATGTGCTAGAAAGCACCCCCTTTACTTCACAATCACTTGCCCGAGGGAAAACAATTCGTTCAACCAAGACCAATGGCAAACCCTGCCATGGTACAACAAATTTTACAACAGTAGCTAACGGCCACGATTCAATATCTCATTAAGTCAATATTAACATTATTCAACATGTGACATGAACCCCAACGTATATATAAGCATGTCTAAGCATAGCTACGATAACCCAATGTTGGTATAATGATTATGTCCAACTATTAATGTCCCAACCTAGGTTTAACAATGGATACATGGCATAATCAAGGTGGCATAATATCAACTAGGTATACATCTACTCCCAATAAATAAACATTGATACGTAAATAGCATGCAAGTGTATAAAATAAATTACTTTGCAAACATAGGATCAATATGATCAAAGGTTACGACTTGCCTTGCTGATCTAGTGCTGAATCTTGGTCTTCGAAGTCTTCGTTCGCTCCCTCGGAATTAGCGTCTACCGGAAAAGAAGCAACGAAACCAAATATATACAAAACAGAGACTCAAACAAGCTCAAAACTGAAAATAAATGGCTCTGGAAGATAGATCTTGATTTTAGAAAAATTTAGAAACTTGAATCGCCTCAATCGGAGTTCGTATGAGCGAGAATGGGCCTCCGAAAGATTAAATTCAGAGAAAATACGAAAATCGAAAATCGAATTTCGGATTTATTTTTATCTTGAAAAGGATTTATTGCGCAACGCCGACATCAGCGGGTTCACGGTGGACTCGGTCCACGGCGCGGCTCGATCCACCGCGCGCCGGCGCGACGATCGACGTGGCAGCTGACGCGGTACTGACGCAGTGGCCGATGCAAGCGCCACGCGCACGATCTGGAGAGGGAGCGATCGACGGCCGAGAGTGGGCGCGGCCGGAGGTGACGCGGCACGATCCGGTGCGTCCGTAGAAGATCGGACGGCGGAGCGCAGTCGCTGGAGGTCGACGGCGAGGCGGGCGGCGCGGCTTACCGGAGGCGAGGAAGAAGACGAGGCCCGCGGCGAAAGGTGGCCGGATCGGGCGCGAAGCAAGGTGGAGCGGGGAGGGGGCGACGTGGGGAACTCGGGGAGACCAACGGCGACGGCGGAGGAGCACCGGCGGCGAAGAAAAAGACGGCGGAAGGCTTGGATGAGGCGGCGGACTCGCGAGCTCGTGCGAGCGGCACGGCGGCTTCAGCGGCGGGAGGTAGGGCAAAAGGGCGGCGCGAGGAGGCGATCCTCGGGGTGTCTTGGCTGGCTTTATAGCCCTCGGGGCGTGCCCGATCGCGGAAGGAAAGGCCGAGGCGTCTGTGGCAGGACTCGAGCGGCGGTGGCGGCTAGGGTTTCAGCGCAAGACGGCCACCGGGCCGAGGCGAGAGGCGGCGGAGGAGAGGAAGGAGCGAGCGGGCGAGAAACGGCGGCGGCGGAAAGCAAGCGGGCGGAGAGGATTCGCCCGAGTGGGTTTTCAGAAATTTAAAACATTTTCGATTTTAGAAATTACCAGAAATTCCAATAAATGCATATAAATTCAAATAAATATCAAATAAATTCAGAAAAATCCCCAAAAATACAGAAAAAATCATTGGAGCACAAGGAACCCCACAAAAACTGAAATTCTTGATTTTGATGAATAGTTTGATCAAATTAAATCCTTTCATTTATGGAAAATTCAAATTAAGCTAGAGTTAGTTCAAGAAAATGCAGATGGTTTATTTTTGAATTCAAACATTCCAAAACTTCAAATTTTGGGATGTTACACGTCACCATCATTCGGAGCTGCCAAGAAGGAAATTGAGCATGTCACCAGAAGTGTCTCGCTAAGATCTACCTGAAGGTGACCCTCTTCACCACCGCTAGTGATCATAGGGCTTCATGTGCTACTGGCTTACGTGGCATGCTCCATCCATTGACGTGTGGAATCTATGTGGCTGCCATGTCACGGGTTTCGCTGATGTGTTCGCCTGCATGTCAGCTCGATCAGCAGTTGCGTTGTAACATCCCAAATTTTGCTTTTATTGGATTTATTATGCTTCTCTCTTATTAATGAATTTTTTGGGATTTTATTGATTTATTTGGAAATTATTGCATTAATCCTTTTGCTATATTTTATGTATTCAGTGAAAATTATTAATGATATCTTGTTGGAAATATTTTATTTGGGTTCCGAATGTCTTAAAGTATTTTCTGAAAATTTTTCGGATTTTTTCCGAGTATTTTTGCTATTTATTTGGGCTTTGTTTAATTGTCTGAATTACTTTATTTCAAAAACGATTTATAAATCAATGTGAATAGTGCTGAGCCACAGCCCAGTAGGCCGGCCCGTTTTCTCCCTGCCTCAGCCCAGTTCGCCAGCCCGCGTCAGCCCGTGCAGCTCACTCCGCGAAACCCTAAATGTGCACTGTTGGGTTTTGATCCAACGGCTGCGAGTGCGCCACATCGCCGTTCGTTGCGGGTTATCCGATCGAATCTATGTGGATGCTCTGGATTGCACCACATCGGCTTCATCCGAATCCGCCGTGCCGCCGTATCCCGCAATCCTCGAAATCCGTTTCCACCCCGTTTGGCGCTCGTCGAGGCCCCTATTTAATGCGCCGTCGCCACCCCTGTGTCGCGCACGTCGAGACAAACCCTTAGCCCCATCGCTCGCATCCTGAACCGCCACCTGTTGCCCGTGCGAGCTCGCTGTTGTTCCAGAAGAAGATACCACCGTTTTCGCTCGGGACGTCGTCGTCGGTCTGCTTCCGCCGTCGCCAAGGCCACCGGTGGATTGCTCTCGTCAATCCACGCCGATCTCATCTGGAAATGTCGTCGGAGAAGCTCTCTAGCATCGTGGCCGTTGTCTTCGTCTCCATCTCCGGTAAGCAGCCCCGCCGTTCCGCCATTGTTCCTCGCCGTCAGCCTCGTTCGTCCGATCTTCTGCGATCGATCGTGATTGCGCCGCGCGTTCGCATCCATTGCTTCAGCTCGGGTGAATCTTGTCCGTCGGATCTGTGATGAACGGATGAGATTTTACCACGTGGCCATGTGCTCTACAAGCGTTGCCGTTGGATCGTGATCGCAAGGCAGTGATTGATCCACGTGTGGTGTAGCACCGAAGCCGCCCGATCGGGTCCGTGCGGACCAGATCGCACCGGTGCCGTGGCCAGTCACGTGCCGCCGTGTGGCATGCGCGATGCCCGAAGCATCATGGACCATGTCCATCGCGCACGCATTTTGTGCCATGGACCGGGTCTATACACCCGCGACACGTGTTGGGTCATCGTGCTGCCGCGTGTCCGCTAACGTCATTGTGACGTCATATATCGATTTTTCCAAAGAAAAATAATTAACTGAAAATCATATTCAGTGCTGACGTCAGCATGACATCATAAATGCTATTTTCCAGTGTAAAAGTAATTTGGTTAATTCAATTTATCTATTTTTCAGATTTATCTTTTATTTTAAACTTTAAATAGCTATATCTTTTGCATTTGAACTCCGATTGAGGTGATTTTAGTTTATAAAATTTTTTAAAATCATGATCTATTTAATGGTGAATTTTATTTAATTTTTGGAGTTGATATTGTTCTCTGTACTTGCAATTTATTGCTTTCTCGCTTGTTACGCATAGACGTCGAGTTGCCCGGTGAGTTTGTGATTGAGGAGGCAGCACCCGAGAAAGGTCCAGAGCAGGAGTCAGAGTTGTTTGAAGGAAAGTTGTGCTTTGATCATCTTGAACCTATGCTTTAAATATTATATTGTTTCAAAGTATTGCATATTAATTCAAGTATTGTTGTTTCAAGTATGTTGGGATTAGTTATTGTCCACTTTGAGTTACATCCACCTTGTCATGTTCTATGTCGTATCTCATTTGTCACCCTAGAATGGTTTAATATTAATAGGTAGCTATATTTGCCAATGTGGTTAGTTAGAACGTAAGTAGAATGCTTAGCTGTGCAACGAGTCATCATTTTATGTAAAAATGGTTAATCTTGCTTAATAATTATGGAACATATTTATTGACTTGTGTGTCGGGTGTTGTCACACAATGTTGTTGTTGTTGATGGCACGTGGTGCATGGAAAATCAACCGGGGTGGTAAAATGATTTAGACTAAGGCAAGTGCATGTGTTTGTGGTGGGCCAATGTGGCAATTGGAAGGTAGCATTGCTTTTTATGATAATGGTTGGTTCATGGTTATGATGATTTTTAGTTAGTCTTGCCTTGTTCAATTAAGGACTTAACCTTGCAAAAATTTGAACTGAGCCATTCATACAACCACATGCCTGTTATGGGATAGACCTAGCTGATTAAATTGTTATGTCTAGACTTTGGTACTATCTTGGAAGTGTGGGTTCCGGGTGTACGGGTAGACTCACATGGCGCAAGAGGGGTGTCGACTTTTGTAGTCGGCAATGAAATTATGGGGCAGGCGCTAGATCTCAAACTCGAAGGTCACACAAGACAAGGGATTAGATAGGTTCAGGCCCTCAGCGATGGAGGTAATACCCTAATCCTGTGTGCTGTGATTATACGGATCTCTTGGATCTAAGATTGCTCAAAGCGCAATGTGCTCTGGGCGATATGAGGTGTGCTGTGCTCTATGGCTTGATGCCTATGTTGATGCCCTCCCTCTCCCTTATATACTGGGGGTGGTGCGGCTTACAGAATCGTGATCGGTTAGGAGATCCTGATCGGTTTACAAGATTCTAGTCGATTATAGGATAGAGCTTACATCTTTACCTTCCTTATAAACGACTCGGACTACAACAATATCTTTTACATATAAATATATGCTCAACTATCTATGGGATGTACCCCCTGGCGCACGGCAACAGGGCCTGGTGCGGGGTATATCATCCTGGGCCTTCCTCTTGGACTTATTCTCCGGACGTCTCCGGGCCGATCGTGAGGGTATCTGGATCCTTATATTCCACAGTAGCCCTCGAGTGATTCATGATCCAGTTGCTATGCTTCTGGCTAAGTCCCAACTTACATTATTGTTTTGAGCTTGCTATATAATCCGCCTACTGGTTTCTTAATGGACTTGAAGGCTTCTTCTTGCGGCGAGTGGATTATGAAGGACTCGAATATAACCCTTGATACTTGCTTCAACTGAGTATATCCTTCTGTCGAACGAATTTTATCATGAGCGGCCTCGCGGACGCGACCCGTATTTCGGATGCGAATTGAATTCTTCTTCCCGCCCAAAGCGAAACTCTTAATATCTTTTTTCTTCGTGATTAACCACCGGACAGTCTTCAAGGTCATCCTGATTTTTCGTGTCAACTCGTTTACTGAAAAACTTTTTGGCTTCTGAAATTACATTAACGCCGAATCCCTTCGGCTCCTGGTGCATTTAATCTGTCCTCACCACATCGGCTATAAAAGGCGAACCAGCAATGCAGAATTCATATTTTCCCGCTTAGCTCTGTATCTTTCTGTTTCACATTTCCATTTTCTTCATGCCGCGGAGAAGGAGAAGGAATATCAGGCGCGTCCAGGATCCCCGGCTCGCCGAAGAATGGGCACTTTTTGCGGCCGCCGTGGCTGAAATGATGGAGGATGCCACCGTCGCTGCTGACCGCGTCGCCGTCGACACTTTCCTCGAGATTTTTCATGCCCTTTACAGGGCCAGGGAAGCCCTCGTGGAAGCGTTGGGCCGCGTGCGTCGGGGTGAAGTGTAGGCCCCTCCTCCTGTAAAAAATATCTCCCAGGCGTAATGCCTGGGCGATTTATATAAATAAAGAAATACCTTTTCAAAGCATTCTTGATGAATGATGTTTGTCATAACTTGGATCCTGCTTGGGATGTTTCGAAGCTTTCATGGTCCTTCGATCGAATGATATCCGCTTCCATTTGTCGCAAAGCGTATCTTAGGCTTGTCGCATAGCGCATTGTTCGAAGACCGGCGCAACCCTTGGCCAAGCGATACTCAGATCCGACTGGCGCAACATACACCTTAGGTCCAACTTAGGACATATTAGGTCTTTGCACGGCTCGAGAACGGGTGATACTCATACCCGACTAACATCAGATGCAACTCAGGCTCTCTTGGAGCGTATCGGGATTTATACGGCTCTTGACCGAGTGGTTCCCATATCCGACTGATGGCGGATACAGCTTAGGCTCTCCTGGATCGTACCAGATTTTTCTTGGCTCATGGCCATGCGATACCAATATCTGACTGGTGCTGGATATGGCTTTAGCCCTCTTGGAGCGTATCAGGGTTTACGTGGCTTTTGGCCGAGTGGTACCCATATCCGATTGGCGTAGGATATAGCTTCGGCTCAACTCGGAGCATACCTAATTTTTCTTGGCTCATGGCCGAGTGATACCTGTATCCGACTGGTGTAGGACACAACTCTGGTCCAACTTGAGACATATCAAGGTTTTATCCGAATGGTATCCGTACTCGTTTATTACGACGCACAGCTTTTCGACCCTCTTGGGGCATGCCATTGGACTTACGCCCGTTTGGGCTCAACCCGCGATATATGATTCCGACATGCGGTAACCACCTAGCGACCCATCGTGGGGCATATCGCGACCCTCTTGGAGCATAGCAGGGTTTACGTGGCTTTTGGCCGAGTGGTACCCATATCCGACTGGCGTAGGATATAGCTTCGGCTCAACTCGGAGCATACCTAATTTTTCTTGGCTCATGGCCGAGTGATACCTGTATCCGACTGGTGTAGGACGCAGCTCTGGTCCAACTTGGGACATATCAAGGTTTTATCCGAATGGTATCCGTACTCGTTTATTACGACGCACAGCTTTTCGACCCTCTTGGGGCATGCCATTGGACTTACGCCCGTTTGGGCTCAACCCGTGATACATGATTCCGACATGCGGTAACCACCTTGCGACCCATCGTGGGGCATATCGCGAGAAGATATATATTTTTTATCTAGGTTGAAGGACACCCACGTCCCGCTTAGCACGGTAAGTGGGAAAAACATCCCATCGTGGGGAGTGACGTGTCCCAAACATGACTTGGTCAAGCCGCGCCTGCCTCCGTGAGTCAGAATGTCAGGCCTGCAAATCATTTATGAGGAATTCAAAAGGGCGAGACGTTTCGCAATCTTTTTTCCCACCGGTTCAGCGAAAACCTAACTTTTCCCTTCCTTTAAAGGTTAAACCAGGCGCCGCCCGACGGTTCATCCCTTTAGCACGTATTCCTGCTCTCTTCTGCTTCCCTGTTTCTTCGACTTCTCCGTCGTTAGGGTTCTTCGCATTTTTTGCGCCACCGTAGATCTTTCTTTCGAAGATGTCTTCTCCTTCTTCTATGAGATTGAATTGGTGAACTTGAATCTCAATTCAATCCTGCAGATTTCCCTTTTCGTTCATCTCTGTGAAGCCTTCCTAGGCATTAGCCCCCATTTTGATCTCTTTCGCCATTTTTACCTCCTGAAACCTTATCCATCCAAGAGCGACCCCAAGGTCATTGGGAGAGCCAGATTCAAGCTGCGTGAGGGGCTGCAGAAAAATTACTTCCCAATTCCTTTCAAAACCTCCAACAAGGGCTGGCATCATGAGTGGTTCTATTGCGCCAACCCCAATCCTGTCCTTCCTTCCTTTGGCGGGCGCCGTCCTAAGGCATCTTTTTCTTGGATGTCCACCCCCAACTCTGCCGACATGGATCAGGTGCATGACCTTCTGGCTCTGATTGAAAAGCTGAAGGAAGGTGGTCTCACGGGGGTAGGTCTGGCTCTGCACTTTGTTGCTCGCCGGATACAGCCCCTGAAAGAGCGAGTTCATCTGGGATTCGCGTACGAAGGGAAAGATGACCCGACCCGGGAACGGCCCGATGAGCTGTCTAGGGAACAAATATTCGCTCGGGTCGACGAATTCTTCATCCCGAGCGTCGACGTATCCTCTGTAAGATGCCCGAAGTCTTTCACCGCTTCACAACCCCATCCTGAGGTGAGCTACTTTGAGAGATTTTTATCTTTGTCTCTGAGTGTCTTTTAACCTTTAGTCTTCCTTCACAGGATCGTGTTGCCTTCTTCAGTGATGCGCCTCTTCCGGAGATGCCCGTTCACGTGGGTGGTCCTACGAAGCGACGAGCGAGCTCTCCTGCGAGAGATCCTGCTGCCAAAAAGGGAAAAAAGACGGCAATGAAAGACCCCGTGAAGCCCTGGCACCCGGCTGGCGGTCCCAAGATCTGGGACCCTTCGGTGCGAGCCCCAACTCCTTCGGCTTCCCTCCCTCGCAAGCCTGTGGCTCAGCCGAGTCCATCGCCAAAGGACTCAAGCGTTCGAGAGGAGCCCCGGGTGCCGAGTGGTCCCTCTGGGAGCGGCCCGGCTGCTCGGAAAAAGCCTCCGATGAAAATGAGGAAGTCCGACAGGTCGGTTACCCTGTCAACTTTTATTCGACTCGTTCCGATAGCTTTTCTGCCTTGACTGGGCAATCTTTAGTCTTTCTCTGATCATGGTGATTTGCTCTTCCGCTTTTTGTAGTACATCTGGGCCAAAAACATGTCGTTCACCTGTCTCATTCCAATTCAATGGTGTTCGACAGGATCGACCATACAAAGCTTTAAATGGAGACATCTGTAAACTCGCTTGATAACTGTTATTGTAACTGAACTCAGCATAAGGCAAGCACTTGTCCCATGAAGTAGAATATGCTAAAGCACATGCCCTCAGCATATCTTCCAATATCTGGTTAACTCTCTCGGTTTGTCCATCTGTCTGTGGATGGTATGCTGTACTGAAGTTCAAACGAGTCCCCATTGCTTCATGTAGCTTACCCCAAAATCTGGAGGTAAATTGGGTACCTCTGTCCGACACTATCTTCTTCGGTACTCCGTGCAAACAGACAATTCTTGCCATATAAAGTTCTGCTAACCGGTCTCCGGAATAAGTGGTCTTTACCGGTATAAAGTGTGCAACTTTAGTTAAGCGATCCACTATGACCTATATGGAATCATATCCACCTTGAGTTCTGGGCAACCCGGTTATGAAATCCATACCAATTTCTTCCCATTTCCATTCAGGTATCCTTAGGGGTTGTAATAGTCCTGCTGGTCTCTGGTGCATAGCTTTGACTCTTTGGCACATGTCACATAATGCAACATATTCGGCGACTTCCCGTTTCATGCTTGGCCACCAAAACCTTTCTTTTAAATCTTGATACATTTTTGCACTTCCTGGATGAATTGAGTACTTGGAGTCATGGGCCTCCTCCAAAATTAACTGCTTCAAATCCTTTTTGTTTGGCACACAAATGCGCCCTTTAAACCACATAGTACCTTGTTCATCCAGTTTGAAATCCTTTGCCTTACCTGCATCCATCTTGTCCTTAATTCTCTTGATTTTGTCATCATTTTTATGCCCTTCCCTGATCTGATCTTCCAGGGTAGGTTTTACTTCCAAGGTAGCCAAAAATCCTTCTGGTACCACTTCCAATCCTAGCTTCTGGAAATCCTTACACAATTCTGCCTGACTTGTTTCCAACAGCATATTTACACTGTGGTTCTTTCTGCTCAAGGCATCCGCCACCACATTGGCTTTGCCAGGATGGTAATGAATTCCAACATTATAATCTTTGATTAACTCAAGCCATCTTCTTTGCCTCATATTCAGGTCAGCTTGCGTGAAGATATACTTAAGACTTTTATGATCGGTATACACTTCACATCTATTTCCAATGAGATAGTGACGCCATATTTTTAGGGCATGCACTACAGCAGCTAATTCTAAATCATGAGTCGGATAGTTCTCCTCATGTGGCCTCAATTGCCTCGATGCATATGCTATTACCTTTCGATTTTGCATCAATACACATCCCAATCCTTCACGTGATGCATCACAATAGATGTCGAAGCCTTGATGAACGTCAGGTAAAACTAATACAGGTGCTGATGTTAATCGTTTCTTCAACTCCTGAAAACTCTTCTCGCACTCAGGTGTCCATAAGAATTTCTTTTCTTTCTTTAACAATTGCGTAAGGGGTCTCGCAATCGTGGAGAATCCTTCGATGAAACGTCGGTAATATCCCGCCATTCCAAGGAAACTACGGATTTGGGTTACCGTCTTTGGTTGTTCCCAATGTAATAATGTCTCCACTTTCTTTGGATCTACCGCAACTCCTTCTGCAGTAATTATGTGTCCAAGAAATTCAACCTTATTCTTCCAGAAATCACATTTACTAAATTTTGCAAACAACTGTTGTTCCATTAATTTCTCAAGGACTAGCCTTAAATGTTCGGCGTGCTCTTCCTTCGTCTTGGAATAAATAAGGATATCATCAATAAACACGACGACGAACCTATCCAAGTATTCCATGAATACCTTATTCATTAAGTTCATGAAATATGCTGGCGCATTTGTCAAACCAAAAGACATCACTGTAAACTCGTAATGTCCATATCTTGACGAGAATGCAGTCTTCGGAATATCCTCTGATCGGATCTTCAATTGATGGTATCCTGATCGAACAACAATCTTGGAGAAGACTTCTGCTCCCCTCAACTGATCAAAAAGATCGTCGATCCTAGGTAGCGGATACTTATTCTTTATCGTCACATCATTGAGTGCACGATAGTCTATACACATCCTAAAACTCCCGTCCTTCTTCTTGACGAACAAGATAGGTGCTCCCCATGGCGATGAACTAGGTTTTATAAATCCTTTTTCCAGCAGCTCTTCAATTTGCTTCTTCATTTCCACTAATTCCTGTGTGGACACCCTGTAAGGTCTCTTAGCTATTGGAGCTGTCCCAGGAACAAGCTCTATCACGAACTCGATATCTCTATCTGGCGGCATTCCAGGTAAATCTTCCGGGAAAACATCCGGATATTCATTGACTATGGAAACTTCCTCCAAGCTGTCGATCTTCATGTTGTTGACCATTAATTGTCCATCCCGTACTGTTTTTGCTTCAAATTCAACCCTTCTCCCTTCCGGGCTCACTATTGATATAACTCTTTTTCCGCAGTCCAGCACTGCCTTGTGTTTGGTTAACCTATCCATTCCCAGGATAACATCCAGGGTTTGGGTATTCAATATAATTAGGTTCGCTAGGAACTCTATTCCATTAATTATTAGCCTTACCCCATAACATCCTATATTGGATCAGAGTTCTGATCCAGGGATTGGACTATAAGTACACACTTAAGTTCCACAATATCCAAACTATTACGAATGGCAAAATCTTGAGAAACAATTGAATGTGATGCTCCGGAGTCAAATAAAACAGTAGCTGGTGCTGAGTTTACTAGGAACTTACCCAGTACAACGTCCGTGGCGTTCTGGACTTCATCCATTGTAATGTGGTTGACTCGGCCTCGTGCAGTTCCTTGAGATGGAGTTGCCGATGACGCTGCTCCACGGTTCACGTTCGGCGCTGGAGTCCTTGTAGGTGTATTCCCCAGGTTAAATCGGACCGGGGTGACACCTCCCTTCTTTGGGCAGTTGTTGGCGAAGTGCCCCAACTCGTTGCAGTGATAACAACGCCTTCCTGTTGCCTGCGAGGTTCCTCCAGTCTGTACCACAGTTCTGGCTGGAGTCTGGGCATTCTGACCCATTGGACGATTTGCCGGTAGTGGTACCACATCGCGCCTGGCCGTGTACCGGATGAACTGTTGGGTGCCGTCCTCGCCTCACGACCTCGACGACCTCCTTGTTGCGCCTTTCTGCGCTTTCTATTGTCATCCAACTCTCGGCGCTTGTCCTCCAAAATAAGAGCCTTGTTAACTAGCTCTTGAAAGTCAGGGAATGTGTGGGTGATCAGTCCCACCTGCAATCCTGCGTTTAATCCCTTCATAAAGCGGGATTGTCCGGCCTTATCGTAGCTACGTCTTACAGTGCGTAGCGTGCCAACTGGGTAAACTTATTCAGGTAATCGGCCACTGATTGGCCATCCTGCTTGAGGCTCCAAAATTCCTCTTTCTTAAGATCCATGATACCCTCGGGTACATGGTATTGGCGGAAAGCTGAGGTGAATTCCTCCCATGTGATTTCTTGGGGATTCTCATGTGCAAAGACGGAAATTCTCCCACCATTCTGCGGAGGTTCCCTCTAGCTGGTGAGAGGCATAGAGTACCCTCTCATGTCCCATACACTGGGTTATGTGCAGCTTCCTTTCGATTGTCCTTAGCCAATCGTCCGCTTCCATCGGATTGGCGTTCTTAGGAGAAGGTGGGTGGGCGAGTTCGCATAAACTCGACAACCTTGAGTAGGGTGTGGTCCATGGTTACCCCAGTGTTGAACATTCGCAGCACTGATTGGAAATTTCTTTGCATGGTGCGTACCATCGTGTTCATAAGTTGAGTTTGGGCAGCCGAAAGGCTCCCAGATTACGCATATCGACTTGCGGCGGTTGAGGATTGGCTCCTCATTCGGTTGTCACTGATTCACTCCACTTCACTGCTCCAATGTTTCGCGAGTCCTCACCATCTGCTGCAAACTTCGTGGTTAAGAAAAGAAGAAAGCATAGACAAGTAAAAGAACTTATGTGGGGGAAACAGGTGTAACTTAAATTATTTAGCAACTTTATTGATGTAATGTAAGGTAGTATGGTTGTTCACAAGTGCCTAAGGGCAATGCAACACATACGAAACACTCACAACCAAAAACAAGTAAGCAATGTAGGACTCATAGAACGACTCACACCTAATGGTGACTCAAGCAAAGACGCGACTCAAACACTCGAGTCTCGACACTACCCTCGACTAGACTCGATCACTCATCGAGCCAACCCGGCTGCGGCTCCCCCTGAGCATACACCGGTGGGTGCTCTGGCATCGAGGAGAACTGGTCCTGATGACCTACTGCAGCTGGTGCAAATGACCCCAACGACTCTGCTTGGTCCCGGGTCGCTTGCTCTGTCTTGGCGGCTCGTGACCGGTGCCTCTGCTCTGGCTCCTCTGGATCTGGATCGTGCAACTCCAGGACTGGCTCAGGCTCGGGTCCATACAGAGCCATCTCCAACTCCTGGATCTTCTGCATGGAGTGAGCTAAGCCCTCCCGCAGTTGACTCCTTGCCTCCATGACCTCGTCGCAGGTCCTCCGCAGCTCCTGGACCGTCTCGTCCAAGGCGTCCTCCTGGGCGATGACATACCTCGCCAGGTAGGTGATCGTGGCGTCCTCCTCCAAGAGCTCCACCCTGTCAAAGCGATTATCTTGACGCGGGTGGTGACGAAAGACGGTGCCCTCCAATTCTGCGGAGTAGGTGCGGGCAATCTGCCGCGACGCTGCGCGCGCGTCTCTCGGATCCCGCCTCAAAAGAAGTCCTCCTGGTCGTGATGTAAATAGGACAGCTCGCCCTTGTCCTCTCCCGGGCATATACTGTAATCTTGACATCCCAGGCGATATCAAGTCCTGCTCGTACCACTGTGGTCCCCCGATAAAGCGGTCTGTCAAATCCTCCGAGCAGCTGCATCATACGCCATAACTCAGCGGCGTAACCTCCAGTGCGCTCTCCATACGTGTGGATCATCCTCATCTGCCAAAATAGACCTCGTTTAAATTAAACAGAAAATAATAATAAGAATTTAGCATAGGTATGAAGCAAAGGAGAAAAGATAAGTCGAGATTTCATTGATATTCTTGCTCAAGTTGATTAAGTCTTAGAAAATAGTTTTATCCTCCTAGGTACAACTAATCTAGTTTAGGGTCAAGACCTACAGTCAGCCTGCTCTGATACCACCTCTATCGGGACCCGAATCTGCAAATCCGGACCCTCTGTGTATCCCGTGCTAGTCCAGGATCACGCTAGCACACACAGTCTTTACAGGGTTGCACATCACAGACATTCACAGCGATATAAAAAAATAAATAGTGCAACACTTATATAAACTGAGTTGTACGACCTTATGGTCTCCTTACATAAAATCAGCCACGCAGGGCTTACATTATTCAGAGTAAACGAAATAGCAGCGGAACAAAATAAATGTCGTGGAAGCCTTCATCTTGCCACAGGCAATCGACTGGGCTTGCCCCCTAATTGCTCGGATCCTCAATGTACTCCTCCTCCCAGGCTGGTGTAGACTCCTCCACTGATGTTGGTGTTGATAAGCAAGGAGGGGTGAGTACACAAGGCACTCAACAAGTAATGCACGGAATGCAACGCTATTACTATATGCAAAGCTTATTCCAAAGGATTGGCTTAATTGGTTCTTTTGCATCAAACAAGATTTGTAAACCAAGATTTTATTTAGATTAAAGCAAGAAAAGCTTATGATAGTACTAATTTCTTCAAATAGTTTTTCTTCAAGATTCTCGGCACACAAATTCTTAATAGTTCATTTTTAACACCGCACACACCACCCTTTTCACATTTTTATTTATGAAGATCTACCCCTTGGTCAGAATCCCGAGCAATGCTCATTACCACGAGCACGGCTATTCGAATAGTTTTGACACTCTGCAGAGGTTGTACACTTTACCCATAAGATACAGCCGCTCACTACACAGGTGATTGTCCGCAACAAAGCTTTTCAGGAACCCCTACCTTAACCAAAGAACCTCTCCAGATACCTCACTATCACTTCCCTCACACAGAGCCAAGTATAGGCGGAGTCAATCACGCTTGGATGGGCACCAAGCCGTAGCAGTACGCCCCGCATGAGATACACCCCGCACCGCCACCCCGAGGTATCGAGGAAAGATATCGAACCCTAATCAACTAGGTGCATCCCATATCGGACATGTGGTTGTACGGTGACTCGGATCAAAGGCTTGCAAGGTGAAGTCCTTAACTAACCAAGGCAAGACTTCTAGCACTCAACAGTGGCACACAGCCCATTGTGGCACACAGACTCACAACACTCATCAACCCAATGCCACACAGCCCACAGCACACACCTCTTGCCACTTGCCCCAGCCTAAATCATTTCACACCGGCTGATTATTGTGCAACACATGCCAAGAATAACTCAACATCAAGACGGAACCACACAGTCTCTCAGACTCAATCTCATCATGTGGCATCATCACACCACTTTCAAAATACATTCCATATTTCTTTAATCAGTATTATAGCATTTTCCCGAAAGACCACTCATGATTCGTTGCAAGGCTAAGCATCTACTCACGGTCTAGCCTCCTGTGTTGGCACAATATTAACATCCAATTAATATAATCAATCTTAGGGTGACAATGATTTAGGGCATACAATTAATAATTTCAAGGTGGCATAACAAAATGGGTTGATTAACTACATTATCCCAAATTAATTTAAATTCATTTTTAATAAATAAGCATGCATAATTTCAAAGCATAAATTACATTTTAAAATCTGGGATCAAAATGATCAAAGCATCACTTGCCTTCAAAGAGTTGCTGGTCGTGTTCCGAAGCTTAGTCTTGGGCGACGAACTCTTCCTCGAAACCTTCCGGCAAATTTGCGTCTACGCGTACAAACAAAATATGCAATAAATAGCTAATACAGGAGAATAAATGTCCTCAAAATTCAAATAAAATTAATCATTAAATAGGTCACAATTTTATGAATTTTTAGAAATTTGAATCACCTAGATCCGAGTTAAAATGCATAAGTTATAGCCATTTGAAGTTTGAATAAAAATCTGAAAATACAGAAATTATTTATGACGTCAGCATCGCATCATGATGACGTCAGCACAGAAAAGAATTTCAGACAAAATATTTTTGTATATAAAAATATCTATGACGTCAGCGATGACGTCAGCATGACACGTGGCAGCCTCTGGTGCCACCACGTCGCCTCGGTCTATGGGCTCGGCTCTGGTCTACCGTGGACTCGTTCCACCAGAACAACGCATCCACGCGGCAAGATCTGAGCCGTTCATTGAATCAACGGCCAGATCCACGTGCCACACCGCACTGCCTCGATATCTACGCGACACGCGTCGCGCATCCAATGATCGCTCAGATCCAACGGCCAACACCGTGCCGACACTGCGACGCCTCGGTTCATGCAACGACACACGACGTAATCGCGACGGCGCACCCGAAATCGACGGCTGGATTTGGTCTCCGCCCCGGTCAAAACGCCCACGCGTTAGCACGCGATTTGGCGAGGGTACGGTGACATCTCCGCCGCACGTTCAAATCTGAACGGCGCGGATCCTTAGGGCAAAACCAGATCCAATCTCTACCGTTTAGATCTAATCTAACTACCACTGCATACGAGCGCCATCGTTCACCCTAGCGACGCGGCGCAATCTCACGCGTTCACTAACGATCCAACGACTGAGATCTAAACAAGCACCGAAACTAAATCTAATCACCACCATTCAATCTAGATCTAACGGTCAAGATTAACGCTGGGTACGAAAAGGGAGCAGCTACGTGGACGTACCAGAATCGTGCGATGCAGATCGAACGGTCGACGAAGCTCGGTGAAGACGACGGCGACGAGGAAATGAAGGTTGCCGGAGCTGGGGAAGACGACGCAGCCAACGGCTCTACGGGGCTTTTCCGGCGAGAAGAACTGGTCCACTCGATGCGGCTTGCTTCGGTGAACTCGGGATGGGGTCGAAGCACGGCGGAGCGGCTCGGACGACGATGAGAGGAAGCAAAAACAACGGCGGCGAGGAAAAGCAACTACGGCGAGCTACAGCGGGCGATAGAGGGGGTCTCGGCGTGCGTGCAAGGAGTCAAACTGAGCGGCGTTGAGTCCTCTGTAGAACGCGCTCATCAACGCGGCTTAAAGGGCCTCGACGTGCGCGCTACAGGCGACGAAACGAGCGGAAACGGTCGGCGGCATTAGCTCCGGTGATCTCGCGAAGACGACCGACGTGGCGCAATCCTGGACGTCCGCACAGCGAAGATCCGATGGCGCACGCGTTCGGCGACGTGGCGCAACGGCAGCAGCGGAATTCTGATCGGACGGCTCGAGCGCATGGTGACTAGGGTTTTGACGCAGCTGGGCCGGCGGCGCGCACAGTAACGGGCTCGGCCCATTACTATTCATCCGATTTTTAAAACATTTTTGATTAAAAATAAACCAGATAAATAAACAAAGCCAAAATAAATAGCAAAAATACCCAGAAAAATCCAAAAAAAATTCTAGAAAATACTTTGAGACATTTGGAACTCATATAAAATATTTTTAATAAAACTTTGTATAAACTTTTGCATGAATTTATTGAAATTCAAGAGAGGTCAGAAATAAGTAAATCCAATTTAAATTCTAATAAATTCTCAGAAATTCTCAAAAATAAAAAATACTTCAAAATTTAAATTAGAGCAAATTTTAGGGTGTTACAGGGTCGAAGCCCTCGAGGCATCTTGCGTTAAGCTTTAGGAGGCCTTTGAGTCACTGCAGAGTTCGCTTCATCCCGGGGGCGAGAGGCCACTCAGCAGGGACCAGGTCATCTCTCGGCTGAAGGAAGCCCCCGAGACGCTCAAGAATCTCTTGAAGGAAACAACGTCCAATGGTGCTAGCCAAGCTTTGGCGATCACCAAGTCGCTTTATCCCCGAGTGGATCTTGAGGCCATTAAGGAAGGCTTCGCCCGCAACGTAGATGAGGACCGGGCCACCGAGCTCTGGGAGGAGGTCAAGGACACTTCTTTGTCCATTGTCGAAACTTTAGACCTGTGAATTGAATGTATATAAAAGCATTTTCCTGTTCTTGTGCAATTATTTTGGATGTGCATCTTTGCTTGGGTGGTTTCGACATATCGCGCCCGACTAGTCCAGCCCCCAGGCTCTGAGGCATGCTTTGTGACGCATGTCTCAGGGTCTCAAGATCGTAGGGGCGAAGCATTCGGACACCTAGATATCGAAAAGATTATGTAAAGAATAACTTTGAATATTGATTCTTTCATTCATAATGGAACAATTTGATTTACAAAGCTTAGGCGAAGAAACGACGTAGCTATTCTATGTTCCAAGTGTTGCTGACTGCCGCACCGTCTTCTCGCTTGAGCTTGTAAGCCCCAGGGCGTACCACCTCGTCGACGATGTAAGGGCCTTCCCAGCTTGGGGAGAGCTTATGCTCGCATTTCTGATTCTTTCTAAGGACCAGATCTCCTTTGGAGAATGCGCGGCTCCTCACGTTGCGACCGTGATAGCACCGTAGGCCTTGGAGATACTTTGCCGATTGAATTGTTGCGATGTCCCTGGCTTCTTCCAGTCGGTCGAGGTCTTCTAGCCAGCTTTCTTCTGAGGCGACTTCTTCGTAGCTCCGGACCCGTGGGGATCCGAATTCTAACTCGGTGGGGAGGACTGCCTCCGAGCTATATACCAGGAAGAAAGGTGACTGCCCGGTTGCTCTACTGGGGGTGGTTCGCAGCCCCCATAGTACCGAAGGCAATTCTTTCACCCACCGAGTGGCGTATGGCTTTATCCGATCTAAAATCCTTGCCTTTAGGCCCTGTAATACCATGCTGTTGGCATGCTCGACCTGTCCATTGCTCCGGGTTTGCGCTACTGATGCAAAACAGATCTTTATTCCGAGTTCGTCGCACCAGTATTGAAACACGCCGCTCCTGAATTGGGTGCCGTTGTCCGTGATGATTCGGTTTAGGACACCGAATCTAACCACGATTTCATTGAAGAATTCTTTGGCTTTTGCCATCGTTATTGTTGCGACCAGCTTGGCCTCCACCCATTTGGTGAACTTATCAACAGCCACGAAGAGATGGGTGTAACCGCCTTGAGCCTTCTTTAAAGGTCCTACCATGTCAAGCCCCCAGACCGCGAAAGGCCAGGTGATTGGGATGGTTTGTAGTTCTTGTGCCGGTTTGTTTATCTGCCGCGTAAAGAACTGACATCCTTCGCATGTCCGGACGATGTCCTCTGCGTCGGTAACGGCAGTCGGCCAGAAAAATCCTTGGCGATAAGCCTTGCCGGCCAGAGTTGATGATGCCACATGATTCCCACACACTCCCGAGTGGACTTCCTTGAGAAGTTCTCTCCCTTCTCGTTCCGATATGCACCGTCGTAGTACTCCCGAGGAACTCTTGCGATAGAGTTCTTCCTTGATCACCACATAGCTCTTGCTTCGGCGCATCACTCGTTCGGTTTGTACTCGGTCTTCGGGTAACTCATCCTTCGTCAAATAGTCCAGATACGGGGCTGTCCAGTCAGGAGTAATGACTAAGACTTCTGTTTCTATGCTCTTCTCGGTTGGGGTGTCTGCCTTCGATCGAGTGCTAATCGTGGGTTTGCGAATTTCTTCGACGAATACTCCCATGGGCACTGTAGATCGGCAGGATCCCATCTTCGCTAGCTCGTCGGCAGCTTCATTATCTCGGCGGAGCACGTGAATATGTTCCAGGCCGTCGAATTTACCTTCCAGCTTGCGTACTTCTTGGCAATAGGCTGCCATGTTGTCTTCAATACAGGACCACTCTTTTTGCACTTGATTGACCACAAGCATTGAGTCCCCACGAACCGCCAGTCATCGGATTCCGAGTGATATGGCGATACGGAGCCCATGTATGAGTGCCTCGTACTCGGCGGCGCTGTTTGATGCAGGGAAAAGAATTTGGAGAACGTACCTTAACCGTTCCCCGCTTGGCGATATGAGCACTATACCAGCCCCCACGCCGCTGAGCATGAGGGAGCCATCGAAGTACATGGTCCAATACTCGAGTTCCTTGGTGACCGCCGGGCTTTGAAGTTCTGTCCACTCGGCGGTGAAGCCGACGAGCGCTTGAGACTTGATAGTTGTGCGAGGCCTGAACAAGATGTCAAAGGCTCCGAGCTCGACGGCCCATTTTGCAATTCTCCCAGTGGCTCCTTGATTATGAAGTATATCTCCTATTGGGAAGGAGGTGATCACCGAAATAGTATGCTCTTGGAAGTAGTGCTTGAGCTTGCGAAATGTTAGGAGTATGGCATATAATAATTTCTGTACTTGTGGATACCGCACCTTAGACTCGCTCAGAACCTCACTGACGAAGTAGACCAGGTGTTGGATCTTCTGCACATGGCCTGCTCCTTCTCGTTCGACGATGATTGTGGCGCTGACTACATGAGTTGTTGCCGCTATGTAAAGTAACAAAGGTTCTTCTGGCATCGGTGAAACCAAAACCAGGGGCGTCGTCAAGAAGGTCTTCAAATCTTCGAACACCTGTTGTGCCTCTGGAGTCCATTGGAACTTGTCCTGCTTCTTAAGGAGTTTAAAGAATGGCATACCTCGCATACCCAGCCGAGAAATAAACCTGATGAGTGCGGCCATGCATCCTGTGAGCTTCTGGACGTCCTTTTGGCAAGTTGGTGGCTCTATATTCGATATGGCCCTGATCTTCTCTAGGTTGGCCTCAATGCCTCGTTGTGATATGATAAACCCGAGCAGTTTTCCCGAAGAAACTCCGAAAACACACTTCTCGGGATTAAGCTTCATGTTGAAGGCCCTTAGACTCTCGAATGTCTCGGTTAGGTCGGCGATGAGGTCCTTCCTTTCCCAAGTATTCACCACGACGTCGTCCACGTACGCCTCCACATTTCGTCCGAGTTGGGCGTGAAGGCACCATTGTATCGTGTGTTGATACGTCGCTCCAGCATTTTTCAACCCGAATGCCATTGTGGTATAGCAAAAGGCCCCGAATGGCGTGATGAACGAAGTCTTGATATAATCTTCCACCTTTAGGCGAATCTGGTGGTACCCTGAGTAGGCATCGAGGAAACTCGTGATCTTGCACCCGGCGGTTGAATCAACTACTTGATCAATCCGAGGTAACTCGAAAGGGTCCTTCGGACAGGCTTTGCTGAGATCGGTGTAGTCAACGCACATGCGCTAAGTTTTATTCTTTTTTTGAACTAGTACAGGGTTTGCCAGCCAATCTGGATGATACACTTCTTTTATAAAGCCTGCGGCTAAAAGCTTGGTGATTTCCTGTTTGATGGCATTCCGGCGATCTGGAGCGAACCGCCGAAGCCTTTGCTTGATTGGCTTCGCACTTTCGTTGACGTGCAGAGAATGCTCGATCACCTCCCTGGGTACACCCGGCATGTTGGATGGTTTCCACGCGAAGATGTCTTTGTTAGCTTGGAGGAAGGTGACGAGCTCATATTCCTATTTGTCCTCGAGCCCTGTCCCGATCAGAGTCATCTTAGTTGAATCGGACGGGTCAAGAATGATTCTCTTGGTTCCTTCGCCAGGTTTCATCCCTGACGTGGCCTGCTTTTTGGACGGGATATCTCCCTCTTCCTGCGTCGTGTCCACTTCTGCTTGGATCTCCCTTCTCTCATCGGCTCCTTCCCTCAGCTCGGCGAGTTCATGGTTCTCCCGGTCGCACTCCAGGGACCGCTTGACGTCGTTGCGAACCGTGATGACGCTTCTTGGTCCTGGCATTTTCATCATCAAGTAGGTGTAGTGCGGAATGGCCGTGAATCGAGCCAGTCCAGGTCTTCCCAAGATAGCGTGATACGCCGTCTCGAAATCTGCCACCTCAAAATTTATGTACTCGGTCCGATAGTTGTCCTTGGTGCCGAAGGTGATGGGCAAGGAAATCTGTCCGAGTGGGAGCGACGATGCTCCAGGAATCACACCATGGAACGGCTGAGTGCTCGGCCTTAGTTCGCAGAGGGGAATGTTCATGTCATTGAAAGTTTTGGAGAACAAGACGTTGAGTCCACTCCCTCCATCGATCAGGACCTTCTTGAGCTTCACGCTGCAGATAACAGGGTCGAGCACTAGAGGGAACTTACCCGGATGTAGAACCCGGTTGGGGTGATCCATTCGATCGAAGGTGATTGGTACCTCGAACCACTTGGATATTGGGGTTCTTTGGTTCCACCGCGCTGATCTCCGAGCGAGAAGCTTTGCTTCCGCTTGACTCGTATCCGTGGAACCCCGTATATATAGTTCAACTCGTGCTCGGGCTCTTGAAAATCATCTTCATCTGGAAGGTCTTTCTTCTTTGCCGCCTCGTCCTTCGCTGGAGCCGGCTGCTTGTTGCTCTCCCGCGCAAAACGCTTCAAGGTGAAGCAATCCTTGGCGGCGTGCTTTCCTTTAGGATGGAAAGGACAGATTGCTTCCATGACGGTGATGTAATCAGGTCCTTCCCTCCGCATGGCTCGGGGCCGGACGCGCTCGGCCACTGCGACTAATTCTTCGCCCTTTCGCTTCTTGTCTTTGTGCTTGGAGGACTCGGGCTTGTCGCCCTTGTTCTTCTGATGTGGGCGATCTTCCGGCGCCGACTGGGCGCCCGAGGCCGTGGCGTAGCGGTCGGCCAGTGCGAACATCTCCTTCACGGAGGTCGGGGGTTTCCTGGATATTTTCTTAATTAGATCAGGATCACTTACCCCTTTCTGGAAGGCTTCCACCACCACCGCTTCAGATACGTCCCTGATGGTGTTCTTCTTCTGCATGAAACGCTGGATGAAATCCCTCAGCGTCTCGTCCTTCTTCTGGTGCAACTGGTATAGGTCCCACGGAGTGCCAGGCCTCTCGTAGGTTCCCTGGAAGTTTGCAATGAATTGATCGTGGAGATCGCTCCAGGAGTCTACCGAGTTTGCAGGAGGCCCGTGAGCCATGCTTGAGTCGAGGGGGTAAGGTTGACTGGCAGGTAATTTGCCATCACATTCTGGTTACCTCCGGCCGCTTTGATCGCTAGGGCGTATACCTGCAGCCAAGCTTCCGGATCTCGCTCACCGTCAAACTTGACAATGCCTTTAGGGTTGAAACCTTTAGGCCATACCACTCGGCACAGCCGAGTAGTGAATGCTCGAATCCCGTCGATGGATCTTTCTTCATGATGAGGGGTACAACGGCGCGGCAAGCCCCTGGCGCGGCGATTGTCGTCACTGCGTCGGGGTGGAGTTCGGCGCGACGAGTCCATGACTCGGCGCTCATCGTCGTTCCGGCCCCGGCGATGACGGTCTCTATGGTCGTCTCTGTCATCGTATCTTCGATCGCTTCGCCGATCATAGCCTGTGCCAAAACGCTCGAAGTCGTCGCAGCGCCCACGTCGTTCTTCCTCGTCCCGCTCTTGTCATCTAGCGGTGATATCTTGGCGAAGGTCGCGGTTGAGGATGCAACGTGCGTCTCCGACTGGTGGCATGAGGCGCCGACTGCCGGTACTCCGACTGGTTGCCGTCCAACTGCTAGTGACACGCGTGGCCACGTGGGAGCGGGAACGCGCTTCCCCATCCGGCCCTTCTTGATTCTGTTGAATTGCCGCCGCTGTCACCATGGCCTTGATTTAAGCCACGATCGGGGCTGCCGGGCTGTCAGCTGCAATAATTGGATCCAGCGTATCGAGTAGCGTCTTGGAGGCGACGACGTTCTGCTGAGGCGTATGGAAGACAACTTGGTCTCCCAACCTGGATTGCAGGATGTCCTCTCGGACATGGCGGCCGCAAGACCGAAGCGACTGTGCCTCCTTCCCTCTACGGGGCAGTCGGTCTTCCTCTGTAGCTTCCTGATCCTCTTGCTGGCGTTGGAGGTCGGTCTTCTGTTCTTCTATGGCAAAGATGCCGCGAAGATCATAGTAACTCCCTGCAAAGCCGATTGGTTTGCCGACTAAGGCAGAGTGACGTACCTGAGATAGATCGTCCTGATTTTTACCAGATTAGATCTGATTCAAGTCTAGGCAGACCAGTTCTCCGTGCTTATCCGCGACGAAGTCCATGCTCTCGAAGCGAAAAGCTTGGCCAGAGACGAAAGTGACGGTGATCCCGCCGATTGTTGCCATCGAGTCTGTTGGAAAAGATGTTAGCGCTTCCCCTACCTGGCGCGCCAACTGTCGACTTTTGTAGTTGACAATGAAATTATGGGGTAGGCGCTAGATCTCAAACTCGAAGGTCACACAAGACAAGGGATTAGACAGGTTCAGGCCCTCAGAGATGGAGGTAATACCCTAATCCTGTGTGCTGGGATTATACGGATCTCTTGGATCTAAGATTGCTCAAAGCGCAATGTGCTCTAGGCTATATGAGGTGTGCTATGCTCTATGGTTTGATGCCTATGTTGATGCCCGCCCTCTCCCTTATATACTGGGGGTGGTGCGGCTTACAGAATCGTGATCGGTTAGGAGATCCCGATCGATTTACAAGATTCTAGTCGGTTACAGGATAGAGCTTACATCTTTACCTTCCTTATAAACGACTCGGATTACAACAATATCTTTTACATCTAAATATATGCTCAACTATCTATGGGATGTACCCCCTGGCGCACGGCAACAGGGCCTGGTGTGGGGGATATCATCCTGGGCCTTCCTCTTGGGCTTATTCCCCGGACGTCTCCGGGCCGATCATGAGGGTATCTAGATCCTTATATTCCACAAGGGGGGTCCTGGAAGTGGTAACCAGTCCCACCAGTGTTTAAACCTTAGTGGGCAGTACTAGGTTTAGACAGGCATTGAAAAGGCTTTGTTATAATCACTCGCCTCTGTGGTGTATGGTTGTATCTTGTGGGTAAAGTGTATATCCTCTGTAGAGTGTAAAACCTATCCGAATAGCCATGCTTGCGGTATTGAGCATTGCTCGGTGATTACAGTCAAGAGTTAGATTTTATTAAAAACAAATGTGGGTATGGATGTTGAAATGTGGAATAAGGTTATGAGTTGGTTATTGGAAAAGGAATGGAAAATGTGTTATGATTATTATTTGTCTTTACTGTCTTTCAATCTATTTATGCTATTCCTTTACAAGTGCTGTTTATGCAAAATAACCATATCAGCCTATCCTTTGTAATAAGCCATGCATATAGTATATTAGACTTGCATTCTATGCGCAACTTGTTGAGTGCTTTATGTACTCACCCCTTGCAACAAAACATCACCAGTTGGAGAAGAAGCAACGCCTGCTTTTGAGGAAGAGTATCTGGAAGAGGTGAATAACTAGGGTGCGAACCATGTCAGTTGCCTGTGGCAGATTGAAGGGTTTCTACGCTTGTGTTTATTTCCGCTTCTATTTAATTACTTTCAGTCTTAGCCTTGCGTGGCGTATTCATGTAAGGTTGACTATAAGATCATCCAACAGTTATATTTAATATTGATGAAGTGTTTATTATGTTACTGTTAAGTATGATTGTGATATTCGTCAATATTGAGCCTGTGTGCGCTAGCGTGAACTTGGACTAGTGCGGAATACACAGAGGTTCCGGATTTACATATTCGGGTCCCGACATGTGTGGACACTTGGTCAGCAGCCGAGTGGTCACACGTGTCAGCCATCAGCCCCGCATGTCAGTTGGGCTGTGCCGTAGACCCGGTGCACTGTGGATCAATCAGATCTGGTAGATGTGTTAGCCCTAGATTTTTTTATTATTTAATTCAATGCTAACAACAGCGATGACGCAATAAATATATTTTCCAGTACAAAAATAATTTTGAAAATATGGTATTATTCTTTTTTATGATTTTTTAATCTTTTGAGAGCTTGTTCTTCTTCACATGAGCTCCGACTGAGGCGATTCAAATTTATAATAATTTATAAAATTAAGATCTATTTAATGGTGAATTTTAATTGATTTTTCAAGTTTGTTTGCTCTTTATTTTGGTATTTATTTGGTGTTTTATCTCGATTCATGTTGAAGTCGAAGTGCCCGAATCGTGCGAGAGTGAAGAGCTGATCCAAGACCAAGGTCCAGAGCAGGAACAAGAGCTATTCCAAGGCAAGTTATGCTTTGATCATGTTGAACCCAGTTTTATAAATGCTCTGTTGATTCAAATTATTGCATGATATTTTATGCTTAGAACTGTTTCCAATTAGTTTGGGATCTAGTTATTCAACCCAATTGGATTAAATCTACCTTGTAATTTGTATGCCATGATTATTTGGCACCCTAGGATGGTTTATTATTTCTTGCTATTAGATGCCAACATGGATTAGTTAGATCGTGCTTAGTTTTCTTATCCATGCAACGGATTATTGATATCATTTTGGAATATCAAAATCAATATTGATTAATGGAATATGGAACATGTTTACGAGAAGGTGTGTCATGTGTTGTCACACAATGATGTTGAGTTGTGGTGACATGTGTTGTCTCGCAACTATATTGACTTGTTGATGGCATGTGTTGCACGATAATCAATTGGGGTAGTAAATGATTTAGGCGGGGCAAGTGGCAGGTGGTGGGCCTTTATGGTAATAGGTTGATATGATGACATGATGTTCTAAGGGTAATTGGTAGTCTTGCCTCAATCAATTAAGGACTTAACTTTGCAAGCCTTTGAACTGAGTCAAACATGCAACCACATATCTGGAATGGGATAGCCTTAACTAAGTTACCGAATCTTAACATTGGAAGCCTCAGGAAGATAACCAAACTCAGTGTGCGGTTATGAGGGGGACTTGGGGTGTGCTGTTCACATATATCCAATGGTAAGTTTCTCTTATTCTTTAGTTCTTGGTGAGGGAAGGACTAGTGAGGACTTAACAGGAGGGTCAGTGTTAAGATGGAGTCTCTGAAAGGTTTTGTTATGATCTACTAGCCAACGTCGATGGGTACATGACATAGCTTGGCAGTATAGTCTGATCATATCATGTGGGTAAAGTGCCCAACCTCTGCAGAGTGTAAATCTATTCGGATAGTCGTGTCCATGGTAATGGACAATGCTCGGAAATTACAATCAACAAACAAATTTTATAAAATAAAACTTGGGAAGGAAGGCTATATGCCATTAGAAAGTGTGAAAGTTGTTTAGGGCTTTGTGCCAGTTTACTTTAAGAAATACCTAAAAGTATTTTTATTGTTATTTCAATCTATTTATTGTATTCATTTATAAATATTGCTTTACTGCAAAATAACCATATCAGCCATCTATTGGAATAAACCTTGTATATAATTATGTTAGAATTGCATTATGTGCACAACTTGTTGAGTGCTTTAAGTAATCATCTTTGCCACAACAAAATCATCGATTGATGAGGAGTCTACACCAGCTTTCGGTGTGAGCCTTGTCAATTGCCTATGGTATACTAATGGGCTATCTACGTTTTCTTTCCGCTGCAGTTTAATTTAGTGTTTATAGCTTAACCCTGCGTGGCATAGTCATGTAAGTCGACCGTAAGGTCAGTCAATAGGTTATTATTAATAAATGAAATCTTTTATTATGTTTTTGCTATGTATGATTGTGATATTCATCTATGTTGAGTCTGTTTGCACTAGCATGATCCTGGACTAGTGCAACATACACAGAGGATCTGGATTTGCATATTCAGGTCCGACAGCCGATATTAAGAGATGATTATGTCTTTTAGGTAAAACAGTATAACCTCTACAAGTGTAAAATTATTCGAATAGCCATGTCTGCAGTCATGGACGTGCCAAGAGATTTGTCGGGCCCCGAATATGCAAATCCGGATCCTCTGTGTATTCAGCACTAGTCCAGGATCACGCTAGTGCACACAGTCTCAACATAGATGAAATATCACAATCATACATAGCGGAAAAAGATAAAAGACATCATATATTAAATACAACTAGTTACATGACCTTATGGTCAACTTACATGATTATGCCGTATAAGGCTGAACAACAATTTAAGCAGTAGCGGAAAGAAAACGTAGATGACCCCTTAGTATACCATAGGCAACTGACAAGGCTCGCACCCTAGATGCTCGTCCCTTCGCAATACTTCTCCTCCATGAATGGCGTAGTCTCTTCTTCTTCTGATGTGGTTGTTGTGGGGTGAGTACATAAAGCACTCAACAAGTTGTGCACATAATGCAATTCTAACATAACTATATGCAAGGCTTATTCCAAAGAAATGGCTAACATGGCTATTTTGCAATAAGCAGCATTTGTAAATGAATCTGAGATATAAATTGGAAAGACAAGAAACAAATAATCAGTATTAGATAGATTCAACATTTCTCAAGTAAACCAAGTTTCCAATCCTATGCTAAGTTCCAACCTTTCATGGCAATCCTGCCATCCCATTCCAAGTTTTCATTTCAAAAGTCTAACCCTTGACTGTAATCCCCGAGCATTGTCCGATACCGTGGACACGGCTATTCGAATAGTTTGTACACTCTGCAGAGGTTATACACTTTACCCACACGATATAGTTAAACACCACACAGGCGAGTAACCATACCAAAGTCTTTCTGAAACTTCTATCCTCGCATGCGTACCTCCCGGTATAGTCCCCACTGTCCCTTCCCTTTTATGGAGCGGAAGTACAGGGCTAATGTATACCATTGAAGAGATGTAAGACCGATCCGGTAAACACTACACCCTTCTTTCCACATCCAAAGCTACAAAAACCACCTGAGGTCTCACATGCTAAGACTTCGGAATCATACTCAACTAGGTTTGTCCCATACCAGACATGTGGTTGCATGATTGACTCAAGTCAAAGGCTTGCAAGGTTAAGTCCTTAAGATGATCGAGGCAAGACTTCCACATACCCCTGCCCACCTTGGCATTCTCGCCCCTTGCCACTTGCCCCAATCTAAATCATAACCACCCCAGTTGATTACCAAGCACCACGTGCCATCAGCAATTTAACCTCGTTGCGTGACATCCTCTCGTCACCACAACTCAATCTCATCGTGTGACCACACATGACACACAAGTTCATAACATCGTTCCATATTCCATTAGTCAAGATTATTTATCAAAGACTAAAGTACATGTGATGACGTGGCATGGCTAAGCAACTAATATGGTCTAACCATCCCATGTTGATTATTATTACTAACCAACTATAATGAACCAATCTAGGGTGACAATATATCATGGTATACAAATGGCAAGGTAGGGTATAGATCAATTGGGTATAATAGCTAAGTCCCAAATTTAATTGAAGACATTTGTACATGTCAAATAATATGCAATAAAGTAAAACAATATAGCAGTTTTTGTAATCGTAGGTTCAACATGATCAAAGCACAACTTGCCTGGCACTTGCTATAAACTGCTCTTTACTCTTTTTAATTGATCTTCGGCTTCCTCAACCTTTGGCTCTTCAATCGAATGCTTCGACTTCCTCGTCCTTCAGCTACTTCGGGTAACTTCTGGACGACACGTCTAACGACAAAGAAGCACAAATATAACAAAACTCAAAAACAATTCAAATAAACTCCAATTTAATATTAGATTGGTACTGAACGGAAGGGATTGAATTTAGGAACTTAGATTTGATCGAAGATCGGATGAAAGAGAACAGGCTTTCAGAAGATTTATCGAGAAGGTTACGACTGATAATTAGGGAAAGACGAAGTATATTCCAGGAGATATCCTTCGAGATTAATTAACTCGATTGGACAAATATTGACATATGGGCTCTTGATCTAGATCGGGTCCATATAGATATGTTGGTTCATGATGAACTAAACTGATGCTCAATGTTGACTTTTGTTGACTAAACAAATACACAGTCAAACAAAAGAAAGATAGACTAATAGAATAGATATGGCACCAGGATATGACATATGGCCAATGGTCTATCGACCAAGTTCACGAATGAATTCTAAGTTAATGGCAGATTAGATTTTCAGGGATAAGACAAGGACGGATGGAATCAACATTCAGTGCGACCCGATCTGGGGTTCAGTCATACATCAAAGAAGAGACTTGACGATAACAGGGCGATGACAATATGTAGTAAGACAGTACAAATATCTTCCTACGGTGGACACAACGAGGAAAACCGCACACGGCAATATGCTCACGATGAACTCAGTCCATCGAACCGGTCTTAAGTTAGGTTTTGGTCCGGCTTTGCAGATGATAGAAAGATAAATCCAGACTCACAAAGAATGGGGTTAGATCACGATAGTACGATAGAAAGGATAATGACATCGTGCTACGCTCTTGCTGGAATGCGCGTATGCGATGATAGCGAAGCGAGAGCAAAGCGTTAACGCTGGAACGTTAACGAAGAAACGTTAGCAGCGGAACGTTAACGATGGAACGTTAACGGCGGGACGTTAACGACGGAATGTTAACGATGGAACGTTAACGATAAAGGTGAAGCGTTAACAAAACACTTATGAGATTATAAGGTGGCAACCCTCGGTTGAAAGATAGGGCAGCGAGGTCATGACATAGCTCAAATTTGGTTTGAGATCTGCGGGGTACACATATCGTGACGCAACGACAAATTGGACCAAGGGTCAAGTCCAGGTTTGAGCGAAACGATTCAAGGATGAATACACTTGGCATAGGGTAGGATGGTAGGGTTGGCTCTGCAATTAAAGGTTACCAAAGATGGCGAACCGAAATGCGCACCGACACGAAGGACTAGGCCAAAAGACGTCGGATAGATTCTAGAACATGGCTTTGACGGTAACCGGGGATCAATGAACTTCAACGGTGAGCAAAACAGGGGATAATGATCTTCTGGATACAATGACATGGCCACGACAAACCAAAATGGTTGGCGGCACAAGACGACGCGCGGCGGTGGCAAAAAGGCGACGGTAACGAATATTAAACTTTTCGGAGGATGAAAAAGCAAAGGGAAAGTAAGCATCACGTAGAACGCGGCGACACGAACTCAACGGTATATCTGGATTTGGAGGCAACCCAAGGGGACAGATCACAAACTATCGAGGAACCGATGCCGGAGCCAATAGATCAAATGATCATAACTATTAAAATAATAGATGGAGCCTAACCAAATTATACAGAGAGCTATCTAGAATCATTTGGCACAATATGACGCGAACAGATCTGAGTTTTACCTTCTGGATCAACGGGGAACGCGCGACGAAGTTTTCTGCCGTTGGAACGCAATCTGATCGGGGAGGATTGATTTTTCTGCACAAATTCTGCGGGCCAAACCTTGAGTTAGGGTGAGCACTGTGTAGAGGACATCAAGAGGAGTCTACAAAAAAAATTTCACGGTCAAACTCACAAACACCGAGGAGAACGGGCAGCAGCAAGATTTGAGATTAGAACGGCCGTAACTTTTGATTCCGCAGATGGAACTGCACCAAATTTGGTGGAGAGATATATCTGACCATAAGGCACGAGATGACCCAAGCGGATTTCATAAAAACTCACCGGAATTACAGGGAACGCGACGCCAAGATCGGCCGACGATGGCGGCGCACCGGAAAGACATGGCGGCGGATTTTAGGGTTTGGTAGGTGCTCTGGGCATTAGGGCTACGTCAGAGGGGTCTTAGGACACTTATATAGGCTGGGGAGTCATGCCATACAAGGAAACACGAAGAAAAATCGGGTTTGGATTGAAAACGGATCGGATCGAACACCGGCGCACAATGAACAGTACCGGGTGACGTGGCTCATTGTGGTGCGTCGGATCTGGATTGGAGGGCTGCAGCTGGGCGATGACGTGGCCGACTCAGAAGATGACACGTCGATTTAGCCCAATTTCCGAATTAAAATAATTCCAGAAATTAAAATAATTCGTTTAGAGCAAAAAAACATACCAGAAAAATTCTAAAAAAATTCTAGAAAATATTTTCAGACATTTGGAGCTTGAATAAAATATTTTTAACCAAACTTTATTTAAACTTTTACAGTATTTAATTAAATTTAACAAGAGGCTTAATTTAAATTAATTTCCAAATGAATAGCAAACGAACTCTGAAAAATATCAAAAAATTACAGAAAATTCATTGAAGCACAATGAACTCAAATAAAACTAAATTTATTTTAATTGAAGTTTATATTAGTCAAATTAAATTATTTTAGCATTAGAAAAATTTAGATTAAGCTTTATTAAAGCGAGAAAATCAGCGGGGATTTTTGGAAAGATGAACTAAATAAAAGATTTTTCAAAACTCAAATTAAATTATTTTAGCATTAGAAAATTTTAGATTAAGCTTTATTAAAGCGAGAAAATCAGCGGGGATTTTTGGAAAGATGAACTAAACAAAAGATTTTTGAAAACTCAAATATTGGGATGTTACAAGATTTTACACGAGATATAGAGTTTTCCAGAAAATATTGAACAGTGGAATGTTTGGAAAGTGAACGGGGAGTTCACTAGTGATTTTTTTTTGTTATCTAAATCTAGCATTGGCGAGTTCAGTGGTTTGATGATGGTTGTAGATGGTGAAGAGTGAATCTTTGTTAATCTATTTATGTTATTTACCATTGGTTTAATAGTTATTTATGTTAGTGTTTTGCCCTTGAGGCAATCATTTAGATGATTGTAACATGACTATATTTATGAATAATAATATGATTATTGGTCCAATGAATGTATATCATTGTATTGATCAACAAGTATGTGACTTGCTTATGAAGCTCTTTACTTATTGATATAATTCGATAAATATCTACGATCGATCGATATCATCGTATAGGACAACGATGAATAGATCAGCACATGTAGTGATCGATGATCATGCTTCATAGATCATGGGATATGGAGATATCATCTATACATTGTGGACGCATGTTGAAGAACAAGGGTTAGATAGACCCGCCATAGGACACTGTGAGAATGTTTCATCTTATGTGTCATCAGTGTATCTCATACTTAGTAGATGTGATGGGAACAGTGGCCCGATCTTCCGACAGGTAATAGTAAGTCGATTGGTGGAGAACTCGACGTTGACGATCTGGCTCCCAATCAGAACTGATTCGAACCCTGCAATCGCTACACCACGGCTCCGTTGGTTATCAACCACACACAAACACGGTTGACCACGCCAAGAAGGCTTATCCCTGCATGCGAATCGAGAACACAAGCAAGAACGTAGAAGATGCAATCTGAAATTGCGAATAATATTAAGCATACGAGTTGGGGTTCCACAAACCGATAAACGGCAAAAAACTGACAAAGTGTCTAGTTGTAATCTAAGCAAAACCCCTCTATTCTAGCGACGACTACTGAATATATATGATGAAGAGGGCAAGGGAGGTGGCTAAAGGGGTGGCCGTGAAACCCTAGGTCGTACAAGGCCTTTGGACCCAAGTGGAGGTGGCGCAGCACCTGGCAGATTCTGTTCGTCATATTGATTTGACGATTCCCATTGATCCAGAAGGAGTTTGGACCTGAAACCACTTCAATTGGAAAGCTCTCGTCGTGGGCTTCTCCGTAGAGTCCAATAACGCCTCAATTGGACTTCATATGACCTAGATATGGTTGTTTTATTGACGTGCTGTCCTGGGGGCTGAACTGGACTCGTGAACGAATTGGGCTTGATCTTGGGCTGGGATTGGAGCATCAGAAGTTGTTGGGCCCTTGTCTTGGCTTGAGATAGAAGCATGGCTTGCTGGGCCGTCATGATCTTATCCTCCTCCCCTTCTTGATTTTGAGTCGTCCTCGACTCAAGCTCATTGGCTTGCAAAAGGTTAGTAACAAGAGGCAGCAAAGAAAGCAACATATTCTTTGGTTGTTGATAGAATGGCACATTAAAAGAAGATTTCAAAATGATACAAATATAAACTCGATGCACCATGTACTTTTGTTTATCATTATATTTGCCAATAGCATGAAAACTAACACTGGATGACCATGACAAATTAGCAGGTATAGAAAATCTCTCCTCTAAACAATTGAGATCACATATGACATCAAATTCAATGTAACCCAAAGTATTCAAGGAAGACAACAGTTTAATCTCATCCTTTTCATTAGCAAGGTGAATAACATGATTATTTTCAGCACACGTGTTTAGATTAGAAATAAAACTGACATGTTCATTCACTAGTTGAGGCATGGATGGGATAGCAAGTATCTCCTGTCCCTTCTTCTCTTGCGTGTTTTCCTTCTCGTTCTTGTTCTCAATGTTCTGTGAAAAGTTAGTAGCAAGTGAAAACTCGACAAGATGCTATTCTTCCAAAGAAAATTCTTCACTTTGGCAATTATAGACATTAATTTCAGCAAGATGTCTTTCATGTTCAATTTGATTTTCAATCTCATAAGCAAGATTAAATAAACTAGAGAGAGAACTATATTCCTTATCAACAAGAATACCCTGAATTTTCATATCAAGTCCATTTAAGAATTTTATTTCCTTAGCTTCTTCAGATTCATCTAAACCACAACGCAATAACAAAGTTTCTAATTCCTCGTAATATGACTTGACAGTTTTATCACATTGTTGTAGACATTGCAATTCATAAAGTAACTTTTTAGAATGATAAGCAGGAACAAATTCATCTCTCATAAGTTGTTTCATATGTTTTCATGTTTGTGGTACTAGCTTATAAGTACAAAAATCATTCCACCAAATTGATGCATAGAGAGTTAAAACACTAGCGGCAACTTTAATTTTTCGTTTATTACAGAGGTTACATTGCGAAAGAATTTTATCTACCTCTATTTCCCAATCAATATAAGCATCAACACCAAATCCATTATAAGAAGGGAGAACCGGAAAATTCTTACCTTTACCAGCAGAAGGAGATGAATTAAAGTTTGGTTGGTGCTTATGCTCTTTTCTGTCAAGTGCATTCTCCATATTTTGAATTTGCTTGTTCATAGTCTCGTTCATCTCTCACAGCATCTCTCGGAGCTCGTTATAAAGAACACATTGGTTACTATCCTGATCCTCATGTTCCCCTGCAATTGTTAGTAGAGAACAGAAGATAGCACAAAGTATTATCCCTATCAACTACTAGGTACTAGACAGTGGGATCACAAACTCTCACGCGTCTTACCACACCCTTACAAATGTTCTTACCAAAGCAGCAAGTGGTACAACTGGTGGCTGGTTCGTGATACCGTGACTGGAGCGTGAGTGAGGCGATTGCAAAGGAGAACATGAACTGATAAGAAGTATGTGGAGCTCGGAAGGTAATATTTAGTAGCAAGGAATAAGCAATATCGAAATCATATTAGCAAGCTGAATAAATGTCCAACGTACTTGTCACAGTTGCTGGCCTAAACGTGTTCCTAGAACTAGTTCAACCTAGCAAGGGATATATCAAAGCACATAGGACTCAAAGGATGCAAGCAATTCTGATTATCTGCTTCTTCTTTTTTCCCTTTTTTTTGCTTCTTTTCTTCTCTCTAATTTTTTTTTCAGTGCGGCTTTTTTTTTGCACTTGGCTTTTGTTTTCCTTTCTTTTAACTCAAAGGCAAAACAAAAATCTCACGTTTTGGAACAAGAGAAAACGTTAAACAGATGACCGAAAAATTGGTAAAAATAGCACAGGAACATTCCAGGGCTCGGAACGCAGTCTTAGGAGACGATTTTGAGGATCATGGGTAGGTCATTGACCTATTAACTTTTCAGATGCGTGTCGTTGTCGTCTTCGAAACAAAAAAAGTACGCTCCAATTGGAGTTCGTATGCAAAAGTTATACCAGTTTTACTGAACACTGCACAATTGCCTGCGACTTCACTTCTTTCTTCCGGTTAGGGCTAAAATAGCAATAGGATCGCAGGTGAACAAGGGTGGCCAGCAGTGCAAGGCGATTGGTACAAGGCGGCTCGCAACCTATCTAGGGCTTGCGGAGCAGAAAATATAAGAGCGGCGGCAATGGCAAACAGTTCGGTTTTAGGGTTGGCAATGGTGGGATGACTAATGGTGCAAAACAAGAACTAGGGCAACGGAAAAGGACCACTAGAAACTAGGATCACAACCTCCAACTAGCAACACGACGACGACGATGGACATAAACTCAACAAGCGAAACTAAAAAACGAAAATTGCAAAGGCACAAGGGGTTGTAGGACAGCAGAACCGATGAAGAACTTTTTGTAGGGCAATTTTTTTTCTAGACTCTAGGACGATAGCAAAACAAAAGTGGGGATACAAGAATTACCTATCGGGCAACCGAAGTTCTGATACCACTTGAATGGGAACGATGGCCCGATCATCCGACAGGTAATAGTAAGTCGATTGGTGGAGAACTCGACGTTGACGATCTGGCTCCCAATCAGAACTGATTCGAACCATGCACAAACACGGTTGACCTCGCCAAGAAGGCTTATCCCTGCATGCGAATCGAGAACACAAGCAAGAACGTAGAAGATGCAATCTGAAATTGCGAATAATATTAAGCATATGAGTTGGGGTTCCACAAACCGATGAACGGCGAAAAACTGACAAAGTGTCTAGTTGTAATCTAAGCAAAACCCCTGTATTCTAGTGACGGCTACTGAATATATATGAGGAAGAGGGCAAGGGAGGTGGCCAAGGGGGTGGCCGTGAAACCCTAGGTCGTACAAGGCCTTTGGGCTCAAGTGGAGGTAGCGCAGCACCGGGCAGATTCTGTTCGTCATATTGATTTGACAATTCCTATTGATCCAGAAGGAGTTTGGACCTGAAACTATTTCCGTTGGAAAGCTCTCATCGTGGGCTTCTCCGTAGAGTCCAAGAACGCCTGAATTGGACTTTGTATGACCTAGATATGGTTGTTTTATTGACGTGTTGTCCTGGGGGCCGAACTGGACTCGTGAACGAATTGGGCTTGATCTTAGGCTGGGATTGGAGCATCAGAAGTTGTTGGGCCCTTGTCTTGGCTTGAGATAGAAGCATGGCTTGCTAGGCCGTCATGGTCTTATCAAGATGCATGATCCTTAGACCTGAGATTGTCATATTCCCTACATGTGTAATAGTTTTCCTTGGGGCTATCAAACACTACTTCCTAACCGGATAGTTATAAAGGTAGCTTTCATGTTTACTATGAAACGTGTAGAGGGAAGTGAGCAGTCAAGATAGAATTTGCCACTCCAATGAAACGGAGATATATGACAAGGCCACTCGTGTGATATGATTAAGGAAGTGCATGGCCATGCCGTGATTGAGGAGTCAATCATAACTTATTAATATATCACGGATACGAGAGATGGATTGAATCATCAAAGGATGACATGCTTCTCGCCTTGAGTTCAATCTTCATATATTTGGCAAAGGGATTATTACATGAGTACTTTTGATAGGTTCTGTCCGATTTGATCATAGTATATTTGGGAGTTGGCATACTTTGCAAGGAGCCGCTACTAACTATTGGATTGAAAAGGAGTTTTCCGAATCCATGTCCAAACGTACGTGAACCTGCAGGGTCACACACTTAATGGGCTGGGACGCATTAAGTTGGATTGGATCCGTAATTAATTGACCTCGTGGGCTTAGCACGCTGATGGGCCCTGGTTTAGGGTTTCATCTCGTGGCTATATAAGGAGGGGAGGAGGGTGGGCACAGGGTGAGCTTTCCACGGTTTAGAAGTGATTCAACCGAAACCCTAGCCTCCTCCTCTCGCTGCCCCTGCCGAGCGACCAGGTGCTTGCACACCGATGCACGGTGTTCCATCCCTAGACGTGTGGATTACTGCAGTGACGCTGCTGCGACTGCGGCGTGGGAGGACGATCCACGGCGAGGCGAGGACGATCCACTACATCGACGCGCGAAGGATTCCGCAACTGTGCGTCTAGTGGTAATCTAATCTGTGATCCCCTTCTTGAGAGTAGCTTTCTGGTTATGCGGTAGTTTTTTTTGTGCTAGTGTAGCATACCGCATTCCTCTTCAATTTATTCTCTGATATTTTTATCCTAAATCAAGTTAAAAGGTAATTCATCTGATATTTTTATCCTAAATCAAGTTAGAAATTCCTCATTTCATTTAATGGAAAAAATAGTATTTAGCCCATGCACATTCATGGATTGATGACTAGTATAAATACAAACAACCGGTGAGATTCAAAACATCTCATTTGCTTTGATAGTAAGAAAAATTCCATAATAATGTAGAAAAAGGGAAAATTCCTACGTACTCTGTCATTATTCAAGAGAAAAAGATAAGGGCCTACAACTTGTTTTGGTGAGACCAGGATATAACATGTAGATTAATTATATATAGATTGTTGGGTAGGTTATAACAACGGAGATTATGTTCTTAATAGTAGGAATTAGAGTCGCAGAACAAGGACAACCTAATAATAAAATTTAGCAGTACAATTGCACAGATAATTCTACTAGTTTGGTATTATTTAAAATATGATTTGGTATCGATAAACGCTAATTTATTTTAGTACGGTATTGGTAAATACAATATTTTGCCAAAGTTAATGTGAATTGAGGAACACAACGGCGACATTTTAATGCGGTCACAAATATTGAAGTCATGAACTTGTCACTAGCAGTCTAGCACTCACTAGTAGGCTAGTAGCAACCATGAGGAACCAGCTAACCAAGATTCCACAACCAACAATATAACACTGTCAACATGGAGTCACTTTTCAGCCCAATAACCCACTAGTCCAGCCCATACTGCATTCTTCTTTAACCCTAGTCTCCTGTGAGCAGGGTTATGAAAATCAACAATAATCACAATTTTTGATGATATCGCTACGGCTCAGTTTTTGAAACCAAGCGGTAAGCCGATGAATTTGAAATTCAAATTCAAAAAATTCGTGAAATTTGCAAAAAATTATCCAAACTCCCCCTAAAATTAGTATTAATATATTTTTGACATCTGGGATGAAATTTATTTGAAAACACAAAATTTTTGACACATTTTTGAGCCAAAACTGAATGTAGGAAAAGGAAAAGGCAAAAAAATGTAAAAAAACAGTAGTAGGCTATAGCCCACCTTGCTGCAGCCTATTAGCCTGGCCTGGCCCAGTAATCAACCCTAGCATGTTTTAAGATAGAAGCTCCTGGTTTGAACACCATTATTGCTCTTCTGTGTCAGCTCTCGATGCTCCCACGCAGCTCACACTGGCTTGGCTAGATCCGGCCGCCGCTGACCCAAAAATCGCCCCCTGAGCTCAAAAATCGATGAAAGGTAGAGAAAATCGGCTCGATGACTACAAAAATCGAAGCCTGGGAGGTGCAGCGATTGTCTCCAAAAACCAAGCGATTTTTAGTATGAATTGTCGATTTTCATTGCCAATGTATGTTGTACACTTTGCTATGTTGTGAATCTTGTGATTATTATTTTCATTTTTGATTTGGTTGTATGATTGCAGCCTTGCACAATATAGCAGTACATTGAGGGTTAGGGTTAGGGTTAGTGTGATTAAGGGTTAGGGTTAGAGTTAATGTGATTGGGGGACCATGAGATAATCAGTTGTGTGTAGATTAAAATTACTTGAACTATATCATCCCTCGGTGGCTTGGTAGTAGAATACAATACATTTCTTATTGCAATCTGGTTCTTGTCAAGACACACAATAGTTTTGGATAGAATTGTAGTGTATTGTGATGTATTAAACTATACCACAAGCTTTAATTAGAGGTTACCATCATTATGAAAATGTCTGATATTTTACAGGCATCAGTAGTTGTATATATACATTACATAAGCTGCATGCATACTCCTGATTCTTGTTGTTTTGCATTAGCAGATGGCAGAGCAAGACGACGTTGTGTGGGAGCACAGCACAAGATGGGGACCGAATTTCAATGCAAGTAGTGTCATCAAGAGAAAAAATGATACGGTGCAACCCGACTAAAGTACCACTTGGCAAGGCACGGTAAGAATGTTGTCCATTGCAGTCAAGTTCTTAAGGACATTTGCGAGTACTTTCAGTGTGACCAAGACAGGACGAATGAGAAGAAGGGAATGAGGGAGGAGAGGCTTAGAAATGAAGCAGTAGTTAGCGATTCTCCATCGAGAAGAAGTGTATATTCAGAGTACACGGGTGGTGCTGATGAGGAGGACCAACTCCAGCATGCCATGGCTGCCTCTAGGGTGGAGGTAAAATTTACCAGTCGGGCAGGTGGCAAGTATGAGCACGGTGAAGGTCAAGGTTTCAAATCTTGTTTTCGGTTGACAACTCGAAGGTGGCCGAAATCCAAAATTTCGCTGAGATCTCAAAATTTCGGACAAATCCTGGATGAAATACAAAAAAAATTCAAATCCAATTTTTTTGCACCGAGAAAACCAAAATTTCGCCCGGAATTCCCGAAATCTCGGCGAGGTTTGCCAAGATTTTGATGAATTTGAACCGAGCGAAAAATGATTCAAGTGATGTTGAAAATTTTTGAAATTTTTTTGTGGAGGGTCTTGACACATCAGTGATATTCTAATAAAAATTTCAGCTGATTATCAAGCTTAAGAAATTTTTAAAAATTCAAACATTGCTACTGTCCTAATAAAACGTTGATCGACAATTTTGAACTGAATGAAAAATGAAATAAACCATGTTAGAAAATTTTGAAATTTTTTTTTGCATAGTTCTGACATATCACTAATGTTCCCATAAAATTTTTAGATGATGGTAAAGCTTTGAGAATTTTTAAAAATTCAATAGTGGTGATGTCCGAATGAAAAATGCTTGAAACCATGTTAGAAAATTTTGAAATTTTGTTTGGATGGTCCTGATGCATCATTAATCTTGCCATAAAATTTTTAGTTGATTATCAATACATAAAGTTAGAAATTTTTGCATCATTTCGACTGATATTTAGATATTGAAGGTTACAATTGGAAACAATCAATATATATTGGCATCACAAATAATAAGCATGAAATAAAATTGATACGCATGACAATTCGTCACATATACACCACAAATATGACCATACAGGAGCACGTGAGAACTACCTGTGAAAGCACGGATGACACTAGAATGCAACGCTTAGCCCGAACCACCTGCAAGAGCCATAATTGAAGAATGAGTATGCAGTATGAACATGTATTGAAAGAAGATGCATAATTAAAGGAGTATAATCATGCAAAGCATGGACAACAATGCGTTTGTGTACCTACGAGTAGTAGTATGCGTGTGGTGCAAACTCCACCTCCTCTTATTGACAATGACCTCGTGATACCTCCTCTCGTGCTGTTGCTTGTATTCTTCCCAAGTCATGTCCTGCAGTAGCCAGGCAGATTTCCAATGTTCATAATGAGCCATCCAATTGATAGGATTATCCGACTGGTAAAGGTACCTAACAGATATGTCTCGTGCGTATGGATCGGCATAGGGATCAGTATAATCAAATATCCAAGACATGCTCGATCCATCATAACTCTATCTATGACCGTACCCACCCTGATCCCCTTCATAGGGCATCGAACCGTACGCAGGATGCTCATTCGGGAAGTCCAAATGGCTGGAAGACTGGCTGCTACATCATGAACCTACATCATCCTGGGGCTATGCTACCTGTCGCCCACCCCCACCACTCGTCGCACCTTTCCCCGCACTATGGGTTTGCCTCAGTGAGCCCCTCCTCGGGACGCTTCTCCCCTGTTGCGATCCTCCCGACGATTGTGGTGGTGAACAGGACCGGAGGGAGCAATGAGCAGCGTCCATCCCATCGTTGCCTCCAGAGTCTGTCACTGAGCTACTATCAATGGTCTCCTGGTACTGCACATTCTAAGGAGGTGTATTCGTGTCATCGTCACTGTCGACATTAGGCTCATCATCACTTTGGGCCTTTCGTTTTTCCTTGACACGCTGGCTACCCAATAACTTTGCCAACCCGCAAAAACTCCTACTAGCATATCGTCATCGTCATTGCTAGCACGCTTCCTCTTTGCTATGTTTGTGTCACCGACCATGAACTCGACCCAATCTGGGAGGCTCTTCCCACCTGTGGCTAATTGGAAGTAATGTTAACACCGTTGTGAGATTTCGACATACATGATTACTAAGTAGAATAGAACACAATTCCACGTTACCTGTGGCCTTTTTCATCTCTTTTGGCGGGATGGTATCAACCACAAATCTCGCTAGGAGGGGTGGGTCATACCCAATGTCCTCGTTGAGTAGAGGATCCCAAATAGACCTAGACGAATCGAACCACTCTGCAATAGGGTCACTACCAGGATGCATCACACCCTCAATGAGGCGGTCGAATGGGTCTTCGTCCTGAGCTTGGCAGGTGGATTCGTAGTCCAGTAGGTGAAGTCGAAGATTGTAGTGCACAAATACAAGCTACTAGAGCTTTGCATAGCTTAATCACTCCCTTAGCTACGTGTGCACAAAGTCAAATGTGCTCTAATTGCGCTCGCAACCCGCACTACAACACCAATCGCAAGGTGTACTTCTGCAACGCTGAGATCTCATTCCCGAATGCCATCCACCATTGAGTTGCAGGCAAGACGACAAAAGAATTGTGCGTCAGTTAGTGCACAAAACAACTTAACAATACCTAAAATTATGTACGCACCTGCCGTCATGTGGGGATCGGCAGCACTGGATTGTGCAAGTTGGGTGACAAACCATCCCCTCCTAAGACGGTATATGTCAGCTTCCCGTATGGCCTGCACCACGCTACTGTCCTCATCAGCTATAATGCCTAAGGTAGTAGAGAGCGCTCCCATGTACACCGAAGTGCTGCATATATTGTATGAGAACTGAGACTGTGGGTCGAGCACGGAGGCTTAAATGGATAAATCATTGTATAGTTAGCACAACTGATATGAACATTGTATAGTTAGCATAACAGAAATGAACATATTAATTTCACTGACTTGCTTGCACAAATTTGGTATCCCTTATTTCGGCAAACCTCTTTTCCAGGACTTGTAGGAATATCCTATACTGCTCTTCGTCCTCCTGCAAGTGCTTTTGATACTCATCCGCACAATTGCATACTACATCATGACACCGCTTATCATTGGCAACTTGTCTTGATCCGCGAACCTCAACATCTTGGACAAAGGTTCTACTGCCAAGACCGTCCACTCCACCCAGTCCCAAAACCCCCTGTCTATGAGGTGGTCATATGCAAACTTGCCCTCCTCCATCCCAGCCCACCTACTACCTGTCCAGTCCGGATATGTCATCCACTACTAAAACTTCTTTTTTTTGAAGAAGCTATCTAGGAAAACAAAAGTCGTCTCAAACCTAGTGGTATTTGGCCTCACCAACTCTCCACCTATATGTTGCCTCATCTGTGCATGCAGATTCTTGTGGTTGTACAAGAATCTGCAAATCCTCTTGGCCTCTCCCACAACTGTTTGATATGTGGGACGTCACACATGTCTTTCAGCATAAGATTCACAGTGTGTGCCAAGCACGACTGCCATATAATCTGTGGGTATTTCACTCATAACAACTGGCATGCTTTCTTAATGTTGGCCGTGTTGTCGGTAACCACTTGCACGACGTGCTCTACCCTAATTTCCTCGGCCACGACTTTTTTATCTCGCATAGCAGGTACTTGTGGTCCTGGACCTTGCCTGTGAATGAACAAGCCAGAAGTTAGTACATACATTTCTAGTACGCAAGAGTAAAAACTAAACCAAATATTGTACATGTGGCATTGACGGTCTTATGGGAAAACATGACCCCATTGCAGTACACCATGAAGTTGATGATGTTCTGCTGAGTAGGCCCAGTCCAGGCGTCACACCAAATGTGGCCAAGTCATCCCTGAACTTTCGAAGGTACTGGACAATCTCCTGCTCATTCTCGTCGAGGTACTTTCCGTCTATCTCGTGGCCCTGTGGTGCACAAACCCCTGGGCCTAGCTCTTGCATCATCTTGAGTGCACCTGTCCATCACGGGAATAACAGGTTAGTACAATCATCACAAGAGTTGTAACTTACAACCATACGATCGTTTCATACCAGTGAAATATGAACACTCAGCCTTCCTTCCTAGAATTGCATTAGCATGGAACCACTTGGACCATACCCTCCCTAGCTTCTGCCTCACCCCCTACTTGAATGCAGTGTTAATACAGGGTTGCTGCGGGGCACCACTCCGTGCAAGGTCAACATCGATGGAGACATGGCTTTCTCGTGTCAATTTGGACTTATCGAACATTTTGCTGATAGTGGATTGGACCAAGGGCCTCGCTGCACCACCCCAATACCCCGATCCTAGGGTCAAACCTTGGCTCTTGAGGCAGGCCTCTTCTTTCGAGGCCCTTATGGCCATCTTGAGTTGCTCTTGCAGGTAGTCTGTGCCCAAGGTGACCCAATCGTCTCAAGCCTCCTCCTAACGGAGGCGTACGGCCTCCTTTTTCTTCTTCTTCTCCTGACCTCCACGGAGGTCCGTGAGCATAGCCTGTCTAACCACTTTAGGCGTGTCGGGGCAGGCCTTCACATCGTTGGCACGGCCAGCCGGATGTTCCTTCAAACAGGTCGCCCCTCCACCCTTCATAACATGCCTACAATAGTTGCACTTCGACCCTTGACCGATGCGCTCCTATGCTCCCATACGGTACCCACACGATCTGCCATCACGAGAACCTGCGGGAGGTGCACACAAGATGCCAATGAATGAGCAATGAAAATATTATTTGTGATAACTAAATGGTGTTCTTTCTTATTCTACTAATATGTTTCTTATCACAAGTACTATGTCAAATTGTCAATGTTATCTAAAATAACATATCATACTGTTCTTTTTTATTGTACTAATATGTTTCTTATCACAAGTCTATTAACTCATATTCGTGAGCCCTTGTTTGATTTGTTTTATAGTATTATCCAGATTCAGCTTGTCTTTGCTTCTGTACATTTCCTATAGGATAAAACAACATACGCTGGGATAGTCTATCCATTTTGATCAGCTACATGCTATTTGATCAGCTATATGACATACAGTGTATCCATTTTGTTCTAAACCACATTACTCAAGGTAAATCCTCGAAAACCCGGTAGACATGTGACCACATTATAGTAGACGTGTGAGCTAATTTTAGTTATCATTGTTGAAAGTCAAAACCATAGCATTCTTTGATTTTAAGCCAAGAAAAAATGGTATAGTGCACTGGTGCCACTAGACTAAGCTAAAAACAAAAGAGTGGTAGCAGACAATGAATTAATAAATACAACCACTTCAAATCCGGCCAGATCTGGGAGCTAGAAATCTCATTTTGTCTAAAAATAATGAAATCTCGGGCTTAAACACCGAGATTTTGGTCCAAAAAACAAAATTTCGTCATGCTTATTACCGAGATTTTGGCCTAATCTACCCGAGATTTTGCTTTGAATGCCCGAGATCTCGGTCCAGAGAGGCGAGATTACCTATTTTGGTGGCCAGAGAAGACCGGATGCTCGCACGAAGATGCCTGAATTCGGTCCACCGCCGAGGGGAAAGAAGGTCTGCGTTGAGTAAACAGATTGGAGAGTGAGTGGGTTGTGAGACCGTGAGGAAATGAGGAAAGCTCCTTTTGTTACTTTGATCTAAGGCCGAGGCCAGAGATGGCCAAACGGGCCGCCAGGCACGGCACGGGCCGATTAAAAATCGGCATGGCCCGTTTAGGCCCGGCTTGTAAACGGGCCGTGCCGTGCCGGCCCACGTGCCGGGGTGGCGGCCCAGGCATGGCCCGTTGGCCTCTCGGGCTGTGCCTTGCCAACCTGGTCCTTCGCGGGCCAAACGGGCTGGGTTGGCCCGGTAGCCCATTTAGCGCCAGAAAATTTGAAAAAAAATCAGAAAAATTAGAAAAATAGACAACGTATGGAAAAAATGCAAAAAAAATGAAAAATTTCAAAAAAATGGGAGAGATTTGGAATAATTAGAAAAACTCGAAGTATGTACAAAAACTTTTTAAATATAAATATAAATTAAGAAAAAGCTAAAATACGAGATAAATTCTAAAATGAGACAAATAATTTGAATTAAATAATGAGCTTTATTGATGTTTGGCTGCCTCATTAAAAACTTTTCCAAGTAAAAACTCAACACGAGAAAACCTTGGCAAAGAAAAAAGAGTACGGCCTATAGCTCAGTGATACAAGAAAAAGTGAAGATTACAATTTTTCTTCCTGATTATCTAGATAAAGATTTTCGAACGTCTCCGCTAGCTCAGCATTTTCTGCAGTATGTTGAGCTCGTTGATCAGCTTGTTCCCAATCTTTCATAGTGAGAAGTATTTCCACCATCTCACTTGTCAGATTTGTTCTTTTCTCCTCGATTATTCTTCCAAATAGACTGAAAGCAGACTCCGAAGAAACCGTGGAGACAGGAACTGTTAACACATCCCATGCTAGTATGGAAAGCACCGGATATGTTATCTTGTGCTCGTGCCACCACTGCAAAATGCTGAAGTCCTCCTCTTGCTTCTCTTGGTAGTTGACAGTGTCGCTGTTGAGATAGGCAGCTAGCTCCCCACCACTTGATGTGTCTGCACTTGTCTTTGATGTAGTCGAACTCCTTGAAGAAGAGCCACCTGTACCCCATATCTTTCTCCACGTGGTTTTCTTCTTACCTGTTGTGGGTGCTGGTGGAGGTCGCTGCATGCGAACTCCAACAAACTTCCGATCGTACTTATCATAAACTTGAGATAAGTTAGCACGGACAGTTGAAAACTAACTAGAATAATCAGTACCTACCACATCACTTAGAAGTGAGAGAACATTAGAGAATCCCCGAATTTTAGCTCTAGGATCTAAAATAAATGCAAATGCATATAACATAGGAATTTCCTGCTAATATTTTAAAATTTTAGTTTTCATAGCATAAACAACTTCACGCAATACATTATCATTTTCGTGGCTCTTTAAGTGGGTAGCAATTTCTAAAATATGATGCACAATTAAAGGAGAGGTTGCGAAATAAACTCCAAATAAAGCAGCAGTAGATTCAAAAAAAAAAGTTCTAAAAATGACAGCAAGTATTTAGCAATATATCAATGTTGCTCTGTGAGTACCGGCTGACCATCCCGTGTACGACAGTGCGTGTTAATAAAAACAGAAAATGTGCTCTCGTATGGTATTAGATTCTTAAGAATCAAGTAAGTAAAGTTCCATCTAACAGGCATATCCGGACCAAACTTACGCGGCACATTCATTGCAATACAATAAGTCTTAAATGCTGCTACTCGTTGATTAGAATAATTTAAGTAAGATATTGCAGTGCGAAAAGGTTCAAGATACTGATCTAACCTCTTCAAACCAGATTTAACTATAAGATTAATAATATGGCAAGCACAACGCTGATGTAATAAGAAAGATTCAGCATAAGAATTGAAAAGCGGAGTAAGAATGTTCATGACAGAAGTATTTGCAGAAGCATTATCTAATGTTATTGCAAAAATCTTATCACTAAGACCAAAATCTTCCACAACTTTTATAATACAATCAGCAATATTTTCACCAGTATATGCTACATCAATTAATTTGAATCCTATAATTCTCTTTTCTAGTTGCCAATCATCGTTTACATAATGAGCAACTACAATAAGGTAATCCTCTTTAGCTCTACAACTCCATATATCAGATGTCAAAGACACAGAAAAAGTACAAGTACTAAATTTTTCTTTTAGGTTATTGCGACAATTATTATAATGTTTAATCAAATATCTAGTTGTTGTCTGTCTAGAAACTGCAGAAAACCTAGGATTATGAGCGGTCCTAATATAGCTTTCAAACGCAGCTGACTCACCAAAGTTTAAAGGAAGATCTTGAGAAGTGATTAAACGACAAAGAGATTCAAGAGCTACCTCAGGATTGTAGTCCCAGTTACGTACTGTACTGTCGGGGTTGTACTGCATCTGCGTCTGTCTCAAAGCCATCCCCGCTTTTTTTCTACCGCTGTCAGCATGCCTCTTCAAGTGCCCCATTCTACCTGAAGATTTCGCAGTTAATTTATGCTTGCAATATTTACAAACAGCATACCTGATCTGGACATCGTTTGATGTCTCAAATATCTGGTCGAAATCTTCCCAGACTCCCGATGTACTGCGTCTTGTTCTTTTCGCCCCGGTGCTTGCCAACGCAGTAGCACTTGTAGAGCCTGAGGATGGCACAGCTCCTACAGCTTCTTGGGCATATGATGCAAGAAGCTCCTCGAGTGAAATACCGAAATCAGAAGCTGGGAACGACGGAAAATCCCCAGGCTCCATAAAGCAAACTACAAGAAATAATGACGCTATTAATACTAAAATATGATTTGAAATACTAACAAAATGAAAAAATAAATCACAATTATCACCTTGATTTCTTGACAGAAGCCGAAAGCCGAATTTCGGATTTTTGACAAAACTATTTTTAATTCTGCCAAATTACCACTAAGAGCAAAAGAATTTCCACACGAGAATGAGTAGAAGAGAACACAAGATTGCTAGTGTGGAAATGGGGAGGGGCGGCCACCTATTTATAGGGAAAAATTCAGGATTTTTTGAATATTTTTGGATTATTTTTGAATTTTTTAAGTCTACAACGGCTATTTTTTTAAACGGGCTAAACGGGCCGTGCCCGTGCCGTGCCGGGCCGTGCTAGGGCCGGGCGCATAGTGCCATGCCCCGTGTCGGCCTGTTTGGCCATCACTAGCCGAGGCTACAAAGATTTTCAATGGTGATGCACAACAGGTAACACGGCTTGGTTCAGTTGGTTCTCATGGGAGAGTTAAGGCTCTGCACCTTGGAAGGGCGTGGGTTTGAATCACATGCCCAACAAAAAAAATTCAAGTTTTTTCGCTTTTTTCACATGAATTCCTCATAGATGGTCTAACAATGCTCCAAAAAAATCGAAGCCAAATCCAGCCTAAAATCATAGTAATCCGGTCAAAAATGTGTGAATTCCGACCCAAATCAACGAGATCTCGGCGAGATTTGCCGAAATCACGCTGAGATTTTTGAAATTACTATATCATTTTATTTTATTTTTTGAATTTTTTAATTTGAACAGGATTTTGAAAACCATCCACATTCGAAATCCACGATCTCGGTAATCTCTTGTGAAATTTTGCCAAGATTTTATTCATTGGTGGTGGTAGTGGCACCTCAGGGGGGCTAGAGGAGGGGGTAGCGATGTGTTGTCGAGAATGTTTCGGAGTTTGTTGCAATGGGAAAGATTGATCGTAGAGGATTACAACCTTGGTACGGCCGGTGGCCCTATGCAAACAAGAATTGATGCTGGGAGCTGGACACAAAGGGAGAAATATGAAGCAGGCGATAGGCTCAGCTTGGGCTAAATTTTTCCACACAGCAGGTATCGTGGGGAGGAAAGCAGACAATCCCTACTTCGTTAGCGCCGTCAGGGAAACTCAAAAATAGGGTAAGTGAGCTTTCAAATTTTCGTCCAATTGTACGCTGATTAATAGCTCACATTTTCATACTATGCTTTATTTGCAGGCAAGGGTGTCCCATCTCCGTCTAGGATAGACATAGACAGAAAATATTTAGACGTCAACAAATTGGACATACGGGATAAGATGGCCAAGTTCAGGAAGGAATGGCCTACGTATGGCGTAACAATAATATGCGATTCTTGGACTAGGCCGACACGCATGAGCATCATCAACTTCATGATATACTACAACGGCACCATGTTCTTCTATAAGTCCATGGATGCGATAGGCCAAACTCAGGATGACTTGTTCTTGCGCAAGGTACTTGCTTTCATTGCTTCTCTTATGAAATCTATTTGAAATATGTGTCATGCACAAGGTACTCTCATATTTTCACCTTGTACTTATTGTTCTCTTTGTTAACTTACAGCACATTGGTAGGGTGTATTCGGTTCGGACACACCCACGTTCCAGAAGTTTGCATTTCGGCTAGTTTCGCATTGCGCTTCTTGTAGCGGATGCAAGTGCAATTGGAGCACGTTCACGTTCATCCACACTAAAGTTCGCAATCACCTATCCTAAAAGAAGGTTCATAAGTTGGTGTACGTTAACTAAAATCTGTGGCTCAGAATTCAAGTCAAAGAAAGTCAAAGGTCCACAGCTGAAGACGATCCATTCCAACGTCTTATGGAGCTTACATTATGTGACACTGAAATCCAATCCGATAGTGGATGGAGAAATGGAGATCCAATGCTGACCCCCTTACTTGATGAGGAGGACACTAAGACTAAGAGTGATACCCCCTCCTATCACACCTTGTGCCAGACCTGGTTGACCCTGTTGTAATGCAAAAAAATACTGGGGCTGTAAGCATCCTCAAATGGGCAGACAAGACAATGGGGTGACTCTCACATGGGAAAGAGGAAGCACGAAGCAATGACTATGAGACAGGAAGCAAAAAGGAAAGCTCCCTCGAAAGGAAAGGGGAAGCTTCTAGTTGAGGAGGAACATCATGTAGGGAGTGATGACTCGACTAACGGCACTCCCAAAGCCCGTCGAAGCTCGTCATACCAAGAATCCAATAATAGTAGCTCCAAGACGGACAACGATGGCGGTGAGTTCGGTCATAGTGCCTCCATCCCTCTTACTTCCTGCTCGGAAGAACAGCGTCCTATAGAATTTACAGGGGAGTCCCAGTACACTCATGCCACACAGGATAGAGACTATGACGTTCCACAGTCACAGACGACTACTGCAGGCAAGAGAAGGTAGCATCCACAGAGCCATGATGCACCTCAGAATAGCTCTAGCTTGTTCAGTGTCGCCGAGACGTAAGGGAGTTTCGACTATGGCTCATGTGGCCACTACGACTACGCCATCCCAGAAGCTCGTGCATAACCTTCCACCCAATGGGTCTATGAGTAGCAAGACCCTGAATTTTATGCCATGTTGTACCAACAGTGACAAACGACTAGCCCGTGGACGGGGCAAAGCTGGCACAAATACAAGGCGGAATTGCTAGTTACACGAGGATTGCTGATGATGTCCAGAGATGAGTACAACATGGCCAACCTTGTGTACAGTCAACAATACTACCCGTAGCCCTAAAGGTAATGTTTTATTTGTATGTTTCATTTCATTGCGACTCGATTTTTTACTAACATTGCTTCATGTAGGCCCAACATGGCATATGTGTGACAATGGAAGGACGACGAAGCTATGTCAAGTGTAAACGTTAATTTTCGATGAGAAATATTGATTTCAAATGTCATATGCCATGGTATTCAAATGAATGTTATTGAAATGTGGACTCGTTGGATTGATTTCTAAATGGTATTGAAATGAAATGTTATATATTGAGATATTATTGCTCAATGCCTACTTTATAACTTGAGATTGTCTAAAATATAGTAAAGGTCATGCCGAAATTTTTCCATATTTTTTCATATATTTTCATAGTTGTGCTATTATTGTAAAATGTGTACTTTATAACTTGACATTGTCTTAAAATATATGAAAGGCTATGCCAAAATTTTGTCCTATTTTCCCATATTTTTTTATACATTTATAACATTTTCCTAATTTTTGGGCCTTTACCGGGTTTTCACAAATTTTCCATAATTTTTTGTAATTTTTTTTCCAATTTTCCTATATTTTTCCCAATATTCCTTTGGTTTGCCAATATTCGCAACAAATCGATCAATTATCGCCCAATATCGGTCGATTTTCGGTTCGATTTCCCAGCAGATTTCAAATCGGTTTGAAATTCGAATTCATTCAGTTTTTACCAATTTTTGATCGACTTTTGATGATTTTCGATACCGAGTTGGTTCCAACTTTCCTCCTCAAATCGGTATTGTTAACCCTACCCGTGACTCCATGAGTCCTTGTGCATCTACACATACACAAACACGCACCGAGCGAATGGCTAGCAGGCGAGGCGACCTGAGCACCGAGGCTCGAGGGCAAAGGCGATGCCCCAACGAGTACCAGTGCACCGCCTCCTCCAGCCTCCGCCGTCGAAGTCTCAGGTTTAATTGGTCCCATTGCACATATTGTTTATATAAATCTAGCTCCTTTACCAATAAATTTCAAAAATAGCTCCCTCTTTGACTATGGAAGTTCCAGCAGGTGCATATTACATGTCAAACACACACACCGTGACAGGCGATCGGCGTTGTGGCATCCCGACCAACCACGGCAACAGGTTGTGTCCCACCTATAATACTCTGACCCATTAAGCAATGGTGAGATTAGTCCCACATTGGTTGTCCAAAGTGAGTTGTAGTAATATATAATGCCTGTTGGGTTCAAATATAGCACATCCGGGTTAATCCTTTTACATGAAGCGAGGACGAAAGTGTAAGTAGGGTGCTATGCATGCATGGGTCCGCGCACATGGTGGGCTTTGAGCGAAATTTGGGTTAGGGTATTACTAATGTTATTAGAGCATCAACCTGCTCGGTACGGGCACGTGTGGGACAGGGATGTGGACATATGACGCATAGCACGTGTGGCCCGGAGTGGCCACACGGAGGACGAAAGTTTGCCATGCGTGAGTGGTTGCCTAAAGTGAGTTGTAATAGTATATAATGCCTATTGGATCTAAGCATAGTATCTCCGAGTTAACACTTTTACACGAAGAAGTGTAAGTGGGGTGCTGTGTATGCATGGGTCCGCCCTACCGTGAGTTGGGCTTTGAGAATAGCACACTCGAGTTAACTCTTTGACACGAAGCGATGATAAAAGTGTAAGTGGAGTGCTATGCATGCATAGGTCAGCCCCATGGTGAGCTGGGCTTTGAGAATAATACCTTTGGGTTAACCCTTTTACACGAAGTGATGATAAAAGTGTAAGATGCTATGTATACGTGGATCCGCCACACAGTGAGTTGGGCTTTGAGAATAGCACATCGGGTTAACCGTTTTATACAAAGCGAGGACGAAAGTGTAAGTGAGGTGTTACCCTACGGTGAGCTGGGTTTTAAGTGAAATTTAAATTGAGCTCCACGGGGCAATAGCAGGCGGCAACGAACCAACTGATGATTGCGTGCTTAGTGGCAACGGGGCAGGGCAGTAGGACCTACCGTGGCACGTTACCTAGCTCGGTAGCGGTCAGACCACTCGCTGCGCTTTTCGTGGTCAGATAGGGGGTATTTTTATAAATTTATTCTGATGGACATGTTTGCAAAAAGATTGAGCCAATGGACTATAAAAAAAATTTGCTTCTCCGGCGTCCGCGGGTCACCTGCGCCACCCAACCCAAGCTCACCTCCCTGCATGCCTACCAAGCGAATTTTTTTTTCTTTAATATTTATTTTTATTCTTTTTTTCAAAACTATGCGTCCAGAAAAAATGACAAAAATGCCCCCTCGCCAGTGTATGGGGCGATCGCCCATACAGGCGATCGGTGCCCTCTCATCAACGCCGCTCGGCCAGCAGTGTTCTGCCGCCTGAGACAGAGGCGACCAGCGCAAGCTTTTTTTTTAGTTTTGTTTTGTAATTACTATATGCTTTTAATATAAACCAGTAACTTTTGCTAGGAGTGTCCAAATTAAATGAAACTTGTTTCTAAATTTAAATTTTGGAATGAAGAATTAGAGTGTAAAATAAAAATCCATGTGTTGTTTGCGAAATTTTTTTATTTGAGTTGAATGCTAGGCTCTAGCGTGGATTGTGAAGGAATTATAATGTGTGTTGATCCATAATTCATGAAATAAATAGAATAAGTTACTACAACCTTATGCACTTCATTTTTGCAAAAATATCTAAATATGATTGCATTTTGAATAAAAGATGGCTAGTTTAAACCCTTTATAACATTCATTGTTCAAGCAGTTAGAATAATGTTCGAACGACCTCAAAACTTGAGAATCCAGCTTTGTTGCATTCTTGGGCTTGCATAGGTTAAAATTATGTAAAATATTTAGATGTCACTTTAGGTCGCACTATTTTATTGTTGTCCTAACATGCAATCGGTAAAACATGAAAATTGCCGTATCTTCGCAAACGATGGTAAAACTCGATGAAATCAAATCGATGAACTCAAAATGCTATAACCTATCTCGATGGAGAAAATAACATCATTTGGGACAACTGGAGCGAGAGGACATATACGAGCCCTCCGGACGGTGAGCATACTCTTGAAGGTTGGGCCGACTGCTTATTACGACTTAAAACTAAAAGGAGTACCACGAACAAAGAAAACCAAAGTTAACACAGACGCCTATTGAGTGCTTCGAGGCCACTTCCCATTCGCCCATGCCTCGTGGGCTTCTCCGCACGCCGCGCCTCTCTCGTTTCTCTCTCTCGGCCTCCTTCTTCTCCTCTTTCTTCCTACATGCCTCCTCGCGTGCGGCATCGTGTTGTTCTTGAAACCGCCGCGTGAACTCATCCCGCCGGCTGGCTTGGTCAAGAAACCGTTGGTCCTCGGGGTTGATCTCCGTATCAAACCATCGCCAAATTCACACGATGGCGGAGGTGACCGCATGAAACGTAAATTAGCAAAGTTTCATTCACAAATATTATGTAACCCCGCACGATTGTTACCATGCGGCGATCCTTCGTGCTCTTCTCCCGCGGATCGAAGGCGAAGTGCGGCACTTCCAATACCTCCTCTTCCAAGTTGAAATTTCCCAAGAGCGGACAAGCTCGCAAAGATCTCCGCACATACACATGGGTGCTACACCCACGAGGTAGGAAGAGATCTTGGTACGCTAAATTCGCGGCATGCACTTGCTTCTTCCCGAGCCCATGGTCGCATACGGGCGCGAATCGAGAGCCCACCGCAAAGACCCATCCGGTCATCCGCAATGCAAAACAAGAAGTACACACCACATTAATTTCGCAAAGATGCGGAGTAGTAGGATCGTGGCAGTACTGTGAGCGCCACGTGCGACAACGTGACGAGGCGCAAAGGAAAGGATCGAACAGCCGAAATGCCGCAAAGACTCGGTGCGGGAGTACTCCTCAACACAAGGTCAAAGACGAGCACCTTACGGGTGAGCCAAAGGCCTCATCTCGCGTGCAAAGCACGGAGACCCCGTGAGGTGCTCGGGCGTGACGTCGACGCGTGTATGGCGCCCACCGCACGCCCTCGTCGTGGAGGCAATCGAACTCCGAACGAACTCCCGATAGGACCTCCTCACTGTCGGCGCGCGAACCTCCGCCGCGAGGAAATAAGAAATGGCGAAGGTTATTCAAGCGCGTTAGTGGGGAAAAGATACGAGGAGCATACCGCCGCCGGACCCAGAGTGGCCCATGGTGGGCCACCCACCGGTCGTCTCCGTAAAGCTCCTCGGCACGTGTCGTGTCAACAATGACCGCCGACGAGAAGCGCTCCCAAGACCACAACCGAGGAGTAGGACGAACTCGACATCGCCGTGTCGTGCTCGCTGAGAGACGGCGTCGCCGCATGACCTCAGACGTCGCCGCAAGCACACCGAGGCCCACGACCACCGTGATCACCGCTTACAAGGGGGAGTTAGACGTGCTCACCGAGACGAGATTGAACCGAGTGTGTTACCTCATCCACCGGGTGTCGGCGATGTCTCGGGCGACTCGATCGGTGATTTGTCCACCGTGTTCCGTGGGAGGACGGAACATCACCCAACCGAACAACAACAGAGGTATGCCTTCAAGTGGCGGGCCACGCCCGCCTCCTCCGCGGCTTGGTGGAGAAGCCGAGCTCGCAGCTGTTCGCAACAAACATTATCGCAACTTGGCGCTTCTATTTTAATTTCAAAGAAAGAGGTACTCACCGTGAATCGAAGCGACCACGCCTTCGTCGGTCCGTGGCGCCGGCCTCCCTAAGGGGCCGGTAGGGGTTGCCGGGTGCCACGCACCTCGGCGAAACGCGCGGACAACTCGGCGTGCCACGTGGCGAGGCGTCGTGCGGCACGATCGCTGGACCCGCACAGGGGAGGTCTAAGAGGTACGACACGCCCCGCAGCTGTCGGAGCCATCTCTCCGCACGGAAGGTGGAACGTGTCGCCTCCGGTCTCCACCGGTCCACGAGTGCGCCGCAGGACCGGTCGCACCGAATCGCAGGACCTCCTTGCCCGCTAACGGGCGCCACCGCTCCACCATCCTACAAAGAGGAAGTAAGCCACCGCCGCAACCTCGCATGTAGTGCAATGCGTCGTTAGAATTGCATTCACGGTAAGTACATGTACGTAAAAGAGTGCAAGCGTTGGCGACTTACCGTGGAACCCAGCGTGGGTCGATGCGGCGGCTCGTTGGGCACCCGAGGTCGGAGTGTCCCTAGCTCTCGGTTCTCCTCTGCGGAGTACTTAGACCGGTGGGTCGATCGACGGTCACGCCCAGCAAGAGCTCAGGCAAGGTCGCGCCATCGTGGCTCGTTAGAAAGCAAATACAACAAATTTGTCAAGAATTACATGTGCACACAAAATGAAATGCGAAATAACTAATTGTACCATACTCATCAAACAATACAACCGAAGTGCGAGAGCCAAAAAACTCATATTACAAACATACGAAGACAACGACATGTTCGACGAGGCACACAACGCCGAGAATTACATTATCCTCATAGCTACTAACGGTACATCAAGAATTACATGATGCGAAAAATAACTTACCAAGACATTGAAAATTACATCGATCATTACAACTTACATCACAACTTACCGGTCCATTGAAAATACAAGATGGGAACAACATGGAAAATTACATTATCCGCGGTTGCGACGCGCCTCGGACTCGTCCATATCGTTCGAACGCGCCTTGTCCTTCGACGTCCGACCTTCGGCTTCAACATTCGGATGTCCGGCACCCATCGATGGTCCGAGGGGGCTGTTGTGAACGATCCGTCCACTCGGTACCGTACACCTCGTGATGCCACGTGTTGAGAACGCTCGCTTGTAGTAGTACGGGAGACGAACGGACGACGTGATTGATGCGTCTCGGCGGCAGCGCAATGACGCGAGCACGCGCAAGTGCGAGGCGTGGTTTTTCGCAGAGCACTCGCAATCGCCTACTCGGAGTATGCACAGATGGGAAGTCCTCTCCCTGGCACCCTGCGACCTCGGCCACCGCAGATGCACGTGGTATCTCCGCTCCACGCCACTCTCCGGTGTATCCCGATGTGTCCGCGCTTTCTTGTTTTCTTGGACATGTAGGTAGACACAACAGCTTGAGTAAGACAATCGATTGTCCGACATACATGCCGTGGAGGTCTTGTATCGCTTAATGAAATATCTCTCTGTACCTAATAAGACACCTCAACTATACCCACTGGAAGGCATCCGTGCCTTTCATTACCGCTTGTAAATCTCCGCCAGTTCGTTGTCATGATCCCATAACGCGAGCCGCCTCGCCGTGCGTAAGGACCATTTATCCAAAGGCTCATGTCGATCCAATCGGTGAAACTCTTTATGTCGTACCGGCCTACGCCGGATGTTTGGGGGTCCGCTTCAGCCGCATAAAGGTGGGGTCCTCTCCTTGCTCATGGTACACCATCGGGTTCCTTGATGAACTAGCGGTACCTCTCGGATCCATTGATTGCTTCTTCGTTAGTTCGCCCAACATCTTCCAAAGCGCGTCGAACTTCCTCCGTTGGTTCTGTTTGCACAGCGCTGAACATGTTCATAAGCTCCTTGTTCCCGAACCGACGAGAAAAATTGGCACCCATGTGCCTCATGCACCACCGCCTCGGATCCGCCACTTTGTCGCTCCCACGACGGCGGACCCTTGTTGCATATCCACGATCGCCTTAGCAGCCTCGCATGTCTGGCCATGGATGACACAAACATCGAGCCCGCCGAGAACAATCGCCACCTTCACTCTTTCAAGGAACCAGCATCACTCTCCGTGTTTCCCCCTCCACGAATGCCAACGCAACCGGTAGAACCTGGTTGTTGGCATCCACCGCGATCGCAATTAGAATCTGGCCCTTGTACTTCCCCGTGAGGAATGTGCCGTCCATACAAAGGACCGGCGACAAGGTTTAACGCATTTATGCATGCGCCAGGCGAAGAATGCACGCTGCAATACCCACTTCGGTGCACGCACCACCCGCAGGAACTCCGCAAGGTCGATGGATGTACCGGTTCCTTTGTGCGATTGCCCTGAGCAAGTGAGGAATATTCTCGTACGAAGCCTCGTACGTCCCGAACCGTATTTATAGAGCTGTCCTTTTGCTCTCCATGCCTTTGCGTAGCTAATCTTGTATCAAATCTCTCCTCCACTACCGTGATAATAGATCGAGGTCGCAGATGGGGATTGTCCACGATCCGACCATAAACACATTTGCCACCCAAGTGGACGACAGATTGCGGTGTCCCCGCCCGCTTCTTCCAGCTCGCAGCTATGCTCCATCACTATGGAGCATTTCCAGAGTCCGCCCACTTCCCGGTATGCATGCACCGCCATGGGCACGAATCAACTACGACTTCACGTCGTAGTCCTTCTTCTTGGACTTCACAACCCCGAATTGCCGCCGAGAGACATTGCCCAAGATTTCACCGCATCCATCACAGCCTCCTTGTCTTTATATATGGCCCTCGTCACCTCGTTCTCACGATACTCCCATGCATCAATGTTCCTTCATTCATCGTTAGGTCTTGAAATTGTAATTGGTCCACGCACGTGGATAGGCACCTCGTGGGCGTTGTCCTCCTCGTCGGAGTGCTCGCCATCGTGGACTTCCTCATCCGCACGGTCCTCCTCTTCCATCAGTCAACAATGTCCTCCACCTCCTCCCCTCATCGGCCACCTCGCGCCTCCACCGCTGTCTCCTCCGCCCCGGTCCCTTCGCCACCGCTAGTCTCGTGCTCCTCGTCTCGGGCTCTCGCCGCCTTCCTCTTCGCATCCTTCTACATTTGATGTCCCTCCGCCGTAATGTCCACCCCGACATCACGAACTTGCGACACCGATGGAGCTACCGGGTAGCATCAGACCAACAACATGAGCGCCAACCCCGCCTACGCAAAACCAACATAACTCCTCCATGTTGACGCCGAGTTAATAGGAATCAACTCTCCGTAAAAACGGTCTTGCGCTCGGCTCACTATCGCTCGACTAAGAACCCAACACCGGGCATCCAAACCGAACATCCGAGACATCCACTCCAACAAACCCTCAGATGTCCTATCGCTGGCCTCTGCATATGCCGTGCACGACTCTTGAAAATGATGATAGATCCACCCCATCCGCCCGTGCTATCTCCCCATCTCCATAAAATATTTGGAAATACAATTTCTCCGACATGCCGCAACGTCCGACGGAAAAATATTACTCTAAAATACAATACATCCTGAAATTTCTAAAAACTAAATACTACATTAAAGTTCTAAATATGAATCATGACATTAAATTTCTAAACAACACTATCCGAGAAATTGTAAACGCTACACAATCCTAAATTTTCTAAACACTACAATAAATTTGTAACGCATTTAATACTATACAGATCTCAAATTTCTAAAACTAAATAGTACATTAAAGTTCTAAATATGAATCATGACATTAAATTTCTAAACAACACTATCCGAGAAATTGTAAACGCTACACAATCCTAAATTTTCTAAACACTACAATAAATTTCTAAGACTAAAAATAAATTTGTAACGTACTTAATACTATACTGATCCAAATTTCTAAAACTAAATAGTACATTAAAGTTCTAAATATGAATCATGACATTAAATTTCTAAACAACACTATCCGAGAAAATGTAAACGCTACACAATCCTAAATTTTCTAAACACTACAATAAATTTCTAATACTACAATAAATTTGTAACGCACTTAATACTATACAATCCTCAAATTTCTAAAAACTAAATACTACATTAAAGTTCTAAACGCTACACAATCCTAAATTGATTGAATATTACATGCTACATTAGAATTCTAATAACAAACAATCCTACAAGATTTTCTAAACACTACAAAATCGTAAAATTCCTAAATAATAGATTTATAAAATTTATAAAAATACCTTCGCAGTAAACGCATTTAATAACGACTTTTTTCCCTTTTCTTCTTCTTTCTTTTTTCTTCTTCTTCTTTTCTTCTTCTTTTTCTTCTTCTTTCTCTTCTTCTTTCTTTTCTTTTCTCTTCGTTTGCTTCTCTTATTTGGCACTGCTTGAGCGAGCGAGGGGCTTTAAAGTCGCTCTGTCGCCTCGCTCAGCGATCGCCTGCTCTCGGGCGACAGGGGCCATGTGTAATGTGGCGTCACAGAGAGCACACGGCGAGGGAACAGCAGAGGGAGCTATCGCCCGTGTATGGGGCGATCACCCCATACACGGGCGACCGGGGGGTATTTTCGTAAAATTTTAATTCGGACGCATAGTTTTGAAAAAAAGAATAAAAAAAAATATTAAAGAAAAAAAAATTCCCTACCAAGCACCTGTAAATGTGGTAAGAGTTTCTTCTCAGCCCAGCCCATTAATTTGACCGACCACCTGACCATGCCCATCCACCGACTAAAACCCTAACTCCCCTGCTGCCGCACGCCCACCCTCCTTCCCCTCGCCGGCTACCCCACCACCACCACCCCCAGGGGCGGCGGCGAGAAGGGTAAGAAGAAGAGGAAGCGGTTGCGGCTGCCAAGATGGTGAAGAAGAGCAAGAAGAGCAAGAGCAAGCGCATCTCGCTGCGGCAAAAGCACAAGGTGCTCCGCAAGGTGAAGGAGCACCACCGCAAGAAGCGCAAGGAGGCCAGGAAAGACGGCAAAAACCACAAGAAGAAGGTCGAGAAGGACCCGGGGATCCCCAACGAGTGGCCCTTCAAGGAGCAGGAGCTCAAGGCGCTCGAGACCCGCCGCGCGCAAGCGCTCCAGGAGCTCGAGCTCAAGAAGGAGGCGCGCAAGGAGAGGGTAAGTGCTTGGTTCGGGTTCTCTCTGATTTGTTTGTGATAAGTTTTTGGTACACGGAGCCAAATCCATGCTTTTTTCCGTGATTCTTCAGTTTTGTAGCCAAATCCACCTCCTATTGTTAAATTCAGCGTGCCGAATTGCAAATTATTACTCTTCCATATGTAGTTATTACATGCTTGCCCAGATTTATTGTGTACATGATGAAACTTGATTTCTTTTATTTCGTTTCGACGAGCTCATCCATTGCCTGTGTGTAGATAGCCTGTCATCGGCGAATTTTTGTTGTGAGATTTTCAGGCATCGATTGAGATGTGGGCTGAACGCAGAACTGGAAACAGGGGTCCATATGGTAGATAGCCTTGTCGTTGGTGCTGTCTGCTTTCATAATTTCGGGTCTAATTTTTGTTATCTGCTGTAACAAGATGCATGCAAAAACAAAGATTGTTCTGTGTTGATGACTTTTTTGTTGTGAAATTTTGGGCATCAAGTGAGAATTGAGCTGATTGCACATCTGGAATTAGGGTCTGTGCGGTAGTGAGCATTACGATATTTCATGAAAAAATTTGTTTGTAACACTACACATTCACTCATTAGGAACATGCACTTGCCTGGATACCAGGATGGAGCCATGATTAAATGTTGCCGCCCTTTATTTAGTTTCGTTTATGTGATGATCCTTGTTTAGTTTCATAGATATATGCATTTTCTTTTCTTTTTCCTTGTGCTGGCTGACCAATGATTGAATATTGTGACCTCTTTTCAGTCTAGGAAGAGAAAGCTTGGATTAATTGAGGACGAGGACATTGCTAATTTGGCCTCTGCAGCTTCTGCGCAGGGCAGTGAGTTTGAAAAGGATGCAGGGAAGGAGAGTGCTTCTTTAGAGGTGGCTAAGAGCAATGGTGAATTTCTTTTTTCCGCATTGCTGATTTCTCTGTTGCCTTACTGCTTGCAATTACATTATTTACTAAAGTTGCTGGAAGTGTGACCAGATCATTCAGAGAGGGCCTTCTACAAGGAGCTGGTTAAAGTTATTGAAGCTTCCGATGTGATTCTTGAGGTTCTTGATGCAAGGGACCCACTGGGCACTCGTTGCATTGACATGGAAAAGATGATTAGGAAGGCTGATCCAAGTAAACGAATCGTGCTACTTCTCAACAAGATAGGTACAATGCAAATTTATATTGAGTTTAGTGTTTACTTACGTTATGTTTACTGTTTCTACATCTCAATTTCATTTTCTGTATTTTAGATCTTGTTCCCAAGGAGTCTGTGGAGAAGTGGCTTACGTATCTAAGGGAGGAAATGCCAACTGTTGCATTCAAGTGCAATACCCAAGAGCAGAGGACCAAGCTGGGATGGAAATCATCAAAGCTTGATAAAATAAGCAATATACCACAAAGCAGTGATTGTCTCGGTGCTGAGAATCTGATCAAATTACTAAAGAATTATTCCAGGAGTCATGAGGTAACCATTCCTGATTTTTTTTTGGGTGTGTGTGTGTGTGTGTGTGGGTAATTGGGTGCTGTCAATGTTGACGTGTATCTAGCTTCTGTCAGCATTCTCACTGCTTGATTGTTGTTGGCACTTCTAATTTTGTTGTTTACATAAGATATAATCATTGAAATTTGCATCTTTCTTCAGCAGCATCTTATATGCTTGTCCTATCTTCGTACTGTTCCTCTCTTGCTTTTGTGTCCTGTTTCATGCAAACCCATATGAACATTGATGGAAACAGTTGATTTTTTAAAAAAAATCAAGAACAAGCTACCTAAATTTGCTCTCTGAACATAGTGGAATTTGATTGTTTTAAGTTGTTCCCGTCTATCTTATCATGACAATTTGATAGCTAATTGTGTGTCTTTATTTCCTAGCTTATTGTGCTTGTATGTTCCCGATTTTGCCATGCTCTTGTAACCATTCATATATACCTGTAGAGCTGCCTTTTCTTTACTGCTTTGTTTTGCCTTTTAAATCATTTTTGTTATTGGTGTGCTTGCAGCTCAAACTAGCAATTACTGTGGGTATTGTTGGGCTTCCTAATGTTGGCAAGAGCAGTCTGATCAACAGCTTGAAGAGGTCTCGTGTGGTTAATGTCGGTTCCACTCCAGGTGTTACTAGATCAATGCAAGAAGTTCAGTTGGACAAGAAGGTGAAGTTGTTGGATTGCCCTGGTGTTGTGATGCTCAAATCTTCCAACAGCGGTGTGTCTGTAGCCCTTCGCAACTGCAAAAGAGTTGAGAAGATGGATGATCCAATTAGTCCTGGTAAGCGCTTTCTTGCATTCTTTTCTGTTAATCATTCCAGATAGTTGTGCTCACATTTTCATTTATTCTAGCTACGGTTATTTTCTGCTTGGTTTATTATGTAGATACTATTTCATCCAACAGTAATCTAGTACATAAGGTGGCTAGAAGTACATCATGACATGACTTATTCCATATATTTTTATTTATTTTTAATGCTTTCAGTAAAGGAAATCCTCAATCTTTGCCTGCACGAGACATTGCTGTCTCTGTACAAGGTGCCAAGCTTTACTTCAGTTGATGATTTCCTTCACAAAGTTGCCACTCTCCGCGGGAAATTGAAAAAGGGTGGTATAGTGGATGTTGAAGCTGCTGCAAGAATTGTGCTTCATGACTGGAATGAAGGTACTATATAATTTCTCCCGTATCAACTTTGTTAATTCTTCTATGTAAACTTTTTTATATATATCTTCTTAATATATATCTCAGTAAGGCTTGTCCGTTGCCCCTGTTGTTCTAAAAAACTTTGTTAATTCTTTATTTTGTTTCCAAGTCACCTGATCCTCTTGTTTTTTAGGTAAAATACCCTATTATACACTGCCACCTAAAAGGGATGCTGTGGAGGACTCAGATGCAATAATTATTTCAGAAGCTAGAAAAGAATTTAATATTGATGAAATTTACAAAGCCGAATCTTCATATATTAGTGGTCTAAAATCCATGGAGGATCTCCATCATATTGAGATTCCACCTAATGCCCCACCGGAGATAGATGAAGAGATGCTAGAGGTAATTTTTTCAACTATAGTGGTTTTCCTTGAATTCAGCTGCCAGTTTAAATACGGTAATAGTGATATTCCTTGAATTCAGCTGCCAGTTTAAATACGGTAATAGTGGTTTTCCTTGAATTCAGCTGCCAGTTTAAATACGGTAATAGTGGTTTTCCTTTGAATTCAGCTGCTAGTTTAAATACGGTAATGTCATTACTGTAGATTTTTGTAATCTTACTATTTTCTGTTAGTTCTATGATTTTATTTCCCCATATGTTGTTGTACTGGGCTCTGTTGTTCTTAGTGATTGTGATTATCAGATGCATCCTTTATTGTTCATATGTGTTTGTGTGGTTGCTGGGGTGGGTTTCAGCTTTATATGCTTATTTAGGTAGGTGGTTACAATCGTTCTATTTGACCTAAACAACTTTAAAGTCCTTGCTTTCTGATTTTGATTCTCTATGAGTAATCCTTGTAAGAAAGATAGTTATAAATTGTAGACCTGTTATAGAAGTTGTTTCATGTCCTAAAGGAGACACATTTTATAGAGCAGAAAAGAAACGGTCTTGGGAATTCTCCAGAGAATTTGTTCTGCAACATGATTCATATTGAAATAGTTCTTGGCAGTATGTGCTTGTGTTTTAGCTATCATAAATTGACTTGCATTAGGAACATCATACTTAATTTATGATACATGATATTGTACAATTAGATAATTCTTGTCTTGCACAAAGCAGGATGGCAGGAAGCAGAGTGAACCAGTCCAGGATAACCGTGACAAGTCAATGTCTGATCTAAATGATGGTGAAGGAAGTAAGGCCACCAGTGCTAGGACACTACATGACAAGTTGTACACTGCCGAGGGTATACTTGATCCTCGCAAGAAAAAAGCAGAGAAGAAACGGCGCAATGCAAACAAGTTCAGCGTACTGAATGACATGGATGCAGATTATGATTTCAAGGTGGATTATCAAATGAAGAATGCACCAGTGAATGATGAGGACGACAGCAACGGTAGAGATGAGCCCAAAGATAGTGACCCTATGACTGGTGTCGATGATGCATGAAATGACTTGGCAGGTTGAGAATGCGAAGTAGATCATATTATTACGATACTAGGGCAAGGGGGGTTGCAAAAATTATCCCACAAGTTTTGTACTCCGTTAGTTGAATGAAAACGACAATGAATGCTGCTTGTTTCTCTGTTTTCCCGTCTCTTCTTTTCTTCATAGTTACACATTTACGCTGTTCAAGTGTTCTTTTTTTATCACAATTCACTAAAAAAAACTTAGAATTAGAACTCTCTAAGAGAGTCACTTCGATATTGTGATGCCGTCATTGAACGCACCAATTTGGGCTTGTAGCTGTTTGTGTACAATGTACAAGCGGTTCTTTCAGCAGGAAAATATGCAAGAGCATGTTGTTGCAGAAATTTTCGCTTACCAAATATTGACAGATTTCAGGTGCTCCGTTGCGACCGCATGAATTCATGCGTTGATAGATTAAGGTGGCCTAAACAGGTGAACTGTTAGTCTGTCACAGCGTTCTTAATGCAGACTTTAATGTGACGTAGAAGATTAAAAATTCAAGAGAGTCAAAAAGATTGTTGCTAAATATTCTTGATCAACATATCCCGATGATCTAAACCATGTTAAGTAGCACCAAACGTTCATTTGTAGGCTGGCATATTTTAGTAGTTTAACCCTTTCACAAGGATTTCAGTGGGAAGAAAACATCCAACAAGGGTAACTCGACATCACACAACAGCAACTATAATAATACAGCGCATGTTCGAACAGACTGGTCATTGTGCACAACACTTCAATGAGACTAACCAAATTAAAACAAAAACCTTTGTTATACCAAATTATGCAAAAGGCTTGTACCACAGTCTAGATCAACTGCTTTCAAGCTAAAGTAAAAAGGTCGAATTTGAAAGCTCGAGACTACAGGAAATGTGCACATGTGAAATCCACCAAGGTAGTAGTATATCTGCAACGAAATGCTAAAGTAAAATGGTCAAGTTTGAAAGTTCGAGACTACAGGAAATGTGCACGTGAAATTCACCCAGGTAGTAGTATATCTGCAACGAAATGTGACAAGAAGATTTCTCTCTCAGGTTCTTCTCATGTTTTCCCAGAAGCACATGAATCACACATGCACTATGTAAAGGCAATTCGCTACAATTAAATAGGACTTCTTGAGGAGCGGTCTTAACTACTGAGCTCCTTGATGAGGGGTGGTTTTGCTATCAACCTCGATCTCGAGAAGGCGCTCAACAGGTTGCCTGCATATTGGGCATTTGTTGGTCTGAAATCTTAAAATTTGAGCACACTCCCTGCACAGGCACTGAAAAAGAGCACAGAATGTTATTTTTCACTGATTTTCTTAAACCCAAATGGATCTACAAGGTTCAAAGGTATATACACCATGGTGTTTCGCCAGCATTGTTCCATACCTACTTTACCTATGATGCATTCTACCCATGAATTTATCACTGGCGTATAAAAAAAGATGAAAAACCACGAAATATTACAGCTGCTGATTCAATTGTCTTTTGAGAAACTGAAATTGAAGAATCTTGCATCAACAGGCTCAACAGTAGGCTAGTTTCACTTTTGGTCCCCTAACTTAAAATGGTTGCACATAACCCTATACTAACTAGGCAATCCGAAGCTCCCACATTAATTAGAAAGATCCAGCCATCTATCTGGCAGACCCAAATTATAATGGCTCAGATTAAAAGAAAGAGTCCATTCCAAGTACACCAAATTAACTGAAATTCGGAATAAAAAAAGAAAAATTATCAATTTGATCTTCATACGATAAATGACTATAATTTAGAATAATAATTTAATGAGAATTAGAAAACTAAAAAGGACGAGTCCATGTCACGTACAGTCCAAACGAACTGAAATTCGGAATAAAATAAAATTAGAAATTTGATTTCCATACGAATTCCAAAGTAAATCCACGAAATTAAAATTCAGAATAATAATTAATTGAAACAATAAATTGGATCTTTATATGAATTCTATCCTAAAACTAAAAAATAAATCCCACACCAAGTACAATAAAAAAAATCAGATCTAGAATAAAATTAAAGGATGATTAGAGATTTAATTTGCATGTGAATTCCAAAAACTATCAAGTAAAATCTACATTAACGAAAATTCGGAATAAAAAATAAAAGAAAATTACCAATTTGATTTCCATTCTAATTCCAAAGTAAAATCCAAAAATAAATAAAATAAGAAATAAATTTGGATTGTATACGAATTCCAACCTGAAACAGGGAAAAAAAACCACTCCATGCCAAGCACAAACCAACAATATGCAAATTCAGAATAAAAATAAAAGAATAATAAGAGATTTGATGTGTACGAATTCCCATATAAATAAAAAATTACTAATTTCCAGTAAGAAATAAATAAAATTTAGAAAACAATTCATATTTTGAATCCCAAATATATGCATATTCAAAATAAAAATTCAAATAACATTACGAATTTCATTTAAATAAATATATGATAGGAACCAAAATTTAGATTAAATGAAAGATATATGTTCTCAGCATTGGGGATTAAAGATGAAATTGAAATTAAATTGTACTTTAATCTACTCTCAATAAATTTTATATTAAGTACTATTTTCATAATGTTATTTTTATTTAATAATTTTATCATTTAATATGGAGATTAAATACTTTATCTAAGAAGCTAGACCATGCGCATGCACGGGTTGCCGACTAGTAGAATCTAATGTGGGTGACCTCTGTTTGCACTGCAGGCTACAGCCTTTGATGTTTTTTTTTTATACCACATGAAATGCAAAATGAATTATTCTGGGCAACTTCCCATGTGAAACAGTAGACTAGTATTTTTAGTTGGATAAGATGAGGAAGAGATAACACAATAACTAGCTTAATGGCAAGATTAAGTGAACTTTCGTGAAAATAAAAGAAGAGTTACTCCAAATGTCTGCTACATGGATTCCTTAATGCACTGGACAGTAACTATAGCTATGTTTTAATGGTTAAATTGGGATTGATGAATCCACATGGACACTAATCATAAATCCCCTACTCCTTTTCTCCCAATTGTTCTATTCTTCCTCCCGTCCAACAATGGTACCTTTTCCTTCTCTCCTAATGTATAATCCAATTTATCTGATAAGCACCCAGAATTCCACAAGAAAATGATACTAGTGTACTTGAGAAGCCTATTTCCATCATTAGATGTTTAAGACAGAGTTCTCAAATTTTTCATTTAAAAACAGTTTCAACAATCATAAGTCATATGGCCAGATCTTGATTCATCTAAAGAATATTCAGTACCGACAGATAACTTACCATATGCCTGCATGGAAGAACAGTTGTATCTCTCGGCTCCGAAAGGCAAATCACACATTCTTTCCCAGAATCATCCTGATGAACATTCCTGTCAGCTGTGTTCCCAATACCATATATCTCCTGCAAGACATATCTAGTTCCATTTACCCAGAGGATCTGCTGCACAACACGAACCCCATATTCAGCATTGTCTTTCTTTGCAAATACAGCAAATTTAACCAGACATTTCGATTCTTCAGCCTCATGCGCCCCTTCTAATTCTTGGTTGCTTGGCACATCCACTTCCACTTTGAAAGCAACAGGGAATACACCACCTTCCCCAACCTTAGTTAGCTCAGATTCATCAAACAGTGAGACATCGATTCCTGTTCCACTTGGTTGCTTGAACTCCTGACCTTGACCTTCCTCGAAAGTTACTGTCACAGGTTGGAGCAAATTTTCCTTTGTAGCCTTCAAGACAAACGGACCATCTTCTTGCGCAAAGAAGTAAACAGTTATACTGTTCACAGGATCGAAAGTTAAGAGTCAGCCTTTTAGTTAAGATGGCATGCCAATCTTACCAAAAATTAAAAAGAAGCTATGGGTCAAAACTGGGCAAAAGAGACATGTATCAAAGATAAGATACTACTAAACACTACGGAAGAAATTAAGGACATTGAATAAGATAGCCTAACATCAAAAAGGACAGAATCACACAGGAATTTGGACAATCTCGCTAAGTTTGATATGCAGATGGTAACAGTACAAAAAGAATGTAAGCAGAGATTTTTTAAGCTCTATTGAGCCTAGAGTATTGTGCATTCCACTTCACCACATAAACAAATATAATTAAGCTAAAAAGGTCTAATTCTAAATCTCTAAAAGCTGCACTCTTATTAGTTTCTTCAACTATAATTTTTCACATTAAACACCAAGCTGTGAACCGAATGTATGGTAAACTCACATTCAAGAAAGATGTACATCCTTCAGTAAGACCACAAGTGCATACAGGCACCCCATATCTGTTGCACTAGGTGTCTAGCCCTACAGTTACTTGGACTCTAGCTTGAAGCATCAGGACAATTGATCACATCATTTGGGCAATAAAAATTGGCCAAATTTCGCTCAAATGGAGACGGAAGCACACAATCAAAAGCGTCATGGTTCCAACAATATTCGTCCATGAGGAGCTCTCCGCAGAAATTATAAATTATTAGTATACTAATCTCACGATCTGAGTAGCCCAACGCATGGTTACCACAATAAAATTTCATACCTGCATCTAATAAAAAAACCAAAGATCTCAAGAACTAGGAGAGAGCGAGGCATGGCGTGAGGGGAAAGACGGAGTGGGACCTTCCGGGAGCGTCGGCGTCGAAGGAGAAGGCGAGGAGGAGGTGGCGGCTGTCGCCGTCGGGCTCCAGCCGCAGGGTCTCCCCCTTGACGTTGACGCCGGCATGCACCGCCACGGCCCTGTGCCGCTCTACTTGCGCAGGCACCGGCACCGGCGGCGGCGCGGCGGCAACCGGGGGCCAAGGGGGGTACCGGTGGTAGTACGGAGGCGGCACCCCATGTCCATGACCTTCAAGAAGCGGCGGACGAGGAGGAGGGTTAGCGCCGCCGCTGCTTCGGACGTTGCCCATTAGTGCGTCGTCTTTCGTGCTGCGGCTCTTAGGTTTCCTTCCTCTGCTCGTCGCCAAGAAGCTTTGGTTGGAGTTTGACTTTGACTGCCGCAGTTTTGTGATTTTTCTTTTAGACGATAAAACAAGAAAATAAGGAAAAGAATAAAAAAAAAAAGAGTTTAGCCCGCCCACGCCAAATGGGACATCTTCCGCGCGAGGGCTCCTCCGGCTCCGGGGTAAACAACGGAGAAGAATCAGGTGAAGTTTGAGGGGGGAATGTTGCAGTTTCGATTCGTCACAGCTGTTGGATCGAGCAAATCGACGGTTTAGATCGCCTAAAATCGTTGCTACAATGTTTCTACTACAGTACTTAAGTTGAATGTGAAAATCTTGAGCGTTTCTTTTCCATCCGATGGTCAAAATGAGAACTGCAGACTGGACAGTCTCCGTTCAACTGCACTGCACTTGATCCTTGTCGGTAAACAAAGCGTCCATGAGTACTGATGCAGTTTTCTCTCTCCCATGATCAAGCAACAACCGCTCTCGTCTTTCTTCTCCCTTCGACTGAATCAGAGAAATTTATACAACCAACTCCATATTCCCCTCTATCCCTCATCCCATCCCGTCTCCTCCCCTCCTCTCCCGATTTGCACCTACCCGGTCGCCGCCGCATCCTCCTCCTCGTCTCGGCTGCCGGTAGTGCGATTGAACGGCTCACCAGAAACCAATCTTCTGTGTCTGGGCCACGGCTCTCCTCCTTGCCGTCTCCGTTGTTGGCATCCAGGACCACCACCTCCTCTTCCCTGTCAAAGAAGGGCCGCGGGGGAAGCTACAGCCCAAGCCTGCACTCCCATCGCCATGCATCCTCAAGGGCACCAGCGTCGGCATCAACAATATCGATCGAAAATGTGAGATAGCTCGCCGTCAACCTGCTGGTCTCATCGGTGAGGATCAGGTGGGTGACCTGCCTCGACGAGCCCTCCATGCTGCCCTATGCGAGCAACGATGAGCTCGGCCCCGACGCCGTCGGTGACCTTGTGCTCGCGCTCCAAGGTTGATTATCGTTCCCTGTGATGCATGCCTTGTTGTGTTGTTAGCATTTCTTCTATGCACACCAGCTGTTTTTGATGTAATGTGTTATTGTTCTGAGTGTATTCTTCCTGCTATGCACATGAACTATTTGATGAAATACTTTGTTAAGGTCTAAGAGAAACAGATACTAGGGAACGATATCATCCGCACGAGTTAGTATTCTTGCGGCTTGTGCCTGCTTGAGCTTTTCAAGCCGGTTGGTCTCCAATCTAAACGCCCTACCGAAGAGCGAGGTGAGCTCCAATCTAAACGCCCTACCGAAGAGCGAGGTGAGCGCGGGTGACTCCAGGGAGATCGCCGCCACGAACGAGCTGGCCACGTCGAAGGAGCTCGCACCAGTGTCCGCCTCCGCCCCGACCTCCGCATTCGCATCCTTCTCCTTGGACGTAGGCGTCGTGAGGAGTGAGCCGGAGGAGGGCGCGTGCTCGACACACGAAGACAGCGGCTTGGCGCCCCGCCGATGAGTCAGGAACGTGGCGGTGGTAGCCGCGGCGAGGACGACGAGGGAGGCGGCGGCCGCGGCGAAGGTGGGCAGGCCGAGGAGGGATGTCCTCGGGTCGAAGGAGCCGCCAACGTCGATGGCTACGGCTGGCGGCGTCCATCGCCGGCGGTGTATTCGACCCGTTGCAAGGAGGTTGGCGAGTGACTTGAGGGTGACATGAAGTTTATGCTGTTTGTTGGCGAGAGAGTGAAATTTATACTGTTTGTTGCAAGGAGGTTGGCGAGGGAGTGGAGGGTGACGTTGGCATCATCGAGCGCCTGGACACAGGTGACGTGAAGTTTATACTGTTTGTTGGGTTTTTTTAAAAGAAAACTTGTGAAACTACTTTGAAACTTTCTGAAACAACAATGAAATTTCACTTGAAACTCTACGAAACTTGCTCTAATTTTTCAAACTTTTTGTGAAACTTGTATGAATGTTGATTTGAAACTTGAAGTCTCTATAAAACTTGATGAAACATGGCATTTTCAAACTTGAAACTAGTTAAAACTTGCTGAAACATAGTATTTTGAAGATTGAAGCATCCATGAAACTTATTGAAACTTGCTAAGATATGGCATTTTCAAAGTTGAAACTTGCTAAAACATGGCATTTTGAAACTTGAAGCATCTATGAAACTTGTTGAAGCATGGCATTTTCAAAACATCACGAAACATCATGAAACTTATCTATGAAACATCATAAAACTTATTCGCGAAATATCATGAAACTTATCCGTAAAACATCATGAAACTTACCCATGAAACCTAGTGAAACATGCTATACTGTTGGAAGTGATTCCCAACGGTATAGCGCTGGATAGTAGCTCTCTAAGAGAAAACATTAGTAATAGACAAAAGGAACTCCGCTTTTTCATTCAGAATTTCAATTGGATGTAAAGGCACATACAAGCACGAGTAGGTCTTGCAATGTGGTTCCACTTAACCTGTGTGTAAAATGTTGATATGAGATACAAACTCGCCTTCTTTTTCACTTTCCTTTGCAGCTTATGAATCTGTGTCTAATAGGCTGCCTTTCATTCGACAAAGATCTCTCGTTAATTATTATTATCTTAGCTCTTTTGCCGCATGAATACATTTTATTACGTTTTTAAGAATCTGCAGTGGTAATTAGATATTTTTCGATTCGCTGGTGTTAGGTATATGTTTTATGTATAAACAGATAGGTGAAACACTGTTGTTACCGTATTTGAGAGCTTGGTTGCATTGTGGTTTCTTCGGTTACATGAAAATTTTGCCATGTTTTGCTTTGTTGTCCTGAATCACGCAATTTATATATTTATAGTTGATTGTTTGGGTGAATGTAGAGGAGTTATATATAATACTGTTGTAAATATTATTAGTTCTGGAATGCCTTTTGGATCCCCTTGCAACACACAGGCAATCGGCTACAAAGATGTTCTTTGCATCCTAGGTCTCTTATGTACCAAGATGTTTCTTTGTATTCATGTTAGACATGAAACAAAATCAATTGCTAAATGTGTATATATATATTTTGCTTGATATGTGTAAGATAATTTCAATTTGAGAGGTGCTTTCATGCTTTTCGTTTTGACAGTTACACAAATATTAAAGCATGAATGAATGGTAGATGGTGATTACTGGCCTCCTCGTTTGCTTCAAGATTTGTGCAACCTGTATTGAGAGGAAAAGTATTGAAGCACTGCTCTGTTTATGGTACGATCTTTTGGGATCCTATTGCAACACATGAGAAATTTGGTATATAGCTAGCATTAAAAAACTCTGGCAACAAAAAAAATACCATAAGTAGATATTCTAGTGGTGTACTTATATTGTTATTTTGCACCGTTTCACCTTACCTACTGTAGAATTGTTTCGTATGGCTGTGGGTTGTGGCTCTCGGATTCTTTTTCATAGTCAAAGATACTGCTTGGGATGGCTTCAACTTCGGCTTAGCCGCTTATCAAAAAGCCATTCCAAATGGGTGATTTCGAATAGCCGCTTATCAAAAAGCCGATACCCCAACACAACATGAAGAAGTCGGAAGCAGGAAGCTGCTTGGGGTTAGCTTCCATGGCTTTTGCGGGCTGAGCTTAGGATTTTGCCACTCAAGTTCGTGAAAATTGTGCACTCTATACCACATATATAAATCAATACCTCGCCTTTTTCACCTCATTCCCCCACCCAACCCGCAATCCACCACCCATCAGTGATTCTAGGGTTTCTCCTCCCTACCACCTTTGCCAAATGTCGTCGCCTCCCCGACACCTCCGTCCTTTGTCATCCTCACTAGACCGCCTCCCTCCTGGCACAACCCACCATTGTCCTCGTCCTTCGGCCCTCTCTCCCATGGATTCAGCGGCGGCCTCCCTCCGTCTCCAACCACTGCTGCCCGACATGGCCTCCTCACCCCCACTTGTCATCGCCTCCTTACCGGTCTCCGCCACCTCCTCCAGCTCTATCTCCAGCTGATTCGATGGCATCGCACCCCCATACTTCGTCTTTGTTCTCCACTGCCAGACGTGGCCTCCTGCCTCCTACCCGACATCGCCTCCTCGTTGGTCTCCACTACCTCCCTCTCTCCAACAGATCCGGCGGCACAGCGCCCCTACGCTTCATCTCCGTTTTCCTCCTCCGATCACCGCCGCCTGATGCGGCCTCCTCACCCACACTAGATGTCACCTCCTCACCGATCTCCACGACCTCCTCAATAGCCTTCAACGTCTCCTCCGGCCCTCTCTCCGATGGATCCGGCGGCACGGCGCCTCCCGACTCTATCTTTATCATCCACCTTCAATGATGTGATGATTGTTGTAAACACTGTTTAATTTCTTTTTTTTCCTGATATAGATCAATTATTTGTGTAATCATGTGATGTGATGATTGTTGTTAACATTTACTTGTGTGCAGATTTGATTGTTGCATCAGTTTAGTGTGACCAATTTACTTCAACTCAAGTGAAATTGAAAAGTTCAAAAATATTCTCAGTTTAGTATGTGAACTTGAAAAAAAAATTCAAGCCATGTCAAACAAACCGTTATTTTGACTCTAGGGCATTCAAACATTTCCTAAATAAGAACAGCCAGCCATCCTACAAAAGGCATACTTTCAAATGCCAAACATCTTCAATATAGACATTCAGCCGTACAACCTTTTAACCATGCAGCGTAGTCGAAAGATGCTTTGCAGAAAAACTACAACCATACCAAACAAATCCAAAGCCATTCCAAACGGGCTAGCTCTGTAAAAGATCGAATCCGAACTGGAGCCCGATTTTTATGTGGTTGAGTTCATTTTTGTGAAGGCCATGAAGGGTCGCTCCCAACCTGAACCGCACAACCCGTTACTAAAATGCCCTCGGAGAGTCGGAGTTCGGGTAAATTAAAGCAAATAAAAGTGTTAGAACATTTTCACAGATTTCTCTAATTAATGAAGCAAGAGACATCCTCTAGTCAAACACTTTTCTATGCTAGCTCAGATCCTTAGTGAAGTGAATCTAAGGGAAGAGTAGGAGCGAGAACAACAAAATCATGGAGGGAAGCCACTCCAAACCAGGGTTTGAAATCTCGTTTTCGGTTGACATCTCGAGGGTGGGCGAGATCCGAAATGTCGTAGAGATCTTGGAATTTCGGATAAATTCCGGATGAAATATAAAAACTAAAATTCAAATCCATTTTTTTTCAACTGGGATTTTCGAAATTTCGCCGAGAAATACCAAAATCTCGCCAAGATTACCCGAGATTTCGGTAAAATTGAGCCGAGCAAAAAATTGTGCAAAACATGTTGAAAATTTTGAAATTTTTTATGGATGGTCATAACATATCACTAATGTTCCCATAAAAATTTTAGATGATGATCAAACATGAGGAATTTTAAAAATTCTGACAGTGGTACAGTCCTGATAAAAGCTGATTGGCAAATTTGAACTGAACGAAAAATGGAACAAACCACATATTTTTGTGGATGGTCCTGATGCATCAATAATGTTGTCATAAAATATTCAGATGATGATCAAGCTTTAGGAATTTTAAAAAATTCTGACAGTGCTACTGTCCTGATAAAAGCCTTTTTGGCAAACTTCAACCGGATGACAGTACCATAAATTTTTTAGAGAATGTTCAAGCTTGCACAATTATATAAAAATCTAACAGTGTTTCTGCCGAAATTATAAAACGTATCAAAAATTCGGTTTTTCAACAAATTCTCATGGAAGATGACATTCTTAAGGGTTATTGGGCCAAATCCGGTAAAAAAAAACCAAGAATTCGGCGAGATTTGTTGAAATCTCACCGGATTTTTTGAAAATACTGTAGCAATTTGAATTTTTTTCAAATATGTTTATCCGGCCGAGATTTTGAATCTCGTCCCCAGCTGAAATCCGAGATCTCGCTGAGATTTTGTGAAATTTCGCTGGGATTTGTAACCTTGCTCCAAACACCCCTTACATTGTGCAGCAGAGCATAAAAATGGGCTTATTGAAGCACAACGTGCTAGCGCAACTAGTAACTTTTGTGAGATTTTGAGAAGATTACTAATTATCTGGTCAAGATTTTGAATCTCATCTTCGACCGAAATCCGAGATCACACCGAGATTTCATAAAATTTCGTCGACACTTGTAACCTTCTCCAAACACCCCTTACATTGTGCACCAGAGCATAAAAATAGGCTTATTGAAGCACAACGTGCTAGCGCAACTAGTAACTTTTGTGAGATTTTGAGAGGATGATTACTAATCATGAGACGTCGAAAGGAAAAGCTTAGATTAATGATTTCGAGTGGTTATGCTAGATGCGACGGCGCTGACACAATGGAAAACTAGGTGGAGAAGCAGAGGACGTCATGTCATGATGGAGCTGGAGGAGCAACGGGACCGGGTTGGGGAGGGGTGATGGCCCGCGATGTGGTGCGTAAGTGCGTTCAGTGTGCGATTTTGGGAATTGATTCATGCTCTCTTTTTTTTAAAAAAAAAGTACAAACAGGCAGCGAGGCATTAAGGAATAGCAGCAACGGCTTTGTCCGAATAGAAGAGCTGCTCTTCAAGCAACGGTTGTTGTCCAAATGGAAGGGATTGCTTCGAGCAGGCTCTCGAGGAGAAGTGATATCTGTTAAGGAACCTCGCTATCGAATAGTCCGGGGTTCTCGAACAGATCTGAGGTGGAGAACAGAAAGAGAGAGAGAGACACGTGTTTAGGGAGAGCAATAGCGGAAATTCTTTATTACTCATGAATTCCTGGTACATGGGGGGACCCCTTCCTCCTTTTATAGCGCTCCTCTAGGGTTTTGGCTAAAGGGACCAGCATGGGCCTCAACGGGCCATCAGGTTTCCCAACACTCCCCCTTGAGCCCTTTGCCGCGAGATGCATATGCCTCATTAAAACTCCAGAAAAACCCAGTGGGAAAAAATACTTGGAGAAAGAGTACATAGCATACGCTTACTATGTTGCACGAATTGCCTCGTTAAAACCTTATGCAAGAAAACTTCATGAAAAACTTGCTAAGGAAAAAGAGTACAATTCTCCCAACTTCAATTGCTAATCTTCGAGATTTATGTTGGGTATTCATAATTCATGTTCAGGATTCATGCGGGAGTATGTGACATATCTCCCCCTGAAATCTGCACTTCTCTAAGTCTCATCATCCCAATTCCTTTCACGCACCTTTCAAAGGTAGATGCTGGGAGTGATTTAGTGAATAAATCTGCAAGATTTTCACATGACTTAGTATGCAATATCTTGATCTCGTTCATCTTATGCAATTCGTGAGCATAGAAGAACTTGGGGTTGATATGCTTCGTGAGATTGCTCTTCACATAACCCATCTGTGCTTGGGCAACACAAGCTGCATTATCTTCATAAATAATTGTAGGAGTTTGCTCAATGTTCAAACCACATGACTTCTGGATGTGGTGAACCATTCTTCTGAGCCATGCACATTCACGAGATGCTTCATACAAAGCGATGATTTCCGAGTGGTTTGTCGATGTTGAGACAAGAGTCCGCTTAGACGACTTCAGAAATTGCTGTTCCTCCACATAGGAAAACATAGCCGGTTTGGGACTTGCCAAGATATGGTCCGATAAATACCAAAGATCGGCATAGCCAACCAAATTCAATTCATTATTTCTTCTAAAGAATGCATCGAGGTCTTTGCTTCCTTGGAGGTAGCGGAAGATGTCCTTGATCCCTTTCCAATGCCTTTTGGTGGGTTACGACTGCATCGAGCTAGCAAATTCACAAATAACGCAATGTCCGGTCTAGTGCTATTCGCAAGGTACATGAGCGCTCCAATTGCACTCAAATATGGGAATTCTGCTCCCGTGACTTCCTCCCCTCTTCTCTAGGTCCAGATGGGTCTAGGTCCGCTTGGAGTGACCTTCCACCATTGGAGTCTTTGCAGGATATGCCTTTTCAAAACCAAACCTTTCCAACACTTTCTGCGTGTAGGTTGATTGATGTACCAAGATTCCTCCTTGGACATGTTCAAGCCGCAAGCCTAAACAAAACTTGGTTTTACCCAAATCTTTCATTTCAAACTCGGACTTCAAGTATGAGCATGCCTCTTCTATTTCTTCATCCGTCCCAATGATGTTCAAGTCATCTACATAGACGGAGATTATACTGTAATCCATTCGGGATCACAGATAAACACACATGGACAATCTTCATTTGTTTGTGTAGCCTTTCTTGCAGAAAGTCACTCAAGCGATTGTACCACATTCTTCCCGATCGCTTCATCCATACGGTGATTTCTCCAATTTCACATCTGCATGTGTTTCTATTTGCTCCATCTTGGTTCGGGATAGGAATTCCTTAGGGACTTTCATGTATATCTCCGAATCCAAGTTTCCATACAAATAGGCTGTGACAACATCCATTAGCTTCATTCTCAACTTCAAATTGACTGCCATTGAGATCAAATATCTAAAGGTAATTCCTCCCATGACTGGAGAATAGGTTTCTTCATAATCAACTCCAGGACGTTGAGTGAAACCTTGAGCTACAAGCCTTGCTTTGTACCTTACAACTTCGTTGTTTTCATTTCTCTTCCGAACAAAGACCCATTTGTGACCTATGGGGCTTATATGGGGAGGTGTGCGATACTGGCTCAAACACCTCTCTCTTGTTCAGAGAGACTAACTCTCAGATGATTGCCTTTTTCATTCTTCCCAATCTAGCCTTTTCTTGCACTCGAGAGATGCAGCTCGGGATCATGATCAATGATCGAGGCAATCTTCTTTGAAATATGCATCAACGTTGGTCGTTGCTCTATTCAGGATTCTCCGTTACTACAAAGTTTATGGCCATTTCTTCATGGGGTGCTTCATGCACTTCTACTTGCTCTTCACGCTTTTCCCTATCGCAGGGCAAGTTCTTTTAGCTTTAATCGCCTATGTGTGCGCACACATTATTTCCGCGGCTTCTCGCAGTGGAAGATTCAAGTCCGAATTGCCTTTTCGTTAGCTTCTTTCCGGTGCAGTCTCAACCGCTCCCCTTCTTTCCTTGGGGTATTTTCGTGATTGGTTGTGGTAAGTCCTCTCGCCAGCTTTTCCGCACGCCTCCGGTACTTTGGGTTTGAGGAGCCAGACACTCGCTTTTTTCTTTGAGGCCTCGAGCAAAGTTGAGGATACCTTCTATTTTCTTTGGTATTTCCACCCTCTCTTGTGCATTTCTTACGGTACATGTGACTTAACCACGCCCTTCGGATCACAAAATGATCAGCAGTTCATTCGCTAAATTCGCAAATCAATTATCTTCGGACTTCTTGATTTGCTTCATTAGTGCGGGGTCATGTGCGGGATCCCGGTGGAATGCCATATGATTTCCGTCATTTTTCATCCAAAGGTTGATTTCTCCCCTAATGACGGAAACGATCCTCGTCAAAGATGCAATCGCGAATCGGTCAGATGCAAGTCTCCAAATATGGGTTCCAAATACCGATTATGGATGCACTCTCATAACCAACGATATCCTGACTTGCGGAGAGGGCCCATTGCGATCACGAGGGGGTGGTATAGGTACATATACCATACACCCAAATTTTCTAAGATGGGAGATCTTGGGATGATCCGTGCACAAGCCGCATAGGAGAATGGATGTTGTAGGCCGACGGTGCGAAATTGATAAGAACTGCTGCGTGCGAGCAGATCGTGTCCCCAACAAGTGTTGGGCAAGTTACAACTCGCAAAAGCGGTCCGCAATGAACTTGATCCTCTTTATTAGTGCTTCGCTAGTCCGATTCGCGTATGAACGTGCGATACAGAGTGCTCAATCGCTATCCTGTTCGTTGTGCAATAATCATCAAATGCCTTTGAAGTAAATTCTCCGCATTGTCCATTCTAATGGACTTCACGCGATGATCGGGAAAGCATTCTTAATTCTTATGATCTGCGAGATCAGCTTTGCAAAAGCATGGTTTCTTGTTGACAACAAGCATACATGCGACCATTTCGAGGAAGCATCGATGAGCACCATAAAGTATCGAAACGGCCCTGACAGGGGCTGAATCGGACCGCAAATATCCCCCTGGATGTGTTCCAGGAATGCAGGGATTTCACTTTGCACTTTCATGACAGAGGGTCTAGTTATTAATTTCCCGGTGGCACATGCAGGGCACACAAAATCTTTATGATTTGGGAAATTTTTAACATTAATGCCATGACCTTGTGAGTTGTTCACTATATTTCTCATCATTCTAAGATCAGGATGACCTAATCTACCATGCCATAAAGAGAATAACTCAGAGCTTCTAAAAACAGTCTTCAAGGAAGTATACACTTCGGGTGCATGGATATTCGTGTAGTACAACCCAGATTCATATGAGGGACATTTTTCTAATACCATTTTTTCACATACCGCGTGCTTCACAATGCACAAGTATTCTTTGCCATTTTCTTCATTGGTTTCTACGTGAAAACCATTGGCGCGGATGTCTTTAAAGCTTAAGAGAGTGCGTGTTGATTCAGTGGTACAAAAGGGCTTCTTCAATTACCAAAGTTGTACCCATAGGCAATATAATAGTGGCTCTTCCGAGCCGATTACATGTGAGTCGCTCGCGATCGTAGTAATCTTTCCAAAGATTCTTCGTGATCGATCGGAAATACTTAGACTCTCTTAAGATGGTATTTGTTGTGCCACTATCAACAATGCATATCTCTTCCATTTGGGCGCTACACGATTTCTAGATAAAAGAAATATAATTCTAATCAGATAGAGGCAAAACAATCCAAATATTACTTGCAAAATTGAAGAATACTGGAATAAAGAATAAATTGCGTATTTATTCATGAAAGAAGTATGCTCTTCTAGAGCTTACAATCCTTTATTCAAAGAAAAATGCTAACAACCATAATCTAAAAAGAAAAAGCATTAAACAGAATCAGAAATATGCATTAATTTCGCTTCTATGTCATCTCGAAGGTTTTCTTCATTTGCCATAATAATGGCCGCAGATCGATGTCCGTGCTATTTCGTGAGGATGAGGCAAGTGGGGTGTCTACATCCATGACATCATCTTCACCGATGTTGGCGGCGCGCTCTGGGGCGTTTTCCTTTGCCTTCTTCTTAGCCCGATATCGTTGATCGCTTCCTTGGATTCTCGACATATCTTCGACCAATGTCCCCAAGTGCCACACTTGAAGCACGTTTGGTTCTGCTGTCCATACGGCTTGGCGTGCATCTTTTCTTTGTCATCCCTCTTCACAGGGGCTTTGACTTTCCTTTGGCACCGGGCCTCTCCTTTCCACCCCGCTTGCCCTTCTTTCTATGAGTGGGCTTTCTCACCTTGTAGCCGTTGGCATTGACTTCGTGCGCTGCCTCGCCTAGGTGGTCTGCGAGACATAGTTCTTGCGTGAGAACATCGTCTTGCGATTCCGCAACTTGCATTACATCAATCGCCGCTATACTCCTTGTATGTGTCCCGACGATAGTGCGTGCACTCTGGATAGCATTAGGGTGGAAGGTAGAGAGAGTTTTCTCAATCTTCTCTTCATCGCTGATCTTCTTGCCACATAGAGAGATTGGTACAAATTCTGCAAGGCGTAATTGTACTCGCCATCGCTCAAGTTCGCAAACCTCAGCGCATCCAATCTTGTCGTGCTTGGGGCAAGATGGTGTACTTGAGCTTTTCGAACCGCTCAAGTGCAGTCCAAAGCTCATGCGCACTCTCTTCAGCCATGTATTCATTCTTTAGAGTGGCTGAGAGGTGGTGCCTGAGAAAATGCAGAGCTTGATCGTTCTGCTCAGCGGTAGGTTTTGCGTCCTGCGAGGACCCTAGACCAATTGCTGAACGGAGCTTCTTGCCCCCAAGAACAATCTTTACGTCCGATGCCCAAGTGAGGTAGTTCGACTGCAAGGGGCCGCTTCTTCAAACTCACGATTCACAATGCCAGACATCTGCATGATTTCAAAATTCTGGTTTAGATTACTGCGTGTAATCTGATAGAAAATGGTTGCAAAAAGCATAAAGTGCAGAAAAATAAATTCATATGCATTGCATTATATAAAATAAAGCAAATGATTCAAAATTCATAAAAAAAATTCAAAAAACAGAGAAATAAAGCAAGAAAAATTAAAAACAGAGCCAAATAAATCTTCTTGATTTTCTGGCAATTTTTTCAAAATTTTCTGCAAATTTTTTTTTCTCTCTCTTCTTTTTCTTTTCTTTTTTTTTCTTCCACGAACCTACTACTGGCCTTCCTTTCTAGCCCATGACCTCGCGTGGCTAGGGTTTCCCCTAGCCGCCTCACCACCGCCGCTTCCTATTTTTCTTTCTTCCCCATGCCTTTCTTCATCCCACTACTCACGGCTTCATCCCACGACGCACGGCACCGGTGCGGGCCAGGCGGAGGGGGCTGCAACGGCGGCGGGCCAGCGGAGCCAAGGCGGGCCGGGCGGAGCCGGGTCGGGAGGCGGCGGCGCAAGCACGGCCGGGCGGAGGCGGATTGGCTAAGCCGATGCTTCACGCGCCGGTTCGCGGTCGCGGTCGCAGCCGAGCGAGCTCGGCCGGCAATGGCGAGGGCGGTGATGGCGGCGCCACCCAGGCTTCATGCGCAGAGGCGGGCTAAGCGAGACGGCGACGGCGGCGGCGTTAGGCGGCTTGCCGGTGGAGTCAGACGGCGCGACGCGGCCGAGGCCGGTCGTGGTCGGCGAAGCCGAGGCGGCGCGGCGGGCGGGCCGGCGAGCCGGCGACCGACGGAGTCGCCGAGGCGGGCGCGGGCGGGCGGCGAGCCGGTCGCCGGACGCCGCAGACACGGGCAGAGGCTGGGCGGCGCTGCGGTCGGCCGTGGTCGCGGCGAGCCGGGCGACGCAAGACACGAGGGCCGAGACACGGCGCCGCGGTACGGTCCGAGGCGACGCGCTGGCGCTGAGCGCATCACCGCGGCGAGGCTTCGACGGTGCCGTCGCGCTTGGCGGCAAGGCTACGTGCCGAAAGCCACGTTGGTGGCGGCGGCGGCGCTGCGTGCCGAGGTGGTCGCATGCCAAGGCGATGACTTTTTTTTTCGGATGTAATATTCTTCATTTGCACCGTTGTTTCGTGTCAATGTAGCTTCTTGTCACGTGATTTAACGCAGATCGCCTGCGTGAGGTTAGATGCATGCATAGAAAACAACAGCGATTAGATTCAATCGTCGAATTCCCACCTTTTCTCACCTTTTCAATCTGAACTCCGGTAGAGCTTCGTGCTGATAACGTGTTAAGGAACCTCGCTATCGAATAGTCCGGGGTTCCCGAACAGATCTGAGGTGGAGAACAGAAAGAGAGAGAGACACGTGTTTAGGGAGAGCAATAGCGAAAATTCTTTATTGCTCATGAATTCCTGGTACATAGGGGGACCCCTTCCTCCTTTTATAGCGCTCCTCTAGGGTTTTAACTAAAGGGACCAGCATAGGCCTCAATGGGCATCAGGTTTCCCAACAATATCATACCATCGTCTCGTATTTTTACAACGACCGTTCGTGCCCATAATTTCATCTAACTGAATGCACCATCATAGGCTTGTGGAATTCAAATCTCTTCGGACCTTGCTCGACACAGTCCTTGGTATGATGCCGATCTCCTAAGTCTCTTGGGATGGACCGCTTTCATAATGAGAAAGAGCTTAGCCTAACGTTAGGGATATGAGTTCTACCATTTATTTTAAGGAAAAGAGACAGACACTAGCTATTAGGGATGAAAACGGGTCGGATATCTCCCGCCCGATCCGGGACCGGATCCGGTCGGGATCGGATCCGGGACCGGATTTTACTATCCGGTCGGATCCGGACCGATCCGATACTTGAATCCGGATTCGGATCGGATCCGAGCATCCAATATCCGGTAAATACGGGACGGGATCCGGATATTCGGATTTTTCCTATTCGGATATCCGGATTTTTCCTATTCGGATATCGGATCGGATATTCGGATCGGATATTCGGATTTTCCTATTCGGATATCAGCAAGGCCCAACCCATTTTCATCATTTTTTTTCCATTTCAGCCCATTTACGTTAATAATTAGTTGGTTCTATTGATCCTTAAGTAGCATATTCTTTCTACGATGTTTGTTGAATTTAATTGATATATAATTTGTTACTATAGTCATGTACTCGTATTGTTTTAATTCAATATATATTACTCTATATATGCGCATTATCCGTATATCTTTATCCGCTTCCGACCGAATCCGTCACATATCCGCTCAGATCCAGATCCGAATAACCCGAATCCGTATCCAGATCCGTTAGCCCGTATCCGGTTTCGAATCCGGGAAAAAAATATGGGTTAGGATACGGGAAGAGCAATATCCGCCCGTATCCGACCCGTTTTCACCCCTACTAGCTATCCATGAGGCAAAGCACAAAACTGTAAAAACAATGACTCTTTTTATGGGCTTGAGATGTAACTGTCAACATCAGGGTGCCCACCACGACACAGCAACCACAACACAGTTCAGTAAAGTGAACCCACCACGGCACACCACACCATTGAGTGCACCAACACCAACTCAACACTAAACGGCAATCACCAACATGGCAAAACACAGTAGGAGTACGATGAACCTGTTAGAATTACATGAGCTAGGTCCAAATAATTAAAAAATAATTCATGAAAAATCCGAAAGGCCCATTAGGTGGAAGAGATATGAAAATGCAATAATCTCATATTGCTAGTGGAGGTGGATGAAGACCACCTTATAAGGGAAACTTCTTCCACCATGCTTGAGCATGAGAAGGAGAAAGGAGAAAACACACGCGCTCGCTCGCCTCGCCTCGCCAGGCGAGGCGGCGCGCATACGCGACATGCGCGTGAATGGTGCAGCGAAATCGGGTCCGATGGCTTGCACAGGCGCAGTTCTCTTTTGCAGTTTTTGCAGTGTGGGACTAAGTGGTTAACACGTTTACGTTGTGCGGAATTAACTGCACGCAGAATCCGTAACCGACTCAAATCGTGGAACGGATTTGACGCGGTATCCGTAACCAACTCGTAACATGCTCCACAATCCTCTCTGTTATATATACGCAGAATAGAGATCAGATTAATACCTCTAAAACCTTTTGCCTTCCCGAAGTACTGTGTTGCTTCCATCTTCCCCATCCCTCCACCGCGCGTGCACCGACTGTTGGGAGAGCAGGTCTCCGGAACGTCTGCCCTTAAGATCCTGCACCGGGAGAGGGCGAATCACTTTTTGGGAAGCGTCTTCACGCGACTGCTCGCTGGTTTCTTCACTGACGGTCAGCTTCGCCTACATCGCCTTCTGATCTTCATCGACATCTGCTATCGGGTTCCGCCACGTCTTCGTGTCATCTCGGTAACGCAGACGAGCCTCATCTATTTTCTGTTTATCTAATAATATGGATGAGATAGACATTGCAATTGGCATGTTGCTTTTGTCTAGTTTATTTGTTTCATCTGTTCTAGCTTCAATTATTGTCATATCTTATTTTCGAAATAGATTCATCATTAATATGCCTAATTATCCAACAATCCAAAAACGTGATAGGCTTCTCATGGTGAATATGATTAAAGCAGCTGGTTTTGCTGAGGCAATGAAACCGGATAAATTTACCGATGTTCACTTTAAGAGATGGCAGACTCGAGCCACTCTGTGGCTCACGGCTATGAACGTCTACTGGGTTGCGGCTGGTAAACCTAAAGGAACCCTTACTGCTGAGCAGGAAAAGGAGTTCAAGGATGCCACCACAATTTTTGTAGGATGTGTTCTTAGCGTTCTTTTAGACCGCCTTTGCGACGTGTATATGCACATGTCGGATGCAAAGGAGCTGTGGGAGGCACTTGAAAATAAATTCAGTGCCTCGGATGCTGGCAGTGAATTGTATGTTATGGAGCAATATCATGACTATAAAATGGTTGATAGCCGTTCTGTGGTTGAACAAGCTCACGAGATACAGTTCATTGCGAGGGAATTTGATCACCTCAAGTGCACGTTACCCAACAAGTTTGTAGCTGGTGGCATTATTGCCAAATTGCCTCCCTCGTGGAGGAATTTTGTCACATCTCTAAAACACAAGAGGCAAGAAATCTCTGTTGAGAGTCTGGTTGCGTCTCTTGATGTTGAGGAGAAAGCTCAGGCGAAGGATGTGCACCCAAGGTGGTTGAGGGACAAACCAGCGCCAATTTTGTGTAGCGTTCTGGTTCTGGTAAGTTCAAGTCAAAAGGAAAAGCTGTTCAGACTACCAACTTTAAAAAGAAGAAACATCAGAATGACAAGCCTTGCTTCGTGTGTGGTGAGATTGGACATTAGGCAAAGAAATATCCAAGCCGCAAACGAGAAAAGGTTCAGCAGGGACAGAACTCCAAATCTGTCAATGTGACTATTGGCAATGCCGAGAAGGAGACACCTGGGTATGGTAATTTACTCACTGTTCTTTCAGCTAGTCAATCTACCGATTGGTGGACTGATACTGGGGCTAGTATTCATGTTTGTGCTGATGTATCATTGTTTTCTTCTTACCAGGTTGCTCGGGGTTCCTCCGTATTGATGGGGAATGGGTCACATGCTTATGTTCTTGGTGTTGGCACGGTAGATCTGAAGCTTACTTCGGGAAAGAACGTGCAGCATGTCCCTTCAATCAACAAGAATCTCGTTAGTGGTTCCCTTCTCTGTAGAGATGGGTATAAGTTGGTATTTGAGTCAAATAAAGTAGTCATATCAAAGTATGGACTATTTATTGGTAAAGGCTATTACAGCAGAGGCTTGTTCCGTTTTTCCCTTGAGAACGTCTGTAATAAATTCGTGAATCATCTTTGTGACAATGTTATTGGTAGTGAGGCAAGTATTTGGCACTCACGACTATGTCATCTTAATTTTGGTTCTATGTCTCGGCTTTCTAGTATGAAATTATTTCCGAAATTTTCCATTGTCAAAGGTTCTAAGTGCCAAAGTTGTGTGCAATCTAAGCAACCTCGCAAGCCTCATAAGGCAGCGGAGGAAAGGAACTTGGCACCATTAGAACTCATACATTCAGATCTCTGTGAGATGAATGGTGTGTTGACGAAGGGTGGAAAAAGATACTTCATGACTTTAATTGATGATGCGACTAGATTTTGCTATGTGTATCTCTTAAAAACAAAAGATGAGGCTTTAGACTACTTCAAAATCTATAAGGCAGAAGTTGAGAATCAACGAGAAAGAAAAATCAAAAGAGTTAGGTCGGATCGTGGTGGAGAGTATTTCTCCAATGATTTCTCCCAATACTGTACAGAGCATGGTATCATCGATGAGAGGATGCCTCCCTATTCGCCCCAATCCAACGGGGTTGCCGAAAGGAAGAACCGCACCCTGACTGACTTGGTTAATACCATGTTGGACACTGCGGGATTATCTAAGGCATCGTGGGGGAGGCCTTGTTGACCTCGAGTCATGTCCTAAATAGAGTTCCCACTAAGAATAGTGAGGTAACTCCATATGAGGGATGGAAAGGAAGAAAACCATCACTATCCTACTTGCTTCAATTATTGTCATACTAGTATAGTGCCTGTCTTCCGGTTTTCTTTTCTCAGCACGTAATATATGGTCTTTTCCTTTTCTAGAACGTTTGTTTTCTTTTCCTTAATTTCAGGATATCTGCTTCCTTTTCCTTGAGATGATCTTTGGAGGTGGGGAGATCTTGTGGGTCACAGGATGAGTTAGACACATTAAACAATGGCCATCGGATGTGGGTGAGTAAAGCTGAGGAAAGATCTGAGAGGTTAATTTTGATGGAGGCAAGTTTCTGAGGACATTTCGCTGGGTGCATGAAGGTTGGGCCATCTCTAGTGGGGTGTATTATTTGGGGTGGACGTAAAAAAGAATGCTTAGGTGCATTATAAAGGGGTATAGATCTTATTGTCAACTAAGAATAGTGAGGTAACTCCATAGTTTATTTGTTTCATCTGTTCTAGCTTCAATTATTGTCATATCTTATTTTCGGAATAGATTCATTATTAATATGCCTAATTATCCAACAATCCAAAAACGTGATAGTCTTTTCATGGTGAATATGATTAAAGCAGCTGGTTTTGCTGAGGCAATGAAACCGGATAAATTTACCGGGGTTCACTCTGTGGCTCACGGCTATGAACGCTCATTGGGTTGCATCGTAAACTGAAGAAACCCCATCACGAAAGCAGAAAAGGAGTTCAAGGATGCTACCACAATTTTTGGAATTTTTTTTTAATAATTCATTTTTTATTTCAAATTGCATAAATATAACACCGAACCGAAAAATTGCAAAAATATGCTACTGTCGCCCTATGGTAGGGCGACTTGTTGACTAATTGGAGAAGTAGCCCTATGGTAGGGCGACATCTTTATGAGTCGCCCTACGGTAGGGCTACATGTGGAAGTTGCCCAATGAGAGGGCGACACGTGTCAAGTCGCCCAATGAGAGGGCGAGATGGGAGTAAATTTCCCAAATTTGTTTAAAAATTCTGAGAGACATTAAAAAAAGTGAAATGATTTGGATAAACAGATTTAGGATCGAAGCAAAATATTTATGGTACAACACATGGATTATCTATCACATTTTGCTTTCTCTTGCTCGCTTGCTTATAAATTTCGTGACTTCCTAGAATTTGTACTCTTAACTCGCAGTCAAGAATCGAAACACATTGAAAACTAAATCAAGATCAAACTCTTTTATTTCATATTTCAGTTCAGACTCTTCTCTTGTTACAGGATTAATTAACTCTGACAATTGTAAATTAGACGCTCATTGCATGTCAACAATTCGCAGCATTCTACGTGATTCCATGTAGACAAAATCGCGTTTTTGCATGTGAACAATTCGAAGCCTTGTGCGTTATTGCATGTGGACAAAATCGCGTTATTGCATGTGAACAAATCGCGTTATTGCATGTGAATAAATTTACACCTTGCTTTGCATGTATTTTCCACTAGTGCAATAACCCATAATTATTATAGTCGATTTACAACTCATGTTATGAATTTTTCGTACATAGCACTTAAACTATTTGTTGAACATACATGAGGGCAGTTTCACGAGCATTTCAGATGGTAAAATAAGCAATAGACTAGATTATATTGCAAGGGCATTACAGCAGTGACGAAATTGCTTGACGAACTAACTAACTAATGAAAGCAGTGTTTGTCATGGTGGAACAGATGATCGTTCCGTCTATCTGGGTACAGCCAGAATGATGTCCCACATTTTCTGCATATTACCTGACCCGTGTAAATTTTGCGAGTTATCCTCGGACACCGCTCAATCCCCACTATGAAAGAACTCCACGGGGATCCGCAGTGCTCCCAGGTGTCGCCGATTGGGTGGCCTATGCCGTACGTCTCGGGTGTGTAAGACATAATTTTTTGTCATACCGATTCCGGCTGCCCCTATGTTTATACCACCCGGTTCCGGATGGTCCGCAGTAACGCGTCAAGGACTTGTTGCGTGGTGCGGACCTCGGCCGGCCGCTTCCTTGTCCCTTCCTCTTCGAGAGGAGGTACCTCTTGCGCCTTTGTTGCGCTGGTGTTGGCGGAGATTTGCCGAGACACCGCCTGCTTCGCTCGCACTCCACTATATGGTGCAGGAGGTGTGTGTTGGGCTTGTCCTTGTACAACCGAGCGTGCCTCGCATCAATACAAGATGCCCGCTGTGGTCGCTGAATAACACCGTAGGCGCACTCGGGTCCGCTTTTCCGGGTGGTAGTAGCACCACGGGAGGGTTGCTCCCGCTATCCCGCACGGAAGTTTGAGATGTGGGTGGTACGCCTCCGGTCCACCTAGTTGAAGTAGCCGCACCATTCATCCTCGGCCAAGGGGCACGGTAGAATCTCCGGTCCGCTAGTTCATCGTGGCAGTATCAACCATCGCTCAAGGCCGTGTTCGCAAAAGTCGGGGCTTTGGGTGGCCCCGGGAGGTTTCTCCTTTGACTCGAGCAATTTCGTGATTTTCTTTTGAACTCCTGTGATGCGATTTAACTGGTTTAGAATTACTACTTTGTGAGTAAAGCATGAGTTCGTCGCATGAAACTCACCGATTGGTTGGCCTCTTGCCCACCGCCCCGAACTCGTCGCTCTAGAACGGACGTATCTCCGCGGCCTCTCCCATCGGTTGAAGTTCTCGCGAAGCGGGTTCGCGTCGTGGCGATTGTGGACAAATTCGTAGTTACGTCGCTCGCCCGCCGATCCATTGGAAGAAGCAACACCGGTCGTAGCCGAGAAAAGAAAGAACGATGCATGAAATGGTAATGTTACTCAGATTGTATGGACACCAGCAGTCTACCCGTGAAGAGGGCAAAACAAGAGTGAGACGCGGCGACCGTCTCTCCGTGGGTAGATTGCATCATCTTTGCTTAAGGTTGCGCCGCAATTGGGTCGGGCAACTCCCGCAGAATCAAGCGCCAACGCTACTAGTATCCGGTACTCGGGCGGGATGAATTTCGCTTGTCAAGAGGCGACGGTAGAACGACATTGTGCCCTAATTTGTGAAGATTTAGCTGGCGTGTATTGCTTGTTTGGCGGTGTTGGATGTCTACCTCTCGGCCGCTTTTATAGTGGTGCTGAGGGGCTGCTCCACACAACTGAAGCACTGATGGGCCGATATCCTCTGTGAAAAGCTGCACGACGTGTCACCCATCAGCAAAGCTGCACGACAAGGTTGCCAAAGCTGATGCATGCGACTTGTGTAATCGGCCTGACAAGGCGGCTGCCAAAGCTGATGCATGTGACCTGTCCCATCGGCCCGACAAGGCTGCCAAAGCTGATGCATGTGACCTGTCCCATCGGCCCGACAAGGTTGCCAAAGCTGATGCATGTGACCTGTCCCATCGGCCCGACAAGGCTGCCAAAGCTGATGCATGTGACTTGTCCCATCGGCCCGACAAGGCTGACAAAGCTGATGCATGTGACCTGTCCCATCGGCCTGACAAGGATGCACGCCCGTGAGTATGCTATTCGCTCTGAAAAGCTGCTGCACGACAGTACTTCGCCATGCTTGAAAGCAGGGCTACTGTAATAAAGAATAACAATAGTTCATAACCAAAAGTACGGGGTTACTAACATAAGGAAAATATATCGTATACAAATAAATACATAAGATGCAAAGTACGTCACAACGTAATAACCAAATACATAAGCCAAAATACATAAGCCAAATACAAACTATCGGGCGCCCGTTTCGGGCACCTCCTCGCGGTACTGGCGGGCCTCCTACGAACGTGCCCTCGCGAGTACATCAACCGCACCGTGGGTGGTGGGCCCTCGTGGTCTAGTCGGAGGTGTAGCGACGTCTACCGAGAAGGTCGCGTCGGTGGTGGTGCTCTCGAATCGCGATGATCCAGCACATCCGACCAACGAAGTATCTCGACACGCCACCATCGCCGAGGTCGAAATCGCATGGGTCAGATCATCAAACCGCCTCGTAGTCGCCGAGGCGGTGAAGCCGCAGAGGAGAACCATCGTGCTCGTGAGCTGTAAGAAGTGAAGAATTGTTGGTAACATTCAAGAAATAATTAGAAAACATACGAAGTGTGGCGAAGGGCTTACCTCCGACGTGAGGGGCTAGACCCGCGTGTCAGCAGCCGCTCGCCGCGTAAGTCGGGCGTGACGGTGGGACGGGAGGACGTGGGGTGTGAAGAAGTACCGGAGCACTCCTCCTGCGAGCAGCGGCACGCCGCGAGGGCCGCCACCACATCGTGAGGCGGCGCAACCGCCAACTCGAGGTGCGTCTGGCGCCTCCTCGAACCACGCCAAGGAGGTCACGTCCTCCCGGTCACGCCTATCCCACGAGACAGACGAGATAGGAAGCTCCGAACTCCTCGTAGTACCGCCAGCACATCACCAAAAATACATTACGAATTAACCTAACACATTAACTGAAAATGCAATATGAAAATACGTCGACATTAGACAAAACTTACCGCACCGTGCGTAACCGAGTCCGTATGGCGGGATACGTGTCCTCACCCCGGGATGTGTCTAGGAGGATCCGGTCGATACGCATCAAACGCACACGTGCACGGAAGTGTACCACCGTCGGTACCTCGTACGTCTGCGGTCGTCGACGGCGCATCCTCGGCATGGACGTCATCCAAGGCTCCTCCCCACTCCTCGACCCACGACGCCATACGTACGTGCCATGGGGTGCCCCCATTCCCGCCCCTCCTAGTCTGCCTGCGGATAAGCAAAAATATAGCATTATTATATGTCATTACACTGTACAGATTAGAGAACATCGATGTAGGGAACTTACGTGTGGACGCCGTGTGGGACCTACCGGCCGACCTGGACCGAGAACTCCTGTCATAGACCGAACTGCCTCATCACTCGATGGACAGCGTAGCCCTCGACCAGGACGTCGAACACGAGGAACCGACGTGTACGCCAGTACGCCGCGTCGCGTGTGGATAGGGTGGACAATCCACCCGCACACGTAGCCCGACGCCTCCTGTATACGGCGCCCGGCAGACGCGTCCTCGGTGAGGTGGTCAAGGCGCGATTTAATCGGGTAGCTAAATGCGTATAAATAAATACACAAGCATCGAACAATACATCGAACCAAATGCGCATAAATAAATACACAAGCGTCCACAAACTCTAATCAAACAGATTACAACGCACACTACATCAGCAAAATATATTAGAACAGATTACAACGCACATTACATCATCAAATTATATTAAAACAGATTACAACGCACATTACATAAACAAAATATTAATTTGACATATAGCATCTAATAGTTCAAACAGCTTCTCCGGTAGTCCGACGACGTCGTCCACCACGCCTTGCAGAAGACGATCCTTCCCCCGCCGTCGGGTTGCCATCTCCTCGTTCGTCCTCTTCGTTATGTGGCTGGCAGTTCTTGAACGTGTGACCTGTTCGCTTGCACAACGAACATTTCTTCACGCGCTTACCAATTTCGGACTCATCCATATCATTCCTGATACGCCTGGTTTTGCGACGACCTCCTTTGTATGATCTTGCATCAAAGTCAGGGACCCAGAACCTTTCATCGACATCAGGGGTTGTGGTGAAAGAACCGACAACACCATAACCATACAGCTCCTCGCCCCAGGTTGCCATCACCTTTTCCTTTGTAAAATATTCAGATAGATATGTACCGGGTCGCATTCCAAATAATGCACATGCAGCTATCACATGAGAACATGGCTCAGGCAACAGAGGGGCTTGTTACACGAGCATTGACATTCACTGTAAGATGCACTCTTGGGTGATAACCTTCCGTTTGTTCCCCCGCCCTTTATCTCTACATATCACCTCGAGCGCAGTTGTTCGTGAACCTACTTTGATAGCTCTATGCTTGCCCGCCTTATTACTCTTCTCATCCATGTATTTACTTATCATGCTTGAGTACAAGGCATTCTCATCTCTCATTACTACTTCAACAGCTTTATGCCTATCCACAAAATACTTGGTTGTACCCCGTAGCACTCCCTCGACAATTCCTACCAACGGGAGACACCTCATCCCTCTCATTACCCAGTTGTACACCTCCGCCAAGTTGGTCGTCATGACACCGTATCTAGCACCATGTGTGTCATGTAACAATGACCACTTCTCTTTGGGCTCGTGCTTTATCCGGTCAGAAACATTTGATCGGCCTTTGCTGCGATTTACGACTCGTCGCCTCATCTTCTGCTGCGGAGGGAATAAAGGCTCTGCCGCTTCCTCGTGTTACAATCGCTAGTAGTCTTTTGTGTTTTTTGTTAGCTCATCAAGATTCTTCCAAAGAGTACGGAACTTGCTATCTTGGTTCTCGCTTACATAGCCTCTTGAACATGTTCATCGTTCCTTGTTCTTGAACCGCTTATAGAAGTTCGCGCCCAAATGCCTCATGCACCATCGGCTCGCAAGTCGCCTAGGAAATGGCTTCTCTTCCCTGCTTGCAATCGTCGATGGCACTAAGCGCACAAAGATGCTGTCATGCAAGATGCACACATGTTGGCGAAGTCTTCACCACCCCGATCTTCAAGTTCTGCAGAACCACACCAACTCTCATAGTTCTCGCTTTCCACGAAGGCAAAGGCAACAGCGTAATCTGGTTGTTCGCGCACGACGCCACAAATTGCCATTATTTGTCCTTTGTATTTCCTGGTCAGGAATGTGCCGTCCACACACAACAATGGACGGCAGTGATAGAACGCCCTAATGCATGCTCCGAATGCGAAGAAAACTCTCTTCAGATGCCTTTGTTCGGCCACTTCCTTGACGGACAGTCCTGATAATCATAAAAAGTACCAGGATTTCTTCCCTGAATGCAACTGAGCAGTGCGGGCAGATTATGGTACGAGTCTTCAAATTTCCCAAATCTCATTTTCAAGGCCTTCTGCTTCACTCGCCATGCCTTCCCGTAGCTAATTGTGTACTGAAATCTGTTCTCAATTGCTCGGATAATAGCACGGGGCTCAAAATTCGGGTTCTCAACTATCTCCGGGTACATGACACTCGCGATATACCCGAAAGACAGGTTCCTGTGAGCCACCAGGGTTTCCTCAGTCAAATAACTATGTTGTTCAACCTTCGAACATAGCCAGTGGGTGCCCCATTTGGGCTTGTATGTGTGCACTCTCTAGGAGCACCCCTGCATCTCGCACACCACGTCGTAGCAGGTTGGGGTGGACTTCTTAACCCTGAAAGTTCCTCTTAGTGATAAGGCCCAATTTTTGATAGCATCCCCTGACCTCTCTTTGTGGGTACATGTCTGTTAGGTCTCACCTCATTGTCGCTATATCGCCAAGGTGTATCATTGCCTTCATTTACAACCGTGTTATTAAATTGATGTGTGCTCCAATCTTGGCACAAGTGGCTCAACATCTTCATCTTCATCTTCCTCATCCGAGTTATCGTCGCCTTCCACTTCGCTTGTTCATATTCAAGGTCTTCCTCTTCCATATGTGCTATTACTTCCTCAATTTCCTCACCTTCGTCTACTTGCCCCGCAAGATCTTGCCCAATGTTTCCATCATCATCCCCAATCTCAACTTGCTCACCAGTCCGGTAGCCAATATCCTCATTGCAACCCTGAACATGCGGCTCCCGGCTAGACTCTCCAATTTCAGTGTCGCCATAAGTGAACTCATTTTGAGGCTCACTACACTCACCGGCGTCCGGGTGTCATGGGCAACAACTCTTTCATACGCTTGCACTAAAAGCACCCGACACCATCCACGTTGTTCGCCCCTCACATATGACCTCCAAGTGCATAGTTCCTTCACTCAACTAACTCCCAATAAACAGGATCATCTCGCATGGTGCAAAGGCAAGATAACTTTAGCTAGCACTTCTCTTGTTCCATCCGAAACGTATAACACAACCAATTCAACACAGCATCAAATGTGCGCTCTTCGACCCTACTTAAACTTCTATCCACATACTGAAAGTTACTTAGATCCGCACCCTCCGAACCATACATGACAACCCCTTCTCCATAAAAGATTCTAAAAGGAACTCGTTCTGACATATCTGCGAACCTATTCATTAACACACAAATTAATTACTCTTCGTAAAAGGTACTATAAACTATACGTATGTATATCTACACTTGCGAAAAATATCTACATTACTAAAAATATTCATCTCTGCACTTGTATTTCTAAAAAACATCTACAGCCCTAACAATATATATACTTGCACTTCTACATGTAAAAAAACATATCTATCGACATCTATCTCTAAACACCGTAACATCATATTATTATTCGTAAAAACAACTATGTACATGCATTTCCACAAACCGACTAAATTACTAAAAATATAACTAGATTCAACTACATTTTGTTGATAAACACTACCATGATTTCTTGCTACACACTAAACAAATCGGATGCTGCTAAAGCCGCCACCCTAAACACTAAACAAAATAAACACTACATTTAACTAGATCTAACCTTAAACACTAAACAAAATAAATACTACATTTAACTAGATCTAACACTAAACACTACACAAAATAAACCGCGAAAATAACTAGATCAATCGATTTGTATGTACAACGCAAAAATCGTATATTTTACGTAGATAATTACTCATGTTTTGGACCGGTGTTTGTTCATGGGCCATCCTTACCCTAAACACTAAATTACTAAAAATATGAACACTACATTTAACCCTAAACACTAAACAAAATAAATCGCGAAAATATTTACATCTAACCCTAAACAAAATAAACAGTGAAACTAATTACATCTAACCCTAACCCTAAACACTACACAAATTAAACCGCGAAAATATTTACATCTAACCCTAACCTTCCTAAACACTAAAAAAACCGCGAAACTAATTAATTCTAACCCTAACCCTAACCCTAATCCTAACCCTAAACTACATAAAATAGAGCGTCAAAAAATTACCACCGCAGTCGCCGCTCTTCTTCTCCTTCTTTTCTTCTCTTCCTCCCTTCTTTTTTCTCTCTTCACCCTCTTCTCTTCTCTCTGTCGTTTTCTTCTCTCGGTCGAGCCTGGTCTTTTATCTCGGCTCAAGTCGCCCTCCGGTTGGGCGACAGGAGGCCGCCCGCGCCCCTGTCGCCCAACCGTGCGTCGATTTCAGCGTTGTCGCCCGTTGGGATGGCGACTTTCCCTTTGTCGCCCGTTGGGAGTGCGACGTGCACGTGATCTGTCACTTGTCGCAAATTGGTAGGGCGAGTAGCCCCTGTCGCCCAACCAACGGCGACAGGTATATTCTCGCAAAAAAATTCGTGATATACTTTTGCAATTTGAATTAAAAAATGTATTATTTTAAAAAAAATTCCAATTTTTGCCTTGACCCGTCCCTTTGGCCAAGCATCAAGCACAACTAGGACAAGCTCCACTGACGGTGGCACAACTCACCGCCAACACTTGGAGGCATAACCCTAGAAGCTAACTTGAGGGAGGGACCGAGGGAGAGAGAGGAGGAGGGAGGGAAAAACCGTAGGGAAGGCCTTGGCTATCGCTAGCCACTAGCGATAATGATGAGGTTGTGCGTTGATGCTAAGCTATTGCTATTTCAGCTCGCACCTACTCTGTCCCGCCCAATGTGGCTTGAGTAAACTTAGTGATTAGCCCCCTGACATTAGAGATCTTTTGCTTGGCTGGTGATTGGGTGTTGCCTCTTGAGTCATCTTGGGATGGCAACATGCGAAATTTTTACTATTCTAGCTCGGTTGAATTTTTTTTCCGCAATTAGCACCCGATCGAAAAAAATATCAAAAATAGCCTCTCTACAGTGCATTTCCGCGCACTGGATCCGTGGGATTTTTATTTTATTTTATTTTATTCGTTTTCCGCGGATCTGATCCGCGGGATTTTTTTTAAAATTTTTTTAACGAGTTTCAGCGGACTGCGTCCGCTGGAACTCATTTTTAAAATTTTTTTTGGACGAAGTCCGGGTGGGGCCGGGGCGGGGTGGGGGGTGGGGTGGTAGGCGCGGTGGAAGTTCGTTTGTAAATTTTCGTGGGACTTCATCGACGTCGAAAAATTTCCAAATCTTTTGTGGAGGTTCTTGACAAATCAATGTAATTTTCATAAAAATTTCAGAAGTTTATCACATATGAGTAATTTTTAAAAATTCGAACACCGCAACTGTCTTGATGGGGGTGGGGTGGTAGGGGTGATGGTAGTGCGTTTAGAATTTTTGTAGGACTCTATCGACGTTGAAAAATTTCAAAATTTTTTGTAGAGGTTTTTGACATATCAATTAAATTTTTATAAAAATTTCAGAAGGTTATCACATATGAGTAATTTTAAAAAATTCGAACATTACAACTGTCTTGATGAAACGCTGAGAAGTAAGTTTGAACCGAACGGAGAATGAAACAAACCACGTTAGAAAATTTTGAAACTTTTGGGCTATAGTTATGATACATCATTAATATTTTCATAAAATGTTTTGATGATGAACAAGCTTTATGAATATTTTAAAATTCAAACAGTGCTACTTTCCTAATTAAAGCCATACCGGCAAAATTGTACCAAATTAAAAATGGTGTATACCACTTTATAAAATTTTGAAAATTTTTCTGAGAAAATTTCAACCGAGCATAAAAAACATACACAAAAAATTTCAAAATTTTATAAAGTGGTATACACCATTTTTAATTTGGTACAATTTTGCCGGTATGGCTTTAATTAGGAAAGTAGCACTGTTTGAATTTTAAAATATTCATAAAGCTTGTTCATCATCAGAAAATTTTATGAGAATATTAATGATACATCATAACTATAGCCCAAAAGTTTCAAAATTTTCTAACGTGTTTTGTTTCATTCTCTGTTCGGTTCAAACTTACTTCTTAGCGTTTCATCAAGACAGTTGCAATGTTCGAATTTTTAAAAATTACTCATATGTGATAACCTTCTGAAATTTTTATGAAAATTTAATTGATATGTAAAAAACCTCTACAAAATTTTTTGAAATTTTTCAATATCGATAGAGTCCTACAAAAATTTCTAAACGCACTACCATCACCCCTACCACCCCACCCCATCAAGACAGTTGCGGTGTTTGAATTTTTAAAAATTACTCATATGTGATAAACTTCTGAAATTTTTATGAAAATTACATTGATTTGTCAAGAATCTCCACAAAAAATTTGGAAATTTTTCGACGTCGATGAATTCCCACGAAAATTTACAAAAGAACTTCCACCGCGTCTACCACCCCACCCCCACCCCGCCCCGGCCCCACCCGGACTTCCAGCGTTCCAAACCGCTGGAAGTCCAAAAAAATTTTAAAAAATGAGTTAAAAAAATCCCGCGGATCAGATCCGCGGAAAACGAATAAAATAAAATAAAATAAAATAAAAATCCCGCGGATCCAGTGCGCGGAAATTCACTGTAGAGAGGCTATTTTTGATATTTTTTTTCGATCGGGTGCTAATTGCGGAAAAAAAAAATTCAACCGAGCTAGAATAGTAAAAATTTCGCAACATGCTGATTTTTCCTGCCTTTTTGAGGTAGTAATTTGTAAGTTGTGATTTTCTTCCATTGAATTTTGCAATGGATGTTGCAGCATAAACGTTTTATACTTTTGCATAGCAAAAAAAATTCAAATAATGATGGAAAAATATTTCAGTTGAAGTCCTACAATTTTCAGTTGAAATGTTGCAAAAATCCAACATTTAGAACAACAAATCCACCCGTTTCCGTTTTTAGCATCTACGAATATTTATATTTTCGACGATTATTTGGGTAAAAACACTACGACGTGATAAATAAAGAACGATCAGGTGCAGACGCAAGGCCGCCTCCAGCATGGTAGGTACGGTGCCCTCCGCCTCGCGGCAGATGTCCCACACGCAGTTCATCGAGCACCTCCGCCGCGCCGCCCGCCCCCGCGACGGCGAGGCCCTGCACTCCTGGGCGCTCAAGTCCGGCGCCGCCTCTCACGCGCCCGTCTCCAACTCCCTCATCACCTTCTACTCCTCCTTCCCGCGCCCGCTTCTCCCCGCTGCCTTCGCCGTCTTCGCCGACATCCCCGGCGCTGCTCGCGACGTCGCCTCCTGGAACTCCCTCCTCAACCCACTCTCCCACCACCGCCCCATCGCCGCGCTCTCCCACTTCCGCTCCATGCTCTCCTCCTCCACCGTACTCCCGTCCCCGCATTCCTTCGCCGCCGCCTTCACCGCCGCAGCCCGCGCGCACTCTGCGTCCGCCGGAGCCGCGGCCCACGCTCTCGCTTGCAAGCTCCCCACCGCCAGTTCCAATGTGTTCGTATCCACCGCCCTGCTCAACATGTACTGCAAGCTGGACCTAGCCCGCGACGCCCGGACGGCGTTCGACGAAATGCCACACCGCAATGCGGTTTCCTGGACCGCTATGGTTTCAGGGTATGCTGCGGGGAAGTGCTCCAAGGAGGCGTTTGAGCTCTTCCGGCTGATGCTTTCGGAGTGCCCTTTGGAGAAAAATGAGTTCGTTGCCACGGCAGTTCTTAGTGCTGTTAGCGTGCCATTGGGCTTGCCCATGGGGGTGCAGCTGCATGGTCTGGTTGTGAAGGATGGGTTGGTGGGGTTTGTGTCTGTGGAGAATTCTCTTGTTACGATGTATGCGAAGGCTGAGTGTATGGATGCAGCATTGCATGTCTTTGAGTCATCGAAGGAGAGGAATTCGATCACTTGGTCGGCGATGATCACCGGGTATGCGCAGAATGGGGAGGCAGAGAGTGCAGTTAGGATGTTCTCGGACATGCATTCTGCAGGGTTCTCACCAACGGAGTTCACCTTTGTTGGGGTACTCAATGCGTGTAGTGATGTGGAAGCACTGGTGGTAGGAAAGCAAGCACATGGTTTGATGGTGAAGCTTGGGTTTGAGGTGCAGATGTATGTGAAGAGCGCACTGGTGGACATGTATGCCAAGTGCGGCTGTATTGGCGATGCGAAGGAAGGGTTTGATCAGTTGTATGAGGTTGACATTGTCCTTTGGACGGCGATGGTTTCCGGGCATGTGCAGAATGGGGAGCATGAGGAAGCCTTGACGTTGTATGCCAGGATGGACAAGGAGGGCATTACACCCAGCAACTTGACTATAGCTAGTGTTCTTAGAGCGTGTGCTGGCCTTGCAGCATTGGAGCCAGGGAAGCAACTGCACACACAAATCTTGAAGTATGGGTTTGGTTTGGGGCCTCCTGTCGGAAGTGCCTTGTCTACAATGTATTCGAAGTGTGGGAACCTTGAAGATGGCATGGTTATCTTCAGAAGGATGCCTGATAGGGATGTTATTGCCTGGAATTCGATCATTTCTGGTTTCTCACAAAATGGGTGTGGCAAGGGCGCACTGGACCTGTTTGAGGAGATGAAGCTAGAGGGCACTGCACCTGATCATATAACATTCATTAATGTATTGTGTGCTTGTAGTCACATGGGCCTAGTTGACAGAGGATGGATTTATTTTAGGTCAATGACCAAAGACTATGGTTTAACTCCTAGGCTGGATCACTATGCTTGCATGGTTGATATTCTTAGCCGAGCAGGGATGCTGAAGGAAGCAAAGGACTTCATAGAGTCAATTACTATTGACCATGGAACATGCTTGTGGCGTATAGTACTAGGAGCATGTCGTAGTTTACGGCATTTTGATGTTGGAGCATATGCAGGTGAACGTCTGATGGAATTAGGTACTGGGGACTCCTCAGCATATATATTATTATCAAACATCTATGCTTCCCAGAGAAAGTGGAGTGATGTTGAGCGGGTGAGACATTTGATGAGAATCCGAGGAGTTAGCAAAGATCCAGGATGCAGCTGGGTTGAGCTTAACTGCCAAGTTCATGTGTTTGTTGTTGGGGAACAGCAACATCCTGAGGTGGAAACTATAAATGCTGAGTTGAGAATTCTAGCTAAACACATGAAGGACGAAGGGTACTGTCCAACATCGAAGCTATCATTCAATGAAGGACCGGATGCATTGAGAGGATCTCACGAAGATCAATTGGAATTGATATCAGCAGCTTATAGCTGACATCCCAAAAGACAATAAAAGTAAGTACCTGGACTATTTCTACTAGATGTGAGAATAGAGAAGAAAACTAAAAATTGTGATGTAAAATGTTTGTGGCAGTATTTATGTTTGAATACATTTTGTGCAAAAGACTCTAATTTGCATTTATTAGCTTATATAACTCAGCGCTATTAGAAATTTTCAAATTTTAATTCTGCTGTTGTGGCATTACAAAAATGCTACATGATATCCTCTGCACATTAAAATTGTTGTTTGCCCTTATACTTTGCTTAAGCCCTGTTTTCTAGTGCTTACCATACCTAGCTATTTGAAAGGATCCCTCGAGGACTTCTGCAACCCCAATTGTCCTGGAGCTACATTCTAGTAGTTTTCTTTTGTTCTTTGGAATTTCCTGGGCTCAAAGGAATTTTGTCGAGAAATATTGAAAAAAATATAGCTGCTTGATGTAAACTTCAAATTCTCTGCCATATAAATTTTGCTAAGTTGGCATTTCTATAAGCTGAGTTCATGGTTGTCACGGCGTACCTGGTGACCACGATGCCTAAGAGGCGCTAGGACGCTATGTTGTCCAGGCGGGCACCATGGCATCCTCAAGGCAAAGTACGGCGAGCAAAAGGGGTTGACACTTGACAGTGACACTAAGACAACACATTAGAGAAGAAGTCCAGAACATAATTAACAAACCTAGGTAGATTGCGACCATGGAGCGCACTTGATGCACCCATAGCCTCATCAATAAGAGCCCAATCCAGATTTTTCGGCTTTTGTCTCATGGACATGTTTAGCACTTGTATCAATCCAATCAGTGTTCCACTTATACTCATCAAAGATCAGTGGGTTAAAGTTGCTTCTCTCTGCTAGCTGGCCAAGGCGCTTGCCCAGCAACTCGCCGTGGACTTCGCAAATTCCTAGGCGCCTGCCTAGATGGCCAAGGCGAGGCGAGCATCCACGGCATCCCATCGAGAGCGCCACAACACCAAGGCGACCGTGACAACCATGGCTGAGTTCTCTTATGTTAGCTTGTGCAAATATTGTTTTGGCATTGCATTAATGAAGTCCATATCGAGTCTTTGTGTGACGTATCACTTTAATATATTTCTTTCCATTCAACTTGTTGTGTATTCTTCAGGTAGTTCCTACATATCTACACAAACACAATATGCTCATTGCCGCACATCATGATGTTCACTTTTACTAAGTAAAACAGATAGGTTAGCAGCATTGAAAACATAGTATATGGACGTGGAATGGACTTTTGAACTAAGCAATGTCATACTACACACTTGGAGATATGTAACCTCACTGTTCTCCATGCTTGGAGCTATCTAACCCTGAATATTCTCTTCAACATCATCGCACAAAAAATTATACTAGAGCTATGAAGTGATAAGCAACCCAACAATAAAAACATGTTAATCAACGCCATACTTAGAGCTATGCAGCCATCACTGTTATCTGCAACATCTTCTTGCAAAAAAGAGTAAATTGCAGAAAACCCAACATTTTTCTCCCACATGTCAGCTACCCCCAGGTTTAAGCAAATGAGTCACTTAACATCATCTTTTCTGCGCAAAATTGTGGTTTGCCTTAGATTTAAACATTTTCAGTTCATGTGGTATCAGTGTTATCACGGCGTCGTCGACTAGGCGTCCAGGCGGCCGACGGGAGTTGCTATTGGCCCGGCGCCTCACCTGAAGAGAGCCAGGCACTGCGCCTCCGCCTTCCAGCTCACTGGTTGTCGCTTCTCCGTCAGATCTGAAGCTAGAATCACCGACTCGCCGGCACCAGATCTGGGCTCGCCGGCGCTAGATCCGGGCTCGCCGGCGCCAGATCCGCATCACCTCTAGCCGGGCTTCACCGCGCCACCTCGGGGGAGGGAAAGGGGGTGGTGGCGTGGGGGGATCGGGGGAGGGATGGTGGTGGCGGCGATGGCACGACTCAACGGCGTGGCATGCACAGGAGGCGGGGACGAAGGACTTGAGGGCGCGCGGGTCGGCAGCGGCGAAGCGGTCGCGGATGAGGAAGAGGAGCTCGTCCGCGAGAGAGTCGAGATGCGGCGTATCGCTGTGGGGCAGTCGAGCAGAGGCGTCGCTTGGGGTTGGGGTAAAGCGAGCTAGTCATATAGGCCTTGAAGCATTATTCCTTTTATCGGTAGGGCTGTTAGCAAGGAGTTTGAAGCTTTAGTACTTTCAACTGTAGTTCCTATTTTAACAAGGAATGAAGTTGGTTCAGAGGTGTCAAGTAGATAGGTTAGATCTTCTCTTCCTTCTCATACTGCGAGAAATATCTCTACTATACTTTCAACTTTATGTTGATCAGTTTGAGCATGTTCAGCAAGTTCACCGGTTAGCTATTCCTGCTAGCTTGTCAACTAAAGTAAGGACAGCAAGCCAGTATGTTACTGGTAGCCTAACTATCGCCTAGGCGTCCAGGCGCCCCGCAGGCAACTCGCCTCGCCGGGGCGCCGTGATAGCCATGTGTGGTATGCCACATCACATTCGAGTCCTATGTGGTGCTTCCTCCTCTCTTGAAAAGAAGTTGCAAGAAATCTATCAGTTCTTTACATACTAAATGTTGACTTAAGTCTGTAAGTCAAATATTTGTTGCATTTGTAGCCACATAATGATAGTTATTGTATGAACTACCCATGCATGCAGAATCTGAGAGAGTGGATTATAGCTCTGAGATTGTTATGATCTTTTAGATAACAACATCCTGGTGTAAGTTCATACCTGTAAAAGGTTAATTTTGTTAGAAATTAATTGATGTTTGCAACTGCAACGAAATGACCAATCATTGAATTGGCACACGTTTCATAATTTCCACCCTCCCTTGAGAAATTAATCAAACAAAGATTAGCTAATTGTAATTTGTAAATATGCCACTACTTTCTTAGAGACATAGGTGAGAATTTTCCCATGCATATAAAAGGAATTTTCATTGATCCTGTGGTGTTAGGGCTGAAAAGAAATTTCAGGCTTTTGCTAGAATGTCTTTACAAGCCTGGATTGCATTGTTGCATCAAATACTTAATTTTGTTCTTGTGCTAGTATTTAATTTTGTTTTCTTACCATTGTGCGCTTACAGAGTCATGTGTTCATACTCAGGTGTAAAATAAGCAAATTTTATGAACACAGCTTAGTGTTGCAGCCATATCTACATATTTGACGAGAATGTGACATGTGCCCAAAGTAAGAACTAGCAGAGCATAAAGATTATCCGTTTCCCTTACTTGAGAGTGCTAATACCAATGTCATGCTTTTATCAGATGACATGCTCTTGGTGTCATAATCCATTGTCAAGTGTCATTTCAAGCACACAGGGTTTGATGTGTAGATCATGGTTGAAGAGTTATTGTGATTGTTTGGTGTGTTATGACAGGGAAGACTCAAAATATACCTTGTTCCTTCCATGAACATAATGGACGATTTGAACGCAATTTGCAGAATATTGGATACTTTTGCTATCTTTAATGGTGATTGGAATCCTTGTGCGCTGTGGTGCTCAAAACAAGATGATATCTGCACGGTGATTTCCTATGGCCACATGCTGCAGAACTGCATCTCAAATGTGAGACATTATGTGGTGGTCCTAATAGCCACATGCTGCAGAACTGCATCTCAACTCTGGCGTGACATTACTGCAGGTCATGTTGCTATTTGTATAGGAATTCAAATTGCCCCTCATTTTACAGTTTAGACATGGAAACTGAATACATCGGCAGAATCTGAACCCTGTGGCAAGCTGAATTGGTCAAACAGATATATCTTGTGCCAGACGTTGAGGTAATACTGACATACCACTTGATCAACTCATGGAGGATGATTCTGCTTCATTGGTGTGCCATGACTTGGGTGTATCCTGTTTGGTCCGCATATCGTTAGCTCGTCAAAACTCACAAGTGAGGAATATAAGGCACAGGTGCTACTGAAATATTGCGATGAGGTCTTTACCATTTAGATCTTACCTGCTATATAAAGACTACAGGTAGTACCAAAGCTATGTGTCTTCTGGTGGAGAGTTGTCACTGCCTCACTGGTCACTACTACCCTACTGGTTTCTGCTATGCTGCGTTATGCCCATTTTCCAGAGAAGGGGCAGTTTGCTCGGTCAATGCATATTGAGCTTATCTTCTGAAGAGACTATCCTCCATGCGCTGGAGCAATATGTGCATGCTCTACTCTGGGTGGCTATGAAAAACAAGCTAGATGTTAGAGCTTAAAATGCTATAAGCTGGAAACCGGATCTGTTGGGTGACTTGGTGGGCTGTTTTGTACATCAAGAGGAACTTCCCGGCATTATCATGTGCATGTGAAGTATCCTTCATTCTAGGGGGATGATCTAGTGCAAGGTGGTGACAGGTTCATGCCTGAGTACTTCATTCGCATGACTGAGGACACATTTCTGGCATTGGAATTGGCACGGTCACCTTTCAGCACGGATCAAGATAAGCAGGCAGAGATACGGACAGCACCTGCACTAGCATGTGTGGAGGCTTAAACTGACAGAGCTAGGAAGTGGCATCATTACTAGATATGCTAAAGGCTAATTTTTTACTGCTGAAGTCTGGCAAAATATGGATATTAGTCAGTGTTGAGTAATAAATTCACTGGGTTTCATTTTCAGTTTGTTGCAGAGTTAAGCTAATCTGGCAGCTCATGTGTGTGCCACTGTGCCAGACAAGCGTTCATCTGCTCGGATGCATGTATCTGGGTCAATGCTTTCACAGAATTCTCCCGGTCTTTTCTGACTCTGAGATGATTGTATTTCCTGATTAATGCTCTTGTTTCCTGGTCTCAGAAAAAGAAACTGCACTTAAACATGCTCGTCCAAACTGATTTTTGAAGATTCCTCGTAAAATCCACCCATCACAGAACCTGACTGGAAGGGTACCAAAGCAGGCTACCAAACACCCCCAAACTTACCCATTAGATGCATGACTTTGCTAATACTGGCACAGTAGGGGGAGAATGTGGTGGAGGGCTCAACAAGCACAAAAGTACATAGAAGAAAGTGGATGTTGGGAAAATATAATGACAAGTGCAAACAACTTACAGTATGTTGATTCAATGGTTCAATCTTTTAACTATTAAGAGTTCAAGGTTCCAAATATTCGAACAAAACTTCAGAGATGTAACTGTTGGACATTATTCTAGATTGCCTTGTATAGAGATTGCTAGTATCCTATATTGCTTTGTATAGGCTTTTTTTTTGTAACATATATATATTCTGGCCTATTGGCTTCATGATGTATACAAGTGCTATTCATAAAATAATATCAAGGATAAGTTTTTAGGGTTAGGGTTTTTACCGGTGTTGCACTTGCGCCATTCATCACCTTCTTGGCCTTTTCTGCTGTTTCTTCTTGCTGTTCTTGGCCTCTTCTCGCCGCCCAACCCCTCTAGACAACTTGCTGCTGCCCACTTGCCCGCGCGTCCTCGCCGTCCTCAGCCGCGTGCGTTGTCACCTTGGCCAACAGCATCCCTCTATCCTCTTGATGGGATCCTACCAGCCTCCGCCTCCGCTCCGTTCGCCTTTGAAGGACTGGTTTTCAGCGAAGCTAAGGCCGCCGGGTCTTTGTCCGGCCGCCTCCCTTTGCCTCCGGTTGGCCTCAGCTTCCTGCCGCTTGGCCTCCGCCGGTTTTTTTAAACTAGGGGTGGGCATTCGGTTTTTTTGGTTTTAAAAAAATTCGGTTTTTGAAAACTATTAACCGAACCAAACCTAATAAATTTGAAAAATGAACTGAATTAACCGAAAAAAATTCGGTTTGGTTATTCAGTTTTTCGATTCACCGAAGCACTCCAACCCAGAAATCTGCTACTGCTAGCTCACGCCCACACCTGACACTGCCACAGACCCTGCCTCGGCCATGGTCTTTGGCCCGCGCACCGTGCCCGCCGTTGCCGGGAGGAGGGTGGAGCAGGCGAGCACGAAGAGGAGGTTGAAGCGGACCTGCTCCCACAGGTCGGCGAGATCGGTCGGGGAGACGGTGGACAACTGCACGGCTACCAAAGCCATGAGCAACGAGAGCAACAGGTACATGACGTGGGAGATGAGGTAGCGGTACCCTAGCTTCACGTACTTGAGCCGCACCGACTGCAGGAAATCTGGCAGCCGTCGCGGCTGCACCGGCTCCGCCGTCGGCGGTGGTGGGGCAGTAGCATTGGGCGCCGATGCCTCCATACTGCTCATGGAAACAAGAACATAGTTTTAAAAAATTGGAGATTTGCAGGAGAAGAATCGAAATGACAAGATCTTCGAGCAAGAATTTTGGAATAATTTAGTTGGGTTTAGGAGGCGAGATGCAAAATACAAGGGAACAAAATCCAAATCTAACGTGTTCTTGGCTAACGAACCGAAAACAAACCGCACGAATTACGCATGAAAATTGTTCAAGAAACGGATATACAAGCATTTCCGCAAGCTTCCCCTCCCCTCCTCTCCTCTCTACTCAGAACCAAGAAAAGAACACGGCAATGAGAGCGGCACATCCAGAAAGGGGAGGTTTTGGCACGTACCTAGACGGGAAATGTGGCCTCGTGGAATGAATCTCCCGATCGGATTGGCAAGGAGGAAGAAGACGAGGAGGCGGAGGGAAGACGACTTGAGCCACCCCCGCCCCCTTCTCCCTCTTCGCGATAATACGGCAGCGAGCACCACGGGGAGGCAGCCAGTATCATCCTACGCGACTTGGACTCCATCGACTGCCCCGCCTCCATGGTGTCCTTGAAGAAGGTGGCGATGAGATGAGGAGGAGGGGGAGGCGAGGCATGGGGACAGACGACGGTGCGATCCGTGCGGGGGAAGTTCAATGCGCACGTGTGGGGAAAACTGACCGAATGGGTTAGTCGGTTTTCTCGGTTGTTCGGTTTTCAGGATTCAAAAACCGAACCGACTACCGAAAACCAAATAGAGTCAAAATACAAATTGAACCGAAGATCGAAAAAACCGAAAACAGAAAAAACCAATTTTTTCGGTTAGTTCTATTCAGTTCAGTTTTTCGGTTTCAGTTAAAAATTGCCCACCCTACTCTCCACCCATGTGCTTTCAGGGAGGGGAGAGGGGGGCACCTTTCTTCGCCTTCGCTCCGCTCTGCAAAATGCTGAAGGAGAGGCCGTCGACCCACGAGCACCCGCCGTCGCTGTGCACGGGAGGTGTCTGTCGTTGTAGCCGAGGATGGGGGGTATCTGCTGCCATCACCGAGGACGAGGATGCTACCTTCCTCAGCCTGCACCGCCCGTAACGAGCTCTAGCCGCAACCGCTCACCGACGAGCTCATGTTGCAACCACTCATCACCATTGTCATCTCCTGGTGGGAGAACTGATCGATTGGATTTCAATTCGATTGGTTTTTCTATTTAATCAGTTTTGGTTCCGGTTCGGCTCCGGCTGTGGACTCTCAGCTCCTTAAAAAAAGAGAAAAAAGACAAAACAATATCGTCATCTTTTGGTTCTTCCACGAGCACTGTTTCTGTCCCTCGCTGTCTGGTTATTTTCGATGGTCTCAATTATCGAGACTGGGTTCTACATATGCACCTTCATATGCATGGCTAGCATCTTTGGGAGTTTCTCACCGATGAGTTATCTTGTCTGTCTCATCCTGCTCCCCCTGCTATGCCTGTTATTTCCAAGGAGGCTAATGATGTTGCTCAACAGAAGGCGTTTAATGATCATGATGATGTTGTGGTCTTTTCAGACTCAGTTTGCTACCTACAAGATGTGGATTGATGAGGATGCCCGTGCCTCTGCTATTTTGGTTGCTAGCATGTAGGTGCATCTCACTTGAGACGTGATTGCTTTGGCTTCTGCATAGTTGTGTGGGCGTATTTTCTTTACCGCTATGAGTTTGTTGGCAATTCTTTTTATTTAGCTGTTGTGCTACAGGAGGAGTCACTACAGCAGGGTGATTCTACCGTAGATGAGTTTTATGCACAGTTATCCTTGATGTGGCGTTAGATTGATTCTCTTGGACCAGAGGTTTGCCACACTTGCCAGTACTCTTAGCGTCAGCACTCTCATTTGGAGCTTCACCATGTTTACGACTTCTTATCACGTCTTCAGGCTGAGTTTGAGCAGATTTATGCCCAGCTACTTGTTCTCCACCCTCGTGTGGCTTGTTGGAGGCCCTTACCACTATTCGTACTGAGGAGCACTACTACAGAAAATCTCATTATAGACGGTTCAAAATCGTCATCTTAGACGATTTTGTGAACTGTCAGTAACAAAGTGTCAGTGATATAAGGGCACATCACAGACGGTTTTTGAACCGTCTGAAAAAATGGACATCACAGACGGTTCTAAAGTGGAACCATCTGTGATGTCTATGTCATCTCAGATGGTTCTTATTTAGAACCGTCTGTGATGTAAGATACATCACAGACGGTTCTAAAAAAACATCAAAGACGGTTCTAAAAAAGAGCCATCTGAGATGACATAGACATCACAGATGGTTCCACTTTAGAACCGTTTGTGATGTCTCTTACATCACAGACGATTATAATGTGGAACCATCTGTGATGTCTATATCATCTCAGACGGTTCTTCGTAGAACTATCTGTGATGTTATTTTTTTTACTATTTACACTTTTCTATTTACTGGCTAGTCTCAAGAAATATTAGCCATGCCCTCTAAAACAAAACATATTACAGAATTTACATCATAAGTATATTAGGACATACATTTCAGAAACAAACTCAGATTACATATTACACACCACGTACATCACATTCATTTCAGAAATCAACTCAGATATATTAACCAATTGAATCCATAACTACAATTCACAGCACAAAGTTTACAAATTAACCTAAGTGGTAACTAACAAATTCAAAACTCATCAAGCCAGGCTGAGTGGCACTCGCCTTCTGGATTTATGACCTCACGCAGCAAGAAGGCACAGAGTTGTCCTTGAATTCCTAGCAGATCATCCTGTTCCAATGCAGATTCAACGCATTTTCAAGCCTGTCAATGTGAATATTAAAGTCTTGCATATATATAAATTGATAAGTGAAAACAATTATTGCAAGATTGACAAACCTCTAGGTAATTGGTCTTCTTTGCACCAATGAGGAGTTGCATGTTATGGCAAATATAGAATCCACATTGGTTAGTGCCCTTTGGCTATTGGTGGCACTGCCAAAATAGAATTGGTTAGTTCCAGTGGTATTATTATGGAGTGTGAAGGATTATTGCTACTAGCGGATACCGGAAACTTATGAACGAGCTTCAGCTGCGACGAGTCCTTATGTGACCCTCCACGAGTTCTGTAGACATTGAAAGATGTTTCGAGTAATTTTGCGACAGGCGTCAAGTCGTGGGTGCCGCCCTTTCTGGAATCAAGGTAAATTACCCGGTTCTGTCTTGGTATAATTACAAGTAGAACCCAGTGAAACCTGCACTGGTATGTCGCCATTGTCATTCAAACTAACTTCAAGTTGCGTATAAAGTACAAATCAACAAGTATAGTAACTAGTGAAGCACTTATCTCGGGTTGTGGGGTAAAAGTATGTAATTTGTTTCATGTTAAGCCAGCAATGCGTTTTTCACGTACTCCTAGATGACTTGTAAATTTTCGTCCATGGTTTGCTTGGACACCATGTGTGGGTCGAGGAAACCCACTGGTTCTTTCTCTTTTTTTTTACTTCAATGATCATGTATTTATATATACAAAAGCAAGGACCATATATATATATGTATATATATGCATATATATTGTATATGTATATGTATGTATATATATATATGTATATATATGACATTTATCGGTATGACACGAATGTAGGCCGTGATTGCACACACTTACAATGTCCAACATCTGATGTGTGAGGCATCGAGGTTGTAGAGATCGAACAAGTCGTTGAAGCTGACCACAAAGAAGCCCCTCGATGACTGGTGCAAGAAATGCTCCTCCTTGAAGCTGATTGAGATACTCGATACCCGTTGTGCCGTCGGCTTGTTGGCTTGTTCCATGCACCAATTTTGCAATTTAACGCAAGCTATTGAAAGCATCCGCTGGCGCTGTTATGATACAAACAGCTATTCTATCTTGAATTTTCGGGCCAACGAAAAATCAAGGGCCTTCATGGTCAGCTTCGATTTGCCCTTGTCACCACGTTCCCGTTTATCAAAGGTCATCTTCACGGGAGACAACTGAGCTGGTAGTGCTGGTAGCTCTAGTGCAGCAGGTGGCTCATGTTGTGCGTGTAGCTCCGGTGCTGCAGGACGGTCGTCGAAGGAGATGTACCTCTTGGGCCACTAGATGAATGTGCCAATGGAATCCCCTAGTGTCACGATCTCGTCGTTTGGGGGCATCTCCATCATGGCGGTCGTGCAAATTACATTTACACCATCAACATTCACCTTCATGTAACCCGATGCTACCGTGCGACCTTGCACAATCGCCCTATTATTGGATGGATACACATGCCCCAATGAAGGACCGAGATGGCGAACAGAGGGGGGGTGAATGGTCGCAAATAAATTTTCCCCCAAAATACTCCAACAAAAACCTCGACAAGATCGCTCAAAGGAAATCGTGAAAAACCTGAAAAACTAGACAACTATGTGTACCCCAAGCTTGCATGGATAAGTACCATAAAATATGTGGGGATTTTTGAGTCACAATCCTGGTTGTCTAGTGTACCCCAAGCTTGTATGCATGAGAAAACTTGCGAGCGAGAAGAGCAAGCTCATTTTCTGAAAATTTTTCCAGTTGGTCATCGCATAGCTCACAAAGGGCGGAAAGAGAGAAACCAATAGAAGGATCAGAAGAAGAAGATCCAATGGGATCGGTGACCAAGGCCATCGATTGAGATTTCGTCTTCCGTGAGACGACATCGATCTCATGAGTCTTGAGGCGGGAATAAAGCCCGTCAAGAGTCAGAGTCGACAAGTCAGTGGTGTCCTTGATGGTGGTCACCTTCATCTCCCAAACACACAAATCGAGTGCGGTCAAGAAATGTCAAGCATTATCTGAGTCAGGGTATATGCAACCAACTGCTTGAAGATTGCTCAAGATCTTGGTAAAACGATCGAAGCACTCATCAAGACTCTCACCAGCGTGCTGTTCAAACTTGTTGAACTCACGCTTGAATTGGTCCTGTCGAACCGTCTTGATTTGGGTAGTGCCCTCATGGTAAGCATCGAGGGTCACCCAAATCTCATGAGCGTAACGAAGGTGAGAAATCTGTCATACTCATCTGCGGCTAAGACCTCGTATGAGGATGTTCCTTGCCTTAGCATTCGCCTCAACGTCAGCCATATTGCCGACCGTGATGTTTTCATCGGCAGGAACCTCATATGGGAGTTTCACCTTCTGCCATATCAGGAAGTCCTGGGCAGTGATGTATGACTCCATGCGCGACTTCCAGAATGGAAAATCGACTCCAGAAAAAATAGGAGGCTTGGTGGAATACTTGTTCATCGCCATGGCTCTTGAGACCGGTCAAGATCTATGGAAGAGCAAAACCGGCTCTGATACCAACTGAAGGACCAAGATGGCGAACAGAGGGGGGTGAATGGTCGCAAATAAATTTTCCCCTAAAATACTCCAACAAAAACCTCGACAAGATCGCTCAAAGGAAATCGTGAAAAACCCAAAAAACTAGACAACTATGTGTACCCCAAGCTTGCATGGATAAGTACCATAAAATATGTGGGGATTTTTGAGTCACAATCCTGGTTGTCTAGTGTCCAAGATAAAGAGGAATCAATCCAACTCTTGCTTTTAGAAAGAACATCAATTCAAATCACAAAAGTCACTTTCAGAAAAGCAAAAGCAGAATTTCCAGAACTTGTCCTCAATTTGAATAGGAGGTTGGTTGGTTTCTGCAGCTCACAAAATTTTGAGAATTTTTTTCCCTATGAGCATCAGATTTGTGAAGAACTCCACAAAATTTCTCCTCAAAAAGCCTTACAGAAAAATCAGGAAACATCGAAGAACACAGTCAGTCAAGAACTTCGAGCAGAAAGTTTGGGGCTCGGTTTTCACCTCATGGCGCCCAAACGGTGCAACAAGTGAACTCCAAACATTTTCTGCAAGTGGATATACGAGTCCCGCACCTCCTCCAATAACAATCACTTAAAAATGATTTTTCTATATTTTTATAAAAATCAAATACTAAATGCTGCGCAAAGAACAAGTTCTGAACAAAGTTGGAACTTGAAAGAAAAGATGTTCTCTACTCAATCCAAGAGTGCAAAAGAGATGTAAAACCATATGAACACACTCAAAACATCCAAAATCAATAGCATTTAGAAGGAGGGGAGGCAAATCCATATTGCGTGAAAGTAAATTGCGAGAATGTAATTGCGGGAAAGTAAATGCTGAATTTAAATTGCGTAAAGTAAAGACATAATGTAAATGCGCAAAATAAATTCAGAGATGGATGGATAAAACTTTCATTTCTGGAAGGAGAGGTTACAAAGCCTCACTTTCCTGTGGGCAAAGCTCAAAGGAGCATTCACAAACCTCAAAACCTTCAAGGAGAGGAGGCTACCCCTCCACCCCTATTTATACTACTCTTGGGCCACCTACCACCCTTGGATGAGTCTCTCAACCCTAGAGCACTCATCTAAGGGCTAGGATTAACCCACACACACAGCCATGCAAGGGCTAACCCAAAACCCACACACATATCGGGTTTTCTTGCACGATTTTCAAAGCATATTACCTAGACCCGCTAACCTATCAACTAGACCTCAATCCAACGGCACTCATTGATCCACGCGGCATCTAGCTAGCATCATCTCCTTTCCTTGTCTTCTTGACTTGCCCGGACTCTGTCTCCGATCATCTTCCGGCGATCTCCCAACCGTCTGGACCTCCGACGCTCCTCGCCTAGTCCCGGTCATCCTCCGCCTCACCATGACCTAGCACCGTCGCCCTGCAACCATCAAAGACAAGGAAACACATCACATAGCAATGCCCACAATGATATGCAATAAACCCATCCAACTCATCACTACCGCGCCCATACGCCGGTACTACCACTCCTGGCAGAGACAACTCAAATTGTTTCATTTTGAAAACCAATCCAAATCAAACTCAAACTTGAGCACACCTTGCTCAAATAAAGTCAAATACTCATCACAAATATGGATGGACCTCCACATGGTCCTTCACCCAAGCAACCTACAGGGGAACGGAGCTATAGGCAAGCCTCACTTGGAGATTGGATGGCGTGGCCATATACATAAGGGTACACAATTAGCTAAGACGTCCAACAAGTCTATCTATGGAGCATTCCAGACATATATATTACCTGAATGTCATCGACAGGATATTTGGCGTCCTCCATATCTGTCTCAGGGGCGGACACACAGTTGCTCCGACGGTTAGTTGGGCTGAATTGCGTCGGTGCTTCTGGGGCTTGCGCGGTCCGTATGTGCCTCTCTATAGACACCCTTTGCTCCATCCTTTCCTCAAGTCTTTTTAGTTGATCATCGAATTGTGCTCTCAGCCTTTCCTCAACCCTTTCCTCAATGATTGCTACTAGCTATTCCTCGCGCTCGGTTTTGGTTCTCTTCCTACTTTGGTACATGTCAGAGTCTTATGGGAATCCTATTTTTCAGGAATGAAAACACCTTTGCCTCACGTGCAACCTGGGTGCTCATTTTTTCCCAAGGCCGTGGAGAGTATAGCTTTCTCCCTGACTGCCTCAAAAGAGCCTTGAGAAGATTCTGTACTCAACACTGTCTACATCCAAGATCCCAACATGTTATTTCACTTATGAAGTTATATATGGACTAATTACAAACTATATAGTTCGATATCTTACCAGGCGTTGGGACACTTCCTCGTCTGCGGGGTTAGCAAATGACACATCGCCCAAAGACGTGGGACGTGACATCGCTCTTACCCAGTTTCGGGCTCGCGGGTCTAAGATCAAGGCAAATGGCAGGGAGGCCTCCTTCTGGATTACCTCGTCGTCCTCCCTCTTCCATTGCGCCATCTTACCCGTGTACCCAGTGGTGCCGAGTCTGTGCGGGTGGGTGTTTTTTGCCTGGACGGTCTTGTGCGCTTCACTTTGACGCACGAATTCTTCTGTCGTCTTTATCTCAACAAATCGTTCCCAGACGTCTTCAGTGATGAACACGTACTTCTGGAACGGAGTCATTTTCTTATTCACATAATTATAGACAAGGGTGCTCTTGAAGTTCTTCTACGTCTTTCCCGCCACTAGCAACACATTCCATCGTAGTGCGTGCATGGTGTCTTTTGGGAGCTTGAACGATGCGAAAATTTCTATCACCAGGTGTCGTGCTTCTCATCTGTCAGCGACTTCCAGGATGGATAGGTGATGGGGACCCTTTCCCGTCCAACTATCTCGCACAATGTCCGGAATGTTGTTGCTGCCTTTGGAGGTGCGGTAGGGGCCTATCCTGTGGATCAATTGCCGTGATGGTATATCGGCTATGGGGCCTTTTACTTAGCCCTCTTGGATCGCACCTCGGTTTTCCTATGTTTGGCTTATCAGATCCATTCGGCGACGAGGAATGAGAGGATGTCATCTTATTTTTAACTAGATTGTGTTAGATCTTAAAAGATCAGATAGGTTGGTAAATCAACAATTCACAGACGTACTTATAAGACCCAAATTCCAACACACAAAATTCTCCAGAATTTTTTTTCAACACTTAACTTCAACTAAAGCAATATGATTACAAGGATATTTTCACAGAAAGGAAAGATTGAACAATCAAGGAATCATCCATCAGTAAAATAGAAAATTTATACCCCCTACAACTTAAGCCCTACACCAAAACCTCAAAGAACATCCTTTAAATGTAGAAAGTGATAAGCACACAAAAAAGGCAATAATTTCTCCACAAAGAAAAAAAACCCGACAAAAGCCTATCACTAGTGATTGTAGTAAAATAATTAATAAGGACTCATCACCAAACCCATATGTTGTCCGACTACTAATGAATTAACAGGAGCAACCACATTTATAGTCTCTAAGATATATGATATATTAAGCGAACCACTCTCCTTTGCGAGGGTTCCTAAACCCCGACAGTGGCTCTACCTGTCCACGCCCACATCCACAGCCTCTACCACAGCTAAAGACCATAATCGAAACCCTTTGGCATAACTATGCATCACTATTAAAGCAATCATACCATTCACTCATAAGCATAAGTCTCATGATATTACTAATAAACAAAATAAGTTAACGGAAACGTACATGCAATGCTTGACCCAAACCCAATCTATTGTGCACTAGTGTATCAGATTTTAAAGTAATTTAACCATACTAAATCATTTTTTCAAAAATTAATCAGCCTAAGTCAAAAATTTAAATTTGATTAACCAATCCTAAGTCAAATTAAGATTGAATTATCCAATCCTAAATCATAGCAAGTTATTTAATTACCTTAATTACTCATTTCTTTTCCTAAGGACCTAATGCCCGCTTTGATACCAATTGTAACACCCCAGCACTTCAAGTGCTTGAAATGCGACCACATTCAACTCTTTCCACTAAGATCAACAACTTTTTACCCGTAATTTCAGCAAGACTTCTCTAAACCATTCTCATGGGTAGTAAACAACATTCTTATAAATGGCATAATAATAAGAACAAGAGCAATGGAGAATAATAAAATTAGAACCATGCGCCCAAGAATGCTGAAGTCCACGTGTATGCGAATGCTCAGGACCACATGTCGGGAACCGAATATGCAAATCCGGACCCTTTGTGTATACTGACTACACTAGTCCAAGATCACAATAGTGCACATAGTGGTAACATAGATGTAATGTAAAAATCATACACAACAAAAACATTATAAATGACTAGATTTATTAAATAAAAAGGTAGTTTGATGGTCATATAGTCGACTTTACATTTATTAGGCCTCACAAGGCTTATTCACTAAGAAAAATGCAGTGGAATAGAAAACTTTGGCGGACAATCCATCGAGTTGCCATAGGCAATCAACAAGGCTTGACTCCTAGTAACTCGCTTCCTCATGGTAGTCCTCTAGAGAGGGTGTTGACTACTCTTCAATTGATTGATGTATTGTTGCAAGGGTTATTCAATAAAGCACTCAACAAGTTGTGCACATAATGCAAGTGTATTATAACTACATGCAAGGCTTATTCCAAAAGAATAGTTGATATAGCTATTTTGCAATAAAGCAGCATTTTCAATTGAATACAATAAATTTATTAAAAAAAATAACAATAATAATAAAATTCTTGGATATTTCTCAATTTAAACTGGCACACAGCCTAAACCAATTCCATTACTTCCGGTGGCTCATAGCTTCCCTTCTCAAGTTTAGTTTTTAATAAAATCTAACCCTTGTGTCAAATTCCTGAGCATTGTTCATAACCGAGAACATAGCTATTCGAATTGGTTGTCCATTCTTTAGAGGTTATACACTTTACCCATAAGATGCGGTCAATCTCATAATGTCGGCCATAACATATACCCATCCACGTGCAACTAAGAAGATCATAACAAAACCTTTTAGAAACTCTATCCAAATATCGACACTCCCAATAAGCCTGGTCTCACTATTCTACCCTCACACAGAGTAAAAGAATAGGAGGGACTCATTGTTGGATGAGGAACAACCATTGTTCAAGATGTAAAGCCACTACAATACACACCTTCCCTAACCGCGCACATAGTTTGGTTTTCCACATGAGATATCACATGTCAAGACTCAGTAACTTACCGAGCTAGATCTGGCCCATAACAGACATGTGGTTGTATGATTTAGCCCAATTCTATAGCTTACAAGGTTAAGTCCTTAACTGATCAAGGCAAGACTTCTAATTAATATTAGTAACCAAATCAATCGATTCACACAGAATCTCCAAAACAAATGTCACATAGACCCACCATTATGGCACACAGCCTCTTGCCACTTGCCTTAAATGATTGCCTTAATCTAAATCATTTACCACCCAAGTTGATTATTGTGCAACACATGCCATCAACAACTCATCATCATTGTGTGACAACACATAATATACCCTTTTCATAAACACGTTCCATAGATCATTAGTCAAGTTTGAATCGTACTTTTCAAAAGATACCCAATTTTTCGTGGCATGGCTAAGCAAACTACTTATGATCTAACCAACCCACACTGGCATATAATTGCAACCAACTATTAATTATCCATTCTAAGGTGACAAATAATCATATTATAGCAAATGTCAAGGTAGGTATAATTCAAATGGGTTGAATAACTAATTCCCAAACTATTTAAAAACATTATATAATTTAAATAACATGCAATATGTTAAAATATAGCATTTGTAAAACTAGGTTCAACATGATCAAAGCATAACTTGACTTGAAACAATACGTGATCTTGAACTTGAATCAACTCTTTACCTTCGAATGCTCTTGGCACTTCAAAGTCTAAGCAAACAAATGGTGAAAAACATAATAAATAAAAATAGAGATAAAACCAACTCCAAAAATCAAATAAAATATAATAGAGTGTAGGGCTTGATTTTACAAGAATTTATAAACTTTAACAGACTCAATTGGAGTTCATATGAAAGAGAACAGACTCTTGAAAGATTCATTGGACAAATAAATCCTAGAAAAAAAGAGAAAGTAGAATATTCCTCTGTGAGAGATGGACAAGTGGGCCTGGTTGATTTTCTATTTTCTAATTAATACCTGAAATTTTAGAAAATAACTAAAAGCTGACATATGGGCCATTAGTCTATGGACCAAGTCTACAAACACTAAGCCTAGTCCACGGTGGACATGGCTCAAGGGCTTGACTCAATGACAGAGGAACCCCACACGTCAGAGACATGGTCAATAGTGAACTAAGTGTATCTAGATTGGATCTGGCTTGCGTGGTTGCTGACTCAGACACACGTGGAGCTGGCATGGCATGCCACATTGGCAACCTCACGAGGGAAGACTTCGACAAGTGGCGGAGCTACTCTGGTAAACCTCTATCTAGTGAACCATAGCACGGCTATAGCTCCGAGTTGGCGTAAAGTGAAGCACAAACCCTCACAAACAAGATGCGTACCGTCATGGGGACCAATGGTCACTACCGGTGTGACTATAGTAAAGAACCCACGGCGAAGATCCACGGCAAACTCAAAAGCTTCATTGACAGCTCCTTGGCTCCACCAGGTCATACCTCCAACACAAACTTGATATGGAGAACAAGATGACATAAACATCGTGGTGAATGGTGGCCTCTAGTGATGCGGCAGCGACAGCAAGCTCCATGGTGACCACGATCTCCGTCAATGCTTCAGCGACGAAAAGGTGCTCACAAGATAGAACACGATAAGGTGAACCTAAGGGTGAAGACCAAGACGATAGAAACTCACCAACAACGGTAAAATCCGGTGAAGACATCGGTGGCGGCGCTCATGAGAAAACTCAAATTCCAGCGAAACAACAGTGAAGCTTGGTGCTTAGGGTTAGATCTTTCGATGAGGCAACCTAAGCGACTCTGGTGCTCCCTTTATACCGGCCTTGGCGTGTGTGTAGCGCTCGATACATGATGGAGTTGGTGGTGCACACAACATGGACACAGAGACCTACTCGGAGACGAAGAATAGTGCCAGCTGATAGGTGGGCCCCACATGTTAGGGGCATAAGCACAGCGAAGGGACACATATCTCACGCTAAGATGACGCGGTGCTGTGGGCAGGGATAGCCTATGGCACATGCGAGACTGTGCTAACCAAGCTAAAAGCTTGGGCTAGCTGGGCTGTGTTTCGGCCTGATCACTATTCCAGTATTTTTATTTGGATTTTCTTTTTATAAAATATAGAAAATGCAAATAAGCTCCAAATAATTAGCAAATGAACTCAAAAAATACCTAGAAAATACTTCTAAGCACATAGAATCAAAATAAAATAATTTTGACAATTGTTCACTTGAGCATTAATCATATTAAATCATATTTGACTTAGAAAAATCCCATATTAATCTTTAATTAAAAAATGAAATTGTGGAAACTTTTGAAAGCTAAACCTCACTAAAACATTTTCAAAGAGGCAAAAACTGGGATGTTATAATACGCGGCCGAGAATGCTTAGAATCATGCGTCTGGGAACAACATTACCTTTGGCGATGATGATAGTTTAATAACTAATATACAAGTTGAAGCAAGTCAACTAATTCTTGATGCACTAGCATATATTTAATAACTACATTCCATGCAACTATTATTATATAATTGTTCGCCGACTAATCCTGAATTTACTAATTAATTTCTAAGAGTAAAATAACTCTAAGGGTGAACTAACTATAACTAAAAGTGATTGAAAACTCTGTGATGCACATGAAAAAGGTGTGCTATGCCCATCGCATACATGTTGTCTTCATTGGTCACCTAAAACAATAATTAAGCAAAGGTGAATACCACCATAGACCACATCTTCCTTTGATATGAATCCACATGATGCAACATTTCTTTCTTTGATATGAATCCACATGATGCAACATTTCTCTTTAGGTATTTACCACCATCATGTAATCATCAAGTAAGTAAAAATAATCATCTCATAATAGCATGGTAAATATTGTACCAAATTGCATTAATAAAAACAATCAACCTATTTCACTTTTCTACCATGCACACGCCTCTTTAACCACGTGAGACAGTGTGACTTGTTGATGCCAACCCAAAATTACACCTTCTACAGAAGATAACTCAACTCAATAATGTGCCATAACAGTACAAAACTATAAAGATGACAATACTGCTCCGACTCACAATCCAACCAGACAACTTCCCCTTCGCTGCTCCAATGGTCAAATGACCATAACTCTTAACTCAGGAGCCGAAACCCAACAAACCATATAAGTTCTGGAAACCACTCAAAATTTTCTTTAATTCTCTAATTTGCCAAAAATCCTTATTAACCCAATTAAACCCTCATTTTTAACCCCAAGACTGATCTGTTGCATTACTAGATGGCAGGCTTAACCATTTCATATCTATTTCTGTATCGAACCAAAAGTAGCAAGCCATGCCACTTCTTGAAACTACAGGAAAATATCTAGGTTTCGTTAGTTATAGACACAATTTAATTCAACCATATATAGGCAAAATAAGCAGATTAATACAATTGCAACTAGTAGCAACTAAATTCCGGACGTAAGCCTTTTTGATGCCCTAACTATTAAACCAGTAAACCAAATTCACTGTTTTTGCACTCTATAGAAACTTTAAGCAATTATCTACATAATTTATGATATGGCCAGGCTATGAAACATACTGTAGACACCCCAAAATTAGTCTCGAACACTTAGCAAGATTAATCACAAATCACCTTCCCGGTGCTATCCATCTACTTCTTTTGGTGCTAACATAACCACATAACTACTCCACCATATCGTCAATAAGAGGAACATCACCCTAGGGTTTATGCTGCAAGTCAAAAATTTGATAGAACTGTTGAGAATGGCGGCTTCTCTCCTTCCTTCTTTCCTTCCCTTCTTCTCCTTTCTTCCCTTCTCCTTACTAGTGTCAGCCTTCTCCTCCATCTTGCTTCTTTCTTCCTTCTCTTTCTTCCTTCTTCCTCTTCGCTTCTTCTCTTTCTTCTTTCTTCCTCTCCTTTCCTTCTCTTTCTCCCTTCCTCTTCCACCCTTCTCTTTCTTCTTCCCCTGACGCTGGTGCCTTTCCCCTACCATGGCAATGGCAATGTGTGGCGAGTGTCCAGAGCAAGGGCGGTGATGCGGCATGGCCGAGGCAACGCAATGACGTGGAGGCGGTGCACGTACAATACATAGTGAGGCCACGTAGAAGGTGGCACGATGTGTGGGAGACAACACAGCAAGTGGGAGGCAGCATGATGGCACGGCACTAGGACGGGTGGCGGCGGCTAGGGAAAGGGGAGCCCTGGCCCCCTGTTCCATTTATAAAGGGCATGGCTGGGCCTGGTACGTCTTGGGCCGGCCAACCCTTATTTTCTCTTTTATGGTATTATAGCTATTTTTCCAATTTGTGCCACTATCAAAACAACATGCATACCTCGGACTAAGGTTCCCTTTGGTACCAAATTGTACAATACAGTTGGTGGGAGACACCCTCTGGAGAACCTAGTCACCCACCTCGAATTCGAACTCTCACATTAGCATAACTCTTCTATCTGCTTTGAGCGCCAAGTAGGTTTTTCATAATTTCTGCCACTTGGTCAACTTCATGTTGGATCCAATCAGGACCCAGATTTGCCATCTCCCCAACTGCATCCTTGCAAAGTGGTAATCTACACTTCCGCCCACAAAAGAACCTCAAATGGCACTACTTGACTGTTGGCACGCTAACTATTAGCGGAGGCAAACTTAGCAAGTGCCAAATGATCCTCCCAACTACCTTTCCACGACAAACAAAGGACCTAAGCATATCCTCTAGTGTCTGAATAGTGCTTTCAGGTTACCCATCTATTTGAGGATGGAAAGAGGTACTAAGACGAAGTTACGTGCCCAAAGTACTCTGTAATCTTTCATAGAACTTAGAAACAAACTTGACAACTCTATCAGAAACAATGGACTTGGGCACACCATGAAACCTCACTATCTCCCGCACATAAATAGGACCCAAATCGCTTGTCGTATTCGTCTTGTCGATGGGAATAAAATGGATAGACTTGCTGAAACGGTCCACCACTACCCAAATAGAATCCTTTTCTCACTAGATACGAGGTAAACCAACCAAGAAATATATGGTTATGTCATCCAATAGCCACAACAGAACCTCCAAAGGTTTCAACAATCCTGCAAGACACTTTTGTTCTACCTACACTTGTTGATAAACCCTGTAGAAAGCTACACATTGGGCGATATCCACCTTCATTCTCTTCCACTAAAAGCTTTTCTCTAGATCCCGACACATCTTGGTCTCACTAGGATGAATGGTGTATGAGTACAGTGAGCTTCTCTCAAGATGTCATTCTTGACTTGAGCCTTCTGTGGCACACAAAGGTCGCCTGTAAACCGCAATGCACTTGACCCATCAAGGCTGAAATCCCCTTTTTACCTTCATTAGGATGCTTCCTTACTTGCTAAACTAGTTGATCATGTTGAAGTATAAGTGAATTGCTCACCTTTCCTCATCAGCTTAAGCTTTTGGGTGAACTGGCTGGTACATGCAACTCAATATGGTATTAGAGCCAAGAGGTTTCAAGTTCAAGACCCGATTAGCACAATTAAAAATAATTACAGCCTACTTCTATTCCACGTCTTAGGCCTGAGGGAGCCTATACGTGAGGGGGAGTGTTGAAGTATAAGTGAATTTCCCACCTTTTCTCATCAGCTTAAGCTTTTGAGTGAACTGGCTGGTGTATGCAACTCAATATGGTATCAGAGCCAAGAGGTGTCGAGTTCAAAACCCGGTTGGCGCAATTAAAAATAATAATTGCGGCCCACTTCTATTTCACGTCCTAGGCCTGAGAGAGCATATACATGAGGGGGAGTGTTAAAGTATAAGTGAATTGCTCACCTTTCCTCATCAGCTTAAGCTTTTGGGTGAACTGGTTGGTACATGCAACTCAATAGATCATGCTGTTGTGCTTCCCTTACTCGCTATGGAATTGCTGACTCAAGAAGCACTTGCATTTTAGCTTGTGCAGTGCCTTCATAATAATAGGAAATTCCCATACGTTCAAACTCAGCAATAAGACAATCAAGAGTTAAGAGCGTGGCGTTGCGACTAAGAGCATCTACAACCACATTTGCCTTGTCTGGATGATACTAAATGGTAAGAACATAATCTTTAATCAGTTCTAGTCACCTTCTTTGTCTTAGATTCAGGTCCTTCTGAGTGAACATGTACTTGAGGCTCTTATGATCGGTGAAAATATCCCAATATTCTCCATACAACAACTACCTCTAAATCGTGAGTGGGATAGTTCTGCTCACGTTTCTTGAACTGCCTTTATGCATAAGTAATCACCTTGCTATATTTCATGAGCACACAACCAAGACCCACTTGGCATGCACTGTAGTATACTGTGAAGCGCTTCCCTAGCTTAGGAAGTGTAAGGAAAAGAGCAATCACCAAATTCTCCTTTAGGATACCGAGACTGTGCTAGGACATTGGCTTGGCAAAAATGGAGAAATCCTTTACAAAATGCTAGGCTAGAGTGGTGGCGCTAGGCTAGCGTGTTGTTGGGACCTAAATATGTAAATCTGGATCCTCTGTGTACACTGTACTAGTCTAAAAACATGCTAGTGCACACTGTGGCAACATAGATATAATATCAACACCATACATAGTGAAATAATAATAAACAACTAGATTTGATATATAAATAGGTAGTGTGATGACCTTATGGCCAAGTTTATATTTATTATGCCTCACAGGCTTAATTCACTAAATAAACTATAGCGGAATGAAAACTTCAGCGGATGACCCATCGATCTACCACAGGCAATCGACAAGGCTCAAATCCTAATAATTGGCCTACTCGCAATACTCATCCAGAGCGGGTGTTGACTCATCTTCTCCAACTGATTGATTTATTATTGCAAGGTGAGCACATGGAGTACTCAACAACTTTTGTGTAGAATGCTAGTCTATTATAACTATATTCGAGGCTATTCCAATGAATGGCTAACATGGCTTCTTTTGCATAAAGCAATATTTGCAATTGAATATAATAATATATCGAAACAAAAGTTAAAAAAGTAATAGTAATAATAAGGTTCTCAAGTATTTCTAAAGTTTTACTGGCACACAGCCTATACCAATTCCTTTCCTTAGCATACAACCTCGTTGCTAAGTTTTATTTTATAAAATCTAACTCTTGTGTGAAAGTCCCGAGCATAATCCATAACCGGGGATATGGCTATTTGAATAAGTTTTACACTCTATAAAGGTTATACACCTTACCCACAAGATATGATCATCTTCTTCGGTCATGCAACTGACACGCTTCCTTAGGCGTGCGGCTAAGAAGATCATAATAAAACATTTCGAAAACATTATCTGAATACTGACCCTCCTGATAAGTCTGGTCTCACTATTCCATCCTCACATAGAGCAGAACAATAGGAGGGAATCACCGTTGGACTAGGAACAATAGTTATTCAAGATGTGAAGCCACTACAACACACACCTTCTTTGACCTTGCACACAGCTTAGTCTACCACCTGAGGTGTCAGTGTAGGATTTTTAGGATCATTCAGGCTATATTTAGTCTATTTTGGCTTTTACTATCTACTTTTTTCAGAGAGATGGTTAAGGCCCTCAGAAGATAGAGGAGAGCTCTAGGCGCAGACCCACATGATATAGAAAAACAACACCTGGGAGTTGATAGATCGGCCGAAGGATAGAGAAGTAATTGGAGTTAAGTGGGTTTACAAGACTTCTGTAAGTCCAGATGAATCAGTTCAAAAATATAAAACAAGGCTTATGGTGAAGGGCTTCAAGTAGAAGCCAGGTATCGACTACTACAAGACATATGCTCTAATATGAGAAACAATCGAGCGACAAGAGGTAGGAATTGTAGAACGAATGAGTAGGGAGAGAAGGAGTAGCTTGTCTTTCTTTACAGTTACAGAATCCAAATTTGACTGCTTTACAAAGGCTAGCTTTCCATTCTAGAAAAGACGCTTGTACTTTCTTGATCTTATGAAGAAGGGGATTTCCATGATTAAATATAATTTATGGCAACACAAACCATTGAGGATAGTTCTAGATCTGGGCCAAGACGAACTGCTGTAGGTGATTTATTGAAACCCTAAAATTCGAAATATGGTAAAGTAGCTCCGGGTCGCAATGGCTTTATTCATGATATTCCTATCTATCATTTTCCAAATTGATTTACTGGATGGAATTTTAACGTGTTAGGTTTATAATAACTAAAGCAAGACTCAGTAACTTACTGAGTTAAATGTATTCCATTACACACATGTGGTTGTATGAGTTAGATCAGTTCAATGACTTACAAGGTTAAGTCTTTCATTGACTAAGGCAAGACTTCCAATTTATTCACATGACCCATTATCAATTGATTTAGATATAATCATTATCCCAATGTCACACAGACCTACTATGGCACATAGTCTCTTGTCACTTGCCTCAATGTAAATCATTTACCACCTCAGTTGATTATTGTGCAACACATCCCATCAACACAAAATCACCGTGTGACAACACATGACACACCCTTTTTATAAACATGTTCCATAGACAATTAGTCAGGTTTGAATTTGCACTTCTAAATTATAGCAGTTATTCGTTGCATGGCTAAGCACACTACTCACGTTCTAACCAACCCACGTTGGTAATATATTAGTAACCAACTAATAATTATCCATCATAGGGTGACAAATGATCATGGCATAGCAAATGACAAGATAGGTATAATTCAATAGATTGCTTAACTAACTCCCAATCTAACAAATAATTGATAATTCTAAACTAGCATGTAATAATTTGAGACAAAATAACTTTTGTAAACTGTGTTCTACATGATCAAAGCATAATTTGCCTTGGAATAATTCCTAGTCTTGATCTTGAATTTTCACGTTTGTATGCTCCCGGCACTTCAACTCTGAGCAAAACGAATGATGAAAAGAAAAATAAATACAAAACAAAGACAAAAAAAAACTCAAAAACTCAAATAAAATATACTAAAATGTAGAGCTCGACTTTTGATAAATTTAGCACCTTGAATAGACTCAATCGGAGTTCGTATGAAAGGGAACAAACTCTCGGAAGATTTATCAGATAATTAAATCAAGGAATTAGAGAGAAATAAGAATATTCCTCTATGGGAGACTGACAAGTTGGCCCGAGGACTTTTGTGAATTTTTATTTAATTTTCATAATTTAGAAATTAACTAGAGACTAAAATGTGGGCTCTTGGTCTATGGATAGGTCCACGGACACAGTGCATAGTCTATGGTAAATTCGGTCAACGGCTTGACTTACTGACATGTGGGCCCCACATGTCATAGACACGGCTCACGATGAACTCAACCTATTTAGATATGATCTGGAGTTTTGCTTGCATGGATACTAATATGGCATCGATGTGGCTCTTACGCGGCTGCAACGTTAGCTGGCATCATCAGGCAAGACGACAACTAACTGCGACAAACGGCTGCGCTACAATAGTGAATTGCAAAACAACGAATGGCAGCATGACTGGGTTTCTAGATTGGCTCAAACTTATGAGGACAACCTTGCAAACTCAATGCTCATCGGCATAAGAACCAAAGGTCACTCCCAGCGAAGATACGATGATAGAACATGGCAGAGAAATCCGGTAAATAGTGAAAACTTTGCCAACACCTCCTTTGGACAACTGCGTCATACCACCAGGTAGATCTCGATGAGTCGATCATGGTTACGCGTATGTCTTAGTGATTAGTGACCAATGACGAGCGGCGGTGGCAACAACCTCCACGATGATTGAAACCTACAACAATGCTTTTGTAATGAGAGAGTGTGCATCAGGTAGAACACAACACGGCGAACTTAAGGGTGAAAACCAAGAAGACAAAGATTCACCAGCGACAGTGGAATTCGGCAAAGTTTAGCGATGGCTCTCATGGAAAGCCTTGAAATCTGGCTCAATGGCGACGAATCTCGACAACTATGTTCAGGGCTTTGGACGAGGAACTCCTAGCGATGTTGGTGCTCCTTAAATACGAATCTCAATGTGCTTGTAACGTTGGATTCACAACGGAGCCAGTGTTGCTCATGACATGGAGTCAGAGTCCTCAATAGAGATGAAGAACAGTTTGTCTAACAGGTGGGCCCCTCCTGTCAGTGATACTAAGTGACACCTGGATGTGGACTGGGCTACACGCGGAAATAGGCAGAGGCGCGATGTAGGTGGGCTAGTGGCGTTGTGGGCTGGCGCGTGATTGGTTTGCAGATCGGGCCAAGAGAAAATTGGCCAACGGGTTGGGTTTATGCCCAAAGTGAATTCTAGTATTTAATTTAGTTTTCCTTTTTTTAGAAAATATAGAAAATGCAAAAGACCTCAAATAAAATAGCAAATGTACTCGAAAAATTCTCAGAAAAATCTAGAAAATACTTCCAACCCCAAAGAACACAAATAAAATAATTTTGATAATTTTTCAGTTGAGAATTAATTATATTAAATTTTTTTTATTTTATGAAAGTCCCATGTTAATTTTTAATTAGCAAATAAAATGGTGAAAATTTTAGAGGGCTAAACTACTCAAATAGATTTTCGAATATGAAAAAATTGGGATGTTACACACGGCAGCTTAGGGCAACTGCGGTGGCGACTCTAGGGTTTGGAGGTGCGCCCCCTCCTCTCTTGATTAAATAGGGGGCCCCCAAGAAATCCGGCTCGGGTGTAGCCCAGCCTGGCCCGATTTCTCTCTTTTTTTGGTATTACATATCCAGGTAATGTCTTCAATAGTTTCTTGTTTATTTTTAAATATCAAAATGATACACAAAGATGCACATTTATTTACTGATAGAAGAGCGTATTTCATCCAGCTAATGTATTTGATGGTTTCTCATTTATGTTTTTATCTCCATATGGTACACAAGATGGGCATTTATTACCGAAAGAAGATATTTCTATTGTCTTTGATCGTTCCTCATTTATTTTCAGATCTCCAAATGGTTTCGAAAATACACATTTATTTATTGATAAAAGAAGACGTTTAGTCCAACTAATGTCTTTGATATTTTCTCATTTATGTTCTGGCTGAAAGATGAAACAAAAATAAAACTTCATTTATTGATAAATGAAGGTTTTCTATCTATTTCAATTCTGTGATTTAAGATTTATGTTCCATTCTCTCACAAGATTCCCTTTTGTTCATTAGATGAATATCTTTACATATCTTCTCAATGATTTTATTTAAGGCTTTGAGATGGAAATCTTGGACAAGATTTACTTGTCTTATTGATGAGCAAAGAGCCAAAGATGGTTTATTTAGTTCATATCTCTTTCTTCTGTTACTCACTTTATTGGAGCAAAGAGGCAAAGAAGATTTTTAAGGATTTACTTTTTTTTATTGATAGAAGATATTTCATTTGTCCTATATATATCCTTATGTGTCATTTGTTTTGAGTATATCATACCCATAACGCTCACTTTTGATTTATGTTGGAAGATAATTCATTTGTCCAAGATATGATCTGGAGTTTTGCTTGCATGGATACTAATGTGGCATCTATGTGGCTCTTACGTGACTGCAACGTTAGCTGGCATCGTAAGGCAAGACGACAACGAACTGCGACAAACGGCTGCGCTACACTTGTGAACAGCAAAACAACGAACGGCAGCATGACTGGGTTTCTAGATTGGCTCAAACTTATGCAGACAACCTTGCAAACTCAACGCTCATCGGCATAAGAACCAAAGGTCACTACCGGCGAAGATACGGTGACAGAACATGACAGAGAAATCCGGCAAACAACGAAAGCTTCACCAACACCTCCTTTGGACAACTGCTTCATACCACCAGGTAGATCTCGATGAGGCGATCATGGTTACGCGTATGTCTCGGTGAATAGTGACCAATAACAAGCAGCGGTGGCGTCAACCTCCACGATGATTGCAACCTCCAACAATGCTTTTGTAACGAGAGAGTGTGCATAAGGTAGAACACAACATGGCGAACTTAAGGGTGGAGACCAAGAAGACAAGGATTCACCAGCGAAAGTGGAATCCGGCGAAGTTTGGCAATGGCTCTCATGGAAAGCCTTGAAATCTGGCTCAATGGTGACGAATCTCGACAACTATGTTTAGGGCTTTGGACGAGGAACTCCTAGCGATGTTGGTGCTCCTTAAATAGGGATCTCAGTGTGCATGTAACGTTGGATTCACAACGGAGTCACTGTTGCTCACGACATGGAGTCAGAGTCCTCAATAGAGATGAAGAACAATTTGTCTAACAGATAGGCCCCTCCTGTCAACGAAACTAAGTGAAACCTGGATGTAGACTGGGCTGCACACGGAAATGGGCAGCGGCACGATGCAGGTGGGCTAGTGGCGTTGTGGGCTGGTGATTGGTTTGCAGATCGGGCCAAGAGAAAATTGGCCGACGGGTTGGGTTTATGCCCAAAGTGAATTTTAGTATTTAATTTAGTTTTCCTATTTTTTTAGAAAATATAGAAAATGCAAAAGACCTCAAATAAAATAGCAAATATACTCGAAAAATTCTCAGAAAAATCTAGAAAATACTTCCAAGCCCAAAGAACACAAATAAAATAATTTTGATAATTGTTCAGTTGAGAATTAATTATATTAAATTATTTTTTATTTATGAAAGTCCCATGTTAATTTTTAATTAGCAAATAAAATGGTGAAAATTTTTAGAGGGCTAAACTACTCAAATAGATTTTCGAATATGAAAAAATTGGGATGTTACACGCGGCGGCGTAGGGCAACTGCGGTGGCGACTCTAGGGTTTGGAGGTGCGCCCCCTCCTCTCTTGATTAAATAGGGGGCCCCCAGAAATCCGGCTCGGGTGTAGCCCAGCCTGGCCCGATTTCTCTCTTTTTTGGTATTACATATCCAGGTAATGTCTTCAATAGTTTCTTGTTTATTTTTAAATATCAAAATGAAACACAAAGATGCACATTTATTTACTGATAGAAGAGCGTATTTCATCCAGCTAATGTATTTGATGGTTTCTCATTTATGTTTTTATCTCCATATGGTACACAAGATGGGCATTTATTACCGAAAGAAGATATTTCTATTGTCTTTGATCGTTCCTCATTTATTTTCAGATCTCCAAATGGTTTCGAAAATACACCTTTATTTATTGATAAAAGAAGATGTTTAGTCCAACTAATGTCTTTGATATTTTCTCATTTATGTTCTGGCTGAAAGATGATACGAAAAATAAAACTTTATTTATTGATAAATGAAGGTTTTCTATCTTCAATTCTGTGATTTAAGATTTATGTTCCATTCTCTCACAAGATTCCCTTTTGTTCATTAGATGAATATCTTTACATATCTTCTCAATGATTTTCTTTAAGGCTTTCAGATGGAAATCTTGGACAAGATTTACTTGTCTTATTGATGAGCAAAGAGCCAAAGATGGTTTATTTAGTTCATATCTCTTTCTTCTGTTACTCACTTTATTGGAGCAAAGAGCCAAAGAAGATTTTCAAAAGGATTTACTTTTTTTATTGATAGAAGATATTTCATTTGTCCTATATATATCCTTATGTGTCATTTGTTTTGAGTATATCATACCCATAACGCTCACTCTTTGATTTATGTCGGAAGCATGAAAGTCTCTAAGATTTACTTTCAATGCATCAAATAATTCCAAAAGCACGTCTCTCCCTCCTCTACCCTTCTTCTCGTGCTATATAAGTGGCATTGTGGTCTTCATCCATCGATACTCCATAGCTTCCTACATTTCCATTACATTTGTATTTGGATTCCAAAAGGAGATGGCCATTAAGGTGTATGGGCTGCCCATGTCGACCAACGTAGCACGTGTTCTGGTGTGTTTGGAGGAGGTCGGGGCACAGTATGAGGTTGTGCCGATTGACTTCTCCACCGGACAGCACAAGAGCCCGGAGCATACTGGACGTAATGTAAGTTTCAACTTTCTCTCTGCTATTGTTTTTTTTTCCATTCAATTAGGATGGACACAATTATTTCTTTTCTTATCGCACAAGTTTTGCATTACAAATTTTGATAAAAGAACAACGAAAGCATTGATCCAAATTATGTCAAGTTATAAAAGACATTTTAAATGAAATTCTATTTTTTATTACAATTTTTATTAAATGAGGATTTCTTGTTTCCAGGGTTCACAAAACCTTTGAAAACCGCTCGAAAATCGCGGTTTTTGCCCGTATCGAACCGGTCCAACATCCAAAACTGGTCTAATTAAAAAAATTCAAAAAATTTTATGCAACGTAAAACCGGTCGATTTTCGGTCAAAACCGACCGGTTTTAGGTCAAAATCGTGTAGCAACGCCGCAATTGTCAGTATCCACCAATTGTTCGGTCGATTTTCGGTTAAAACAGGTCAGTTTTCGATCAAAATCGATGATTTTCAATTTTTTATTTCTATTTTTTGAAAATTTTTGAATTCTTAAACCAACGATTTTCGATTCGATATGTTCGATTTTCGAATGATTTTTTTTGAAATAGGTATTTTTAACCCTGCTTGCTTCCCATTGTTGATGTCTCAGTGACTTCTTTTTTTATTTTTTATTTTTATTTTCATACAGCCATTTGGTCAGGTCCCAGCTTTTCAGGATGGAGATTTGATTCTCTTCGGTGAGATAATGTTTCGCTTTTCCACTAATGGATCAACGTAACTTGTTTTATTTTCCTCTTCCTATTGATTTAACCGATATTAAACTATTTTTTGATAGAATCGCGTGCAATTTCAAAGTACGTGCTTCGCAAGGACAACTCTGAACTTTTGAAGGGAGACAACCTTTCTGATTCTGCTACGGTTGACGTGTGGCTTGACGTCGAGTCCCACCAATTTGACAGGCCCATGGCTGCGATCATCTACCAATGCCTCATCATCCCCGTCTACCTTGGTGGTGAGACTGACGTGAAGCTTGTTGAAGAGAATCTGGAGAAATTGAAGAAAACATTTCAAGTGTATGAGGCTCGCCTATCCAAGTTCAAGTACTTGGCTGGAGATTTCATTAGCCTGGCAGATCTAAGCCATGTCCCAACTACATACTACTTGCTGGCCACCCCCCATGCATCACTGCTTGATGAGTACCCTCATGTGAAGGCTTGGATCACTGACATATTGGCTAGGCCAGCTGTCGAGAAGGTCATAGAGATGATGAAGGCAACTGCTTAGAAAATCTGCGTAATTGTCACTTTGTTGCTTTAAGTTCCCTCTGAAATCCCGCTGTTCCAGAATAATTGAAACTTAATAAAGGATGCACTAGCATAAAGTTTTGCTGATGATTTTCTTAATAATAAGTAAATGGATGTCTTGATTTGTCAGTCAAACCGCGTGGGCTAATTAATTAGTTAGCCTAAAATTCGTCAAGATTTAATCGTTAACTAGATATGATGGAACAATAGACGATCTTCTCTGCAGTACATGCAGCTTGATGATAATATGTTGTGTCACACCACGAAAATTGCAGTGGTGTTTCCTCATGAATTGCGCACGTCCTCTTTTGATCAATCAAATTTGTCCAAATTTATCAAGCGCGTTTCGCTTGATATGACTGAGAGTTTGATGGATAATTAGGCATATTAATGATGAATCTATTCCGAAAATAAGATATGACAATAATTGAAGCTAGAACAGATGAAACAAATAAATTAGACAGAAGCAACATGCCAATTGCAATGTCTATCTCATCTATATTATTAGATAAATAGAATATATATGAGGTCCGTCTGCGTTACCGAGATGACACGAAGATGTGGTGGAACCCGGTAGCACCAGATGCCGATGAAGATCAGAAGGCGATGTAGGCGAAGCTGACCGTCGGTGAAGAAACCAGCGAGCAGTCGCGTGAAGACGCTTCCCAAAAACGTGATTTGCCCTCTCCCGGTGCAGTATCTCATGGGCGGACGTTCTGGAGACCTGCTCTCCCAATAGTCGGTGCACGCTGGTGGAGGGATGGGGAAGACGAAAGCAGCGCAGTACTTCGAGAAGGCAAAATGTTCGAGAGGTATTGATCTGATCTCTGTTCTACGTATATATAACAGAGAGGATCGTGAAGCACGTTACGAGTCGGTTACGGATACTATGTTGCGAGGCGAGGCGAGCGCGTGCGTGTGTTCTCTCCTTTCTCCTTCTCATGCTCAAGCATGGTGGAGGAAGCTTCCCTTATAAGGTGATCTTCATCCACATCCACTAGTAATATAGGACTATTGCATTTTCACCTCTCTTCCACCTAATTGGCCTTTGAGATTTTCTATGAATTATTTCTGAATTATTTGGGCCTCCTAGCCCATGTAATTCTAACAGAGTTGTCGTGAAGCAGGCAGCTAGGAAAACATTCCCAAGAGGTGCATTATGCATACTAGTTAAGTGCCCGTGCGTTGCTACGAAAATTCTCAAACACAACCTTATTAAGAATTTTTTTTCAAAGCAACAGCCAAGTTGGTTGATGAGAAAGATATGTATGAAGCGAACTTGTTAGCTACTTAAGAGTACTTTCAAATTATCAATTAATCATTCATGCTAGTATAATTTTAAAAAGCCTCAACATGATAGTACAATGACAACTTTAAAGAATTTGGTCTTTTTTCTCTCCCCTTTGTCTCGAGTGCAGTCTTCTGCACCTTGTAATTTTAAACTTTGTTTTCTATCTTCACAATTTAATCATAGCTTTAGCTGTCTTAAAAAAAAGAGAGAAGGAGCCATGGTCATGGCCTCCTTGCATATCGTTTCTTGCGCCCCCTTGAATCTTTTGTATTGCTTCTTTCTCTCTTTCTCCTGTGTGTGTATGAGCCTTCCTCTTCTCTTCGTATGTCCTCTATGATGGAGATGATTGTGACCTTTTATAGGTGGAGGAGAGGGCAGCTACACGTGTGAGTGCTCAGTCTCTATGATACGGTGCCTTGTGATCTTCGGGATTGGCACGTGATTTGACTATGCAATTCTTGCCTTTTAATCTCTGCATTTCCATCTGAATGAGATACAATGAAATAGGATTTTCATGTTATAGTATATGGTGAGTATGCCATTCCATCCAAGCAGGATACGACGAGGAAACTCTTTCATTTATAAGAGATATGAATAAAATCCTTCCATTTTAAGGAGATGTGATCAATAATATTTTCATAAAATAGAGGGAATCCAGATCGGGTGGGGGCAGGCTGAGTAAACAGAAGGAAAGGCTAAGCGAACAGAAAAAAAGGGGGTGGGGGCGGGCTGGGCGAATAGAAGGAAAGAGAGGGTATGGAGAATGGACCGCTGCCACTCATATTTAGAAGTAGTAGAGATGATACGGTGCCTTGTGATTTCTAAGATTGGCACGTGATTTGATTATGCAATTCTTGTCTTTTAATCTCTACATTTCCATCCGAATGAGGTACAATGAAATAGGATTTTCATGCTATGGAATATTGTGAGTATGTCATCATTCCATCCAAGCGGGATACGACGAGGAAACTCTTTCATTTATAAGAGATATGAATAAAATCCTTCCATTTTAAGGAGATGTGATCATTAATATTTCCATAAAATAGAGGGAATCCGGATCGGGTGGGGGGCGGGCTGAGCGAACAGAAGGAAAGGCTAAGCGAACAAAAGGAAAGAGGGGTGGGGGCGGGCTGAGCGAATAGAAGGAAAGAGAGGGTATGGAGAACGGACCGCTGCCACCAAGTCGTAATTAGAAGTAGTAGAGATATTTGGAGTATAGGGCTTTTACTTTGGAGCATGCATGCAAATTAAATTGTTACTTGCCACTTATTGTTTATTTTGAATAGTAGGGTGCCCGTGCGTCTAAATGCGATATATTTGGCATGTGACACGACCTGCTAATGGATGGACATTCAATTCCAAATTTGAAAGTTATCTATATATAGGTGATCCAATCCATATCCAGTTCAAACTATCCAAGCCGTGGTATATTTGGCATGTGACTGGACCTGTTAATGGATAGATATCAAAATCCAAATCTTTAAAGTCCAATTTATATCCAAGTATAACTGGTCCAATCAAAATTGATTGATACACCCAGGCGTATAGGATTATATAGCAAGTTTTTTAACAAAAGAAAACCTTAATATGCTCTCTGTTTTACGCTTTATTCGCAGCTTTTGTTTAAAACTGTAAATGTTGTATAATTCATTATAAAAACATATTTAATTTGTTTATATTTGGAGTATAGGGTTTTTACTTTGGAGCATGTATGCAAATTAAATAGTTACTTGCCACTTATTGTTTATTTTGAATAGTAGGGTGCCCGTGCGTTGTAATGGAATCTAAAAAAGATGATACATATAAGTATGAAGGATCTTAAGCCATACAATAAACTACAATTACTTTTATACATACATCAAGCAAAACATATCTCGACAACATCTCAGCCGTTCGTGCTAGATCCAAGAGATTAGATGTTCTCAAGGAGAACGGACCACCGCCACCAACTCCTAATTAGAAGTAGTAGAGATATGTTGTTTGGAAGTTCGTGTACTGTGTTGACTTTTGGACCACCGAAGAGAATCGTTGCCAATCGAGGTGTGCACGCTTACTGACTACTTACGCGCGAAATTTCTGTTTAATACACTTGGCAGACACAATTCTCTCCCCATTTCTTACTTGATCACCTAGCAAGCAAGCTGCAAGCACATCAAATATAGTCTGCAACGGCAAGTGCGACTCATCGATCACTACAGGAAAACTCAGCGCGTGCGCACACAAACACATGATGGTTTCGGTCTCTACATGCAAATAACGGATCAAAGAAACGTACACAAGATAACAAAGAAGTTTGGAACAATTTTCTCGTGTTATTCATTTCAACCATGAGGCTACTATTTAGAGTACATACATAGATCTATCTATGGAATAACTTAAAGAATGAAACAAATTGATTTAATCGGATTGATGATTGTATTGTGATCTTTACTTGCCTTACACAACGCGACAAGTAAATAATGGAAAGTCTTGATTACTTTCCAAAGATCTCCCCCTAATCTAGACTTCATTGCACAAAGATCTTTGATGCCCAACAGATCACACATCTCTGCAAATTTAACTCGAGCAAGTGTCTTTATTAGGATATCCGCATGTTGTTCTTCTATGCACACGTACTTGAGAGCAATCAGTCCCTTCTCCACGCACTCTCTGATAAAGTGAAACTTGACATCGATGTGTTTGCTTCTCCCATGAAACATCATATTCTTCATCAATGCAATTGCTGATTTGTTGTCAATGTACAAGACGATCAGACTTAGGGCTTTTCCTATTACCTCACTTAGCATGCTTGCAACCATATACCTTAACATGCTACGTACTATGGTGACAGCCATGAACTCGACTTCACATGTCGATAGGATGACACTTTTTTGTTTTTGAGACGCCCAAGCGACTTTGTTCCTGTTGACACGGAACGCTATGTCGCTTTGCTTTTTCCTATCATCTACATCATGTGCCAAGTTTATATCACTATAGCCTGTAATCTTCTTTGCACCTTCTCTGGAATACACCATACCAAAGTTGGTTGTTCCCTTCACATATCTGATGATCTACTTCACGACTTGCATGTGTAGCTGAGTAGACCTCTCCATCTACCGGCGCACCATCCTAACTGCATACGTGATGTTCGGCTGGATGTGAGTCAGGTATCGTAGACTTCTGATGATGCTCCTGTACTTGGTCGCATCAATTCAAACTCCATCTTCATCCTTCTTGAGCTGAAGCTTCAGCTCCATGGGATACCTTGCTGGGTTGCACTCCCTCTTCATCGCCAACTACCACTACTGCTCTCGTGCAGTCTCGCGATAACACATCGGCTCTTCTATAGCTAGGAGGTATAACTCATCTGCACCCTCAATCTCCTCAATTGTGGTGTAGATGTTGTTGAGATTTTGATATCTATCAGGCCCACTCCAGTCATCTGCTGATGCAAGCGAGATAGACCCCATGCCTTTTTCGCTTCTTGTGGTTGCTGGTGTACCCACAGGTGTCACCGTACCCTTTCTCTCTGGCTCCTCCATGCCAAGGAGGGATAGCGTTCGCCATCGCCACACTTGGCGAGCCAAATGGTGTCGAGCCCAGCGACCCCGATGCTATTGGGTCATGTAGGGCAGCCTCATACAACCCCTCAGTTAGGCCTATTTCACCAACACCTATAAGGCCAAAGATAGTAAATGCCATCCAAGGAACGTTAGTTACATCGTTGATGATATCATCATTCCATGGCCACTCCTTTGCTTCCTCAAACACCACATCGTGGCTGATTGTAAAGTCGGTGAACCTCACTACCAGGCTTCACACCGAGGTAGACTAAGGCAGTGCTTCTTTGAGTGCGGCTTTACCACCTTGGCATGTGCGACACACCTGAACACTCGCAAGTGCTCGACATATGGCTTCTTTCCAGTTCGGCCTTTATACAGCGTGACTCCATCTAGGGCCTTGGTTGATATGCGGTTAAGGAGATACGCCGCATGTTATACCACCTCCCCCCACATTATTGCAGGTACACGCTTGCTCTTGAGTAAGCTTCTCACCATGGACAACACGGTTTTGTTGTGGTGAGTATGGTGCCGTGAAGTGCCACATTATCCCTTCAGTGTCACAAAATGTGCCAAACTTGCATAATAGAAACTCTCAACTACGGTCTGATCTAAGGACCTTCACCTTGAGCTCACGCTCATTCTCGACGTGTGCTTTGTACTTCTTGAGTACACCGAGAGCCTTGTCGATGTTCAAAACCTAGGGTCTCTTGATCGAGCTTAAGAAATAAAACTGATTGCAAACCTTTGTGAACAAAGATTACGAAAAGAGGGACAAGAGATTGCTTCTTATTAGCCAAGCAGCTTAACATAGTACAAATGCTACAGAATCTTGATCAGAATGAAAAATGATAACTATCAGATCATGCCTTTGATGGTACAGATAGACGCCCTATTCATATAGAATGAGAAGGTGGCAGTTCATCAAAAAGGTGGCATATAGCCAAAGGGTGTTTTTTCGCCAAGAGGTTTCTTCTCGCCAAAGGGTGTCATTGCGATATAACGTCTAAGTAGTTATTCGTACCTATCAAGATAACTGTCTGTACAAATTCGTGTACAGACCTAACCACTTGCTTTGACCTGTAACTGGTCAGGACTATTATTTCACTAGTCGGCGACGACTGATGTGAGGCAACGTACAAGACATGTCAGCATACTAGCCAGAGGCTTATCTGCATTACTGATCGTGGGCCTTGTTCTTCTTTATGGACTTTTTCTTTATGAGTTGCAGGCCCAAAAATAGAGTATGGCTTTTAACCATTTATTAACCCAAATGGAATGTGGGTTTTAGTCCTCGTCAGTTAGCCCCCAAGGCTTGGGTAAAATAGAATTTTTTATCCAAGGCTTTTATTTTATGCATAGGGTTTCGTAGTAATCATGGTATCAGTTTAATGCTCATCAAAAAGCGATCTTTGCGCCTCCTCGGAAACTGAAACGGTAGTGAAAGCGAGACATTAAGGAATGAATAAAAAGGGCGAAGGCTTCCCTTGTACACTTACACCATGGTTTTTTGAGCGTGAAACAGTCCTTTGAGCACTTTCATCTTCAAGCTTTTTCTAAGTTCTTAAGTCCTTTCATCTTCGAGCTTTCTTCTTCATCGCAACTCATCGGCCATGGACAAGCCCATTCTCACCGAAGGCAAGATCAAGGAGTTTTAGGAGCAGGGTTTGATCCCCTCACATGAAATGCTGAGGTTGGATCGTAGCGGGGAGGACATGAAGCTGGTGCCCTAGGAGGGGTGCCTAGTCCTTTTCGTCGCATTCGTCAGGTTAGGGTTTCGCCTCCCTGAGAGCGAGTTCCTCACCGAAGTGCTTGATCATTATGAGATTGAGCTCCACCATCTTCCTCCCAATTCCATTTTAATTTTGAGCATTTTCTCGCATCTTTGCGAGTCTTTCCTTGGCATTTGCCCACCTCTTCATCTTTTCTACCATTTCTACCAATATATTATAAATAGAAAAGCCCAAGAAATCAGTGGGAGCACTTATTTTAAGCTCTAGGATAAGATGGTCTCTCAGTACCCCTCTCTCCCGACCAAGAATACATGGCGAGATTATCACCGGGAATGGTTCTACTTTGATATACCGGGGTGTAGCCGTCTTTGGTTCACCGAGAAAGCCGCCCTGGTGTGGTCAAGGGTTGAAATATAAAATGAAAAGGAGTCGTTGGAACTGACCAGTGAGGAGTGGTTGATCGTCAAGACCATAGCCAAGCTAGTATTAGGTGGCTTGTAGGGGTAGTAGATTGTTTACGATTTTCTGTACCATAAGCTCAGTCCCTTGAAGAAGTGATTCAGATGCACCTGGAGGATTGAAGGCGACTAGGATCCTACTAAGGATGAACCTAGAGATAAGAAATTTCATGTTTTTGACTTCTTTTTTCCATCTTCTTCTTTTTTATTTAAGTAGGTTTACTGACATTTTTTATGCTTTTTGTCAATTCTGACAGCTGTGGAGACACGGTCGAGGGTCACATCCATTTTGCTGGTCCCCATGAATGGATCCGACTAGGCTGCTTTAGACAAGCAGCCTTCTAGCCTGATCAAGCAGGCTGATGAGTTCATCAATGAACACATTGAGGTAAGTACCAAGTAACTATTTGGTTATTTTTGCTCACTTACTATTTTATACTAATAGTTAGTTTATTTTAAATGCATGGTCAAAAGCGGGCTGTCGACCAGTCTGAGGTCGTTGCCATGGCCCCTCCAAGCAAGAAGACGAGGACCTATGCCAAGAGTACCTTGAAGACGGTGGACCTAGCCACCACTGAGACTAGTGTTGACCTGACCAGCACTAGTCAAGCCTTAGTGCCGCTTGGTGCCATACGCTCATAGCGTGTGCATGATCGGCCTCAAGCTCAAGGGAAGAGGGTAAAATTTGTTGCAGGGACACAAACGAGGACCACGACCTAGGTGCGCAATAAGAAAAGAAATGGTAATTGGGACACATCGTATAGACATCTTCCCACATTCCCATCTGTTCAGGGCGAGAGTGAAGAGGAGGATGATGATGCCCCTCTTATCATATCAAGGAAGAGAAAGACCCCTGACCCGGATGTAGGGGTGTCTACAAGTCCTCTAGGGTCTTGGGTTATGGACTCGGTACTATGTTTCAGGTATTTTCTTCTACTATCTTTTATTTCTGAGTATATCTTTTCAGAAACTAAGCTTATTTTCTTTGTCTCAGTCCTTAGGCAGCCACCCTTGATTCTTCTGTGGATTAGGGTATAAGTGCTCAAACAGAGGCTGAGCCCAATCCTTTGGTTAGACTTGCTACTACCAGTCTGGAACAGGCCTTGGCGCCTACTAAAGAGACTGCACAAGAAGACCCGACCAGTGGGCAAGCATCCCCAAACAGTGTAGAGGGTAAAAACGCTCTAGTCGCTGCTGAAGTGCCATTGGTCGGAGGGACTCAATCCATAGAGGAGGTCGGTGCTCCTCCCTCGGTGGTGACATAGGTGGTGGAGATGACCACCACTGCCAAAGAGGTCTCTGCAGCTATGGAGACTGAAGATATCATTGCTACGACAGAAAAGACTTTGGTCATCCTGACCAGTTGGCAGAGGAGGTGGAGTGGTCACTGCGAAGGCTGTGACCACCGACATCACCACTAAAGTGGGTCTGCCAGTGGTGTCTTCTTCTGGTAGTTCTGACTAGGAGAAGGACTTCAAGCAAGTCTTTGATGACTTGCTTTCAAAGGTTATCATCTCATCTTCCCTTTTTAAGTTTATAAGAGTAGGTATTTTTATTCATTTGTCATTTGCTTTTTACATCATTTGCAAGAACTATTCGATCTGTTAGGTCAACAAGCTAAGACTTTGGCAAGGCCGAAGCTAAAAAAGCAACAAAAGGATATGTTGATGACAACATCCTTTTTTTAATTTGGTATAAAGGATTTCTTCTGACATATCTGTTTGGAAACGGATATGAAGAGAAAATAAAGGAGCTAGAAAAACATCTCTTGGTGACTCAAAATACCACCAAGGGCTACAAATTTGACTAATTGCCAATCGCCCACCGCTAAAAGCCGACGGACTCCGATGGATTTTGCTGCTCACAGCCCGGCTAGAAGACTTTCATATTCTGCCACATTTTTTGTAGCAGAAAATTGTATCTAGATTACGTATTATAGCTGGTCGCCCTGAGGCGTGACGAGTACTATACCAGCCCTACACCATTGATTTCTCAAGAGCCATCCAAATATAATTTCCAGTGGTCAGTGTCAGTGGTATCCTCTTCTACAGCATGCTCATTATTAGTCCATTCGGTGATAAAATCTACCAAACTTTGTGAATTAATTGTTGTTTGGGCAACAAAATAGATATCGAAGGATCTAAGTTCTACTGCCTACTTAGCAATCCGACCAGTTGCTTCTTGGTTATAGAGTATATTACCCAATGCAAAAGATGATGCTACTGTAATCTAATGAGATTGGAAATAATACCTTAATTTCCTTAAAGCCATTAATAGGGTGTAAAGTAGTTTTTAAACCTGAGAGTATCGCTCCTTAGGTCCGTGTAAAATTTCTCTTACATAATAGATAGGTTTTTGAACCTTTTCTTGTTCTACGACCAGTACAGCACTAACCACATTATTTGTAGGCGCTAAGTAAACCAACAAAGGTTCCACAAGTATGGTTGAGACTAGTGTGGGTGGGCTTTGCAAATAAGTCATGATGACTTTGAAGGCTTTATCCACTTCATCCGATCAGTGGAATTTATCATGTTTTCTAATTACCTTAAATAAAGGTAACCCATGCTCTCCTGGTCTTGAGATAAAACGATGAGAGCAGCCATCCGACCAATTAAACCTTGAATCTATTTCACAGTAGAAGGTGGTTTCAAAGATTCAATGGCCCGGATCTTCTTAGGGTTTACTTCGATACCTCAAGAACTAACAAGGAAGCCAAGTAACATTCTAGAAGAAACTCCAAATACACACTTTTTTGGATTTAACTTAATCTCATGTTTATTTAGATTATTAAAGGTTTCAGCCAGATTTGACAAATGGTTAGAGCCTTTCTTACACTTTACAACGAGGTCATCAACAAAAGCTTTGAGATTTTGCCCTATCAGACTAGTGAAAGTCTTCTGCATAAGGCACTGGTATGTGGCTCAAGTATTTTTTAGCCCAAATAGCATATTCTTGTAGCAGTAGATGCCAAACAGGGTTATGAAGAAAGTCTTCTCTTCATATTCTCTTGCCATGCTTATTTGATGATAACCTGAGTATGCATCCAAAAAACTCATCAATTCTCAACCCACTGTTGAATCGACAAGTTGATCAATTCGGGGTAAAGAAAATCATCTTTTGAACAAGCGATATTTAAACTAGTAAAATCGATGCACATACACCACTTACCATTTGCTTCTTAACCATGACCAAATTCGCAAACTAGTCGGGATGGCCAACTTCAAGAATGAAACCAGCCTCTAAGAGTTTGTCCAACTCTTGTTGGATGGCTTCTTGGCTATCAGGAGCGAATCGTCTTAGCTTCTGCTTCACTGATTGTACGTCAGGCTGTATGGCTAACCTTTGCTCTATTACCTCCCTTGGGACCCCAAGCATGTCGGATGGTTTCAACACAAACACATTTGCGTTAGCTCGGAGGAAACTAACGAGCATGTCTTCCTATTTAGCATCAATTCCTGACCCTATTCGAACAGTTTTCGACTGATCGGTGGGGTCAATGGGGACCTACTTCACTTACTCATTATGCTGAGGATTTGCCTTCAGCTTCTCCGTCAAGTTTGGCTTTTCAGCCTTACAAGGTTTACCTATATCATTAATATCTCTTAATGGCAATTGATCGATAATTTTATGTAATTTTTGATCACAACTTAGTGTAGTAGTTTGATTACCTTGAACATTAATCACGCCTTTTAGACTAGGTATTTTAATGCTCTGGTAGGCATGATGTGTAGCTGCCATAAATTTTATTAGTGATGGTCTACCCAAAATGGCATTATATGTTGATTCGAAATCAACAATATCGATAGAAATTGACTCTGTTCTAAAATTAATGGCATCTCTGAAAGTGACAGGAAATACAATCTATCCTATTGGAGTTACCGATGGACCTGGTATAATCCCAAAGAATGGGTTGTTACAGGTCAGATCTTAGAATGGAGAATTTGCGTTTCGTCTAAAGTATGAGCAAAGAGTAAATCTAAAGAACTCCCTCCATCTAACAACACTTTAACTAGTTTGCAGTTACTAATGGTAGGAGAAACTACTAATGGCAATTTATGAGGGATAGACATACCTTTTGGGCAATCATGTCTGTTGAAGGTGATCACGACATTCGACCACTTTGGGAAGTCTGGCTTTCCTAAGCGGGTGTCGATGTTGTTGACCTCCCTACAATCAAGTTTGAGTTGACTTTTCGAAGCATAAGCAGATGATCTCTGAAGATTACATATACATGGTTGTCGGCCTTCTAGTAGCCCATGTCTTCATCACCATCTTTATCTTTATTGCTTCGATCTTCTGATAAAGTTGACTTAAGTGCCTTACCAGAGTAGAAGTCCTCCATATGTCTTTGCCAAGTATGGCAGTTACACAGATTGTGTCCTGGTACATTATGCATAGGACACCAATGTCCATTGCCACTGGTTGTGCTGGAATTTTTGCATGTTGACTGGTCATCCTATCGACCAAGTGTCTTCTTCCAAAGAGTCTTCTCCTTAGAGTATGCTGGTCGTTTTAAAACACCTGCGACCTTTCTTCGAAAGGTTTTCTTGTTCTTTTCTTATTCATCCCCTTCTGGTCCTCGGGCTTAAATGTCTTTTTGGACTTTTTCCCTTAGACTTCTCCAGACCTGGTTGTGGAGGTGTATGACCCTTATCGACCATACGGTTCCATTCAGTGGCTTCATGCGCATCTGAATACCGATCTACCATATCGAACAATTCTGATATGGTGAATGTGGAATAAAGGCACCAGGGGGTCCTCAGGGCAGGCCCAAGAGGAAGGCCCAGAAGATATTCCCTGTGTCAAGCTTCATTTACCATGCGGAAAGGGATATACCTCAAGGGAAGTTGTGCTTACGTTTGGACATAATAAATCTAGTTGTAATCCGAGTCGATAAAAAGATAGATAAACTTGTAAACTCTGTCGTATAACCGACTAAGGATCTTGTAACCAATCGGGATCTCTTAACCGATTAGGATTCTGTAAGTCGTCCCCCCTCCCATTATATAAGGGGTAAGGCGGGCGGCGACAAGAAAGAGAGGTCATACTATCATCTAAACCCAGAGCACATAGCGCTTTGAGCACCTGTAGATCCAAGAGATCCACATAATTCCAGCACACAGGATTAGGGTATTACCTCCGTCGCTGAGGGCCTGAACCTGTATAATTCCCTGTCTTGTGTGACCTTCGAGTTTGAGATCGAGCGCCTACCCCATAATTTCATTGCCGACTACAAAAGTCGATAGTTGGCGCGCCAGGTAGGGGCGAGGCAGCTTCAATCTTTTCCTACAGACTCGATGGCATCAATCGGCGGATTCATCGCCACCTTTGTCTCTAGCCAGGCCTTCCGCTTCGGAAGCCTGGACTTCATCGCTGATATGCATGGAAAACTTGCCCGCCTGGATCAAAGCCAGATCCAATCTGGTAACGATCAAAAGGAACCATCTCAAGTACATTATTCTGACTTGCCTAGAGAATCGGTCGGCATCATTGGGGGTGGCTGCGATTTTCGCGGCATCTTCTCAATTGAAGGACAGAAGACCGATCTCCATCTAGAAGACCGGGACGTCGCGGAAGAAGATCGCCGACGTAAGGATCAGGAGGTACAAACGCGGTCTCTCTGATCTTTGGGTCGCAATGTCTGGGAGGACATCCTGCAATCTAAGTTGGGAGATCAGACCGTCTTCCACACACCGATGCAAAACGTCGTCGCTTCGAAGACACTCCTCGACACGCTGGACCCGATGATTGCATCGAACAGTCCGGCAGCCCCGATTGTGGCCCACATCAAGGCCATGGTGACGGCGGCAGCTATCCAACAAAACCAGGAAAAGCCAGTGGGTGAAGCGCACTCGCGCTCCCACGCGGCCACTCGTGTCGCCAGCAGTCGGACTGCAACCAGTCGGAGCGTCGACAGTCGGCGCCACGCACCACCCACTGGAGACGCTCGACAAATCCTTGACCGCGACCTTCGCCAGGACATCGCGGCCAAGCGACGAGAATGGGACGAGGAAGAAAGACGCGGACGCCGCGACGACTACGAGCGTTTCGGCATCAGCTACGATCGGCGGAACGAGCGAAGGCATGACGACCGCGACGATCGCAGAATTCATCATCGCCAAGGCGGGAGTGACGACGAACGGCGAGTCAATGACTCGCCGCGCCATACCTCACCCCGACATATTGATGGCCACCGCTGAGCTAGAAGATCACCACGTCGGAGTCCCCCACAGCAAGATAAAAGATCTATCGATGGGATCCGAGCGTTCACTCCCCGGCTACGCCGAGTGGTATGGCCCGAGGGATTCAACCCCAAAGGCATTATAAAGTTCGACGGGGAACGAGACCCAGAAGCTTGGCTGCAGGTCTACGCCCTGGCAGTTAAGGCCGCCGGAGGAAACCAGACCATCATGGTGAACTATTTGCCGGTCAATCTCAGCCCCTCGACACAAGCATGGCACACGGGCCTCCCTGCCAATTCGGTAGACTCCTGCAGTGACCTATGCGAGCAATTCATCGCCAACTTCCAGGGAACCTATGAGAGGCCCGACACTCCATGGGACCTGTATCAGCTGCACCAGAAGAAGGACGAAACGCTGAGAGACTTCATCCAGCGCTCCATGCAGAAGAAGAACACCGTCAGGGACATGTCCGAGGCGGTGGTGGTCGCGGCCTTTCAGAAAGGGGTAAGCGATCCTGACCTTATTATGAAAATGTCCAGGAAGCCCCCGACCTCCGTAAAAGAAATGTTTGCATTAGCCGAACGCTACGCCACGGCCTCAGATGCTCTAGCCGAGCGACAAGAAGATCGTCCCCCGCAGAAGAGCAAGGGCGATAAGCCCGAGTACTCTAAACACAAGGATAGGAAGCGCAAGGGCGAGGAGCTGATCGCGGTAGCCGAGCATAACCGGCCTCGAGCCACTCGGAGGGAGGCACCGACTACAGCACCGTCATGGAAGCGATCTGTCCTTTCCACCCCAAGGGGAAGCACGCCGCCAAGGACTGCTTCACTTTGAAGCGTTTTGAGCGCGAAAGTCAACGGCAACCAACCCCAGCCAAGGGCGAAGCTGCTCTGGCAAAGAAGAAGGATCTCCTGGACGAAGAAGATTTCCAGGATCCCGAGCAGGAGCTGAACTACATCTACGGGGGCTCAACTGGATACGAGTACAAACGGAAGCAAAAACTTACCTCTCGGGAGATCAAAGCGGTGGAACCGGCGACTCCTTAGTTTCTAAAATGGTCTGAGGTCCCGATCACCTTTGATCGTAGGGATCACCCCAGCCGGGTCCCACATTCGGGTAAGTTTCCTCTCGTACTTGACCCGGTTGTGCGCAGCGTGAAGCTCAAGAGGGTTCTGATAGACGGTGGAAGTGGGCTCAACGTCCTATTCGCCAGAACTTTCGACGACATGAGCATCCCCAGTTCGGAACTGAAGCCGAGCACCCAGCCCTTCCACGGAGTAATCCCCGGGGAATCCTCGTTCCCCCTCGGACAGATTTCATTACCCGCTACGTTCGGTACCAAGGATAATTTCTGGACCGAATACATCAATTTCGAGGTAGCCAATTTCGAGACAGTGTATCACACCATTTTGGGAAGGCCTGGCCTAGCCAGATTCATGGCCGTACCACATTACACCTACTCAATGTTGAAGATGCCGGGACCCAAAGGAGTCATCGCACTCCGGGGCGACATCAAGCAATCCTCGCAATGCGACCGGGAGAATCATGAACTTGCCGAATTGCAGGAAGCAGGTGCCCAGGAAAAAGACATCTAGACTGAGGCTGCCACGCTCCAAGACGAAGGAGAAGTTCCATCGAAGAAGCAGGCCACCTCAGGAATCAAGCCTGGCGAAGGAACCAAGAGAATCGTTCTTGACCCGTCCGACACGTCTAAAACGACTCTGATCGGGACAGGGCTCGAGGACAAATAGGAAAGCGCGCTCGTCACCTTCCTCCAAGCCAACAAGGACATCTTCGCTTGGAAACCATCAGATATGCCAGGCGTACCAAGGGAGGTGATCGAGCACTCTCTCCACGTCGACGAGAAGGTGAAACCCGTCAAACAAAGGCTTCGGAGGTTCGCTCCGGATCGTTGGAACGCCATTAAATAGGAGATCACGAAACTTCTAGTCGCGGGTTTTATCAAAGAGGTGTATCATCCTGATTGGTTAGCGAATCCTGTATTAGTGCAAAAGAAAAATAAAACTTGGCGCATGTGCGTTGATTATTCTGATCTCAACAAGGCATGGCCGAAGGATCCCTTTGGGCTGCCCCGAATCGATCAGGTGGTAGACTCGATCGCCGGTTGTGAAATTTTGAGTTTTCTTGACGCATACTCGGGCTATCACCAGATTCGCCTAAAGGAGGAAGATCATATCAAGACCTCGTTCATCACGCCTTTCGAAGCTTACTGTTAAACCACGATGGCATTCGGGCTAAAAAACGCTGGCGCGACTTATCAGCGCGCGATACAGCGGTGTTTTCACTCCCAGCTCGGGCGCAACGTGGAGGCGTATGTGGACGACGTCGTTGTGAAAACTCAGGAAAGGAAAGATCTTATCATCGACCTAGCCGAGACTTTCGAAAGTCTGAGGGCTTTTAACATGAAACTAAATCCCGAGAAGTGTGTTTTCGGAGTATCTTAGGGAAAACTGCTCGGATTTATCGTATCACAACGAGGCAATGAAGCCAACCCAGAGAAAGTCAAGGCCATATCAAACATGGAACCACCAACTTGCCAAAAGGACGTCCAGAAGCTTACAGGGTGCATGGACGCTCTCAGCAGGTTCATCTCCCGACTGGGTATGCGAGGTATGTCTTTCTTCAAACTGCTCAAGAAACAAGATAAGTTCCAGTGGACGTCAGAGGTGCAACAAGCATTTGAAGATCTGAGGACCTTCCTGACAACCCCTCCCGTGTTAGTCTCGCCAATGCCAGAAGAACCTCTATTACTTTATATCACAGCAACGACTCATGTAGTCAGCGCTGCAATCGTCGTGGAGAGAGAGGAGCCGGCTCATGTGCACAAAATCCAGCACCCGGTATACTTCGTCAGTGAAGTCTTAAGTGAATCCAAGGGACGGTATCCACAAGTGCAGAAGCTATTATACGCCGTACTCCTTACATCTCGCAAGCTTAAGCATTATTTTGAAGAGCATGTCATTTCGGTGGTCACCTCCTTCCCGATTGGAGACATACTTCACAACCAGGAGGCCACTGGGAGAATCGCCAAATGGGCAGTTGAACTCGGGGCTTTTGACATCCTATTCAAACCCCGCACGGCCATCAAATCCCAAGCGCTCGCCGATTTCATGGCCGAATGGACAGAGTGCAGCACCCGGCGATTACTAAGGAACTCGAGTATTGGACGATGTACTTCGATGGTTCCCTCATGTTCAGCGGCGCGGGGGCTGGTATAGTACTCATATCACCAAGCGGAGAAAGATTGAGGTATGTCCTCCAAATATTTTTTCCCGCATCCAACAACGTCGCCGAGTATGAGGCACTCATTCACGGACTCCGTATCGCCATATCTCTCGGTATCCGACGACTGGTGGTTCACGAAGATTCAATGCTCGTGGTCAATCAAGTACAGAAGGAATGGTCTTGCATCGAAGACAACATGGCGGCATATTGCCAAGAGGTGCGCAAGCTAGAAAGCAACTTCGATGGACTGGAGCTCGCTCATGTGCTTCGACGGGACAACGAAGCAGCCGACGAATTGGCGAAGATGGGATCCTGCCGGTCCAAAGTACTCGTAGGAGTATTCGTAGAAGAAATTCATAAACCCACTATTAGCGCTTGGCCAAAAGCGAACGATCCAGCAGAGAAAGGGGAAGAGGCAGAGGTCTTGGTTATTACCCCAGATTGGACAGCTCCATACCTGGATTACCTGACAGACGACAAGCTACCCGAGGACCGCGTCCAAGCCGAGCGGATCATGCGCCGAAGCAAGAGTTATGTAGTCGTCAGAAAGGAGCTCTACCGAAAAAGCTCCTCTGGCGTACTGCGACGATACATATCAGAACAAGAAGGGAGAAACCTGCTCAAAGAAATCCACTCGGGAATTTGTGGGAACCATGCGGCGTCATCGACCCTGGTTGGTAAAGCCTATCGCCAAGGGTTCTTTTGGTCGACTGCTGTCACAGATGCGGAGGACATCGTCCGGACATGTGAAGGATGTCAATTTTTTGCACGACAAATGAACAAGCCAGCGCAGGAGTTACAGACCATCCCGATTACATGGCCATTTGCGGTCTGGGGGCTCGACATGGTGGGACCCTTGAAGAAGGCTCAAGGAGGCTATACTCATCTCTTCGTTGCTGTTGACAAATTCACCAAATGGATTGAGGTCAAACCAGTCGCCACCATCACGGCGGAAAAAGCCAGAGAATTCTTTCACGAGATCGTGGTTAGATTTGGCGTACCCAACCGAATCATCACGGATAACGGCACTCAGTTTAGAGGCGGAATATTTCAAGACTGGTGCGAGGAGCTTGGCATAAAAATTTGCTTCGCGTCAGTCGCGCACCCCCGAAGTAATGGACAGGTCGAGCGAGCCAACGGCATGGTGCTTCAAGGCATAAAGGCGAGAATTTTCGATCGACTCCAACCATATGCCACTTGGTGGGTCAAAGAATTGCCTTCGGTACTTTGGGGGCTACGAACCACCCCCAGCAGAGCAACTGGGCAGTCACCTTTCTTTCTGATATACGGCTCAGAGGCGGTCTTACCAACCGAATTAGAATTCGGATCCCCGCGGGTTCGAAGCTATGAAGAAATCGCTTCAGAAGACAGCCGACTAGAAGACCTCGACAGATTGGAAGAAGCCAGGGATGTCGCAACAATCCGGTCGGCAAAATATCTCCAGGGCCTACGACGTTATCACGGGCGCAATATAAGGAGCCGCGCATTCTCTAAAGGAGATCTAGTCCTAAGGAAGAATAAAAAATGTGAGCATAAACTCTCCCCAAGCTGGGAGGGCCCTTACGTCGTCGATGAAGTAGTTCGCCCCGGAGCTTATAAACTTAAGCGAGAAGACGGCTCGGCAATCAGCAATACTTGGAATATAGAGCAGCTACGTCGCTTTTTCGTTTAAGCTTTGTACTTCCTTTAATCCTTTATGAATGAAAGTTCGATTAGAAAGTTATTTTCATATAACCTCCTTTATAATCGAGAATTCGAGTGCTTCGTTCTTGTGTTAAGGCTCAGGGACAAGATCCATGAATCATATCCCAAAGCCTGGGGGCTGGAGTCAGACGAACAAAGATTACCAGTCAAACCACTCGAAGATATATGCATTCATTCTCAATTCACATGAAGGAGAATCAGTGAACACTTTTTACACGCTTAAAGGTCAAGAGTCTCTATAATCGACAGAGAAGTATCCCTGACTTCCTCCCAGAGCTCGGCAGCCCGATCTTCATCAACATTGCGGGCGTAGCCTTCCCTAAGGGCCTCAAGATCCACTCAGGGATAGAGGGACTTGGTGATCGCCTGTGGTCAGGCTGCACCGCTGGTCACGCCTCCTCTCCTTGTGAGTTCTTGAGTGTCCCCGGGGCTTCCTTCAGCCGAATGATGACTTGATCCCTGCTGAGTGGCCTCTCGCCCTCGGGATGAAGCGAACTCAGCAGCGGGCTAGAAGCTTCTTGGAGCTCGGCGCAGGACGCCTCGAGAGCTTTAACCTTCTCGCTGAAAACGGAGTAATGCACCTGAGTTTTGAACTTATAATCTGCAAGGCAAAGCGTTAGAAAGGACAATAAAAGATCTAGCAAGGACTAGTTGCCAGCTATACCTTCAAACTCCTTCTTCAGCTTCGCTCGGGAATCTTCCGCGGTTTTAAGTTGGTCTTCGAGCTTCGCGAAAGTCGAATCCCGGGCTGGCGCGGACATAAGGAGATCAAGGAGTTAGACAGTTAAACAAAAGGCTCGAGACAACCTGAGAAAAAGTTACCTCGAAGGGAACCGGTGATGTCCAGCTTCTCCTGGCGAAGAGCGCTCTGTTCCTTCCGCGACATTTGGAGCTCGGACCGTAGGGACCGCAACTCGGCCGCATATTCGGCTTTGATGCGTTCCAGGTCGGCCAAGTAATTCTGGCGCGTCCGGATTTCGGGGAGCATCCTTTGAATGTACTCGGATTTCTGCTCGAAACGCTCCCCTATTTTCTATAACCATCAGGGCAAAAGGTAAACGCGTGACAAAAGGCGGAAGCAGGGACACAACGATCTTGGAGGAATGCTCACTCGGGCTGCATGCGCACAGGCCTTGGCGTGGATGTAAAAATCGTTCCTCTCCTTTTCCTCCTCCTCCGGGTCATCCAAGAGCTTCAAACCTTCATCATCGGCCCAGGCGGTATCCGTTATTAGCCCTGGGCGAGCAGGAGCCGGTGGGACTCGGCGAATCTCCTCAACCTCACGGGATGAGCAGGAAGCCGGCTCCGAAGCAACGGGATCCGGTGCAGAAACAGGGGGAATAGGAGATGGCGCCGGAGGACTAGGAGGCACGTCGGTATCCTCAGGAGCGGTTTCCCCGACCGGGGCACGAAATCCCTGGGGTCCGACCTCAGCAAGGCCCCCAGGCAGTGACCCGACGGGTATGTCAAGCGAAGGGTCCCTGTGAAGAAGAATCGTCAGCAAGTCTGCAGAACAAATAAGAGTCAACGGAGTAACGTACCTGTTGGACTTCCTCATTTTCATCGGAGGCTTCTTCCGAATAACCGGGCCACCCCCGGAAGAACCACTCGGACCACCGCCGACTGGCGCCCCAGGCTTCTCTTGAAAACCCGAGTCCTTCGGCTTGGGACGCATCAGAGCCGCTGGCTCACCGGCGAGAGGAGCCGAAGGCACCGGAGCTCACGCGGATGGATCCTGGATTTTGGGACCGTCGACCGGGCGTCGGGGTATCACGGGGTCATCGGACAATGTCCTTTTCCCCTTCTTCGCGGCGGGACTCCCAGCGGGAGACCTCGCCCAACGTTTCGGAGAACAGCCTGGACGAGCAGGCATTTTCGGGAGGGGAGGGACACTGAAGAACGCAATGCGATCCTGAAGATGAAGATTAAGAGTTAGAAGAACTTTAGAGTACGAGGGAACGTAAAATCCTCAATAAAATTCGTCTACCTCAGGAGGGGGGTGTGAGATGGTGATAGATTTCGGCGCACTTGACAGATAACGTGTCGACGCTCGGGATGAAAAATTCTCCAGCCCTAGCGCATATCTTCTCCCTTGGCAAGTCGTCGGGCCGCTCCCGGGTCGGGTCATCTTTTCCCCTATAGGCGAATCCTAGATGGACTCGCTCCTTTAGGGGCTGGACTCGGCGGGCGATGAAATGGAGGGCCAAACCCACTCCTGTAAGTCCGCTCTCCTTCAGCTTTTCGATCAACGCCAAGAGTTCAGACACTTGATCTATGTCGGTGGAATAGGGGGTAGAACCCCAGGAAACAGAAACGCTGGGACGGCGCCCAGTAAAGGGAGGCAGGGATGAGTCGAGGTTGGCACAGTAAAACCACTCCCGATGCTAGCCCTTGTTGGAGGTCTTGACAGGAATGGCAAAGTAATCCTTCTTCAGCCCTTCCCGCAGTTGAAATCCGACGCCCCCAATAACCTTGGGGTCGTTTTTGGAAGGATAGGGTTTCAGAAGATAAAGGTGGCGAAAGAGATCGAAATGGGGGCTAAAACCCAGGAAAGCTTCACAAAGATGGACAAAGAGAGAAATTTGAAGAATGGAATTGGGGTTTAAGTTCACCAATTCGATTTCGTAGAAGAAAAGAAGGCCGCGGAGAAAAGTACTGACCGGGAGACCAAGCCCACGATGGAAAAAAGATTCGAAGACCACTACCTCTTCGGAGCGAGGGGTGGGCACGGATTCTCCGGCGACCGGACGGGCAGAGATCAGGACTGGCTTCGGAATGATCCCGTCGTTTACCATGGATTGCAGCCTCTCCTCGGTTGTTATCGAGGTTGTCCAATCTTGCGACGAAGGCGGAGAAGAAGAAGAGGAAGACATTTTCGCAGAGAGATTGACGGCGGCGCGAGAGAGAAAGAATAGTGAAGGTTAGCTTTGGTGGCGAAGAAGTCAGGGAGACATAGAGGTGAAAGGAGAAGGGGCGCAGCAGAAGGATGAACCGTCGGGCATCGTACGACCTAATCTTTTAAAAAGAGGAAAAAAAAGGTCTCTGCTGAATCAGCGGGAAAAAGGCTGCGAAACGTCTCACCCTTTCAGATTCCTCATAAATGATTTGCAGGCTTGTCGCCTCGACTTACGGAGTTTGACGGGATTTGACCAGATCGTGTTGAAGCCACGTCGCCCCCCCCCCCACGATAGGGCTTGTTTCCCACTTACCGTACTAAACGGGATGTGGATGATTTCCAGCTTAGATAAAAAACATATCTTCTTGTGGTACGCCCCACGTTGGGCCGCTAGGTGGTTACCGCATAACGGAATCATGTACCGCAAGTTGAGCCTGAATGGGCGCGGATTTAAGGGCGTACCCCATGAGGGCCGAAAAAGCTGTGTGTCGTTTCAAACGAACGAACACCCTTCGGATCTAAATGTGATACGCTCCAAGAGAGCCTAAGCCGAGTCCAACATCGGTTGGGAAAGGGTATCACTCGGCCAAGAGTCGTCAAAGGTGATACACTCCAAGAGAGCCTAAGCCGAGTCCGACATCAGTCGGGAAAGGGTATCACTCGGCCAAGAGTCGTCAAATGTGATGCGCTTCAAGATAGCCTAAGCCGAGTCCGACATCAGTCGGGAAAGGGTATCACTCGGCCAAGAGTCGTCAAATGTGATGCGCTCCAAGAGAGCCTAAGCCGAGTCCGACATCAGTCGAGAAAGGGTATCACTCGGCCAAGAGTCGTCAAATGTGATGCGCTCCAAGAGAGCCTAAGCCGAGTCCGACATCAGTCAGGAAAGGGTATCACTCGGCCAAGAGTCATCAAAAGTAATATGCTCCAAGAGAGCCTAAATCTGACATCAGTCAGAAAAGGGTACCAAATAGCCAAGAGCCGCTTAAGCCCTAAAAAAGCATCTTGAGTTGGACTAGAGATGAATCGCGATGGACGCCGCTCGACTTGGGATTACGCGGAGTGCGATGAGCTTCGCGTCGACCCTAAACTACGTCTTACGGCGGATAGACGCGTCATCAAGTTCAAGCAACGCATGAGATCCAGGATGCCCTAGAACGGGTCCAATCCATGACCAAAAGACAGATAAGAATTTCATCGATAAAAAGGTACATTTTTATATAGATTTCCCAGGCATTATGCCTAGGAAAATATTATTTTACATTTGCAGGACTCCGAGACCTCCCCACGCCGCACACGGCCGAGGGCCTCAACGAGCGCCTCCCTCGCCCTATAAAGCGCAGGGAAACCCTCGAGGAGGACATCGATGGAGGCACGGTCACGGGTGACTGCATCTTCCTCGATCAGTTCCGCCACGCCACGAGCGAACTCTGCCCATAGCTCTGCGAGCCTGGGGTCTTGTGACACCGCGCGACCACGCCGCCGCCGCCTCACCATGGAGAAAACAAAGATGAGAAACAGAAAGATGGAGAACTAAAAGTGTGAGGATAGAATCTGCGAACACACATTCCCCCCTTTTTATAGCTGGATTGACGAGATCAAATTAAGTGTCCAGTTATTAAGTGTCGGAAGCCGATGAGGTTCGAAGTTAATATAACTTCAGAAGACGAAGAGTTTTTTTGAACAGGGCAAGTTGGCGGAGAGAAATAAAGCAACCTCGAAGACTGCCCGATGACGGTTTGCGATGAGTATTAAAATTTAAGGCGGGAAAAGTATCGAATTTACTTTCTGTGATACGGAAAGAAGTCCGCAAGGCTGCTCGTGGTAAAGTCTATCTGGAAAAACTTATACTGGAAAAAAGCAAAGGTCAGAATTTATGATCGAGTTCTTCATAATTCGCCTGTTGTAAAAGGAAGATTTTCGATTGGATAAGGAAACGATCGGGATTTGAGCAGGAGCCACGAGCAAAGCAATCGGATCACGAAGCACTTCGAAATTTCTTTGTGGAATAAAGGCACTAGGGGGTCCTCAGGGCAGGCCCAAGAGGAAGGCCCAGAAGATATTCCCTGCGTCAAGCTTCATTTACCATGCGGAAAGGGATATACCTCAAGGGAAGTTGTGCTTACGTTTGGACATAATAAATCTAGTTGTAATCCGAGTCGATAAAAAGATAGATAAACTTGTAAACTCTGTCCTATAACCGACTAAGGATCTTGTAACCAATCGGGATCTCTTAACCGATTAGGATTCTGTAAGTCGTCCCCCCTCCCATTATATAAGGGGTAAGGCGGGCGGCGACAAGAAAGAGAGGTCATACTATCATCTAAACCCAGAGCACATAGCGCTTTGAGCACCTGTAGATCCAAGAGATCCACATAATTCCAGCACACAGGATTAGGGTATTACCTCCGTCCGAGGGCTGAACTGTATAATTCATGCCTTGTGTGACCTTGAGTTTGAGATCGGCGCCTACCCCATAATTTCATTGCCGACTACAAAAGTCGGCGGTTGGTGCGCGTAGGTAGAGGAGGCGGCTTCAATCTTTTCCCTGCACTCGATGGCGACAGCCGTGATTCATCGCCACCTTTGTCTCCGGCCAGGCCATCCGCTTCGAAAGCCTGGACTTCATCGCTGATATGCATGGAAAACTTGCCCACCTGGATCAAAGTCAGATCCAATCTGGTAGCGATCAAAAGGAACCATCTCAGGTACATTATTCTCACTTGCCTAGCGAACCGGTCGGCATCATTGGGGGTGGCTGCGATTTTCGCGACATCTTCTCAATTGAAGGACAGAAGACCAATCTCCATCTAGAAGACCGGGACGTCGCGGAAGAAGATCGCCGACGTAAGGGTAAGGAGGTACAAACGCGGTCTCTCTGATCTTTGGGTCACAATGTCCGGGAGGACATCCTGCAATCTAAGTTGGGAGATCAGACCGTCTTCCGCACACCGATGCAAAACGTCGTCGCTTCGAAGACGCTCCTCGACACGCTGGACCCGATGATTGCATCGGACAGTCCGGCAGCCCGATTGTGGCCCACATCAAGGCCATGGTGACGGCGGCAGCTATCCAACAAAACCAGGAAAAGCCGGTGGGTGAAGTGCACTCGCGCTCCCACGCGGCCACTCGTGTCGCCAACAGTCGGACTGCAACCAGTCGGAGCGTCGACAGTAGGCGCCACGCACCACCCACTGGAGACGCTCGACAAATCCTTGACCTCGACCTTCGCCAGACACGCGCAGCGGCGGCGGCGAACAGGCGAGGAAGAAAGACGCGGACGCCGCGACGACTACGAGCGTTTCGGCATCAGCTACGATCGGCGGAACGAGCGAAGGCATGACGACCGCGACGATCGCAGAATTCATCATCGCCAAGGAGGGAGTGACGACGAACGCCGAGTCAATGACTCGCCGCGCCATACCTCACCCCGACATATTGATGGCCACCGCTGAGCTAGAAGATCGCCACGCTGGAGTCCCCCTCAGCAAGATGAAAGATCTATCAATGGGATCCGAGCGTTCACTCCCCGGCTGCTCCGAGTGGTATGGCCCGAGGGATTCAACCCCAGTGGCATTATAAAGTTCGATGGGGAACGAGACCCAGAAGCTTGGCTGCAGGTCTACGCCCTGTCAGTTAAGGTCGTCGGAGGAAACCAGACCGTCATGGCGAACTATTTGCCGGTCAATCTCAGCCCCTCGACACAAGCATGGCTCACGGGCCTCCCTGCCAACTCGGTAGACTCCTGGAGTGACCTATGTGAGCAATTCATCGCCAACTTCCGGGGAACCTATGAGAGGCCCGACACTCCATGGGACCTGTATCAGCTGCACCAGAAGAAGGACGAAACGCTGAGAGACTTCATCCAGCGCTTCATGCAGAAGAAGAACACCGTCAGGGACGTGTCCGAGGCGGTGGTGGAGGCGGCCTTTCAGAAAGGGGTAAGCGATCTTGACCTTATTAAGAAAATGTCCAGGAAGACCCCGACCTCCGTAAAAGAAATATTTGCGTTAGCCGACCGTTACGCCACGGCCTCAGATGCTCTGGCCGAGCGACAAGAAGATCGTCCCCCGCAGAAGAGCAAGGGCGATAAGCCCGAGTACTCTAAACACAAGGATAGGAAGCGCAAGGGCGAGGAGCTGATCGCGGTAGCCGAGTATAACCGTCCTCGAGCCACTCGGAGGGAGGCACCCGACTACAGCACCGTCATGGATGCGATCTGTCCTTTCCACCCCAAGGGGAAGCACGCCGCCAAGGACTGCTTCACTTTGAAGCGTTTTGCGTGCGAAAGTCAACGGCAACCAACCCCAGCCAAGGGCGAAGCTGCTCCAGCAAAGAAGAAGGATCTCCCGGACGAAGAAGATTTCCAGGATCCCGAGCAAGAGCTGAACTACATCTACGGGGGCTCAACTGGATACGAGTACAAACGGAAGCAAAAACTTACCGCTCGGGAGATCAACACGGTGGAACCGGCGACTCCTCAGTTTCTAAAATGGTCTGAGGTCCCGATCACCTTTGACCGTAGGGATCACCCCAGCCGGGTCCCACATCCGGGTAAGTTTCCTCTCGTACTTGACCCGGTTCTGCGCAGTGTGAAGCTCAAGAGGGTTCTGATCGACGGCGGAAGTGGGCTCAACGTCCTATTCGCCAGAACTTTCGATGACATGAGCATCCCCCGTTCGGAGCTGAAATCGAGCACCCAGCCCTTCCACGGAGTAATCCCCGGGGCGTCCTCGTTCCCCCTCGGACAGATTTCATTACCCGTTACGTTCGGTACCAAGGATAATTTCTGGACCGAATACATCAATTTCGAGGTAGCCAATTTCGAGACAGCGTATCACACCATTTTGGGAAGGCCTGGCCTAGCCAGATTCATGGTCGTACCACATTACACCTACTCAATGTTGAAGATGCCGGGACCCAAAGGAGTCATCGCACTCCGGGGCGACATCAAGCAATCCTCGCAATGCGACTGGGAGAATCATGAACTTGCCGAATTGCAGGAAGCAGGTGCCCAGGCAAAAGACATCCAGACTGAGGCTGCCACGCTCCAAGACGAAGGAGAAGTTCCATCGAAGAAGCAGGCCACCTCAGGAATCAAGCCTGGCGAAGGAACCAAGAGAATCGTTCTTGACCCGTCCGACACGTCTAAAATGACTCTGATCGGGGCAGGGCTCGAGAACAAATAAGAAAGCGCGCTCGTCACCTTCCACCAAGCCAACAAGGACATCTTCGCCTGGAAACCATCAGATATGCCAGGCGTACCAAGGGAGGTGATCGAGCACTCTCTCCACGTCGACGAGAAGGTGAAACCCGTCAAACAAAGGCTTCGGAGGTTCGCTCCGGATCGTTGGAACGCCATTAAACAGGAGATCACGAAACTTCTAGCCGCGGGTTTTATCAAAGAGGTGTATCATCCTGATTGGTTAGCGAATCCTGTATTAGTGCAAAAGAAAAATAAAACTTGGCGCATGTGCGTTGATTATACTGATCTCAACAAGGCATGCCCGAAGGATCCCTTTGGGCTGCCCCGAATCGATCAGGTGGTAGACTCGATCGCCGGTTGTGAAATTTTGAGTTTTCTTGACGCATACTCGGGCTATCACCAGATTCGCCTAAAGGAGGAAGATCATATCAAGACCTCGTTCATCACGCCTTTCGAAGCTTACTGTTAAACCACGATGGCATTCGGGCTAAAAAAACACTGGCGCGACTTATCAGCGCGTGATACAGCGGTGTTTTCACGCCCAGCTCGGGCGCAACGTGGAGGCGTATATGGACGACGTCGTTATGAAAACTCGGGAAAGGAAAGATCTTATCATCGACCTAGCCGAGACTTTCGAAAGTCTAAGGGCTTTTAACATGAAACTAAATCCTGAGAAGTATGTTTTCGGAGTATCTTAGGGAAAACTGCTCGGATTTATCGTATCACAACGAGGCAATGAAGCCAACCCAGAGAAAGTCAAGGCCATATCAAACATGGAACCACCAACTTGCCAAAAGGACGTCCAGAAGCTTACAGGGTGCATGGCCGCTCTCAGCAGGTTCATCTCCCGACTGGGTATGCGAGGTATGTATTTCTTCAAACTGCTCAAGAAACAAGATAAGTTCCAGTGGACGTCGGAGGTGCAACAAGCATTTGAAGATCTGAGGACCTTCCTAACAACCCCTCCCGTGTTAGTCTCGCCAATGCCAGAAGAACCTCTATTACTTTATATCACAGCAACAACTCATGTAGTCAGCGCTGCAATCGTCGTGGAGAGAGAGGAGCCGGCTCATGTGCACAAAATCCAGCACCCGGTATACTTCGTCAGTGAAGTCTTAAGTGAATCCAAGGTATCTTATGACCAATTCGTCGGCTAGGGATCCCATCTTGGCGAAGATGGGATCCTGCCTCTTGTAAATCAGCGGCTAGGGATCTTATGATTGTTTCATTAAGCTCGTTATTCCCTTTTATTGGTTGGTTTAGAATCGTACTAGTTAAAATGCAGATTCTTTCTACAAGGGTAGCCTCTTGTGAACTGCTTGAAACTAAGTTTAGGTCCCTTACCGTCATCGTCGGGGTTAGTGGCATAACCGAAACTATGTATCGGGGACGACTTCCCGAGAGATCTGGTATAGATCTCTATGATGTCCCTAGATAGCTGCAATAGTATCAGCGTTTCATACCATTGTAATAACCCAAATTTTACATTGATTGGATTTATTTTGCATTTAGCATTTTTTGAATTTTCTAGAATTTATGTGATTTAATTTGCAATTATTTAATTATGGCCTCTTTCTAAAGTTATTTAGAAAATGTGAAAAGTTTAAATAAACTTTTGTTGGAAATATTTTATTTCACTGCAAATGTCCTAAAATTTTTTCTAGAATTTTTCTGGAATTTTTCTTGTATTTTTGTTATTTATTTTGGTTTTGCTTAATTTGTTGATTTATTTTTATTCATAAAAGATTTTATATGTGTTTAAATAGTGTTGGGCTGAAACTTGTTCAGCTCGACCCAATCCCCGCGCCGCGGCCCAGATGCAGCCCGCCCCTCCGCTAACCCTAGCCACTCTAATTTTGGGCCGTTGGATCTCGATCCGACCGTTGTTATTCGCCTGTGTTGCCACTTCACCCGAGCCGTTGGATCGAGGCCGCGCAGACGCATGAGATAGCGCCACATCACCCTCGCCGTATCGCCGAGGATCTCGTAATCCGTGTTCGACCGTTGGACGCCTCCCAAGCCGCCTATTTAATGCAACGTCCTACGCAGCGTGGATGACGAGATGTGCCGCCCTCTTTGCCCGAGCTTGAAGGATCTCGTAATCCTTGTTCGACCGTTTGCTCGTGCTTGCTCGTCGTAGTTCTGTCACGTTCAACCGTTGTTTTTGTCGTCACCGTCTCTTCTCCGCCGTCCTAAGGCCATCTGCGTGTTCGCCGCACCAAGACGCATCGGAAGCGCCTGATAACGTCACCAGAGACGCTTTCTTCCGCCGTTAGCCATGTCTTCATCTTCATCTCCGGTAAGCCCTCTCCGCCGCGCGCCATCGCCATGCTCACGAAGTTCTTGACTGTCGGATCTTGGAGCAACAGACTGCATTGGATCTGTAAGAAATCAAATCATACCAGCGCCACGACCAATTGCGTGCTACCACGTGTCGAGCGCAGTAGCTGAGGCACTGTGCACTGAGTCTACCGTGAGCCAGCGTCGACTGTGGACCAAGTCCATGTGCCAGTTCCACGTGTCGAGCCGTGGTTGTGCCACGTGTCCCGTGACGTCATATTTCGATTTTTCTTCAGAAAAATATTCAGTCGAAAATCAAATTCGGTGCTGACGTTAGCATGAAAATAATTCCTTTATTTCTGTTTTTTCTATTTTTCTGATATTTTCTTTTATTTTAAACTTTGTTTAGCTTGTTCTCGTTCATACGAACTCCGATTGAGGTGATTCCAGTTTCTAAAAAATTTTAAAATTGACCTCTATTTAATGATGAATTTTATTTAATTTTTGGTTTAGTATTTGATCTCTGGTTTTGGTATTTATTATTTTTTCGCTCGTTTCGCATCGACGTTGAAGTGCCCGGGGAATTCGTGAGCGAGGAGCTAATCCAAGACCAAGGTCCAAAGCAGGACCAGAGCTCTTTGAAGGTAAGTTGTGTTTTTATCATGTTAAACCCTTGTTTTGAAATATTATATTGTCTTAAACTAATGCATGCTAATTCAATCAATACATGTTTCAATTACTTTGGTATTAGTTATCCATCCAAATCGAATTATATCTACCTTGTCATTTGTTTGTCATATTTTATTTGTCACCCTAGTACGGTTCGTATATAGTTGGTAGCTATTAATTACCAATGTGGGTAGTTAGAACACAAATAGTTTGCTTAGCCATGCAACGAGTCAATGATATCATTTTATGTGAAAGGTTAATCTTGCTTAATGAACTATGGAACATGTTTATTAATATGTGTGTCAGGTATTGTCACATAATATTGTTGATATTGTTGATGCAACGTGGTGCATGGTAATCAACTGGGGTGGTAAAATGATTTAGACTGAGGCAACTAGCAAGAATCTGTGGTGGGCCAATGTGGTATTTAGGCGATCGCATTGCTTTTTATGGTATTTGATGGTTTATGGTTATGGTGATTTTTGATTAGTTTTGCCTTGGTCAATTAAGGACTTAACCTTGCAAGCATTTGAACTGAGTCATTCATACAACCACATGTCTAGTATGGGACAGACCTAGCTGATAACTTGTTATGTCTAGGCTTTGGTACTGTCTTGGCATGTACACAGGTAGACTAACATGGCGTAAGAGGGGGGCTTTGGATGTGGTATCCAGTCCCACTAGTGTTGAAACCTTAGCGAGCAGTACTGGGTTTAGACAGAGCATTGGAAGGCTTTGTTATAATCACTCGCCTTTGTGGTGTATGATTGTATCTTGTGGGTAAAGTGTATAAATCTCTGCAGAGTGTCAAACCTATTCGAATAGCCGTGCTCGCAGTACTGAGCATTGCTCGGTGATTACAGTCAAGGATTAGTTTTCATTAAATAAATGTGGGAATGGAGGCTGTATGCCTATGAATGTATGGAATTGGTTTAAGGTTGTTATTTGGGAAATTACTGAGAAATTTACTTATTGTTATTAACTGTTTTATAGTTATTTCAATCTATTTATGCTATTCTTTTATAAATGCTGCGTTATTACAAAATAACCATGTCAGCCATTCCTTCGGAATAAGCCTTGCATATAGTATGCTAGACTTGCATTCTATGTACAACTTGTTGAGTGCTTTATATACTTACCTCTTGCAACAACAAATCACTAGTTGGAGAAGAAGCTATGCCTACATACGAGGAGTATCAGGAGGAGATGACCGGTTAGGGTGTGAACCTTGTCAGTTGCATGTGGCAAATTGATGGGTTACTACGAATAAGTTTATTTCCACTGCAGTTTATTAATTTTTCAGTATTAGCCCTGCATGGCGTATTCATGTAAGGTAGACCATAAGGTCATTTAACAAGTTATATTTAATTAGATGAAGTCTTATTTATGTTATCGTTGTGTATGATATTGATATTCATCTATGTTGAGCCTAGTGCACTAGCATGACCCTAGACTAGTGCAATATACACAGAGGGTCCGAATTTGCATATTCGGGTCCCGACACTCATCCACACCCTTTTTCTTTGACTCCATGAGTTTTTCATGTTGCTCTTGAGCAACTTTTCTGCCATTTTATGAGCTTCACGCTGTTCACGTTCTTGTTGTCGTTCATTCATCTCACTTGTGGCCACACAAGTGCGGAATCCAGAGTGGACAGAGGGAGTGAGCTCTCCATCTTCATCTGAAGATGGGGTGTATTCGAGTCATCTAAGACAATCTTCCGAAATTGGGGTCTTTAGAATGTTATCATCATCTTGGATAGCTTAATAATCGTCAACTTCCATAGGATATGCTCCATGGACATCTACATCTGAAACTAGGGCAGGAATGGGATCAAGTTCACCTTTTGATTTCTCAAGTGGTGGCACCTCTGTTTTGACCTCGTCTATACTGGCCTGGATTGCCGATAACTTTGCTTCAGTAACATATTTGGAGTAGAAGTCACACTTACGATTCTTCTTCTGAGAGATAGTCATTGGCATCGAGATTGGCATAGCCGAAGAGGTTAAATAAGTTTTCTTCATCCACCACTGAGAGTGATAGGACATTCCTTTCACAATCTTGTTCACTAAAGACCCTCCTTCTAGCGTCAACTGTCAATGTTCAAGACTTAGGGCCTCTCGGTCGAGCTTATGAAATAAAACTGGTTGCAAACTTTTGAGGACAAAGATTACAAAAAGAGGGATAAGAGATTGCTTCTTAATAGCCAAGCGGCTTAATATAGTACAAATGCTACATAATCTTGATTAGAATGAAAAATGCTAACTGTCAAATCATGCCTTTTACGGTACAAATGGGCGCACTATTTATATAGAATGAGGAGGTGGCAGTTGGGCTTCAAAAAGGTGTCGTATAGCCGAAGGGTGTCTTCCCACCAAGAAGTGCCTTCTCGCCAAAGGGTGCTATTTCGGGATAACGTCCGAGTAGCTATTCGTACCTATCAAGATAATTGTCCGTACAAATTCGTGTACAGAGTTAACCACTTGCTCCAACCTGTAACTTGTTGGGACTATTATTTCACTGATCGATGATGACCGGTGTGAGGCAACGTACATGACATGTCAGTATATTGGTCAGAAGCTTAACTGAATAATTGATCATGGGCCTCGATCTTCTTTATGGGCTTTTTCTTTGTGAGTTTCAGACCCAAAAATAGAGTATGAATTTTAACTTTTTGTTAACCCAAATAGAATATGGGTTTTAGTCCTTGTCAAGCCTCATCCTTGAGTTTCAACATGTGCACCCACATGTATATGATGAAATCATCACCAAAGGGTATGAAGTACTTGTTACAAGCAAATGCATGTGGAGTTATCGGCCTGCATAAATCCACATGTACAAGTTCTAGCGGCTTCTACGCTTGATGGTGCACCTATGAAGGGAACGAATTTATGGTTTGCTTGCCCACCAAGCAACCTTCACACAATTGTGTCGGGTGATTGATCTTTGGCAACCCTAGCACCATCTCCTTCTCTAACATTTTTCTTAGGGCAAGGAAGTTTATGTGCCCTAACAGAGCATGACACATCGAGTTTTCTATCTCTAACTAAATCTTGTACAACCTGTTTTTGAATCTTTTCACATTCATGAGAAGTCCACCGATGCACTCGTAGACCCACAGTCATGCATGGTATAATACCACCCTACAACCATCTTCTACAAGCTACCCAAGACTTATAATGTTATTGCAAAGACTCAGTATGAAGTTTACCTCGGAGAATACACGTTGTTCTCCATTTTTGCACTGAAGAATGATTGAACCCTTCCCCTTAATCTCCACTGTAGATCTATCACCGAATTAGACCTGTCCATAGACGCTTTAATCTAGCTCATTGAACACAAACTGCTTCCCCGTCATCAGCTTTTCTATAATCAGTCACCACCAAAGTGCAGATATGTTCACCTTCTTGTAGCCGTAGTATCTTCCTCGTTGTTGCAACATTGTCCATCACCGGCTCACCGCATCGTCTCTCCCCCTGATCGCCCACCTCCTGTCTCTCCCTACCGCCCACCTCTGGCCTCTCCCCCTCGCCGCTCGCCTCACACACTTGGACGGTGGCGGCCTAAGACTGGCAACTGGCATGATGGCTAGGGTTGGGAAAGAGGAATTGGGGGGTTTGACCGGACGAGTGCGGGTGTGACAGAGAGATATTAGATTAGAGGCGGCAGCCGACTGGGCCTTGGGCCTTAGGGGTCGACTAGGATGTGGGAAGCCTAGGACTTGGAGGTGCGCATAGGGTAGTTTGGTGTATTCCGTCTAGTCGATTTCTAGGAGTTAGAAACTGAACCAAATACGAATACCTAATAGCACAAAAATAAAAACTATACTGACCACCGAAAATCGAATAAACCGATATATTCAATTAATTCGGTCTTGGTGTAAAATTGCCCACACTCTGCAGGGTACGAAGCTGCATGCACCTGTGCAGCATGCAAAAATTAAACCGGTTAACTAACGATGCAGAGCTAGCATTTGTTCATAAGACCATTGATGCCATCCTTGCCTTGAATGTAGGAGTGATATTTGCCGTCCGATAGACTGACCGGATACTTTCGGATCAGATTTAACTCGTTGAGTCGGATAGTTGTCGGAATTGGATTGGATTTCGGATATTTTGATTCAGATTTGGTATTAAATTCGAGAGAATAATATCGGTTAGATCAGAAATTTCCATGAGTTTCCTCGGATATTTCCAAAAAGCTACATTCGGATATCCGAATTTAGTCTGGGCCTCTACTAGGCTCTGGGCCAAGTTGCCGTTGCGGGAGGAACGGCGCTTGGACCGGGATCGAGCCTAGCCACTCTGCGGGCCGGCGGCCACATGACGCATGTGGCCGAGGATGGCATTGCACAGGCACGGTGCTCGTCGCTACCCACGCTCGTGTCGCGCTGCACCGAGCCGGCCGGCGGCGCACGGATCGAGCACTTATGAAGCGGCAACAGGTTCTGTTGTGCGCTCAATTAGCACGGCGTGTGATGCTTGCATGCATGTCTCTGGTGCATGCCTCGCACGTTCGGTCACCACGGCACAGGGCATTCGGATCGTTCTTCTGAGCTAGTTCCATTCACCAAACTTGCAAGACGAGAGACAATATATTGCTTAAATCATCTGCCATTTTCATACACTTTTCTCTGTTGCAAGAGACCATCTTATTTATTGTCCAACTTTTTAGTGCTAAATTTTGATGTTGCCAATGCTTGAAGTACTTGCATTGACTTAGTGTTTTATGTGCGTCTATGCTTTAGCTTTGGTACGATATCCGATAAAAAAATATCCGATACCGTATCGATTCTTCTCCTTATTCGCTTTGAATCCGTTGCCGATATTATCCGCACCGTATTCGTATCCGATACTATTCATATCCGACTCCGAATCCGATAAAAAATATGGTTTAGATACGAAAATAGCGATATCGACCGAATCCGAATCGATTGCACCCCTACTTGCATGCCATCTTGAGATGTCTAGGTTAGGAAGGTTCTTTCATGTTTGTGCTGATAAATTCCTTAGTTCTTTTTCAAATTTGTTATTTCAGGGTTTTGGTGTGTACTGTATGAGCGATTTTTTGGGTAAATTATAAGCAAGAGAGGTGTAATTATTTGCCAGGAACCGTAATTTGGGGTGAGGAAAAACATACTTTCTTAAAACCAAATTGAAAAGACTAAAATTTGAGTTTTCGGATATATATGCTCGGCTCTCATTTTCTGCTTAACTACAGCATTCCTTGCTGGCCATAAAGCTCTAATGCTTTCTGTTCGTAATTGTCAGTTTTCACTGGACAGAAAAATGGAACTTCAATTTTCTTTTTCGTAGTAATCTGAACACATGCATTGTTGGGTTTTGATCCGAATTTCTTGTTAGGCTTTAGGGACGCCTTTAGTCTATATTTCGATGTGACCCGTTTAGACTCGAGTCGCTCCATCTTTTTATAAATACCTCTTGTAATCTGCTGGGGAGAGTGAAGACGCTCATTGTAAACCCTAGCCGTTGTACACGATTCCTCAAATAGTGATATCGTCGGTTGGCGCCCGTGGTTTTTTCCCGCAAGGGTTTTTCACGTAAAAAATCTGCGTCTCGTGTTCTTGTTCTTTTGTGATTGATTTTACAACAAGTGGTATCAGAGCAGATCAATCACGAGAAAAAAAAATCAGATCGGTTTCGGGGCGTCTGTTCATCTTCAAGATCAGATCGCGCCACCGGCATTCGGCGCCGCCGCCACCACCTGCGTCGTTGCCGTCCTTTGCCGACCGACCGGCTTGCTCGCCGGCTCGCTCAGCCGTCCCGCGAGCCGACTCGTCGCCGACATCGCTTCGCCTTCGTGCGTCGCTGTCTCGCGCCGCCGGTCTTCTTCATCGTCGAGCAACGTTCGTCGCGTCATCGTCGGTTCTCTTCGTCGAGCGCCGCCCGTTCTTCGTCGCGCGTCGTCATCTCGTCGCCGGTCGTCGCTGTCGTATCGCCGGCCGTCGCCCTCGCCACCCCGGCTATCCGCCGTCGCCTGGGCTTCTTTTTTTCGTCGTCGGTGCGTCGCGCCGCCCGGTCTTCATCTCGCGCCGCCGGAGATCTCCAGTCCGCCTCCGACCGGCACCGTCATCGCAGCCGGTCGCCGCCGCCGTTTCACCGCCGGCCATCGCCTGCGCCTATGCCGGCTGCCGCCCGACTGCTCGGTTTCCAGCGCCACCGATCTGAGTGCACAGATCCCGACCGCAGAAGATCCGGCCGAGCCGCATCTGGATCCCCGCGCGCTGACGTCATCGCTGACGTCAGCCGAAGCTTATTTCTACGCGCACCCGAGGGTTACCACAGTTCAGTTCAGTCTTTGCTACGTACACCCGGTTCTGTGTACCAGGAAAATTGCCAGAAGCTCATTTTTCATCCAATTTTTTTTTCCTGCTTGTGCATTTAATAATATTTCTCTGCATTATGGCCTCATTGAAGTATGATGTTCCTCTATTAGACCGTGGCACCAGGTTTTCGCTATGGCAAGTCAAAATGAGAGCAATTCTTGCGCACACTGACCTGGATGATGCATTGGATAAATTTGGTAAAGATCAAAAGGCATGGACTGATGAATCCATGGAGGTAAAATTTGAAGATGAGGATCAAGGTCTTATTCTTTTGTGTTCTCTGCCACTGTCATTTTCAAATTTTAGAGACACTATTTTATATAGCCGTGATACATTAACTGTTGCTGAAGTTTATGAGGCCTTACATGCAAAAGAAAAGATGAAATTAATGGTGTCTTCTGAAAGTTCCAGTTTGCATGGTGAAGCTTTGTCTGTTCGGGGACGAACAAAAGAAAAGAAATCATACAATGGGTATAGAGGCAGAAGTTCAAGCAGTTACAGGGGCCGTTCTAAGTCCAGAGGTAAAGAAAAATTCTGCAGATATTGTAAGAAAAATAATCATGACATATCTGAATGTTACAAATTGAAAAACAAAGAAAAGAGGAATGGTACCTATAAACCGAAAGGTAAACATGATGAGGAAAGTAATGCTTCTGTTGCTTCTGCTGATAGTATTTCTGATGGTGAGACCCTTGTTGCTTTTGCTGGATGTGCTAGTAGTGGTGATGAATGGATTATTGATTCTGCTGCTTCTTTTCATATATGCATTAATAGAGGTTGGTTCATCACTTATGAGTCTGTTAAAGATGCTGGCTCTGTTAGGATGGGTGATGATTCGCCACGTCCCATTGTTGGCATTGGATCCGTTCAAATCAAGATGCATGATGGCATTATCAGAACTTTGACAGATGTGAGGCACGTTCCAGGTATGACAAGGAATCTTATTTCTTTGAGTACTCTTGACTCTAAAGGGTATAAGTATTCTGGTGGCAATGGCATTTTGAAAGTATCAAAAGGTTCTCTTATTGTAATGAAAGGTGATTTGAAATCTGCCAATTTATATCGCCTTCAAGGCACTACAATTACAGGTGATGCTTTTGTTTCTTCACATTCATCACCCAATATTGCTAATCTGTGGCACAAGCGTCTTGGTCATATGAGTGAACAAGGTTTGGCAGTATTGAGTAAAGGAGGACTTCTTGATGGATATAATGGAAAATTGGATTTCTGTGAGCATTGCATATTTGGTAAGCATAGGAGGGTAAAATTTAACATACATTCATACTACAGAAGGTATTCTTGATGATGTGCATTCTGATTTATGGGGGCCATCTCGTAAGACTTCTTTAGGAGGTTCTCGTTATATGTTAACCATTATTGATGATTATTCTAGAAAAATTTGGCCTTATTTCTTGAAGCATAAATCAGAAGCATTTTCTGCATTTAAAGAGTGGAAGATTATGGTTGAAAAACAAACTGAGAAGAAGGTAAAGATACTTCGCACTGATAATGGTATGGAATTCTATTCTGATTTATTCAATTCATATTGCAAGTCTCAAGGTATTGTGCGTCACTACACTGTTCCTGGTACTCCACAACAAAACGGTGTAGCTGAGCGTATGAACAGAACCATTATCTCAAGGGCCAGTTGTATGTTGTCTAATCTTTGGTTTGTATAGGCGTTTTTGAAATTTGAAGCTGCTTGCTTCCTTGCTATCTTATTAATCGGTCTCCTCTATTGCTATTGATAAGAAAACTCCAATTGAGGTATGATGCAGTTCTCTGCGATTATTCACAATTGAGAGTTTTGGTTACCTATGCTTATGCTCACATTGATAATGGTAAATTGGAGCCTAGAGCTATTAAGTGCATCTTTCTTGGTTATAAATCTGGTGTTAAAGGCTATAAATTGTGGAATCCTCAAACTCAAAAGGTTATTATCAGTAGGAATGTTATCTTTAATGAATCTGTTATGCTGAATGACAAATTGGATACTAAAGCTCCTATTGAGAAACAACAGAAAACTAGTGTGCAGGTGGAGCACCTTATTGATTCTGAATCTACACCAGAAAATATTAGTATTGATGTTCATGATGCACCTATTATTGATGATTCACATATTGTTGGGCATTCTTCTCCAGTTGTGCAGCCTCCACAACAATCTATTGCTATTGATAGACCTAGGAGGTCTATTCATCCACCTAAAAGGTTTATTGAAGAATGTGATATTACTTCTTATGCTTTAAGTGTTGCAGAAGATATTGAAAATAATGCTGAACCTTCAAATTATGTTGAGGCTATTACTTCTGTTGATTGTAAAAATTGGATGACCGCTATGCAAGATGAGATGGAGTCACTTAAAAAGAATGGCACTTGGGATTTAGTAAAATTGCCTAAAGACAAGAAAACAGTTCGTTACAAATGGATCTTCAAAAGAAAAGAAGATATTTCTCCCACTGACTCAACAAGGTATAAAGCAAGGTTGGTTGCTAAAGGCTATAGTCAGATTCCAAGTATTGATTACAATGATGTATTTTCTCTGTTGTGAAGCATAGCTCAATTCGCACTCTACTCAGTATTGTTGCCATGCATGATTATGAACTTGAGCAACTAGATGTTAAAACTGCATTCTTGCATGGAGAGTTAGAGGAAGATATTTATATGGACCAACCTGAAGGTTATGTTATACCTGGAAAAGAACACCTTGTTTGTAGGTTAAAGAAATCTCTTTATGGCTTGAAACAATCACCTAGGCAATGGTATAAGAAGTTTGACTCCTTTATGCTCTCTCATGGTTTTAAGCGGTCCAATTATGATAGCTGTGTTTACATGAAAACTGTTAAAGGTTCAGCTATATACTTGCTTCTTTATGTTGATGATATGTTGATCGCTACAAAAGATAAGTTAGAAATAGCTAGACTAAAGGCACAATTGAGTAAAGAATTTGAGTTGAAGGATTTAGGTGCAGCAAAGAAAATTCTTGGCATGGAAATCGTTAGAGCAAGGAAATCTAGTAAATTATACCTTAGTCAGCAAGGTTACATTGAAAAGGTCCTTCGTCGCTTCAATATGCATGATGCAAAACCAGTGAGTACTCCTTTATTTTGCACATTTGATTATCTTGACCTTATGTCAGTCGGATGATGATATTGAGTATATGTCTAGAATCCCATATTCTAGTGCAGTTGGTTCTCTTATGTATGCCATGGTTTGTTCTCGTCCTGATTTATCTCATGCAGTAAGTGTTGTTAGTAGATACATGGCTAATTCTGGCAAAGAGCATTGGAAAACTGTTCAATGGATTTTCAGATATTTGCGTGGTACTTCTAATGCTTGTTTGCAGTTTGGAAGATCTGGAGATGGGCTTGTTGGTTATGTTGATCCTGACTATGCTGGTGATTTAGATAAGAGGAGATCTCTCACAGGGTATGTGTTCACTATTGGTGGTTGTGCTGTCAGTTGGAAAGCAAGCTTGCAAGCTACTATTGCTCTTTCAACGACTGAAGCTGAATATATGGCTATTTCTGAAGCATGTAAAAAAGCTACTTGGTTGAGAGGGTTGTACACTGAGCTCAGCGGGATTACTTCTTGTATTACATTATTTTGTGACAGTCAAAGTGCTATTTACCTCACAAAGGATCAGATGTTTCATGAAAAGACAAAGCACATTGATGTGAGGTATCATTATATTCGAGATATCATTGCTCAAGAAGATATCAAAATATCCAAGATAAGTACCCATGATAATCCCGCTGACATGATGACAAAGACAATTTCAATTACTAAATTTGAGCTATGCTCAAGCTTAGTTGGAGTTACAGTTTAAGTCCTAGAGACTTTTGGCGCTGGTGATATTTATTATTGAAAGGAGTTCAGTGGTGATATTTTTGCTGCAAGAGGGAATTCGTCTCAAGGTGGAGTTTGTTGGGTTTTGATCCGAATTTCTTATTGGGTTTTAGGGACGCCTTTAGTCCATATTTCGGTGTGGCCCGTTTAGACTCGAGTCGCTTCATCTCTCTATAAATACCTCTTATAATCTGCTGGGGAGAGTTAAGACACTCATTGTAAACCCTAGCCGTTGTACACAATTCCTCAAATAGTGATATCGCCGGTTGGCGTCTGTGGTTTTTTCCCGCAAGGGTTTTCCACATAAAAATCTACGTCTCGTGTTTTTGTTCTTTTGTGATTGATTTTACAACATGCATTTCGAATAAGTCGAAATCTCATTCCCTCAGTTATTTTTCATTGCCTGCTTGAGTTTGGCACCAAAAATGCTTGCCTGTGAACCACAATCTGAAAGAATTATCTCTCAATATCATCACCATCTAACTAGCACGTTTTTTTCTCCTTTTCCACGATCGTTTGGCTAAGCTGTAGAGTGCAGATGCTAGCTGATAATTAAATATGTCGTGTAATTTCGAAAACTGCAGCGTTACATGTTTCTTCGTGAATTGCGCACGTGTTGTTTCGATCTATGAATTTTTCTAGATTAATCAGAGAAGTTCCGGTTGACTGATCAGATGATTTCTAGTGGCTCAGTTAAGGAGAGGAAAATTCCCATTAATTTCATTTCATTTGACTCGTCGTCAGAGCTTCTTCTGAATTAAGCAACCAGCTTAGAATATTCCTAACAAGTACAGTATGTGCGTCTTGGTCAGCAATTAAGTAAAATTACATGTCTATTAACTATGACAGTGACTACATGCCGAGCTCCAAATACAGCTATCTACTCATTTCTATCGTGGCCGCCAAGCAATCTGTAAACACACTTGAAGTACTATATATAAACCATGCAACTTAACACTACAGGAAAACACAGCATACTCAGACATAACAGAAATCCTAACTCCATTAGCGAGGAAGGGTGCTGTACAGTTAAGCTAGCTTTGATTTGCTCGGTTGCAGTTAATTAATTTTTTACTCATGGGGAGAAGCAAGAAGAAGTCCGGTTCTGGTTTCTGTTCGGCTGTGGCGTCGTGGTTGGCGTGCTTTCGGGCTCCTAAGGCGGCGAGCTCTGCCGGGCACGCCGGCTATGATCCGGCTGCCGGAATGGTCGCGGCGGCTAAACATTTCTCCAGCGCTCACAAGATAAACTTTGGCTAATTGACATATGACATGCTTGTACATATCATTATTACTGGTTGTGCATAGTGTCAGATAAAAAGTACTGCATGTATTAGTTTTATATTATTCAATCATTTTTATCAGTGAATTTGTTTTCGGTCTGTTATTCTTTGCTTATTACTTTGCAGTGGCCATTCCACTTTGCTCCCCTAAGCTCTCACAAGAGTCCACCCAACTCCTGGAACTACAAAACAGGATATCATAAACTACAAACGAAGTGCTTTTATACTTTTCCTCTTAATATAAATTGCACAAAAAGAATCAAGCTGTCGGCGTTTTCGGGAGCGCCGGCAAGTAAATTTGTAAGTCTAGGGGGTCGCGCGTTCCACTCCCTGAATGGTTAGACTCGTGAGTCCAAGATGTATCTTGGTTCGGTGAAGGTCCCTACTCGATTCGTGTGTGGTGGTGTTGTATTACTCTTGAGTACAGATAGTGCACAAAGTTTTACAAGCGAGAATGCCAATGGCTTAGCGAGATGGGTTTGATAGCGCTCTCTCCCTTTCTTGTTCTTGCTCGTTGCCCCCTGAATCGTTTAGCCCCGCCTCCTTTTATCTGAAGGAAGGGCGGGTTACATCGAGTTAGGAGGAAGCGAGGTGACCTCGCTAGGAGCTCCGGTCCTTCGTCACGTGGATGGTCGCCACCGTCTTGCCCATCTTGGGTTGGTAGCCTTGGTGGTCGGGAGGTTAGGTATTTCGGGAAGTAGCGTACTTGCCCTCTGTGATCCTTGCGAATCTTGGCGTCGAGTGCGTGGCGTTGGTCTTGCCTCGGGAGGAGCGTCGCTCGTCTTTATCGTGGTGGTTGATGGGGTGGAAGCTTTGTCTTCTCTGATCACGGATCTTCTTGGGAAGGAGCCACCTGCCCTTGTATAGTCGCTCGATTGACCTTATTAGTGCGTGGCGGTAGGCCGATGAGGACGACCGCGGCACTCGGCGTTAAATCACCTTGGTTTGGTTGGAGTCGGGAGATCCGCCCGCCAAGAGAAGTCGGGGCCATGCAGTCGGATCGCTTCCCTGGCGGTCGGGAGGCGGATGCCTTTGTGATCTCGAGCGATTCGGTCGGCAATGGGCGGCGCGACTGTTTGGTGGAGATATGCTTGAGGGCTGGCTCGTCGCCGGGCTGTTGGGGTATCCTTTTTATTAGTATTCGTCGATAGCCCCGAACTCCCAAGCGATTTGGCGGTCGGTTGGGGTTGAACAGACGAAAGTGGTGGCGGGCTGGTAGGTCGGTCCGGCCGATCCGGTTAGCGATTTCCGTCGGTGTGCCGTTGGATCCGGCGGTGTCTGGAGTTTGGCGGGGCATTTGAACCGCAGGGGCTTTACTTGCCTCGTTGCGCATGCAGAGCATAGTTTGGCGCGCGCGCTGCTCGTCTTCTTAGCGCCTCGGGTTTACGGTGAAGGATGCTTCGTTTTTGGCACCGCATTTACTCTGGAGGCGCTTAGCCTCCGCCGTCAGGATATATATATCATGCGGCGTAGCTTGCTTGAAGGGGCGAGCTTTTCTTTTGTTCTTTCAAATGGCTTGAGACATCCTCTAGTCTTTAGCCGGCGATGGCGTCGCGGTGGAAGAAGAAGATCCTCTGGCGAGCTTTGGGCTGAGTTCGACCGGCGATGGCGAGCTCGGGAGGAAGAAGCTGCAGCCCGCGGCAGCTATACGTTGTGTATTGCTCGAGGCGTTCAGGGCTCGAGGTGGTAAGGGGGCCCTTACGGGCGATGGCGCAAAGCGCCGACCGTGAGTTAGTGCGGCCGCGTTGATGTCGCTGAGCAGCGTGAGAGGCATCGGCGTGTTGCCAGCGGCCGTGGCGGTATCCGTCGACGAGGCAGGGCCTACCGACATCTGCCGTCGGTGCCGCGATGCCGCACGGATGTTTGATAGGTTCTAGGCGTGGGTAGAGTCCTGCCGTGGTGCAGCGTGGCCACTCTTGTATCTGTCGGGTACTGTGTGTAAAGTTGTGTAAAGTTTGAGCCTGTTGGCCTATAATGAAATTTTCTTTTTCTTTATGAAAATGTCTTTGCGATGAGTTTGCTTTAATTTTAATCGTTGTGGACGGTGCCTTGGTCGACAGGGCGACCGGATGCCTCTGTGAGGTTCGGGTGTCCGAGTGCTCGTTTAACGTCGTAGCTAGACAGTGCCTTGGTCGGCAAGGACGACCGGATGCCTCTGTGAGGTTCGGATGTCCGAGTGCCTTGGTGGCGGGGCGGCCGGATGCCTCTGTGAGGTTGGTGTCAGAGTGCTCGTTTAACGTCGTAGCTAAACGGTGCCTTGGTGGCGAGGGCGGCCGGATGCCTCTGTGAGGTTCGGATGTCGAGTGCCTTGGTCGTCGGGGCGGTGGATGCCTCTGTGAGGTTACGGTGTGCGAGTGCCTTGGTCGGCGGACGGCCGGATGCCTCTGTGAGGTTACGGTGTCCGAGTGCCTTGGTCGGCGGGGCGGCCGGATGCCTCTGTGAGGTTCGGGTGTCCGAGTGCCTTGGTCGGCGAGGGACGGCCGGATGCCTCTGTGAGTTCGGATGTCGAGTGCCTTGGTCGGCGGGGCGGCCGGATGCCTCTGTGAGGTTGGTGTCAAAGTGCCTTGGTCGGCGAGGGCGGCCGGATGCCTCTGTGAGGTTCGGATGTCGAGTGCCTTGGTGGCGGGGCGGCCGGATGCCTCTGTGAGGTTGGTGTCGAGTGCTCGTTTAACGTCGTAGCTAAACGAGTGCCTTGGTGGCGGGGCGGCCGGATGCCTCTGTGAGGTTCGGATGTCCGAGTGCCTTGGTGGCGGGGCGGCCGGATGCCTCTGTGAGGTTACGGTGTGCGAGTGCCTTGGTGGCGGGACGGCCGGATGCCTCTGTGAGGTTGGTGTCGAGTGCTCGTTTAACGTCGTAGCTAGGCGTGAGTGCTCGTTCTTCGTCGTGGCTGGGCGTGAGTGCTCGTTCACCGTCGTAGGCTGGGCGTGAGTGCTCGTTCCGTCGTGGCTGGGCGTGAGTGCTCGTTTACCGTCGTGGCTGGGCGTGAGTGCTTTCGTTTACCGTCGTGGCTGGGCGTGAGTGCTCGTTTACCGTCGTGGCTGGGCGTGGGGCATCCTTCTCGAGTCCTCGTCGGGCGAGGGTAGCTGCGAGAGGAATGGCGCCGTCTATCCCACATGTATACCCCATCGCGGTGTGGGACTGGAGGATGGCGGCGCGCGTTTACTGCGTTGGTTTGAGCGCCGTGCTCGTGGAGCTAATAGCGGGTAGTCAGAGTGGGTCTGGGAGGTCCGCCAAGGGGACCCTTCCGAGCGGACGGTCCCAGTAGGGTGTCACAGCCTCTTGTGGGGCGACCCATAAAAACCTTTCTCTACTCAATCCGTATGGACTCTAGGTCGTCCGCCGACCCGAGCACTGGTGGTATCACTCATTGATGAGCTCGGGAGAGTGTGAAGTATGGTCTCGGGCTGAGTAGAGGTGATTAGGCCGTCGGTAGACCTAGCAGGGCCCACCGTGGGGCTCACCTCATACCCCTTGCTCAAGTTTTCTTTGGGGCGGCTTTATACCCGTCTGGTGGGGTAGGCCTTTTGAACCCTGACTCCTCGGCTGGGCCTGGCGCAAGCCACAAAGCTTTAGTCTTGGGGCGCGGCCGATGGGCTTCGCGCGCGCCCGAACAACGTTCCGGCCTAAAAGCGAGAGCCGAGAGGTTCTGGGACACGTTGTTGAGGCGGCGTCTTTATGGCCCTTGGCGCTGACAAGGCGAGGATTAAAAGCGGAGTGGTATTAGGCCAGGAGTTACGGTGGCGCGACAGAGCGAGGTGGTCGCGACGCCGGCAATGACCAGGCGCTGCTTGGCGGCGTTCGTTAAATCCTCTATCATCGCCCGTTGGGTGCTTTGAGTGGTCACGCTTTCTTGCCCTCTCTGTCTGCCTGCGAAACAAGAAGAGCACCGGAGAGCTAAGGAAAAAACCCCAACCTTTCTTTCTCACCTTCGGTCGTCTCCCTGTGAAGATGTCGTGGCGGAGTGCTCGCGCCAAGGCAGGCGGCCGTCTTCGGCTTAGTGAAGAAGGGCTTCCTCATGCGCGAGGACCTTCCGGTGGAGGTGCCGGCCAGGGCTACCACCCCGCCGTGGCGGCGAGATCGTGGTGCCGCCTCGTTCTTGGCGCGGCTTTGGCTGCCATTGCACCCGTTCGTCCGGGCTGTTGTTTCATTACAAGGTGGAGGTGCACCATCTCAACCCCAATGGGGTCCTCCACATCGCCATCTTCATCCTCTGTTGTCAAAGCCTTCTTGGGGATCGAGCCGCCTTTGGGCGTTGTGGAGCACTTCTTCGAGCAAGGCTCGGAAGGGCGGGCCGTCGGGCCTTGTGGCGCCTCTGGGTGGCTGGCCCTCGGCTTCGCCCGGTCGAACGCGGAGTACACGGAGGTAAAGCGCCCTCGTCTAACAAAGTGGCATTCGAATGGCTCGTTGAAAGCGTCGGCGACAGCGCCCCTCGTTCAGGAGAGCTTCCCATGGCGGAGGCGGTGGAATGGGGCGCCGAAAGAGGAGAAGAACAAAGTGGCCACGATCGTGGAAGCGGTCGGGGCTCAAAGAAGAGCGGGGGCTCACCGGGGGCGTGGTTGTGCGGCGCCTTCATGGGGATCGCGTGCAACCACTTGTGCGAGCCGCACCCCTGTTCGGTATCTTGGGGCCGTCCGGCCGGCGAGATGGCGAACCAGAGCTGGCGCGTCGAGGTGGAGGCTCGGGTGGCGGCGTTCTGGCGGAGCGCCATGTGGCGCGGATGGCCACCGGAGCCATTCTCGCGGCTTTTCGCGAATCAGTAGCCGGTGAAATTCCTTTACCTTCTCTTTTCTTTGTCCTTCGCACTTGGCCAGACATTCTGCATCCTCTCGGGGCTCATGGGGATGTCTTCCCGGCGCCGCTCGGGGATAAGGAAGCGCGAGCGGCCGCCGGCGAGGCAGCGGTGACTCCTCCGCAAAAGCGGAAGGAGGAAAGGAGGAGGAAGAAAAGTAAGAAAGCCTTGGCCTTGCAGCGAGAGATGTCGAGACCACCGCCGTGGGGACAACCTCCAGCGGCAGTGGCGGGAGTGCCTCGGCCACCTATGGTGGGTTTTTCGACCTGCCGTGGCGGCGGCGGCGTGGACTCGGCGGCGGCATCCACGGGCCCGTGGCCACGGATCCCGGTGGGGGTGATCTTGCGCTTGCGATCGTCGCGGCGTCTCGGTGGAGGTGGCCGAGAAGCGGCCGTGACTGCCCCTGGCGGGGCGGCAAAGAAGCGCGCGTGCCACGCCCGCTTCGGCCTTGTAAGTGTATTATTATTTTATTTTGGAGCATTTTCTTTTTGGCAAAGCCGCGGCGACTCTTGAATCTTTGCAGCGTCACGGCGCCTATCTTGGGGTGATCGTGGGGCGTGCCACATCGGCCCATAAATGTGGCGCCCGATGATTCGGTGACCCGGTTGGGTCGGCGAAGGTCGCGGCGTCGGCGTTGGCCTGATGCGCCTTGAGGAATGAGCCCACGGAGTCGTGCGAAGAAGAACTTCCGCCGCCTCGGCGAGACCCCTCGGACGGCGTGATCGTCGTTTGAGATGAGACAATGGCGTCGCCGGTGATCGCGCCCGATCGTGGCGGGCCGGCGGCGGAGTGCCCGACCCCTCGTCCGGGGAAGTGCCGCCGATGCCCTCGGCCTTGGTCGCGGGGATTCGAAGGTTGACCTCGTCACCCTTGCCCATGGTGCTTTGGGCGGGTGGCGTCCCGCCCGAGCAGCGGCGGAGCGCGCGGGTGTAATTCGGTCGGGCATCATGGGTGAGCGGAGGAAGCGAGTGGGCCACCCTTGGCAAAAAGCGTGACTGGCCCGAAGCGAGATAGAGGCGAATCCGTGAAGGTCGGCCCTTGCTCTGAAGTCTTCCACGGTAGCTGGATATGATGGTCGAGAGTCGGCCCGATCGCCCGGTAGGTCGGTAGAAAAAGTTACGATTCGTTGCACATTTTGATAGTTCTTCGTCGACTAGCGGGTGTCCACATTTTTGCGACACTTGCGGGCTCGCCGTGCGTCGGTCGAGCTCTGCGGCGCTCAGAAGCGATCGTGGCGAGTGCAGCGGAGAATCTTGATCGGTGCGCCTTGAAGTGCGCCTAGCCGAGAGGCCTGGGCATTAGGCGGTCGGAGGCGGTGGTGATCCGCCAAGGATTTGAAGAGGCCACAAGGCCCTTCATGATGGCGCCTAGGGCCGAGGCTTTGAGGCGAAAGTGGCGAGCGGAGTCCTCACGATGGAAGTCACTGAGGCCAAGGATACGCCGTTGCGCGGAGGGATCGTGACGCGAGTAACTGCGTCTGCGGACCGAGCGGAACAAGGCTCGAGGGGCCATTGCGAGTTCGCTCCGTGGCGGCTGCTCGAAGGAGGCGGCCGGTGAAGACCGTCTGGAAGCCGAAGTCGGAAGGCGCAATCGACCAACTCGCGGCCGTAAGTGTCTCAATTCTTCAATTAAGTTTGGGTCACGACCTGAGGCGAACTTATCAAAATCTCATAATCTGCGAGCGCGAGAAGAATCGGCGTCGCCGTGGAAGCGCTTGAGAGCGGCCGGACGCCCGCGGCGTGGCGATCGTGGCGGGGCGAGGCGAGGCGGCGTTGAGGTTCTTGAGGGCGGTCGGGCGAGATGGCGCCGGTGGAGGCCCTCGCAAGGCGGTCGGGAGTCTGCGGCCGCATCCTTGGGCCGAGGCGGGCCGAGTGCCCTTGCCCATGTTGGCCGAGTGCGGACCGTAGAAGAGGCGGTGGTCACCGTGGCTGCGCTTGGAGCTTCATCGGTGGTCAACACCATCTCGTACTACGGCGGCATCGACCTCGCGGTGGTGAGTAAGCGGCATCGCCGGGAGCCGGACCGGCAGCGAGGTCGGCGGGTTCGAGCTTGGTCGAGCGCATGCTCGGAGATCGCCCGACCACGTCCGCCGAGTCGCCTTCAAGATGCGAGTCCTCCTCCTCCGTGCGGTCGGCCACCGGAAGAAGAGGAAGAAAGAAGTTAGCCCCCTTTTTTTTTGCAAAGGCGTTGTGTAGCGATCGTAAGTAATTGTAAGCTCGGTTTGCCTCTTTGCTCTCCTTTGCGTTTGGGTTTGACCGACCATAGCCTCAAGGACCACGGGGTCGCTTATGCGTAGGTCGGGTCAATTTGAGAGGGCGAAGAGGATAGGAGTCTTGTTTATCGCGTGGTTCTGGCACTCATGGGGTTGAGTGTTCCGTCGGCCAAGGGTTTTCACTCGGGCACTTCCTTCTTGCAAAGTGCTACTTAGCAACCATAGCATTTGGGGCGTGGTAGTGGCGCTCGGGTCGAAGGGTTACCGCAGGATAGACTCGTGACTAGTCGGGTCCACCGACCCACATAGTCGTGAGTTAGCCGAGTTAGTGTGGGGAAGATTGTTCCCAATCGACCGATGGGTCATCCAGCTCGGTGCTTCCTTCTTCGCGCAGTGCTCTTTGGGCAACCATAGCCGGTGGCGTGGCGTAGCACTCGGTCGAGAGGTTACTGCTCGGGATAGACCTCGTGGTCGGTGGGTCACCGACCCGCGCAGACACCATCGAGCGGCACGAGCAGGGCGCCGCAGGCGACCCGAGTAAATCGCGTGGCGACAGTGCTCGGTTGGGAGAAGGCAAAGACTTATACGGGAAAAAGAAAGAGCTTAGGGATAGAATCGCCTTAACTTTTCAATGTTCGGGCATTAGGGAGGATCGACCATCGGCGTCCTTAGTCGGAAGGTGCGGTCGGAGAACTTCCACGACGGTGAAAGGACCCTCGAGCGTCGGCTTGTGCTTATCTTTGGTTATGCGGACCGGCAGCGAACCAAATCGCCCGGTGAAGGATCGTCCTCGAACTTGGCGGTGTGGTAGCGGCTTGAGGGCTTGTTGATATCGGCGGCCGCGGGGCGGCCCCGTCGCGCGCCTCGTCGGTGGTCGATGGCGTCTTGTTGCGGCGAGCCCCAGAGCCTCATCGAAGGCTTGCAATCTCGGGAGCCGTATTCGGTCGATGGGCAAAAGCGGCCGGCGCCGAACACCATAAAGAAGGGTGTGAACCGGTCGCCGGTCGGCGTGGTCGCGGACTCGGAGGCGGAGGCAGCTCGGCTACCCGGCGCCTGCGAAATGCTTGAGCCGGTGAAGATCGCGGCAGGTCCTTGAAGGATCATGCCGTTAGTGCGCTCGACACGGCCGTTAGTCAGCGGATGGGCTACTGCTGCCCAATCGACCACGGATGTTGAAGTCGTCCGCGAACTCGAAATTCCTTCCCGTGGCTGTGTTCGTTGTCGGTGATGATGGAGTTTGGGACTCCAAACCTAAAAGCGATGTCGCGGAAGAAGATGGCGCTTGTGCCGATGTGGCGCTCACGACCGGCAGCCTCTATCCACTTGGTGAACTTATCTACTGCGGCGGCGGTGGGTGAAGCCGGGCGCTTTCTGAAAGGCGGCCAAATCGAGTCCCAGACGGCAAAGGCCACGTGATGGGGATCGTCTGTAAAGCAATTTGGCGGATCGTCTGTCGAGCAAGCGGCATCCTTCGCGGTCGTCACGATATGCTCGGCGTCGACCACGGTTGGCGATAGAAACCTTGTCGAAGGCCTTTCCCACAAGAGATCGGGTCTTTGCGTGGTGACCATGAGACTCCATTGTGTATGTCGTCCGGTAAATTATTTTCCTTAGTCGGTCAAGATACATTTTGGAGGACCGGAGGAACTCCTTTTTGTAGAAGTGCAGGCCGTCGGGGCCGAAGGATTTTGCCGCCAAGGCGGGCGCGGGCCTCGGTGGTCGGGAAGTGACCCGTCCGTCAAGCGGTCGATGTAGGGCCTCCTCGGTCGGACTCAAGTGCTAGCACACCACGGGCGAATCCGGCCAAGTCTCCCGACCGCGCGTCGGTCAGGCGGCCGTCTTTGGATTGGTCGGGTGGCGCCCAACCGCCGAGTCGGTGGGCGATGGCCGCAGGAGTCGGAGGCGAAGATCCGGCGGGACGGGCTCTGGAGGCAAGATTGGCGGTGATCGGCCTCGCCATTGTAGCGTCGGTAGCTATGGTGAAGCTCGAAACCCTTGAACCGCTCCTCGGCCGTACTTCTCGGCGATGCAGCGGCCATGCGCGGCGTCTCGGGGCTCCGCGGCCTTCATGACAGTCGACGACAAGCTTGGAGTCCCGTGAGCGTGGCCGGCGGGCACCGAGGTCGGCGGCGATCCGGAGACCGTTGGCGAGGCCTCGTGCTCGGCAATGTTGTTGGTCGCGTCGAAGAGCAACCTAATGGCGTGTTGAGGCTTTGTTCCGAGTGGGGAGATGATGGCGACTCCGCGCGCGCCATTCTTGGTGTAAGACCCGTCGAAGTACATTGTCGATGCTCGGGGTCTTCGACCACTGGTGGTGCACAGGCCGGTCCACTCGGCGGCGAAGTCGGCGAACTGCGACTTGATCGCCGTCAGGGGCGTATATTATGCCATGGCGCTAAGCTCGGCGCCCATTTGGCTATCCTTCACGAGGCATCGCGATTGTGGATGATCAAGCCTAGTGGGGCGTGGTCACCACGGTGATGGCGTGTTGATCGAAGTAGTGAGCGAGTTTCCTCTTTGCGATGAGCACGCGTAGAGTAACTACGCACTGTGGGTGCAGGAGTCTTGGACTCGGAAAGTACCTCACGATGAAGTAGACCGCCGTTGTACCTTGAGCTCACGGCCTTCTTCCTTCGCTCCACCACGAGGGCGCGGCGCGCTTGAGTAGTGGCGATGTAGAGGAGCAGCGGTTCACAGTGCCGGGCGACCGGGGTGGAAGCGAGAAGGAAGGCCTTGGCGGGTGAGGGCCTCCTGAGCCTCGGTGTCAAGCGAAGCGGTCGGATTTCTTGGCGGCTGTAGAAGCGGCATTCGCGTTAGCGGCGAGACGAAAGCGGCTCAAAGCGCGGGCATCCGGTCGACCTCTGGACCTTTGAGGTTCTTGGCGGGCCCATCCTTGCGATCGCGAGATCTTCTCTGATTGGCCTCGATGCCTCGCTCGAGAGCGATGAAGCCTAAGAGCTTTCCTTTGGGGACCCGAAGGCGCACTTCTGCAGGTTGAGCTTTATGCGAAACCGTCGAAGGTTCGCGAAAGTCTCTTCTGGGTCGGCGATAAGGTCGTCGACCTTCCTAGTCTTTACGACAATATCGTCGACATCGCCTCAACGTTGCGGCCGATCGGTCATTGAAGCACGTTTGCATACATCGCTGGTATGTAGCGCCCGCGTTCTTGGGCGAAGGGCATTGTGACATAGCGAGCAGGCGAGCGGAGTGATGAAGGAAGTCGCAAGGTGGTCGGACTCCTTTAGCGCAATCGGTGGTAGCAGAGTAGGCATCGAGAAAGGAAGGGCTACGCGCCGGTGGAGTCGATGACTTAGTCGATCACGAGTAAGGGAATGGGTCCTTGGGGCATGCTTTGTTGAGACTCGTATAGTCAACACACATTCTCTATTGCCGTTCTTCTTTTTACAAATCTGAGGTTGGCTAGCCACTCGGGGTGGCGCACCTCTTTTCTGAACCTGCGCCAAGAGTTTGGCGATCTCCTCCTATAACCTGCGCCTTTCCTCGTCGAGCGGCGCGGCGTTGAAGCGGCCGGCTTTGAGCACAGTCGGACGCTCAGGAGTGCTCGGCGACCTCCTTTGGAATGCCGGCATGTCGGAGGACCTCCATGCGAAGACATCTTTGTTAGTGCGGAGGAAGTCGGCGGCGCTTTCCTATTTGGCGGGGCGTGGCTCGACCCCGCGGTCTTGGTCGGATCACGAGGATCGGCCGTGACCTCCTTCGTGTCCTCGGCGGTTGAAGGATCCAGCCCACGATTTCTTTGGATTGAGGGCGGACTCGGCGGCTTCCCTCTGAGCTTGTTGAGTTCGCGAGGCAGCGACCGCGCGAGGCGAGCTCGCGGTGCCGCTCGCGATTGAAGGCAAATTTGGAAAGGCGATCTGCGGTAATGACTCCATGCGGTCGGGCATCTTGACGAGGTAGGCGTGGCGGGGATCGCCATGAACTTGGCGTAGCATGGCCTCCCGAGGATGGCGTGGTAGGCGCCGGGAAATCCACGACCTCGAAGGTGAGGTCTCGGTGCGGAAGTTTCCGGCTCCCGAAGGTGGCGGCGGTCGACTGCCCGGCGGATGGGCTTCTTGGCGGGATGGCGCCATGGAAAGGTGCCTTGCTTGGCGGAGGCGGCGCGGGACCCCATAGCGTCGAGCGTCTCAACGTAGAGGATGTTAAGGCGCTGCCCCGTCCATCGGCACCCGTGGTAGCCGTTAAACAGCGGGTGACCACGGTAGTACCTCCCGGTGTGGGGCCAGCGATCGGGGTGTCGGTCCGATCAAAGGTGATCGGGAACTCCGACCACCGAAGATATTGGGGGCGCTGGCGCGGCGGTGTGGACCTCGCGATAGCGAGCTTAGTCGGCGCTTGTCGGCGTAGCAAGCGGTCCTCCGAAGATCATGAGCGGCCGTCGGGCTCGGGAACTCGTCGTCTACCTTCTTCTCCGCCGTTCGCGGGGCGCGGCGAGCTTCTTTCCTTTGCCAGCGGCGTGGTGGGGGCGCTAGAGATAGCGCCTCGGGACTTAGCGATCCGGTACTTGTGCTTGACGGAGAACCCATGGTTCGGGCATGGGCGTCCATCAATTTCGAAGTGGTCGGGCGGCGGTAGGCGCGCCCGGCCTTAGCGAGCGATCGGCCGTGGCGACCACTTGGGTCTCACGGATCGCTTCCCGTGCGCTCCGTTTGTCGGGCGGTCGAAGGGACCCGATGCGGATCTGGGTTACGCTGGGCCTTTCCTCCCTCGAAGATGGCCCACGGCCTCCTCGCCGGAGGCGTGGTTGAGTGGCGATATCGAGAGCTCCTTGGTAGTTACGGGCTTGAGACAACCTGGTTTGTGTACCAAGGCCTTGCGGGAAGTGCCGTAGATGAATGCTCCCACGACATCGGCGTCGGAGATGTCGGGGCTCGTTGCCTGGCGGGAAAACCGCGGATGTAGTCGGAGGGTTTCCTCAGGCTTTGTTTGCGGCCCCAGTCAGGAGTTTCGAGCGCTTGTAAGTGCCACAGGAAGTTGCCGACGAAGAGGGCCTTCAAGTCGGTCCGATCCACGATGGTTTTGGCGGCAAGTACTCGAGCGAGGCTCGGCCGAGTCTGCGAGGTAGATGGGAAGGTATTGGATGATGAAGAGGTCATCGTAGCTCCTCCGCCCGACATGCGGCCGTAATCTTGAGCAGACACACGGGTTTGTGGCCGGTGTATTGGCAATGTTAGTGGCGCTTCGAATCTGGCGGGAAGTCGCTGGCGGATCCCCTGGAAGAAACGCCCGCGATCCGGGACCGTCGGGGCTCGAGCTGCGATGGTGGTGCCGCGCGCCGCAACCGTGAGTGGCGGCCTCTTCGCCATCTTTCTCCGCGCCTCAAGGGTAGCGCGAATGTCGTAAGGCATCACCGAGGCGTTAGCGCCGGGCGCGCGAACTGTTGTGGCTCGCGGTGCGGCGGCGCTGTGTCGGACCCATCCGGCCGCCGCAGTGATGCAGGCCCGTGGCGGAGGTGGCTCCGGGCGATAGGGCCGGGCGTGCATGTCTTTACCGCGGCGCGTGCTCTACCGGCCCGGAGGTTTGGTAGGTGGCCTTGGCCTCCGGGTCGGTCGGCTCGGGAGGCCTCGGCGGCATTGCGGCGCGCACGCGTTTTAAGCGGCGTGGGGAAGAAGTGAGGACCGTCGGACCCTTCCGCTGCTTTCGGGTGTGCTGGCGCGCGTCTTGTGCGTCGCCGAGCACATCTGAGGCCTCGAGCCCCTCTGCTCGAGTTGGCACGGGCGGTCGAGCTTCGATCCTTCGTTCCTCCAACTCTTTCTTATTTGTTGTTGGAGCTCGGTAGCGGCCAGTCGGAAAGCGTTGATGCGCTCGTTGGCACTCCTCCTCCTGCGCTGAGTCGTCGGACGGGAGGTCCGCGACCACGAGGGTCTGCGGGCCGTCGGCAGTGCCCGCCATGTTGCACTCGAGAGAGTGCCGCTGTGGCGGTACTCCGTGTCGAATCGGGTCGCGTCGGAAGAGTCTTCCAAAGCTTCGTGGATGGAGGCGGCGGGTAGCCGACCATCGCCACCCGATCGCGAGCCTACGAGGTGACATGGTCACCGCCGCCTCTGGGAGTTTCGGCCGACGCGGCGAGCACTCCTCGGGTTCGGCCGGGGCTGCGGCGCCAAGCCGGAGCTTAGCAATCGCCGAGAGGGCGCCCAAGCTCTCGTGGCGCTGTCTTCGAGGCAGCGGACAGCGTGAAACCCTCCGTCGGGGTGTGGCCAGTCGGGGCAAGCGGATCCGGTTCCCGGCGCGATCATGCCGTCGCGATGGGTGGATGCCATCGGGAGATAAGCGGAATCGGAGATGGTGATGAAGACGCGAAGTCCCCTACAGGCGCGCCAACTGTCGGCGTTTTCGGGAGCGCCGGCAAGTAAATTTGTAAGTCTAGGGGATCGCGCGTTCCACTCCCTGAATGGTTAGACTCGTGAGTCCAAGATGTATACTGGTTCGGGCTGAAGGTCCCTACTCCAGTTCGTGTGTGGTGGTGTTGTATTACTCTTGGTACAGATGACTACACAAAGTTTTACAAGCGAGAATGCCAATGGCTTAGCGAGATGGGTTTGATAGCGCTCTCTCCCTTTCTTGTTCTTGCTCGTTGCCCCCCTGAATCGTTTAGCCCTGCCTCCTTTTATCTGAAGGAAGGCGCAGGTTACATCGAGTTAGGAGGAAGCGAGGTGACCTACGCTAGGAGCTCCGGTCCTTCGTCCGTGGGTGAGTCGCCACCCGTCTTGCCCATCTTTGGGTTGGTAGCCTTGGTGGTCGGGAGGTTAGGTATTTCCGGGAAGTAGCGTACTTGCCTCTCGTGATCCTTGCGAATCTTGGCGTCGAGGTGCGTGGCGTTGGTCTTTGCCTCGGGAGGAGCGTGCGCTCGTCTTTCATCGTGGTGGTTGATGAAATTTGGAAGCTTTGTCTTCTCTGATCACGGATCTTCTTGGGAAGAGCCACGCCTTGTATAGTCGCTACGATTGACCTTATTCGAGGGTGCGTGGCGGTAGGCCGATGAGGACGACACGCGGCACTCGGCGTTCGTCACCTTGGTTTGGTTGGAGTCGGAGATCCCGCCCGCCAAGAGGGGTCGGGGCATTTGTCTGGTCGGATCGCTTCCTGGCGGTCGGGAGCGGATGCCTTCTTGTGATCTCGCAGCGATTCGATCGGGCGGGTGGCGGGCGACTGTGAAATTTGGAGATATGCTTGAGGCCGCTGGCTCGTCGCTTCGGGCTGTTGGGGTATCCTTTTTATTAGTATTCGTCACAAGCGAAGAGGTAAGTAATAACTATCTACTCTTCGTTCATACTTTAATATTTATACAACTTTAAAAAAGAAAAATATGAAAGCACCTCTCACTTCAAACACGGAAGTATATAACCCCAAGATAGTTTAGGATGTGGTTTTGCCACTGTGGACATCATGTGGTTAACATCAGGGGCGGAGCTGGGCCTCGGGCCACTGGGGCCTGGGCCCGAGGCCTAGCCCAAATAGTGGTGTAAATATCCCGGTCCAGTCCCAGCCACAAGCCGCCCAAAGCGAGGTGCGCCCTAGCCATCCACGCCCGATCGCGCAGGAGGTGATTAGGAGGCCGTCGCCGCTCCGCCGCCGGTTGAGCTCCGCCGCCGGCCGCTGCTACGCCCGCGCCCACCGTCGGTAGCCATCGCCACCACCGCTGCAGCCCGCTCACCGGCCGTTGCTCCTGTCCTTGCCCGCAGCCGCAGATCCATCGAAGCTTCCGCCTTCCGGGCAGCGCACGCTCCTCCACTATCTTGATCCCGCCCGGGCCTCAGGTGCCTCCGCGACCGGTGCCTCTGCGGCCTCCGGTGATCGGCTCCCACCCACGGCCGCCCAACCGACCTCAGCTCGCCGCCGCTGCCGCCCGCCGCCCTCGGCCCTCCGTCGACGACAAGCGGCAAGCCCGCAAGGGCGCAAGCGCAACAACACAAGTGCCTCGCCCACTCGCCATCTCGCCTCCGGCTCGGTTCGACTCGAGCCCATTGTTGTCGTATTGTTGAAGAATGTCTTGAAGGTGCTAGCTGGTGAGCAACGTGTGCCTTGTTCTCCTTTATGGATAATTACTGTTCATTTTTTTCTTTCATAGGCAATTCTATCTTTACTTAGACACAGCGATAATTTAACTTTGTGTACGGATGTTCTGAAGTGTTATCTGTTCGACTAGATACAAATTTTGGATCGACAACAAAGACTACAAAGGTTTGTCTCATCTTTTACATTTCTAATGAATCCACATTCATTTCTTTGCGTTGCTATTTTAAATCCTATCATCATAGTTGTCCCTTTACGCTCATTGTTGTGTGCCTCATTGGCAACCGAATTCCCTTGTTGCTAGGCAAGGTTGTGCCTTGATCTAGCTTATTTTCCATCTTGATATGATAATGGAAGTTCTTGGTCCAAAACTTTGGATTACTCTACATAAGCAACCCTTATAAAGTTGCTTGATCCTTTTGAATTTTGATCCACACTGGGTAGTTCTTTCGTGCAAACTAAGCGGCAACATACACTGTTAGCACTTGGCAATCATATTGACTGTTGCTGTGATTCTTTTACATTTTGTACTCATTGAGGCGAGAAGTGAAAACATACCTAGTAGGTTTGGATTACATGTGTACAACTTGTATATTCCTTCTATGCCTCTTAAGCAAGCATGGAGAAAACACCCAGATTGTAAATCTGTTGATGGTTTGAGATAATGATAGCTTGAAATCGTCGAAGCTACTTAGAGTCGATGTGAAAACTAAAAGGTTATTTGTTACAGGTAAGGGCAGCCTATCTTGTCTATACATTTTAGCTTGTTTGTTTATTCATCCATCATTTACACATGGATGATCTCTTCTGCCTTGCCCTAAAGTAATATTTTGTGGCTTTTCTTTCGAACTTAGGAAATTGAGTCAATCAGTAAATTATATGCCCAATTTTCTTATGCTGTGGATGTCTAAGTAGTGTAAATTAGACATTTCGTGATTAATTGATTGGACTTAATTTGATGTAATAGAAATATATGATGAAGAGGTCGAAGCCATTGTCATTTTATTAATAGTTTATTTTTGACCCGAGGCTTACATAAATCCTGGCTCCGCCACTGGTTAACACGACAGCTACAAAAGTGCCACATGGCCGTCTGGCTGACATGTGAGCATGAGAAACGGTCCATGTTTGCGTGTAAATAAAAAAGCAACAACAAAGAGTAGAGGGAATAATAATATAAGAGGAAAAAGATAGGAAGAAATATTATATCAACCTCCACAGTCCATGTGCCATCCCATCGCCCTCATTTTTAGAATTCAACAACTTGCCTTGCGCGAAAAACACTAGGAAACAGACAACAGGGAAGCATCTCACGGGGAAGATATGGTTCTCTACCTTCACAAATTGCTAAACCTAAGGAAAGTCTCTCTTGGCTTTCATGTCCTGACGCGTGTTACAAAAGATAATGCTAAAATTATAACACCGCAACAAAATTTATTTTAAATGAAAATTAAAGGAAAATTTATTTTAGGTCAAACGGTTAAGAAACCCTAATAGCCCATTGGAAGGCTCATGTGGTCCCTTAGCCAAAACCCTGGATGAGCGCTATAAAAGGAGGAGGGGTCCCCCCCTAATGTACATGCAATCAGAAAGCAATAAAGAATTCCGTCGTCGCTCCCCATATACCTGTGTCTCTCTCTCTTCCTGTTCTCCAATTCAGATCTGTTCAGGAACCCCGGACTATTCGATAGCGAGGTTCCTTAACACGTTATCAGCACGAAGCTCTATCGGTGAACAGATTGAAAAGGTGAGAAGAGGTAGGATTTTCGCAATTGAATCCAGACGCTTGTCGTTTCTACGCATGCATCTATCCTACGCATCTGTTTTGTTTTTTTGTCGCGTGGCAAGAAGCTACAACGACATGCATCCACGGTTTTTACTGATCATCCAGAAAAAGAAAATATGTTATCAACGGCACTGCCACGAAGTGCAGTCGCCGCCGCCGACAACGCAAACGCACGAAGCGTCTCCACCGAGCACACCGCCATGGGAGTAATGGCCGCCTCGGCTTGCGCACCGTCCGGAGCGCCGCCACCGGAAAGCTCGATATCGCGCGACGCGGGCATCATTGTTGCCTCGGTCTTGGCCGCAGCAGCCGAATCGCGTGTGGCGTCGCCGCCTGTCGGCTCGCCGTCGCCGCGCAAGCAGCGCGCCGGACGTCTCGCCGTCGCTAACGGCACCGCTCGCGCCTCGGCCTTGCCGCTGAAGCCGGCCTCGCCGTCGACGGCACCACACGCACCTCGGCCTTGCCGCTTAGCCCGGCCTGCGCCGCCGCCGCCGGCCTCGACCTTCGGCCTCATCCGCACAGCGCGCATGAAGCGCCCGGCCGCAACCTCGCACGCAGCCCGCCGTTGCGTCGCCAGTAGCCCGCCTCGGCGCCAAAGAAGAAGTCGTCGGCCTCGAAGCAACCGCCCTTCGCCCCGGCCGCACCACATTGCGCTCAGAGCAGACCGGCGCCAAGAAGCCGCGACGCCGTGGCCCTCCGCAGACGCACGACGCCGCGTTCGTCTCCCGCCGCCGCCTGCCGCGGCTTCGAAGTCGTCGCCGCTCGCGCCGGTTTTCCCTCCGAGCCGCCGGCTCGAAGCGCGTCTCTCGCCGCCCGCCGCCGACGAAGAGTCCGCGCCGCCGGTCCACCGTAGCCCCGCCCCAGCCTGCGTCGCCGCGCCACCGCGCCGCCGAAGTCGCGCCGACGCCGCTTTCGCCACCACAGCGCATGAGGAAGGACTGGCGGCTAGGGTTGGAAACCCTAGCCGCCTTGCTCTTATGGGCTGTGCGAAGGGGGCCCAAAGGCCATACGGCCAGAAAAAAAGGGGAAAGGAAGAAAAGAAAAAAAAAGAAGAAGAAGAAAAAGAAAAATAGAGAAAAAATTGAAAAAAATTTGCAGAAATTTTTGAAAAATTGCCAGAAAATCAAGAAGATTTTTTTGGCTCTGTTTTCAATTTTGCTTGCTTTATTTCTCTGTTTTTATGAAAATTCTTTATGAAATTTGAATCAGTTGCTTTATTTAATATATTGCACTGCATAGCAATTTATTTTTCTGCACTTTATGTTTTGCAACCATTTTCTATCAGATTACACGCAGTAATCTAATGTCGGATTTTTGAAATCATGCATCATGAATCATGAATCGTGAGTTTGAAGAACTGGCCTCGCATGGTCAGAACTACCTCACTTGGGCATCGGACGTGAAGATCGTTCTTGGGGGCAAGAAGCTCCGTGCTGCGATTAGTCTAGGGTCCTCGCAGGACGCGAAACCTACCGTCGAGCAGAACGATCAAAGCCTTGCACAGAATTTGTACTAATCTCTCCCTATGTGGCAAGAAGATCACTGATGAGGAGAAGATTGAGAAAACTCTCTCTACCTTCCACCTAAATGCTATCCGGAGTGCACGCAGCTATCGTCAGGACGCATACAAGGAGTATAGCGAACTGATTGATGTAATGCAAATTGCGGAATCGCGAGACGATGTTCTACGCAAGAACTATATCTCAAAACCACCTGGAAGGGGCACTGGCACAGAAGTTAATGCCAATAGCTATAAGGTGAGAAAGCCCATTCATAGAAAGAAGGGCGAGCAGGGTGAAAAAGAGAAGTTTGTGCCAAGGGAAAGTCCAAAGCCCGCTAATGCATGAATCGCATTTTTTTTAGATTATGGTTGTTAGCATTTTCTTTGAATAATGAATTGTAAGCTCTAGAAGAGCATACTTTTTTCATGAATAAATACGCAATTTATTCTTTATTCCAGTATTATTTAATTTGCAAGCAATATTTGAATTATTTTGCCTCTGTTTGATTGGAATTATATTTCTTGCATCTAGAAATCGTGTAGCGCCCAAATAGACGAGATATGCATTGTTGATAGTGGCACAACAAATACCATCTTAAGAGAGTCTAAATACTTTCAGTCGATCACGAAGAACGCTGGAAAGATTACTACGATCGCAAGAAGCGACTCATATGTAATCGGCTCAGGAAGAGCCACTATTATATTGCCTATGGTACAACTTTGGTCATTGAAGAAGCCCCTTTTGTACCCTGAATCAACACGTACTCTCTTAAGCTTTAAGGACATCCGCGCCAATGGGTTTCACGTAGAAACCAATGAAGAAAATGGCAAAGAATACTTGTGCATTGTGAAGCACGCGGTATGTGGAAAAATGGTATTAGAAAAATGTCCTCATATGAATCAGGTTGTACTACACGAATATTCATGCACCAAGTGTATACTTCCTTGAAGACTGCTTTTAGAAGCTCAATTATTTTCTTTATGGCATGGTAGATTAGGTCATCTTGGTCTTAGAATGATGAGAAATATAGTGAACAACTCACAAGGTCATGGCATTAATGTTAAAAATTTCCGAATCATGAAGATTTTGTGTGCCTGCATGTGCCACCGGAAATTAATAACTAGACCCTCTGTCATGAAAGTGCAAAGTGAAATCCTCGCTTTCTCGAACGCATCCAGGGGATATTTATGGTCCGATTCAGCCCCGTCGGGCCGCTTCGATACTTTATGGTGCTCATCGATGCTTCCTCGAAATGGTCGCATGTATGCTTGTTGTCAACAAGAAACCATGCTTTTGCAAAGCGATCTCGCAGATCATAAGAATTAAGAATGCTTTCCCGATCATCGCGTGAAGTCCATTAGAATGGACAATGCCGAGAATTTACTTCAAAGGCATTTGATGATTATTGCACAAAGAACAGGATAGCGATTGAGCACTCCGTACCGCACGTCCATACGCAGAATGGACTAGCGTAGCACTAATAAAGAGGATTAAATTCATTGCCGGACCGCTTTTGCGAGTTGTAACTTGCCCAACACTTGTTGGGGACACGCATCTGCACGCAAACAACTCTTATCAATTTCGGACCGTCGGCCTACAACATCTATTCCCTATGCGGCTTGTGCACGGGTCATCCCAAGATCTCCCATCTTAGAAATTTGGGTGTATGGTATATGTACCTATACCACCCTCATTGATCGCAATGGGCTCTCTCGCAAGTCCGGATATCGTTGGTTATATGAGTGCATCCATAATCGTATTTGGAACCCATGATCGAGACTTGCATCTGACCGATTCATTGATTGCATCTTTGACGAGGATCGCTTCCGTCATTAGGGAGGAAATCAACCTTTGGATGAAAAATACCGGAAATCATATGGCATTCCACCGATCCCCGCACATGACCCCGCACTAATGAAGCAAATCAAGAAGTCGAAGATAATTGATTTGCGAATTTAGCAAATGAACTGCTGATCATTTTGTGATCGAAGGGCATGGTTAAGTCGCATGTACCAGCAAGAAATGCACCGAGAGGGTGAAAATACCAAAGAAAATAGAAGGTATCCCTCGGCTGTCAGAGGCCTCAAAGAAAAGAACAGAAACCTGGCTCCTCAAACCCAAAGTACCCGGAGACGCCCGAGAAAAGCGGGCGAGAGGACTTACCGCAACCAATCACGAAAATGCCCCAAGGAAAGAAGGGGAGCAGTTGAGACGACCTTTGGAAAGAAGCTAACAGAAAGGCAATTCTGGACTTGAATCTTCCATCGCAGAAGCCGTGAAAATAATGTGTGCGCACACATAGGCGATGAAAAGCTAAAGGAACTTGCTCCTGCGATAGGGAATAGCAGTGAAGAGCAAGTAGAAGTGCATGAAGCACCCCATGAAGAAATGGCCATAAACTTTGTAATAACAGAGAATCCTCGAATAGAGCAACGTACCAACGTTGATGCATACTTGCAAAGAAGATTGCCTCGATCATTGATCATGATCCCGAGCCTGCATCTCTCGCAGAGTGCAAGAAAAGGCTAGATTGGGAAGAATGGAAGAAGGCAATCACTGCAGAGTTAGTCTCTCTAAACAAGAGAGAGGTGTTTGGGCCCGTATACCGCACACCTCCCCATATAAGCCCCGTAGGTCACAAATGGGTCTTTGTTCGGAAGAGAAATGAAAACAACGAAGTTGTAAGGTACAAAGCAAGACTTGTAGCTTAAGGTTTCACTCAACGTCCTGGAGTTGATTATGAAGAAACCTATTCTCCAGTCATGGGAGGAATTACCTTTAGATATTTGATCTCAATGGCAGTCAACTTGAAGTTGAGAATGAAGCTAATGGATGTTGTTACAAAGATACAGATGGAAACTTGGATTGGAGATATACATGAAAGTACCGGAAGGAATTCCTATCCCGAACCAAGACGGAGCAAATAGAAACACATGCAGTGTGAAATTGGAGAAATCTTTGTATGGATCAAGCGATCGGGAAGAATGTGGTACAATCGCTGAGTGACTTTCTCTGCAAGAAAGGCTACACAAACAAATAAGATTGTCCATGTGTGTTTATACAATGATCCCGAATGGATTTCAGATAATCTCCGTCTATGTAGATGACTTGAACATCATTGGGACGGATGAAGAAATTGAAGAGGCATGCTCATACTTGAAGTCCGAGTTTGAAATGAAAGATTTGGGTAAAACCAAGTTTTGTTTAGGCTTGCACTTGAACATGTCCAAGGAGGAATCTTGGTACATCAATCAACCTACACGCAGTAAAGTGTTGGAAAGATTTGGATTTGAAAAGGCATATCTGCGAAGACTCCAATGGTGGAAGGTCACTCCAAGCAGACCTAGATCCATACAGACCTAGAGAAGAGGGGGAGGAAGTCCTGGGAGCAGAATTCCCATATCTGAGTGCAATTGGAGCGCTCATGTACCTTGCGAATAGCACTAGGCCGGACATTGCGTTCGCCGTGAATTTGCTAGCTCGGTACAGTGCAGAACCCACCAAAAGGCATTGGAAAGGGATCAAGGACATCTTCCGATACCTCCAAGGAAGCAAAGACCTCGGTCTGTTTTTCAGAAGAAACAATGAATTGAATTTGGTTGGCTATACCGATGCTGGGTATTTATCAGACCCGCATACTGGCAAGTCCCAAACTGGCTATGTTTTCCTATGTGGAGGAACAGCAATTTCTTAGAAGTCGTCTAAGCAGACTCTTGTCTCGACGTCGACAAACCACTCGAAAATCATTGCTTTGTATGAAGCATCTCGTGAATGTGCATGGCTCAGAAGAATGGTTCACCACATCCAGAAGTCATGTGGCTTGAACATTGAGCAAACTCCCACGATAATTTATGAAGATAATGCAGCTTGTGTTGCCCAAGCACAGATGGGTTATGTGAAGAGCAATCTCACAAAGCATATCAACCCCAAGTTCTTCTATGCTCACGAATTGCATAAGATGAACGAGATCAAGATATTGCATACTAAGTCATGTGAAAATCTTGCAGATTTGTTCACTAAATCACTCCCAGCATCTACCTTTGAAAGGTGCGTGAAAGGAATTGGGATGATGAGACTTAGAGAAGTGCAGATTTGTGGGGAGATATGTCACATATTCCCACATGAATCTCAAGATGAATTATGAATACCCAACATGAATCTCAAGATTAGCAATTGAAGTTGGGAGAATTGTACTCTTTTTCTTAGCAAGTTTTTCATGAAGTTTTCTTGCATAAGGTTTTAACGAGGCAATTCGTGCAACATAGTAAGCGTATGCTATGTACTCTTTCTCCAAGTATTTTTCCCACTGGGTTTTTCTGGAGTTTTAATGAGGCATATGCTTCTCGCGGCAAAGGGCCCAAGGGGGAGTGTTAAGAAACCCTAATAGCCCATTGGAAGGCCCATGTGGTCTCTTAGCCAAAACCCTGGATGAGCGCTATAAAAGGAGGAGGGGTCCCCCCCTAATGTACATGCAATCAGAAAGCAATAAAGAATTCCGTCGTCGCTCCCCATATACCTGTGTCTCTCTCTCTTTCTGTTCTCCAATTCAGATCTGTTCGGGAACCCCGGACTATTCGATAGCGAGGTTCCTTAACACAAACATTGCCAATTTGTACGTACACAGTACACAATAAAGTGACGATACATTACAGTGAATCTAACAACTGTAGATGGTAACTACAAATAATGAAGTAAAACTCCAGTAGCCAGTGCAGAGTACAATATCTTTCTTTCTAAACAATACTTCCTCTGTTATCCAATATATAACATTCCAGTTTTTAAATTTTGTTCCTCAATACATGTTATTTTATAATTTTGATTTGACCTTTCACCATTTTTACATCTATGCCCTTCTCTTTAGCTATTTTCAGTGTAATTTATATTATAGGCTAGAGTAAGACACACTATCCAAACATATAATAAAAATGAATAATATAGTCTTTTTTAAATATACTATGGTAAAAATATAAGAACCTAAAATAATATGTATTAAAAACAAATTGAGTATGTAGTTACCTCTTCCGTCTTGACTGAGTGCCATAATTGTGCATTGCTTTTGCCTACGAATTCAACTAGGAACTTGGACGCGGCGTGTCACGCCGCGGGCGCCGCTCACCACACGAGAAAGTTGAGTTTTTTTTTCGGAAAAAAGGCTTAAACGTAATGTAAAAAAAAGCGGAAAAAAATGTATGTTTTTTTTGGAAGAAGGATCCGTACGTGTTCTTTTTACCGACGGAAAAGGACCTAAACGTAATTTTGATTCTGCGGAAAAGGACCCTAGCACAAGCATTAAAAACGCATAAAGGACCAAAGTGTGATATATATATTTTTTTTGAAAAAAGGACCTATTCGTAACGTAAAAGGACCTAGACGTAATTTTTTTGTGTAAAAGGACCCGAGCGCAAGCCTCAAAAACGCATAAAGGGCCAAAGTGTAATATATATTCTTTTTTGGGAAGAAGGGCCAATTTGTAATTTTTTTTACAGATAAGGACTCGATTGTAATTTTTTTTTGAAAAAGGACCTAACCGTAAATAAAAAAAGGACCCATCCGTAAATATTTTCTCGGCTCGGTTCGCGGCTCGAGCCGAGATGTGAGCTGAGCCGGCTCGGATAACACGTGGCTATGCTGCCCTTTCAGGGATTATTCAAACTATAGTAGGATTATAATTTAGCTCGCCTTGTGTTTCTTGTATTGACGTTTACCATAGATATGGGTCAAAGTAGGTAAAATCAGCCAGTAGGTGTTGTCATGAGATCTGCCATGTGTCCCTCCTTATCATTCACTTGTCGGGCCTGTGCCAACTGTTTTACCGGCAACTAGGCTCGTAAACGAGTCGAGCTTAAGCGAGTTTGGCCTTCTAAGCTCGAGTTTGGTAAAAGCTTGAGTCAAGCTCGAGTTGGGATCCGAGCATGAACCTAGACTTGAGTAAGTTCGATAACAATAAATAATTCAATAAGCATTATTTTTCAACAATAAAAAATGTTCGAGCTCGAGCTCGATAAGAGTTAATGTAAAGTAATATTTAATAAGTAATTTATAAATTTGTTAGACTCGCGAGCTATTCGAACTCGGCTTGGTGAAGCTCACGAGCTCGAGATCAAACTCGAGTTTAGCTGGTTTGAAACTCGAATCGAACCTAGAGTGAACCAAACTCGAATAACCACCGGCAACCGCACCATTTCCCTTGATCCACTGTTGCTGTCATCTACCCCAAACACCAAATTAAAGATAACGCCCCTCTCTACCACCCAAAACCCCCGACCACCTCCTTCCTGGTCCCCAGCAGGTCACGGTCGCCAGATGTGTCACCGACAATTATCTCCCACCACAGCACCACGGTCACCGGTCGAAATTTTTACCGTATTAACTCTTTTGAAAATTTTAATTACAAGAATAGCCACCGTTGTGCCAAAATAGCAAAAATAGTCCCATGTCGCAGTGTAAAAGCGCAGCACCTATAGTTGTCGTGGACGACATGTGCTGCAGAGAAGGAGCAGTAACCGGGGGGCGCTGCAGCGGCTGCGGAGCGCTTGAGCCCAGGCGCTTGCAGAGAGAAGGATTCGGGTAATTTGTCAGCGTTGCTGTTTCAGCTCAGTTAAATAAACTTTGAAGTAAACAGCATCTTCTCAATTCTACAATTAGAGATGAAATCTCGGTTTTCCCCCTCTGTTCACCTGATTCACTTACCTGTTTACTTTTGCACCCAAGGTTAGAAAATTCGGCGAAATTCGATGATTTTTCGCCGAAATCACGGATTTCGGACACCCCACTAGATTGGAAATACTGGCCAAATTTAAAATTTTGAAAAAAAATTGAAAATGCTAAGTGATTTCGGTAATTTCGGCGAAATTTCGAGTAAAACCGCCAAATTTTGGCATAATTAACCGGTTTTACAAATTTTATGGCCGGATTTCACCGGAATGGCATCAATAACATATAAGAAAGTGATCTTTAATGATAATTTGTCCAAAAAGTTAATTTTTGAGACATTTTAAACTTTCGACAGAAACACTGTTGGAATTGTATAAAATTGAGGAAGCCTTTTCATGCTATGAAAAATTTATGGTACCATAATAAAACACCTAGGATCATACAGAAAATTCTTGAAAATATTTTAACTTCGTTTGTTATGTTTTAAAAATAAAAAAAGAATTAGCATAAACAAGGCAGTAACCGTGTTAGAATTTTATAAATTTCTTCATATTTTCTAATCACCTTAAAGTTTTATAAGAAGTTAATAATTATCTCATAACCCTTCTGTAAAAGTTTCAGAAAATTTGAACCTGTTTTGGCTACTCAATCAAAAATTGTAAACGGTCTAAACACGCGCTCTGAAGGAAAATTGTGAAGTACCACATTCACATTTCTTGGGAATTTTTTTATATTTGATAATGATATTAAAATTTTATGAGAATATCATAGATGCTTTCCAACTATGTACAAATTTTTTTATAATTTTTGCATGCTCGAAACTATTCAAAAGAAAATGTAATGTGATGTAGCACTTCCACATTTTTTGAGATTTTTTTTATGGTTGATCATGATCTCAAAATTTTATGAGAATATGATCAATGCTTTAGAACATCCAAAAAACTTTCCATAATTTTTTATTACTTATAACTATGAAAAACAAAATTTGAAAGAAAACATTCATTTTGTTTGAATGTGCCGGTAAGCTTTTTAACAGGACAGTAGCACTGTTCGAATTTTCAAAAATTTATGAAGCTGGATAATCATTTGAAATTTTGTGAGAACATTAGTTATGGATCATAATCATGCAAAAAAAAATTCAACAGTTTTTAACTTGATTTGTACCATTTTTCATTCGGATTAAACTTGTCGGTCAGTGTTTTATCAGGACAGTACCACTCTCCGAATTTTTAAAAATTCGTCGGATGTGATAATCAGCTGAATTTTTTGTGAGAACATCAGTAATATGTCAGTAACCTCTAAAACAAATTTCAAAATTTTTCGTTAAAGTTTGGACCACTTTTCTGCCTTGCAAAAAACCCAAAATTTTGGGTTTTTTCGCCGAATTTCAGGATTTTTCGTTACTACATGGACCGGATTTGAATTTTCAAATTCAATTTTTTTCTGAAATTTTTCCGAAATTTCGGAAAAATCTCACGATCCGATCAGGGACGAAATTTATTTCGAAACCGAATTTTCAAACCTCGTTTGCACCTGCCTCTTATAGATGCAGGTACTAGCTAGCAGATGATCTCCTGGGGAAAAACTAGGCTTAGCTTGTATCAGTTTGCATCCAATAGTGAGATAGTTGTCAAGGTTAGATAATCTTATTTTTCAAGGATAGATAATCTTATTTTAGCTTATTCACTTCTACTTGTTATTTTGAGAATTTTTTTAATAATACATTTTATAAAAGTAATTGCGACATCAATACGTTGATTTTTTTTTGCAAAAATAATACTCGTTCGCCAAACCGTATGGCGAAATAGGAGTAATCGCCAGGGTGAAAGCATCTAGGCACCCATTACAGTTTTGGTTTTGATAATTAATGACAACTCTGCCGTATGATTTAACGCTTTTGTTGAGAATATCGAAAGTAGGTCAATTCCAAGATTGATGGTCATGGGAATACCAAGGAAGGTTCAAGCAAATCAAGAGACATATCAAGACCATTTGTAAGTAAATACATAAGGCTCTCTTTTAGTCCTTTAACGATCATGGAGTTCGGAAGAAAGATCGGTTTACTAGATTTAGGACCGTACTATTAAGAGGGATCTTGATGATTATCTTGATGTCAATTAGGGTTTAAAGGCTCAAATGCATATTCAATTAAGTTGCTTAATTTTAGACAAGTTCCATCTTTTGAAAAACCTTAAATTATTTCAAGTCTCTGGAAATCCGGTGCTACCGCTTATGGCAACGCGGTGCTAGGGTGGTGTGATAGCACCGCTCAACGGCCGGTGTGAAAATTCGAAGAAGGGCTTTTGGCGATTTTATGGTTCGGTGTTACGCCATGGCGGCCGGTGTTATCAAGACATGGCGGCCGGTGCTACGGGATCACGGTAGCACCGGACTTTAGCCCGTGTGAAAAATCACGAGGTGAGTTTTTGGTGATTTGGTGGCCCGTGTCGCCATCCATATAGTGGCGGTGCTACCGAACTTTCGGTAGCACCGACCTTAACCCGTGTAAAAATTCCGAGAAGCACCTTCCTTGAACTTTTGAAGCCGGTGCTACAAGACATAGTGGCCGGTGCTACGGATTTTCGTAGCACCGGACCTCAGTCCGGTGTTATATTTCCAGAGAGGTGTGTTTCTGATGAAAGAAAAAAATGGAGCCCGGTGCTACTGGCCCCAGATGGGCGGTAGCACCGGACTTCCTGTAACGGTCTCTGGCAAGTGCATTAAATGCACTGTTCTAGCCGTTGAAGCAGAGCCCGGTGCTACCGGTCCCACATGGGCAGTAGCACCGGAAAAACAGTTTTTCTGCAGATTCGAGCTCCAACGGCTAGAAAGTTTGGTGGAGGCTATAAATACCTCCTCACGTGCATTCTAGAGTAACTCTTGGTCCTCATTGATGATATTTGAGCTCTAGCAAGTGTTCTCCACTCTTGTGTGCATTCAATTTCCATTTGTGAGTGTGAGAAGCAAAATTTGGTGTTGCATTTAGTGTTTGAGCCTTTAGACACCGACATTCGACCTCAAGCTAGCGTCAAGGTTTATTACTCTTAGAGGTTGCCGCCTCCTAGACGGCTTGGTGGCGATTGTGCGCGGTGAGCTTCTCAACGGAGATTGTGAGAAGCCCCGGCAAGTTGTGAAGGCTGGAGTTCGCCTACCCGGAGCGGGGAAGAACTACCTTAGTGATCGAGGAAGGCTCAAGTGAGTGGAGCCGGCTTGACGTGGATCAAGTCACCTTAACGTGGAGTAGGGGAGACCGGCAAGTCTCCGAGACCACGGGTTAAAATTCCTTGTCTCCTATTTTATTGTGCTTGGTATTCTTGTTTGTTGGAAATCCATTTGATCAACACCATACTCTTCTTGTTTTTGTGCTCATAAGTATACTTGCTTCACTTGTATTGTCATAGCATTTTGAGCCTTGCTAGAGACTTTAGTGCGTTCTTCATATTCTTATCTAAAATTCGTAGTGTGTTTGTAATTTTTAAATTGAGTTGAGAAAATTTAGAAACCTCCTATTCACCCCCCTCTAGTCGGTTATCCTTGATCCTACACAGGGGATGGACGAAGGCAGTATTTTCGCCGAACCGTTGGGCGGCAATACGTTAATTACGTCATTAGCATCGCCCGGACAGAGCAGACTAATCGCGAAGCGACACGTGGCATTTTCGCTATATTGTTTGGCTACAATTAGCCAAACAATATAGCGAAAATGCCACGTGTCGCTTCGCGATTAGTCTGCTCTGTCCGGGCGATGCTAATGACGTAATTAACGTATTGTCGCCCAACGGTTCGACGAAAATACTGCCTTCGCCCATCCCCTGGTGATTACTCCTATTTCGCCATACGGTTTGGCGAACGAGTATTATTTTTGCAAAAAACAATTCTGCATATAATATCGCAATTACTTTTATAAAATATATTATTTTAAAAAATTCCTTATATTGATTGTTAACATGGCTGATTTATTTTTATAGGGTTTGGCCTTTGTATCAGTTTATTAAGAGATCTAGTTTTTTAAAAAAAGTTTATTAAGCCAGCTTACAAAGTACAGATCATTCAACGAACTGAGCGCACAGTATTATTTTCTACGATTGGGACTGGTGGGATTCTTTTTTTCCGTGGACACGACATGTTTTTTTGCAGTGGAAATTTTGCAACAGTTGCGGAGCGATGAAAAAAATTTATTGTTGTTTTTCCAATGGAATGCGAAATGCGAGCGCTGGACGCAACAATAACCTTTTTTGCAAGAAAAAATAGGCAGGGGCCTACTACAGTAAAAATTCAGTCCATATGGGACGATCGGCACAGGCGCTGAAAATTATCCAGCACCCACCATCCGCTGAAATATTTTTTTCCGCAGCCCACTAGAATATCTAGCCGTCGGTGTTTTTTCTTTTTTTTTCGGGCACCACTACAATAAGGCCTCATGATATTTAGCTAATTAAAATTCCACAATTTTATGGTACATCAGTGAAACAAAAAAATTCGAAAACAATCGATTCAAATTCCCCAATTTTGCGGTATATCACTGAACCAAAAAAAATTCAAAAAATTGTCGATTGAAACACCACATTTTTGCAATACATAAGTGAACAAAAAAAGTAGCACTGTCGATTAAAATTCCACTTTGTTCCTACTCTTCACTGGACCCAAAAAAACTTAAACTATCCACTAAAATTATATACATTTTGCTATGTCATTCCCTTGAGTTAGTATTAATCTGTGCATACGTGTAGTGCATATATGCAGGCAGGTTTTGCCCCCTCCTCTCCCTGTCGCTTGCACGACCAATGCGTGTGCGTGATTTAGCGTGTGCTACACGAATTTGCACTGCCATAATCAATTCGCTTTCCTCTCACTAACGCTGGAAGGGGAAGTGCAGTGCCTGGAGAGCGCTGCTTTCGCTGCTGAGGTGGGGCCCGTGGGGAGGCGCACCTCCGGGCGCGGTTTGCACGGAAGGAGCGGGGCCCGGTCGAAGCTGCGCTTCCACACCGCGGTTTTCCCAGAAGCAGTGCTTCCATGGCGCGAGGAGGGGCGCATGCACCGTCTTTCATCCGCTGCTTCTTCTCTACAGAGTAGGCTGTCTGTGATAACTACAGGTGCAGTATTTTTATATCGTGACGAGAGCTTATTTTTGTTATTTGACATAATGGTGACTACTTTCGTAATTAAAATTTTCAAACGAGTCAATACAGTAAAAATTTCACACTAGTCGACCTGCCACTGCTAGGCCACCCCAAACTCATGTCTAAGGATCGGTGAACCCAAAAGGCTCACCGGCTGTAGCTGAGACACGAAGAGACCACCAACTCGGGCGTGTGCACAGATTGAAACGGCTTGAAATAAACTAGAAACCGGTTTGAAATTAGTCGAGTGATTCTTTCCAAAACCCGTAAGAAATCAAGGTGTTCAATTGTGATGATGAATCATGGGCCTTTAAGAATCAAACTTTAAACTTGAAAAATAGTTGTCTAGATAGGACCAAATCGTTTTTTAGCAAAATAAGAAACATAGAAGGTCACGAACCCGCTAGAAACTTTAATAAATGTTTTTTGGAATATAGCCTCTACACCCACGATCACCGTGATGAATACATGGTGTCTTATTGGTTAGACTAACAATAGATTGAAGAGAAAAAAATTTATTTTTTACTAAAATTTGGTCAGATCCTTAAAATAGCATCACGAAACTGTTCATCTCTTCATTACCATCAGATCTCAACCTTTATTACTTTTTTGCCCACTGTTGTCAATAGCCCATGAACTGGCCTGTGAACTCGAGCACAAAAAGACCATTTTGCACATGCGTATTTGTTTCTCTGTGTATAACATGGTTAAAAATTCTGGCAAAATTTCGCGAAATCTCGGATTTTGGCCGGGGACAAGATTCAAAATCCCCGCTAGATAATAAAAATTAAAATTTCTACAGTAATTTCAAAAATTTCGGCTATGTTTCGACAAATCTCACCGAAATCTCAGGTTTTTTTTACCGGATTTGGCCCAATAACCCTTAAGAATTTCATCTTACATGAAAATTTGTTGACAAATCAAATTTTTGAGATGTTTTATAATTTCAGTAGAAATATTTTTAGATTTTTATAAAATTATACATGCTTGATAATGCTTTGAAAACTTTATGGTACCATATTTAGAAGTCTAGGATCATACAAATATTTTTTAAAAATAATTTAACTTCATTTGTTATCTTTAAAAAATCAAGAACTGAATGAACAAAACTGAGATAGTAACCTTGTCAGAATTTTATAAATTTTCTTGAGTGTGATCGTGATCCAAAATTTTTATGAGAGCTTAAGTATTGCTTGAGAACCCTTCTATAAAATGTTCAAAAAATTTAAACTTTTTTATTTGCTCAATCAAATCTATGGAAGCATCGAACTTCATTTGTTATCTTTCAAAAATAAAAAAGGGAAGGAACATAAATGGTATATTACCCTTGTAAGAATTTTGTAAGTTCACTGGAGTTTGGTCATGATCCAAACTTTTTATGAGAGATTAAACATTGCCTTAGAATCCATCTGTAAAAGTTTCAAAAATTCTAAACCTTTTTTGGTTGCTCAAGCAAATCTACATTCGGGGGCTTAGGTAGATGACCTCTACTCTGCTCTAGGCCATTCGAACAATAACCAATAAAGCAATAGGAGAAACTCCTTTTTGCATCTGGTCTATGGAGCAGAAGCTGTGTTGCCAAGTGAAGTTCATTTAGGATCAATACGAGTATCTCTCTATGAACAGGTTAATCAACAAGAGCAACGCGAAGACGATGTCAGCCTCTTAGAAGAAAGGCGAGACCGAGCATTAATCAGGTCAGCGGCTAATCTGCAAGGCCTCAGAAAATATTACAATAAAAGGATTCAACCACGTACATTAAGCATGGGAGACTTGGTTCTAAATCGTATCCAGAATCAGTCTAACTTGAATAAATTATCTCCTAAGTGGGAAGGATCTTTTACTGTAGTATCAATTACGCGACTAGGTTCTATTTGGTTTGCTATGGAAGATGGCAGAGTTCTATCCAACGTATGGAATATCCAGCATCTTCGCAGGTTCTACGTGTAAATAAGTTATATTTACTTTTATTTACATATATCATTTCTTTAGTTGTCATTTTTTTGCATTTCGTCTCTATTCTTACAAATCCTCAGGGAAATCACAAAAGCCATTTTGACTAACCACTCTAAGCACAACCTATAAGGTTGCTGGTCGGATTGTGAGATAACATCTAATAGAGACTTTTTCTGTAAGCCAGTTCTTACTGCATTGAAACTCATTAGCATGATATTATCTCCGATCTGCTGCCAGTTCATACCAAGTATTACGTGAAAGAGTTGGTGTGAGACCTCGTTCTAATAAACAGGAACCTCAATGTGATTACTGTGCTAATCCCTGGATCAGTAGCTAGCACTCACATGTTTACAACATTCATATCAAAATCATACTCGCAAGCAAACAGAAAGACTTACATAACTGAATAATTATACAGAGTTCAGTACAAATTTAAACCATTTTAACAGCGGAAATTAAAAGCGGAAAACCAAAAGAAAGCTGAAACTCCAAACAGCCTTGCGGTCGCCCACTAAACCCTCAGGCAACTGACTAGGCAACCTAGAAGAGACTATCGTCAAAACCCCCGAGACCTGCTTGAAAGAACGCGTCATCTGGCAGATCGCAGTCTTCTTCCTCTCAGACAGCAGATGCAAGATTGAGTACATTGGTACTCAGCAAGACTTATATTGGTTCACAGATGCAAATAAATAATTATGTAGGCTGAACAATAGACAGGCTATGGTTATTATGCAGTTGCATGAAAGCATTAAAAAGAATAAGCATAATAGATTGCAACATCGCATTTTAATAAAAGCAATTGAAAGACAATATGTTAAGCAATTAATCCAGATTTTCAACCCAGTCTACCCGACTGCATAGATCCCGGTATCGATCCTTAGACACAAAAGATGGTTACAAAACAGTTTCCAAAACCACCACCCCTTTTTGAAAGCACCAAAAGACTCTAGCATGGAATAACGTCACCAAGTGCCCATGACCGCGGGCGCGACTAATCGATTAGATTTATACTCTGCAGAGGTGTACACTTTACCCACAAGGAATGATCAACCTCTTTTGCCAGGCCAGTTAACACACTTCCTTTGGTGTGTCGGCAAGGAGATCATACAGAGCCGTTACATTATCTAGACGTGGCTTTACTCCGGCCGGACGTTAACCTCGCCTCAAGACGAGACACTCACCCAAGCCGTGGATCCACATGCATCACACACACACCACGTCTCTGTCCAGAGCAAGGCGTACACCGTTGCATTGGTATGTAGAAACCCCTACAGACAGACCTGACCGGAATGCCTGTGCAATCTCCCGCCTTCCATAGATGCAAAGCCACATCTAAACAACTTAATAGGCTAAGACCCGCCCATACAAGCCCTCGTGGTTGTACGAAAAACATGGATTCACCGTCCCATCGCTTGGTCCTTAATTCGACACGGGCGATACTCCACCCTAGCTACGTGCATATCCTTTTGCACAACCGGTTAGTGCCAATTAATCACCCGCGTCAAACCATAGTTTTGTTTGAGGGCTTTTAGCAAAATATCACCAACCATTTTCCAGAAAGATCATATATAGGTTGAAAAGACTGAAAAGAGACAATGGAAAGCTTAAGCAAGGATATTATGCTAGCGATTATACCCAAACATGACATTAAGTATGTCTAGCTCAAACTAAGGTTTACAAGGTTCACATGTCCATACAGATTAAAACAAACCATAATTTACAGGATTAACTACAGATCTAACCCAAATTAGCACTTTTATGGAGAATTATCCGGATGCACTGTACATAAGCAAAAGCAACATAAAGTAGGTGAATTATCGGGCTCAATATGTTCAAGGGATTGCTTGCCTTGCAAATCATTGTCAGGAATAAAATCCGGATTTGCAGAACAGTCGTCTTTTCTTCGATGACGTCGGTGTCTACTCGTCGAGAAAAAGAAGAACAAACGAATATCAGCAAACTCCAAATGGCAAAAAGAAAACAGACAGACAAACAGATAAACACTATTCGAATTAAACCGGAGGTTGCTGTTTATGAAATATTTGAATTCAAACATCGAATTATAGATGCTAAAATTATTTGAAAAGAAAAGACTGATCATTAGCTTCTTTTAGAGGATGCCATGTTTAACCAACACTAAAAACAGAGCTCTCTGTTTTTTTCTCAAAAATTCCAAGAAGAGAGCACTTAAAAACTATATCATTTAGGGTTATATATCTAACAAGATTTATGTGCAATAGCTAAAGAAATTAGGATTTAAGTATTGAATTAGCTAGAGCATACTTTGATTGTCAATTCTAATGACTTCTTTTAACTTTTAGGGTTTGGATAAAGCTTGGAAACTATTGTTGAAAAGGCTTAGTTGGACTCTGGACTTGGGCTACAAAACTGGCTAAGGAAAATAGACTAAACAATACCACTTAAGGCTATTGCACTTATGAAAACTAAGCGAAACAAAGCTTCAAAACAGAATATTTTTCTGGAATCTAGTAATACAAACTTTGGTGATCACTTCTACACTATTCTTCCTAAAATTCTCATTTAGATGAATTACTTTACACATGGTTGAAAAAGCTTGATTGTTTCAAATGTTCAGCAAAACATGAAAAGTAGGTTCATTCCACTAACTTGTTTTGCATACAAACCTTACCAAAATGCCATTATTATTCCAGAATCTACTAGCATATACTTTGTGAAGTGTTTCTACACCACTTTTACATTCTTTCTCATTTATATAATCTATTTTATCATATGTTGAAAAGGGCTATATGAACACAAAAACTGCTTTATAGCCAATCCAACTTACACATTCATTTATTACTAAACTACTTATAAATTTTAGTTTATTTTCGTCCTGACATCAGGGCATGATCTCAAAAACATTTCAAAATTGAATTTGAGTTATTTTGAACTTGCTCATAGCAAATTACATCTATTTTGGTTATTACAAGTATTGTTTTTCTTAATTGATTAACTATCACATACACTTTTCCCTAATTATTTTTACATGAGCAACTCCCCATGATTTATGCCCCATTAGGATGAGCTTTTAAACATTTATACTTTAATCCTTTCTTTTATTTGCATAATCCCACCTTTGTGCTTAGTATTCATTTTTGTGCAAACATGATATGCAATAAGGTATCATGCCAACATCTTTGTTTATTTAGAATACTTATAACCCAGAGGCTTCATAAAAGTTTATCTTACATTAATTGGATCATCCCAAAAATATTTTATTCATACAACCTTATTTACACCTAAGCATCTCTTTGATTTTCCTAAAATCATATATTGCTCATCCTCAACAAATTTTTGCATATTCTGAAACTAAAGAATTTTATACAAATTTAGAAACTGGTTTCACTAAATTTGGCCAGATGATTCGAAAGTTATTGGCATTTGAATTTCAGCCGGCTATGAAAATCGTTCAAAAATCAGAAATACGCTTTCGCTTCAGAGGAAACAGCTTCCTCACGCGCGCGCAAAAACGCGTTCAAATGCTCTGATCCGCTGACAACCGGGGCCCACCAGTCAGTGACCCAAAACAGGGCGCCGCGGTTTCTTGCTCGCCGCCGGCGAAGCAGCTCCGCTGCGGCGGAATGGGTAGCGGTTTTAGCTTCACCGCGCTAAGGCGAATCTAGGGGTGGTGCTACTTCGTCGGGAGACGGCCGGGAAGGGGGCTGCCACCGCAAGGGTGCGGCGGCGCCATGGCCGTGACGGCGAAACCTCGGCTAACGGCCACCATTCCGGTGAACTAGGGCTAGGCGAGCTACAGTGACCCTAGGGGATTCGAACTCACCGGATGGCTGGGTCGGAGGAGGCTTGCACCGAGCTGCCACCATGCGCCAGCCGGGAGGAAGAAGGGCGGCGGTGCAACGGCTGCGCAGCAAAACGGCCAAACGGAGAGTGATCGATGAAACTCGAGGTGCTAAGGATGCTTCGGGCGGAATCGATTCGAAGGATTGAGGAGAATCTCACCCGAATCACTGATCCCCCCCCTTTTCGGTTCTTGCGGAAGAACTGGGGAAGAAGACCCCGTGCGGGGCTCTCGGTTCAGGAGGACGGCAAGGAAGTGACGAGGGAGTTCACTGCGACGCAAAAACGGGCGTTAAGGCTTAGGAAGTGCAACGCTTCGAGCTCGGGTGCACGGCCACGGTCGCATTCTCCTGCACTGAGCGGCGACGAAGGCGCAGCCTCACCTCCCGAGTGGCTCGACCGTGGTCAAGCAAACATAGGCGAGGGATGGGCAGCACGCAACGTGGAGGGCGATGAGCTCGGCCGGACGGAGCAGGTGGCGACCGGACGGCGAAGGACGGCGACGTCGCCTCGCCTCGGTCGGGAAAAGAGAAAGGGGAGAAGAACTCTGAGAATTGAGGCTGACACGCGGGTCCGGGGCCCACTGGCAGTGAGACGAGGCTTTGCCTCAGCCTTGCCCGCAATGATTCAAGAATGCCGGGCCCACCTGTCGGCGAGGGAATACGTTTAATGCGATTTGACTGGACGAGAAATCTCCAGAATTCGAATTTGTTTAAGCCTTAAACTTAGTCAAGATTTTACAAAATTTTTGACCAAGCCTTAATGGGAGTCACACGTCTACTGTAAAATTTTGAGTTAAAAAATCTTTTTAGATAATTTATTAAAATTCTGACACTGTACTCTGGTCCTAAACCTTGATTTCGGTTTTTGATTTAATTAAAGATCCATTTTACAGGATTTATTTCTGAAACTTTTTGGAGAGGTTCAAACCCTTATATATAGAACATGATAAAATTTTCAAATCAAAAACATGAGTAATTATTTTATAAAAATTCTGACAACTGTTTTCCTTACATTTTGGACCCACTGTATTTGAATTTTTAAGAGGCTTATATCAGTTCATTTAATTATAAACATTTTACAAGTGGTGTATTATACCTCCATGGCTTTATATAAATTTTCTTGGCTTTACTTGACATTGGTTATTTTCCTTCCTACTTTTTGATTCACTGTTTTTAGTCAAAAAGTTGATACATGCTTTATTTAACTTGACCCCAAGTTTATAAAAATTTTATTTACTGGTCAAACATTATGACCAGCTTGAATAGGACCCATGGTAAATTTTTTTCCAAATTTTATTTTCATGTTTTTACCTTTTCCTTTGTTTTTCCCTTTTATTAAATCTTTTCTCATAACACAAAAGTCTAAGAAATTCTAATTGGAGCAAACAACACTAAAATTTTATAAATACTTATTCTCAATTTTATACCGTACATCTTTTACTGTTCTAAACTTTCAGGATGTTACAGTTGGTCAGTATTCATAAAATTATTTGTATTACGAACACATAGCTGTTCAGCACACAAACAACTGGGAGCTAGTAAAGTAATATGCTCAGAAAAATGTACAGAAATACACTCAAGGTAGAATTTGACACAGAAAAGAGACTTTTTCTATTCCTTTTCACATAAGATCATACATTTTGCCTATATGTAATTTTTACATTTCTCATGTATGTCTCGACGGCAGAAGCTACTTCTGCACTTTTCCTATTAATTTCTTCTTAGGTACTAGGCTTCAGGTCGGGCACCAACATTTCCAGTTAAACCACATCCTTATAAAAATGCCTCAACTTGACGAAGAGGGTTCCTATCTGGGAAGCAATGGAGGCTTGGAGTGCAATCTTCATAGTTTGCACCATGAGGGAGATTTGCTTCTGAATGATCTTCATCTGCTCGTTTATCCCCCCACCAATTCCTCAACCGACGGATTTGTACGTTGTATATATTTTCCCTTTAAATCTGTCGCTATCTTCTGAGACTGCCCAAGGATAAAGTTTAGGGTATAGATCCTACCTCTATGAACTATGGCCAAATCTTTGGCAAAGATCTTCTGCTGGTCGGTGAGTTTATCCACTTCATTTTGCAGCACCAATCTTTGTTCTTCAGCCTTTATTTCACTCCTTCCCAAATGGAAATTTGAGATTACTTGGCCTTTATTATATTTTTCAAATATGCAAAAGTCCAAATTCATTTTTGTTCTTAAATTTTACATTAAAAAAGTGACGATAAGTAAAAAAAAGTAGGTCGGAGCTATTTCCTTACCTGGTATTTTAGACTCTTTCTCCTGAAGAGTATTTTTATACTTCTCGGTGAGCCTTTGAATTATGTCATCATTTCGCTTGAAGGCTTCATGGAGTCTAGCAGTTTTTTCCTCATAAAACCTCTTTTTGGCAATAAGGTCAAATTTATACCTTTTGGCAGTATTTTGGGCAAAGAGGAGTTCATTCTCTAATTTGTTTATTTGTTCTTTTTGTCTGTTCAAGGCGGATGTGTCATAACAAAATAGATAGGTTGGAAGAAAGAAAAAATAACATTAAACGCTAATACTTACTTTTTTATTTTTTCTACTTCGGCTTTTGCCAAAGTCTTCGCTTACTGATTTAACAGGTCGAACATTTCTTGCGAATGCTATAAAAAAGTAAAAAAGGAAAATGAAATTAAAATTATCTTTCTAAAAAAATATAAAAATAAAGGGAAGAGATAAATACCTTTATTTGCAAGTTGTCGAAAACTTGCTTGAAGTCCGTGTGGTCGATTTGACTAGAAGAAGAAAGCCGGTGGTAGTACTACTGGCTAGATGGTTGCCCCTTCGGGTGGCTCCTCTTCTCTGGTTGGAGAGACCAGAGTTTCCTATGCAGGAGGGAGCTCCTTGGTCTCCCTACCAGTAGAAGCCTCCTCCTCAATTGTTTTGGTCGTCTCGACCACTTCAGTTGTCGCCACCGGAGAAGGATCAACCTCCTCCTTGATCGGTGGATTTTGACCGAGCAATGGCTCATCACTATCGACCGGAGGATTGTCGCCCTCAGCGCCAAGTGGGTTCATTTGCCCACCGGTCGGAGTAGCCTCCTCGGTTGGTGCTAAGATGTTTTCTTCACTAGTCGCTGCTAGGACACCCAGTGAGTCGACTTCGGCACCGACCTGTGCCGCTGCACCCTGATCCTCAGGAGGATCAGAACCAGTTGCCCAGGGCCTAAAAAATACATAAACTAGAAGATTAATAACAGTTATTTACTGAAGATAAATACTCAGATTATTTGGTATATGGTTTCATACCTGCATTGAATCCCTGAATTTATCTCCCATAATAATAAGAGAGTAGAGGCTTCCACGATAGAAGGTTTTATTTTCCTTCTTATAATAATACGAATATTATCCTCTGAATCTTCACTTTCGCCCTGAACAAACAGGAAGGTCGGAAGATGCCAAAATTTACAATCCCATTTTTTGGGACGCACTTGGGAAGAAGTTCTTGTCTGTGTCCACGCAGCAAATGACACCTTGCCTTGTGTAGTGTCGTGAGTACACTTGGAGCGTGTAGCTCTAAATCAGATCAAAGCTTGACCAGTCTTGATCAGAGAAAGACTGGGCCTCAAGAGAGTAATCGCATCATTGGAGCACTCCCAGTCTTCATCTTTTTGATCGGAGGGGCTGAGGTGGGGACCTCAGATTGTTCAGCAGGTCTCTTCCGACGATGCATCTACAAATGAAGTCCAATTGTCAATCACAAAAGACAATTAGATTAAGAAAAGATCTCCTTGATACTTACCATGATGCGTTCATTTATGAACTCATCAGTTTGCTCGATCAGGCTGGATGGCTGCTTTTCCAAAGCAGCTAGGTCAAATTTATCTGAAGAAATGCATAACATAGATGCAACTCTTGCCCATGCCTCCTCGGCAGTTAGCACTAATTGGAGAAATAAAATCTTATATATAGTCCTACATCAAGATTAAAGTGGTCGGTAATGGAAAAATGAACTTATCTCCAGGCTCATACTTGGTGGGATCCTGGTTGCCCTCGAGCTTCCAGGCGAACCGGCACCGCCATTTTAAGGGACTAATCTTTTGGAGCAGAAAATCGTAAACAATCTTCTGCTCTGTCAGACCTCCGTTCACCATTTTCTCAATTATTTTTACGATGTCCTTCTCCTCGTCGGTGAGGACGAGTGAGTCCTTTTCCTTCTTCGCCTTGGTCTTGGTCCAGCTTGGGGCCACTTTCCCGGTAAAACGGAGACAGCTTCCCCTAGGAACTTCCGAGTAAAACACTCCTTCTGGTAGTCATGCCAGGTATCTTTGGTCGGAAGAGGAGGATGTTGGGAAGGCATCTTGTCCTGGAGCTTAAAATAAGCGCTTCCGAACAGGTCTTGGCTTTTGCTATTTTTTATATATTGGTAAAAAAAGCGAAAAAGGTGGACTGGAGCAGGAATCCCCAAAAACGCCTCACATAGATGCGAGAAAATGCTCAAAATGAGGATGGAATTGGGAGGAAGATGATGTAGTTCAATCTCGTAATGATCGAGCACATCAGTGAGAAAGTCACTCTCTGGGAGGCGGAACCCTAACCTCACTAGAACGGTGAACAACACGAGGCGCCTTCTTGAGGCACCGGTTTCACATCATCTCCACTGGGATCCCATTGTAGCATTGCATGAGGAGGGATCAAACCCTGGTCTTCTAGTTCCTTAATCCTTCCCTCAGTAAAAATGGACTTATCCATGGCCATCGGGTTTTAGGAGGAAGAATACGATGAAGGCTTGAGGTCACCAAAAGGCTTAAGGACATTTTTGCGCTTGAGAAAGTAGTAAAGGCGTGAGAAATCCAATCGGATTTATTCCCTCTTATATAGCCTAAATGATTAACAGTTAGGACACTGTTTCGGTTTCCAAGAAAAAGTAAACTGTCTTTCAATAAATGGCAACTGACACAAACGCCTGATTTTCTTCAAATTCCCTTTTAGACCATCAAACCTTTCATCTCCTTCCCTTAATCATATTCTCCATCATATTCGACAGGAGAAGCCAAAAAGACAGAAGATGAAAAGCCTAAAGAACTAAGAGAAGGCTTGAAATCAAAAGATTTTCGAATACTTCTTCATATCCTCAAAATTCTTCAGTTATCCGCACTTATCACCATCCTCCCTTTTATCGCAAAGGAAACAAGGAGGGATGGTGAGAAGCGCAGACAATTGGAGAAATTTGAATACAATTTCTCTCTCAGGATGTCTAAGAATGTGAAAGAATCAAATATCATCCTTAAAACTTCTTTAGATATTTGAATCTCCCATCACCTCTTCTTTATCATACCTTCATCATATCCAATAATGAGGAAACAGAGGAGATGATAAGAGACTCAAACAACTGAAAAGTTTTTTACTTTCTGAAAAGCCTACTTTCCTTGGAGAAGTCAAGAGTTCTTATTCTCAAACTTCTTTTTAGTTATTCTAACTTCTCACCTCATTTCCCTCATCATACCTCTCATAAAGAAGAGGATAGAGGACGCAAGGTGAAAAGTTAAAACAACTAAAAGAAAGTTTAAGATTTTAAAAAAATGATTGATCTCATCCTCGAACTCTCTTAGATGTTTAAGTTTTTAATCACCCATCCTTAGCTATATTCCCCATCCCGCTGGATTGGAAGAATGAAAAAGGGCGGATGACTTAAAACTTAAAACAACTAAGAAAGCTTGAAAGTAATCCTTCCAAGATCTGAGTCGAATATAATCCTCAAACCTCCTTAAATGTTTCAACTTTTCACCACCTTCCCTTAAATAATCCCCATCATCTTTGATAGGGATGAAAAAAAGAGTGGATGATGAAAAGCTGAAAATAATTAAGAGAGCTTGAAAGCAAATCTTTTCTTGACTCAGAAGGACATCTTCATCCCCTTATATACCACACACATTAAAAATGACCAGGTAACGATTCAGTTACCGAGGGAATTGCAAAGGTTTTCCTAAATAACAATGCCAAAATCAGTCAAGGAACGGGTACATAATCCCATAAATGTCATAGAAAATGAAAAGCCTTGAGCAATTAATTCTTATTTCTCAAGCCTTGAGCAATTAATGCTAGCTGACGAGGATTAGTACCCTGCTTTCCTTTTTGGGCCCTCTCTTTCTTAATAATTCGTGACTATATTCTAGTAAGTGGGCCTATTAAACTTAAGCCCATAAAGCATCAAGTCAAAAAGCCCATCCTTATCAGAACGGTCAAGATCTTCGACCAGTTCAGTCAAGGATGGTCAAACTTAGCTTCACACTAGTCATCTCTGACCAGTGACATGTCCACCCCGACCAACAAACTGGTCGGGGGCAAGCAGTTTTCCCCGCACAGTTTTTCGTCCGGACAGTTATTTGACAGAAATACATGTCGAAGATTAGGAATAGACAATAAACTTATACTTCGGGTACCTTCGAGATAGCAGAGTCAAGCACACAAATAGAGGCACACGATGTAGACAGGTTCGGTCTTCCTAACGGAGTAATACCCTACGTCTTGTGTGGGAGATAGCTGTATAAAGCAAGGGGGGATAGCGTCGATTACAATGCAGGTGGTATCTATTCTACGGATGGCTGTGGCTAGAGGTTGACGAGATGCAACTCGCTGGCTCCTAAGCTCTCTACGCACCAAGGCTTTGACTTGGTGACTCTGGATGGCTAATCTTCACTGGAGTACTTCATTCTCTTCTCCCCTTGCTTGGTTCCTTTTCCCCAGGCGTTATATAGTCACAATGGTCTTACCTCCGGTCGAGTTGTAGTCGATGAAGAGTCCTTCGCTGCGTGATCTACGTGGCGTATCCAAACTGCCGTTGGTGTTGGGCGTACTCATGTTGGTCTCCTTGTGGGGAAAGCCAATCGAGTCCTTCCCGATATGGGGTTATCCCTCCCTGCGCGTATCTTATCCGTGATTCTGGGCCCGAGATATCCGAAACTTCCGTATGTTACTAGGACATACCCTGCTCTGTCATGTATGCGCATATATACCATATTTATATATTGGACAATACATAACTACCTGGAAGTTATCATCAAGAAAGGCGTTCTTTGGCAAGAAGACATCTCCTGGAATTCAACTACCTGCTCTTCATCAGGGATAAATAGGGAGCCAATCCACATTGTAAGGGAGAGGATCGATCCATCCCACAATCATCTGACATCAGACATTAGCAGGCTCTCCCACCCTCTGTAATCACATAGATCATCTTGTAATCTAAACTCTTTATCATAAGCCGCTTGGCTAATAAAGAAGCATTCCCATTATTTCCATCGTGTCCATTTCAGTATCCAGAGGCCTATTCATAATAACATTTACGTAAGTTCGATTAAGGGACCCAAAGTCTTGGACATCGACAGATGGTTTTTCAAAACCGTCTGTGATGACACGTTTAATATAAACCTTTATGTAGTAGTGACATTGTTTTGAGTTACTCCCTTTGTCCAAATTTATAAGACATATTTTTTAAATTAACGTTTCCATAAATAGAGGACGAATTCTAGGCTAGGGCAGCTGCGGCCGCTCTAGGGTTCGGCAAATTCTTTTACAGAGAACAATTAGCCTGGTGTGCCCGGCGACATGACCCTTTTTTTTTGTGTTAGTCCATTGAATCGCCGATGGATTTTTTTTCTCCAACCGAGAGTCCCTAATCCGGCCGGCCACCTAGCAAACATTTTTTTGTTTTCACGAGTCCGGCTAGATAGCAAACTGCTGTGATTTTTGGACAGTTCGCATATTATGTCCTTTATTTGTATCGGCATAGGATGTTAGTAACTACTTTATGATTCTTGGAATTTTTAGGGTTTTTTTTCTCCAAATAATATAAGAATTTTTAGCTTTTTTACCTTTAGGATTAACGTGAAGGCTTCTGTAGGAGCCTCCAATCAGTAAAGATTTCTGGTCAGCACAAGTGACTTGATCGAGAGAGAGAGAGAGATGCATGTTGGTATACGCCACAAGGAAGATAAGTAAGCGTACGCATGAAAGGAAACAGAAGAGCAGCAGTATCTCACAAATTTCATATCCGCAAGACACATGCACATGCTCTGACCCTGATCATAGGGCAAGGTTCTTTCTTTCCAAAAAAATAATAATAATAAATCTACCCTGAGCTTTCTTATTGTTTGGGTTGATCTAACACTTAGGATCGATGCCTTTGTAAAAGGCAACACAATCCGGAAGATGCTCTCAGGGGTTGTGTAGTTCCTGCAGGCTGTAGCTGTCCAGCATGCACAAAGCAAGCAGGAAACTAACGACTCAGAGCATATTTGCTCATGTGATGGTCGATGCCGTCCTTGCCTTGCAAGCCATCTTGAGATGTCTAGCAAGCTTCTTTCATGTTTGTGGTGATAGTTTTCTTTTCAAACTTCTTGTTTCACTATGTAAATGTTACTGATCTCTATCTCTCTCTGGTTTCGCGTAGTTCTTCTTTTCTGGTTACAACAATATCTTGTGTATGAACGCTCCAATTTTTCTGTTTGTACTTGTCGTAGGTCTGAAAAATGGATCTTCAGCATTTTCTCATCAAATTCTGGTTCCCGAGATATATTGCAACTATTCACTAAGGGTGTGTTTGGTTGGTAGGATGAGGTTGAATAAGATGGGAGGGTCCTATACCATTTGGTTATATTATTTTGAATGAATGGAATAGTTCAATATTTATAAGGAATATTTCTTAAATTTGTATCCCACCATTTAAGATGGGATGATTTTGTTCAAGAAACCAAACACATAAATAACTTTTTTCTTGAATCATCTCATACATGTACCACTTGGTACAAGCAACCAAACACACCCTAAGGCGACAACACTGAAGTCCAATCTTTCTAATCGTTTTACACACTGTTTTCCTATTACAACCAAATTATTTCATTTTTTTTCTCTGCTACTGTGATTTTCAAAAATTAAATATAATTTTATTAGTCTTAATTGAAACGTTAACATGATTAAAAAAAGTTAGTTAATTTTTATTAGTCTTAATTGAAACATTAACATTATTAAAAAAACTAGGCAAACTAAATATTCAAACTTAAGCCCAGAAATTTATTCCACTTCCCAAATGGCAAAAAGAAGCACTACTACAGAAAACATCATCTCAGACGGTTCAAAATCGTCATCTCAGATGGTATAGAGCCATACGATAATTTAATCAACTCCATATGATGACTTAATCAACTCTATAGTTCAAGAAGCATGGCTGCTATGATATTCTCGTTCGGGGATGAGGACGAAGTGGAAGCGATAAATCAGCGTATGATAGCGTTCATGATGAACTATGGAATGAAAAGGATTTTACCTTAGAATCCATCAATATTATAATAAAAAAGAGATGAAAGTGCTACAAAACTTCATATTTTAAGATATCCTGATCAGACAAGCTGTTGCCTCGATGCATCTAGGAAGTTTAGATATTCAATTACTAAATATATAACTTGGTTGTGTCTTATAAAATTCGTTGCAGAAATACCTAAGCAGAAGAAAATTTCGAACAACAGATACTAATGATGGAAGTTCTGCTATGGGTTTAAGGGAAAAAGAGGATCACAGATGGTAGCGTGCTGGAGAATTAGACTAGGTAAGAAAGATAGAAACGATTCATGCCCTTCAGTTTTGCGATCTTTTTTGTTAGCTTCTAACAACTCCTCTTTGCTGTAACATCCCAAAATTTTGCCTAAATACTATTTTATTGCTTAAATGTGCATTTATGATTTTCTAGAATTTATTTGGATTTTTCTGGATTTATTTGAATTAATTTTAAATTGAAATATATTGACCTTTTGCTTAAAACTATTTAAATTTGTGCAAAGTTAAAATAAAGTTTTGCCAAAAATATTTTATTTGAGTCCAGAATATCTCAAAGTATTTTGGAGATTTTTTTGGATTTTTCCTGATAATTTATTTGCCTAAAAGTAATTAAAGGAATTTTTGTATTTATTTTAATCGATAAAACCAGAAAATTCCATTTAACAGTAATGGGCCGAGCCCATGAGCTGTGCGTGCGACGGCCCATGTGTTGAGGTGCGCATCGCCAGCCGTTGATCTTGCATCGGGCGGTCAGGAGCGACCGCGCTTGAGATCCAAACCCTAGCTCTAGTTGACCGTGAGATCGGGATCGGACGATTAGGATTAAGCCGTACCGGTTTAGGAAAGGGAAGATCGTGTTCGTTAGTTAGTTCGGGCGGATCTGATCCAGCCACGTCACCGCGAATCGTAGCCGTTCGTCCGCCATCGGATGGTTGCCAGTCGTCGTGTTCGCGAAGGACTCGGATGCCGCCGCCGTGTCCGAGAAGGACACCGCCGCTGCGTCGGTTGAGATCCTTGGCGCCGTACGCGACCGTCGAGGCTATTTAAGGGGGTCCGCAGCCTTCCCGAGAATCGTCATCGTGCGCCACAACGTTTGGTCGGAGAGGTTTCGCGAGAACCGTCGTAGAGCGTGCCCGGGAGCTCGTCGGAGTTGAAGTGTGCAGTCGCCACGGGTTTTGCTAAAGAACGTCGCCGATCTGTTGAGTTTCGACGTTTTGGTCCCAGATCCGAGCTCGTCGAGGTGTACCGCATCGGCTACCCCTCTTCTTCGTGTCGGAACCGCGCCGGAACGCCGTCGCCCAGGCTTCTTCCTCGTCTCCGGTGGGTCTTCCCGCCGCCGCTTCGCCATTAGCTTCGGGTGAGTTCGTGGCCGTCGGATCTGAGTGAACGGAGGAGATCGAGCCGCGTTTGTCGCCGTTCGATCTAGATCAAGCCGTAGATGTGCGCCGCGTGTTATGCATCGGCGGGGCGGCGCTGCAACCAATCAGATTGCGACGCGTGTCGGGCGCAGGCGCCGAGGCGTCGTGGACCGGGTCTGCCGTGGTCCAGCGCTACGCCGTGGACTCAGTTCATGCACCGAGACACGTGTCAGCGTCGGATTGGTTCCAGATCAGGGCTGACGTCATGCTTGCTTCATAATTGCGTTTTCAATTGGAAAATAATTCGATTATAAATTCTGCAATGCTGACATCATCATGAGGTCACGCTGACGTCATAAATCGGTTTTTCAGTTTAAAAATAATTCTGTTAATTCCGAATTTCTAATTTTCTGTATTATCAGAATTAATCCAAACTTCAAAGGGCTATAACTTCTGCATCTTAACTCGGATTTGAGTGATTCAAATTTCTAAAATTTTTTAAAATTGAGATCTATTTTATGGTGAATTTTATTTGATTTTTGGAGTTAATTTGCTCTCTGTTTTGGTATTTATTTGCTTTTCTCCTTCGGTACGCGTAGACGTTGAATTGTGCAACGCTTCGGAGGAAGATTCAACAACTCAAGAGCAAGCTCCAGATCAAGATCAGGATCTATTCCAAATCAAGTTGTGCTTTGATCATGTTGAACCCATGTTTATAAAATTGCTATATTTGTTTTACCCTATTGCATATTATTTCAAGTGTATAGTTGTTTCAAATTAAATTGGGCTTAGCTAATATACCAGATTGATCTATACCCTACCTTGTCATTGTATGCCATGATCCATTGTCACCCTAGATTGGTTCAATATAGTTGGTTAGTAATTATAATCAACATGGTATGGTTAGTCCGTATTAGTTGCTTAGCCATGCCACGTCATCACATATGTCAGAATCATTGATAATTAATCTTGATTAATGGAATATGGAACAATGTTATGAACTTTTGTGTTATGTGGGATCACACGATGAGATTGAGTTGTTGTGGCGAGTCATGTCACGCAACGATGTTGAATTGTTGATAGCGCGTGGTGCTTGGTAATCAACTGGGTGATAATCATTTAGATTGGGGCAAGTGACAAGGGGCGAGTATGCCAAGGTGGGCCCGATGGGCAGAGGGTATGTGGATGTCTTGCCTTGATCACTCTAAGGACTTAACCTTGCAAGCCTTTGACCTAAGTCAATCATGCAACCACATGTCTGGTATGGGCCAGCCTAGCTGAGTAATTTGCAACATCTTAATTTTGGTACTATCGTGGTCGATGTGAGTTCCCGAGTTATGGTGTAATTCACATGGCGCAAGAGGGGGGCCCTGGATGTGGTAACCAGTCCCACCAGTGTTGAAACCTTAGCGGGTAGTATCGGGTTAAGCCAGCGCATTGTAAAGGCTTTGTTATAATCACTCGCCTTGGTGGTGTTTGGTTGTATCGCGTGGGTAATGTGCATAACCTCTGCAAAGTGTGAAACTATTCGGATAGCCTTGCTCGCGGTATTGAGCAATGCTCGGGAATTACAGTTAAGGGTTAGCTTAATTAAATGGACAACTTGGTTGGGATGGCAGAATGCCATGTGGAAGATGGAATTTGACTTAGGATTGGAAACCTGGTTTACTTAAGAAATACTGAATTTATTTACTACTGTTATTTGTTTTACAGTCTTTATAATCTATTTAGTATACTTGTTCATAAATGCTGCTTATTGCAAAATAGCCATGATAGCCTATCCATTGGAATAAGCCTTGCATATAGCTACATAGAATTGCATTCTGTGCACAACTTGTTGAATGCTTTAAGTACTCACCCTTGCCAACAACAATAATCAACAGTCGAAGAATCTAAACCTGTGTTAGAGGAGGAGCTTCAGGAGGACGCGAGTCATTAGGGTCCGAGCCTTGTCGGTTGCCTGTGGTGAACTGATGAGCTATCTACGTTTTCTTCTGTCCGCTGCTTAATTATTAGCTTATATTTCCAGTCTTGCCCTGTGTGGCTTAATAATGTAAGTTGGTCATAAGATCATACATTTAGCTATATCAATAAATGAACTATTATTTCTATTATCGTTGAGTATGATGTGATATGTACCAATGTTGGCTGTGTGCACTAGCGTTGATCCTGGGACTAGTGCGGTAAACACAGTGGGTTCGAATCAGTGGATTCGGGTCCTTACATTTGCATACAGTAAGATAGCATATTTGCAATGTAGGCTAGTTTTTATGGCTCAACAGGAAAAAAAGGAATCAAGCAAGGAAGGCTATCAATTGATGATTGCTTTTATTTGATGAGTACAAAGGTATATATGGTAAAAGTGAAACAATATTATTAATGTCTGTTAGATAAGAACACTTTAATATTTGGTGATGGTGAAAAACTATTTTCATTTAGAGAAGGTTGGAGTACATGCAAAAAAAAAAAAAAAATAGTCGGTGCACTAACCATAAGAGTGTCACAACCAAAAAAGTGAAAAAAGAATCAGAGTTATTGTGAGAGTTTCAATTAGCACATCGTCTTGGTCAGCATAGCCCTACAAGTGCTCCAACAACAGCCATAAATAATCTATGGTATGTAGCACTAGTGTCAGTAACGCATTCGGCGTCACTATGTCATCAACTGTTAACAAATATAAACTGATAGAACTGTGGAAAAATGTAGTGACATAGATGGTAGGAATTTATCATAGTTAATTCGGTTATTGAGCGTGATACAACCGACATGATGAAATCGCCCCTGACATTATCTTGAAACATACGCCTTTTAGCATATACTTCTCAATGTGCTATGTGTTTGTGCTAATGACCATCAAACGGTAAAGTTTGGCCAATAAATATGACTGGCATTAGTTCATAGTCTGATTGACAAAAAAACATATCACTGCTACTAGTAGTAATTAAGGAAGGACCATACTGGGTGCTAGTTGTAACCTGCGATTGCTCTGAGCAGCGTAGATTTGCTGGAGCGCGCGGGCCCCATGATGACGGTGAGCGTCCCAGGCAGCGCGTAGCCCTCGAAGCTCTTGACGACGCGCTCCGAGTGACAGCGCGGCTTGTCCCTGACGAAGACCACGGTGAGCTCCTTCCAGACGAGGGTGGCGCCGGCCACCTTCCTCTCCCAGGTAGAGGCGGAGGCGCAGGGCTCGAGGAGGGAGGGGGAGGGGTATGCACTGCAGTTGATGGAGGCGGTGGAGGATTTTGCCGGGAGGAGGTCGCCCAGGAGGAGGATCATCGGGGGCTAGGGTTTGCGGGAGACGAAACTCTATCGGTATGTTTATATAGTGGTCTAAGATCATATCAGAGACGGTTCTTAGTTAGAACCGTCTGTGATGTGAACTTATCATAGACGGTTCGTATTTAAAACCGTCTGTGATATTATCACAGACGGTTTTAGTTAAAAACCGTCTGTGATATTGATGTATATCGCTGACGGTTCATTAAGAGCACCGTTTGCGATTATTTCACTGACGATTTCAGTATAGAACCGTCAGTGATATTCTTTATCACAGACGGTTTTTCCTAACCGTCTGTATTGAGACGCCTAATATATGCCTTTCTGTAGTACTGAAGAATACCAAAGACTGAAATATCTAACTCTATGATAGGTAAGTCAGTGTGTATACGGCTACATGCATCGTATGAACAAGAGCACCATTTGTATACATACAAATAAACAGAAAAGCCTAAATACAATTAACAACTTATGACCATGTACAAACCCAAACATAAATGTTTTTTTTAAAAAAAGCTATCTTATCGTTGGCCGCTTTTACTCAGACATTTGTGCTCTCGGGCCGACTAACCATGCCGGCATGCCCGAGCAACGCCCAGAGGACGGTAATAAACTCGCCGCCGCGGCGGAGCGACTTGGCATGCGCCGTGACGTTCTCCGACGGTGCGAGGTAAACGATGAGCTCCGCCCAGAACTCGGCCAGCACCCTCCAGACCACCTCCTCGTCCCCTACCTCCTCGGCCAGCTGCCGCCCGAGCTTGGCCGCTTTTCTCAGCGTCGCGTTCATGCTCCCACTGAGGCACGTCGCCGCGCGCTCGTAACGTATCACTGGCCCAGCGCAGCGGGCGAGCATCCTCGTCACCTCCTCCACCACGCCCTCGTAGAGCTCCTCCGTCCACGCGCGATGGTCTGGCAGGAGTTCCGGCTTCAGAGCCACCAGGTAGGCGCAGTACCGCGACAGGCATGTCGCGACGACCACCGTGTTGTTATCTCCGTTGCCGTCATTGTCGTCGTGTTTGCCCTGAGCTCCCTCCAAGCGCTTGATCTCGAGTAGCCTGGTTGCGACATGCCATACAAGGATCTGCTCGGAGATGCTGCTCTCGCCACTTCCGTCGCTGGCGCCGATTCGGCAAGCCCAGAGGAGCTTCTCGGCGACGCCGTTACGGTGCAATGACAGCACACCGTTTCCGAGCGTTCCCTGATTTGTCCTCAGTGTGGCGACGATGGCCGACTTGACAACCGCCGGCACGGCGACCGATGTCTTCGCTATCCGGTCGACCTGCCGGGAGACGCAGCCGCAGTAGCACAGCCGGAGCTGAAGGACGGACGTCTGACCGAACCGGTCGTCCCAGCGCTGGATGGCCTTGAGCCGGAGCACGCGGCCGAGCTTGCCGCGAGTCCATGGCGACTTGCGCCAAGACGGCCGCCGCGTGTACTCGCAGAAGGTGGACACCTTGATCCAGTCGGAACATACGTAGGTGGAAACCTCCCACCCCTCCGTAAACACGATGGCGACAATGAAGGAGACGGTGACGAGCACGTCGAGGCCCACGATGGCGTGGAACACGGTGTCGTGGTCGTGCAGGTAGTTCCTGAGAACCTCGTACTCCACGGCGAGCGCCGTGCCGCGGTTCGTCATGTCGTGCACGATGGCGCCGCCGGCCGCGAGGCAGCTGATCCACGTGGCGAGCACGAGAATGGAATTGAGCGCTGGGAACCACCACCCGCTCGCGTAGAAGACGGTGAGCTTGGAGTAGAGGAAGTCGGCGAGGAAGGACAGCTCGGTCTCGATTACCCGGAACGCTCTCTCGGGGCTCCCGCTGAGGAGGCCGTCCTGCACGAACGCCAAAGCATGGCAAGAGCCCGCCTCCGCCAGGGGGCACCCGACGAACCTCCGGAGCTGCAGCTTGAACAGGGAAAAAGACAGGCAGGTATCCTTGATCTCCGGATAAGACGCGAGGAGCGGGTCGCCGGTAGAAGACATCCGCCATATCCGGTCCACGGTAACGGCATGCCCGGCGTCGACGGACAAGGATGACGGAGATGTCCGGCCAATGCGGTATCCCTGTGGACTTGCCTCGATGTGGAGCTTCTCTTCGCCCATTACTAAGTATGGAGGCACCTGAGCATCGTCGTCTTGGCTGCCTTCTCCTCCTTGGTCTTGCCCATAGAGTTGCTTCATGTAGTCAGCGATGAGGTAGGCGTTGAGGCCAACGGCGAAGGAGTTCTTGGCTAGCTCGGCAGCGACGAGCCGGTGGATGAGCTTGAGGAGGCTGAGCACCCACAGCCACAGAAGCACGCCGGTGAGCTGCGGACTCCCGGCACCGCCACTGCTGCTGATGATGAGAAACGCCACCCAGCCCATCCGCGCCAGCTGCTCGACAGAGGGCCGGAACTTGCTGCCCCCATTGGCGCTGCCGCTGATGGTCGACGAGGACGATTTGGCGGTGTCGATGGTGTTGCGAAGGATCTGGAGGAAGACGGTCCAGGCGAGGAGGAGGGGCACGCGAGCGGCGTCCCATTTGGCGGCGGCGGAGACGGCGTAGGAGACGAGGGGGAGGAAGAGGGTGGAGGCTGTCCAAACAAAGAGGCGGAGGGCCGGGTGGCCGGAGCGGCGGCGGTAGGAGCTGAGCGCGACGAGGAGAGCCAGGAGGACGATGCTGACGATGGCCGCAACCTCCATGAGGATCAAGTTCAGGAGGCTCGTGGCCATGGCGATCGCTCGCTAGCTCGATCACTCTTCTCCTAGCTAGCTAGCAATGAGCCAATGAGAGAGCACTTTAAATTTGGAAGGCCAAGCATGTCCAAGATGCCGTTGTTTCATGTAAATTACGTGCATGTAAACGCCGGCTAATTAAGTTGCACGCAGGTGGATGCATGCATGCATGACAGAAGAAGGTTGGACTACAAGTCAAGTAAAAGACAGAATTCAATTCTATTCTTTGGGTGCAAATTAAGTGAAACAACTCACAGCTGATCCGTCATCCATCACACGTGTGGACCGGATACAGTACAAGCAGGTTGCACTACGTAGCTGGTCATGGACTCGACCAGTCCCGTTGGGAATGGGGACTCCCAGGCCGGATTTAATTTATCGCTTTACGTGAAACTACACCGCGGTGGTTTGTACATTTGCGCGATTAGATTTGCTTTAAATTTTATATTACCAAAGAGTATAACTTAGATATTTGATAATATCTTTCTTTTTATTGCCGTATATTTAGATTTTTAAAACATCATAAACATTTAAAATGAAAATATATGTTTTTCTTCCAAAAAAAAAATCAAAAGCGTGAAACAAAATACAACTTGAGAAATGTAATTGAAATATGAGATTTAATCGAAGAAAATCACTAAGCATAATAAATTATTGAGGGTCTTAGAAATGTAACCATTTTTATCCATATCACTGTCGGTTCTAAACTAGCATCATTGCCGGATATTGGAATCGGCAGTGATAGTTCGACTATCAACCGGCAGTGACGTCGGTATTACTGTCGGTTTGTATGCGAACCGACAGTGATAGTCCGGTTCGTAAATCACTCGATAAAATAAAAAAAAATTATTTGTATCCGGACCGACCACCTCGTGCTTTTGGCGTAGCAGGCCTCCCTTTGGGAGGCCCGCGCGACGGGCTATTAGTTCAGTGGTAGAGCGCGCCCCTGATAATTACGTCGTTGTGCCTGGACTGTGAGGGCTCTCAGCCACATGGATAGTTCAATGTGCTCATCAGTGCCTGACCCGAAGATGTGGATCATCCGAGGCACATTAGCATGGCGTACTCCTCCTGTTTGAATCGGAGTTTGAAACCAAACAAACTTCTCCTTAGGAGGATAGATGGGGCGATTCAGGTGAGATCTCATGTAGATCTAACTTTCTATTCACTCGTGGGATCCGGGTGGTCCGAGGGGGGCCACCACGGCTCCTCTCTTCTCGAGAATCCATACATCCCTTATTAGTGTATGGAGAGCTATCTCTCAAGCACAGGTTAAGGTTCGTCCTCAATGGGAAAATAGAGCATCTAACAACGCATCTTCACAGACCAAGAACTACGAGATCACCCCTTTCATTCTGGGGTGACGGAGGGATCGTACCATTCGAGCCTTTTTTCATGCTTTTCCTGGCGGTCTGGAGAAAGCAGCAATCAATAGGACTTCCCTACAACTTGAGAAATGTAATTGAAATATGAGATTTGATCGAAGAAAATCACTAAGCATTATAAATTTTTGAGGATCTTAGAAATGTAACCATTTTTTATCCACTACTACAGAACACTATATCACTATCGGTTCCAAACTAGCATCACTGCCGGATATTGGAACCGGCAGTGATTGGTCGGCAATGATAGTGCGACTATCACAGCCGGGCTGTCACTGCCAGTTTGTGTGCGAACCGGCAGTGATAGTCCGGTTCGTAAATCACTCGGTAAAATAAAAAAAATATTTGCATTCGGACCGACCACCCGTATTCTACGCACAACCGCGCGTCACAAGTCACAAGTCACACTTTTTTCGCGCGCGTGCGGTTGCTAGGACTCGAACTCATGACCTGCTGCTCCACGTGTGTGCCCATTATTATCTCAACCATCACTCAATTCTCAACTAATATATTTTTCTTTTAATCCTTTGTCTCCGAAACTTTTGATGATTATTTGGATATCTAAATGACTTCAAATGGAAAGATTGTCAACTATAAAGTTGTAGATCTCGTCGAGAGCTACAATTTTCATACAAATTTTATCTCCATCCAACTCCGTATGAAAAAGTTATGCTTTTTCGAAAAATAGTTGATAGCATTATTACTGCCGGTTGGTAATACGAATCGCCAAGCGGCAGTGATACCATTATTTGCATATCTAAATTACTTCAAATGAAAAATTTATCAACCACAAAGTTGTAGAACTCGTCGAGAGCTACAATTTTTATATAAATTTTATCTCTATCTGGCTCATTATGAAAAAGTTATGTTTTTTTCGAAAAATGGTTGATAGCATTATTACTGCTGGTTGGTAATACGAACCCAACCGGCAGTGATACCATTATTTGGATATATAACTTACTTCAAATGAAAAGGTTGTCAACTACAAAGTTGTAAAACTCGTCGAGAGATACAAGTTTCATATAAATTTTATCTCTATCCGACTCCGCATGAAAAAGTTATGACTTTTTGCAAAATGGTTGATAGCATTATTACTGCCGGGTGGTAATACGAACCACCAACCGGCAGTGATACCATTATTTGGATATCTAAATTACTTCAAATGAAATAGTTGTCAACTACAATGTTGTTGAACTTGTCGAGAGCTACAATTTTCATATAAATTTTATCTCCATCTGACTCTGTATGAAAAAGTTATGATTTTTTGAAAAATGGTTGATAGCATTATTACTGCTGGTTGGTAATCCGAACCGCCAACCGGCAGTGATACCATTATTTGGATATCTAAATTATTTCAAATGAAAAGTTGTCAACTACAAAGTTGTATATCTCATCGAGAGCTACAATTTTCATATAAATTTTATCTCCATCCGACTATGTATGAAAAAGTTATGATTTTTCGAAAATATCAGCACTGTCAGTCCGTGTCGTCCATTATCACTGTCGGTTCTTGTTTCGAACCGACAGTAATAAGAGATTTATCACTGTCGGTTCTTCTAAAAAAACTGGCAGTGATAGTATTACTACCGGTTTTTGTCCGAACCGACAGTAATATGGGTATTATCACGGTCGGTTCATCAGAAAAAGCCGTTACTGTCGATTTTCCATCCGAGCTGACAGTGATAATATTATTAGTGCTGGTTTTTTATGAACCGGTAGTGATATGGCAGTAAGGATCACTGATTCTGTAGTAGTGATCATCCATGGATCATATAGTTGCATATCCACTCTCACTACTACAAAAGGACTTATATTAGACCTCTCATCACTGACGGTATTCAAAAACCGTCTATGATGAGGTATAATCACAGGCGGTTTTTTGCAAAAACAGTCAGTGATGACTCTCGGGCATATCACAGACGGTTTTTGGCTAAAACCGTCAGTGATGAGGGGCACATCATAGACGATTTTAGCCAAAAACTGTCTATGATGAGAGGGGAAAATATCACAGACGGTTTTTGGATAAATTCGTCTGTGATGAGGGGCACATCACAGATGATTTTAGCCAATAAACCGTCTGTGATGAGAGGGGAATATCACAGACGTTTTTTTTGTCTAAAACCGTCTATCATGTGCCCCTAATCACAAATGATTTTAGCCAAAAACCGTTTGTGAGTGATCTCCTCTGTATTTTTAGGGTTTCCTGACCTTCTCTCTTTGCCGCACCTTGCCTTTGTCTCTTTGCCACACCGCCCTGGCCCATGCCACCGTCCACCTCCGCCCTAGCCCTTGCCGCCGTCCGCCCACGCCCACGCCCTAGCCCTAGCCTCCCCACTCTCGGCCTCCCTCCACCCTAGCCCTAGCCTACGCCTCCCCACGCCCTAGCCCTAGCCCGCACCTCCCTCCGCCCCGGCCTCTCCCCGCACCGCATGTTGCCCCCCAGTCGGCCTCTCCCCGGTGTGGCCTGGCTCCGCCCGCGCCGGCTTCGTCTCCCCCGGTTCCGCCCACGCTGGTTGGTGCAATGGTGATATCATTAGCGGCAACGTTAATAACAGAAGCAGTTGAGGCCTTCCAAAGTGACTCCAAGGTACATTCTGAATGTGTTTGCTGTATGCTCGGGCTTCAATAATCTAAAAGGATCAATTTTGATATGATGTCAAAAAGCTTTACAGTAGATCTAGTGATAAAGGTTAACACTGACAAATTCTTTTACTTGGTCCAGCTTACAGCACTCTTACATGGTCATTCCTATACTGCTCATGACATGGGCTCTTACATGTGCTCTCTATTTGTGTTCTTCTATCTTGAAGTCGGTGGTACTCTTCTCTCGATAACATGTTGAGAATTCTTTTCCATCAGATTGTAACATTTCATGTAATTTCTTTACTCCATATTTTTCTTGTTTTAAAAGCAATGTGTATTAAATTTTCATGAGACACTTGTTGCTATATGTCTCTGAAATCTGTCTTTAATCTAATAGTATATGATATCATTTGCAAGAATAGGTATCTCTTGTTAATGCTATATACTATCAATTCGTACATGTTGTCTATCGTTTTTAACGTTTACTCAGAAATTTGCAGTTATGGGATGGCTCACTTGTGAACCAGTTATCATCACTACCAAATGTGAAAAGAGTAGTCTCCTTGGGAACTCTGTGTGCAATTGAGCACAAGGCTGAGGGATCTGATGCTGGGTATGATATTCTTGAGTCATTTATTGTTGTTATGCTTTGTTGATGGTATTTTAGACCCATTTAATATAACTTTTTTTTAAATGCACACAATAATGGCCAGTTGAGTTTGCTATGGGTTCTGGTCTTTTGAAGAGAAATATTTAGTTTTTTCTTTGCTGTAGAGAATCTTTGCTGATTCTTATAAGGTACTGTTTGGCTCTAAAAATGCGATCACAATTATACAGCTATAACTAGTAAAATAAAAATCATTTTAGAAACCACTAAAATGCCAAACACAAACTAAGTGCTTGATATCTTTATTACTTACCTCTATGTAGCAATTCAAAATTTTCAGTTGAGCAAGGATCTGAGGCAACAATGATGTCATCATATTATCATTCCTTAGTTAACATAGTAATGTTTATTCATCATTTTCTGTTGTACTCATTGTATAGACTTGATTCTTGTTGTTTGCTTTACCCCTTGGTAATGTGATATACTTTATCTGTGGCTCCTAATGGTGATAATGTGATAGTGTTTAACTGATATAATAGGATGTATTTGTTTCTATTGAAGTACTTCATTTCTTGTCATTCAAAAATAAAAAAACAGAAGGAACAACAGAAGGTATGGCTAGTATTTCCTGAGGCTAGCCAATAATTAGAAAAATGTAAAAATTGGAAAGGCAACATCACAAACGGTTCTAAACTAGAGTTTAGAACCGTCTGTGATAAGGCCTCATCATAGATAGTTCTAGTTTAGAACTGTCTGTGATGTCCATTTTCACTGAGGGTTTGCAAACCGTCTGTGATGAGCCCTTCTCATCACTGACTGTTTGTTACAGACGGTTCAAAAACCGTCTGTGATGAGGTTTGTGAACCGTCTTTGAAGAGCTGTTGTGTAGTAGTGTCTTGTCCAGAATTTATGCATACACCTCTATTTATCTTAAACTATGTATCGTTAATGTATACAAAAAATTATCTTATTAAAGTACATGGCATCAGAGTACCTTGCTTATGCCCTACCTTGAACTCATCTTCCGTCACATAATCACATATCGACTGACACACTATACCATCTGTCTTATATTCTCTCTCTCTGTTCTTCAATCTCCAACAGCAAGCTCGTTTCTTGTTCGATCCCTCTTGGCTACTGCCTCTTCCAAGCAATACTCTACTATGCATACTTCTCTCTCATTATTGCTTAATGGTTAATGCTACAATGTCAAACATGTAGATGCACACGACCAACTTTTACTCGTCATCGATGCATGCCAAGCCTTTCCTCTGCGACTGTGCCATATCTTCAATGATTGCCATCTCTGCTCCAAGCTCTTTCCTTCGTTACTTACACTACTATAGGAATGTACATCACAATCGGTTCTTTTTCGTAATCACAGTCGATTTTGGTAGTAATATAAAGTCATTAGACAGTGATGAGCAGACGCTATCATAGTCCGTTTTCACCCGATTGTGATAAATACACATCACAATCGGTTCTGATCTAGAACTGATTGTGATGTGCCCCTCATCACAATCGGTTCTCATCAAGAACTGATTATAGATCAGAACCGATTGTGATGAGGGGCACATCATAATCGATTCTCATTTAGAATCGATTGTGATGTGCCCCTTATCACAATCGGTTCTAGGTCACAACCGATTATGATGTGCACCAAAAACAGTAGATTACACACAGTACACATTGAAAATAGTACAAATTACACACAGTACTATGCATATCACATTCACAATATATATATAGAACACAAACACTTTACAATACACATATCACATTAGTTCACAGTATAAAACACAAACATACTTAATAGCCAGTACACATATCACATTCACATATATAATATTGTTTACATATGGACTAGTAGGAGCCTATCGGATCTCTAAACCTACCGTCCTCCGCTATAACTTCTGTCAGTACCACTGGCATAAGTGATCTCATAATTTGTTGAGATCTTTGTTTTGTAAGCTCTTGAGGGGGATATCGATCTTCTACAAAATAGAAATGAGTGCACTAATTTAAGTATATTATTATGCATGTACATATACCTTAGGGAAAAGGCTAAGTATATTATTATGCATGTACATATACCTTAGGAAAAAGGTGTGCGTCGCCGACCACGACCAGCATATATATGATGCATGACGTAGAAGCCACACAGCTTGTTGCTACCCTATTGATGACACTGTGAACAAAGAAAATGAAATTAAGAGACGAAAAATAGATATTAGAAAAAATTAATCCTATGCTAAGCACTTATACCTTGAAGCGCTTCCACTCCAGCTGATCACCTCGTTTGTCATCGTGTCGCCCTACTTCAGCGACGTAAGACAAGAAACCCCTATATACATTGGAGAGATGCTATTGAGGCAAAAAAATGAATGTAGTTAAATACAGAAAATGTTAGGTTAGAGCAATGTACTTATATCTGTAAGACAGGCTTGATCGCGTAGGCCATCGGCATCTTCTCGAGCGAGTTAAAAGTGTAGACTTTGTTTTCACTCGGAGCGAGCACGAGTAGAACCCAATGGTTGCTTTTAAAATGGTATGCAGTGCAAGAAAATAAGTTCATATACGGTTTAAATGCATACAAGTAATTGAAGGGTAAAGTACTACTTACTCCTCATGGTACAGGAATATAATGAAGTCCTTTCTTGACTCAGCCTGCAATGCCTGCTTGATGTAGTCGGCAAGGAACTCTGATTGAAGCCTACCATAGTCGTAGTCACAAGCTCAGGGTCGACAAACCCAACTAGGTGTTGACCCATCACGGCTCACTGGATCATTATCCTGCAACTTGTGTTGAATGTTAAAAAACATAATACAAAATCCTATAAAAGTCATAGGCTCATGTTGTATAGTGCGATACTCACAGCGTCCAGGATCGTATAGTAGAAATATCGATGGCTATCAGGTGGTACAAATGGAAGAGATCCTCAAAACTGACTAGGAATGTGCCATGCTCCTCGCGGTGGAAATGTCTCCCTCTATACCTACACATTGAAATTGACGTTGCGCTCGGCCTTATTTGTCTTGTCAATGTACTATCTATGGAGCAAACGAGTGCACAGGCCTAAAACATTCAATTTATTGCTAGGCAAAAGGGGTTTTCCATGTACATACCCCTTGAATCTTGAGGGGGCTCTGTAGCCTCTGCCAACTTTCCGTTTTGGACATATGGAGTCTCCAAGGTCTGAACAAGGGGCTTTCCATATATTTCAGAGCATGTTGTGGCTTCTATCAACTTTTCCATCGTGATAGAAGGAGTCTTCGAGTCCTCCTGTGGTTCTTTGGCTGTCGTGCTAGTCTTTTTGTGCACCAGCTCTGCATTCTATGTATGACTCGTCATGGTGGTGGGAGCAGGAGCGACGTAGGTACGATAACAACCTGTAAAGCACATGCATATGTAATGTGTTGCAGTACTAGAATGATCGAGAAGACGCGGGGGATTTTTATCTGGAGTAGTACGACACCCGTTGTGGGCCACTTGATGAACGACATCCGTGCTTGCCTGAGAATGGTGATATCTTCGTTCGGGGGGATTTCAGCACATGAGATATAAAGTCTTTGTAGACATAGTCGACATACACCGTCATGTGGCCCTTCTCCAAAGGGTTACAGTGCACTGTATCAGTCTCCTTGCATGAAAATGTAACCCTGCGTCTAACCTCAACGAGAAATCCGTCTTCTGTCACGATGAGCTGGCACTTGGCAGGTGCCTGCAAGAAGTGCGCAACTTGATCAGAAACATTGTAGGAGTTACTCTCGTACCTTTAAGTCAGAAAAAATTATTACCTTCCGCTGGGGACCGGATTGATCATTTTTGGAACCGCAGCTGCTAGGGTGGGGCACAGGCCTTTCTACGAGAAGCGAGGCCATCTAACTCTAACTCTGGGAGATCATCGCCATCATTTCGGCCCTCAAGCGCTCCTCACGTGCCATCATCTTCTCCCTCATCTCCTCCTTGATCTTCTCTTTCAGCTCCTCCCTCAGTGTGTCCTTGAGGCGCTTCGCGCATGCCTCTCATGATCTTGATCTGGCACTAGCAGCGTCCTTTTGGAAGAAGGACCTCTTCGTATGTCCGACACCTATGTCAAGCACCCGGCCCATATGGTCGGGCTTCCTGATTGTCAAAGACAGGATGTCCTTCGACCCTTGGCTTTGAAAAGTCCCCTGCTCTTTCTGCTGGCTTACCTCCTTCTGCAAGAAGCGAATATAAATTGGTTCAGAAATACAACGGGAATGGTCAACTGCAATGTACTAAGTTAGATGTCTTATGATGGTGGAGATGAACCGCGCGGTCGTGGGGTTTGAAACTACAAGATGACCGTCAGAGGTTTTCTTCGTCCTCGCTAAGACCCAGTCGCATGCCCACTCCTCTCATATGTGGGAGTAAGGCATCGTCGTCCCGGAGTTCATGCACTCCTTCTCCTTGCCTAGTTGTGCCTACTCTGCCTTCTTCCCTTCATAGCCGACAGAACCGAGGTGGTGCGCATGTGTGTTCTGCCTCTTGATAGCGATGTTCTTCTGTCTCAGCTCCTCCACCTCGGGCGTACTCTTCATCCTTGTGAACTCCTCCCAAACATCGGGAGTTATAAACGGATACTTCTTTAATGGAGTATGGCCTTTCTGCACATACTCACCGTGCATAATAACCCTGATGTTCCTCAAAGACACACCCATTCTCTTCAAGGCATACCGCCTCGCATTGCTTTTATCTTCCTCTTGTATAATCCATTTCCCCTTAACTTCTTCCCACAGCTGATTCTTCTGCTCAGCGCTGACTTCCTTCCTCCAATCCTTAATCGAAATCGGTAGTCTCTCCCTCACCAATTGGCTGAGAAAAGATTGGTATTGCCCCTTGTACTTCAAAGGACTCGTGTAAACCTCTGTGGCATCAAAGTGGAGAACCTGCGGCATTTTCCCTATGGCCCCTTTGTTCGGTCCTCGGGCCTTTCTCACCTTACTTGGCCCCTTAACATTTGTCACCTTACTTGGCCCATCAGCAGTACCTTCTATTCTGTCTAGCGATGAACCGATGCTCTCTCCTTGAGACATTTCGAATGTATATATCTGACATAGCCATATATTTCACGTGAGAGAAAGCAATTCATAGCTATTATGTGGATTTGACAATGAATCATGTAAAGTAACAGATTAATGGATAATTCATAGCATATAATTGTTCTAGCATATTGTAGTAAATTAACAGATTAACAGATGATCTTAAAGAAATGTCTATCTATTGACCAACTAAGTATGTACCAACGATAACTCCTAATCTCTAGTTAGGTTAGGTCCTAATCCTATTCGAGGATATATGGTTCGGACAAGTTCCTAAGCTGTTGTATAACTCTAGAAAAAATTTCAGCAGCATCTCCTCGCTGTTCTCCAAATACACCTCTCGATAATAGGTCAAGAGCGTGTGTATCCGGAGAACACCAGAGAGTTGCTGCCGAAAATTTTTCTGGATTTGTACAATAGCTCAGGAACTAGCCCAAACCACATATCCTCAAAATGTCCAAAAATCATGGATAGTTCGAGACTTATATATAAATATTCCATTTCAGCATGTTTATAAACAAACATCCTCGAACGGGAGACGTAGGTTACTTAACCTAAGCTCTAACATTAATCAAATTACAACAACAATAATGACATGTAATGTAGTAGCCGTAGAACAAAAATAATAATGTCTATAATGTAACATATAGAGGACAGAAAACATGTACCCATAGAACAAAAACAATAAGATGATGTAGCAAAATAAATGAGAGTGAAACAATACTTACTGCCTTAACGGACTTGCTAATTGGCAGCCAACATATTGCTTTTGGTTCATGAGCAGCAAAATAAGTTTGTGATCTTGTTTTTGTTGATATATTCATTCTTTATGGTTTTTTCACTATCTTACTATTTATCTGTTTGTTTGATATGTACATTGACAAAACATACACACATGATATGGTATTGTTAGCTATTATGGATGAGATTTTTGTTTCTACTCATGTCGGTACCAGAATTTTACAAAAATATCAGATTGATTTCCAATTTATGACATCTACCATCTCCTTATCTTTCTATTGCTCCATATTATCCTTCAAAAAAAGGTCCTCCCTATTTACATGTCATATCAGTTTGTTGCAAAAAATAAGGGTTCAGGAAACAATAATAGGAAAGCATCAGGGTAGCTAACAATAGGGCCTGACAACATTTAAATTTGCCTCTCCATATGGTTTGCTGAAATATTTATTGAAAAATGTTACGAATTGCACATGAGCCAGTTAAGAAAGATGGATGTGGGGGGTCCTTGGTAAGGAAATTAAAATTAGTAGTACTAGTTCTGACAAATCTAAAATGCAAAGCACAAGGTACTGTCATAGTCATACTCACAATTCCTAAACTGCACTCCATACTTGAAGTTAACAAAACCAGGACTAGCTGCACTGCTCAAAGATGACGCAATTGCTAACTTAACACAATTTGTACGTACCACTGCCAGTGACCAGGGATGAGTCCATTGTCCCCAAGAAAAAGAGAGGGACGAATCCATTCATCAAACAACAGTACGAATGCTAACATTGAGTTTCGGTATTTTAGGAGGTGCTCATTTTGCGGTTTTCCTTGCATGCAGTTTCAGGCCTGCAGCTCCTGTTACAGCTCCAAGCATTCCCTGTTTACTCGAAAGTAAATTTTGTTCTACTGCCTTTTCCAAATACATTTTGGTTTCCCAGCTAAGTAATAAAAGCATAAAAAAGCATCATAAATATATCTGTAAATTAAATCCATACCTTAGATAGGGTTTGTGAGTCGTGGGGAGGTGAGGGAAGCCGGAGAAGGCAGACCAATGCGGGGAGGCCGGAGGAGGCGGACCATTGCGGGGAGGCCGGAGGAAGAGTGGAACCGGAGGCAAGCTAGGGAGGTCTGAGGAGGAGGCATGGAGAGTAAGAGTGGAATATGGGCAAAAGGAGATCGGGCTGGCTAAATGGGGGACAATGCCTCATCCCAATCAGTTTTCAACTGAACCGATAGTGATACAAACGCAATCATAGTCAGTTCTATATGGAAACCGACACAAATAGAAACATCATCACAGTCGGTTTTAAACCGTAACCTATACAAATAGATATAGTCATCACAATCGGTTGTCAACTGAACCGATAGTGATACAAATGCAATCACAATTGGTTTTAAATCGAAACCGATACAAATAGTTCGTTGTCACCACAATCGGTTTTAAATGCCAACCGATACAAATGTAAATCATCATCATAATCGGTTCATAGTTGAAACCGATTGTGATAATTGTACAACACAATCGGTTCCAACTAGGAATCGATTGTGATATACAAAAATTCACAATAGATGAAAACCATACTAAAGTCTGAATATTCAGCATTTGATCAAAAAGAGAAAAGGTCATAACTTTTTGAAATATAGTTCAAAGTATTTGACATTTTGCAGAAACATACTTTGGCATACCACAAAGCTTCTGCAAAAAGAATTTTTGATAAAAGAGTTAGCGTTGAAAAGATATGCCAAATTTCACTTCATATGGAATATATGGAACCAGGTATCTCCATGACCGGCCCAACGTCACCTGAGGAAAAGACAGGCTCAAAGGTTGTGCCCCGCGCCAAGCTTTGCTGCCGTATGGAAGAGGGGGTACATCCTATATACAGTTATGTATATTTAGATATAAAAGATACAATTGTAATCCGAGTTGTTGATAGGGTAGACAAAGATGTAAACTCTATCCTGTAATCGATTAGAATCTAATAACCGATCGGAAATCTCCTAACCAATCAGGACTCTGTAAGCCGCACCACCCCCGGTATATAAGGGAGAGGGCGGGCAATAACAAGGCATCAAGCCATAAAGCATAGCACACCTCATATCGCCCAGAGCACATTGCGCTTTGAGCGATCTTAGATCCAAGAGATCCGTATATCCCAGCACTCAGGATTAGGGTATTACCTCCATCGCTGAGGGCCTGAACCTGTCTAATCCCTTGTCTTATGTGACCTTCAAGTTTGAGATCTAGCGCCTGCCCTATAAATTTATTGCCAACTACAAAAGTCGACAGTTGGCACGCCAGGTAGGGGAAGCGCTATAATCTTTTTCTACAGACTCGATGGCAGCAATCGGCAGATTCATCACCACCTTCATCTCCGGGCAAGCCTTCCGCTTTGAAAGTTTGGATTTCATCGCGGATACGCGCGGAGAGCTTGTATGCCTGGTCCAAAGTCAGATCCAATCTGGTGAAGATCAGACCAACCCATCTCAGGTATGCCGCTCTGACTCACTCAAAAAACCAGTCAGTATTGTGAAGAATTGCTACGATTTTCGCGACGTCTTCGCGATCTTGGAGCAGGGGACCGATCTCCATCAAGAAGACCAAGAGGCCGCGGAGGAAGATCGCCTTCGTAAGGGTAAGGAGGTGCAGGTGCGATCTCTTCGATTGCGTGGCCGCAATGTTCGCGAGGACATCCTGCAGTCCAGGTTCGGAGACCAATCCGTCTTTCGCACACCGATGCAAAACGTCGTCGCTTCCAAGATGCTTCTCGACACGCTGGACCCGATGATTGCATCAGATAGCCCAGTGGCCCCGATCGTGACCTAGATCAAGGCCATGGTGATGGCGGCGGCAATCCAGCAGAATCAGGAAAAGCCAGTAGGTGAGGCGCATTCGCGCTCCCATGCGGCTACTCGTGTCGCCAGCAGTCGGACCGCAACCAGTCAAAATACCGGCAGTCGGCGCCATACGCCACCTCTCGGCGATGCACGCCAAATTATCATCCGCGACCTCCACCAAGACATCACCGCTAGACGGCAGGAGCGGGACGAAGAAGAGCGACGCGGGCACCACGACGACTACGAGCGTTTTGGCACCGGCCGTGATCGACGAGGCGATCAAAGGTACAACGACCGTGACGACCATAAGGACTATCATCGCCGGGGTCGGGACAACGACGACCGTCGAGCCATGAGCTTGCCGCGCCGAACTCCACCCCGGCACGTTGATGACCATCGCCAAGCCAGAGGCTCGCCACGCCGGACTCCCCCTCATCATGATGAGAGATCTATTGACGGGATCCGAGCGTTTACTCCTCGGCTGCGCCAAGTGGTATGGCCCGATAGATTCAACCCCAAGGGCATCGTAAAGTTTGACGGGGAGCGAGATCCTGAAGCTTGACTATAGGTCTACGCCCTGACGGTTAAGGCCGCCGGGGGCAATCAAAACGTGATGACAAATTATCTACCGGTCAATCTCACCCCCTCAACTCAAGCTTGGCTCACAGGGTTACCGGCGAACTCAGTGGACTCCTGAAGCGATCTCTGCGAACAATTCATCGCGAACTTTCAGGGAACCTATGAGAGGCCTGGCACCCCGTGGGACCTCTACCAGCTTCATCAGAAGAAGGACGAGACGCTGAGGGACTTCATCCAGTGTTTCATGCAGAAGAAGAACACCATCAGGGATGTATCTGAAGCGGTGGTGGTAGCGGCTTTCCAGAAAGGGGTAAGTGATCCTGATCTAATCAAGAAAATATTCAGGAAACCCCCGACATCTGTGAAGGAGATGTTCGCGCTGGCCGATCGCTACGCTACGGCCTTAGACGCCCTGGCTGAGCGCCAAGAGGAACGCCCACATCCGAAGAACAAAGGCGATAAGCCCGAGTCCTCCAAGCACAAGGACAAGAAGCGGAAGGGCGAAGAGCTAGTAGCGGTGGCCGAGCGCAGCCGGCCCCGAGCCATGCGGAGAGAAGCGCCCGACTACAGCACCGTCATGGAAGCGATCTGTCCCTTCCACCCTAAAGGAAAGCACGCCGCCAAAGACTGCTTCACCTTGAAGCGCTTTGCGTGGGATAGCAACAAGCAGCCAGCTCCAGCAAGGGACGAGGCGGCAAAGAAGAGAGACTTTCTAGATGAGGATGACTATCAAGAGCCCGAGCATGAGCTAAACTACATTTACGGGGGCTCCACCGGATACGAGTCCAAGCGGAAGCAAAAGCTTACTGCTCGGGAGATCAATGCGGTGGAACTAGCCGTCCCACAATATCTAAGGTGGTCCGAGGTCCCAATCACCTTCGACCGATCGGATCACCCCAACCGGGTTCTACATCTGGGAAAGTTTCCTCTAGTGCTCGACCCCGTAATTCACAATGTGAGGCTCAAGAAGGTCTTAATCGATGGAGGGAGTGGACTCAACATCTTATTCTCCAAAACTTTCAACGACATGAACATTCCTTACTCTGAGCTGAGGCCTAGCACTCAGCCTTTCCATGGTGTAATCCCTGGAGCGTCATCGCTTCCGCTCGGGCAGATTTCTTTGTCCGTCACCTTCGGCACCAAGGACAACTACCGGACTGAGTACATAAATTTCGAGGTAGCAGACTTCGAGATGGCGTATCACGCTATCTTGGGAAGACCCGGATTGGCTCGGTTCATGGCCGTTCCGCACTACACCTACTTGACGATGAAGATCACGGGACCAAGGAGCGTCATCACGGTCGCTGGCGACGTCAGCGGTCCCGGAATGCGACCGAGAGAACCATGAACTTGCCGAGTTGCAGGACCAGCCGGCGAAAGAAAGAAAATCCAAGCGGAAGCGGTTACGTTGCAGGAAGAAGGCGACGTCCCGTCCAAAAAGAAGGCCACGTCAGGAATGAAGCCTGGCGAACGAACCAAGAGAATCAACCTTGACCCGTCCGACTCGTCCAAGACAACTCTGATCGGGACAAGGCTCGAAGGTAAATAGGAAAGCGCGCTCGTCACCTTTCTTCAAGCTAACAAAGACATCTTTGCCTGGAAACCATCCGACATGCCGGGTGTTCCTAGGGAGGTGATCGAGCACTCCTTACACGTCGACGAAAAAGCAAAACCCATCAAGCAAAGGCTTCGACGATTCGCTCCAGATCGTCGAAACGCCATCAAGCAGGAGATCACCAAGCTATTAGATGCAGGTTTCATCAAAGAGGTGTATCACCCCGATTGGTTAGCAAATCCTGTACTAGTTCAAAAGAAGAATAAAACTTGGCGCATGTGCGTTGATTATACTGATCTCAACAAGGCATGCCCGAAGGATCCCTGCCCCGAATCGATCAGGTGGTTGACTCGACCGTCGGGTGCGAAATTTTGAGTTTTCTCGATGCCTACTCAGGTTACCATCTGATTCACCTAAAGGCAGAAGATCATATCAAGACTTCGTTCATCACGCCTTTCGGAGCCTTTTGCTATACCACGATGGCGTTCGGGTTGAAAAACACTGGTGCAACGAACCAGCGCGCAATTCAGTGTTATTTTCACGCCCAGCTCGAACGCAATGTGGAAGCATACGTGGACGATGTTGTGGTAAAAACTTAGGAGAAGAAGGACCTTATCACCGACCTAACCGAGATATTCGATAGTCTAAGGGCCTTCAGCATGAAGCTCAACCCCGAGAAGTGTGTTTTCGGAGTATCTTCGGGAAAACTGCTCGGGTTTATCGTATCGCAGCGAGGCATTGAGGCCAACCTAGAGAAGATCAGGGCCATATCAAATATGGAACCGCCGACTTGCCAAAAGGACGTCTAGAAGCTCACAGGATGGATGGCCTCACTCAACAGGTTTATTTCTCGGTTGGGAATGAGAGGTATGCCATTTTTTAAACTCCTTAAGAAGCAGGACAAGTTTTAGTGGACTCCAGAGGCACAACAGGTGTTTGAGGATCTGAAGACCTTCCTGACGATGCCCCCGATCTTGGTTTCACCGATGCCAGAAGAACCTCTGCTACTTTACATCGCGGCAACGACTAATGTAGTCAGCGCGGCGGTCATCGTAGAAAGGGAGGAGCCGGACCACGTGCAGAAGATCCAACACCCGGTCTACTTCGTCAGTGAAGTCCTGAGCGAATCCAAGGTGCGGTATCCGCAAATTCAAAAATTATTGTATGCCGTGCTCCTGACATCACGCAAACTCAAGCACTACTTCCAAGAACACAATATTTCGGTGGTCACTTCCTTCCCAATAGGAGATATACTTCACAATCAAAAGGCTACTGGGAGAATTGCAAAGCGGGCGGTTGAGCTCGGAGCTTTTGATATTCTATTTAAGCCTCGCACTGCCATCAAGTCTCAAGCGCTCGCCAACTTCACGGCCGAGTGGACAAAGCTTCAAAGCCCGGCAATTGCCAAAGAACTCGAGTATTGGACGATGTACTTTGATGGTTCCCTCATGCTCAGCGGCGCAGGGGCTGGAATCGTGCTCATATCACCAAGCGAAGAAAGGTTAAGGTACGTTCTCCAGATACTTTTCCCGCTTCAAATAATGCCGCCGAGTACGAGGCACTCATCCATGGGCTCCGCATCACCATATCGCTCGGTATCCGACGTTTGGCGGTTCACGGAGACTCAATGCTCATGGTCAACCAAGTGCAAAAAGAATGGTCCTGCATTGAAGACAACATGGCAGCCTATTGCTAGGAGGTATGCAAGCTAGAAGGTAACTTTGACGGCCTGGAACAACGAAGCGGCCGACGAGCTAGCAAAAATGGGATCCTGCCGATCTACAGTGCCCATGGGAGTATTCGTCGAGGAAATTCACAAGCCCACGATTAGCACTCGGACGAAGACAAACGCCCCAGCCGAGAAGAGCGTAGAAGCAGAAGTCCTAGTCATTACCCCCGATTGGACAGCCTCGTATCTGGACTATTTGATGAAGGATGAGTTACCCGAAGATCGCGTGCAAGCCGAACGAATAATGCGCCGAAGCAAGAGCTATGTGGTGATCAGGGCAGAACTCTATTGTAAGAGCTCCTCAGGTGTACTGCGACGGTGCATATCAGAACAAGAAGGGAGAGATCTTCTTAAGGAAATCCACTCGGGAGTTTGTGGGAACCATGCGGCGTCATCAACACTAGTCGGCAAAGCCTATCGTCAAGGATTTTTCTGGCCGATTGCGGTCACTGACGCAGAGGACATCGTCCGGACATGTGAAGGATGTCAGTTCTTTGCGCGTCAGATGAACAAACCGGCACAGGAACTGCAGACCATCCCCATAACCTGGCCATTTGCGGTCTGGGGGCTCGATATGGTGGGACCTTTAAAAAAGGCTCAAGGTGGTCATACCCATCTTTTCGTGGCCGTTGATAAATTCACCAAATGGGTGGAGGCCAAACCAGTCGCGACAATAACAGTAGCAAAAGACAAAGAGTTCTTTAACGAAATCGTGGTTAGATTTGGAGTTCCAAATCGAATCAGCACGGACAATGGCACCCAATTCAGAAGCGGTGTATTTCAAGACTGGTGTGACGAACTCGGAATAAAAATCTGAATTACTTCAGTAGCGCACCCCCAGAGCAACGGGCAGGTATAGCGAGCCAACGTCATGGTATTACAAGGCCTAAAAGCAAGAATTTTCGATCGGCTGAAGCCATACGCCACTCGGTGGGTGAAAGAATTGCCTTCGGTACTCTGGGGGCTGCGAACCACCCCGATGAAACAACCGGCGATCACCTTTCTTCCTAGTGTACGGCACGGAGGCAGTCCTCCCCACTGAGCTAGAATTCGGATCCCCACGAGTCCGGAGCTATGAAGAAGTCGCCTCGGAAGAAAGCCGGCTAGAAGACCTTGACCGACTGGAAGAAGCCAGAGACGTCGCAACGATTCAATCAGCAAAATATCTCCAAGGCCTACGGTGCTATCACAGTCGCAATGTGAGGAGCCGCGCATTCTCCAAGGGAGATCTGGTCCTTAGAAAGAATCAGAAATACGAGCATAAGCTCTCCCCAAGCTGGGAAGGCCCTTACGTTGTAGATGAAGTGGTACGCCCCGAGACTTACAAGTTCAAGCGAGAAGACGGCACGGCAATCAGCAACACTTGGAACATAGAACAGCTACGTCATTTTTTCACCTGAACTTTGTAATTCAAATTGTTCCTTTATGAATGAAAAGATCGATATTAAAGTTATTTTTTACATAATATTCTCGAGATTTATGCGTCCGAGTGTTTCGCTCCTACGATTTTAAGACTCTGAGACATGGGTCACGAACCATGCCTCAGAGCCCGGGGGCTGGACTAGTCGGACACGATATGTCGAAACCACTCAGAAAAATATGCATATTTAAAGAGAAAAATGTAAGAGCAAGGAAACGCCTTTATATACTTTCAATTTACAGATCCAAAGTTTCTACAACAGACAAAGAGGTGTCTTGGACTTCCTCACAGAGCTCGGCGGCCCGATCCTCATCTACGTTGCAGGAGTAGCCCTCCTTGATAGCTTCAAGATCTACTCGAGGGTAAAACGACTTTGTAACCGCCAGAGCCTGGCTAGCACCATTGGTCGCCGCTTCCTTCAGAAGTCTCTTGAGCTTCTTGGGGGCCTCCTCCAACCGATTGATAACTTGGGCCCTGCTGAGCAGCCTCTCGCCTTCGGGATGAAGCAACCTCAGTAAGGGCCTCGAGGCTTCGCAGAGCTTTGAGAAAGACGTCTCAAGGGCGGTAACCTTGTCATTGAAAACAGCGTACTGCGCCCGCGTCTTGATCTTATAATCTGCAAGCAGAGTAGGATTTCAAGGACCATGTAGAGGACGACGAAGATAAGAGAAGGTTGAGAGGCTGAGAATACCTTCCAATTCCTTTCCCGAGACTTCAAGCCGCCCTTGAAGCTTCGTGACCTCGGAATCTCGAGCTGACACGGATATAAGGAAATCAAAAAGCCAGTCGACTGAACGAGAAGTACGGGAAGGTTAAGAGATATTCACCTCGGAGGGAGCCGATAACATCCAGCTTCTCCTCCCGCAGCGCCTGCAACTCTGACCAGAGAGCCCGCAGCTCGGCTGCATGCTCGGCCTTGATCTGCTCCAATTTCTCCAGGTATTCCTAGCACGTTCGGTCCTCCGAGAGCATCTTCCGGAGGTACTCGGCCTACTTTTTAGAGCGCTTTCCTATTTTCTGCGAACAACACGGGAACAGGTGACTACATGCCGACTCGCATAAGCAAGAAAAACGGCGAGCGCAGCAAAGTGGTTACTCGGGCCAAGCGTGCGCAGTTCATGGCATGACTGTAGAAGTCATTTCTCTCTTTCTCCTCCTCCGAGTCGTCCAGGAGCTTCAAGCCGTCCTCCTCATCGATCCACGTGGCTTGCATTACGAGCCGGGGGCGGGTGGGGGACGGCGGAATCTAGGGAATCTCCTCGACTTCGGGGGACAGATGGGAGACGGGCTCCTGAGCAGCAGGGCCCGATGCCGAAGCTTGAGGTGTCGGCGAAGGCAGCTGGGGTTCGGGAGGAGCTCCGGCATCCACGGGCGAGGCCTCCTCAATAGGGCTGACAAAAAAGCTCGTTAGAGCTCGAATCAAAATTTCTTCAATTACAATAGCTGATAGGTTCAAAATTAAAATAAGACAATTTCGAGCGAAAAAAGTTGATGAGGCTCGACTCGATAGTGGCTCGTTAGCTCGAATTTGAAGTAACCACGTAAATGGCACATAAAATGATTTTACATCAAACTATATTAATTTTGAAAGAAGCTCGATAATAACTCGTTAAGCTCGATAGCCAGCCCTACTCCTCAACCAAAACAAAAACGTCCTCGGCTCGGCCTCTACCGGAACCCCGAACGACTTCTCAACAGGAACATCGACTGAAGGATTCCTACAAAGAAGAACTGTCAACAAATAAAGTTGGCGAAACACGCCAATTAAAGAGTCGATATGGTAACAAACCTGTCGAATTTTTTCATCCTTATCGGTGGCTTCTTCCGGGTGGCAGAACTACTCCCGGAGGGACCACTCGGGCGCCACGGCCGAACCTCGATCCCTCCCATTGCCCGAGTCCCTCATATCAGGGCTCGGCTGCGCCAGGGGCTCAGGAGGAGAGGTGGCCGAAGGCATCGGGGCCCGTGCTGACGATTCCTGTATCTTGGGACCGCCAATCGGGCGCCGGGGCTTCTCAAAGTCTTTGACCATTGCTTTCTTCCCCTTCTTGGTGACGGGGCCCCCGGCCGAAGAGCTCGTCGGTCGTTTGGGAAGAGCGCCCTTGTGAACGGGCATCTCCGGGAGGGGCACGTCGCTAAAGAAGGCCACCCGATCCTGAAAGGGAGCACTACACCGTCAAAAGATGTTCAGAGACAAAAGGCAAAAATCGGTCGACCAAACTCGCTTACCTCAAGAGGAGGGTGTGATGCGGTGAAGGATTTCAGGCATCTGACGGTGGACACGTCGACGCTCGGGATGAAGAATTCGCCTACCCGAGCACATACTTGTTCCCTAGACAGCACTCCGGGCAGTTCCCGGGTCGGATCATCCTTCCCTTCAAATGCGAATCCCAAGTGGACTCGCTCCTTCAGAGGCTGAATTCGACGAGTGACAAAATGAAGAGCCAGACCAACCCCCGTGAGGCCATCCTCTTTCAATTTCTCAATCAATGCCAGAAGATCATGCACCTAATCCATGTCGGCAGCGTTGGGGGCGGACACCCAGGAAAGGGACGCCTTAGGCCGGCATCCAGCAAAGGGGGGAAGAGCAGGCTTCAGATTGGCACAATAGAACCACTCTTGATGCTAGCCTTTGTTGAAGGTTTTGAAGGGAATTGCGAAGTAGTTTTTCTTCAGCCCCTCCCGCAGCTGAAATTCGGCTCCCCCGACTACCTTGGGGTAACTTTTCGAGGGATAAGGTTTCAAGAGGTAAAAATGGTGAAAGAGGTCGAAATGGGGGCGGATTCCCAGGAAGGCCTCACAAAGATGGACGAAAGGGAGATTTGCAGTATGGAATTGGGATTCAAATTCACCAGTTCGATTTCATAAAAGTAGAGAAGGCCTCGAAGGAAAGCGCAGGCGGGAAGGCCCAGCCCGCGCTGGAAGAAAGACTCAAAGACCACGACCTCTTCAGGGCGAGGAGTGGGGGTGGATTCACCTGCTGCCGGATGAGCGGAGATCAGGATCGAGGCCGGGAGAACCCTGTCATCCACCATGGATTGCAACCGCTCCTCCGTCGTAGTCGATGTGGTCCAATCCTGGGGCGAAGGCGATGAGGAGGCGTCCTTGGAGGGTGGAAAAGACATCTTCGAAGAAAGGATCAGCGGCGGCGGGAGGATGCGAGCGCAACAGCAGTTTAACCTAATGGCGGAGAAGTCAGAAAGGCAAGGAAGCAGAAGGGGCAAGAGTGCGCAAGAAAGAGTGAACCATCGGGCGACGTATGGACTGGCCTTTAAAAGCGGGAAAAGTTAGGGTTACGCCGATTAGGCGAGAAAAATTGCAAGACACCTGTCTCTACTCTGCGTCCCGAAATGACTCACTGGCACGGCGGCCTGACAGACGGAGGCAACCGTGGCTTGACCAAGTCGAGTCTGGGACATGTCGCAACCCACGATGAGATGCCTAGACACTCAATGCACCAAGCGGGTGTGAATATCCTCTAATATGGATTAAAAATATCTTCTTGTGATATGCCTCACGCTGGGTCTCTATTGGTTACCGCATGACGGATCATATATCACAAGTTGAGCCTAGCAAGGCACAAATCCAATGGTATGCCCCACGAGGGTCGAAAAGTTGTGCGTCGTAATAAACGGGTACGGATACCATTCGGATAAACTTTGATATGTCCCAAGTCGGACCAGAGCCGTATCCTACACCAGTCGGGTATGGGTATCACTCGGCCAAGAGCCACGTAAATATCATATGTCCCAAGTCGGACCAGAGCTGTATCCTACACCAGTCGGATACGGGTATCACTCGGCCAAGAGCCACGGATGTATGGTACACTCCAATTTGAGCCCAAGCCGTATCCTACATCAGTCGAATATGGGTATCACTCATCCATGAGCCAAAGAAATCCCGATACGCTCCAAGTCGAGCCTAAGCTGTGTCCTACGAATATAGGTATCATTCGGCCACGAGCCGCGCAAATCCTAACATGTCCCAAGTCGGACCTAAGGAGTATCCTACGATGGTTGGGTGCGAATACCGCTCGACCAAGGAACCATGCAAACTTCGATGTGCCCCAAGCTGAGTTCAAGCTACGTCAAAATAACGATCATGGAAAAATGCTGAGAAAAAGTACATCTTTATTTATGTATAAAAAGTTCACCGGGCATTATGCCCGAGAAAGTATTACATTTATAGGGGACCTACACTTCACCCCGACGCACGCGACCCAATGCCTCCACGAGAGCCTCCCTGGCCCTAAAGAGGGCTGGGAAGATCTCCAGGAAGGCATCGACAGTAGCGCGGTCAAGAGCGACGGCTTTATCCTCTGCCCACTCTGTCATGGCGCGGTCGAAATCCTCCCATAGCTCGGCAAGTTCGGGGTCGTCTCCATCATATTTGAAGTTCCTCATGAAGAAGAAAGAAGCTTGAAGCAATAAGGTGAGAACTGAACGAGGAATGATATGTTTTCGAAGCTATGGTTCGCCATTTATAGCCAAAACAGTGAGGATGAAGTAAATGCATCATAAGCCGAAGAGACTTGAAGTTAATGAAGTTTCAGAAGCCAAAGAGGTTTTCGGAAGTTGGACTGACTCAGAGAACCAAAGCAGCTTTAAAGACCGTCCAATATTAATCCACGGAAGGAAAAGATATTAAAGTTTCATTTCGAGCGGGAAGAAGTATCCAATTCACATCTAAAATATGGGAAAGGTCCACGAAGTCGTTCACTACAACCCTGTTCGATTGTAATCAGTCGGAGCAGGAAGTTGAGGGTTATATTCGAGTCCTTCATAATCCCCTTGCTGCAAGAGGAAGCTTTCAAATCAAATGGAGACACTATTTAGAAATTTAGAGTGAAAATCGGAAATATTGATCCAGAATCAAGGTCCAGATACGAAAATAGCGCAATCGGATCATGAATCACTCGGGGGCTACTGTGGAATATATGGAACCAGGTATCTCCATGACCGGCCCAACGTCACCTGAGGAAAAAGATAGCCCAAAGGTGTGTGCCCCTGACCAAGCTTTCTTTGCCGTATGGAAGAGGGGGCACATCCTATAGACAGTTATGTATATTTAGATATAAAAGATAGAGTTGTAATTCGAGTCATTGATAGGGTAGACAAAGATGTAAACTCTATCCTGTAACCGATTAGAATCTAGTAACCGATCGGAAATCTCCTAACCGATCAGGACTCTGTAAGCCGCACCACCCCCGGTATATAAGGGAGAGGGCGGGCAACAACAAGGCATCAAGCCATAGAGCATAGCACACCTCATATCGCCCAGAGCACAATGCGCTTTGAGCGATCTTAGATCCAAGAGATCCGTATAATCCCAGCACACAGGATTAGGGTATTACCTCCATCGCTGAGGGCCTGAACCTGTCTAATCCCTTGTCTTGTGTGACCTTCGAGTTTGAGATCTAGCGCCTGTCCCATAAATTTATTGCCGACTACAAAATTCGACACTTCATATGCATGATTTTTGCTTAAAAAGTACAAAAGTCAAAATGTTCAAATAAAATCCAAGTTTTTGAAAATTTTCAGAAATAAACTTTGGACTAGTTAGAAGCTTTCCCAATAATAATTTCCTCGAAAGGAATTTTCTTTTAAAATATATGGCAAAATGCGTTTAGTAGGCATAAAGAAATTACAAAAAAATACGGTCCAAGAGGTGAAACTCACAAAATGCTAAAATAAGACCAATATGGGTCAACACTAGTTTTCGGCAAGTTTCAAAATCAAATAACTTAGGATCGGTTGGTCTTTTGAAAATCTTTTGCATACGAGAATAGTTAAGAATATGACCTATATGGGTCAACACTAGTTTTTGGGCTAGTTTCAAAAATCAAATAACTTATCATCGGTTAGTCTTTTGAAAATCTTTTGAATACAAGAATTGTTAAGAATGACCAACTCTATGCTTTTCATTTTGGAGCTATTTTCAAAATCATTTTACAATTAATTCTAAGAAAAAATCTTTTCAAATTATTTTTTTATATTATCAACATTCAGAGAAATATATTCATGTATTTATAGGACCAAAATAAGCATCTAGTTCATCTTCTTTTATACATACATAATGGAACTACGAGATTATCAAGAATTGTCCATAGCGGTGACATAAAGAAAAAATATGACATGATGTGAATGTAATTAAAGAATGATAATTGAATGAATGAACAACTCAAGTGGCATTGAAAGCAAATTAGCTATCATTCATCTCATGTATGTCACAATGTTCCATATCACATGACAATCATACAACTTTACCCAAATAAACGACACAATAAAACGGACATGTTAAACAGTAACGGCCGTTAAACAAAATAAACAGCCCGATAAAACGAACAAACATTAAAATAGTTCCTTCATTTACAATACAACCCTTCTTGATGATATAAACGCATGTAATTTGTTCCATGTGTGTCGTCGTCATCGCTCAGACATACCCTATCTGCAAACGAAGGTATTTCATTGAATTGGTTATACTTCATCTACGATATTTTCAACTTCAACGATTCGCTTCTTCCCATGAAGAACGATGTGCAATCTCGGATTGACCGGATCACGCACGTAGAAGACTTGAGGTCCACAAAAGTAAAACCTCTCCTATCGATCTTCGCTCCATGTGGAAGTCCCACCCACTTACATCGGAACAATGGAACTTGGTATATTCCATAATCGAGCTCCCAAATTTCTTCGATCATCCCGTAGTAGGAGTCATTGCAATTGAGGATCCTCTTTTCGAGTGATCATCGAACAAAACATCTATATTCACGCCACTGTTTGGAATAATACTCTTTGCATCTTGACTTTCAGTGTAAAATGTGTAGCCATTAATATCGTACCCCTGCCATTTATGTACATTAAATTTTGGTCCGTCAGCTAACCATTTGACATCCTCACTAATGGAGACTTTGCCTTTGCTTTGAACGATGTGAGAAATCGATCGTTGTGTTCTCGCGTGATGGAAAGCTCATCCATCGTGGATTCTCTTCCCGTAATATCAACTTGTGCTGCTCGATATATGGATGAACTTCTGCACTATGTTGCAAGACTGTCAAATGAGATTTATAATATATATCAAACCATGGACTTATTAGTTTGGACCCAATGGTTCCTTCGCCACCAAGTCTGCCCTCATGACGAGATACAGGAACACCAATTAATTGTCTTTTACCTAGATAATCCATACAGAACTCAATAACCTCTTCAGTCCCATAACCTTCAATAATACAACCCTGAGGTTTTGATCGATTCCTCACGTATGACTTTAATATACCCATGTATCTCTCAAATGGATACATGTAACGTAGGAATACAGGTCCACCTATCTTAATCTCTCTAACAAGGTGAACAACAAGGTAGACCATGACGTCGAAGAATGACGGGAGAAATGCATCTCAAGCTGGCATAGAGTCCACACCACCTCACTCTGTGAGTTGTCTAGCATATCATAATCAATAACCTTGCAAGAAATCGCATTGAAGAAATAACATAGGTTTGTGATTGCCAACCTGACATCCTCTGGTTGAACATTTCTGATTGCAATAAGGAGCATTTGAGTCATTAAGACATGATGGTCGTGGGACTTCATACCAAGTAATTTCAAATCATTCATGAACACAAGCTTCTTAATATTTGCGGAGTAGTCCGATGGAACTTTAATACCTTGAAAATACTTGTAAAGGTCTTCTTTCTCCTTCTTGGATAAGGTGTAGCATGCAGCGGGGATGTACGGACCTTTTTTATCCTTCACTATCACTGCAAGCTTGGGCCTGATTCCCACGTAGGTTATGTCGCGGCGAGCATTCACACTATCCTTGATCTTCCCAAGTATGCTTAGCAGGATGCCAACCAAATTATCACAAATATTATTCTCAACATGCATTACATCAATACAATGCCAGATATCTAACTCCTTCAAATATGGTAATTCCCAAAATATCGACATCTTCTTCCAAATGGTCTTGGGACAAATAGATTTAAGGTTGTTTTTATACTAAACATCGATATCCTTCACACGTGAATATACTTGCCTTCCACTCATAGGCTGCGGGGCCGAACGAACTTCCATCTTCCTATCAAATTTGTCATACATCTTACGGTATCGATGACTTCGAGGTAGAAACCTACAGTGACCCATATATGCAGTTTTCTTGAAATTTGATAGCTATAAGTTCCCAATCTCCTATTCACAAATAGGACACGCTTTGGCTCTCTTCGTACTGTAGCCCACCAAATTACCAAGGGCCCATAAATCATTTATAGTGCAAAATATCATAGCCCGTAGGGTGAAGTTCTATCTTTTGTATGCATCCCAAACCACGACCCCGTTGTTCCACAATTTTACCAAATCCTCAATCAGTGATGCAAGGTACACATCAATATCATTTTCCGGTTGTTTGTGTGCCAAGATTAGCAATGACATCATAATATGCTTCCAATTCATGCACAACCAAGGAGGGAGATTGTAGATACAAAACAGAACTGGCCAAATGAAGGGAAACGCGGTATGCTACGCTAGCACAAAAAAAAACTACCGCGCAACCAGAAAGCTACTCGCAAGAAGGGGATCATAGATAAGATTACCACTAGGCGCGATTGCGGAATCCTTCAGCGTCGATGTAGTGGTTCGTCCTCGCCGCGATCGTTGCGTCGATGTAGTGGATCGTCCTCGCCTCGTCGTGGATCGTCCTCCCACGCCCGCGATCGCAGCGGCATCACCGCAGAGTCCACACGTCCGAGAGATGGAAGCAGCGTGCGTCGGTGTGCAAGCACCTAGTCGCTCGGCGAGGGCGAGAGGAGGAGGCTAGGGTTTCAAGTGAATCAAACCTAAACCGTGGAAAGCACACACTGCGCCTCCTCCTCTCCTCCTTATATAGCCACGAGATGAAACCTAAACCGGGGCCCACCAAACATGCTAAGCCCACGAGGTTCATTAATTACGGATCAATCCAAATTAATGCGTCCCGACCATTAAGTGTGTGACCTGCAGGTTCACATACGTTTGGACATGGATTCGGAAAACTCCTTTTCAATCCAATAGTTGGTAGCGGCTTCTTGCAAAGTATGCCAACTCCCAAACATCTGTGATCAAATCGAGCAGAACCTATCAAAAGAACTCATGTAATAATCCCTTTGCCAAGTATATGAAGATTGATCTCAAGGCGAAGCATGTCATCCTTTGATGATTCAATCCATCTCTCGTATCCGTGATATATTAATAAGTTGTGATTGACTCCTCAATCACGGCATGGCCATGCACTTTCTTAATCATATCACACGAGTGGCCTTGTCATATATCTCCGTTTCATTGGAGTGGCAAATTCCATCTTGATTGCTCACTTCCTCTGCACGTTTCATAGTAAACATGAAAGCTACCTTTATAACTATCCGGTTAGGAAGTAGTGTTTGATAGCCCCAAGGAAAACTATTACACATGTAGGGAATATGACAATCTCAGGTCTAAGGATCATACATCTTCTAGGTATGAGATACACGATGACACATAAGAATGAAACATTCTCGCGTTGTCCCATAGCGGGTCTATCTAACCCATGTTCTTCAACATGGTCCACAATGTAGAGATGATATCTCCATATCCCATGATCTATGAAGCATGATCATCGATCACTACATGTCTTGATCTATTCATCGTAGTCCTATACGATGATATCCGATCGAGATATTTATCGAATTACATCATTAAATAAAGAGCTTCATAATCAAGTCACATACTTGTTGATCAATACAATGATATACATTCATTGGACCAATAATCATATTATTATTCATAAACATAGTCATGTTACAATCATCTAAATGATTGCCTCAAGGGCATAACACTAACAATCTCCCACTTGCACTTGAGTCAATCAATTAAGTATCTAATACCAATAGACCTTGTGTGCGCCTCATGCTTAGGTCGTGGCGTGGCTTTGTCAGCGGATCGGCCACATTGGCTTCGTATGTACTTTGCATATTCGACGTCACCTCTATCCACAATCTCGCGAATAAGGTGAAAGCGGCGGAGTATGTGTTTAGACTTTTGATGTGATCTAGGCTCTTTTGCTTGTGCAATGGCACCACTATTATCACAATAGATGTCCATTGGACTAGAGACACTAGCGACCACACCAAGCTCGTGATAAACTTCTTAATCCACACGCCTCCTTTGCGGCCTCCGGCCGCAATGTACTCCGCTTCGTCGAGAGTCGGCCACCGTGTTTTGCTTGGAACTCTTCCGACTTCGCTCCTCCATTAAGTGTAAACACAAACCCGGATTGCGATCGAAAATCATCTTTGTCGGTTTGGAAGCTTGCATCGGTGTAACCCTTTGCAACCAGATCTTCCTCACCTCCAAAAACAAGGAACATACCCTTAGTTCTTCTCAAGTACTTGAGGATATTTTTACGGCTATCCAATGACCATCACGGGATCCGCTTGGTATCCGCCGTGACACTTAGAGCATATGAGACATCGGGCGTGTCTGAGATCATGGCATACATAATAGACCCAATAGTGAAGCATATGGAATCTTGCTCATCTGTCTCGCTCATCGGATGTCGAAGGACACCGATTCTTGCAGAGACTGATGCCATGTGACATTGGCATGAAACCTCTCTTGGATTCATGCATATTGAACCTTTTCAATATCTTGTCAATGTACGTTTCCTGACTTAATCCAATTAACCTTTTTGATCTATCTCTATAGATTTTTATGCCCAAGATATAGCATGCTTCTCCCAAGTCCTTCATTGAGAAACTCCTTTTCAATGAAGTCTTAACATCTTCAAGCATAGGAATGTCATTCCCGATTAATAATATGTCATCCACATACAAAATCAGAAATACAAGTGCGCTCCCACTAGCCTTCTTGTAAACACAAGGCTCTTCTTCATTTTTGATAAAGTCAAAACCTTTTACTACTTCATCAAAACGAATGTTCCAACTCCTAGATGCTTGCTTTAACCCATAAATGGATCTTTGAAGCTTGCATACCCTTTTAGCATATTTAGGATCAACAAAGCCTTGAGTTGTATCATGTATACATCCTCGGAAAGATTCCCATTAAGGAAGGCTGTTTTGACATCCATCGCCATATTTCATAATCAAAATATGCGCAATAGCTAAAATGATCCGGACAGACTTGAGCATGGCTACGGTGAGAAAGTTTCATCATAGTCAACTCCTTGAACTTGTTTGAAACCCTTTGCCACCAACCGTGCCTTATAGATCTGAACATTTCCATCTATGTCTATCTTTTCTTGAAAATCCATTTGCACTCAATGGTTTTACACCATCAGTGAATCGACCAAGTTCCAAACTTGATTGTCATGCATGGATTGAATTTGGATCTCATGGCTTCAAGCCATTTTTGGAGTTTGGGTCCATCATTGCTTCTTCATAAGTCGTGGGCTCATCATTGTCCAACAATAATATGTCATTCCCATATCTAATAGGTACATGGCGTGGCCTCCCGACCCACGTAATGGAGTCTCTTCCACAGGTTGTACAACACTTTGTACATCTTGTGAAGGTTGAGGTAGCTTGAACATATTCATGTGATTCTCGAACTTCATCAAGATACACATCACTCCTCTGATTTCTTTTGAAAGAAACTCTTTCTCCAAAAGACACCATTTTGAGCAACAAAAACTTTGTTCTCGTTTCTTTTGTAAAAGTAATATCCTTTTGTTTCTTTAGGATACCCCACAAAAAGCATTTTTCCGATTTAGGTGCGAGTTTATCGATTGTAAACGTTTTACATAAGCCTCACATCCCTATATCTTGAGAAATGACAACATGGGTCTTCTCGATCCATATCTCATATGGCGTCTTCTCAACGGATTTTGATGGGACCCTATTCAAAGTGAGCATGGTGTCTCTAGAGCGAAACCCCAAAAGGATAATGGCGGATCTGTTTGGTGATCATTGACCGAACCATATCTAATAAAGTCCGTTCGTCGTTCGGACACACCATTCCATTGAGGCGTTCTGGCGGAGTAAGTTGCGAACGATTCCACATTGCTTTAAATGATCCCCAAACTCTTGGCTCAAGTATTCGCCACCACGATCGGATCGTAAGTGTTTTATTGTTTTGCCAAGTTGATTTTGTACTTGTTCAAACTCTTTGAACCTTTCAAAAGTTTGATTTATGCCTCATTAAATAGATATATCCATATCTCTGAAGTCATCGGTAAAAGTTACAAAGCATGAAACCCACCCCTAGCGATCGAGCTCATTGGTCCACATACATCTGTATGTACTAGGGCCAATAATTCACTTGCTCTCTCACTAAAACCCGTGAAAGGGGCTTTTGTCATCTTGCCAAGTAAACAAGATTCACATGTTTCAAATGATTCAAAATCAAATGAGGTTAGAAGTCCATCACCATGGAGCTTCTTCATGCGCTTCTCATTTATATGACCTAGCGACAATGCCACAAAAGGTAGGGTTCAAATCATTAGGCGGTGCCTTTTACATTAATATTATAGACGAGTTTTTCTTGAGTTCAAGGACGTACAACCCATCCACCATGGGGCAACGACCATAATACATATCATTCAAAAATATTGAACAAACAAAGTTCTTTATTCAAATCATAACCTTCATGTTCCAAACAAGAAGATGAAATAATGTTTCTACTCAAAGATGGAACAAAATAACAATTATTGAGTTCTAAAACTAATCCTCGAAGGCAAATGCAATGGGTATGTGCCAGCAGCAAGACCAAACAACTCTTGCTTTATTCCCACGAAGATCCACTTCTCCTTTTGCCAAGTCTCTACTCTTTATCACCCCGCAACGAATTGCAAATGTGAGCAACCGAACGGTATCATATACCCATGAGCTGAGTGAAGAAGTAGCAAGATTAATTTCTATAACATTAATACGAAGTGGAAACCACATTTCCATTCTTTTTATCTGCCAAGTACTTTTCGCAATTCCGTTTCCAATGCCCTGATTTCTTGCAATAGAAGCATTGGGTATCAGGTTGAGGGCCAACTTTAAGCTTCTGAAGCTTAGTTTTGAGGCTCGCGATCTCATCTTGAGCCTTGCCCTTGCCCTTGCTCTTTCCCGTTCCCCCAGCCTTAGCCTTTCTCTTTTTGAAAGCGGTTGTTTTCGAACCATCATCACATGATTGGGTTTTTCTTAATGCCTTTCTCCCTGCAGCCTTGAGCATCCCATGTAGCTCGGTTAGGCTCTTCTCCATGCTATTCATATGAAAATTCATAATGAATGGCTCAAAGCTCTGAGGCAGAGACTGGAGAATAACATCTGTGGCCAAACCGAGGCTAAGGGAAACTCAAGTTTTCCAATCTCCCAATGTAACCAATCATCTTGATCACATGAGGATCGGATGCCTTGACGACTTACAAGCAAATAAAAGCTTTGAGATACCATACCTCTCAGCTCTTGCTTGATTCCCAAACATGCCCTTCAAGCCCACAATCATATTGTAAGCATCACGGTCCTCATATTGCTTTTGGAGCTCGAGTCCATTGTGACTAGCATGAGACAGTGACCTCTCTGAAGCATTAACATGCTTTTCATATTCAACCCTCAAATTGCGAGCAAGCATTTTGGTGGTTCATCAGAATTGGATTCTCTAGAACATAGTCCTTCTTTTCATGCTTGAGAACAATTCTCAGGTTGCGATACCAATCAACAAAATTAGTTCCATTCAGTTTTCCCTTTCCAAAACCGATCTCAAAGCAAAACCAGTGTAGCAGGAGTAGGAGAAGGTGCCATTGAACTACAACAAAAATATGCAAAGATTCTAAGCACTATGTTTATGTAAAACTTTTATTAAACTTTTAATTAAAGACACTCCTATTTTATGTCCTTTTATAGATACATAGTGAGTATTCAAGATCCATATTCATTAAACACTAGTGAGCTTTGGCATCACTTTGCTAGAAATTTAATGACATAGGTAAGCAACACCTTTGCTAATTATATCATATGTAACTCTTGTTTGTTGAGTATGAAAACAAGTAATGAATGCCTCCATCAACTTGACTCATGGCCAGTCAACTCGCCCCAAGGGCTCACATGAGGAGGAGCACTTCCGTATTCGGGTGCCAATTAAGAAACCTGCCTCATGTGTGTTTTCCTAGACACCAATTGTCTTGTATAGGTTCCTTCATTCTGAAATCAAATCCCAACCACTTATGTCCTCAAGCCCAAAACCGTTTTGATAGCTCGTTTAAATCGCCATTGTTATGCGTGATGTGTCCAACACATCCCTATCATCTATTGAGATAGCCATTGATATACTACTTTGGCGATCATATCAATAACGATCTAAATTCTTGATAGGTGCAACAATTGGATGGACAATTTGATTTAAGATTTTTAACTATAAGGATGAACAAAGATTACTATGAACATAGCATCACATGCAATGAGCATAAAGAAAATAGCAAGGATAAAACACACATCCACGAGAAAATCAAAATAAGTGTGAAATAGCATGGCCCTTAGCATTAAGATCTCCATCATCATGCTTGGTTGTTCACCTAGCCACCTTGCTTGATTTGTTCACCTAGCCATCGTCTTCATCATTATGGATGCAACTCCTTACAACTTTTGATAATGAATTTTACATGAGGTTTGAAGCATCACAAGTCGACACGCAGTCGTTATACAATTTAAATAGCCTTATGGCTTAACACAGACGCAGCCATGTGGAAATTACATGCATCACATACACATAGGCCATACTATTTCACATAATTCCTGCAAAAACGAGTTAAACAAAAGCAACCCTACGACTCAGGTCCGAGGCGGCTTGCGGCGGGTCCAAGGGAGCGAGCCGCGCGTGGTAACCCGACCGGTAAGGGGCAACGTCGTACCATGAGCGGACTCACCCAAATCAATATTGAACCTGTTTGCGCTTACCATGGATCAAGCAGATTGACCCAATCCAACTCGATCCGATTGGCTTGGTCCCATATGGATACGTTTGAAACCACGATGGCGGTAACCCGACCGGTAAGGGTAACGTCGTACCATGAGCGGACTCACCCAAATCAAGATTGAGTCGGTTTGCACTTTCTCAAACCCTAAATCGATCGATCTCATCGATGGTCGCCGTCACCAATTCATCACATGAACTGGTGAACATGTAATAGATCCAATCTACTAACCTCACACATCATATGTGCAACATCCGGATCACAAAACTATACGAGATGGCTCGATACCATTGAAGGAAACGCGGTATGCTACGCTAGCACAAAAAAACTACCGCGCAACGTAAAGCTACTCGCAAGAAGGGGATCATAGATAAGATTACCACTAGACGCGCGATTGCGGAATCCTTCGCGTCGATGTAGTGGTTCGTCCTCGCCGCGATCGTTGCGTCGATGTAGTGGATCGTCCTCGCCTCGCCGTGGATCGTCCTCCCACGCCCGATCGCAGCAGCGTCACCGCATAGTCCACACGCCCGAGATGGAGCGATGTGCGTCGGTGTGCAAGCACCTAGTCGCTCGGCGAGGGGCGAGAGGAGGAGGCTAGGGTTTCAAGTGAATCAAACCTAAACCGTGGAAAGCACACACTGCGCCTCCTCCTCCCTCCTTATATAGCCACGAGATGAAACCTAAACCAGGCCCACCAAACATGCTAAGCCCACGAGGTTCATTAATTACGGATCCAATCCAAATTAATGCGTCCCAGCCCATTAAGTGTGTGACCCTGCAGGTTCACATACGTTTGGACATGGATTCGGAAAACTCCTTTTCAATCCAATAGTTGGTAGCGGCTTCTTGCAAAGTATGCCAACTCCCAAACATACTGTGATCAAATCGAACAGAACCTATCAAAAGAACTCATGTAATAATCCCTTTGCCAAGTATATGAAGATTGATCTCAAGGCGAGAAGCATGTCATCCTTTGATGATTCAATCCATCTCTCGTATCCGTGATATATTAATAAGTTGTGATTGACTCCTCAATCACGGCATGGCCATGCACTTTCTTAATCATATCACACGAGTGGCCTTGTCATATATCTCCGTTTCATTGGAGTGGCAAATTCCATCTTGACTGCTCACTTCCTCGCACGTTTCATAGTAAACATGAAAGCTACCTTTATAACTATCCGGTTAGGAAGTAGTGTTTGATAGCCCCAAGGAAAACTATTACACATGTAGGGAATATGACAATCTCAGTCTAAGGATCATACATCTTCTAGGTATGAGATACATCGATGACACATAAGAATGAAACATTCTCGCAGTGTCCCATAGCGGGTCTATCTAACCCATGTTCTTCAACATGGTCCACAATGTAGAGATGATATCTCCATATCCCATGATCTATGAAGCATGATCATCGATCACTACATGTGCTGATCTATTCATCGTAGTCCTATACGATGATATCCGATCAGAGATATTTATCGAATTACATCATTAAGTAAAGAGCTTCATAATCAAGTCACATACTTGTTGATCAATACAATGATATACATTCATTGGACCAATAATCATATTATTATTCATAAACATAGTCATGTTACAATCATCTAAATGATTGCCTCAAGGGCATAACACTAACACCAAATGCTGTGACGGCTGCTCATATTACCAAACGGATTCATTCCATCGGTACTCAATTCAAATCTTATGTTCCTCATCTCGGCATCAGACTCCTCATGTTTCCAATCAATGTTTCTTCATTGAGCCGAATCAGCGAGGTTGTCTTAGCTTGCCATCTTCTTTTCGATATTAATAATGCCAACACAACAAGTTTGCCTCTCTAGGATTTGCAAACAACCGCTCCAAACGGGGAATGATGGGCAAGTACCACAATACCTTGGCTGCTTCCCCTTTAATAATCTCTTCACCGCCTTCGCCCTAGCTCTTACTCTTCTTGTTATTACATTTCTCCTTTTATTTGTACCGGGGTACACCACAAATTGGACAAACTTGCAGTTCCTTATACGTGTTACGGTACAAGATGCAATCATTTAGACATATATGTATTCTTTCTATTTCTATTCCTATAGGACATAGTAGCTTCTTCGCTTCATAAATGCTTATTGGCAACTCGTTTCCCTCCGAAAGCACATCCGATAAAAGAACTAAAATTGCATTGAAACTTATATCTGTCCAACGGTATTTTGCCTTCAGTTCGAATAATACAAGGACCGAATCCAACTTGGTGTATTCCGCTTTGCAACCCGAGAATAACGGTATGGCATCGTCTTCCATCAAGCTTTTAAATTTTTTAAACTCTCTTTCCGTATAATTTCTCTCCGCATCCCGTAACATTTACTCTAAATTATCCTCCTCAAACATATCACGCTACAACTCGTGATCTGGTTTAGTATATCTTCGTTGAATACTGGACAGGTACTACTTGTCTCCCTGTGATGGATCCAACACGTGTAATTTCTCACGAAGCCACATCGAATCAAGTGGTTTTAAATTTGAGCTGAGTTATTAAATCTCTTGAGATTGGTGCAATCAAAGTAAGGATAATATATAAATTTACACCTTTTTTCACCATGTTTTCTTCTGTATTTTTTTGAACTCCTTAACACCTATTTGAAATTTAGCACTCATACGGCTTTTCTGATATATCCATTCTTCACGGTCCATCTGCAATTAAACTACACATAATAAATTAAGGAAAAACTGGAGCGGCAGCTAGCTATTTCAAATATTGAGAAATTATTTAATTACCTTTGAAAAATAGAGAATGGGTTCCAACATATATAATTTTACTCCTGATACCTTCTTCCCTACTTAAAAGCTTTCAGCTCCCTATTCAGGAGACATACATTCAAAATATCAACAATGATATCGAATTACCTAATGCAGTAAGTTTGAAATCCTTTTGACTTCAATGAAATAAAATAAAGGTGGAAGCATTAACAATTGAATGATCTTGAAGCATTAACATTGCATTTAGGTTCTTTTTCTATTTTTCTATCATTACGTTTAAGTCCTTTTGCGGAAAACACAAAATTCTTTTAAGGTCCTTTTCGCGTGTTTTCTCGATTTGCTCCTATAGAGAGCGGCAGTCGCGCGTTTTCTCGATTTGCTCGCGTGAGGAGCGGCGCCCACGGCGTGGCACGCCGCGTGTGGTTGTCTAGTATTATCTATGCTCTGTGAGGGTTTTACTATTGTCGAGCTCCTACCCGGCAGTGGTTTAGAATATATTTTATACAATATTTGGGATATATAAAACTTTCAATACGAATATCTGAAGTGATACTAAAATTTCAAAGCCCAAAACACATATCTGTGACTCGTCAGCAGCAGTACTTGCCCTCACGTCACGCGCAGCATGCCGACACCCGAGCATGCTAGATTGCTCGCTCCTCTGCGGGACGCTTTGAATCACATGTAGCTCGGTGATCCGAATTCTTCTTTTAACCGTATCCTTTTCTTTGGTTATATTCTGACAGTACTTCTTGTACGCACCAGTCTCGAATCATATCAAAATTTTATGAAATTCAACACGAACTTGCACGGTATGGAAAACAAAGAAGATGAATTTCCAAAAGAGAACCGAATTATCGATGTTGAAGCAACCCCGATGAAAGAGAAAAGGTTTAACGAATACTATTACAAAAAACTTATATTAGACCTCTCATCACTGACGGTTTTAAGCTAAAACCACCAATGATGACTACCATTCACATCATTGATAGTTTTTGACAAAAAAATCAGTGATGAGATACACATCACAAACGATTATTGCCAAGAACCGTCAGTGATGACTACCATTCACATCACCGACGGTTTTTAGCAAAAAATCGTCTCATCACTCACGGGTTTTCTTAAAAACCGTCAATGATGACTATCATTCACATCACCGATATTTTTAGCAAAAAACCGTCAGTGATGTGAATGGTATTCATTACTGACGGTTCTGGGTTAAAACCGTCTGTAATGAGAATTTCTTAGAAATAACTACATAGAGCCCTGACCCACTTAGTACGATATTCCGATCTATTTTTGAGGTGGCTGCAATTGAGAGGCAACTTGATGAAAGGAGACTGTGGATTTGGAAGAGTGATCGTAGATCATTTTGTTTTAGGTAATCTAAGATTAGTAATTAGTTCTAATTGCATTATATTCAAGATCTAGCTTGGTAAAGAGGGAATTGAAGATGGTTTAGATCTAGCTTGGTGTAGATCCATTTGTTCTTTGTAATCTAAAGTAGTAATTGTTTCTAATTGCATTATGCTCAAGATGTAGCTAACTAGGTAAAAAGAGAATTGAAGATGCTAAGTTTAAATGTAGCTTATATATAGATCCATTTATTCTTTGTGAATGGTACAACATGATATTGATGATTATTACCTTGAAAGATAAATGTGGCACCATATGTATCATGAGATAGAGATAGATTGCCTAAGTAGAAACTATAGCCTACTGTGTGTAGGTAATCCCACACTAGTGGAAAGAGTAAAGACCAATTGATGATAGGCACCTCACGAGGTAGAGGTTAGACCCGTATGAAAAATGATGGGACTCGGCCCTATATGAAAAGGGATAGGGCATGAGTGGTTGATCGACGGGGGACACTCCGCTATACCACTATATGCTAAAGAGAGAAAGAGATATGTGCATGAATATTTGCATTTTAATAAAGAAAGTTGCAAAATAACATTGAGTAATGTGGAGAATGACGTGAATGAGCTCATGAGGATGAAATTATTAATGTTTCCTATTTTATTATGTACTTGCTGAGTCGTGAACTCACCTTTACTTTTTTAATGTTTTTAGTTGATCAATAAAGGCAACATGAATGGGATAGGAGTAAAACCATCACTTTACTTGTCATGTCATCCACCTCATTTGTTGAAGTATTAAAGTATCTAGTTGGTTTAGTAACAACCTTCATCTCATAATAATAGTCATATAAACATAGTTAAAATTATATGATGTTTGAGAAGTTTAGTTGATTACTTATTATTTATGGTTCTTCATTCTTTGTCATTGTTAAAAGGTAAAGATTGCTTCTAGACGTATGTGATCTAGGTGTTCTTTGGCAGGTGAACCCAAGCATTTCAAAGCATGAGAACTTGGACATTCTCGAGAACGTGGTGTTAGGAATTCTTCGGTGCATGATTCTAAGTTTATTATTATTTAACTATTCCTGTCCATATCATTATGTCATTCATGTTTATTTTGTTTAATACCGGTGTTACTTGTTTAGGGTAGCTTGCTAAAATTATTGATAAAGTTGTGCTGAAGAGAATAAAAAAAAAAGGTAAGTTGCGGTAATATATTGGGCACTTAAAAGTATTGAGATATTACAACTATTTTCTCTACAGCAATTAATTCAGCGAGGCAGCTGGCAACTGAGGGGTACGGCCGGTGATACGCCTTGCTGCGAGCGGTGTGGGCATGCAGCAATGGCCAAGGGCACGGCCACGGAGGGAAACATGCGTTGAACCAGCGATGGTCGTGTGTTCACGGCATGGACGAACGCCCTCTGTGTGGTTGACGCCTTTGATGTTGGGGAGACATGACGGGAGTAAGGGTGGATAACGAGTCAACTCAGCTCGACTCGATTCGACTCATTAAACTCGTTAAGATAATAAGCTAGCTCAACTCGACTAGTTAACAAGTTTAAACCTTAGCTCGACTCGACTCGTTAAAAGCTCAAAAAAAAAGTTGGCTCGACTCGACTCATTAAGCTCGAGCATGCAATTTTACAGAATCTAATTTGCAATTTTACTGACTACATTTCTCCAAGCTGTAGTCTTTTAGCCATTTGAGCTATTTCCAGCGCTACATCCAAACGCCATAAGCTTTGCTATGCTTAAAATGAAGAAGGTATCAAGGTATTCAAATGGCAACCCTAGTGTACTGAGAAACCGACAGTAAAACTAGATAGATAAATCAGACATAAAGAATAATGCCTCTAATTCCATATGAGATTCTTCATTACGCACTAATGACATGTCAATTAAACTTCTTAGGTGTTGCTATTTAGGATGTCATGCACAAGAGAGTTTTTTATATCTTTTGTTAGCTTCTACCATAGAAATAGTTGTACGATATTTCAATATATAGTGCAGTTGTGCTTTATGTCTTAATTAAGAATATTGGAAATATTTACAATCAATCAATCATGATTCCAGCAATCCAGCATTCTAAGTTAGGGTTATCTTAAAGTATCTCTGGTAAAATTGGAAAAGTGCTAATCGAGATGAGAGCCATAAACCGATGTTAGAGCAGATGTGGGAGCAAGAGGAAGCAGCACCGGATCGTATCGTGGAGGCTTTGCATGGTTCGCCACCACTATCGATGTGGAGCATGAAGCAGAATCAGAGCCACAAGACTGCCTCAGCTTCATTGCCTTGTTCTTTGACTCCATGCTTTGTTGTTTTTCCATCACACGGAGGACGCAGGAGCATGGGCGAAGTAGGACCAAAGCAGTGGCTAGAAGGGACGGAGGGGACGGAGACAGTGGCCGAAGGATAGGCTCGATATGCCGCTGGTCGCTGTGTTCCTCTCCTGTGCAGTGCACCTATACCCTAGGAGGGCTGGATCCAGGCGGATGCGGGGAGGGGAGGCAGCGACGGTCGACGGGAGCAAGAGGAAGGGGAGGGGAGGCGGCGATGGGAGAAGGGGAGGACGAAGGCGGTACGGGCAAGGGGGAGGGGAGCGGCGGCGAGAGAAAGGGAGGACGGTGGCGGTACGAGCGAGGAGTGGTAGGGACTAGGACCCGTCGGGTACTCAGGTGTTGGTGCGAGCAAGAGGGTACTTAGGTGGAGGATTGGAGAGTGGAGTCTGGAGGGTTTTTGCTTGGGCAGTTGGGCTGTTGGGTAAGTTGAGTTGGGCTTGTTACCTGTGGCTTGTGGGCTGAGTTTTTTCGAGCCAAACGAGTTAAACGAGTTACTCATTAACTCACTTATTAAACTCGTTAAGATAACGAGTTCAAATCCCAGCTCGGCTCGACTCGTTAAGAAACGAGTTCGAGTCAAGTCGAGCCGAGTTTTCAAGTACTCGTTTAGCTCATGAGTTTCGAGTTTTTTTTTCCACCCCTAGATGGGAGCATCATTTTCTCTACAAGAGGTGAGTATAGGTGACAACATGATACAGAGGATACAATGTTGTTTTGTCCAGTAAACTCACAAAAATACAAGTTTCTTGTGTAAGTTATTAGAAAACTACAAGTTTTAACTCATATTTCATAAAATTATAGAAGAATTTGTATCACAAAACTACATGTCTTAGAACTTACCATTTCTTGTAATGAGTCTGACAGTGTGGGCACATATGACTAGGGTTCACAATATCGTTTCGGAGGCAAAAACCTCTAGCACCGCGGTAGCGGTTTTCGCAAATAACCGCTTGAAAATCGCGAAAAACCGAACGGTTTTCAAATTCAAAAAGTTTAAAATCTGGTCAAACCAACTCCAAAAAACCACGGTTTTTGATGAAAAACCGCTCGGTTTTTGCGAAAAACCGAGCAGTTTTTGGAGAAAACCGCCTGAGGTTGGAAAATTGGGGAAATTTTTTGAAAAAATTGCAAAAAAATATTGTAAAATTTGTAAAAATACAGGGAAAGCTAAAATGGAGTAAAAATGTAATAAATATATAAATAAGGTATGTAAAAACACGAAAAAATTTCAGAATGATCTCTCCTAAATTTGAAAAAAAATCGACATGACCTTTGCTATATTTTAGACAATTGGAAGTTGTAAATTAGGTATTTAGCAATAATATATCAATAAATAATCTTTTATTGCAATATTACAATCACACAAGTGCAAAAATAGGTATTTACATAACCACATAGCAAAATCATTCGCAATTTCACTACCATTCACTTGTCAATAACATTCAAATATTAATACCATTCACATTTAGATAAAAACTGATATAAACTATATAAATCTATGAATTTACTGTGTCCAGGAACTTCAAGGCTTCCTAAACACTTTCAACTACAATGACTACATTCGTCAAGTATAAAAACACTTAGGTGAAACATCCGAAAAGAATGGAAATAAGGACAGATGACAACAAAATTATCATTAACCATATATGATACTACATAAATAGTTTCTATACTTCAATTCATGTTTTTTCTGATTCTAAGGACAAACAAATCTAGATGAAACCTAATATGCTTTCTTACATCTTTTAGTAATTAATTCTTTACTCTAATATTATGTAAGAATAAAGAGCTCATTGTTGCATCCTAAATCACTATTATATGAAGAGTTGATTCTACAAGAAGAAATTTATATGCCATCACACCTTGTGCGTTGATTTTTCTTGTTTAACATTTCTAATGGCCCCAAAACGTCTCCAAACATCATTTTTTTCGAAAAACAATTCGCACCATAGGTAACATAGGAATTAATACTAATTTTAGGAATTGTTTCAATAAAGTTTTTCAATTTTTTGATTTTTTTAATCTAAATTTGAATTCACGCGGTAAACCACTCGGTTTCGATTAACGAGCCTGCTCGGTACGCACGGTTTTCACGGTAACCGAGCGGTTTACCACGAAATTGTGAACCCTGCATATGGCAACCTCAAGCACCCCAATTTCCTGTTTCACTCATGCGTAAGGCTACTATGTGGACCCACACCATATCAGACATGTTACAAAAAATGATTAATTCTAAAACATATAGTTTTGTGATTCAAGTTATTCTAAAATCTGTAGTTTTGTGAAATAGAAGTTAAAACATGTAGTTTTTTGATAGTTTGTGCAAAAAACCTGTAGTTTCACGAAATTTACTTGTGTTTTGGGTACTTCATAGGTCATCAAAAGAATAACATCAATGCAGGCTAGATTCATTTTAATATCATGTTTGTGTTACGAGTTACAAGTTACAACAATATCACGCATTATCTGATTAACCTGGATCCTTCTTCTATAAAAAAATTTCTATGAGCTTTTCATGTTGTATTCTACATATGTTTAGGGCCTATTTGTTTAAGTATTTGATTTTGGATTCTAGCCTCAAAAGTAGAATTAATAACAAACAGCCCGATTCTATAATCGGATTCTCATAATCCAGTCCACCCATATACCCTAGAATCCACAATCCACATCATATATGCTTTTGGAGAATCAGCTTCTCTATAACCACAATCCAAAATCAGCTTTTAGATAATTCAAAACTAAAACAAACAGGCCCTTAGTTGTACTAATTAAGATTTAATAACTTGAAGTTGTTTTTGATGATTAGTTGTGTGAGTTGACGTCGAATCATATATATCATTCTGCTGAATTTACATTAAAAGTTTTCCCAAAGATTGTATGTATAAATAAAAAAAACCTTCTTTCAAATTGAGAAAAAATTACTGAAACCTAGTAACAAAATATTAATGCATATATTTTTTTGCTATAAAAGTTATTTCAACAAGCAGAATTCCCCAGGCAATTGTGGTAGATATTGCAACATATTGTATTTGTTATATAAATTTATTCCTTTTCAAAAATCTAGTTGTATATATTATACAATTATAATATATATAATATCTATATATGTTTAATCTATACTATTATAATCTGATCCACCAAAATAAGTGGTTTAGATTTTCTTTATTTCTCTCGATTAGTGGGAAAAAATTCTTTATTTTTTTTATTTATTGTGGAATTTTCTAGACATCCAAAACAAATGATATATATATATATATATATAGGAAAATGGTTTCATACTCCTGGGTGTATGTACTCCCACTCTAAGTATACCACTTAAATGATGTTGTTATACCTCTTTATCTTTTTGAACATACTCTAATACTGATTATAAGATACTTCTAAGTGAGTTCTATGAAAAATTTCATCAAGCTCCACCTTTTATAGTATAATTTGTGTATGCACTCCTTTTGCATATGGAATAGTGTGCATAGCTTCGATAAAAATTTTTCAACTATATTGTATTGGAGTATCTTATAATTATGATTGAAGTATAATAAAAATGATAAAGAAGTATAACATATTCGTTTAAATGGTATATTAGAGGTGGGAGTATGTAAACCTGAGAGTACAGAAAGGCTTCCTATATATATATATATATATATATATATATATATATATATATATATATATATATATATATATATATATTAGTATGTTTGTAAACTGAAATATAATACAACTCTTCTGTTCAATTATGTTCTTCTGAGCTAACAAGGTATAAAACATACATCAACAACAAAGGCAAAAACATAAATAGAATTTATGTTCAGATAAAATATAGTGAACATGCATCTCATGAACAAACTAACACCAAAAGGATTGAAATCATTAATTACCAAATAAGCTCCTCCATTTTTCCTGACTTTGCATGCGTAGCACTTTCTATCCACCTCTATACGATATGGATGCTCTAACTGCCATCTTGGGGGTGTTGATTACCGGCTCACCCAGCTTAGCAATAGTAAGTGGGGCCACATCAAGTGGCTCACCACGTATGGTTGAATTTGGTGGAGCCATATGGACTGTATTAGTAAAGCTCCGCACATTGCCGCCGATGATGCTTCAATTTTAAAAAGAGAGGGATGAATTTTTTTAGAAGGAAATAAAAAAAAGAAAATATTGTAGCTTATCTTGAACATAGAAATGGAGAGAAATGTTTTATAAAAAATGCAAAAAAACAATAATAAAATGAAAATACTGTAGATGTATTGTAGCTCAGCGCGGTAGTTTCTGCCATGTCAAGTGCCACGTGTCGATGTGAGGTGTGGCAACAGTACAGTTACAAAAATATAGAGTTATATATATTATGAGGGATAACTACAGAGGGTGGTGCATGATTGAGTGGCTCCCCACCTGGCACTTTCAAGCCTTGCTCACGAAGTCTACAACTAGATGTTTATATTGAAGTATCCGCTCTATGATTATAAATAATTATTGTTTTGAATATCGATATAGTCTTTAAGATATAGATTAGTTACTAATTTCTATTATAGTATATATTTCTAAAATCTAACAAAATTATTATATTATAAAAGTACTTTTCGAGACAAATATATACGTATGATTTTCATGTATCCAATTTAAATATTTAAAAAGAAATTAGCAATGAAAATTTTAAAAATTTAACTCCACTGATATCCAAAACGATAACTATTTGTGACTGGAGTCAATATCATTCATCACCCGCACTCATTTTATCATGGTCACATATATGAAGCTATAATAAAAAAGGGATATTGACCAACCTTATCATGGTCTGTTATCCCGCTTTGTCTTCTACGCTCAATGCAGTCATAGCATCCACAAAACTTGTTGACATGTTCTTGAATAGATGACCATCGGTGCATAATGAATTCCGACTACGCTCCGAAAAGGAATTTTTGTTCTCATGGAAGTAATCATGTATCCTACTCCAATATGTGGCACGAGTTTGTTGGGTCCCTTGCACTGGATCCAAACTAACATTCAGCCATGCCGACACTAACATGTTGTCTTCATTCTCCGAAATTTTTTTGGACATTTTATTGTGAGCTCTCGGGTGGGGACTGGAGTGGTCAACTGGAGAAGGTTGCTCTCCAATTGGGCTTTCATCCCAACGTATTTCACTTCCCCCCTCACTCAACAGACGAGCATAGAAGTCATCCATATTGTACAAACTGTAGACATCAATACTTCATTAACAAATATGCGTAACAACACATGTGAAAGTAGAACACGTCTTAATATACTGAACATTAATAGGTCTTAAAAGCAAAACTCGAATAACACTAGTCACTGGACTGAATACTTTCATCCTCTCTAAATTGATGATCATCAAGTCTACCCGAATCATCAGTCTCATAGTCGTATGGGCGCAACGGCTCATCTTCTTCTTCTTCAGGTGGATCGACACCGTCTGTTCCCACCAAGTCTTCTGATTGTATGACAAGTTCATCAAGGCGGCGAGCAGTGTGTTCGATCTCAAGTAAGAGTCGGTTGAGTTCATTCGCGCTTTCGCACGAGCAAAGAGAAAAATTATCGTACACTATGTTCTTAATATCACTTGCGATTTCCTCCATACGATTAATTGTCTAAGCATGCACATCATTGACTTTCTTTGAATCTTTATCCATCTATATGCAAGTAAAATAGTACGCTAAGACACTTATGGCAAAGAATGGCAAAGAAATATGCAAGACAGTAAATAGACATAGCAACAATCAGAAGCTTAGATGTTTTCACTTGAAGAGCATCTTTTACCTGTCACAGAACAGCAGCAACAGGATGGTTCAGATATTCAGAACTACAGAACCCAATAAAAAATTCAGATATTAGTAAACCCAACTTATGACTATCATCTTGTAACATCCAAAAATTTGAGTTTTGGAATGTTGAATTCAAAAATAAACCATTTGCATTTTTTCTTGAATTGATTCCAGCATAATTTGAATTTTCCATTAATGAAAGGATTTAATTTGACTAAACTATTCATCAAACTCAAGATTTTCAGTTTTAGTTCGGTTCATTGGCCCTCTCGCCAGATGAGCGACGCGTGGCCGCCTGCGTCATCACCTGCGTCAGCACTGACGTCTGTCGTGCACCGAGTGCACGGTGAACCGAGCCCGTGCCGTGGACCGAGTCCACCAAGAGCCGGCTGACGTCAGCGTTGCGCAATAAATCGATTTTTCCCGTATAAAATAAATCCAGAAATTCTGAATTTCTGATTTTTCAGCCTTTTTCTCTGATTTAATTTTCCAGAAGCTCGTTCTCCCTCATACGAACTCCGATTGAGGTGATTCGAGTTTCTAAATTTTTCTAAAATTAAGATCTATCTTCCAGAGCCATTTATTTTCAGTTTTGAGCTTGTTTGAGTCTCTATTTTGTATTTATTTGGTTTCGTTGCTTCTTTTTTCGGTAGACGCTAATTCCGAGGGAGCGAACGAAGACTTCGAAGACCAAGACTCAGCACTAGATCAGCAAGGCATGTCGTAATCCTTGATCATATTGATCCTATGTTTGTAAAAGTAATTTACTTTTATACAATTGCATGCTAATTTGTGTATCAATGCTTATTTCATGGGAATAGCTATATACCTAGTTGTAATTGTGTCACCTTGATTATTTGGATGCCATGTATCCATTGTTAAACCTAGGTTGGGACATTACTAGTTGGATATAATCATTATACCAACATTGGGTTATCGTAGCTATGCTTAGACATGCTTAGATATACGTTGGGATTCATGTCATATGTTGAATAATGTTAATCTTGACTTAATGAGATATTGAATCGTGGCCGTTAGCCACTGTTGTAAAATTTGTTGTACCATGACGGGGTTTGCCATTGGTCTTGGTTGAACCAATTGTTTTCCCTCGGGCAAGTGATCGTGCAGTAAAGGGGGTGCTTTTAGCACATTGGGATGTGGATGTCTTGCCTGAGACAACTTAAGGACTTAATCTTGTGCGCCATTGAACTGGGCCTAATCGTACTACCACAAGTCTGGTATGGGACAGACCTAGCTGATTAATTTGCAATGTCTAGCCATGAGTACTGCCAATTGGTGGTGTGGGTTCTGGGATGGGCGGGTAGATTCGCAAGGCGCAAGAGAGGGCCCTAAGGGGCGAAACCTTAGCGGGCAGTACCGAGTTTAGACAGTGCATTGTAAAGGCTTTGTCATGATATCTCTACGACACACCAAAGGAAGTGTGTTAAGATCGATCGCGCAAAGAGATGGTCATGTCTTGTGGGTAATGTTGTACAACCTCTGCAGAGTGTAAAACTATTCGAATAGCCGCGTCCGCGGTCATGGAAAAGCCCGGGAATTTCACACGGGGGTATAGAGTGTTTCATAAAATGTGGAATTATTGGGATGTGAACGGGGAGTTCACTGTTGTTTTGTTGTCTATCATTGATCTATCAGTTATTTATTTATCTTTTCATAAATATACTTTCAATCTATTTATTGTATTTCAATTCAAGTTATTGCTTTCTGCAAATGAACCATATAGCCATCCTTATCAAGCCGTGCATAAATATATTGCATCAATTCCCTACACCTTGCTGAGTACTTTTTGTACTCACGGCTATACGCCTTTGTTGATCAGTTGCTGAGGAAGGATCAGGAAATGCTGAGTATCATGAGGAGGAATTCTATGAAGACTACGTGGATTAGGAATGCGTTCCCCAGACGATTGCCTGTGGCATGTCGAATGGCTCAAGTTATCTTTTCCGCTGCAATAGTATTTGTTTCTTAAGCCCTTAAGGCATAATGGTGTAAACATTGACCATAAGGTCGTTTGCTTTATTTAATAATAATTTGCTTCTTCCTAGTTAATTCGATGTATGGAATGATATTTCATCTATGTTTCCATTGTGTGCACTAGCGTGATCCTGGACTAGTGCAGTATACACAGAGGGTTTCGGATTTGCAAATCCGGGTCCCGACACATCTGCTTACATTAAGGGTAGAAAACACCGTAGAAACTCAGCAGAGATAAAAAAGTAACAATAAACAAATATAGTCAGCTTTACTTAGCACTAGATTTTGGGGGGGTATTCCTTTTATTTCTATCCTGAACTTTTTTTTCGTTGACCCCCATTTATTCTGTATTGTTCCTATACAAAGGGTTCAACTGAAAAGATAAGATTCAGTGATAACAAGTAGCATCACAAATCATAACCTAGCAATGTGTTTTGTAACCGCATTATGGAACTGCAGACTGTAGGTGTCTCAGACATTACAATACTTTGCATAAAATCTTTCACCTAGTAAGAGTTTCAGTGATCTTCCAATTATTCAGGTCCCTTGAACAGGAACAATCAATTAAACTATAGATAAGGCTGTAGTAACTATATCAATAGATGGTGTCAAAAACGCACTTGACTAGCAATACGACTATTCAACAACTGTAGAAAAGTTTTATCAAATTGAGTCATCACACACTGATCTTTAAAGTGGTTCTAATCACCAAGTTCAAGGACTAGACACTTTACTACCACAGCACCAAAACCTTTCTAAAAATGCACTTCCACTGGTAGAAGATAGAAAATACTCCCCTACTGTTTCCCATCAAGACACATTCAGATATTCAGAACAACAAGATGGTTCAGATATTCAGAACTAAGTTTCCAGCGACAAGCTGTTTTGGATGCATCACTAAGTGCAACAAAGATATCGAAGTAAAAGGGCAACAACAGAAAGACAACATCACAGTAACAGAAGCTAGAAACAGGAGAGGTGCTATCTGATCACATAAACACTGAGATCGACCCGACATACTATGGAAAGAGACAGAAGTACTGCATAGATGTAAACAACATACATGCAAACAAATGACCCAAATTGCTTGCCACCAAGAATGTCCTAACAGGTGCATCAGAAAACTGGAAGCAATCAGTAGTAGTTCATATATATAAGTGTTGAAGCGTATAATCATATCTGTTATTTCTTTCTTGTTTGTCGAACTTCAATTCCTAGTGTTGAAGCATAGAATCATATCTGTTAATTGTAACACTTCAATTCCTAGTGTAATTTTTTTCAGTTCAAGTAACGATTGCCTTTTAATTTGCTCTGATAAAATTCAGTGAAGCCAAGCAGGATTCAAACTAATCAGGTCTGCAGATTGATAACATTGCATGATTACCGAGATCACCAATTGACTGAGAAAAATAAAACCAAAATACAACTCTGGCAAGATTCAGGCCGCGAAATGGAGCTTCAATTAAAGGTTCAGGAAACCCCACGAAAGCAGCCCAATACTGAATATAGAGAACAAGCAAGATTTCGACTTTTAGGCCATTTAGCTCCACGCAGTTGAAAACGACGAGAGAATACTAACACAGGGAAGAACATCAAATCGGAACTCAGCAGATCATATATCCGGGCATACCAACATTGCATGTAATGAAGCTAAGAATATGTAGTATCTTGCTAAAATTAACAGGGAAATTGCAGAAATCGCTCTCCATCTAAATCCATCCACGCAGATCACAAATGCTCAAGCACAAATACATCTACACGGCCAGATCTGCAAGAATATGGAAGGAGCAGGGGCAAATCACAATAGGGGCTCACCTAACAGCGGGAGCCCGAGCTCACGGTCGCAGGTGTCGGGGTAGATCGTCGGATCTGAGGAAGAGCACGCGAGTTCTGGGGAGAGGAAGCCTCTGCTGCCGGGGTATGCGAAGCCGTGCCAGGGAGACGAAGTGTCGCCTGGGAGACGAAGCCGCGCTGGGCAGACGAAGCCGCGCCGAGGATTTGTAACCTCGCGGGGGAGAGGAAGAAGCGCCGGTGGAGACAAAGCGGCGTCGGGAGAGAGGAAGCCTTGCCGGGCTGCCGTCTCCTTCGAAGCCTCTCCTCTGGGATTTGTCCCTGCGGGCGCGCGAGAGATGGTGAGTGGAGAGAGACTCGCTAGATGTAGAAAGTCTCTCTCCGCTCGCCAGATTTGGGGAGGAGGATGGAGAGGCTGTTGGAGCCGAATTTTTGCTGCCAATACCTAAAAAATGGAGATAGGGAGTTGAATAGGGAGTCTCTTGGAGATGCTCTTACATCACGGCGACTCTAAAATATGAATTTGACTGGTTATTGGACGCGTCTTGTACAGAGGTGGAACTAAGCCCCTGTCATTCTAAAATTTTGAGAACGCAAGCTACTCTAGACGAGCGGCGTGGCAGGCGGCACGGCGGCTCGGGTGGGTGGCGGTGACAAGTGGCTTTGGCAGGCGGCAGCGCGAGCGGCATTGCGGGGGAGGGGCGAGCGGCGAGGCAGGTGACATGGCAAGCGGCTTAGGGGGCGATGGCGCGGCAGGTGGCATGCGGCTCGGGCGGGCTGCGGCGCGGAGTGAGCAACAACGCAGCAGGCAGCAAGTGACTAGGGTAGGCTGCAGCGTGGGCGGGAGAGCGGCGCAACAGGCAACATGCGGGCCATACGAGTGGCGCGGCAGGCGGCTCAGTCGGGTGGTGTGGGTACACCCATTAGAAAATTTCTAGTTCCGCGCGCTGATCTTGTACATACATTCAGTTATTAAATTTATTATTGTGGACCTTATTGTAGAGAGTGTTGTGCTATTGGTAGGGATGAAATGAAACAGAAACGGTCGGTAAATGGCTGTTTCGTTTCCGTTTCCACTTTTTTTTCCCGGTAATGAAAACAAAATCGGAAACCCCGAAAACGAATACGGAAACGGATAGTGACGGAACGGAGCGGATACAAAAACGAAAGCGAAAATTTCCATAAATAGTACATGATCTATCCAAACGTACCAATTTTGAATGATGTTTGGCCCTTGTCTAGGAAAATTCCAAATTTTTCATGATACCAAATTTGATAAAATGATGGTGTTAATTGTCGGAGAATGAGTATTAGCATTTTTTTGTGATTCAAGGTTGATTTGTTTGGTTTTCCTCACTACCCAAGGGTTTGACACAGTAATTCCAACCTTTACTAAAGGTTAATAGTTCATTACAGAACAAAATGTGCTGGGTATACTAACTTGCCAGTTTGGAGTAGGACCAAAACAGAGTGTTACTCAGGGCTAAACAGAGACTACCATACTTCTTTCCTACATCTTAACACCACCAATTCATAGTCCAGGACAGCGAAAAGAAGTGTACTATCCTACTCCCATCCTTCTGAATTCTTGCAGCCAATTCTTCACTATCTCGATCACAGAATTTTTTTTAAAATAATACATTTTTTAATTCAAATTGCAAAAGTATACCATGAATTTTTTTTTTGCAGAAATATACCCCTGTCGCCCGTTGGTTGGGCGATAGGGGCTACTCGCCCTACCAATTTGCGACAAGTGCCAGCTCACGTGCACGTCGCACTCCCAACAGGCGACAAAGGGAAAGTCGCCCTCCCAACGGGCGACAACGCTGAAATCGACACATGGTTGGGCGACAGGGGCGCGGGCGGCCTCCTGTCGCCCAACCGGAGGGCGACTTGAGCCGAGAGAAGAAGAACGGCAGAGAGAAGAGAAGGGAGGAAGAGAAGAAAAGAAGGGGAAGAAGAGCGGCGACTGCGCAGGTAATTTTTTTACGCTCTATTTTATGTAGTTTAGGGTTAGGATTAGGGTTAGGGTTGGAACTAATTAGTTTCGCGGTTTTTTTTGTTTAGTGTTTAGGAAGGTTAGGGTTAGATGCAAATATTTTCGCGGTTTAATTTGTGTAGTGTTTAGGGTTAGGGTTAGATGTAATTAGTTTCACAGTTTATTTTGTTTAGGGTTAGATGTAAATATTTTCGCAATTTATTTTGTTTAGTGTTTAGGGTTAGATGTAGTTAAATGTAGTGTTCATATTTTTAGTAATTTAGTGTTTAGGGTAAGGATGGCCCATGAACAAACACCGGTCCAAAACATGAGTAATTATCTACGTAAAATATACGATTAGTTGCGTTGTACATACAGTCAGTTGATCTAGTTATTTTCGCGGTTTATTTTGTGTAGTGTTTAGGGTTAGATCTAGTTAAATGTAGTGTTCATTTTGTTTAGTGTTTAAGGTTAGATCTAGTTAAATGCAGTGTTTATTTTGTTTAGTGTTTAGGGTGGCGGCTTTAGCAGCATCCAATTTGTTTAGTGTGTAGCAAGAAATCATGGTAGTGTTTAGCAACAAAATGTAGTTGAATATAGTTGTATTTTTAGTAATTTAGTCGGTTTGTGGAAATGCATGTACATAGTTGTTTTTACGAATAATAATATGTTGTTACGGTTTTTACAGATAGATGTCGATAGATATGTTTTTTTACATATAGAAGTGCACGTATATATATTGTTAGGGCTGTAGATGTTTTGTAGAAATACAAGTGCAATGATGAATATTTTTAGTAATGTAGATATTTTTCGCAAGTGCAGATATACATACGTATAGTTTATAGTACTTTTTATGAAGAGTAATTAATTCGTGTACTAATGAATAGATTCGCAGATATGTCAGAACGAGTTCCATTTAGAATCTTTTATGGAGAAGGGGTTGTCATGTATGGTTCGGAGGGTGTGGATCTTAGTAACTTTCAGTATGTGGATAGAAGTTTAAGTAAGGTCGAAGAGCAGACATTTGCTTCTGTGTTGAATTGGTTGTATTACACGTTTCGGATGGAACAAGAGGAGTGGCAGCTCAAGTTATCTTGCCTTTGCACCATGCGAGATGACCCTGTTTATTGGGAGTTGGTTGAGCTGAAGGGAACTGCATCTTGGAGGTCATATGTGAGGGGGGCTGGGCAACGTGGATGGTATCGGGTGCTTTTGGTGCAAGCGTATGAAAGGGCTGTTGCCCCGCAGCAGCAGCTGGACGTCGGTGAGAGTAGTGAGGCTCAACATGGGTTCACTTATGGTGACACTGAAATTGGGGAGTCTAGCCGGGAGCGGCATGTTCAGGGTTGCAATTAGGATATCGGCTACCAGAGTGGTGAGCAAGTTGAGATTGGGGAGGATGATGGAAACATTGGGCAAGATGCGCGGGGGCAAGTAGACGAAGGTGAGAAAATTGAGGAAGTAATAGCACAGATGGAAGGGGAAGACCTTGAATATGAACAAGTAGAAGTGGAAGACGACGATAACTCGGATGAGGAAGATGAAGATGTTGAGCCACTTGTGCAAAGCAGATTGGAGCACACATCAATTTAATAACCGTTGTGAATGAAGGCAATGATACACCTTGGCAGTATAGCGACAATGAGGTGAGACCTAACAGCATGTACCCCACAAAAGAGGCAGTGCAGGATGCTATCAAAGATTGGGCCTTATCACTAAGAAGAACTTTCAGAGTTAAGAAGTCCACCCCAACCTGCTACGACGTGGTGTGCGAGATGCAAGGGTGCCCCTGGAGAGTGCACGCGTACAAGCCCAAATGGGGCACCCACTGGCTATGTTCGAAGGTTGAACAACATAGTTGTATGACTGAGGAAACCCTGGTGGCTCAAAGGAAGCTGTCGTCCGGGTATATCGCGAGTGTCATGTACTCGGAGATAGTTGAGAACCTGAATTTTGAGCCCCGTGCTATTATCCGAGCAATTGAGAACAGATTTTAGTACACAATTAGCTACGGGAAGGCATGGAGGGCGAAGCAGAAGGCCTTGAAATGAGATTTGGGAAATTTGAAGACTCGTACCATAATCTGCCCGTACTGCTCAGTTGCATTCAGGGAAGAAATCCTGGTACTTTTTATGATTATCAGGATTGTCCGTCAAGGAAGTGGCCGAACAAGAGGCATTTGAAGAGAGTTTTCTTCGCATTCGGAGCTTACATTAGGTCGTTCTATCACTGCCGTCCATTGTTGTGTGTGGACGACACATTCCTGACCGGGAAATACAAAGAACAAATAATGACAGCTGTGGGCGTCGACGCGAACAACCAGATTCTGCCTGTTGCCTTTGCCTTTGTCGAAAGTGAGAACTATGAGAGTTGGCTGTGGTTCCTGCGGAACTTGAAGATCGGGGTGGTGAAAACTCGCCAACATGTGTGCATACTACATGACAGGCATGCTGGTCTACTTAGTGCTATCAGACAGTTGCAAACAGGGGAAGAGGAGCTATTTCCCTGGACTGACTTGCAGAGCCGATGGTGCATGAGGCATTTGGGCGCGAACTTCTATAAGCAATTCAAGAACAAGGAACTGATGAACATGTTCAAGAAGCTATGTAAGCAGAACCAAGATAGCAAGTTCCGTACTCTTTGGAAGAATCTTGATGAGCTAACAAAAAACACAAAGAGACTACTAGCAGTGTAACACAAGAGCAAGCAGAGCCTTTATTCCCTCTGGCAACAGAAGATGAGGCGACGAGTCGTCGTCGAAGGCAAAGGCCGATTAAATGTTTCTCGGACTGGATAAAGCACGAGCCCAAAGAGAAGTGGTCATTGTTACATGACACATGGTGCTGGATACGGTGTCATGACGACCAACTTGGCGGAGGTATACAACTGGGTAATGAGAGGGATGAGGTGTCTCCCGTTGGTAGGAATTGTCGAGGGAGTGCTGCGGGGTACAACCAAGTATTTTGTGGATAGGCATAAAGCTGCTGAAGTAGTAATGAGAGATGAGAATGCCTTGTACTCAAGCATGATAAGTAAATACATGGATGAGAAGAGTAAGAAGGCGGGCAAGCATAGAGCTATCAAAGTAGGTTCACAAACATTGCGCTTCGAGGTGATATGCAGGGATAAAGGACGGCGGGGAACAAACCAGAAGGTTATCACCCAAGAGTGCATCTTACAGGCTGAATGTCAATGCTCGTGTAACAAACCCCTCCTGTTGCATAGGCCATGTTCTCATGTGATAGCTGCATGTGCATTATTTGGAATGCAACCCGGTACATATCTATCTGAATATTATACAAAGGAAAAGGTGATGGCAACTTGGGCGAGGAGTCATGATGGTTATGGTGTTGTCGGTTCTTTCACCACAACCCCTAGTGTCGATGAAAGGTTCGGGTCCCCGACTTTGATGCAAGATCATACAAAGGAGGCCGTCGCAAAACAAAGCGCGTCAGAATGATATGGATGAGTCCAAACCGTAAGCGCGTGAAGAAATGTTTCGTTGTTTAGCGAGCAGTCACACGCTTAAGAACCGACCACATAACGAAGAGGACGAAGGAGGAGATGGCAACCCGACGGCGGGGGAAGGATCGTCGTCTGCAAGGCGTGGTGGACGACGTCATCGGACTACCGGAGAAGCTATTTGAACTATTAGATGCTATATGTCAAATTAATATTTTGTTCATGTAATGTGCGTTGTAATCTATTTTAATATAATTTGATGATGTAATTTGCGTTGTATCTGTTTTAATATAATTTGATGATGTAATGTGCGTTGTAACCTGTTTTAATATATTTTGCTGATGAAGTGTTCGTTGTAATCTGTTTTAATATATTTTGCTGATGAAGTGTTCGTTGTAACCTGTTCTAATATATTTTGCTGATCTAGTGTGCGTTGTAATCTGTTTGATTATATTTTGTGGACGCTTGTGTATTTGTATATAACTTTCCTTTTTGTAATTTGCAGGTATGGCTCACCAGGCTGTAGATGACGACTGGCCCTTTGAGTTGGTAGACCCAGTCGTTGATGGTCGTCACTGTGCACACTTCGCCACCGCTTCACCAGAGGAGGGACAGACCCTCGGGAGTGTGCGTACTACGGCCGAGGCCACCGCGGAGCTCTCGACCTCGATCCACGTTGGATCCCTGTAACGATTTATCTTTTAATTCCAAAATATTCCCGATGCAGTATCATAATCTGTTTTAATTAACTAGTGCGGTGCTCATATTAATTTAATATTTCTGTTTTGTAGGCTGCGAGCAGCAGGATTGCTGCCACTGGCACGGATGGTGGAGAAGCACGCAGGTGCGCAGGGGAGGGACGCGAGCCACCGGTTCCCGTTTGACAGGTCCCTTCTCACCGCTCTGGTAGATCGGTGGAGACCGAAGACGCATACCTTCCACTTACCTATCGGGGAGATGGTGATCACTTTGGAGGACGTCTCCTACCTCCTCGGTCTCCCGATCGCTGGTGACCCTGTGGTGCCGCAGGACGTCGACCCGTTGTGGCGGGATGAAGTACTTGCGTGGTTCCATGGTGTGCTACCGCCTGCTGTGTACCAAGTCTTCACCAGCACCCATGATCCGACACACAGGTGGCTTCGACAGTTCGTGGTAAGCAACTAACCTTTCAAACTTAACTTCGCATATATATATTGGCTAGACTAACAAGAAAACTTAAATTTACAGGCGAAGCACATCGTCGAGCCTGCGGACGAGCAGAGGGTGAGCCGCCACCTTGAGGAATACCTGCTCTGGCTGTTTGGCTGGTGCATGTTCACCAACTCCCACGGGGATAGCGTGGACAGGCACTTCGTCCAGTTCGCGAGGGCGATCGCGGACGCACCCCTTGACGTCGTGCCGCAGTACTCCTGGGGGTCAGCGATCCTCTGCGCGACGTACCGTGGGCTCTGCGATGACTGTGGGCGGATCGCCAACGGGTCGATCCTAACCGGGTGTCCACTGCTTCTGCAGCTTTGGGCATACGAGAGGTTCCAGATCGGGCGCCCCAGGATCAACACGAGTCCTCTTTTACACAATGGTGACGATGATGTCGACGCGCCGACTATGGGCACCATCTGGTGCTACCGACGGGTAAGATATTGCAAACCACGGTTGTGAAACCTACGCTTTAACATTTCTCAGTACTAATGGTAATGTTGATTTTTCTGTCGTCACTTCAGCCTAGGTGGGCACACAGCACGGTGCGACTTAGCTACCCGCAGTTCGTCGCTGCTTTCGACCACCTCACCGAGGACCGCGTATGCTGGACGCTGTACACAGCGGGAGACGTCGAGCTACGTGTGCCGGGTGGATTGTCCACCCTATGCACACGTGACGCGGCGTACTGGTGTACACGTCGGTTCCTCGTGTTCGACATCCTGGTCGAGGGCTACGCTGTCCATCGAGTGATGAGGCAGTTCGGTCTATGACAGGAGTTCCCGATCCAGGTCGGCCAGCAGGTCCCACACGACGTCCACACGTAAGTTCCCTACATCGATGTTCTCTAATCTGTACGGTGTAATGACATGTAATAATGCTATATTTTTTCTTATCCGCAGGCAGACTAGGAGGGGAGGGCATGGGGGCACCCCATGGCACGTACGTATGGCGTCATGGGTCGAGGAGTGGGGAGTAGCCTTGGACGACGTCCATGCTGAGGATGCGCCGACGACCGCAGACGCACGTGGTATCGCGATGGTACACTTCGCATGCCGAGTGCGTTTGGTGCGTGTCGACCCGGATCCTCCTATACACATCCCGTGGTGAGGACACGTATCCCGCCATACGAACTTCGGTTCGCGCAGTGCGGTAAGTTTTGTCTAATGTACGATGTATTTTCGTATTGCATTTTCCGGAGTAATGTGTTAGGTTAATTCGTAATGTATTTTTCAGACTGATGTGCTAGCCCGGTACTACGAGGAGTCCGGGAGCTTCCTATCTCGTCTGTCTCGTGGGGTAGACGTGACCAGAGAGGACGTGACCTCCTTCTTCGCGAGGTTCAGGGAGAGCGCCACACGCACCCTCGAGTTGGCAGGATGCCGCACGCCTCGTGATGTGGCTGACGCCGCTCGCGGCGTGCCGCTTACTGTAGGGAGGAGTGCTCCAGGTACATCTTCACACGCCACGTCCTCCCGTCCCACCATCACGCCGACTTACGCGACAGGGCGAGCTGCTGGACACGCTGGTCTAGCCCCTCACGTCGGAGGTGAGTACTTCGTCACACTTCGTATGTTGTCTAATTATTTTTTGAATGTCAACAACAATTCTTCACTTCTTACAGGCTCACAGGCACGGTGGTTCTCCTCTGCAGCTTCACCTCCCCTGACGACTACGAGGGGCAGTTTGATGATGTAGCCCATGCGGATTTCGACCTCAACGATGGTGACATGTCGAGATACTTCGTTGGTCCGGATGTGCCAGGATCATCGCAGTTGCAGGGAGCACCACCACCGACGCAGCCTTTGTAAGTTCAAGCTCTATTAGTTTTGGTGATTGGTTTAATATTAATGTTTAATCATTGTTTAATGACGAATCTAATCATTATGAGACTAACATGTTTAATTGAGCCTTATTCTTATTAGTCTCATATTTGGATGGAAAATGGAAAACCTAAGGTATGCACTTGTATTCACTCTATTGACTTAATGCATAATTAGGATTCAAGTTAAAGTATGAACTCTTCCATTGCTTTAGTCCAAATATGTGCATTATGTTCCTAATTCATATACTACATGAATGCACACATCTAGGGGGAGTTTATAATTTAACTTGTTGCTTCAATAGTATTGATCTATGTCTTATTGCTAAATAACATATAAAGGATCAAGACTTTGAAACAATCATTTGAGTATATGAAACTTGTGTAGTGATATATACTCATGTCAATTTAAATGAAATTTAAATTGAGTTCGATTGTCTCTCAATCAATAAAAGGACATTTCATCATGTGTTGATGGTGTTCCCTGTGGATTAAAGACAAGCGAAAAGTTCTTGAGTATAATGAAGCATTAGTTGCATCAAGGTACTCAAGACAACAATTAATCATTCAAATTGATTTGGGTTGTGCTCAATCGATCTTAGAGGCATCCATTATGTGTTAATGGAGTGCGGTGATGATTGAGACAACCGTGTTTGTTGGACTAACATCTTCCATGAGTTGTGAAGTAGGTTGAGTCCAAGATGATAAAGAATCGGGAAGAAGAAGAAGAGGAAGTCATGTGTTGATGAGCTTCAAGAGGTGATCCCGAAGTAAAGAGAAGAGCTAGAAGGTTCATCATGTGTTGATGACCAAGAAGAAGAAGAGGTGATCCTGAAGAGAAGATGATTGGAAATCATAAAAGCTCCAAGTGGATCGCTAAAGGTAAAGGTATAACTAGTTAGGGCTAAGGATGTGTTCCTAGTCTTTTACCGGTCTCGATGTTTGGTTGGGAGACCGGGTTACTAGTTAAGTTGCCGTACTATTAAGAGGGGTTTGAGTCTTTTAGCTTGAGCTTAATCATGTGTTGATGAACTCGATCCGGTTCACTCAAGCTCACTCTCTTGTTTGGTGTTTGCATGAAGCTAACCATTTGGCATGTGTTGTAGATAGGTAAAGCTTGTGCATTGGATTTTGTATGAGCTAAATATTTGAATGTGTTGCAAATAAGGGTGCTCATACATGCATCTTAATTGAATCTTATTTGATTTGGTTATTGCTTGGAGCTTAGTTTTGCATGTATTGCAAAAGGAGAGAGCTCAAGCAATTTGGTTTAAAGTGGTTGCATGGAGCTAGAGATTTGCATGTGTTGCAAATAAAGAGCTCATGCACTTGAGTTTGTTGTGGTTGTTTGCATGGTGCTAGAGATTTGCATGTGTTGTAAATAGAGAGCTCATGCTTTGGTGTTTTAGCTTGTGATTGGGTCATGTGTTGATCATCACAAGGCTAAGCTTGGTTTTGTTGCAAAATGTGTTTTTGCAAAGTGTTGGTTTGTTATTTGCAAATGTGTTTTGCAAGTAAGCTGGAAGTTATAAAGTTCGATCCTAGAGCACGTGTTGGCATTTGCAAATGTATTTTGCAAAGTGTCGGGATTATGTGTTAATCCTTACATGGCTAAGAGGATTGATCTTATAGATTCGTGTTTTATTTGCGAATGTGTTTTGCAAATAAGTTGGAGTTTTTATTTGCAAATGAACTTGAGATTATGGGTTTCGATCCTAGACCATGTGAATAGGGTTTACAAATGTGTTTTGCAAATTGACTTGATCATGTGTTGATCATCACATGGCTAAGAGGATTGATCTCATAAGTTCTTGGTTTATTTGCAAATGTATTTTGCAAATAAGTTGTGCTTAATGAGATTCTTTGGAGTATGTGATTAACATATGCAAATGTGTTTTGCATAGTGTTGTGATCATGTGTTGATCCTCATATAGCTCAAAGAATATGTCTTTAATGGTTTGGAGAAAAGTTTTTGTGAAAAACAGTGTTTTCTCCCTAAGGCCGGTCGTACCGCCCTTGTAAGGCCGGTAGCACCGGGTCCGTGCTATCAAGATTATTGGCGTAGCACCGGGAGGCCGGTGCTACCATCTCTCTGGCCGGTGTATAAAATCCAGAGAGGGATGTCTTGGGCGGATTGGCGGTCCGGTGCTACCGCCCATGGTAGGCCGGTAGCACCGGAGGTCCGGTGCTACCGCTCTTCTGGCCGGTATGAAAAATCCAGAGGGGATGTTTTTGTGTTCGGCTTGGGTCCGATGCTACCGGGGTGAAGGCCGGTGCTACCGCCCGAGCGGTAGCACCGCTCCCAGTTGGCCGGTGCTACCGGATATCCTGCAACGGCTAGTTTTGTAGCCGTTGGCGAGAGCCGTGCTACCGGTCCCGATGAGGGCGGTAGCACCGGGTTTGCTGATTTTTTCCAAATTTCGCCCCCAACGGCTAGTTTTGGCTTGGAGGCTATAAAAGGAGGCCTTGGGGGGCTTTTGCTGGCAGCTGAAATGAAGTGTGAGTTCTTGGGGGTGAAGTGCATGTGTTGCCTTGTCCCATTTGCTTCTTGAGCTAAGAGTGAGTCCTAATCGCATGTGTTGCAATTAGGAAGTGGATTGAGAGCCTCTTGTGCATGTGTTGCACTTGAGGAGGATCCTAGTGCATGTGTTGCACGTAGGAGGTCACCGGAGTGTATGTGTTGCACTAGGTGAAGTTCAAGCGGAAGGGCTTGACTTGTTACTCTTGGAGGTTGCCGCCTCCTAGACAGCGTAGAGCGTCGTGCACGGTGAGCTTCTCAACGGAGGTTGTGAGAAGTCCCGGCGAAGTTTGTGAAGGTTGGAGCTCGCCTACCCGGGAGGGAAAAGGAGCTACCACTAGTGGATTCGAGGTGGGTGCTCAATTCGTGGAGCCGGTCCAATGTGTTTAGGCTAACCTCAACGTGGACTAGGGGAGACCGGCAAGTCTCCGAACACCACGGTAAAAAGTATTGTGTCTCTTATGCTTGCATTGTGTTTGTTATTTATGTTCAAGCAATTTATATTCATAGAATTAAATTGATTGATTACTTGTCTTTAGGATTGCATATTCTTGTTAGAGACATAATTAGTTAGTGCACATAGTGAGCCTAGAGAATTTAGGCCTTGATTGTCAAAACCTTAGTTTATCGCTTCCACATTAATATTTGTTAAGATTTTGGCATTAGGGAAACTAGGGGTGAATTGCTTTGTAGAAATTAGAGAGAGAATTTTAAAAACCGCCTATTCACCCCTCTCTAGTCGGCATCCTCGACCTTACGGCCGGCGTACGCTACACCTCCAGCTAGACCACAGAGGGCCCACCACCCACTGGTGCAGTTGACGTACTCGCAGGGGTAGGTTCGCAGGAGGCCTGCCTAGCCGCGAGGAGGCGCCCAGAAACGGGGGCGCCTGAAAGTGCATCTAGGCACTTATGTTATTTTGGTGATTAATGACAAACGCATATAATGATAATCTATGAAATTGAGTAAATGCTTAACTTAGTGCTTAACAAATGACAAACCTCTAATATGATTATATTGGTATGAGACTAACTTGTTATTGCCTAGTTGAGTATCAGTCTCATCTATTTAGAGAAAAATCAAGTGGGATGGTTAAGCAAAGATAAGGTATGCAATTTTGGTATCTATTCTATATTTGTTATTGCATTCCTTTCGTGCAAATGCATAGTGAACTCCAAGTAGCATGTTGATTATATATATGCACATTGGTCCATGTCATATTTATTTGTGCATATATATTCATTTGAGTTCATTATGTGCTTTGTTTTTAGTATGCATGTATTAACTAGAGTTAAACTTCATATTGCTATAGATTGACTTGGTGCATGCATGTTTTAGTTGTATATCTTCTCATGCAATTCTCTTAGTGAAGTTTAATCTAGTGTTGGATCACATATTTACTCTTATTCCAAATATTATTTGCACATATACAATTCGTGTACATTCTATCATGTGCTTCATTTAAGTAAAGACTGTGATCTTTGCCATGATTTAATTGATTCATCATATTGGCAATTATCTCTCTAGTAAATATAGATCAATTACATATTCATCATGATGTACTTAGTAGAGAACATTTCTTATGTCAAGTGTTTCTATTTATGTTGTGCTTCTTTATATGAAACACTTGTTGAAATCAATTGTTCACAAATATCAACTTGTTTATATCTATTGGGCTTTTGGGACTAATGTCTATCATAAGTGGATTGGAAAGACTTAGGTCCCGTATGTGTATGATGACCAAGGTATCTTGGAGGATGATCGCTAAGCCGAGGTCAACAAGACGGCGGTGTCACCAAGAGTTGAGGACTAAGTCAAGATCGACTTGGCGTGGAGATCGTCAGAGAGGATGATCAAGTCAAGGTTGATAGAACGAGAGTCTCATGAGGTGAATCGAGTCGAGTTGGACAAGGCGAAGATGTCATCAATTATATGGTGAAAGTCTTCATGCATCGACATTAAGAAAGAATACGGCAAGTGACTATTTCTAGACTTATATTATCTTTGATTTAATTTGAGTCTAAGGATTGCCGTACTATTAAGAGGGATGCGATGTCAAATGACTTTTAGATGTGTCAAGTGCTCAAGTGATCCATCCTTGTGAAACTTAGAAAGAGAGTGGCGTTGGTGGTGCCGGAAAGTGAGGGTTGTAGGTCACCCTTGGATTATTTGTGAAATCTGTGTTTATCCTTTAAGTTTTGGGTAGTGAGACCTTGTTGGTTGTGTAGCCCTCGTTCTTAGCTTTCAGTAGAGTTCAAGATCTCTGAAATCGGAGTCCGGAGTCAAAAGTTATGCTCGTTTTCGTCGGGCTGCTCAGTGCTGTTTGGACAATCCAGAGTATCCGGTGTTAATTCCGGACACTCCGAGTTGAATTAGTCCAGAGTCTCCAGGGTATTTATCCGGAGTCTCCGGGTTGTGCGCAGCTGTCTCCAACGGCTAGTTTTTTGGGGGGCTCTATTTATAGCCCCATCCTCCCTCATTTTGGAAAGGCTTTTACCCTGTTGATTAGAGGTGATATACCCTTGTTCTTGAGCCCCCAAAACACCTCTTTACCCTTAGATCTAAGTGATCCCCTTAGTGAGAAGGGTTGGGAAGAGTTTGAGAAATGAAGCTACGTTGAGTAAGTTTTGAGTTGATTGAGCACTTGATTTCATCTCCAAGCTTGTTCTTCGTGAGCATTTGTTACTCTTGGAGGTTGAGGAATCCTAGACGGCTAGGAGGTCGCCTACGAGCCACCGGAGCTTTGTGTGGTTGGTCGTGGGAAGTTTGTGAAGGCCGGTTCCGCCTCCGTAAGGGAAGGAATCAAAGGAATGAAGACCAGCGAGTGCATTTGTGCAACACCGGAGGAAGAGGGTTGAAAGAGACCCGGCTCAAGTGTGACCGAGCGCCTCAACGAGACGTAGGATCCTCAAGGATCCGAATTTGGGTGAAAAATCATCGTCTCCAAGTTTGCTTCTTACTCTTGCTTTAGTATTTTATTTTGAATCTTGGAATTGCCCGATCTACTCTATTGTTGTGTTTGGCTCCAGATCTACAATATCCCCAGGTACCTGATAGCATTTAGATCTTTTGTATTCAAGTAGATTGTTGAAAAATTGCAGGGATTTAAAATCTCATTTCGAGGTCTTAAATCCGGAGTATCCGGACTCCTGAACCCGGATAGTCCGGACATTTCGGAGTACCGGAGATAAGTCCCGGACACTCCGGTCTCAGTCCCTCGAGTCCAATCCGGAGTATCCGGACTCTTGACCCCGGACAGTCCGGACATATCGGAGTATCCGGATAAAAGTCCCGGACACTCCGGATTTAGACCCTCGGGAGATTTTATTTAGCTGCAATTTTTTTATTTCGCGCAATTTAGTTTTAAATATTTTAATTCGCCTATTCACCCCCATCTAGGCGACATCCCCTGTCCTTTCAGCGCTAGTAGTTTGTTATGTTATTTTAGCTTATGTATTTGGTTATTACGTTGTGACGTACTTTTCATCTTATGTATTTAGATGTATACGATATATTTTTGTTATGTTAGTAACCTCTTACTTTTGGTTATGAAATATTGTTATTTCGTGTTAAAGTAGCCCTACTTTCAAGTATGACGAAGTACTGGCGTGCAGCAGCTTTTCAGAGCGAATAGCCTACTCACGGGAGTACAATCTTGTCAGGCCGAGTAGACAAGTCACATGCATCAGCTTTGTCAGCCTTGTCGGGCCGATGAGACAAGTCACATGCATCAGCTTTGTCAGCCTTGTCAAGCCGATTAGACAAGTCACATGCATCGGCTTTGTCAGCCTTATCAGGCCGATTAGACAAGTCATGTGCATCAACTTTGTCAGCCTTATCAGGCCGATTAGACAAGTCACATGCATCAGCTTTGTCAGCCTTTTCGTGCAGCTTTGATGATGGGTGACACGTCGTGCGGCTTTTCACAGAGGATGCCACCATCGTCTTTGTAGTTGTGTGAAGCAACCCCTCACCACCACTATAAAACCGGCCGAGGGGTAGACATCCAACACCGCAAACAAGCAATACACGCCAGCTGAATCTACACAAATTAGGGCACGATGTCGTTCTACCGTCGCGTCTTCAGCAAGCAAAAGTCATCCCGCCCCGAGTACCCGCATACTAGTAGCGTTGACGCCCCAGTTCTGCCGGAGTTGCCCCGACCCAATTGCGACTGCAACCTTCCGGCGAAGATGATGCAATCTACCCACGGAGATACGGCCGCCCGCGCTCACTATTGTTGTGCCCGCTCTTACCGGGTAAACTTGCTGGTGTCCATACAATACAGAGTAACATTACCATTTCATGCATCGTTCTTTCTTTTCTCAGCACAACGATCGGTGTTGCTTCTTCCAATGGATCGACGGGCCGGAACGACGTGACTACGAATTAGTCTACAACTGCCACGACGCCGACCCCGCTTCACCCGAGAACTTCAACCGGTGGGAGAGGCCGCTAGTATACGTCCCCGTTCTAGAGCGACCAGAGTTCAGGGCCGGTGGGCAAGAGGCCAACCAATCGGTGAGTTTCATGCGACGAACTCATGCTTCACTCTCAAAGTAGTAATTCTAAACCAGTTCATCGCATACAAGAGTTCAAAAAGAAAATTGCGAAATTGCTCGAGTCACAGGAGAAACCTCCTCAGGGGCCACCCGAAAGCCCCGACTTTTGCAAACACGGCCTTCAGGCAGTGGTTGATTCCTGCCACGATGAACTAGCGGACCGGAGATTCTACCGGTGCCCCTTGGCCGAGGATGAATGGTGCGGCTACTTCAACTGGGTGGACCCGGAGACGTACCACCCACATCTCAAACTTCCCGTATGGGATAACTGGGGGAGCAACCCTCCCCGTGGTGCTACTACCGTCCAGAAAAGCCAGACCCCGAGTACGCCTACGGTGTTATTCAACGACCACAGCGGGCATACTGTATTGACTGCAGGGTACGCTTCCGGTTGTACAAGGACAAGCCCAACACACACCTCCTGCACTATATAGTGGAGTGCGAGCCGAAACAGAGCAGGAGTCTCGGCAAGTCTCCGCTAATGGCCAACGCAACGGAGGTGCAAGAGGGTACCTCCTCTCGAAGAGGAAGGGACAAGGGGAAGCAGCCGACCGAGGTCCGCACCACGCAACAAATCCTTGACGCGCTACGCAGACCATCCGGGAATCCGGGTGGTATTAACATAGGGGACGCCGGAAATCGGGATGACCAAAAAATTGTGTCTTACACACCCGAGACGTACGGCATAGGCCACCCATTCGACGATACCTGGGAGCACTGCGGATCCCCATAGAGTTCTTTCATAGTAGGGGTTGAGCGGTGTCCGCGTACAAATCTCAAAATTTACACGGGTCAGGTAATATGCAGAAAATGTGGGACATCATTCTGGCTATACCCAGATAGGCGGAACGATCATCTGTTCCACCATGACAAACAATGCTTTCGTTAGTTAGTTAGTTCGTTAAGCAATTTCGTCACTGTTGTAATGCCATTATAATATAATCTAATCTATTGCTTATTTTATCATCTGAACTTTCGGTGCATCTGCCCTTATGTATGTTCAACAAATAGTTTGAGTGCTACGTACGAAATATTCATAACATGAGTTGTCGTCGACTATAATAATTATGGGTTATTGCACTAGTGGAAAATACATGCAAAGCAAGGTGTAAGTTTATTCACATGCAATAACGCGATTTTGTCCACATGCAATAACGCACAAGGCTACGAATTGTTCACATGCAAAAACACGATTTTGTCCACATGGAATCACGCAGAATGCTGCGAATTGTTCACATGCAATAAGCGTCTGATTTACAATTGTTAGAGTTAATTAATCCTGTAACAAGAGAGAGTCCAACGTAAATATGAAAGAAAAGAGTTTGATCTTGATTTAGTTTTGAATGTGTTTCGATTCTTGAATCTTTGGTTAAGAGTATAAATTCCTAGGTAGTTCTGAAATTTATAAGCAAGTGAGCAAGAGAACAGCAAAATGTGATAGTTGTGTTATACTATAAATATTATTCTCTATGTGCAATTGTATTATTCCTTGTGTCCATGTATGTTTATAATCCATGTGTTGTACCATAAATAATTTACTTGAATCCTAAATCTGTTTATCCAAATATTTTCACCTTTTTTTGAAGTCTCTCAGAAATTTTTAAAAAAAATTAAAAATTTTCTCCCATGTCGCCCTTTCATTGGGCGATTTCTTCATGTCGCCCTACCATTAGGCGACATGATCCCATGTCGCCTTACCATGGGGCGACTTGTACACGTGTCGTCCTACACGTGTCGCCCTACTGTTGGGCGACTTCTCCTCTCGCACAACTGCAGTGCGAATAAGAAGTCCACCTCACTGCCCAGTCAGCAAGTCGCCCTATGGTAGGGCGATAGTAGCACATTTTTGCAATTTTTTGATTTCGTCGTATATTTTTGCAATTTGAATTAAAAAATATATTATTTAAAAAAAATTCCTCGATCACACCTTCAATGCAACTCCTGTCTTCTTCTAGAAACATTCTTCTCCGTAACTTAGCAATTATACAGGAGGAAACAAAATATGGTCAGAGGTTTCAGAAGAGTTGCATAAGATCAAAATAACATCACACTAGTCAAAACTATTACAAACAATTAGTAGTCCAGAAAATAAATATGACCATGCTTAGATGGGATAACAACTTCTAGAGTGCAAATGAAATCTACTTTTATTAAAATGAGCTCAGTCACACCATTTCTATAGAAATTGGTAAACAAATTTGATTATCAATTTAGTTTGCTAACATAAACGGTAGATTTTGACTTCTTGACAGAAAAATGAACCAAGAAGCCTTTTACTACATATTTTAAATGAATTTAAGCTACAGTCCATTCAATTTAACAGCTAACAGCAACAGTACTAAAGTAAAAAAACATTCTCAGAAATGGTTGAGAACTGTGGTAAATGACTTCCCTAACTTCAATACCAGTTTCATCCCACGTTTCTCTTCTCACTTCCTCTTCCAAGCTTTCTCCTGGCTAAAAACAGAACGGTTACAGGGTACATAAGGTTAACTACACTACACACTGAAAGTGGCAGTGAGCATAATCTTAGAATGAAATTTAACAAGAACATGAGTTGGTTTTCGATTTTCAAAATGAATTCATTCAATTTAGGAAAATCACACCAAATTCTAATAGTTACGGCAGGAACTATTAGAATTATTGCTAATAGTTGCTCCAAGCTTCTTTGGTCACACCAATTCTAATAGTTATCTCTTCCCTTTGACGTTTCTTCTTTGTTTCTTCGATCTGCAAGCCCCTATAAACCTCCCCTAAAGCTCCTTTGTTAACCCCAAATCATCACCCATTCCCCCAAGAATCCCCAAAGGCAGGAGGCCCCCACTCCAAGATCCAATCTTTTTGGGTTGTTCAATCCCAATCCCTATATATTTCTCAGAAAAGAAGCCAATAATCGCATATAGCGGTGGGAAAAAGCTTCCGTTTTTTATTGTTGTTGGTGAGGATTCGAGCCTCGCAGCGTCTGTACGTTTCTTGATCCCGGGGAGGGCCACCACCATCAAGGCCAATGCAGCCGGACCCAAAAGCCCCAGGCCGGGAGAAGGCACCATCGTCAAGGCCAATGCAGTCAAACCTGACCTGTCAAGAATCAACATCTATTTCTACAACGTCATTTCAATGCATTCTAGATCAACCAGGGCCAGTCACTAGTAAAAGCTAATCTAGCATATACACACTCCATGGCGGCGGAGCCCTTGTCGAATTGGACCAGCAGCATGCATGGCTTCTCCATGGCGCCAGCGCCAGATCTACGAAGGAGGAGGCGGCGGTGGTTGGATCTGGGTGGGGGTGGATTGGGATCTGGGAGGGAGGGAATGGGAGGAGGGGAGCGGTGGCCAGTGGGGTGAAGAAGAGGGAAGGTGAGATCAGAGGCGCAGGATCCGGCGAAGTTGCTCGAGCGTGCGGTGGTCGCCGGTGGAGGAGGCTACTGGTGGAGCGCGGTGGAGGAGGGGAGGACAAGGGGGCACGGCCGCCACAGGCGTTAGGGACCTCGGGGAGTCGGGACTCGGTGTGAAATTAAGGTTGGGCGGTTGGGCGGTTGGGCACTTGGACCGCACAACATGAGTATTCCGGGAATTTCCGGATTTGCTTACACGGAATATCCGATCCATCCGTCGGTCGGAACTGGCTCGCTCATTTTTGTTTTCATTTTCGTACCGATATTTTTCGTTTCCGAAAAAAAATTTCGTTTCCGTTTTTCTATGGAATGATCGGAAACTTTTCGTTCCGTTTTCATCCCTACTGTTTGGACATTCGTCACCAAACTTGCACCAATTTTTTAAAACAGAGCACCCACTGTCTGAAAGGTCAGCACAGTAAATATCTAGATTAAGGTGTAACAACCCGGTACAAACAAAAGCCCTAAATGTCACCTCTATCATTTCTCTCTGAATTAAAACCATCTCTATTAAAACTAAGAATAACTATCTCTCACTACTACTCCACAAAAAAACACTATTCGAAAGTAAACAAGATTGATGACAAATATAAGAATAAACATTGCACAAATATGTGCTGGAATCACCCCTAGGATGTGCATCAATATGTGCACCTCCCACAAGTGAGGGCCTATTTGCAATGGAGGATAAAATAGAGAAGTTTTCCAATATTCCAATTCTATATATAATTTTCCTGTGTTGGTATTTGGATCAAAGGATTGGCAACAAAGAGCTCACTCAGGATGGTGCAAAAATAGAGAAATTTGGGACGGTTCTGATCCTATACAAGTTTTCCTATATATGTGGGTATTTTGGATCAAAGGATTGCTAACACAGATGATTCATAACTATTCTCTTAGAATTCCTATAAAATCTGATGGAACTTCAGGGGAAGGTAAATATGGACTAACCTGATGGAAATTATCCTTTTGAGTCTTGTTCAAGACAACTCTTTTTCCATATTCCTTTATTTTTCCTACCTCATCCAATACTTCATTCCAAAGGGACAAGCGGGTTTGTACTTGCATTTATATACTTTTCACGTACGTGTATTTTATCATTCCTGTGTCCCAAGTGGACGTACTAACTTCCATATGTGAGGCCTGCATATCATCCCTCTTCCCCACAACTCAGTTCTCCATACCCCTACATCTCAAAGGGTCAAGGGCAGCTAGCACTATAATACCTACATCTCTAAACAAATGCACAATCCATTATTGGATGCTGTTTGCACCAAGATTTGACAGATATTGTCAAAATCGGCAGATTTGAGATAACAGGATATAGCCGATTTTTAACTCGGAAAGATTTAAGGATGTTTGGTAACTGCAAATATGTGAGGAAAGATCAACCGGATTGAGGCCGATACGAATCGTTTTCTTCAAACGTGTTGTAATAGGACTCGATCGGCCGATGGGTATAAAAGATGGACGCGAGCAAACGAAAAAGGAACAACAATACAATTAATCAACTCGCATCTACTTTTCATCTACTTTTTCAGTCGACTAGGAGTAGTTTTGTAATCTAGATTCTCCTATAACTCGATTTGATTAATAAAGTTGTGCATCGCCGATCATTGATCATCTTTTGTTACACCAATCAGGTTCGATGTTCTTTGATCTTGTTGCTCATCGCCTTCATCAGAGTTGATCTGCTTTTATCGTCTGATTAGCCTTAATCGGCTAATTAGATTTACCCTTACTTTTGATTTAATCGGCTTTTAGCTGATTAGATCTGAGCCGATTGTCTCATAGGATCGGTTTTACGCTTATTTCGTATTTTTCTTACCGATTGTAGGATCAAATCGGTTGGCACGCTACAGACCAACTTAAACCAGGTGTTCGTCTGGTGTGTTGTGGTCAATAAACCCTACATCAAGTTTTTGACGTCAACAGATACATACTGACTGTAGTGCGATCCAGTAGAGCTATTTTGTGTTGACTTCGTCGTTGCACATAAAGTTCAATTAGAGAGAGGTATCAATAAAACTACTATGAATGGAAACCATCAGGAAACTATTACAGATAAAAAGATATTTACATAATTTATTTTCATCAGGAAACTTTTACAGATAAAAGATTTGTACATAATTTCGGAGCAAAGAGGGATCTACCGCATATTTTAGCCAACTTATTCAAGCAATAGTTTTTTTGTTTTTTGAAATTTTCATACGTAAGCTTCTGGCAACATTCATTTCGAACCCACAAATTGTATAATTATTTTTCAAGCAGATGCCTTCATAAGACCCATGACCTTCTTCACAGCCTCTCTGTCCATTACCTGGGCCATCCAAGTCTTCACATGTGGATATTCGTCAAGCAGTGATGCATATGGAGTAGCCAGCAAGTGGTAAACCATAGGAAAATGGCTAATGTCTGCTAGGCTGACGAAATCGCCAGCCAAGTACTTGAACTTGGATAAGCGTTCCTCGTAGACTTCCATGATTTTCTTCAGTTTCTCCAGATTTTCTTCAATAACTTTTACGTCACTCTTTCCGCCCATGTAAACAGGGACGACGAGGCCTTGGAAGATGATTGGCAGCATGACCCTGTCAAATTGCTGGGACTCAACGTCAAGCCACACATCCACCATTGCAGACTCAGAGAGGTTGCTTTCCCTTAGTAGGTCTGATGATCCTTTGCGAAGTATATACTTTGAAATTGCTCGTGATTCTGTCAAAATACAATTTGTTTTATGTGCGCAGCAGTCAAGAGAAAATGATGAAGTCTAAATTTTTATGTTTGCGGATATCAATTTACGACTTGCCTGCTCCATTTTATAATATAAGGCCCTTTTCTCATGGTGTTGTTTCAAATTGTAGCGCCTCAACGAAATTAGTGGTCCATTTAACTAATATTTCCGTACTGATGTTCCTGCTGTTGAATTATATGGGCTTAGTCCATTTAAATGAAAATCCAATAAATCTCAAAGGTCTATTCATGAAGGGAGAGGGGTGGAATGTCTTTAGTACCATATTGCTTGTGTAGGTAGAGAGAGATCTACTTAAATATAGAGTTGGTTCTCTCTCTATTACACATGGCAATAGAGGGAAGAGAAAGAACCCACACGTTCGCTCGCCTCACCGGGCCTGGGTGGTGGGCGCGCGGCACCTGCGTGAATGGTCCGTCGAAATCGAACCGGATGCCTTGCGCAGACGTCAGTTTTATCTTTTGCTACTCGGAATCAGTTCGAGATATAGAGATAAAATCAATCGTGTTGGTTTCGGATTCAAACTGTGAAATGCGTTTCTGATTCCGAGATATAGAGATAAAATCAATCGTGTTGGTTTCGGATCCAAACTGTGAAACGCGTTTCTGATTCCGAGATATAGAGATAAAATCAATCGTGTTGGTTTCGGATCCAAACTATGAAACGCGTTTTCCGTCTCTATATATACTGGCCGAGTCCCTGAGCAAACAAAAAAAACAGATCGAGCTTTTGCCTCCTTCCAGTACTGCGCCGCCACCGTAGTCTGCCTCATCCCGCTGCGTCGGCGTGCACCGGCGAACGGGAGAGCAGGTCTCCGGAATCTGTCGTCTTTGCGATCCTGCACTGGCGAATAAGGTTTTTGGGAAGCGCTTCGCGCGACTGCTCACGATCGTCATCACGGCTCGTCTACCTGTACGCTCGGGCGCCGTTGTTCATCGTCGACGCGCTCGGTCCCAACACGTTCTCGTCATCAACAACGTACCATCTACATCGGCTATTGCTTCCTCTACAGTAGATCGGTACGTGAGAATCATGTTTAATCTGTTGTTGTTTTTACTCCTGAGTTTAGTAGATCTATTCATGTGTAGCTTTGTGATATGCATGTGTAGATTATACTCTCACAATATGATCATGTTAGTCAATCTGTTCATATTCATGTTTTATCTCGGAATTTATATAAATCTGAAAGTGCTAATTATTCCAACACCTGCTAGTAAACATGTAACACACGCATCACAAAATATACATTTCCCACTAATATTTAATTTCAAAATCAACCGAATTGATTAGATGAAAGTGATCAGCATCATAATATTAGCATCTTCTCTTCAAAACAGTAAAGGGTTAATCTGCAATTTAAAACCAGTACACTTTGGAGTAGTTTGGAAGTGCAATGGACTAGACTGTGCGCCATGTATAGTGTCAAAGGGCCTAGACGAAACTCAGAAATTTTCAATCCATCCAACAAGGGCTAATACGTAGTCCAAGCCGGATTTTATAATACGAGAATTAGTTACCATAATTAATTATTTAATTACTACAACATTTCATAAGAATAATTTGTATGATCAAAAGAAGTGGGGTTTCCAACTTATGATTGGAGTTCCTATATCCTTGGATAATTTATCACTTTGTTACTTTGCAGTCTCATTTTTTTTCCTTTTGAGAATGGCATTCTTAGTTTCTCATCCTACCTTTGTTGATCTTATCTACGGACGCTTACCCAATGCATGTAATGTACTACAACTCCTACTTTTATATCACACCAAGCAATGAAGAAGGAATACTATTTATTGTCTTACCGAAAAGAATCAGATCACCATCCTGGAACGCTGGGACCTGACCGAAGGGCTGCAAATAGATAGAAGGGGGAAAAAATGAGCAGTTCAGAAATCAAAAAGGTCTGTACTACCTATCAACTCTTGCAAAAGTCCATGTAAGTCTTCATACTACAGTCTTCTCAAAACCACTTAATTACATAACCAAACCAATCTTCACACCACCGGTGCTTATAATTAGCTATGGTTTTGTCATGGTAGCGCTAGTGTAGCGAGCTTCATTACTGGATGAGTTAGCATGGATGGAAGAAAAACATCCCCTCTATTTCTTCACAACTCTCATGTTTTTCTCTAGATGCGCCTCTACCTGAATGACTTGAGGATTTTGTCACACCAAGCTTGTTGGTGCCCATGTCATTGTAAAATTGGAGGCTCAAGTAGATTTGCTTTGATCCTTCATATATGATCTACTTTGGTAATTGGACGTTACCCTCTTCAACTATTCCACTGTAATTTTCCTCCCTTTAATTGCTGAGATTTGTTTATCGTCTACTGTCAAGCTGTTCTAAATGGCCACTACCGCTGCTGTTGCTGAGTACAACCGCATGGGCATACACATATTGATCCAATCTGAGATTGCGGGAATAGGAATGATTTGAGGGGGAGGATTCCGAACAGGGATTGCGATCTCGTTAAAAAAACAATTCTTGCTCACCACTGAGATTTCCGGCAACAAAAAATTCTCAAAATATCTTTGGAAATTATTTGAAATCAAATTTAATATTTTTTATGGAAAATGGAAAACGCAAAAATTGTTTTCTGTTTAGAGGATTTGAATCCACAGCCCCCAATTCCAAAGCCCCCTGGCTAGAGACCAGTGCGCAAGTGCCTTCCTGGTATGATCATGGCTGTGATTCGTTTTATACTTAGATTCAAATATTTGTCTGGAAGGAACAAGTTAACCTGGTGCACAAGCTAAGACATACTTCCTTGGTTACTACCTCCGATTCAAAATAGATATGAAGGACACATGATTTTCTGAAAGAGAGTTGACATTCATGCATGATCTCTAATATATACTCGGTTACTTTTTTACTTATATGCTGGCAAAAGATAAAAGAAGTATTATGAAAGTATTTTGATGACAAATCAACTAATATTATTTTAATCTGACTGATGTAAATACATGTATTCAGTCAATTTTTAAAAAAAATTAATTGCACGTATTCTAAACCTATATCTATTTAAACAGTAATGGAGGGACTACGCATATGTATAACGAATGCTTGCTAGCGGCTACTGATGATCTACAGGCAGAGATGACAGCATACATTACGGGCAACATGCGCTCGGCACTTGTGCTCGCCGGTGTTGAAGTCGATAGGTACCACCTCATACTCCGCGCCGACTTCCTCCAAGCACGCCAGAACGCGAGCCACATTCCCCGCCATTGGCAGGCCGTAAACCTTCACTTGTGCCATTGATCTTTGGGAAAATATGGATTGTGTGGTGTGTTAGAGTCTTAGACAAAGGTGAGGCTTTATAGCGAGTTCGGCTGGCTGGTGGTCAACTCATGGGGATTTTGCATAGATTAATTAAAAGAAGACCCTACCCTATAAGACAACTTCGAAACTACCTTACCAATCAAGTCTCTACTTAAATTGCTGCCTTGCTGCAAAATTGTCAGGCTTGGGTAGTACATGTCAACCAAGCAGAAGTAATTCTGGGTTATATAATGTGCGCTAATTGGTCATGGCTTACGGAAGCTATTAGGAACCTAGCCACTGACAGTAGTTGAACACTTGAAAAAAAAAGGAAATTTTGGAATACAGTACAAGAATCGGTCCGTAATTAGAAATCGGTACAACATATTCGTGTATTTACGAAAAACACAGTCTTACCCGAAACCTGAAAATTCGTTTAAACTTACTCGAGATTTCAAATTATGTCTAACCTGTAGACGAAAAATCAAATTTCGGGTATGGGGCCCACCCCATACCCGAAATCTGAAATTTCGGTATCGGTGGTTTCATACCAAATTTGAAATTTCGGTATGATGTGGCACGTTCGCCTTCCCGGTAAAAAAATAAAATTAGGACCCAAACGACGTCGAAAAATTTTGAAATTTTTTTTGGAGGTTTCTGAAAAATCCGTGATACTACCATAAAAATTTCAGATTATTATAAGATGTGAGGAATGTTTAAAAATTCAAACATTATGACTATCCCGATAAAACGCTGACCGACAAGTTTGAACCGAATGAAAAATGAAACAAACCATGTTAGAAAATTTTGAAATTTTTTGTACATGGTTATTATGAATCACTAATATTCCCATAAAATTTTCATATGATGATCAAGCTTTACGGATTTTTAAAAATTCAGACAGTGCTACTGTCCGATATGGCTTTTATCAGGACAGTAGCACTGCCTGAATTTTCAAAAAATTATAAAGCTTAATCATCATATAAAAACTTTATGGGAATATTAGTGATGCATCATAACCATGGAAAAAAAATCCAAAATTTTCTAACGTGGTTTGTTTTATTTTTCATTCGGTTCAAACCTGTCGGTCAGCGTTTTATCAGGACAGTTGTAATGTTTGAATTTTTAAAAATTCCTCAGATCTTATAATATTCTGAAATTTTTATGGTACCCGTTCGCTGGATTACAACTGTCCTGATAAAGAAATAAAAAGATCCCGCAAAGCTTGTCAGCTGGAATTTACTGTTCACAGGCAAAATTATAATTAGTATGACGATACTAATTGATTAGCAAAATCGTGTTATTGCATGTGAACAATTTCAATTCAAATTTGTAAAGATATTTAAAACACTTCTTTTGGAGGAAATGGTTGGGCAACTGTCATTGAACTTAGGTACTGATAAATGTGTCCAATAAAAGTCCGGGCAATCAATAATTTGAAATTATTTAAAGAATTGATTTTTTTTAGAAATTGCAAAACGATGGTGGGAGAGGGAGATCAGAGAGAGTGCGATTATGAGATCAGGGAGAGTGTGATTTTTGTATCCTTTTGGGTAGCCCGTAAAATGTCATGTTTAAATATATTTTTTAGGAAGAATGGACCAAATTTGCTTGCTCTTTGATATATGCAGTACCATATTTTGGAAAAATATGTAATTTACACCTTGTTTTGCATCTAATTTCCACTAGTGCAATAACCCTAAGTATTATAGTCGACAACAACTCATGTCATGTTTTTTAGCCTTTTCAGCGGCCCGTAAAATATCATGTCTAAATGGAATTTTAATGAACAATGGACCACATTTGATCTTTCATATATGCACTACTATATTCTGGAAAAATATTTAATTTACACCTTACTTTGCATCTAATTTTCACTAGTGCAATAACCCTAAGTATTATAGTCGACAACAACTCATGTTATGAATAGTTCCCAGGAAGCACTTAAATTATTTGTTGAACATATATAAGGGCACATACACCGAAAGTTCAGAAAGCTGATAGCAGCGTGTTGTCACATCGCGTTGCGAAGGGTGGGGTGTGCGTCGTCCAATCGTCCACTCTGAGAAAGCGTGCAGACGGACAACACATGGGTGATTTGACATGACTATGAGCTACAATTAAAAATTTCGACAGCTTAAGAGAAGCTGGCGTCACTGTATTACGAAGATGACAACACATGAGTGAGTTGACAAGACTAGTATATACAATAAATTAGAAAAACAACTTCAGAGAAAGCTGGCATCGATTTATTTCAAATCTGGCAACACAAGGGTGATTAAACATGATACATTGGGTGGCAGAGAACATTTCGCACATAATCATAGCCAAATGACTACATACTGGGTGGATTGGGGCACCTCCTACGGTCGTGTCCAGGTTGTTTACATAATTTGCATTTCCGCAAACCGTCCACCGCATCAGCCGCGTCCATGTCACGTTGCAATCTGGTGCCCCTTGGCCTCCCATGTTGTGTGCGTCTGGTCGCGGGATATGGTTTCCAGGTTGGGCCTTCCATAATCTTGTAGTTCGCTCCGATTGTGAACGAACTCATCTTCGGACGCCATGTGTTCTTCAAAGCATGCACGGTGTAGTAAGGCGACATGTACTGTGATGCATCATTCCCACCCATGTCGCGACATGCGACGAGCACATGGGAGCACGGAATGTGTTGAAGCTTCGGCTTGTTGCACGTGCATGTCACTTGCTCGCCCCCTAGCTGACACTGTTGAACGGTGTCCGCCGCGAGATACCCAGATGCATGTCTGCGCTTGCACATGACCTCAAATTTATTCGTCCCTAGGTCATAAATCCTTGTACGGTGGAAGTGCACCTTCTTCCTTCTCTCCGCAAGCATCTTCTCCACTCTGGGTGAGTACGCGGTGACGCACGCCTCGGCCGCGTTACCGCGATCTCGGAAGTAATCAGCCGCTCAGTAGAATGTGAGCTCAATGATTGAACATAACGGAAGAGCGCGCACACCCTTCAGGACGTTGTTAAACGCCTCCGCTATGTTCGTTGTCATCACGTTGTACCTATGACGGTGTATATCAGCTTGTATGGAAATGAATACAAGGAGGTGAAATGATTTGCGTTAAGTTATGGTCTGTCCATACCTCGCTCCGTTCGTGTCGTGGAGTAGCGCCCACCGCTCCGCTGGCTTCCCCGCGATCCACTGGCTGAAGGTGGGTCGAGTCTGAGAAACCATGCTCTGGCCTCCCACCATTTGCGGACGGAGTTGTAGCTCCTGGGATTGGTCGTCCTCCATCATCTTCCGTGTGGTCTCGTGCAGCTGTGTCCATATCGCGTTGAACTTGTGTGCTTAGTTCTGCAGGCACATAGCTTTGAATCTCTTGACTAGGGCCTTGTTTTTGTACCTTGTGTACAGGTTCGCACCAAGGTGGCGCATACACCATCTTCTCTCGACATTGGGCCAGCTAGTCTCGGAGGACGTGCTGTCGTGCATGACATCCAACGCGTGGAGGAGGCCTTTGTTCCTGTCCGAGACAACGCATACGCGCTCCCGGCTACTGATGACCCGGCTCTTGAGTAGAGTTAGGAACCACAACCAGCTGTCATTGTTCTCGCTCTCGACGAGAGCGAACGCCACCGGAAGGATTTGGTTATTTGCATCGGCGAGAAGTCTTTGTCGCGGCGTCCGTGGAACTTCCCACTCAGGAATGTCCTGTCCACGCATATGACTAGTCTACAATACCTGAAAGCTTCGATGCATTGACCGAATGACCAGAATATCCTGATGAGGTACCGGTCCGCTGAGCTGACGGACCCATCTTCTAATATGACGGGCTCATCGGCCACTGTGAACTGAGTGCCCGGGTTCGTCATGGCGATCTTCTGTATCAACCTAGGGGCATAGTTGAAAGACTCCTTGAATCCACCAAAAAGCATCTTCAATGCCTTCTGCTTCGCTCTCCAAGCCGTATGGTACGTGATGACCATCCCAGTTTTAGCCTGAACCTCCTCCATAATTTTACGGGGAGTCATCCCTATGTCGCTTCCAACGATGGACACGAGGATTTGGGCTACAAACCTCGCGTCCACAAGTCAGCTCATGTTCCTTACGGACTCCTCCGTGCACGTATGAGGCCTATTTCTACTTATGACAAAGTAGTCTTCGTGCTTGGGTCTGTGAACTCGTACAAAGAAGGGACAATCCGGGTACTTCGTGCACCTAACCTCGTACGAGGGCTCCGACCGGAGACGAGTGTGCTCCCGTCTTGTCATGACAGCATAGTTGCTAAGAAAGTGAATAGCCTCCAGCTTGTTACGGAACCGTTGTCTAGTTTGGACATCGTTCTGGGAGTACCCCCACGCGGATATGTTACTGTAATCCGTTAGGGTACAATCCAGCTGACCGATAGCCCCAAGTAATGTATAGCCGGTGTTGGGTCATCATTGTGCCGCTTCTTCATCCCCGCTTCCGCCATCTTCATCATCCATGCATTCCCCATCCACCTCCGTCGCCTCAGCTTCTTCTTCGCCTCCCCCCGATGCCCCCTCCTCTACAATTGCTGGTTCGGGTGGTGCATGTGATATGTCATGTTCTACTGCTCGGGAGGTAGAGGCCTCCTCTACGGGCTGGTGCCGTGGCAATATCTCCACGTATACTCCTATCTCAAAATTCTCTTCACCCGCTTATGACATACAAAGCCCACGCGCTTTCATTCCGTAGCGGGAAGAGTGTGTACACAACCATCGGGTGTTGGGGACAAGCGTGGACGAACCCCATCGAACGAACTCGCATGCGTCTCAAGGTTCACTGTGATGAGAGCGATGACATGTGATTTGAGCCGCGAGTTCGTTCGGGTCTCTATTGTGCTATCTACGTGCAGACAGTTATCAATGCTCACGACCCTCCCGTGCAAAACTACGGGCCGTTCTCCGAAATAAATTTTAACAGGCATGTCCATCTGTAGCAAATATCGCACTATTAATGTACTAAATACCTTAACAACACAAAAATAATATACACTAATGATGATTTCCAACTAACCTTCTCTAAGCTGTACCGAAGGTCAATAAAGCTAGAGCAATGTAGCAATAAATCTTCCTGAAGATTACCTGCAATATTAGAATCCCGAATGAAATAAATAAAAAAATTGAACTTTGTGAAAATTTCAACAAACTATGAACACCAACGAACTAATATCTTGTCTTCGAGCTCTCTGATTGCCTTGCCTTCACGCTATCTGTTGTCGTGAACGTTACAATGCCATCGCGAAGGATTTATAGCAAGGGAAAGGAAGGACGCAGCTCAGAAGGATTCGTTCGGTCGGTGCTTTCGGCGCGTGATGATCGCCGTGAGATTCCCTGCCACCACCATCCAAATTACTTGCATGTAGCCTGTCGCCCAGCCTTTGCCGAAATATGAAATTTCGGGTATGGGGACATAACTGATCGTGCAGCTTTAATGATGTGTAGTGACAGGTCGTGCAGCTTTGATGATGGGTGACAGGTCGTGCAGCTTTTATGATGATGGGTGATAGGTCATGCGGCTTTGATGATGTGTAGTGACAGGTTGTGCAGCTTTGATGATGGGTGGTGGTCGTGCAGCTTTAATGAAGTGTAGTGACAGGTCGTGCAGCTTCGATGATGGGTGACAGGTCATGCAGCTTTTATGATGATGGGTGATAGGTCATGCAGCTTTGATGATGTGTAGTGACAGGTCGTGCAGCTTTGATGATGGGTGACTGGTCGTGCAGCTTTAATGAAGTGTAGTGACAGGTCGTGCAGCTTCGATGATGGGTGACAGGTCGTGCAGCTTTTATGATGATGGGTGATAGGTCATGCAGCTTTGATGATGTGTAGTGACAGGTCATGCAGCTTTGATGATGGGTGACTGGTCGTGCAGTTTTAATGATGTGTAGTGACAGGTCGTGTAGCTTTGATGATGGGTGACAGGTTGTGCAACTTTTATGATGATGATGGGTGACAGGTCATGCAGCTTTGATGATGTGTACTGACAGGTCGTGCAGCTTTGATATAAATATTATAAATATAGATTTCTTCATTGTTTTCGAGTTCATTCATGCATATTGCAGCTTTCGGAAAGCTTATTACTTAAGGTTGTTCAGCTACTAATAATAAGATGAAAAACATAATGAAATAAGGTTATTTGTTTTGAATATGGTAATCTATACTTTGGTTAGCATTTCTAAACTAATTTCATGAATTTTAGTGTTTAGCTGAGGTACTATATTCATTACTAAAAAGGCTTATATAGCATTAAAGTCTGTTATGCAAAATCGGTCAAATGAGTGTATGAATTACCTTATCACTTAAGGGTTTTATACTAATAGGATTTTGATGAATGGCAAGTGGTAAATAAAATATTTTTCTACAATACTGTAGTACATATCCTAAATATCATTTCTTAGCTATTTTACATAAGGTTTGCATTTAGACGAGTTATTCTACAGGCTTCTGAAAATGCTTCAATGTTTCTAATATTCAGAAAGCTTAACGCTTAGGGTTATTTTGCTAGCGAGTTTTATATGCAAATCACAACATTTTGATGATCGCCCGTGAGATTCCCTGCGCCACTTGTCAGGTCATGCGCCCCCACACCCCTGGGCCCCCTGGCCGCTGCACCCCGGCTTACGTATTTAGTTATTACATTGTGACATACTTTTCATCTCACCTATTTAGTTATATACGATATATTTTTGTTATGAAATATTGTTATTCTTTGTTACAGTAGCCCTGCTTTCAAGCATAACGAAGTACTGGCGTGCAGCAGCTTTTCAGAGCGAATAGCCTACTCACGGCCTTGTAGCCTTGCTAGGCCGATTAGACAAGTCACATGCATCAGCTTTGTCAGCCTTGTCAGGCCGATTAGATAAGTCACATGCATCATCTTTGTCAGCCTTGTCGTGCAGCTTTCATGATGGATGACACGTCGTGCAGCTTTTCACAGAGGATGCTTGGCGCATCGCTCTTTGTAGTTGTGTGGAGCAACCCCTCACCACCACTATAAAACCGGCCGAGGGGTAGACATCCAATACCGCCAAACAAGCAGTACACATTAGCTGAATCTACACAAATTAGGGCGCGATGTCGTTCTACCGTCGCCTCTTCAGGAAGCAGAAGTCATCCCGCCCCGAGTACCCGGATAGTAGTAGCGTTGACGCCCCAGTTCTGCCGGAGTTGCCTCGACCCAAATGCGACTGCAACCTTTCGGCGAAGATGATGCAATCTACCCATGGAGAGACAGCCGCCCGCGCTCACTACTGTTGTGCCCGCTCTTACCAGGTAAACCTACTGGTGTCTATACAATACAAGGTAACAATACCATTTCATGCATCGTTCTTTCTTTTCTCAGCACAAGGACCGGTGTTGCTTCTTCCAATGGATCGACGGCCCAGAATGACGTGACCACGAATTTGTCTACAACTGCCATGACGCCAACCCCGCTTCAACCAAGAACTTCAACCGGTGGGAGAGGCCGCCAGGATACGTCCCAGTTCTAGAGCGACCAGAGTTCAGGGCCGGTGGGCAAGGGGCCAACCAATCGGTGAGTTCCATGCGACAAACTCATGCTTCACTCACAAAGTGGTAATTCTAAACCAGCTCATCGCATACAGGAGTTCAAAAAGAAAATTGCAAAATTGCTCGAGTCAAAGGAGAAACCTCCTCAGGGGCCACCCGAAAGCGCCGACTTTTGCGAACACGGCCCGCAGGCGGTGGTTGATACCTGCCACGATGAGCTAGCGGACCGGAGATTCTACCGGTGCCCCTTGGCCGAGGATGAATGGTGCGGCTACTTCAACTGGGTGGATCCGGAGACGTACCACCCACATCTCAAACTTCTTGTATGGGATAACTGGGGGAGCAACCATCTCCGTGGTGCTACTACCGCCCAGAAAAGCCAGACCCCGAGTACGCCTACGGTGTTATTCAACGACCAAAACGGGCATACTGCATTGACTGCAGGGCGCGCTTCCCATTGTACAAGGATAAGCCCAACACACAGCTCCTGCACCATATAGTGGAGTGCGAGCTAAAACAAAGCAGGCGTCTCGGTAACTCTCCGCCAACGGCCAACGCAACAGAGGTGCAAGAGGGTACCTCCTCTCGGAGAGGAAGGGACAAGGAGAAGCAGCCAGCCGAGGTCCGCACCATGCAACAAATCCTTGACACGTTACGCAGACCATCCGGGAACCCGGGTGGTATTAACATAGGGGACGTCGGGAATCGAAATGACCAAAAAATTCTGTCTTACACACCCGAGACGTACGGCATAGGCCACCCATTCGGCGACAGCTGGGAGCACTGCGGAACCCCATGGAGTTCTTTCATAGTAGGGGTTGAGCGGTGTCCGAGAACAAATCTCAAAATTTACACGGGCCAGGTAATATGCAGAAAATGTGGGACATCATTCTGGCTATACCCAGATAGGCGAAACGATCATCTGTTCCACCATGACAAACAATGCTTTCATTAGTTAGTTCGTCAGGCAATTTCACCACTGTTGTAATGCCCTTGTAATACAATCTAATCTATTGCTTATTTTATCATCTGAACTTTCGGTGCATGTGCCCTCATGTATGTTCAACAAATAGTTTAAGTGCTTAATCACGAACTATTCATAACATCGATTGTAAATCGACTATAATAATTATGGGTTATTGCACTAGTGGAAATTACATGCAAAGCAAGGTGTAAATTTATTCACATGCAATAACGCGATTTGTTCACATGCAATAACGCGAGTTTGTCCACATGCAGTAACGCACGAAGCTACGAATTGTTCGCATGCAAAAACGCGATTTTGTCCACATGCAATAACGCATAAGGCTACGAATTATTCACATGCAATAACAAGGAAGGCTACGAATTGTCCACATGCAATAACGCGATTTCGCTAATTAATTAGTACCGTTATACTAATTATAATTTTACTAAGACCCTCATAATATGGTAGTACATATATCAAAGATCAAATGTAGTCCACTGTTCATAAAAATACCATTTAGACATGATATTTTACGGACCGTCGAAAATGTGGCAAAACAAACACTCTACCTATTGAACACATTGTATCCCAGTTTTATGAATTATCTAAGGCATGTATACCTATGTTGTATCCCAGTTTTATGAATTCTCTAAGGCATATACCTATATTGTATCCCTCCACTACGTAATATCAATGTCGGGTTTTATTCAATAATTTACTATGATTTGTCGTTAAATTTGTCGCCCGGGATTACCAGAATTTTTTCGTGACCGTATATATATATATATATATTCCTATTAGTAACCTACAAAAGCACAATCGACCGAAAAAACCTCTACAAAAATAAAAATCTCATTCTTCGGTCTTCGTGCATGCGGCCAATTTCTTCTCTCTACAGGCACTCGGTTTCTCTTTCTCCTCTGTCTGCACGCGCCCATACACAAAAAATTTCATAATTTGTACCATTTTACACTTCGTTCGTTTTTGTCGGCTCAGAAAAGTTGTCCAAAATTGAAAATATACGGTATAAAGATGACTGTATTTGAAATTTTACCTCGACTATAGTACTTAGGGTTATTGCACTAGTGAAAATTAGATGCAAAGCAAGGTGTAAATTAAATATTTTTCTAGAATATGATAGTGCATATATGAAAGATCAAATGTGGTCCATTGTTCATAAAAATTTGCTGGAATTTTTTCAAAATATTTTCAATTCCTGCGAACGGAATTCGCAGATTAATTAAAAAAATAAAACTAGGACACAAACGATGTTGAACAATTGGAAAATTTTTGGTGGAGGTTTCTGAAAAATAACTTATATTACCATAAAAAATTCAGAATATTATAAGATCTGAGGAATTTTTAAAAATTCAAACATTACAACTGTCCTGATAAAACGCTAACCGACAGGTTTGAACCGAATGAAAAATGAAACAAACCACGTTAGAAAATTTTAAATTTTTTTTACATGGTTATAATGTATCACTAATGTTCCCAAAAAAATTTCAGTCGATGATCAAGCTTTATAATTTTTGGAAAATTCATACAGTGCTACTATCCTGATAAAAGCTATATCGGACTGCAGCACTGTCTGAATTTTTAAAAATTCATAAAGCTTGATCATCATATGAAAATCTTATGGGAACATTAGTGATTCATAATAACCATGGACAAAAAATTTCAAAATTTTATAACGTGTTTTGTTTCATTTTTCGATCGGTTCAAACTTGTCAGTCAGCGTTTTATCGGGATAGTTGTAATGTTTGAATTTTTACAAATTCCTCACATCTTATAATTATCTTAAATTTTTATGGGAATATCATTGATTTCTCAGTAACCTCCACAAAAAATTTCAAAATTTTTCGATGTCGTTTGTGTCCTAATTTTATTTTTTTACCGTGGTGGATTGTGTCATGCCATACCCGAAATTTCAAATTTCGGGTACCCATAACCGGAATTTGAAATTTCGGGTATGGGGTGGGGCCCTCATACCCAAAATTTGATTTTTCGTTTACAGGTTAGCCGGAGTTTGAAATTTCGGGTAAGCTTAAACGAATTTTAAGGTTCCGGGTAAGATTGGGTTTTTCGTAAATACGCGAATATGTTGTACCGATTTCTAATTACGGACCGATTCTTGTACTGTATTCCAAAATTTCCGAAAAAAAAGCATTTGTACATACCTGCTGTCCGAGCAAGTAGACAGTGACAGATAGTCCCACTGTTCAGAAATATATTACGGTTTAGAATTTGAGTAGTTTTGACCGCTAATATATAAAAACTATTTAGACGTAATCGTAGGAAAATGGTACCATTAGACTTGTTATGAGATGTACTTTCAGAATATAATGCTTTTATTCTTATAACTAACATGTTACTGTCAAAATTGATAGTCAAAGTTAATTATTAGAGACTGTGTCTTGCTAAAGCGTCGTACATTCTTGAACTAAGAGACTTTAATACAAAGAACTTATACAACGGCACATTGATAGAGACAGAGTTCCTTGACCATGAACAAAGGAACAAATAGATATTGGAAGAATTCCTTGTCCATGAAGAAAGGAAAAGTGATTACTGAACTCTTAGTTGACAAAACACTTCCTCCTTTACTAAGTGTCTATCGTTTCAAACATCTAGGCGATATCAAATATGCACGTTTCACCATTAATTTTTCTAGTTAATATAATAATAAAACTATAAACAATAATATTACGGTATTCTTTTCCATAAAAAATACTAATATTATTTTCATGTCAACATTTCATACTAATAGTAGCAAGTATAGTAATGAAAAGCATATTAATAGTAGCTTGTCCTCTGTTCTCTTACCATACATGCACTAGTTCACGGATGCTAGTTCGAGTCCAGAAATATGACTATTTGTTTTAGCCCTCAGATTCATTACAGAGGAAACATCCATGTTCAGGTCACAACGTCTGGTTCTTCCCATGAATCTGAAGGACCATGTGGAGGTCCATCCATGTTTGTGAAGAGTATTTGAATTTATTTGAGCAAGGTGTGCTCAAGTTTGAGTTTGGTTTGGATTGATTTTCAAAATGAAGCAATTTGAGTTGTCTCTGCCAGGAGTGGCAGTACCGGTCGTATGGACGCGGTAGTGATGAGTTGGATGGTTTATTGCACATCTTTGTGGGCATTGCTATGTGAGGAGTTTCCTTGTCTTGGATGGTTGCAGGGCGACGGTGCTAGGTAATGGTGAGGCGGAGGATGACCGGGACTAGGCGAGGAGCGTCGGAGGTCCAGACGGTTGGGAGATCGCCGGAAGATGATCGGAGATGGAGTCCGGGCAAGTCAAGAAGACAAGGAAAGGAGATGATGCTAGCTAGATGCCGCATGGATCAATGAGGGCCGTCGGATTGCGGTCTAGTTGATAGGTTAGCGGGTCTAGGTAGCATGCTTTGAAAACCGTGCAAGAAAACCCGGTATGTGTGTGGGTTTTGGGTTAGCCCTTGCATGGCTATGTGTGTGGGTTAATCCTAACCCTTAGATGAGTACTCTAGGGTTGAGGGACTCATCCAAGGGTGGTAGGTGGCCCAAGAGTAGTATAAATAGGGGTGGAGGGGTAGCCTCCTCCCCTTAAAGGTTTTTGAGGTTTTTGATACTCCTTTGAGCTTTGCCCACATGAATGTGAGGCTTTGTAACCTCTCCTTCCAGAAATGAAATGTTTCCTTATATCATTTCTTTTCTTTGTGCATTTACATTACGCATTTAAATTACGCAATTTACCTTATGCACTTAAATTCCGCAATCAAAATTCAGCACTTACATTCTTGCAATTTACATTTATGCAATTTGGATTTGTCTCTCCTCCTTCTAAATGCTGTTCTTCTAGGATGTCTTGAGGGTGTTCATTTGATTTTACATCTTTCTTACACCCTTGGATTGACTAGAGATCAAGTTTTTTATCAAATTGCAAATCTGTCCAGAACTTGTTCTTCGCGCAGCAGTCAGTGTTTGATTTGTATAAACATATAGAAAAATCATTTTTAAGTGATTCTTTCTGGAGAAGGTGCAGAACTCATATATACATCTTTATAAAATTTCTTGAGCCCACTGGTTGCACCGTTTGAGAGCTATGAAGTGAAAACTGAGCCTCAAACTTTCTTGTTGAAGTTCCTGACTGTCTGTATTGCTTGATTTTTCATTCTTATTCTACAAAGCATTATGAGGCGATTTTTGGTGGAGTGGTTTATGTCTCAACTGTTCATAGGGAAACAAATTCCCAAAAATTTTAGAGCAACAGAAACTCACCAACCACCTGTTCCAACTGAGGACAATTTCTGAAAATCTGCTTTAAACTTTTCTGAAAAGAGACTTTAGTGTTTTAGCTTTATCTCTTTTAGAAAAGAAGTCTTTTGAATTGATTCCTCTTTTGTTTGGACACTTGACAACCAGGATTGTGATTAAAAACCCCTCACATGATTCATGGTTCTTATCCATGCAAGCTAGGGGTACACATAGTTGTCTAATTGTTCTGGATTTTTGGAGGGTGTGCGAATCTGAGAAGCACCAGTTTGAACGAAAATCTTTGGGTGCTTTAGATTTTTATTGCAAGAGTGTTTGGAGTACTTTGAGTGGGGGAAAGTTTATTTGGGATCATTCACCCCCCTCTGATCGCCATTTCGATCTTTCAATTGGTATCAGAGCCGGTTTTGCTCTTCCATAGATCTTGACCGGTCTCAAGAGCTATGGCGATGGACAAGTATTCCACCAAGCCTCCCATTTTTGCTGGAGTTGATTTTCCATTTTGGAAATCACAGATGGAGTCATACATCACTGCCCAGGGCTTCCTGATATGGCAGAAGGTGAAACTTCCGTATGAGGTTCCTGCTGATGAAAACGTCACGGCCGGAAATATGGCTGACGTTGAGGCGAACGCTAAGGCAAGGAACATTCTCATACGGGGTCTTAGCCGCAGTGAGTATGATAGGATTTCTCACCTCTGTTCCGCTCACGAGATTTGGGTGACCCTCGATGCTTACCATGAGGGCACTACTCAAATCAAGACCGTGAGGCAGGACCAGTTCAAGCGTGAGTTCAACAAGTTTGAACAACATGCTGGTGAGAGTCTTGATGAGTGTTTTGGTCGGTTTACCAAGATTTTGAGCGATCTTCGAGCAGTTGGTTGAATATACCCTGACTCGGATAATGCTCGACATTTCTTGACCGCACTCGATTTGCGCGTTTGGGAGATGAAGGTGACCACCATCAAGGACACCACCGACTTATCGACTCTGACTCTTTACAGGCTTTATTCCCGCCTCAAGACTCATGAGATTGGTGTCGTCTCTCGGAAGACAAAATCTCAGTCGATGGCCTTGGTCACCGATCCCATTGGGTCTTTCTCCGGACCTTCTCTTGACTTTGCTTCTGGTTTTTCTCTCTCTGCACTTTGCGACGTAAGTGATGAACTTCTGAAATGATTTCCAGAAAATGAGCTTGCTCTTGTCGTTCGCAAATTTTCCAACATCTACAAGAGGGTGAGAGAGAGAAAGAGAGGTGATATGATCACTTGCTTTGAGTGTGGTGGCCCCAACCACATTCGGGCAAATTGCCCCAAACTGGAGAAGACCAAGAACGACGCTGGCGGTTCGGCAAAGAACGACTACATCGATAAGAACCGCAACAAGAAGCCTCCAGTTCGTGAGCCAGCACGTGAGAAGAAATACCGCAACTTCTCCAAGAACAAGAAGCTTTTCCACCGCGTCCTCGCCGCGCTTGACGACATCAACCTCTCTGACACGGAGACATGGAGCGACGAGCGCGAGGATGATCAGCAAGAGAAGAAGAGCGACGACGGCGACTTCTCCGGCATGTGCTTCATGGCCGACACCAACGGCATCAGCGACTCCGAGCTCTACAGCGACTCGGACGAGGTACCCTCCTGTGACCAGCTCAAAGAAGCTTTTTGCAAATTAGGAAAATTTCATGCTAGAGCTAGAGCTAGAGCTAGAGCTAGGTGTATGGAGCTAGAGAAGGAAGTAGGTACCTTGACTCGGGAGTTAGCCTCTCTTAGATCTTCTCCCTCTCGAGTCACTGATGATTGTTCCTTGTGTGATGTCGTGCTTGAGGAGTTAGAGAAACTAAGGACCATACATGATAGTGTGCTTGTTGAACTTGATGGTCTTAGGTTGAAGAATGCTAGCACTAGTTCTGTTGATGCTATTCCTGTTGAGGCTAGTTTTCTTCATGCTCACTCTACTCCTTCATGTTCAAATTGCTCTAAATTGCTTGCCGAAATTGATGCCATGAGCGATCACCTTAGGAAGCTTTCTTCTAGAAACGATGAACTTGAAATGCATGCTTCTAAGGAACCAGTCAGCTCATGTGAGGGATGTAGGCAACTAAAACTTGACAATGAATCCTTAAATGTCAAGTGTGCTAAACTTGCTAAGTACTTACTAGATAAGTCACAAGAAAGTTGCTTGCGATGTTCTGTGATTGAGGGGGACTTGGATAAAATCCATGTCGAGCTTAGGAAGAAATTAGAAGACCAAGCCCATAGAATTAGAAATGCGTCTTGCGTTTCTTGTGAGGCCCTCAAGATTGAGGCAGCCGTGCTGAGGGAGAAAAATGCACGTGCTGAGAGAGCTCATCTTTCTGGTTCTTCTTCCTCTCCTTCCCCCTGTTCTTCTTGTGCTTCTTTCTTTCGAGATTGCCAGTATCTTATGAGCACTCTCGAGAAGTTTGTTGAAGGCAAGAAGAAGCTCAATCTTATTCTAGACCAATCCAAGATTAGTAGATTCAATCAAGGTCTAGGATTTGATTCCTTAGAGCATGCTCGGGCGCATCCTCCCACTATTGTGCGCGGCTCCAAGAGTGGTGAGATTGTGGTAGCTCCCAGAGTGAGCACCACCGTGTTTAGGTCTCACTGGGGTTGTCCATAGGACTTGACCGGAAGGGTGTTACTCTGTTGCTTCGTCTCTAGCAAGGCGAAGTACACATGCACCTTACAGTAAGAAGGATGGTCACCTAGTAGATTTACGCTTCAGCGCGCCAAGATCACTCGGCATGAGCGTGTTGTCGCTCTTAGGGGTATTCGTGGTCATCCCGGACTTTGAGTGCTCCTAAGGTACACACTGCTTCTAGACAGGTTAGAGAGTCGCCTGTTTTTGAGCAACGTCCAGGACTCGGTTTTCATGCTGGTTCTTCGAGTTTTAGTCTTGGAGCTGTTCGTAGTCAGTCTTTCCGCCGTCCTCTTGATATTCCTCGTTTTTCTCATCGAGGTAGATATCAGCGGTGCGAGGCATTTTCTGGTAGGAGTTTTAGGCAGCTTCACTGGGGTGGTTCGGCTTTTACACCACGACAGGCCAACCCAGTTTTAGCTCCTAGATTATCTACTAGAGTTGCTACTAACCTTGTTAGGGTTAAACGTCAGAGAGACACTCGAGTCCAGTCTTCTTCAGTGGCTGGTACTCTGAGGCGTCGAGTGGTTCAGTATTGGGTTCCCAAGTCTTCACTCTATCCCAGTACTGAGTCATCTTTCCCTCTTGTGTCAATTCCTTGTGTCATGTCTATGCGATGATGCTTTTAAGTGCCTTTTGCCTTTCTCATGGCATGAGTCGCTTGAGGATAGCTTGAGGATGTGATCACTGCCTAGTGGAGTGGATTTGGGTCATCTTGTGGACTTGTCCTTTCTTAGTTCGATTCTTAGTCCATGAGTTGTCCTGAGGCATCATCTTCGTCGTACATAAGTAGTGGACCTCGTTTTTTCCTCGAGGTACCCACTCACGGCAAGAGTTGAAGGTAAGTATGTTGGTCATGTTGATCTTTACTAATCTCATCTAGGATCGGTTTGTCGCTTTTCAATGTTGGCACTCGATGTGAATTCCGAGTTGGCCTTTGCGGCTTGTCTCTAGAGGATTGGATCTTTCTGCATGACCATCATAAGCATCATGCTAACTGCATGTACTTTCAACTTTGTTTGCCTCGTGTTTCGCTACACAAGTGTTGAGCTTCATGATAACAGCATTGGGGACTTCCACTTTCATAGTGAGCTATCTCACACCCTCATGTCGGTTATACTTGTGATCATCATTTTCATGACATGTTGTGATTGCTCTTGCTCCCATGTGTATTATATGTACTTTGCTAGGTCTTGTTAGTTTTTGTCTGTCTTGTTTTGTACCATAGCATATTTTCCCCAACCATCTTTGTGCTTCATGTATTATATCCTAAATTCATGAGCTCTTTCCCAGCATGTGATTTTCTTGTTTTTATCCTGTCCATGATATTGTTCATTTGGTATGAGCATTTGTGTTAACTATGGGCACGTGCTATATATCTTTTACTTTATTTTGTCATGAGTAGTATCTAGGTTTATATGACCCTGATTTTCTATTACATCCATGATTAGCTTTGTTTAGACTTTGTGCTACATGTGAATGCCTTTCATGAGATTAGGGTCATATGATCTAGCTGCCGCTGTATGACTTATATTGTTCATGATCACCTTTTATTGTCCTTCATGCTTATATGCTTCATACCCATTTTGCATGAGCTTGTGTTCTTCATTCATGGCATGTATTCATCATCATGCATAGAGTGTTGCCATAAGTAGCTTCTCATCTTTGTGTCCATTGTCACCATTTACTTTCATGCTGTTTGTGTCCTCATGACCTTTTGTTTGGTCTTCTTTTGACGGGCCTTTTCGCAGCATGTAAATATTGTTATTGAGACTATGGATAAATGGATCTTGATGTTGCTAATTGATTTGTTTTATGCATGATCCTCTTTGGTTGTCTTCATTCATCTTGCTCATGTTATATCTAGTAGCATGTTGTTGTGCTTCATTATGGTATTTCTTCATTTACATGCTCATTGCCATGTTTAGGGTAGTATCTTGATCCATGTATTTCTAGGCTTGCACATGATCCCTGCTAGCATTTTGTTCTTTGTGATGCACCTTGCTTAGCTTCTTCTCACTGACATGACGGTGCTATGATGCACCTTGGTGTTGTTTATCATGTGGATATGTTTTCACTGTTGTCTATGGATATATGGATCTTGATGCTATCTTTAGCTTGGTTGTGATCATGATCTTATATTACCTTACGCATCATGTTCATGCTCTAGATGATCATTTGCCACACTTTTCTGTATCTTGTCCATTCGTGCCTAGGAACCTGGATCCGCTAACCTTGCCAAAGCATAGATTTGTTGGATGCATGTGTGTAGGCTTTACGGTGAGAGACCATCATCCTAGGAATATCTCTAAGTCTTCTTCCTCTGCTTTTTGGATCTACTTCAGGTCATTTGCCACTACTTGCACTACACTGCAGTAGGTAAGTACCTCTGAAAATGTTGATAATAGTGATGGGTCTCTTAGGAGGTTGTGGTTCTTTTGTAGGTAGAGCTTGTGTCCTGTTTGTCTAGAGTCTTTTGGTTGGACTTCTAGCATAGTTAGGTTGCTTCTTACCTTGTGCCATCTTGCTCGTTAGAGACCATGTGGTTTTAGATCTTATTTCTTCTCCTCTAGCTTTCTACCTATCTCTTGTGAGGTGAGAGTTTTAGAGTGTGCCTCAAGGGGAGTAGAGTGTGTTCAGAGGGATTTGAGCTTGAGTTTATGAGCTCATATGGCATTTCTTGAGGGGAGCTGATCTGTATTTTATGTACTATATATTTTCTTCCAGCATTTCCTTTCTTCTTCTGGGTGACTTTGGGCTTGTTTTCTTGAGTTGAGTTCACTCACTTAGAATTCTGGCATGCCTTGCATGGTCCTCTTATCTTGTACTTTAGGTTGCTATCATGCGTGATTAGCTGTTCTCTCTTCTTTCTAGGTTGAGTTCCCTCACAGTCTTATAAGTCTAGCAGGTTTTGGGGCCTCCTGGTAGGCAGGTCTGTGTGCACTCCTTAGTTGGGATCTAGAGTCGACTTCCTATGTCGGTCTCTGGGAAGATAAGAATGAGTCTGAGCCGTAGTGAGTCTCTTCTATCTTATCTATGCTCAATAGCCATCCAGTTTTGCAGTTTCTCGACTTCTTCTCCTCATTCTGTTTTTCTGGTTATTATTGAGTTCATTCGGGTTTTTTTTATGCCTAATCTTGATAATAACTTAACTTTAACCAGATTTGAGCTTAAAATTGATTCATTTGTTGAGGGGGAGTTTGGGAATCTGTTCATGCATTGCATATAGACTGCATTTCCTGTTTAATGAGTTTTGTCTATTATGCAATTGATTTCTTCTTCATGCTATATACCATACTACATCATATGGAGGAAATCACTAGCTTAGATATGTCCAAGTTCATTTAACTTGCTAAGCTTAAAAATAAAATATGCCTTAAATGAAGAACTTGATGAAACTTTTTGCTTTTACTTGCTAGGTTTCTTCTCTAGAGGTTTGTGCCATAATTTGAGAAATTTTGGAGTTCTCTAGAGTCCCTATAGCAACTTGGGTAAAACTAGTTTGATTCATGCTAGAGTCCTTCAATTGCTCATAAATCATTGTGCTAAAAATGAAAATTAAACAAAATTGACTCTTCTTGTGCACATACGACTCAACACCTTGCATCCACAAGACCGCTTCCCATTGCACTTGGGATGAACTTGGAATACATCGTGTTTGACCTAGACCATCCTCTTAAGAGTTCATCTTGAGATGGTCGCATATGGCTTGAGTCAATTGGTTGTCAAAAGAAAATGCAAATAAATTAAAAACAAAGACATATGTGGGTAAAGAATGCAAATAATGTCAAACATTTGCACCCCGCTATATCTTGTATGATGATAAATCAAAATTTGCATTAAGTGATAAATGAGCCCGAATGACCTTGTATGTTCTTCTAGATTCCCCAAAGTGTTGAGTAGGTTGAACTCTAGGTTTTCCTTTTGATCCTTAGAGTGACTATTCTTCTATTTTTGAAACTAAAGCTAAGTGTTGCACTTGTCAAATATTGCTAAAAATGAAATATTCAAAACTAAGCTCCTATTTGCACTTGGACATGTCTTAGACTAGTCTAATCTAAAAAATTGACTAGCTTGGTGTCATATCTTGTCATTGCGATCAATTGGATAATCTTCAAAGCTCCCTTAGGTTGCATTTCATACATACATAAAAAGAGGGAGAAAATTCCATTTTGATGCCTATATTGCCAAAAGGGGGAGAAAATGTAGAAAAGACATCTTTTCAAAAAAAATTAATTAAAAAAAAGAGATAAAAATGTGAAAGCTTGTTGGTTCTTATGATCTTTGTAAATCTTTACTATTTTTTTATGGATCATAATCACATTTGGCACTTACGATTGGTTTTTAGTGCTTTTGTGGAAAACTTGCTCTTTTCATGGTCTTGCTCTAAATTATTTCTGCCAACTTGGTCATGATTTTATATCTTTCTCTCTAGACCAAGTTTGGCTTTACAATCAAATTGATTTCTTCTTCTCTCATTCAAACTCAAATTTATGCCTTTTGTGTTGTTTGTCAATATACTCATCAAGGGGGAGATTGAAGGACCATGTGGAGGTCCATCCATGTTTGTGATGAGTATTTGACTTTATTTGAGCAAGGTGTGCTCAAGTTTGAGTTTGGTTTGGATTGATTTTCAAAATGAAGTAATTTGAGTTGTCTCTGCCAGGAGTGGTAGTACCGGTGGTATGGACGCGGTAGTGATGAGTTGGATGGTTTATTGCACATCTTTGTGGGAATTGCTATGTGAGGAGTTTCCTTGTCTTTGATGGTTGCAGGGCGATGGTGCTAGGTAATGGTGAGGCGGAGGATGACCGGGACTAGGCGAGGAGCGTCGGAGGTCCAGACGGTTGGGAGATCGCCGGAAGATGATCGGAGATGGAGTCCGGGCAAGTCAAGAAGACAAGGAAAGGATATGATGCTAGCTAGATGCCGCGTGGATCAATGAGAGCCGTCGGATTGCGGTCTAGTTGATAGGTTAGCGGGTCTAGGTAGTATGCTTTGAAAACCGTGCAAGAAAACCCGGTATGTGTGTGGGTTTTGGGTTAGCCCTTGCATGGCTATGTGTGTGGGTTAATCCTAACCCTTAGATGAGTACTCTAGGGTTGAGGGACTCATCCAAGGGTGGTAGGTGGCCCAAGAGTAGTATAAATAGGGGTGGAGGGGTAGCCTCCTCCCCTTAAAGGTTTTTGAGGTTTTTGAGGTTTTTGATGCTCCTTTGAGCTTTGCCCACATGAATGTGATGCTTTGTAACCTCTCCTTCCAGAAATGAAATGTTTCCTCATATCATTTCTTTTCTTTGTGCATTTACATTACGCATTTAAATTACGCAATTTACCTTATGCACTTAAATTCCGCAATTAAATTCAGCACTTACATTCTTGCAATTTACATTTATGCAATTTGGATTTGCCTCCCCTCCTTCTAAATGCTGTTTTTCTAGGATGTCTTGAGGGTGTTCATTTGGTTTTACATCTTTCTTACAACCTTGGATAGACTAGAGAACAAGTTTTTTATCAAATTGCAAAACTGTCCAGAACTTGTTCTTCGCGCAGCAGTCAGTGTTTGATTTTTCTAAAAATATATAATAATCATTTTTAAGTGATTCTTTTTGGAGAAGGTGCATAACTCATGTATACATCTGTATACAATTTCTTGAGTCTACTGGTTGCAGCGTTTGAGAGCTATGAAGTGAAAACCGAGCCTCAAACTTTCTTGTCGAAGTTCCTGACTGTCTGTATTGCTTGATTTTTAATTCTTATTCTACAAAGCATTATGAAGTGATTTTTGGTGGAGTGGTTCATGTCTCAACTGCTCATAGGGACAAAAATTCATATAAATTTTAGAGCAACAGAAACTCATCAAACACCTGTTCCAACTGAGGACAATTTCTGAAAATCTGCTTTAAACTTTTCTGAAAAGAGACTTTGGTGTTTTAGCTTTATGTCTTTTAGAAAAGAAGTCTTTTGAATTAATTCCTCTTTTGTTTGGACACTTGACAACCAGGATTGTGATTAAAAACCCCTCACATGATTCATGGTTCTTATCCATGCAAGCTAGGAGTACACATAGTTGTCTAATTGTTCTGGATTTTTGGAGGGTGTGCGAATCTGAGAAGCACCAGTTTGAACGAAAATCTTTGGGTGCTTTAGATTTTTATTGCAAGAGTGTTTGGAGTGCTTTGAGTGGGGGAAATTTTATTTGGGATCATTCACCCCCCTCTGATCGCCATTTCGATCTTTCAGAATCAGGAGGTGATCTTCCCAATGGGGTTCATCCTTTTCTGATTTAGTTTTACTTGCATGCCAATATGCCATAGGATCTTCAGCGTAATTTTCTATCTAAACATAAATGATAAATATGTACCTTGATTAGCAACTTTTCAATGGAAAAGTATCTTAAAAAGTGGCATTCACTGGGAAATTCTTGCTAGTTCTTCCCATGAAAGAACTAATTCACTTATTTGGGATAATTATGTAAACGCCTTCACAACAGAGTAAACAATTTATCCCCATTTTTTTTTGAAAAAAAGGTTCCTACTGTTTGTGGACTATCTAGGTTGTTGACCATTTCTAAAACGAGGTAAGATGAAACACACAATCATTAATTTATTCCAAATAGACCACTAGTATCGGTTCACTGTTCTAACATAGTTTTGGGAGACCAGAATTGGGCCTATAATAGGAGGAGGCCTGGTTTAGATTTCGCGGCAAAAATTGGTCAAATCTTGTCAAAACAAGCCAATTGTTATTTTTGAATTTTTCAAAATTTTGAACTTTTATTTATTGTATTTGAGTTTTGAGATAAAAAGTAGATGCAACTATATGCCCGTTGGTGTACAAGACATATTTAATTGAGAATCTGAGGAGGATAGACCGGAACTGGAATACACAAAACCAGACCCTACCATGTTGACTGGTTTTCACGACCCTGTTTATAGATGGCGATAATTCGATAAACGTTTTGGGCCTTTTTGGAATCCAATACAAAAAGAGGAGCTTTGGAGTATTCCAATTCTATATGAAATTCTCTCAAACTGTTTGCCTGCCTAGAATTTAATTTAATTCAATCAATTGAAAGCCAAATCCTATTCTAGTTGAATTTGAATTTGATTCAAGTTAATTCAAAATCCAATTTTTCTTTTTGGGTGTCATTTGGAATTCTACAAGACTGTGGGGCCATCTATGCACTTAGGTATGCCAATGTGCACAATTTTTTTTTGAATAATTCTAGTCATATTGATTTTGTTTGTGAGAGTGAAAGCATGTTTGGAGGAAACAATTCACGACCAAATTCTTACAATTCGTACAAAATCCAAGTGAACTATGAAGTAAACATGAAGACTAACCCGATGGAAGTTACTCTTTGAGAATTCCGTGAGACAAATCTATTTTCAATTTCTTCTGTTTCTTATCGCTCATCAACACACTTCATTATATCTTCTTTTGTTTAGTACAGTGGCGGAACTAAAAAAATTTCGTTGGGTGTGTACACTCACACATACAACTCTGTAGTCTTTTACAATTATTTCATAATATCGTAAATCCAACACATATATTTGAAATTTGCTAAAAGCATAATATAAATAGTTCTAAGGTCTTAAAAATCCTAAACCACCAAAATCAGAACCAATTCAATAAACAAATTTAGCATATTAAAAAAAAAATTAATACAACTTTTCAAAATTTTAGAGGTGCTCGGGCATATCCGGCACCCTGGTTTCGTATGCTATACACTTGCACTTCTATACCTTTTTAGTACTTTTCATGTCCCTATATTTCCACGTCATTCTTATGTTCCAAATGGGACCATGGAAGTGCTATTAGATTATTCAGAAGAATTTTAAGGAAATAAACACGAGGCCCAAGGTTTTAAATTGTGATTTTCGCAGTTTCATGGCAAGGTTCTAAAAACATGCAGCGGCTATTGCTAGCTATCGCGAAAGCTATCTTTCGTTGTGTTTTCAGTATTAATTTTTTTTAAAAATTACATATATATATATACATATATATAATGTAAGCCACCTCCAAACAAATTATAAAATATGATACTTTAGAAGGTACTAATATTTTTATAGTAAGAATATGAGTCAAGTCTCGAATCCACAGACATATTTATACATGTCCAAAAGACCATGAATGATAACTATATCATAATATTCTTAACAATAAGTACTTAATCACTGAGAATGGATGTTGGATTATGGAAAAACAGCAAGATAAGGTCTTTTACTATGTTTGCTCTAGTTCAAACTTATAAGAGATGTATTTGGGCATTTTAGTAATGTTCGATTTTAAAATGGACTAAAGTTTTGACTCATGGATATCTATGTATGATAACAGGGCTATCGCTAACTATAATACTTGTGGTTAATATAGCGGAACACCACAGCTTCGCGTTTGTAGTCCAAAAAAACTATAGTTAGCTATTTAGAATACTGATGAGGCCTAACTTCATGGAGATTTTCCCATGTTTTTCTGAAGCAGCCAAGCACATCTTTGGACTAATTTCTGTGTTTTTGTTTATCATGTTTTTCTAGTTCATTGGAAACACATGATGCTTTTCATTACCTGCTTCGTGAACAGAACCAAACAGCGCTTGCCATGCGAGGCCTTCCCTCTGATCTATCCCTCCTCCCCAAGTTCTAGTTTTCAAGCACCATTCAGATTTTTGCTAGGAACCAGCCGGCCGGTTTTTTGCTTACACACTAAATAGTGTCTATGTGAAGCTATTTTGCCTATGATATGCATATTAATGATTATTTAGTATGTTTGAAACATTTTAACCCTATAAAACTCAAGAAAAAAGTCAAACACCAAAAAACTGTATATATCCCAAAATCGATTGGTTTCTGAGATAGGGTCAGCTCCAGGATTTTGCCAGTTCCGGTTTCCTAGACGTACTTCTCTCTAGAGCCCTTTCATCACGCTGAGTCAGCGGCTGCTAGAATTATAGAGCTTACATCTCTGCCTAATGCACCAACCTATTTCTATTTGTACACATGCATTCCGGCCATAGTGCAGTGCATTTATGCTATTTTTGTAAAGGACTTCAGTCACTGCAAATGTATACTATATATTACAGCGAGGAGGAATGCAGCTTGATCAGGCGCTCTATGTCATCTTTCCTCGCGAAAAGATCCTTTGAAAAATTTGAAATTACGTTTAGATTTTCCTGTCGGTTTTTAACAGAATGGAACAGAAAAATTGAAATTACATTTAGATCCCTCCCAGTTTACGTTCAGATCCTCCAAACGGTTTTTAACAAAATGGACCCAAAAAAACAAAAATATGTTTAGATCCAAAGAAATCGGTTTTTAACATACTGAACCCAAAAATAGAAATTACGTTTAGGTTCTTCCACGGTTTTCTCTCAAAAAACCCCATAGATTCGCCGACGGTTTATAGCAATCCACATATTTGCCAACGACTTCTAGCAATCTGTTTTTTTAAAAAGAAACCAAGAAAACCGAAATTATGTTTAGATTCCTTCGCAGTTTTCTCCCGAAACAAATTCCGCAGATTCACCGACGGCTTCTAACAATCCACATATTCGCCGACGGCTACTAGCAACCCATTTAAAAAAACCAAAAAATCAAAATTACGCAAGCACATTTTTAAAAAATGCCCCCCCAAAAAATGAAAATATGTTCATGTCTTCATACCTTTTTTTAGTTACTAACCGTCGGACCAAGTCTCGCACCGCATAAAGAGGACTCATGGTGCCACAAATTCGCCGATGACTCTTGACTAGCACATTTTCGAAAAAAACCCCCGAGAAAAAAACAAACCCCGTCGTCATACACTTTTTTCAGAAATATTCATCGGACCAAACTTCGGATGACACAGGCACACAGCGTCGCACGACCAAATTTTGCACGATGCAGCGTAGCACGTGACTCTGGCTGCCTTTTTTCAAGAAATGACCGTCGGACCAAATTTCGCACGTCGCAGCGCGACCCTCGCTGGTAAAATTTACGACAGAGATTTTATTAAAAGGACTCTTAACCAGCACCATCTAGAAACTCTTACAGATAAATTGTATCTCACAATTCGATCGGAGTAATTAAGGGGATAGATAATGCGTCTTTTATCTCGCTTATTCAACAAATAACACGCATGCTCCTGAGAAGAATAAAAGTGATGCAAACTACAGCTGCAAATCGACGTCTAGGCAGATGGCATCTTCATAAGCTCTGTGACCTTCTTCACAGTCGGCCTGTTCATTATGTCAGCCACCCAGGCCTTCACATGCGGATATGCATCAAGCACTGATGCGTGGGGAGTACCCAACAAGTAGTAAATTGCTGGGAAATGGCTTATATCTGCCAGGCTAACGAAATCTCCAGCCAAGTACTTGAACTTGCACAAACGTGCCTCGTAAACCTCGAGGGCTTTCTTCAGTTTCTCTAGATGCTCCTCGACGACTTTCATATCAGTTGTTCCACCCAAGAAAACTGGGAGAACGAGGCACTGGAAAATGATGGCCGACATAGCGCTGGAAAAATGTTGGGACTCGACTTCAAGCCAAACATCCACCATTGCAGACTCGGAGAGGTTGCTTTCCCTTAGTAAGTCTGATCCACCTTTGCGAAGTATGTACTTCGAAATTGCACGCGACTCTGTGAAGATACAATTTGTCATTTGTGCACTACAGTCAAGAGAACAATTAAGAACATTATAAGTAAAAATGCTGTATGATTGTTGACGGACCTAGCGGGGTTAGGGGGCTAGAGCACTCTCTACCCCGATCACACCATGGATACCCCTTAGCACCCCTACCCAATGTGGGGCGTCACCACGCTGTCGTCGTGGAAGTCGGTCAAAAAAAAATTGGAACTTAAAAGCCGATTTAGCACCCCTTAAATTTATGTTCTGGGTCCGCCACTGCTAAGGCACGTGATGTGCACACTTAATTTACAGCGATCATCATGTTTTGAACTTATCCGTTTGCAAGCATCGTACACAATTTGCCCCTGACTAATATTCTATATTACACGTAGCAGTTTTCTCTTTCAGGTTGTATGAACACGAATGTACTAGAGGAGTTGGCATATTGCTATGTAACACAATAAAGATCACGCGAGAGTTAGAAAATAACACCGATGTGTTAATGACATCAGGTCATATGCCCCACTTTTCATTCTCATACCGGATATTATTTTTCAATTTATACATCTTGTGGAGTTACGGGCAAGTTTTCACAACATAATAATATTATTGTTTGAGCACTTTTTCTATAATACTTCCTCTAGTTGAAAAGAAGTGATGTCCAATATCTTCGTGAAAATTTGAATTGCCCCACATGAAAGTGATACGTGTATTTGTCTCAAAAAATACTTTTATAATTTTACAATTTTGTTATGATTGTGTTGGCGTCAAAAACTTGATGTAGGTTTACAAAGAAAGACACCGCATTTAACACCGGGTTGAGCGTGCGGTCGATTTGACCTATAATCGACAAGGTAAAAAACAATAAAATTCAAACAAAGCCGATCGTTAAGATCAATCGGCTTAAACTCGATCAGTTTGAAGCCGATCAAGATCAAGGTATCAGGATAAATCTAACTAGCCGATTAAGGCTAATCGGAGGATAAAGCGGATCAATTACGAAGAAGGCGTGCGCAACAAAATCGAATAAACCAAACACAGGGGTGTGGCGAGGATGATCAACAATCGGCGATGCGCAACTTTATTGATCAAAATCGATTACAAAGGCTAAATTACAAGAATTACTCCTAGTCGACAGGAAAAGTAGATGAAAAGTAAAAGCTAGTTGATTGTATTGTGTTCGTGATCCCTCGCAACTTGCTTTGGCTCTTCTTTTATACCCTTCGGCCGATCGTGTCCTACTACAACACGCTTCAGAGTCCGTATCTGCGTCGGTCTTATCTTGGACGATTGTTTCCTTAAAAACCTTGCAGTTACCAAATATCTTGGATTCTTTCCAATCCTTAATTTGTTTCCATACCTTTGATTTTATTGCCTGATTTGGATATATTGCCGAATTTTGGTGCAAACAGATTCAAAGACATCTCAAATTAGAAACGATTGTTAAAGTTGTGTTTTCAACATTGTGCACGTCAGTGTATAGATGTCACTTTATTGTGACATGAGGTGACATTGGAAGTTGTTAAGCTTAAAGTATAGCCTGCCTAATGACTGAATATGTGCTGAGCGAACACTAAATTAGCTAGTCGGAAAGGAGACGATGAGTTTGACTTCGTGGATTAAATAGCTGCCTCGTTTGTCATCCTACCATTATCTAACTTATCGTCACAAGCTTACCATGACGCAAGTAATATATTATATCATTACAGGTAAAATTAATATCTTTTAATTATATATCACACCAAGCAAAGCAAGTAGCAACATTGAGTCATTGACTACTATCTCACCGAAAAGAGTCAGATCACAATCCTCGAAAGCTGGGACTTGTCCAAAGGGCTGCAAACAGAGAGTGAAAATTGATATGAGAAATTAAACAAAATGTGTAAAGAGATTCAACGACATATATAGAAGGCGAAGAATTGCTATTAATGTTGAGAGAAATGTGCAAGGAGCTTGCTATGTACACAGACAGCACAGATCAGATCTTTGCGTAATTAGATTCTTATAAGCTCTTGTGCATTACTTAGTTTAACTTCCTGTACGTAGAGGATACAGCCAGGCAACTACTGTATACTTAAACTCACCTGGCTTTGAAATTGCACGTAGGCTAGCTAATAATTCATCGTTTCCCCAGTTAGTGTCCAAGAGAACATGCTAATATTGGGCACTAACGATGATATGAACTTTTGAAGTAAAGGATGCTAGCTCGCTACCAGCCAGCAGGGGGGTATGAGAAGAGAGGTGACCACGTACGTTGCGGGCGACATGCGCCGGGCTCTTGTGCTCGCCGTTGGGCATGTCGACAGGCACGACCTCGTACTCCGCTCCGACCTCCTCCAGGCACACAAGGATGCGCGCCACGTTCGTCGACATCGCCGGCCCGTACACCTTCACCGGCGCCATTTTCTTGACTAGGTTGTTTCACCCTTTGCTAGGCGCAACGCAAGGCGAAGGAAGGAGTCTAATATATGGGTGTCTTTACGAGCAAAAGCCGTGGGTAGCTTTATAGCGAGTTAAGCTACTCCTACTATGTCAACTCATGGGGGCCTGTCTAAAATATACATGATCATGTCCTGGCTTACAGCTCGAAGAACAATTGAAACTGGCACTCTCTAGTCTGTAAAATGATGAAGAAGAGGCCTTTTTTTCAGGGATCGAGATCAGCGACTAGAGGGGTGAATAGAAACCAACAAAATCAAATCCTTTTGTAGAATCTTTTCCCTAATCACGATCACAACTATATTTTTCGAATAGCTGTGAATGACAGAGCCTAATTAAGCACCTATTATGGATTCTCCGTGAAAAACCAATCAAAATGAACTTTATGAGGTCCGGGCAGTCTAACAGTAGACATAAGCACTACTACATAAAGGTATATATTAGATGGCTCTTCACAGATGGTTTTTAAAAACCGTCTCTGGTAAGGTGTCATCATTGACGGTTTTCTGCAAAAATAGTCAGTGATGAGTTCCATGCTTATCACAGACGGTTTTTGGCATGAGGAGAACATCACAGACGGTTTTTGGCATGAGGAGAACATCACAGACGGTTTTAAACAAAACCGTCTGCGATGAGGGCGGGGACATTACAGACGATTTTTAGCTAAAATCGTCTGTGATGAGGTGCACATAACAGATGGTTTTAGTCAAAAACTATCTGTGATGATCATTTTAGGAAATAAGTATAGAGAGCCCCGACCTCCCAAGTTATTTTTGAGGTGGCTGCGATTGAGAGGCGATCTGGGGGAAAGATACCCTGAATTTGATGGTGTGATTGTAGATCCTTCAGTTCTTGGTCATCTAAGGGTAGTAATTGGTTCAAATCCTTGCTTTGTAAAGAGGGAAATGAAGATGGTTTTTAGATCTAGCTTGGTGTAGATCCATTTGTTCTCTCTGATGTAAAATAGTAATTGGTTGTAATTGCATTATACTCAATATGTAGATAGTTACTTAAAGGAAGGTGATCTAGGCTAATAATTGGTTGTAATTGCATTATATTCAAAGTATATACATCTAGCTTGGTAAAGAGGGAAATGAAGATGGTTTCTAGATCTAGCTTGGTGTAGATCCATTTGTTCTCTGTGATGTAAAGTAGTAATTGGTTGTAATTGCATTATACTCAATATGTAGATAGCTACTTAAAGGAAGGTGATCTAGGCTAATAATTGGTTGTAATTGCATTATATTCAAGGTATATACATCTAGCTTGGTAAAGAGGGAATTGAAGATGATTTTGATCTAGCTTGTTGTAGATCCATTTGTTTTTTTTGATTCAAAGTAGTAATTGGTTCTAATTGCATTATACTCAAGATGTAGATAACTATGTAAAGAGAGAATTGAGCAGGCCGAGTTTAAATGTAGCTACATATGTATATATATCCATTTGTTCTTTGTGATGTAAGGAGCTATATATGTTAATCGGCAAGTTTAAATGTAGCTTATATGTAGCATATGTGTGCATGCGCACTCTAGTGTACTCAATTCATTATTTAACACTTATATTTACATACGTAACGTAGATGGACCGAAGCTGGATGTACGCTGAGAACCGTGAGAGCATCGAGTATATTAATGGCTTCTCCGCTTTTAGAAGAGCTGCAGAGGAAGATATGTTGAATAAGGGGGTATAATTTATGCCTTGTCCAAGCATTGACTACGAGAATCTGAGGATATTTCAAAACTCAGCGCAAATCGAAGCACGCTTGATTGTACGGTGAAGAGCAAATTATGCAGGAAGCAAGTAGTACTAACATCATCGACGAAGTCAATGATACTCTGGATGATATCGACAGTGCTTTCGATAAGAATAGGCTTCACAATGAAAATATGGATCAGATGCTGCGGGATGCAGAAGGGAACTGTGATGAGCGGGAGAATGTAAACTTTCGGGGCTTGATGGACGACTCGATGAAACCTTTGTTCCTGGGCTGCAAGTCCAAATACACAAGGTTGTCATCCGTGCTGGAACTGTTGAAATTAAAGGTAAGCAACGTTGGTCCGACAAGAGTTTCACGGTGTTGTTAGGTCTATTAGCGGACATGCTTTCGGAGGGAAACGAGTTACAAAGCCAAGAAGGTTTTTTGTCCCTTAGGAATAGAAGTAGAAAGAATACATGCCTGTCCGAACGACTGTATCCTCTACCACAAAGAGTACGCAAACTTGTATATATGTCCGGTGTGCAACGCATTCCGGTACAAGAGTAAAGATAGATCAGATGATGACGATGAGGGAATCGAGGTGAAAAAGGACCTCCTACTAAGGTGGCGTGATATCTGCCTGTAATTCCCCGTTTGAAGCGTTTGTTTGTGAACCCAAAAGAGGTAAAACTACTTCGGTGGCACTCAGATGAGTGTAAGAATGATGGAATGATAAGGTACCCTGCTGATTCCACCCAGTGAAGAAACATTGATAGGAGGTTTTAAGAATTCACAGCAGATCCGAGGAATATAAGGTTCAGATAGAGTACGAACGGAATGAATCCTTTCGGTAACATGAGCAGCCGTCATAGCACTTGGCCTATGAATCTCTGTATTTATAACCTTCCTCCTTGGTTGTCTATGAAGCGGAAGTACATTTTTCTGTCTATACTCATCCAAGGTCCGAAGCAACCTGGGAACGATATTGATGTGTACCTAGCACCATTGGTAGAAGATCTAAACACACTGTGGGCTCCTGGGGTACAGGTATGGGATGCTCACAAACGAGAGTACTTCACTATGCACTGTCTATTGTTCTGCACCATAAATGATTATCCGGCCCTTGCTAACCTATCGGGGCAGAGTACAAAAGGAGCCAAAGCTTGTACTCACTGTTTGGATGATACCGAGGTGTGTGGTTGAATCACTCAAGCAAAACAGTGTACATGCGTCACCGTAGGTTCCTTTGGAGGAATAACCCATACCTCATGATGAAAGAAACAATTCGATGGAACGACCGAAAACGGTTTAGCTCCAAAGCATTTAAGCTGGACAGACATTCATGATATAGTTAAGAACTTGGATATTGCACTTGGAAAGGTACGTAAATCGAGGACCCGTGAGAAGAGCATGTAGAAGAAGAGATCAATATTTTGGGACCAACCTTATTGGGAGCACCTAGAAGTTCGGTACTGCATCAACGTGATGCATGTAGAGAAGAATGTCTGTGATAGCTTGATTGGTCTCTTATTGAATATTAAAGGCAAAATAAAGGACAGTATCAACACACGACTTGACTTGGTCGATATGGGCATCAGACCTGAGTTAGCACCGAAAAAGACCACTAAAGGCCGAACGTACTGCGAACCTGCTTGTTACATTCTGTCAAAGGCCGAGATAACTAAACTGTGCCAGTGCTTGCATGGTGTGAAAGTTTCGTCCGGTTACTCCTCCAACATAAAGAGACTTGTTTCGATGCAATATTTGAGTTTAACTGGCATGAAGTCTCATGATTGCCATGTGCTTATGACACAGATGCTCCCTGTGACAATTAGAAGTATCTTACCGAGTAAGGTCCGGGAGACAATCACAAAGCTGTGTTATTTCTTTAACACAATTGCTCAGAAGGTCATCGATCCCAAATGACTAGATGCTCTGCAGGCCGAGGTGGTATTGACTCTATGTAATCTTGAGATGTATTTCCCTCTGTCGTTTTTTAATATCATAGTCCATCTCATTGTTCACCTTGTGAGGGAGATAAAGATGTGCGGGTCTATGTTCCTGCGTAGCATGTGTACCCGTTCAACTGGTACATGGGAATTCTCAAGTCTTACATACGGAATTGATCTCGGCCGGAGGATAGCATTGTCGAAGGTTATGCAACCAAAGAGGTTGTCGAATTTTGCGTGGATTACATGGCTCAGATCGAGTCGATAGGTGTGTCTTGATCCCGCCATGAGGGGAGGCTCCAGGGTATCGGGACCATCGGAAGAAAAGCAATCATGCCTGATCCAACTGCGTGCGCTAAAGCCCATTTCATGATTTTGCAACACATGGCTGTTGTGGCCTCGTATATCAACGGGCACAAGAACTGGCTACGGCAAGTGAAACCATCGCAACAAGAGTCCTGGATCATCAGACAGCATAATCTTCAGTTCAACAGTTGGTTGAAGGAGCGACAAACCATCACTGGAAGCTCGGCTGGAGATACACTGGCTTGGTTGGCAAAAGGGCCAGCATTTACAGTTGTAACATGGAAAGGATATGACTTAAATGGGTACATATTTTACACAAGAGATCAGGACATGAAGAGCACAAACCAAAATAGCGGTGTTCGCATAGATGCGCTGAATACTACTGGGTCAACGAGGAGCTCGTACTATGGTTTAATTGAGGAAATTTGGGAGCTCGACTACATACTATTCAAGATCCCCTTATTTCGGTGTCATTGGGTTCACCTGCAGCACATGAAGGTTGACAAGTACGTCGTCACTACTGTTTACCTCGAACGTGTCGGATACCAAGATGAACTATTTGTACTCATTAACCAAGTTGTTTAAGTCTTCTATGTAATCGACCCGTCCAACAAGAAACGCCACATGGTTCTTCAGGGGAAAAGGAGGATTGTCAGAGTTGACAATACGGTAGATGAGGAAGAATACAATCAGTTTGACGAGTTGCTTCCTATCGGTAATGGCATCACAGTCCATGAAGAACAACCTGAGAAAACTAGCTACACACGTGTCCATCATCGTGAAGGGTAAATTCAACTCATGGGGGCCTGTGTAAAATATACATGATCATGTCCTGGTTTACTCGAAGAGCAATTGAAAGTGGCACTCTCTAGTCTGTAAAATGATGAAAAATCGAGAACTTGGAACCAAGCAGTGCTAGAAAAGATTGTGTTTTCTAGGATCGAGAACAGCGACTAGAGAGGATGAATAGGAGCCAACAAAATCAAATCTTTTTGTAGAATCTTTTCCCTAATCATGATAACAACTATATTTTTCGAATAGTTGTGAATGACAGAGCATAAGCACCTACGATGAATTCTCCATGAAAAACCAATCAAAAGAGCTTTATGAGGTTCGGGAAGTCTAACCGTAGACACAAGAGTCGATTGGACTGCTGGGGCAGTCAGCAGTCTGGTATAACCTCTCGACAAAATCACAAAATCAACACAATAGCACGAGAGACAAACTTGCACAACGGTCAAACCGAAGTTTTAAATGACTTGAAAGTTGGATTAACACTGGATCATAACATTCAAAATCTAAAACTACAAGAGTTCATTCAAGAACATAAGAAAGTTGGGACCTTTTGGCTCTAAAAGCTATGCTTAGCAAAACTGGTTTCAAACCATAAAATGACCTAACTTTCAAACTACAGCTCCAAACCAAATTAAACTTGGCACACACTAAGATGAAGACCTCATGAAGCTATTCCAGAAAGAGTTTCTCTAAGTGCTTGCTAAAGTCGCTACCTTTTCTTACTTGAACGCACAAGGAACCAAAACCATGCAAAGCTATGAAACAGTGATTGAGATGAGCTCGTGGGAGGAATCAAGCCAAAGTTATTAAGGATGGTTTTCCACATGTCCGAGCAAGCTAAAATCATAGCAAGAACCAATCCAAAAGCCCTTCAAAATCAGAACCCCTAATCAACCTATCTTGAGCAGAAATTGGGCAAATCAATGAACTTGCAAAGGAAGGTGCCTAGATGGATGAGATCTGGTCCCCAAGAGATATCTCAATCACTTATACGTCCTTGGCACAAAGGAAAGACGAAGAGAAGAGTGTTTGATGAATTTTTGTATGCAAAATTCATTAAATGTGGGCATATGGAAATATGAATCAAACCTTACTCGTGCGTTGGACTAGAGGTGACACCCATACTCCACTTAAGTGTATGCTCACTGCCACCAATAGTCTCGTGCATGAAATATTAAACAGATGGCCCGCACTTAAATAAATGTGAGCCATCCGATTTCACCGTACACACTTACGTGTCCAAGAGAGTTTCGATTCTTTTCTGAATAACCATACCGGGATTGAAACCAACCCTTCCGGGCATAGCACATGCCGGACGCCTCAAAACCTTGGTATCGTCCACACCCACCAAGGGGTGTGCGTCGCAATAGACAAGGAACGACGGTCGCACGGGTCCATGCGTCGGATGGTTGAGAACAATTCTAGGTACCCGGATATATGGCTAGCACTAGTTCCCAAGATCAAAGCCTAGTACCCACATATCCCGTATTCGAGATGTATCATTATACATACACACATGTCTAAACATTGATATAGCATAAACATAAACTAGAGAGCTATTACATCTACTTAATATTACAAGTCCATGGCCGACTAGCCAAATATTATACACAGAAGTAAATTGTAGTGGAAATAAGCATAAAACCAAAAGTAAGACATCGGTATGCCCATCCATACCCAGAGGCAACCGACTAGGAAGAGCCCTAGTTCATCCATCCATATAGTCGTCGGACCCTGGTGCGAAGTAAGAATCATCGGGGACTTCTTCTGTACCTTCGTCTAAATATTGTAAATTAAGCAACGGTGAGTATACATATGTACTCGCAAGACTTTAGTGTATGGAATTAAATTACATGCAAGGTTAGTCCGAGGAATCAAGTCTCTATACTAAGTTTTATTTTCAACATTAGGTAAATTTTATTTGTAAGAGAATAGTTCATCAAATGGTATCGAAATTTTAAAATGAGTAGTTGATATGAAGCTAATAACAGTAAATAAAGTTTATTTCCATCCTTTCATGACCCTCCATAGCCATAAACAGTGAGTAAACCTCAGCCACCCTTGACTTTCAAGTATCCCAACCCATCAAACCACAATTTCTAAGATTTTCATAAATACAACTATACTTGACAATTTCCAAGAAACGCATCATGCTGATGCAAAGTATTATTTTCCAAGCGAAGAAATGCGTACACAACAAGGGCGTGTAGCACCGCTAGCTGATATCATTAAAACACCTGGCTCGACACCGTCACTAGAGGTAGCGCCTATCCCCACAGCCTACCTTCACTGCTGTCCACCACTGCCATTCTTCACTGCCTGCTGCCTTCCTCTCTTGGCCACAAATCAATCAGTCGCTGTCTATGTCACCCTGTCACCAATGCCTGCACTCCCTGAAGCCAATCACCATCCAGCATTGCCACCATCCTTCTTGTTGCTGCTTCTCATCCACTCCCATAAAAATCTCTACTCTCTCTCTCTCTCTCACATCATTCTCCATTGAGCCTCTCTCTCACCTATGATGGGTGGAGGCCAGTGGGCGATGGTCAAGGCAAGCGGTAGGGGAGGCGACATCGCATCAGGGCAGAGGAGGTGTACTTTGCCGCTGGATGCCTCGTCCTTGCCATATCTGTTTTCTTTGTCTCCTTGAGCTAATGGATTTGGCAGCAGCATGGTGGGGGATGGGCAGCAAAGTGCAGATTCGGAGGTAGAGTTGTGTGGAGGTGTGGTTTCCATCTCGGTGACAGCGAGCACAGTGGTTGGCAAGGTTGGTGGTGGGCGCGTTGGTACAATGTGGCATGGGTGGTTGGGGTGAGCAGAGGATTCGAGGAGGAGCTAAGGAGGGGTCGAGGCGAGGACGCGGACATTTTAGGCCAACATATGGGCGGGCTATTTCTGTGAGAGAAGTAGAAGGCAGATGGATAGTTGCCATCAACCGCAATATTTAAGATATTAGTCATGTGTCCGTGCGTTGCAACAGAAACTTAATTTGTGACAAAAAAATTATTTACAAACAGTAATAACCATGTTTGAATGATACTGTTCATTCTGAAAGTGCAATGGTTGAATTTTTAAATTAATTCATCGAAGCATACAAATTCCAAGCGCCTGCTTACAAACTCGTACTTAAAATTATCTTTAATTTCGCAATCTGAAGGCTCTCACATTACAAAATACTTTGCAAATTTTAGATACACATAAGTACTGCTTATATACAAACATAATGAATAGTAATCAATGTTATATAAAAATCTCACTTGAAATGCATGATTTTTTTCATATGAAATAATATAATTCCCAGACCGTACAATGAACATATCATCAAACATGACCCTAAACCGTACCATGAACATCATTTTTTTTGGCACATTTAGTAATATGGCTAGTAAATAAACCAAATCTTAAGCATCGATCAAGTGGACATAACATGAAGCATGTGGAATCTAAGATTAAAAAAAACCTTCATGTCTCAATGTCATACTGTGTGGATAGCTCAACTACTTATTCGCAATATCAGTGTTGTTCTCTACGGTAGTGGGCCATCTTTAGAGGCAACCCCAAAATGTGCAACCTATGCAAAGAAGCATAATGAACAAAGCCATGGCAACGAGCTCTCGAAGATGTAAGTCAGTTGTATGCCGTACACATGACCTCCATCTAGCCCAAGATTTACATCCTTGGAAGGCATATTGCGGTTTATATATTTTGACATGAAAATGAGAAGAGTTCTACAAACAAAAGTACATAAATTAGCCTTAGCTATGACCATTTCTTGATCAAGATCATCATTTGATATTCAAATACAAAGAAACAAAGAGTAGTAAATTAAAAATCAATATCACCATGATCTAATTCAAATGAGAAAAACAGAGAATGTGTTTTAGTCTTATTAAACTACACTTTCTTTTCAACAAAGCACAATAGCCTGGCCGTGCAAAAGGCAATGAAAACTGTAACACATTACATTGGTAACAGAACCGACTGAAGCTAGGAAACGCACCTCTGGAGCACTTGTTGTCAAATCATTCACGCAACGTCAACATAACCATGAAATTGCTGACACATCCGAAAATTGCTGACACATTTGAGCTCTTTAGGATAAACAGACCTCCAGGCTATTGTGCCCTAAAGGCAAAAATAGTGACAGGGTGTCATAGCAAATGGCAGAACAAAGCAATAAGATGAAGTGATTAGCCTGATCAGCGCGATTAGCAAATGGTAGAACAAAGCAACAAGATGAACTCTGTGCTATTATCACTGCGTATAGCTCGTTATGCACTTGGGAGCTTAAAAGACAACCTACTGACCAAACTCCTGAAATGGGTAAAAGATTCATCCTTCGAGGTCATGAAAAACACCCAAGAATACCTCAAAAAATCATCAACAATGATAAGGATATACCACTTCCCACCCGCTGATTGCACTTGAGTTGGAACAATAGTATATGTATGTAAAAGCTATCCTGGTGCATCAGTCATCACAACAGTGACTGGAGGATGAGAAGCAGAAACCATCTTGCCATGTCGGTAAGGAGAGCAAACTAAGTCTTTGACTATCTTGAGTTTAGACAAACCACGAATGAGATCATGATTACTAACTCGAGTCAAGTGATCGAAGCCAATGTGATCTAATCTCCTATGCCAGAAGGAGAGATCATGGGACTCAGAAGCAATCAAACACCGAAGAGAGTCTCTAGAAGAAGTAGAAAAATCAGCACGAAAGACTCCCCCAAATCTAGAAATCCCGCAAACTAACTCTCCTGATGAATCGAGGATTCTACAGGCACTACTCTTGAAGCTTACCTCGAAAGAGTCATCGATAAGCTGAGAAACAGAAAGCAAATTGTATTGCAGCTTACTTACTAAGGCAACATCTTTAAGAATAAAATTATTATTAATGCAGATGGTACCTTTAGCAACGACTCTACCTGATGAAGCATCCCCAAAGGTGATCAACTCATCACCGAGAGCTCAAATTAGGGAAGAGAACCACCTTGAGTCTCCGATCATATGACGAGAACAACCAAAGTCAACAATCCAAACCTCTCCCTTCCCCATTCAACGGACCTAGGCAACACATAAGAGAGAGAGATGACTTAGTACTAGGATAAAGAGAAGATCTAGGAACCTAATACTGAAACATACAATGCCTCAAAGTACCAGCCATAGAAGAAAAAGACTGGACCCTAGCATCTCTATGACGCTCCACTCTCACAAGTCCAGAAGTAGCTCTAGCAGAAGACCTGGAAGCTGGACCTGGGTTGGCCCATCGTCTTGCAAAGGCCGGACCATCCCAGTGAGGCTATCCAAATCTCCTACTAGAAAACACCTCACGCCACTGATATCTACCTCGATGGGAGAAATGAGGAATATTAAGAGGACGACGGAAGGACTGACCACGAACAGCTCTAGGACGAAAACTCGAATGAACAGCATGAAATCCAAGTCCTGAACGCTGCCTAAAAATCGACGACTCTCTAATTTGTCTAGCAGCAATGTGTGTCTTAAGAGCACTCAAAGTCTGGGGATGACCCCGAATACCCCTAAGGGCATAAAAACGCTCACGCCTTGAGATCTTGGCATGCTTGAAGTAGAAATCTATCAAATGTCCATCCTTCTGACAGAAGGTACATGTATACTTCGCCTGACTAGAGGCAGAGCTAGCAGGAAGAGAAACCTTTTGATTAGAGATTCCATGGACAACCCCGACAGATCTAAATACAGTGGTACTCACCCTGGGAGCTACCACGATCTCACCACTCTTGGAGCCACGCACAATGGTGGGAGGATGCGTACGAGCATGCTCTAAGTAGTCAAATCATAGACTCTGATTGAGTCGGCTAATCTTGGATTGGTCTAGAATGAGATTGAGTTTCTTCTTGCCTCCTACAAACTTTTCGAGAGTGCTCATGAGATACTCACACCCCCGGAAGAAAGAGGCACAAGAAGAACAGGGAACAGAAGAAGAAGAAAAATCAGGAAGAGAAGAACTACCAGCACGTGCATTTTTCTCCCTTAGCACGGCTGCCTCAACTTTGAGGACCTCACACAAAAAACAAGGAGCATTTCTAATCCTAAGAGTCTGGGCCTCAAGCTTCTTCCTAAGTTCGACTTGGATTTTATCCAATTCCCTCTCAAGCTCCGCACATCGCAAGCAACTTTCTTATGACTTAACTAGTAAGTCATTAGCAAGTTCAGCACACTTGATATTTAAGGATTCATTATCAAGTTTTAGTTGGCTACAACCCTCACATGAGCTGACTAAGTCCTTAGAAGCATGCAATTCAAGTTCATTGTTTCTAGTAGATAGCTTCCTAAGGTGAGTGCTCACGGTATTAATTTCAGCAAGCAATTTAGGGCAATTTTCACACGATGCACTAGTGTGAGCATGAAGAAAACTAGCATATACAGAAATAGCATCAATAGAACAAGTGCTAGCATTCTTCAACCTAAGACTCTCAAGCTCAGAAACCACACTATCATATATAGTCCTTAGGCTCTCAAGCTCCACAAGCAAAGCATCGCAAAGAGTACAATCATTAGAGACTCGGGAGAGAGAAGATCTAAGAAAAACTAACTCTCGAGTCAAGGTACCTACTTCCTTCTCTAGCTCCATACTTCCTTCTCTAGCATGAAATTTTCCTAGCTTGCAAAAAGCTTCATTGAGCTGGTCATAGGAGGGTACCTCGTTCGAGTCACTGTAAAGCTCGAAGTCGCTAATGCCGTTGGCGCCCACCATGAAGCACATCCCAATGAAGTCATCACCACCTTTGGTCTTCTCTTGCGGATCATCCTCGCCCTCATTGCTCCAGTCTCCATGTTAGAGAGGTCGATGGCATTAAGTGCAGCGAGGACATGGTGGAAGAGCTTCTTGTTCTTCGAGAAGTTGCGGTACTTCTTCTCGCGCGCCGGGTCGTGAGCTAGAGGCTTCTTGTTGCGGTTCTTGTCGATGTAGTCGTTCTTTGCCGAACTGCAGAAGTCGTTCTTGCCCTTCTTCAGCTTGGGGCAATTTGTTCGAATGTGGTTGGGGCCACCACACTCGAAACAGGTGATCGTGCCACCTCTCTTCCTCTCTCTCATCCTCTTGTATGCATGAGAGAATTTGCGAGCCAATAGAGCAAGCTCATTTTCTGGAAATTTTTCCAGTAGTCATTGCTTAGCTCGCAAAGAGTGGAGAGGGAAAAACAAGTAGAAGAATCAGAATTTGATTCCGTAGGATCGGTGACTAAGGCCATTGACTAAGATTTTGTCTTGCGAGAGACGACGTCAATCTCATGAGTTTTGAGACGAGAATAAATCCCAACAAGATTCGGAGTCGATAGGTGGGTAGTGTCTGATGAGGACATCACTCCTTCGGATGTGTGCAACACGACTCCTCAAGATATACAAGGTCCAATTACAAGAGCACGCATGCGACAATTAAACCACCAGGTGAACTCATTCCTCGTTGTTCATGTTTCCTTGGATGGATTGCTACTAAATTCTTGTGATGTTTTATTGCTTAGAAATATGGGAGAAGCATCACAAGCTTACCTGGACGTCATCCCTCAAAGCCCAAGTCTACTTGGTCTCAAAGTCGAGCTCAAGTCGGACTCCAACTTTGGTTCGGAGCCTCAGGACAGCACATCAATAAAACAACCATATCTAGGTCACACGAAGTCCAATTGAGGCGTTCTTGGACTCTAAGGAGAAGCCCACGACGAGAGCTTTCCAACGGAAGTGGTTTCACATCCAAACTCCTTATCGACAGGAATCATCAAAATAATATGATGCTGAAATTTATTTAGATTGGGAAATGACTGTTGAACAAAAATTTAACTCCCATCTAGTTCCTGAAATACATAGAGTCAGACAAGCTACTAGTGAGTTCAAAGATTTTGCTATCATGTGGTGGAATGAAGTAGTTAATTATGGCTTACAACCTGATACATGGGATAGATTAAAGCGAGCTATGCGTAATAGATTCATTCCTCCATCTTATAAACATGATTTATGTAAGAAATTGCAACGCTTGAATCAAGGAAATAGATCTATAGAGGAGTACTATCAAGAGCTACAAATAGGCATGTTGCGTTGTGAGGTATTTGAGGATGAAGAAGATAAGATGGCTCATTTTTATGGAGGTTTACGACGTGAAATTCAGGACATAGTTGATTACAAAGAATATAATAATATCAATAGGTTGTTTTAGCTTGCTATGTTGGCAGAAAAAGAATTGCAGGGAAGACAACAAAGGTCAAGAAGCAACTTCGGCAGTGCATCTACACCAAAATCGATGCCGGGGCAAGCCAAATCAACCCTGTCTCCTACTAATCGGCCTACTGCCCCCTCCATGAGTAGGGCGCGTTCAGCAGCACCGCCATCACCATCACGTGCATCCGAGGTGAATAAATCTACTACTGTGCAGGTACCAACAAAGAGCTCTTCATCGGTTGCTTCCACGGGTCGTACGAGTGGCATTGTGTGCCATCATTGCAAGGGAATGGGACATGTCATGAAGGATTGTCCAAGTCAGCGAGCATACATCGCCACTGAAGAAGGTGGGTACATTACTACTAGTGATGTTGAGGATGAATATGCTCTTGCAGCTAACTTTGCAGATAATGAAGATGACCATGAGACGGACGGTGATGGTGAGGAGATTTTAGGGACCGCTGCCACGGAGAATTATAGGACCATAATTGTGCAGTGAGTGTTGAGCGCTCAAGTGGAGCAAGCGGAGAACCTACAACGCCATAATTTGTTTCAGATTTATTTCATCGTCCAAGACCGTCGTGTTCGTGTGATAATTGATGGTGGAAGCTGCAATAACTTGGTGAGTTCAGATCTAGTCAAGAAACTTTGCTTGACCACCCGTGCACATCCTCATCTATACCATATTCAATGGTTCAACAATAGTGGTAAGGTGAAGGTAACACAAACTGCGAGAGTGTATTTTTTCATTGGAACATACCATGAGTTTGCTGATTTTGATGTAGTACCTATGCAAGCATGTTCACTTTTATTAGGCCGTCCATGGGAATTTGATACTGATGCAGCTCATCATGGTAGAAGTAATAAATACACTCTTATGCACAAAGGAAAGAAAATCACTTTGCTTCCTATGACACCTGCTGAAATTGTGCAATGTGATAAAGAGAGCTCAAAATGAGAATAAAAAGAGTGTATCAGAATATGAAAATCAGCAAATAGCTATGAACGTTTCCCACCTAAGAAAGACAAGAAAGCACCTAGTTCTAAGTCCGAGGGAATTACATTGAAAGGTGGTGTTATGCTGGCTACAAAATCTGATCTTGCTGCAATTACCGAGAATGAGCTGCCATGCTATGCTTTGATATGCAAAGAAGCTTTAGTTTCACTTGAGGACATATCTAGCTCTTTGCCTCCTTCTGTTTCTAACCTTTTGTAGGAGTACATGGATGTCTTTCCAGATAAGATACCCCCGGGATTACCACCTATTCGAGGGATTGAGCATCAAATTGATTTGATCCCAGGAGCAACCTTGCCAAATCATGCTGCATATAGAACCAAACCGGAGGAGACTAAGGAAATTCAGCGACAAGTCCAAGACCTTTTGGACCGTGGGTACATACGAGAAAGCCTTAGTCCTTGTGCTGTTCCCGTGATCTTGGTTCCTAAGAAAGACGGTAGTTTGCGTATGTGTGTTGATTGTAGAGCCATCAATAATATTACCATAAGATATCATCATCCTATCCCTCGGCTAGATGACATGCTTGATGAGTTGAATAGTTCTATAATTTTCACTAAAATTGACTTGCGAAGTGGATACCACCAGATTAGAATGAAACTTGGAGATGAATGGAATACTGTATTTAAAACTAAGTTCGGCTTGTATGAGTGGTTAGTGATGCCTTTTGGGTTAACTAATGCACCTAGTACTTTCATGCGATTGATGAACGAAGTTTTACATGCGTTCATTGGAAGATTTGTTGTAGTTTATTTTGATGATATCTTGATTTCTGACAAGTCACATGCACTACACTTTGATCATCTACGTGCTGTTTTAAAGCTTTAAGAGATGCACGTTGTATGGTAACCTCGAAAAGTGCACCTTTTGCGGATCGAGTCTCGTTTCTTGGTTATGTTGTTACTCCACAGGGAATAGAGGTGGATGGAGCAAAATTGAAGCCATAAAGAGCTGGCCAACACCGAGACTGCCACACGGTAAGAAGCTTTCATGGTCTTGTGGGGTTCTATCGGCGTTTTGTGCGGGATTTCAGCACCATTCTTTGCCCGTTGAACGAGTTGACAAAGAAAGGAGTAGCTTTCAAATGGGGACCTGCACAAGAAAAAGCATTCAAGTTGTTGAAAGAAAAGCTCACCCACGCTCCATTGCTCCAACTCCCGGATTTCAGTAAGACTTTTGAGCTAGAATGTGATGCTAGCGGGATTGGAATTGGAGGTGTGCTAATTCAAGAAGGTAAACCAGTTGCTTATTTTAGCGAGAAATTAAGTGGGCTAAGTCTCAATTATTCTACCTATGATAAAGAATTGTATGCTTTACTTCGTGTGCTTAAAACTTGGTAACATTATCTATGGCCCAAAGAATTTGTTATACATTCTGATCATGAATCTCTAAAACATATTAGAAGTCAAGCTAAACTGAATAAACGACATGCTAAATGGGTAGAATATATTGAGTCATTTCCATATGCCATAAAACATAAGAAAGGAAAGTACAATGTGATTGCTGATGCGCTTTCTAGGCGTTATACCATGTTATCTCAACTTGATCATAAGATTTTTGGTTTAGAGACCATTAAGGACTTATATGCTACTGATTTGGACTTTAAAGAAGTGCATGAACATTGTAAAGAAGGGAAAACATGGAATAAATACGTGTTGAATGATGGTTTGCTCTATCGTGCTAACAAGCTGTGCATTTCAGCTAGCTCCGTTCGTCTTTTGTTGTTGCAGGAGGCGCATGGAGGCGGTTTGATGGCACATTTTGGGGCAAAGAAGACTGAAGATGTGCTGGCCGCCCCCTTCTTTTGGCCAAAGATGAGACGCGACGTCGAGCGCTACGTCTTACGCTGCACTACTTGCAATAAAGCTAAGTCCCGCTTAAACCCACATGGTCTTTAAATGCCTCTTCCTATTCCTAGTGTACCATGGGATGATATTTCTATGGAGTTTGTTTTAGGGTTGCCTAGGATAAAGAGGGGGAGGGATAGCATATTTGTTATTGTGCATCGTTTCTCTAAAATGGCACATTTTATACTTTGTCACAAGAGCGATGATGTTACAAACATAGCTGATTTGTTTTTCAGGGAAATCGTTCGACTACATGGAGTGCCTAATACTATTTTCTCGGATCGAGATGCAAAGTTTTTGAGTCACTTTTGGAGATCATTTTGGAACAAACTGGGGACAAAGCTGCTGTTTTCTACTACATGTCATCCCAAACTGATGGACAAATAGAGGTCGTTAACCGCACATTATCCACTATGTTGCAGGCTGTTTTACAAAAGAATTTGAAGATGTGGGAAGAGTGTTTATCGCATATTGAGTTTGCTTACAACAGGTCAAAACACTCCACCACCAAGGTAAGTCCGTTTTAGGTAGTGTATGGTTTTAATCCCCGTGCTCCTATTGATTTACTACCTTTGCCCACTTCTGAAAAACTTAATTTGGATGCTAAGAAGCGTGCTGAATTTATTCTTAAGTTGCATGAAACAACTAAAGATAATATAGAGTGCATGATTGATAAGTATAGGATTGCTGGAAGTAAAGGTAGGAAAGAAATAAAATTTGAACCAGGTGATTTGGTTTGGTTGCATTTTGAAAGGATAGGTTTCCAGAATTAAGAAAATCAAAGTTGATGCCTAGAGCTGATGGTCCGTTTAAGATAATTGAGAAAATCAATGACAATGCATACAAATTGGATCTACCTGCAGATTTTGGGGTTAGTCCCACATTTAACATTTCAGATTTGAAGCCATACTTGGGAGAGGAACATGAGCTTGAGTCGAGGACGACTCCAATTCAAGAGGGGGAGGATGATGAGGACATCACTCATTCGGATGTGTGCAACATGACTTCTCAAGATATACAAGGTCCAATTACAAGAGCATGCGCGCGACAATTAAACCACCAGGTGAACTCATTCCTCGCTGTTCATGTTTCCTTGGATGGATTGCTACTAAATTCTTGTGATGTTTTGTTGCTTAAGAATACGGGAGAAGCATCACAAGCTTACCTGGACGTCATCCCTCAAAGCCCAAGTCTACTTGGTCTCAAAGTCGAGCTCAAGTCGGACTCCAACTTCGGTTCGGAGACTCAGGACAACACATCAATAAAATGACCATATATGAGTCATATGAAGTCCAATTGAGGCATTCTTGGACTCTACGAAGAAGCCCACGATAAGAGATTTCCAACGGAAGTGGTTTCACATCCAAACTCCTTATAGATCGACAGAAATCATCAAAACAATATGACGAACAGAATTTGCCGGGTGTTGCGACACCTCCACTTGGGCCCAAAGGCCTTGTACGACCTAGGGTTTCACGGCCACCCCCTTGGCTGCCACCCTTGCCCTCTCACTCTTACATATTCAGTAGCCGTCGCTAGAATAGAGGGGGTTTTGCTTAGATTACAACTAGACACTTTGTTAGTTTTTCGCCGTTCATCGGTTTGTGGAACCCCAACTCGTGTGCTTAATATTATTCGCAATTTCAGATTGCATCTTCTACGTTCTTGCTTGTGTTCTCGATTCGCATGCAGGGATAAGCCTTCTTGCTAGATCAACCATGTTTGTGCGTGGTTGATAACCAACGGAGCCGTGGTGTAGCGATTGCAGGGTTCGAATCAGTTCTGATTGGAAGCCGGATCGTCAACGTCGAGTTCTCCACCAATCGATTCATTACTACCTGTTGGAATATTGGGACACCGTTCCCATCAGTGTCCTTGATGGTGGTCACCTTCATCTCCCAAACTCGAAGATCGAGTGCGGTCAAGAAGTGTCGAGCATTATCCGAGTTAGGGTATATGCAACCGACTGTTCGGAGGTCGTCAAAATCTTTGTAAATCGATCAAAGCACTCGTCAAGACTCTCATCAGCGTGTTGATCAAATTTGTTGTAATCACACTTGAATTGGTCCTATTTCACCGTCTTGATTTGGGTGGTACCCTCACGGTAAGCATCGAGGGTCACCCAAATCTACTGAGCAGAACGAAGATGAGAAATTCTATCATACTCACTGCAGTTAAGACCCTGTATGAGGATGTTCCTTGCCTTAGCGTTCACCTCAACGTCAGCCATATTGCCAGTCATGATGTTTTTATCGACAGGAACCTCATACGGGAGTTTCACCTTCTGCCATATCAGGAAGCCCTGGGCAGTGATGTACGACTCCATTCTCAACTTCCAGGAAGGAAAATCAACTCCAGAAAAGATCGATGGCTTGGTGGAATATTTGTGCGTCGCTATGGCTCTCAAGACTAGTCAAGATCTATGGAAAGAGCAAAATCGGTTCTGATACCAATTGAAGGACCGAAATGGCGATCAGAGGAGGGTGAATGATCCCAAATAAAATTTACCCCTACTCAAAATGACCCAACCAAGTCCACAGACAGTTCAATCCAAAATGAGCAAAAGAAAATGGAGGAAGTTTTCCTGCATGTCCGGTATGACCGAGTTGAATCCGGTAGCACCAGAATCCGGTAAGACCGTACGAAGAGCGGTATGACCAGACTCAAGAATAGCAGGAAGAACATAGCCAAGAACAGCACGAACTCAAAAGCTAATTTAAGAAATCTTTTGATCGGCTAGAAAAAAATTTACGAAACTTGGTAGATGTGATCCTAAGAATTTCAGAAACTTATTCCAACCTTCAATCGCAAGGATTGACATCAAAGTTCTGACCTTTTTCACTTTGAAAAGAACACACCAAGTTTGAGCAAAACTCGAGAACTTGATCTTGTGCTTGCTCGTGCGGTTTTGATGATCAAGACGATCTTGGATAACCTTCCCACACATCACACGAGCAAGAACACAAGTCCAAAACCCCTAAAACACGATCTAGAAGAATGATTCACTTAGGCACTCAAGATCGATTTCTTGCAAGAAAGAATACAAGATTTGCCTAGATGATTGGGATATGATCTGAAGAAGATTAATCATACATCCTCAGCACAAAATCCATAAGTATTTAGAAGAAGGGAGGCAAATCCAAATGTACAAGAAGTAAGTTGCAGGAATGTAAATTGCGAAATTTACAGATTGAATTTAATACATAAAGCAAATGCATAAAATAAATTCAGAGATAGGTAAATGAAGCTTTCATTTCTGAAAAAGAGGTTTACAAAGCCACACAATAAAATGGGCAAAAAGCTCAAAGGAGCCAAAATCTCTAAAACCTTCCAGAGGAGGAAGGTCACCTCTCCCCCTCTATTTATACTACTTTTGAGTCACCCTCCACCCTTGGATGAGTTCCTTCTACCCTAAGGACTATCATCAAGGGCTAAGAATGACTCCCACACATAACCATACTAACTAGACCTACTACTCTATCACCTAGACCGCGATCCGACGCCCCTCCTTATCCGAGTAGCTCCAGTTAGCATCTCATCCGTTCCTTGTCTTCTTGGTTCGCACCGACTCCATCTCCGATCATCTTCCGGCGATCCTCGACCGTCTGGACCTTCGGCGCACCTTGCCTAGTTTCGATCATCCTCTGCCTCACCATGATCTAGCTTCGTCGTCCTGCAACCATAAAAAAAAGGAAATACATCACATAGCAATGTCCAACAACAATATGCAATATACATCCAATTGCAAAAATCAATTCTCACATCGCTCATCATGTCGACACTACCGACCACTGAATCGACTTCATCGAGTGGTAACTCGACCACCGTATCAACTTTATCGATTTTCTACCGTTGAGTAGGATCCTCACTCGAGTAATAACTCGAGCACCGTATTGACTGCATCGAGTGTTCGACCACATTTCAAACTTGATACCAAGTCTATCGACCTCAATTCGATACCAAGTCTATCGAACTCATACCCCACTCGATCGATCACGGCACCAAGTCGATAAAATGATATCAAGTAACAATTGACAAGACTAAGGACTCGAGTTGAGCTGATGGCAAGATGCTCGACCCAGCAACATTTCTACTCGATACTTAGCAACTACCAATCTACTTGAGTTGATCATGATAGACACAACCCAAATTGCTTCATTTTGAAAATTCAATCAAACTCAAACCAGAGCATTCCAAGCTCAAATTTAGTCAAATACTCATTACAAATATGGGTAGACCTCCACATGGTCTTTTAGAGGAGAATGTGTGCCTTCTATATGGGCGAATAAAACATCTCACCCAAACTAATTCCTTTCAATGGAGTCAATCTTGGGGAGGTAGTTGCCATGGAACCGCTCTACGTGCAAGGGTCAAGCTAGGCGGTTTGAATGTGCGGCTGAGCCTAAGGTCTTGCGGTCCATGAGAAGGTTGTGTGGCTTGAGCCATGGTGTATCACGTCGCAGCCACACAGAAGTCCATGCCCTTACAGAGTTGATACCTTAGGATCTGCACGCATGCATGCATACCATCACCATCACCATCCATCGATCAAACATGGCTGGCGCATTCAAACAAATCCCTACATGAATTGCAGAAAAAGTGTAGGAACACAAGATCTGCCGTTTGTATTGGCGGACGGATACCATAACAATGTGGGCGGGGATCTTCTCGTGGTTCTGGCATTGTCCGCAGATGAACTTCTTGAGGCTGGTGTCATGTAGTTGAAGATGATGTAGAGGATGGTCTGTCCATCCTCGTTTTGGCTTTGCTTCCCATCTACACCGTCAAGATCCGCGCCTCCATGCTGCTAGCGCGGTAATGCAGCTCAATGTAGACATCATCCGCACCGACAGACCTCTCAACCTATACCGTGTCCTACACCGAGAATGAAATCAATGGCACGACGATGGTGATCGCATCCTCGGTGGCGAAGGCAGAGTGGTTTGTCAAACCCTAACGAAACAAAAATCCGAATTCCTTTCACACCAAAAGATCGAAATAAAGCCTCGGGGAAAAGTAAAACTTGCCTTCGTCAATAACCTCCTCTTGCCTTGCTGACGGGACCGTGTTCACTGCCAGCCGCATCGACGCTGCCGTGCATCTCAACATGGCGTGGCATAGATAGGATCCGTCTACCGCCTTCCTCTATCTACATTGTGACTCCGCTGACATATCACTGTTGGGTACCCAAATCCTCACCACTCCATATTCTCATCGTCACAATGCATACTTCTCAGCGCTAAGGGGCTCCGGGCTCACCATGCCATCTTGTCACTGCTGCTAGTAGGAATCCGGACAAAGGAAGAAGAGGAAGGGCGACGCAGCGAGGAATGCAAGACGGAGGGGATGTATGTGATCTGGTTTTTCAGGGATTAATTAATATTATAGGAGAGGGGAGGATCACAACAGAGGGAAGGGCACGCAAAAGCCGCTCGCGTGGCCCATGCGTCGGCGCTCTTCTTTTCTCTGCTCTACGGCCCAATATACGTGATGGTGGGTGGGAAAAATGGACGTACCACCACCAACTCCTAATTAGAAGTAGTAGAGATTACACGAAAGTATTAGGGTGTGTTTGGATGGTGGGATGACGTTGAAATAGGATGGGATTGTCCTGTACCATTTGGTTCCATTATTTTGGGTGAATAGAATGGAATAGTTTAGCATCTATACGGAATATTTCTCAAATTTGTATCCCACAATCTAAGATAGAATTGTTCTATTAAATCAACCAAGCACATAAGTAACTTTTTTCTTGAACTATCTCATATATTTACCACTTGGTATAAGCAACCAAACAACTCTCGGTGCACGAGCGGTAGGAAATGTCCTATCTAAACTAATAAAAGGAGTTTACCCCTGTACGTAGGAATTTTTTTTTCTTTAATATTTTTTTAATCTTTTTTTCAAAACTAGGCGTTCGGGAAAAAAAATTACAAAATTGGGCGCCGGTCGCCCGTATATGGGGCGCATATACGGGCGATCGCCCCACATACGGGCGATTAGTACTGCTTTAAACACACGATTTTTACTCTATCTGCGGTTAATTTCTAAAAAAAATCATAACTTTTTCATATGATGTCGGATGGAGATAAACTTTATATGAAAATTGTAGCTCTCGACGGGATATACAACTTTTGTATACAAACTTTTTCAATTTGAGTCCATTTAGATAGTCAAAAATGGGATAAAATGTTCAGATCTAAAAAAAAGATCCGTTTTTAGATCTGAACGTTCTATCCCATTTTTGACTATCTAAATGGACTCAAATTGAAAAAGTTTGTATACAAAAGTTGTAGATCCCGTCGAGAGCTACAATTTTCATATAAAGTTTATCTCCATCCGATATCATATGAAAAAGTTATGATTTTTTTTAGAAATTAACCGCAGATAGAGTAAAAATCGCGCGTTTAAAGCAGTACTAATCGCCCGTATATGGGACGATCGCCCGTATATGGGGCGATCGCCTCATATACGGGCGACCGGCGCCTAATTTTGTAATTTTTTTGTCCCGTCTAGTTTTGAAAAAAAGATTAAAAAAAAATATTAAAGGAAAAAAAATTCTGTACGTAGCGCGTGGATCGTCCAACAAGAAAAAAGCCCATCGCGCCCGTTCGGCCCACTCCTACGCGTCGATGTTTGGCCCAAACTCACGTGCGTGCGATCCTAACCTAGACACGCTGCTCCTGCCCTCCTTGTTGCCCGCCCAGGCTCCCAGCCTCCTGCGCCGCCCCGGCCCTCCACCCGCCGCCCTGGCCCGAAGCCCCACCTCACTGCACCGCTTCCAGCGCCGCCCTGGCCTGAAGCCCCCACCGCGGGAGCCACCGAAATCTCGCTCGCCCTAGCCCCTTGCGCCTCTGCCTTGTCACCGACCCGATCGGTCGACGCCGACGACCCCAGGCCAAAGTGCTCTCCACTATCTCTCATGGCTATGTTGCGCCTCCTCGCTTCTCCTTGGCTGCTCTACTGGCCCTCAAGGCCCTGGTGGGCGTCGAACTTTCCGTCCCGTCGCCACCGCCGCTCTTCTCCTCGCCGCAGCACTTCTCCTCCCCGTTGCTCTTCTGCTCCCCCGGTGGACGACGGTCGTCAGCTGCCTCGTCTGACTGCGCAATTGGTACCTTGCAAAACCGCCCCCTCTTCTTTGCGCTTTTGCCGCTGCTCTGATGCTCCCCCAGTGGAAGACGACCGGCAACTACCTCTTTGATCGTTCAGTTCATGCCTTGCTAAACCAAGCTCCACTTCAATGCGCGTCGCGTCGGTTGCACGAAGGACTGAGAGTAGGCGGTTGCCTCCGCAGCGATACAAGAGGTCGTGCATCTAGCGCCTACTTCGTCTTCCTCTTCTGCCACTCCTCCAAAAATTGGGACGAGGTAGGTACTTTCCTCTCCTCTTCGAAAAATTGTTCGTTCACTTGATTAGGATCTTGCTGTTCATTTCTTGCTGTTCACTTCAATTCCCTCATTTTTCTGTCAATGCAAGAAATCGTTGGAGATGACCGGATTTGAATAATTAAGCTTATTCCTCTGTGAGGACAAGTGGATTTGAATAATCAACCTCCGTGACGCCATCAACCTCCGCGACCTCGACACGTGAGTCTAATCAGTCGATCGGTTTCCTTGCAGCCTTGATTAATCGGACAAGAGAGAGCAACCGTAATCATGGCTTCTTTGTTCTTCAGATATGTAAACGTCCTTTGCCTGGAGATCTCAAAGCTGTTCTTGCTTGTTCGTGCATTTAGGCCATTGACAAGCTTCCTATTCTGCTGGTGTTTTTGAGATTGTTGGAATTGGGTGCACAGGGGTAAGTTTGCATACATTTGGACATGGATTTTTCTGTTTTTATGCAATAGATCAACTTCTGGGCTTAGATAGTATTGTGGTTTCATTGCATACAGAAGAAGCATGTAGTACTATTGTGATTTTGTTAGTTTCATTCCCATTAGATCATTTCATTGGTTTATTATGATTTCATTGCATAGAGAGAAAACATACAATGGCCTTGGGAGGGTGCGTTGTGGCAACCTCAAGAAATGCTCTTGGAGATGAAGTGGTAGCACCTGCTCAACTTCTGTCTTGGGAGATCAGCATATTTTTCCTTTCATATATATTATACTTCATCTGTACTAATAAGAATCTTCGATGTTCGGCTGTGTAAATCTGATGAGTTGCATGTTTGATAATGAAGTTCCTAGGAGCTGGAAGCATTCATGTAGCTTACTTTGTTAGCAATGATTATCAGTGATTAATCTGGCATAACTTCTGGAGATTAGTTTGGCAGCTGAACCAAAACCATCTGTGCTGGATATTGTAGTATACAATTTTTTTGTGTTGAGGATTACCAGACGTGATATGTGCATTACATTGATTCTTAATTGTTTTGAGCATTTGTTATTCTTTCACAGATGTTTGCAGAATACTAATCCAAGAGATAACTGCTATATTGAAGCTTCAAGAGCAGGTATATATTTTGATATCTTTTGGTATGCTGGTCTGAATCTTCAAGTATCAAGTAGGATGAGCAAGATCAGTTGTTTCTAATTGGGAAGGCAGGGATCAGTCCCCTAGCCATGAAGAACCAACGACAAGCTATTCTGCTGCAGTGGCTCCTAGAGGCTGGTTGTATTCATATGTATGTCTGAGACAACCCATAAGCTTTTATAGAATTCTGTTACTTTCCCATTCTATGCTTGATGGCACTGTTATATTGTTTTCAACCAATATGGAATTTGGATATGTCATATAAATAGAATAAAAAATGATACTTTAATGTTGTAACTTGTAACGTGAAGTTTATTTAAGAGATGCCCTGTTACTTGAGTGGTTATGTCAACGTTTGTCGTATGGATAGATGGTTCTATTTTTTATTTGTTCCAACTATTTGAATTGGCAGAGGAAGCAATCAATTTGTTCTAATGGAACAACATGACCTATTTCTAAGCTCAACACACGATCTCGGCTGACAAAATTGTAGTTCTGTAGAGTGCTTGGCCTTTTTTTTGGTTGTGAGAGTTGTGTAATCGTAATGTTGCCAAAGAAAAAATTATAATAACTATTCTCTGTACTTATGTTAGTCTGGCTGTTCATATTGGATGTCTTTCATATTAGGGTTCAAGCCCCTAAAAAGGATTTGAGCAAGCTGGTGGTAGCCTGAAATCAATGAAACACAAATGCAATCAGCAAGATAAAGATACAAAAGAGAGATTGAATTTGCAGGTTGCTGGGCCTGGTGGCGAAATAACTGCAGGTATAATAGTACGCCACAGGTTGGCATAATTTCATCTTTTCTCAAAGCAATTTGGCATCACTTCTGCTTCTATTCTACTGTGATTGAAACGAAAACCACTGCAGATTTATTTCATGTTTCTCCAATGTCAATTTTTCTCCATTAAAATGGAAGAAGCATTTTCATAGGAATCAACCTCTTTGTCTGCTTATTAACTGTATGTAGAATTCTAGCATAATCTTTCATTTTTAGCATACAATACATGCATACATATGTAAAAAAAGTAACTGTAAATGATTTTGGTGATTTCTTTTCCAATAGTTGTGGTTTGATTTCTTGATACAGAAGCATATTTTTCTTCTCTTTAGGTTACCTTTTGAAAAAGAGTGCAAAAAATAATGAATGGAGCAGAAGGTGGTTTGTCCTAATATGAGAAGAGTGGAAAGGTTAATAAATCTATACCCTCCAGTCTTGATGACTTCTGTTTTACGCTCGAGCTTCATCTCTGTTTTTGAGAAGAATGCGTAGTGTTATTACTGAAGGAGTGTGTGCTAGCATTCACGTCAAGCAGAACAAGTTGGACGTTGTGAGCACTTTGGTGGAATTCAAAACTTTTTTTTTGTGGTTTCAATTTGTTTGTTACTTAGTTTTTTACGTTTCAGTGTTGACTCTTGTAATATAAAAAATATTGTAGCAATCACTTTATTCTGTAGAATGTGGTCATTATATCTAAAAGTCATACTGTATGCCACTGGATATATATTTGTTTCGCTCTCTTTTACTTAGTTGATTCGCTTAATATATGTATAAAAGAAAAGTGATATTTAGTGTAAGGTTTGATATCCCGTTGCAACGCACGGGCACCTTGCTAGTGTAAATCAAAGTTTCACTTGCAATTGTGCAAAAATGATACCTTAATCTCAGCTCCGTAATTTCAGTGTCAAGTGAAATTTGTGTTGTTTTTTTTTCAAGTGCACACATTGCCTGAGTAGTACCGTGTAAATTTTTATATTCATATTTAAAACGAACAAATTTACGAACTAAAATACGTGCAGATGTTATTCCCGGAAAAAAGAGTTTGGGGACTTGGCGGACCAACATAAGTTCAACCCAATTCTGAAGCTTGATATTTAACCCGATCCAACCCAACCCGCTTTGTCAGCCAATCCAGACCCAACCTATACGTTCTCTCGGTCAGCCTGTTTCAGCCCATCATCCAAGGTCAACCCGAACTAATGGCCTGATTGTACTCTTGTTAATTACTTTTTTTAGGGGATACTCTTCTTAATTATACTTGGGTAAACCAAACTAAGTGGGCCACACGAGGTTAGCCGGATGGGCAAGACCATCCATTCCCTGGTCGGCCCAAGAAATATCGTTGATGGGCTTGGGAATTGCTTCCGAGTTTTTATTATCATCGACACCGTTTTCTGTGGCCAGTTGTCCTGCCTCACGGGTGCACTCTCATCTTCTGTTCTGCTCTTGGTTGTTACAAACAGCGCTACACCCACTGGCGTCGCGGAAGCAGCAGCCGTGTTATTTGTTAAGGAACCTCGCTATCGAATAGTCCGAGATTTCCGAACAGGTTTGAATTGAAGAATAGAGAGAGAAAGAGAGACACATAGGTTTAAGGAGAACGGCGACGGAATTCTCTATTGCTATTCTGATTACTTGTACATAGGGGGACCCCCTCCTCCTTATATAGTAGTCGTCTAGAGTTTCGACTAAGAAATTATTATGGATTTTCATTGGCTACATGGTTTCCCAACATCATTAACTCATTATTGTGCACTTGCTTTTGGCCTTTTGCTTTCCTGTTCTCGGACCGCGAGAACAGAACACCACGCTCCCTACCAACCAGAAGCCTCCTTTGAGCTCCCAAAAACCCAAACAGCAGAAGCATCGTCTGAAATATATGCCGGCAACAAAAAGTGAAAACTCCTTTTATAATGAACACTCGGTAAAACTTATATATACAAGTTTTGAAAAATTCTTAAAAATTTACCATATGTAGAGAATGTGAGCTTCTACAATCCTGTAATATTTGAAGACTAAACTCAATCGCGTTTGTAAGATATGAAAAAGACAAATTCAGTCTAAATAGTGATTTTCACTGTTTAGCAATATTTATCTCACTGTTTGTCTTTTCCATATCTTTTGAATGCGATTGAGTTTGATCTCTAAATTTTTATAGGATTGTAGAAACTCACCTTCCGTACGTATGGTAATATTTTGAGAATTTTTTAGAACTTGTACACATGGGTTTAGGTGACAGTTTTACCTATGGTTTTGGCTACTCGAGATTACCCGACCTGATAAAGTTTAGCAATATTTATCTCACTGTTTGTCTTTTCCATATCTTTTGAATGCGATTGAGTTTGATCTCTAAATTTTTATAGGATTGTAGAAACTCACCTTCCGTACGTATGGTAATATTTTGAGAATTTTTCAGAACTTGTATACATGGGTTTAGGTGACAGTTTCACCTATGGTTTTGGCTACTCGTGATTACCCGACCTGATAAAGGTGGGTACGTGTAGCGCTTCAGACCCATAAGTTTTCAGGTTTGAGTACCTGATAGGATCATAGAATGGACGGGGTGTCAATTTGTACCCATGGGTACCCGATGAGTATCCTATGACATGTGAGTCCCACTTTTATATATACATAAAATATCAAAACCCTAAGCTCTAGTGTCACATCTGCCCTTCGCCGCCCCCATTGCCCGGTATGCCCCTAACCTCCTCACCCCTGCCCCTATGGCCTGCAATCCCCCTACGCCTCTAGCCTCCTTACCAGCTCGCAGCTCACCCCCAAAGCCCCCACGGTCACCTCCTCTCCAACGGCGCCCCATCGCCCCCTTCGCCCCCATCACCTCCCCTGCCCCCCCACCACACCTACTCCCCCACGGCCGACTCCACCCCAACGGCGCCCCCTCACCCCACGATGCCTCCTTCCTCACTGCCGCCTCCTCCCCCACGGCGCCCCCTTCACCCTTGTCACCCCCCACGACGCCCCCCTCATCCACCCCCCGCTACCTATAGTGCATCCTCCCCCATGGTCGCCTCCTCGGGCTCCTCCGCCATGGCCACCTCCCTTGGTCTTCGGCGTGGCGCGCTGATGGGAGCATGTGGCGCAAGAGCGTGATGCGGCCGTGGCGCCCCCGCCTCTCTGCCTTACCCTCAGCAACGGCTATGGCTACGGCTAGCGCGGCGATGGCTACGGGGTGTGGTGTGATGCCCTCCCCTTCCTCATCTGGGTAGGTACATGTGGCCCCTGCACCTTCCCTTTTCCCCTCTGGCCGTGTGCCCACATCTACCTATGGGTACCTTTGAGTATCGGGTACCCGTTAGGTTTGAGTGTGGGCACAGATCTGTACCCGTGAAACTTTGTGGGTTCAGGTGGGCAGCATGTGTTCAAGTTCGGGTAACGGGTCTAAGGCGGTTATACTCAGAGATACCCACCCTATTGCCATCCCTATGTGGGTTTCACAGAGTTTTACGGTAAAACGGGTTTTCACTGGATATATTGCCATATATGCCGCGGGTGCTGGTGTGCCTCGAGGAGGTCGGCGCACATCGACGTTGACTTTGTTAGGGTTAGAAAAGAGCAAAACGGGATACGAGATTTTAACGTGAAAAACCTTGTGAGGGAGGAAAAACCACAAGAGACGAATTCACTAATTTCTCTCAATTTACATGTACATGGGGTGGCTTTATATAGCCCGATGAATTCGAATCCTATGAGATTTAGACTCCTATTACAATATTTAAGAAATCTTTCTATGTAACAAGCTATTTAGATATGTGAGAAGCTAAGGAGCACAAGGCCCCGAGCACCACGCCAGAAACGTACATAGCCCTACGTAGTCTGCTCCTTCCTTCACTTGCATCGTTTATATGCCTGATTCTCTCTCCTCGTCGGTCTCTATTATGTTGGGAAACCCAGATGGCCCATTGAAGGCCTATGCTGGTCCCTTTAGCCTAAACCCTAGGTGAGCGCTATAAAAGGAGGAGGGGTCCCCCGCTGATGTACAAGCAATCATTAGCAATAAAGAATTTCCGCTGTTGCTCTCCCTAAACACGTGTCTCTCTCTTTCTGTTCTCCAATTCAGATCTGTTCGGGAACCCCGGACTATTCGATAGCGAGGTTCCTTAACACGTTATCAGGACGAAGCTCTCTGGTGAACAGATTGAAAGGTGAGAATCGGCAATTGAATCTAAACGCTTGTCGTTTTTATGCTCGCATCTATCCTACGCATCCGATACTGTTCGTCACGTGGCAAGAAGCTACAATGACATGAATCTACAGTACATATCGTTTTTTTTCTCTATTTACTTTTACTGTACATCTGAAAAAAAATGCATCGCGCTGAGCGCCAAGCGCCTCCTCGGTTGGCGCTCGGCCGAAGCCGTCGCGGCCGTCTTCGACCTCCAACACCATGGCCTCGCAGACGCAAAGACGTCGCCCGCCGGCCGCCTCGCGCGCGGCGCGCTAGACCCTCGGCTCGCGGCCGCCTCGGCCCTCGGCCCGACTTGGTCGCCGCGCACAAGGCCGCGCGCAGCCTACGGGCCCGACCACGCCTCATCGGCTCGCCGGCGCCTTTGGCTAGAAGTCGTCGCCGCGACGGAGCATTGCGCCGCAGCGCACAAAGCGTCTGGCGCTCCTTCAACGCGCCTCGGTCCCGTGCTCGGCCGGCCCGGCTTCATGGCGCGCGCCTCGACCTCGCCGCGTCGGCGCGCCCCCTGCGTCGCCGTCGTCGACCCGACCCGCCCTACGCGCGCAAGGCCGGCTCAGCCGCCCGCGTCGATGGCTTTGGCACGCGCGGCCCGGCCGTCGCGTCTCGGCCAAAGCCACCGGCCGGCGGCATCCGCCCACCTCTACCGCCGCCGACTTGGCTCGGCACGCACCGCGCCACGCGCTCGCCATGGCGGCGAGCCCCGCCGGTGCGAGCGCGCGAAGTCGCTCGAGCGATCCGCCTTCGCCTCCCGGCACGCCCCGGTAAGCGCCACCGGCGGTCGCGGCCGCCGCCGCCCCGGCACGGCCGCGACCAATGCCGACGCCTTGCCTCCTCTGCGGCCCGCCCGACACGCCGCCGCCTCCCGGCTCGGCCGGCTACGCCACGCGAACGCCCGACACCGCCTTGAACCAAGCGTGCGTGGAGAAGGTCTGGCGGCTAGGGTTGGAAACCCTAGCCGCCCCGCTTATATGGGCTGAGTGGACGGCCCAAAGGCCAGTTGGCCGAAAAAAAAAAAAGGGAGTAGGGAAAAGAAAAAGAAAAGAAAAAGAAGAAAAGAAAAGGAAAGAAAAAGGAAAAAATTGCAGAAAATTTTGAAAAATTACCAGAAAATCAAGAAGATTTATTTGGCTCTGTTTTTAATTTTTCTAGCTTTATTTCTCTGTTTTATAAATATTCTTTATGAATTTTGAATCTATTGCTTTACTTAAGATATTGCAATGCATAGCAATTTATTTTCTGTACATTATGCTTATTGCAACCATTGTCTATTAGATTACACGCAGTAATCTAATGTCGGAATTTTGAAATCACGCAGATGTCCGGCATCGTGAATCGTGAGTTTGAAGAACTGGCCCCGCACGGTCAGAACTATCTCACTTGGGCATCGGACGTAAAGATTGTTCTTGGGGGCAAGAAGCTCCGTTCAGTGATTGGTCTAGGGTCCTCGCAGGACGCAAAACCTACCGCTGAGCAGAACGATCAAGCTCTGCATTTCCTCAGGCACCACCTCTCAGCCACTCTGAAGAATGAATATATGGCTGAGGAAAGTGCACTTGAGCTTTGGGACCGCACTTGAGCGGTTCGAAAAGCTCAAGTACACCATCTTGCCCAAGCACGGCAAGATTGGGTGCGCTGAGGTTTGCGGACTTGAGCGATGGTCGAGTACAATTACGCCTTGCACAAAATTTGTACCAATCTTTCTCTATGTGGCAAGAAGATCAGCGATGAAAAGAAGATTGAGAAAACTCTCTACCTTCCACCCTAATGCTATCCAGTGCACGCACTATCGTCGGGGCGCATACAAGGAGTATAGCGGCGATTGATGTAATGCAAGTTGCGGAATCGCAAGGCGATGTTCTACGCAAAAACTATGTCTCACGACCACTGGGCGAGGCAATCGCACAGTCAATGCCAATAGCTACAAGGTGAGAAAGCCCACTCATAGAAAGAAGGGCAAGTAGGGTGGAAAGAGAGGCCCGTGCCAAAGGAAAGTCAAAGCCCCGTGAAGAGGGATGACAAAGAAAAGGCGCACGCCAAGCCGTATGGACAGTAGAACCAAACGTGCTTCAAGTGTGGCACTTGGGGACATTGGTCGAAGATATGTCGGGAATCCAAAGAAGTGATCAACGCATATCAGGCTAAGAGAAAGGCAAAAGAAAATGCCCCCGCAAAAGCACACTTCACCAACATCGGTGATGATGATGCCATGGATGTAGATACCCCACTTACCTCATCCTCACAGAATAGCCTGGACATCGATGCTGCAGCCATTATTATGGCAAATGAAGAGAAAACTTCTGCCGATGACATAGAAGCAGAAATTAATGCATATTTTACAGATTCTGTTTAATGTTTTTTTTAGATTATGGTTAGCATTTTATTTTGAATAATGAATTGTAAGCTCTAGGAGAGCATACTTCTTTCATGAATAAATACGCAATTCATTCTTTATTCCAGTATTCTTCAATTTTGCAAGTGATATTTGGATTGTTTTTGCCTCTATCTAATTAGAATTATATTTCTTTTATCTAGAAATCGTGTAGCGCCCAAATGGAAGAGATATGCATTGTTGATAGTGGCACAACAAATACCATCTTAAGAGAGCCTAAGTATTTCCAGTCGATCACGAAGAACGCTGGAAAGATTACTACGATCGCAGGAAGCGACTCATATGTAATCGGCTCAGGAAGAGCCACTATTATATTGCCTATGGGTACAACTTTGGTAATTGAAGAAGCCCTTTTGTACCCGAATCAACGCGCACTCTCTTAAGCTTTAAAGACATCGCGCCAATGGTTTTCACGTGAAACCAATGAAGAAAATGGCAAAGAATACTTGTGCATTGTGAAGCACGCGTATGTGAAAAAATGGTATTAGAAAAATGTCCCTCATATGAATCTGGGTTGTACTACACGAATATTCATGCACCCGAAGTGTATACTTCCTTGAAGACTGTTTTTAGAAGCTCTGAGTTATTTTCTTTATGGCATGGTAGATTAGGCCATCCTAGTCTTAGAATGATGAGAAATATAGTGAACAACTCACAGGGTCATGGCATTAATGTTAAAAAATTCCCGAATCATGAAGATTTTGTGTGCCCTGCATGTGCCATCGGAAAATTAATAACTAGACCCTCTGTCATGAAAGTGCAAAGTGAAATCCTGCATTCCGAACGCATCCAGGGGATATTTGCGGTCGATTCAGCCCTGTCGGGGCGTTTGATACTTTATGGTGCTCATCGATGATTCCTCGAAATGGTCGCATGTATGCTTATTATCAACAAGAAACCATGCTTTTGTAAAGTCGATCTCGCAGATCATAAGAATTAAGAATGCTTTCCCGATCATCGCGTGAAGTCCATTAGAATGGACAATCTGGGAGAATTTACTTCAAAGGCATTTGATGATTATTGCACGCAACGGGGATAGCGATTGAGCACTGCGTACCGCACGTCCATACGCAGAATGGACTAGTCAAGCACTAATAAAGAGGATTAAATTCATTGCGGACCGCTTTTGCGAGTTGTAACTTGCCCAACACTTGTTGGGGACACGTGATCTGCCGCGCAGCAGCTCTTATCAATTTGGACCGTCGGCCTACAACATCCATTATCCTATGCGGCTTGTGCACGGGATCATCGAAGATCTCCCATCTTAGAAAATTTGGGTGTATGGTATATGTACCTATACCACCCCTCATTGATCGCAATGGGCCCTCTCCGCAAGTCAGGATATCGTTGGTTATGAGAGTGCATCCATAATCGGTATTTGGAACCCATGATTGGAGACTTGCATACGACCGATTCGATTGCATTTTTGCGAGGATCGTTTCCGTCATTAGGGAGAAATCAACCTTTGGATGAAAAATACCGGAAATCATATGGCATTCCTTTGGGATCCCGCACATGACCCCGCACTAATGAAGCAAATCAAGAAGTCGAAGATAATTGATTTGCGAATTTAGCAAATGAATCGCTGATCATTTTGTGATCCAAGAGCGTGGTTAAGTCGCATGTACCCGCAAGAAATGCACCGAGAGGGTAGAAATACCAAAGAAAATAGAAGGTATCCTCAACCTGCTTGAGGCCTCAAAGAAAAAGAGCAGAAATCGGCTCCTCAAACCCAAAGTACCTGGAGACGTGCGAGAAAGCGGGCAGAGGACTTACCACAACCAATCACGAAAATGCCCCAAGGAAAGAAGGGAGCCGGTTGAGACTCGCATCTTTGGAAAGAAGCCAACAGAAAGGCAATTCGGACTTGAATCTTCCATCAAGGAAGCCGCGGAAATAATGTGTGCGCACACATAGGCGATGAAAGCTAAAGGAACTTGCTCTGCGATAGGGAATAGCGATGAAGAGCAAGTAGAAGTGCATGAAGCACCCCATGAAGAAATGGCCATAAACTTTGTAATAACGGAGAATCCTCGAATAGAGCAACGACCAACGTTGATGCATATTTTGCAAAGAAGATTGCCTCGATCATTGATCATGATCCCGAGCCTGCATCTCTCGCAGAGTGCAAGAAAAGGCTAGATTAGGAAGAATGGAAAAAGGCAATCACTGCAGAGTTAGTCTCTCTGAACAAGATAGAGGTGTTTGGGCCAGTATGCCGCATACCTCCCATATAAACCACGTGAGGTCACAAATGGGTCTTTGTTAGGAAGAGAAATGAAAACAACGAAGTTGTAAGGTACAAAGCAAGGCTTGTAGCTCAAGGTTTCACTCAACGTCCTGGAGTTGATTATGAAGAAACCTATTCTCCGGTCATGGGAGGAATTACCTTTAGATATTTGATCTCAATGGCAGTCAACTTGAAGTTGAGAATGAAGCTAATGGATGTTGTCACAGCATATTTGTATGGAAACTTGGATTCGGAGATATATATGAAAGTACCAGAAGGAATTCCTATCCCGAACCAATACGGAGCAAATAGAAACCTGTACAGTGTGAAATTGGAGAAATCACTGTATGGGCTGAAGTAGTCAGTAAGAATGTGGTACAATCGCTTGAGTGACTTTCTCTGCAAGAAAGGCTACACAAACAACGAAGATTGTCCATGTGTGTTTATACAGCGATCCCCGAATGGACTCTGTATAATCTCCGTCTATGTAGATGACTTGAACATCATTGGGACGGATGAAGAAATAGAAGAGGCATGCTCATACTTGAAGTCTGAGTTTGAAATGAAAGATTTGGGTAAAACCAAGTTTTGTTTAGGCTTGCAGCTTGAACATGTCCAAGGAGGAATCTTGGTACATCAATCAACCTACACGCAGAAAGTGTTGGAAAGATTTGGATTTGAAAAAGCATATCCTGCGAAGACTCCAATGGTCGGAAGGTCACTCCAAGCAGACCTAGACCCATACAGACCTAGAGAAGAAGGGGAGGAAGTCCTGGGAGCAGAATTCCCATACCTGAGTGCAATTGGAGCGCTCATGTACCTTGCAAATAGCACTAGGCCGGACATTGCGTTATTTGTGAATTTGCTAGCTCGATGCTGATCTGAGAACCCACCAAAAGGCATTGGAAAGGGATCAAGGACATCTTCGTTACCTCCAAGGAAGCAAAGGCCTCGTCTGCATTTTCGTAAGAAACAATGAATTGAATTTGGTTGGCTATGCCGATCTTTGGTACTTATCGAGACCGCATCTTGGCAAGTCTCAAACCGGCTATGTTTTCCTATGTGGAGGAACGCAATTTCTTGGAAGTCGTCTAAGCGCACTCGTCTCGGCGTCGACAAACCACTCGGAAATTATCGCTTTGTATGAAGCATCTCGTGAATGTGCATGGCTCAGAAGAATGGTTCACCACATCCAGAAGTCATGTGGTTTGAACATTGAGCAAACTCCCACAATAATTTATGAAGATAATGCAGCTTGTGTTGCCCAAGCACAGATGGGTTATGTGAAAAGCAATCTCACGAAACATATCAACCCCCAAGTTCTTCTATGCTCACGAATTGCATAAGATGAACGAGATCAAGATATTGCATACTAAGTCATGTGAAAATCTTGTGGATTTGTTCACTAAATCACTCCCACCATCTACCTTTGAAAGGTGCGTAAAAGGAATTGGGATGATGAGACTTAGAGAAGTGCAGATTTCAGGGGGAGATATTTCACATACTCCCACATAAATCTCGAAGATGAATTATGAATACCCAACATGAATCTCGAAGATTAGCAATTGAAGTTGGGAGAATTGTACTCTTTTTCCTTAGCAAGTTTTTCATGAAGTTTTCTTGCATAAGGTTTTAACGAGGCAATTCGTGCAACATAGTAAGCATATACTATGTACTCTTTCTCCAAGTATTTTTTCCACTGGGTTTTTCTGGAGTTTTAATGAGGTATATGCATCTCGCGGCAAAGAGCCCAAGGGGGAGTGTTGGGAAACCCAGATGGCCCATTGAAGGCCCATGCTGGTCCCTTTAGCCTAAACCCTAGGTGAGCGCTATAAAAGGAGGAGGGGTCCCCCCTGATGTACAAGCAATCATTAGCAATAAAGAATTTTCGCTGTTGCTCTCCCTAAACACGTGTCTCTCTCTCTTTCTGTTCTCCAATTCAGATCTGTTCGGGAACCCCGGACTATTCGATAGCGAGGTTCCTTAACATATTAGACTGCGAAGCGCTAGCAAAAACTGATTCGGTGCTTATGCCAGCCTTAGGGCAAATCCCAACTTTTCAGGATGGGGGGTTGGTTCTCTTCGGTACCTACGCTTGATTTACGTTTTCAGGATGGGGTTGATTCATTTTCATTTGGTGGAGTATGTTGTAATACCTCATAATACGATGGAGTAGTTACAGTGAATTACTCCGTATCTGTCGACGTATAAGTCGTTTAGGATTGTTAGACGGATGGCTCACGTGCACATTCTTCTGTCCAGGTGCAACGTATGGGCTTCCGGTTGTTACGGCAACAACCTAGGATTAGGCTTTGTTTCTATCTTTTGCATGCATGTAATCCTAGGATTAGTTGCCTTCTACACGCCTTAATAGATATTTGTACTAATCCCATCTAATGGAAGAGTATTGCGTGATTACCCAAAACTACACACGCTTTTTATGGTATCATGAGCGGTTAACATCCGGCGACCCTCGCTTCCGCACCCTAGTTGCCAGCGTTCGTCGCCCGCCGCTTCTACCTACGTCGCTGGCCATCTCCTCGCCTCTCGCGCTTCCCTCCCCATCTCTCTTCCTTCTTCCCACCCAGCGCCATGGCTGATATGTAACACCCTAAAATTTGCTCTAATTTAAATTTTGGAGTATTTTTTATTTTTGAGGATTTCTGAGAATTTATTAGAATTAAAATTGGATTTATTCATTTCTAACCTTTCTTGAAATCAATTAAATTCATGCAAAATTTTATGCAAAGTTTTATTGAAAATATTTTATTTGAGTTCCAAATGTCTCAAAGTATTTTCTAGAATTTTTCTGGGTATTTTTGCTATTTATTTTGGATTTGTTATTTATTTGATTTATTTTTAATCAGAAATGTTTTAAAAATCCGGTGAATAATCTTGGGCGGCCCGACTTCGGCTTAGCCTTAGCCCGATTCGCGAAACCCTAGAATTGCGCTGTCCGACCTTGATCGAACGGTTGCCGTTGCGCCACGTCACCCGCACGTGCGCCATCCGATCGAGTCCACGCGGATGCTCGTGATGGAGCCACGTCCCTTCGCCCGCGTAATCGCCAGAGTTAACGCCGTCGAGCGTTTTCGCTTGTTTCGCCGCCTGTAGTGCGCACGTCGAGGCTCCTTAAAGTGCACATAGTAGCGCGTCTGGCAGAGCTCCTCTCGCTGCATCTTTTGACTCCTCGCACGCCTCCCGAGCCGCCGCCGTTTGCCCTCAAGAGCTCGCCGAAGTTCGCTGAAGTCTTCGCCATAGTTCCTTGCCCTTTGCTCACCGTCCGTTGAGGTTCTGCCGTCCCCAAGGTCTCCGTCGAGTTCGCCATGCCAAGACGCGTCGACCCCGTCAGTTCTTCTCGTCGGAATCGCCCTCTAGCACCGTCGACCGCGTCGACTTCTCCAGCTCCGGCAGCTTTCTCTTCTGCGCCACCGCCGACCTCGCCGAACCCCATCGACCGTTCGATCCGCATCGCACGCTTCTGTTCGTCCACGTCTTTCCCCTTCTGTTTTAAATCCTAGCGTTAATCTTGACCGTTAGATCTAGATTGAACAGTGGTGATTAGATTTAGTTTTTATGTTTGTTTAGATCTCAGCCGTTGGATCGTTAGTGTACGCGTGAGATTGCGCCACGTAGTTAAGATGAACAGTAATCAACTCGGGTACCATGAGCCGTTAAATTAGATCTAAACGGTAGTTGAGGGTTGAGCTGTGACGCGTGAATCCGCGCCGTTCAGATTTGAACGTGCGGCGGAGATGACACCGCACCTCCACCGAATCACGTGCAGACGCGTGTGCACGTTGACCGGGGCAGAGACCAGATCCGACCGTTGCTTTCGGGCGCACCGCTGCGATCTTGCCGCGTGGCCACGCGTGAACCGAGACGCCGCCGAACGTGCGCGAGATCCAGCCGTTGGATCCAAGAGTACTGCCGGATGCGCGACGCGTGGAGGCACAGAACGCGAAGCGTCGCCGAGTCGGCGCGGGCATCTGATCGTTGGATCCGAGCGACCGTCGGATGCGCGACACGTGTCGCGTAGATTTCGAGGTAATGCGGTGTGGCGCGTGGATCTGACCGTTGATTCAAGGAACGGCTCGGATCTTGCCGCGTGGGTGCACTGTGCTGGTGGACCGAGTCCACGGTGGAACCAATCCGAGCCGTGAACCGAGTCCATAGAACGAGGTGACGTGGCAGCCCCACAGCATGCCACGTGTTAGATGACGTCATGCTGACGTCATTTCTCCAAAAAAATATTTTGGCCGAAATTATTTTCTGTGCTGACATCATCATGATGCGATGCTGACGTCATAAATGTGATTTTTCAGTATAAACATAATTCGGAAAAAAATCGGATTTTCTAATTTCTGTATTTTCAGATTTTATTCAAACTTCAAACGGCTGTAACTTTTGCATTTTAACTCGGATTTGGGTGATTCAAATTTCTAAAAATTCATAAAATTGTGATATTTTTAGTGGTGAATTTTATTTGAATTTTTGAGGTAATTTAGTCTACTGTATTAGTTATTTATTGCATATATTGTTTGTACGCGTAGACGCAAATTTGCCGAAAGATTTCGAGGAAGAGTTCGTCGCTCAAGACCAAGCTTCGGAACACGACCAACAACTCTTTGAAGGCATGTGATGCTTTGATCATTTTGATCCCAGATTTTAAAATATAATTTATGCTTTGAAATTATGAATGCTAATTTATTTAAAGTGAATTTAAATTAAATTGGGTAATGTAGCTAATCAACCCATATTGTTATTGTCACCATGAATGTATTATCTGTATGCCTTGAAATCTTTGTCACCCTAAGTTTGATTGTATTAGTTGGATGTTAATATTGTGCCAACACGGGAGGCTAGACCGTGAGTAGATGCTTAGCCTTGCAACGAATCATGAATGATCTTTCGGGAAAATGCTGCAATATTGATTAAAGAAATATTGAATGTATTTTGAAAGTGGTGTGATGATGCCACATGATGAGATTGAGGTATAGAGACCTGTGTGGTTCACATCGATGTTGAGTTATTCTTTGGCATGTGTTGCACAATAATCAACTGGTGGGAAATGATTTAGACCGAGGCAAGTGGCAAGAGGTCATGTGTGCGGTGGGCCTGTGTGGCAATGGGTTGATGAGTGATGTGAGTCTGTGTGCCACTGTTGAATGTTGGAAGTCTTGCCTTGGTCAGTTAAGGACTTCACCTTGCAAGTCTTTGATCTGAGTCAGCCGTACAACCACATGTCTGGTATGGGACGGACCTAGTTGATTAGGGTTCTTTTATCTTTCCTCTGATACCTCAGGGTGATAGTACACAGGGGTGTATCATGACGGAGCGTGCACGTGCTCTGACTTGGTGCCCATCCAACGGTGATTGACCTGTCCTATACCTCGGCTCTGTGTGAGGGGAGTGATAGTAAAAGCAATACCGAAGAGGTTCTTTGGTTAAGGTAGAGGTTTCTGAAAGGCTTTGTTACGGACGATCACCTGTGTGGTGAATGGTTGTATCTTGTGGGTAAACTGTACAACCTCTGCAGAGTGTCAAATCTACTCAAATAGCCATGTCCGCGGTATTGGACATTGCTCGGGGATTACAGTCAAGGGGTAGATCTTCAAAAACAAAATGTGGAAAGGGTGGTGTGTGCGGTGTTAAAAATAAAGCTGTTAATTGTGCCGAGAATCTTCGAATAAAAACCATTTGAAGAAATTAGTATTATTATAACTGTTTCACTGCTTTAATCTAAATAAGATACCGCTTTAAAAATGCTATTTGAAGCAAAAAGAACCAATTAAGCCAATCCTTTGGAAGAAGCTTTGCATATAGTAATAGCGCTGCATTCTGTGCATTACTTGTTGAGTGCCTTGTGTACTCACCCCTCCTTACTTATCAACCCCAACATCAGTGGAGGAGTCTACACCAGCGTGGGAGGAGGAGTACAATGAGGATCCGGACAATTAGGGGGCAAGCCCAGTCGGTTGCCTGTGGCAAGATGAAGGCTTCCACGACATTTATTTTATTCATTGCTATTTCTTTTACTCTGAATAATGTAAGCCCTGCGTGGCAGATTTTATGTAAAGAGACCATAAGGTCGTACAACTCAGTTTATATAAATGTTTGCACTATTTATTCTTGTATCGCTGTGAATGTCTGTGATATGCAACCCTGTAAGACTGTGTGTGCTAGCGTGATCCTGGACTAGCACGGAATACACAGAGGGTTCGGATTTGCAGATTCGGGTCCGGACAGAGGTGGTATCAGAGCAGGCTGACTGTAGGTCTTGACCCTAAACTAGATTAGCTGTGTCTGGTGGATAAAACTATTTTCTAAGAATTTAACAACTTGAGCAAGAATATCAATGAAATCTCGACTTATCCTTTCTCTCTTGCTTCATATCTATGCTGAAATCTTATTATTATTATATGTTTAATTTAAACGAGGTTTGTTTTGGCAGATGAGGATGATCCACACCTATGGAGAGCGCACTGGAGGATTCACCGCTGAGTTATGGCGTATGATGCAGCTGCTCGGAGGTTTAGACAGGCCGCTTTATCAGGGGACCACTGTGGTGTGAGCAGGACTTGATATCGCCTGGGATGTCAAGATCACTGTTTACGCCCGGGAGAGGACAAGGGCGAGTCGTCCTATCTACATCACCACCAGGAGGACTTCTTTTGAAGTCGAGATCCAGGAGACGGCACGTCTTGCGATGCGGCAGATTGCCTGCACCTACTCCGCCGAGTTGGAGGGCACTGTTTTTCGTCAACACCCGCGCCGAGATAATCGCTATAACAGGGTGGAGCTCATGGAGGAGGATGCCATGATCACTCATTTGGCAAGGTATGTCATCGCCCAGGAGGATGCCATGGATGAGACAGTCCGGGAGCTACAGAGGACCCGTGACGAGGTCACGGAGGCGAGGACTCAACTGCGGGAGGGCTTAGCTCACTCCATGCAGAAGATCCAGGAGCTGGAGATGGCCCTGTATGGACTGAGCTCGAGCGATCCGAACTGCACGATCCAGTCCGAAGGAGCAGGCAGAGGCACCGGTCACGAGAGCCGGCCGCAGAGCGAGCGACCACAGGACCCGGAGTCGATGGGGTCGTTGCACCACCGCGATGAGTCATCGAGGACCGGTTCGCCCGATACGAGCACCGCCGGTGTATGCTCCGGGAGCCGGCCGGGTTGGCTCGATGAGTGATCGAGTCTAGTCGGGTGTAGTGTCGAGACTCGAGTGTTTGAGTCGTGTCTTTGTTTCGAGTCACCATTAGGTGTGAGTCGTTGTGAGTCCTATGTTTGTTTACTTGTTTACATTTGTGAGTGTCTAGTATGTGTTGCATGGCCCTTAGGCACTTGTGAGCAACCATACTATTTTATATTAATAAAATTGTTAAATAATTTAAGTTACACCTGTTTCCCCCGCATAAGTTCTTTTACTTGTCTATGCTTTCTTCTTTTCTTAACCTTGGAAGTTTGCAACAGATGGTGAGGACTCGTGGAAACACTGGAGCCAGCAGAAGTGGAGCTAATCAGGCTGACAACCAGAATGAGGAGCCAATTCCTCCACCACCGCAAGTTGATATGCAGAATCTGGGAGCCTTTCTGGCTGCCCAAACTCAACTCATGAACACAATGGTGCAAACCATGCAGCAGATCTCCAATCAAGCTGTTGCGAATGTTCAACCTGGGGGTAACCATGGACCACACCCCTATTCAAGGTTGTTGGAGTTTATGCGAACTCGTCCACCCACCTTCTCAGGCAACGCCAATCCGATGGAAGCGGACGATTGGCTAAGGACAATCGAAAGGAAGATGCACATTACCCAGTGTGTAGGACATGAGAGGGTGCTCTATGCCTCTCATCAACTGGAAGGAACTGCTGCAGAGTGGTGGGAAAACTTCTGCACAGCTCATGAAGACCCACAGAGTATTACGTGGGAGGAATTCACCTCAGCTTTCCGCCAATACCATGTACCGGAGGGTATCATGGATCTCAAGAAGGAGGAATCCCGGAATCTCAAGCAGGGTGGCCAGTCAGTGGCCGACTACTTGAATAATTTTACCCAGCTAGCACGCTACGCAGTAGAGGATGTAGCCACGGACAAGGCCAGACAATCCCGCTTCATGAAGGGATTGAATGCAGGGTTACAAGTGGGACTGATCACCCACACATTTCCCGACTCCCAAGAGCTGGTTAACAAGGCTCTTATTCTGGAGGACAAGCGCCGAGAATTGGATGACAACCGAAAGCGCAGAATGGTGCAACAAGGAGGACGTCCGGGCCAGCAGAGATAGAGGACGGCACCCCAACAGTTCATCCGGTTCCAACCTAGAGGCAAAGGATGAGGCACCACCGCGGCAAATCATCGATGGGCTGAATGCGGACTCTAGCCGTAAGCGTAGTGCAGATGGAAGAACCTCACAGGCAGCGGGAAGACGTTGTTATCACTGCAACAAATTGGGGCACTTCGCCAACAATTGCTCGAAGAAGGGAGGTGTCACTCCAGTCCGATTTAACCTGGGGAATACGCCTACAAGGAATCCTGCACCAACTGTGAACCGCGGAGCATTGACATCAGCAACTCCATCTCAAGGAACTACACGAGGCCGAGTCAACCACATTACAGCAGATGAAGTCCAGAATGCCTCAGACGTTGTACTGGGTAAGTTCCTAGTAAACTCAGTACCAGCTACTGTTTTATTTGACTCCGGAGCATCACATTCATTTGTGTCTCAAGATTTTGCTGTTCGCAACAATTTGGATATTGTGGAACTTAAATGTGTACTTGTAGTCCAATCCCCTGGATCAGAACTCCGATCCAATGTAGGATGTTTTGTGGTGAGACTAATAATTAATGGAATAGAGTTCCTAGCGAACTTAATTATATTGAATACCCAAACCCTGGATGTTATCCTGAGAATGGATTGGTTAACCAAACACAAGGCGATCTTTGGATGCGGAAAAAGAGTTATATCAATCGAGAGCCCAGAAGGGAGAAGGGTTGAGTTTGAAGCAAAAGCAGTACGAGATGGACAATTAATGGTCAACAGCATGAAGACCGTCAGCTTGGAGGAAGTTTCCATAGTCAATGAATATCCGGATGTTTTCCCGGAGGATCTACCTGGAATGCCGCCGGAAAGAGATATCGAGTTCGTGATAGAGCTTGTTCTAGGGACAACTCCAATAGCTAAGAGATCTTACAGGATGTCCACGGAGGAATTAGTGGAAATGAAGAAGCAAATTGAAGAGCTGCTGGAAAAAGGATTTATAAGACCTAGTTCATCGCCATGGGGAGCACTTGTCTTGTTCGTCAAGAAGAAGGACGGGAGTTTTAGGATGTGTATAGACTATCGTGCACTCAATGATGTGACGATAAAGAATAAGTATCCGCTACCTAGGATTGACGATCTTTTTGATCAGCTGAGAGGAGCGGGAGTCTTTTCCAACATTGATCTCCGATCGGGATACCATCAACTGAAGATCCGATCAGAGGATATTCCCAAAACTGCATTTTCGTCAAGATATGGACATTACGAGTTTACAGTGATGTCTTTTGGTTTGACAAATGCACCAGCATATTTCATGAACTTGATGAATAAGGTTTTTATGGAATATTTGGATAAGTTCATCACCGTGTTTATAGATGATATCCTTATTTATTCCAAGACGAAGGAAGAGCACGCCGAACATTTAAGGCTAGTCCTTGAGAAATTGAGGGAACAACAGTTGTTTGCAAAATTTAGTAAATGTGATTTCTGGAAGAATAAGGTAGAATTTCTTGGACACATAATGACTGCAGAAGGAGTTGCGGTAGATCCAAAGAAAGTGGAGACATTTTTGCACTGGGAGCAACCGAAGACGGTAACCCAAATCCGTAGTTTCCTTGGAATGGCGGGATATTACCGTCGTTTCATCGAAGGATTCTCCACGATTGCGAGACCTCTTACGCAATTGTTGAAAAAGGAAAAGAAATTCTTATGGACACCTGAGTGTGAGAAGAGTTTTCAGGAGTTGAAGAAACGATTAACATCAGCACCTGTATTAGTTTTACCTGACGTTCATCAAGGCTTCGACATCTATTGTGATGCATCGCGTCAAGGATTGGGATGTGTATTGATGCGAAACCGAAAGGTAATCGCATATGCATCAAGGCAATTGAGGCCGCATGAGGAGAACTAGCAGATTCATGATTTGGAATTAGCTGCTATAGTGCATGCCCTAAAAATATGGCGTCACTATCTCCATGGAAACAGATGTGAAGTGTATACTAATCATAAAAGTCCTAAGTATATCTTCACGCAAGCTGACCTAAATATGAGGCAAAGAAGATGGCTAGAACTAATCAAGGACTACAATGTTGGAATTCATTACCACCCGGGTAAAGCCAATGTTGTGGTTAATGCCTTGAGCCGGAAGAACCACATCGTAAATATGCTGTTAGAACCAAGTCAGACCGAGTTGTGTAAGGATTTCCAGAAGCTAGGATTGGAAGTGGTACCAGAAGGATTTTTGGCTACCTTGGAAGTAAAACCTACCCTGGAAGATCAGATCAGGGAAGGGCAGAAAGACGACGACAAAATCAAGAGAATTAAGGACAAGATGGATGCAGGCAAGGCAAAGGATTTCAAACTGGGTGAGTAGGGTACTATGTGGTTTAAAGGGCGCATTTGTGTGCCGAATAAGAAAGAGCTAAAGCAGCTAATTTTGGAGGAAGCCCATGACTCCAAGTACTCAATTCATCCAGGAAGTGCAAAAATGTATCAGGATTTAAAAGAAAGATTTTGGTGGCCAAGCATGAAGCGGGAAATTGCCGAATATGTTGCATTATGTGACATATGCCAAAGAGTCAAAGCTATTCATCAGAGGCCAGCAGGACTATTGCAACCCCTAAAGATACCTGAATGGAAATGGGAAGAGATCGGTATGGATTTCATAACCGGTTTACCCAGAACTCGAAATGGATATGACTCTATATGGGTTATAGTGGATCGTTTGACCAAAGTTGCACATTTGGTACCTGTGAAGACCACTTACTCGGGCGATAGGTTAGCAGAACTCTACATGTCAAGAATTGTTTGCTTGCATGGAGTGCCGAGGAAGATAGTATCGGACAGAGGTACCCAATTTACCTCAAGGTTTTGGGGTAAATTGCATGAGGCAATGGGGACTCGTCTAAACTTCAGTACAGCATACCATCCGCAGACAGATGGTCAAACTGAGAGGGTTAACCAAATATTAGAAGATATGCTGAGAGCCTGTGCCTTAGCATATTCTACTTCATAGGACAAGTGTTTGCCTTATGCTGAGTTCACCTACAATAACAGTTATCAAGCGAGTTTACAGATGTCTCCATTTGAAGCTCTGTATGGTCGATCCTGTCGAACACCCTTGAATTGGAATGAGACTGGGGAACGGCATGTTTTTGGACCGGATATTCTTCAGCAAGTGGAAGAACAGATCGTTATGATCAGAGAAAGATTAAAGATTGCACAATCAAGGTAGAAGAGTTATGCCGACAATCGTCGCAGAGAATTGAGCTTTGAACCTGAAGATTATGTATACCTTAGAGTTACACCACTCAAGGGAGTCAGGAGGTTTCATGCAAAAGGGAAGCTTGCACCTAGATATGTCGGACCATTCAAGATCTTGAGCCGCAGAGGTGAAGTTGCGTATCAGTTGAGTTGCTACCGATCCTTGGCGAGTGCATGATGTATTCCATGTGTCTCAATTGAAGAAGTGTCTCCGAGTACCAGAAGAACAAACGCCTTTAGAAGCAATCGAGCTACAAGAAGATTTAACCTATAAAGAGCATCCGGTGAAGATTCTAGATACGATGGACAGAAAAGGAGGAACAAGTCTACACGCTTTTGCAGAGTCCAGCGGAGCAACCACACGGAAAGTGAAGCAACCTGGGAACGTGAAGAAGATCTGAAAAAGGGTTTTCACTGGATATATTTCCATATATGCCGCGGGTGCTGGTGTGCCTCGAGGAGGTCGGCGCACATCGATGTTGACTTTGTTAGGGTTAGAAAAGAGCAAAACGGGATACAAGATTTTAACGTGAAAAACCTTGTGAAGGAGGAAAAACCACAAGAGACGAATTCACTAATTTCTCTTAATTTACATGTACATGGGGTGGCTTTATATAGCCCGATGAATTCGAATCATATGAGATTTAGACTCCTATTACAATATTTAAAAAATCTTTATATGTAACAAGCTATTTAGATATGTGAGAAGCTAAGGAGCACAAGGCCCCGAGCACCACGCCAGAAACGTACATAGCCCTACGTAGTCTGCTCCTTCCTTCACTTGCATCGTTTATATGCCTGATTCTCTCTCCTCGTCGGTCTCTATTAGACTGCGAAGCGCTAGCAAAAACTGATTCGGTGCTTATGCCAGCCTTAGGGCAAATCCCAACTTTTCAGGATGGGGGGTTGGTTCTCTTCGGTACCTACGCTTGATTTACGTTTTCAGGATGGGGGGTTGATTTTGTTTTCATTTGGCTGGAGTATGTTGTAATACCTCATAATACGATGGAGTAGTTACAGTGAATTACTCCGTATCTGTCGACGTATAAGTCGTTTAGGATTGTTAGACGGATGGCTCACGTGCACATTCTTCTGTCCAGGTGCAACGTATGGGCTTCCGGTTGTTACGGCAACAACCTAGGATTAGGCTTTGTTTCTATCTTTTGCATGCATGTAATCCTAGGATTAGTTGCCTTCTACACGCCTTAATAGATATTTGTACTAATCCCATCTAATGGAAGAGTATTGCGTGATTACCCAAAACTACACACGCTTTTATGGTATCATGAGCGGTTAACATCCGGCGACCCTCGCTTCCGCACCCTAGTTGCCGGCGTTCGTCGCCCGCCGCTTCTACCTACGTCGCTGGCCATCTCCTCGCCTCTCGCGCTTCCCTCCTCATCTCTCTTCCTTCTTCCCACCCAGCGCCATGGCTGATATGTAACACCCTAAAATTTGCTCTAATTTAAATTTTGGAGTATTTTTTATTTTTAAGGATTTCTGAGAATTTATTAGAATTAAAATTGGATTTATTCATTTCTGACCTTTCTTGAAATCAATTAAATTCATGCAAAATTTTATGCAAAGTTTTATTGAAAATATTTTATTTGAGTTCCAAATGTCTCAAAGTATTTTCTAGAATTTTTCCGGGTATAAACATAATTCGGAAAAAATCGGATTTTCTAATTTCTGTATTTTCAGATTTTATTCAAACTTCAAACGGCTGTAGCTTTTGCATTTTAACTCGGATTTGGGTGATTCAAATTTCTAAAAATTCATAAAATTGTGATATCTTTATTGGTGAATTTTATTTGAACTTTTGAGATAATTTAGTCTACTGTATTAGTTATTTATTGCATATATTGTTTGTACGCGTAGACGCAAATTTGCCGAAAGGTTTCGAGGAAGAGTTCATCGCTCAAGACCAAGCTTCGGAACACGACCAGCAACTCTTTGAAGGCATGTGATGCTTTGTTCATTTTGATCCCAGATTTTAAAATGTAATTTATGCTTTGAAATTATGCATGCTAATTTATTTAAAGTGAATTTAAATTAAATTGGGTAATGTAGCTAATCAACCCATATTGTTATTGTCACCATGAATGTATTATCTGTATGCCCTGAAATCTTTGTCACCCTAAGTTTGATTGTATTAGTTGGATGTTAATATTGTGCCAACACGGGAGGCTAGACCGTGAGCAGATGCTTAGCCTTCCAACGAATCATGAATGATCTTTCGGGAAAATGCTGCAATATTGATTAAAGAAATATTGAATGTATTTTGAAAGTGTTGTGATGATGCCACATGATGAGATTGAGGTACAGAGACCTGTGTGGTTCTGTACCGATGTTGAGTTATTGCTGGCATGTGTTGCACAATAATCAACTGGGTGGGAAATGATTTAGACTGGGGCAAGTGGCAAGAGTGTGTGCTGTGGGCTGTGTGGCAATGGGTTGATGAGTGATGTGAGTCTGTGTGCCACATTGGGCTGTGTGCCACTGTTGAGTGTTGGAAGTCTTGCCTTGGTCAGTTAAGGACTTCAACTTGCAAGTCTTTGATCTGAGTCAGCCGTACAACCACATGTCTGGTATGGGACGGACCTAGTTGATTAGGGTTCTTTTATCTTTTCTCTGATACCTCAGGGTGACAGTACACAGGGGTGTATCTGTATGGGGGAGCGTACCTGTGCTACGGCTTGATGCCCATCCAATGGTGGTTGACCTGTCCTATACCTCGGCTCTGTGTGACGGAAGTGATAGTGAAGGCAATACCGGAGAGGTTTTTTGGTTAAGGTAGAGGTTCCTGAAAGGCTTTGTTATGGACGATCACCTGTGTGGTGAATGACTGTATCTTGTGGGTAAAGTGTACAACTTCTGCAGAGTGTCAAATCTATTCGAATAGCCGTGTCCACGGTATTGGACATTGCTCGGGGATTACAGTCAAGGGGTTGATCTTCAAAAACAAAATGTGGAAAAGGTGGCTATGTGCCAGTGTTAAAAATGAACTGTTAAGGCTGTGTGCCAAGAATCTTCGAAGAAAAATCATTTGAAGAAATTAGTATTATTATAACTATTTCACTGCTTTAATCTAAATAAGATACCGCTTTAAAAATGCTATTTGAAGCAAAAAGAACCAATTAAGCCAATCCTTTGGAATAAGCTTTGCATATAGTAATAGCGCTGCATTCTGTGCATTACTTGTTGAGTGCCTTGTGTACTCACCCCTCCTTGCTTATCAACCCCAACATCAGTGGAAGAGTCTACACCAGCGTGGGAGGAGGAGTACAATGAGGATCCGGACAATTAGGGGGCAAGCCCAGTCGGTTGCCTGTGGCAAGATGAAGGCTTCCACGACATTTATTTTATTCATTGCTATTTCTTTTACTCAATAATGTAAGCCTGCGTGGTGATTTTATGTAAGGAGACCGTAAGGTCGTATAACTCGGTTTATATAAATGTTTGCACTATTTATTCTTATATCATTTGTGAATGTCTGTGATGTGCAACCCTGTAAGACTGTGTGTGCTAGCGTGATCCTGGACTAGCACAGAATACACAGAGGGTCCGGATTTGCAGATTTGGGTCCCGACATGATACCACCGATGAGGAGCGCGAGCACCTCGCTGCTGAAGAAGCCGAACGCGCCAAGAAGCATGCCGAGGACGAGCGCACACCACTTGAGGCTGAGCGCGCACACATCGACGCCGAGCGCGCTTGCCTTGACGCCGACCACCGGCACCTCCTCGACGTCGAACGCGCTCACCGCGCCCAATAGGACACTCTCGAAGCCGCGGCCATCGTGACGCTTCACGATCAAGCGGTGGCCGTCCTCAACATCCGCACCCTCATCCCCGTCGTGCTCGACTCCGACACGCCGACCTACACCAAGTGGCGTGGCCTCTTCCTCCTCACCATCGGCAACTATGCGCTCTCCGATCACGTCCTCTTTGATGACGTGCACCCCGACATTCCAGACTGGTGTCGCATGGAGTGCACAGTCCTCGACTGGCTCTACGACACCATCTCCGCCAACCTTGTCGAGATCGTTATGACGCCAACGGTGATGGCTCGTCGTGTTTGGCTCGGCCTCGAGGAACAATTTCTCGGGAACAAGGAGACACGTGCCCTGCACCTCAACGTCGAGTTCCGCAACCTCTTCCAGGGCAATCTATCCATCTTCGACTACTGCTGGAAGATGAAGACCATGGCCAATGCTCTCGGCGATCTTGGCGATCCCGTCCTCGATCACACCCTCGTCCTCTCCATTCTACGTGGTCTGAACGAGTGCTTCGACCACATGACCGCCATCATCAAGCGATCGGAGTCGTTCCCCTCCTTCGTCGAAGTTCGCGCGGACCTCATGCTCGAAGAGCTCTCGATGAAGAACAAGCCCAGCAGCTCTTCATTCGCTTTTCTTGCCACGGGCCAAAACAGTGGCAGCAGCGCCTATTCTGCCGGTTCTTCCACAGGCAACGGCGGCAACAGCGCCAGCGGTGGTGGTGGTCACGATAACAACAAAAACCGCAATCGTCGCGGTGATCGTAACAATCGCGGGGGCAACAACGGTGGTCATGGCGCCCAGGGCATGTCGAGCATTGGCTCCAACTCCCCTGGTGCTACGCGAGCCGGCCTCCCATCCTTCTGGAATCCGTGGACCGGAACAGTCCAAGTCTGGCCACACTCTGGCCCACAATCTGTTCTCGGTCTGCGACCCAATCAGGCACAACAACAGCCCCGTGCGCCTCCCTCTACTCTTCATGCGGCAGCCCAGTTCGCGGCCCCCGTGGCCCACCATGGAGCGCCCTATGCAACCCAGCCTGCAGCACCTGGTGGAGGCCCGTTCGGGGGTGTTTTCCCGCAGGTCGACGGATAGCAGCAGCCGGCCTGGCATCCCATGTCAGGCGCTGGGTACTGGGACCAAGCAGCACTGTTGAACTCGTTCAACACTCTGTCTCTCAACCCGCCTCCTTCTGGGGAGTGGTATATGGACTCCGGAGCCACATCTCACATGACTTCGGATGCCAGTAACATCTCAGTCTCCCACCCCCTCCCCCTTCTCATTCTTCTATCATCTATACCCCTTTATAATACACCTAAACATTCTTTTCTACGTCCACCCCAAATAATGCACCCTACTAGAGATGGCCCAACCTTCATGCACCCAGCGAAACGTCCCCAGAAACTTGCCTCCATCAAAATTAACCTCTCAGATCTTTTCTCAGCTTTACTCACCCACATCTGATGGCCACTGTTTAATGTGTCTAACTCATCCCTGTGGCCCACAACAGATCTCCCCCCATCTCCAGCATCATCTCAAGGAAAAGGAAACAAATATCCTGAAATTAAGGAAAAGGAAACACGTTCTAGAAAAGGAAAAGACCATATATTACGTGTTGGGAAAAGGAAACCGGAAGATAGGGCACTATACTAGTAGTAGGTAATGGTTCATCTCTTCCCGTTACCTCTATTGGATCTAATGCCCTTTTCGCTCCTCATGGTCAATTTTCTCTTCGGCATGTCTTTGTCACTCCACATATTATCAAAAATTTAATTTCTGTTAGACAATTTACCATTGATAATAATTGTTTCGTTGAGTTTGATCCATATGGTCTTTCTGTGAAGGATCTTCGCACTCGGAGCGTGATCGCCAGGTGCAATAGTTCCGGCCACCTCTATCCTTTACTGCCTTGTCCACCCACGCCGCGAGCTCTCGTCGCCATTGCACCTTCTACACTTTGGCACCATCGTCTTGGTCACATTGGCGCCGAGGCCCTCTCCAAACTAGCTAGTACTTCGGCTATTTCATGTAATAATGGGGCTACTGAGTCTATTTGTCATGCTTGTCAACTTGGTCATCACATTTGTTTACCTTTTGCCAGTTCTAGCTCCCGTGCCATTTTGAATTTTGAATTAACTCATTGTGACCTTTGGACATCTCCTGTTGCTAGTGTCTCTTGTTACAAATATTATCTCATTATTCTAGACGATTGTTCACACTATTCGTGGACCTTTCCACTGCACCTTAATTCGGACACTTTTTCCACCTTGTCGCATTTCTTTGCCTATGTCCGCACGCAGTTCGGCCTCACGATCAAAAGCGTCCAATGTGACAATGGCCACGAGTTTGACAACTCTTCCGCCCGTCACTTTTTTCTTACTCATGGCGTTGCACTCCGCATGTCATGCCCACACACCTCCCAACAAAACGGCAAGGCCGAGCGCAGCATTCGTTCCACCAAAACATCATACGGTCCCTCATGTTCCAAGCCAGTCTCCCACCATCATATTGGGTTGAAGCTCTTCACACTGCCACATATTTGCTTAATCTTCATCCCATGAAGACACTTAAGTTCCTCACGCCACACTTTGCTCTAGTGTCGATGCTACCCAAACCTCTCCTCCACGGCTGCTAATAAGCTCTCCCCCAGTCTACTCTATGTGTCTTTCTTGGCTACCCCTCAGAACACAAGGGCTATCGCTATCTCGATCTTTCATCGAATAGGATTATCTTATCCCAGTATGTCATCTTCGATGAAACATCTTTCCCCTTCTCCACGTCCCATGATCGCTTTGAGCCGTTCGACCTTGACTTTCTAACTGACATGGACTACGTCCAGCTGCCCATTGGGTGCTTTCCTCTTGCAGGTTCTCTGACGTCACGTGACAATGCGGCTGGTCCTACTACCCCCAACGGTCCGAATGAAATCAAAATTTCTTGTTCGGTTTTGAATTAGAGACGTTAAAAATAATCAACCAACGTTGACTATCACCCCTAGCCTTCCAAGCTAACGATGCGGGTTCGATTCCCACTACCCGCTCCATTCTATATAAAAGGACTATCTTATTTCTCTAGACATGGTAGAGGCCTGTATTCAACCTTTTTCGTCCACCAGTTTCCGGCCCTCCAGAGTGGAGTAGAGTAGTTTGGTAGCTCACAAGGCTCATAACCTTGAGCTCACGGGATTCCCGTCTCCGCACTTAGCTGTCTGTATAAAAGGACTACTGCCAGTGGAACCGGCCACACCTCGTCATCTGATCTGCACATGCCCTCTCCTGGGCCTGTTTCGATCGCGGGGCCCATTTGGCCTGATTCGGGTGCAACCGGGGCGCCTCTCCTAGATGAGCCTCCCGGACCGTCTGTCTCAGCAGCAAGGCCACCGCCTGCTGACCTCTCGGCATCGCAGGCTGCGCCACCGCCAGGCCCACCTGGTGCTCCCCCGATGCTCCCTGATGGTGCGGCCGCAGCACCTCATGGCGTCAGTGCTGCTCCAGCACCGACCCCTGTCGGCGCCCATGCACCCAGCATTGTGGCTACATGTACTGGACGACATCTGGTTGCTCTGACTCCACTGGTGGCTAATGATCACCGCATGGTTACTCGTGGAAAATCAGGATTCCATATTCCGGTGGATCGTCTCACACTGCATGCAGCAGTTCTTTCGCCAATTCCAAAGACATTCCGCAGTGCGCTAGCTGATCCAAATTGGCGCCAAGCTATGACTGAGGAATTCGATGCACTACAGTCTAATCAGACGTGGGACCTTGTTCCTCGTCCCCCTGGCGTCAACATCATCACAAGAAAGTGGGTTTATTGACACAAGTTTCATCCCGACGGTTCTCTTGAGCGCTACAAAGTTCGCTGGTTTCTTCGTGGTTTTACTCAGCGGCCTGGCATTGATTTTGATGAAACTTTCAGTTCAGTGGTGAAGCCTGCTACAGTTCTCACATTGGCTCTTTCTCGGGATTGGTCTATCCATCAGCTAGATGTGAAGAATGCTTTTCTTCATGGCACTCTATCCGAGACTGTCTATTGTGTTCAGCCTTCTGGGTTTGCATATTCTATCCATCCGGACCACGTCTGTCACCTTAACAAGTCTCTTTACAGCTTGAAGCGGGCTCCTCGTTCATGGTACAGCCGCTTCGCTTCTAATATTTCATCACTGGGATTTATAGAGGCCAAGTCCGATACATCTCTATTCATCTTCAGCCTAGGACATGATACAACCTATTTACTCCTCTATGTGGACGACATTGTATTAACTGCTTCTTCAGACGCTCTTCTTCGCCAGATTATTGCTGCTCTTCGGGATGAGTTCTCCATGAAGGATCTAGGGTCACTTCACCACTTTCTGGGTCTTTCTGTGTCTGTGAGTCGGCTGAATGGTGCTCTTTTTCTCTCCCAACGCCATTATATCCTCGACATATTGGAGCGTGCTGGGATGTCTGACTGCAAAACCTGCAGCACGCCCGTTGATACTCACTCCAAGCTCTCTGCTGATGGTGTTCCTGTGGATGACCCGACCCACTATCGCAGTCTAGCTGGTGCTCTCCAGTACCTGACCTTCACTCGCCCGGATATATTGCCTATGCTGTACAGCAAGTCTGTCTCTTCATGCATGATCCTCGGGAACCTCATCTCGCTTTGGTCAAACGCATTGTACGGTACCTTCAGGGCACCCTCGACTATGGCCTCACTCTTCACCGCACTTCGCCTGCTAAATTGGTGGTTTATTCTGATGCCGATTGGGCTGGCTGTCCTGATACACGTAAGTCTACCTTAGGCTACGCGGTCTTTCTTGGTGATAACTTGATATCCTGGTCTTCTAAACGACAGCACATCGTCTGTCGATCGAGCGCTGAAGCTGAGTATTGCGCCGTTGCTAACGGCGTTGCTGAAGCTACTTGGCTACTCCAGTTACTCCTCGAGCTGCGCACACCTTTGAGTCGCGCTGCTGTTGTGTATTGCGACAACGTCAGTGTTGTCTACCTCTCCAGTAACCCGGTTCAGCATCAGCGCACCAAACATATGGAGATCGACCTACACTTTGTTCGTGAGCGCGTTGCTCTCAAACACGTCCGTGTTCTTCACATACCTACGTCGTCACAATTTGCCGACATCTTCACCAAGGGTCTTCCTACATCCGTCTTCACCGAATTTCGGGCTAGTCGTAACGTCCGGCCTACTCCCGATTAGACTACGGGGGCGTGTTAGATGGATGGCTCACGTGCACATTCTTCTGTCCAGGTGCAACGTATGGGCTTCCGGCTGTTACGGCAACAACCTAGGATTAGGCTTTGTTTCTATCTTTTGCATGCATGTAATCCTAGGATTAGTTGCCTTCTACACGCCTTGATGGATATTTGTACTGATCCCATCTAATGGAAGAGTATTGCGTGATTACCCAAAACTACACATGCTTTCAAGGATATTACGGTGATACCTTAGTACTCAGTTTTTTAGTATGGGGTGAGGAATATTGTTCTTTTTTGTATGGTCTTTTTACATCAATTATATACTAGTTTTACACAAATTAAATTATGTAAAACATGAAGTGACAATTTGTAAAAAGTGAATATTATTCTTTTCTGCATGACCTTTTTCACATCAATTATATATTAGTTTTACACAAATTAAATGAGAATTTATACAAAAACAGGAACAAAACAAACTATAAGGAATACAACAAATAAAAATGTGGATCACAAAGTCAAAATGATATAGCACAACGTGGATCAGAAAGCAATATCTTATATACAAAAAAATTTAGTGCCCACAAACAAAAAACGCCAATATCTAATAGACAAAAAATTATGTGCTTATAAAAAAAACACTCGAGTGACATTTAGCAGACTCCAAATAAATTTTAGTACCTTCCAGGAATGATAAAAATGTCGCATATAAGAGATGCTTTCTAGAAGTTATTTACAGATTAACAGTGCCTCAGTAAACAAAATGTGGGTACGGTTTGGAAAGTAAACGTGGTGGTCTGCAGAACAAAACAACATGGCATATGGGTTCTTGTTTAATCTTGTGATACTTGCGCTGCTTATGATCTGAATCAACACTAGTATATATTGTCTGGGATAAGAGATCCTTTCTAGAAGTTATTTACAGATTAACATAGTAGGACGGCTTTTTCACGTATCCCTCTCAAGCGGTTCAGAGAGAGGGGGAAAAAATGTTTTTAACAAATGTTGATGTCAAACAGATTATATATCTGGATGCTCAACATCTGCCAACCTGTATTCCGTTTGACATGTGTGCTGGCTGTCCTAATATCCTCTCAACACCCAATGTTAATCGTATTTTCAGAGTCGAGCAATTGCGAGGTAGGTGATTCGGAAATACTAGGCAAATGAAGTCGATTTCTTGAGGAAAGGTAATCAGAGAGAAGCCGCGATGGTGGACGGAGGTTGAGACGCACCAGTACAACCCAGCCCTCTCACCTGTTGTGTACGAGAAACTCATATTTCGCGTCGTGCGCGGCATACCAACCAAGCAAAAGGTTGTGGACGAGAGCTTGGAGAAGCTGAAGAAGGTGCTTGAACTCTACGAAGCTCATCTATCCAACCATGAGTATTTGGCTGGAGATTTCATCAGCTTTGCGGATCTCAACCATTTCCCCTACACTTTCTACTTTACGGCGACTCCTCATGCGTCGCTCTTTGACTCGTACCCCCTCGTGTGAAGGCGTGGTGGGAGAGGACTAAGGGTGTGTTTGGTTGATGGGACAATATTGAATGGGATGTGATTATCCTATATCTTTTGGTTCTATTGTTTTGGGTGAATGGATTAATTCAGTATCTATAAGGAATATTTCTCAAAATTATATCTCACTATCCAGGACAGGATGATTCTATTTAAGCAATCAAACACATGGATGATTTTTTTCTTAAACCATTTCATACATGTATCACTTAGTACAAGCAATCAAACACACTAAGAAGCTCCGCGCAAACATGGCTACAAATACCTAGTTACATGTGACGAGAGCTTTACATATCCCGTCATCTCATCCGTGTTATGTATGGTATTTTCTTCTTGCAACTTAGTTTAGATTTGTTCTAATAAACTAGTATCGCAAGAATTGCACGACTGTGCGATTTGGCGGTAGAATAGATGTCTGATACAATGGAAATGATTGTGGTCTCTTAGTTTGCGAATTATTTGATACATTGGAAATGATTGTGTAAACTCTTCCAGTGAAACCATGTTTCAAATTGCTTCCAGTGTGTCCCCTAAATCACTAGTTAGCATGCCCTTTGTAAGTGCAGTATCTTATGTTTAAACGGTACAAATAGTCGCATCATCTAGAATATGCCCACTTAGTTTCAGCTTCTGTAACGTGGATTCTAAATTATGAGGAGAACTGCTTCTGATTATAGGAGAATTGTGTCGGGCCGGCTGCGACTTCTAGATTCCCGACCGGACCGGTGAGAACTAGCTAGAATCAGATTTCAGCTGGATTTTGATTCTATGTAAAAGGCAACTTGTGATTATGAGAGAAGTTTTCTAAAATTCTTGTATTAATTAAACAATCCGTTTTTTTTAACAGGAGCTGAATCAAACAGGGGCAAAAGCCATGTGTAGATCATCCCGTGTGGTCTTCTCCATAGGTGAATGAAGTACGCAAGGTCTCTTTTACAGGCGGCATCTTCGAGGGAAATCCTTGAGGTGACAGGATTACTGGTAATCTAGATAAGATCTTCTGGGAGAGATCGTCCAGCAGTATACATCATCATTCACATTCCACAGCTAGGAATAATATTTCATCAGAGTGACAGCTGGAATAACAATTCTTTGAAAAATGTTTAATTACAGATATCTATTGAAAAATTCCGTATCTAAAAAGCCCAAGTTCAATCAGGCCTAAGCCTGGGCAAGCAAACCCATACAAATAACCAATCCCCTGGTCGTTTCACGAACTCAACCGCGAAATGCCTCTATAGACTAATTTTTTTAAATCTAATCTCCGTGTGACAAAAATTATAAAAGTAGCACATTAATTGAGCGCCGAAGAGCCGATAAGAGACATATATCCCCTACCGTACTATAAAACCACGGTAGGGTGCTTGGGGTATAGACCGCGGCTTCACAGGTCCAACGCGGGAGGAGGAGCGCTGTTGGCTCCTGTAGAAAGCAGCGGAAAAGCTTGCCGTGTCAAGGGAAAGTGGTAAGAAAACATACTGCACCAAGGCAGAGCGGTAGGCTTCTACTGTGCTTGCCGTGCTCGGAAGCATGCTCCAATGATTCCCAGTGCCCTTCTGCTCTACCAGACTATTGCAAGTGACATGTTGTCGGTCTTTCGTACTCAGACAAGAGGCTATTCTTAAAAAAAACTCGTCGTACAAGGGCTAGTTTTAAAAGGAAAACACAGTAGAGGCTACTAGAGTAAGCATTCATGCTTACAAGTGTGGCCTTTTGGCGATCTTATCCATGCTATAACCACGGAAACCCCGTGACAACGATTTTCGGTACATCGTGCCGACATGCAGATGCACAGCACCTTGTGGCGCTAGCTGCAAGTCCACCACGTTGTCGTCGAAAGCACTAGCACATGGTCTACCGTACATTACCTCACTGCAACAAATTAGAAACAGCTACCAAAGTCGACATCGTGACAGTCCAGGACGTCTCGGACTTTTGATTTTTCCTGGTCGCTCGGCCATATAAATCAAAGGGGCAGTGTGGGGCACCGCCCGATGCGTACCAGACCTTGTAGCTAGATATTGTTGTGGTTGTCGTCTTCTCGCTCGGTAGCGGCGAGCATGTCGACGCCAGTGAAGGTGTTCGGGCCGCAGGGGTTCGCGAACGTGGCGCGGGTGCTGGTGTTCCTGGAGGAGGTCGGCGCCGAGTACGAGATTGTCAACGTCGACGTCCCGGCCGGCGAGCACAAGAGCCCCGAGCACCTCGCCCGAAATGTAACCTGAAGTTCTCAACTCTTTCTCTGTGTTACGGTTGTTTCTTTTCTCTTCTTAGAAGTGATCATAGTTGATCTCGTTAATTGGTTTGTACTTGTGTTTTTCTCGCAGCCGTTCGGGCAAATCCCGGCTTTCCAGGATGGCGATCTCATACTCTTCGGTAAGATTCACTTGCTATTTGTTAACTTCACTTGCAATTTTGTAGCTAAGATACACGGTTCGAGACCAAATGAGAGACTTATAAAGATTTTTTAACTGCAAAGCTACTCAAACTTTCCGAATGAAGTTGTGTGTTTATTTTGTAGCATAGTAGGGCATGTACAATTGTGATGCCAACTGTCTTTATGATTTGTCACGTAAGATTTTTTTTTTTTTGCTAACATAGAAGAGAGTTGTGGAGAGAGAGTATATGTGTCTCTTATACATAGCATAAAACACTATTACGTGAGTTATTGCCTATAATAAACACTTTTTTATACTATAATTAAAAATTGTAGAATCTCATAGAGACAACCTAAATGTCATCTATTATAGAAGCTGTTTTTAGTTTTATCTTTAGATGATACGGAGGAATATATAGACATGCTATTGTAGTACATGCTCTCGGAAGAGGGAAAATTAGGTTTAGGTAAGGTATTGCAATTTTGCTGTTGTCAGATGTCCAGAAAACAACAGCACCGTAATACTTGAAGTGTTGTCTGAAAACTATATAATTAGTGCTTTTAATTTGCGGTTGAACTTGTGTATTCTCAGAGTCACGCGCCATTGCAAAGTACATGCTTCGTAAGCACAGGACCAGCGAAGTTGACCTGCTGAGGGAAGGAAATCCGAAAGAAGCAGCAATGGTGGACGTGTGGACAGAAGTCGAGGCGCAGCAGTATTGCCCAGCCCTCACGCCTATCGTGTACGAGTGCCTCATATTCCCTCGCCTGCGCGGAACTCCCACGAACCAAGAGGTTGTGGACGAGAGCATGGAGAAGCTCAAGAAGGTGCTCGAGATCTACGAAGCGCGTCTGTCCAAGCACGAGTACTTGGCTGGAGATTTCGTCAGCTTCGCTGACCTCAACCATTTTTCCTACACTTTCTACTTCATGGCGACCCCGTACGCGTCTCTGTTCGACTTATACCCTCACGTGAAAGCGTGGTGGGAGAAGCTGATAGCAAGGCCGTCGATTAAGAAGCTCACTGCAAACATACCTATAAAGTTTTAGTTGTAGAACTAATATTTGGACCAGACTTTCTGGTGTACATTGTACATCATGTGCGCAGCTTAGTATGCACCTTGTTCCAATAAATTGGCTGCAGAATTGCACACGCGTGCAATCTGGCGGTCGAGTATGTTTGGCTTCTCCTCGGGCATCTTTGTTTGTCTCACTCTCATAGTCTCGTGCCTCTTGGTGACCTTGGCGTAAGGGTGCTCGATGTTCGATCAAGCACTCTGTATGTAGATATATTTTTGTGCCAAAGAGCTGACTTGCATGTTGTTTCGAGAATTTCGTGACTGTCTCAACGTTCGGCATGCGAGGGAGTATTAGAAAGATGATTTGGCTTCGGAATCCTCTCGTCATCAACATACGCTGCACATTGCATTAGATCTTGGCTGGACTCAAGTCTCGCTGCCCTCCCGGACTCGAGTCCTACCATAGCCGGTTAGCTTGTGTTCCATCCTATTTAGGTGATGTCCTGTGTATAGCCTGTGCCAGAGTCGTTTTCCTTTTCTAGTTGTCCAAGATTAGAACACCGTGTTTGTATTCTCTACATAAACTGATCAATGAGTTTATCAATGTGCGCGATTCTGCAGCCTTCTTACACTGGCCAAGGAGCACATGAACCCCGAGCATCTCTACATAAACGTAATCAGGATATGCTATGCCTCGTTTTATTGGTTTATCATGCTCGACTTTTCTCTCTTCGTTCATTAATTTCAGGACTACCTAATGCCCTCCCTTAAAAAGAAGTTTTTTTCTCAGCTAGCCTTTTTTTTTTGAGACCATCTTGCCATGTTGATTTCGTTCTGATGTCTTCTTGAAGCCATTCGGGCAAATACAAGCTTTCCAGGATGGAGACCTCGCGCTCTTTGGTAAACCTTCCTTGCCATGAAAACCTTCGAGATCATCTAACTTTGTAGTGCAAATATTTATGTTATGATTGTGAAACTAGAATATCAAAAATTGTTTTCTGAAATCAGTCTCAGAGAGCTAAACAGAGCCTCAGTAGACAAGGTAAAAGCCAAAGTTTGGTAAGTAGGTTTGCCATACTTCTAGCTACGTAGTTATCTAAAGAATAAGACAAACTGGATTATGGATTTTTTTTAGTTGATATATTCATAACGTGTATCATCTGAATTCGGTCAATCAACCCTCAGGCGCTGTTGAATTTTAATCTTACGGTGGGAAATTTTGACTGAAATGCTCACTTCTGTAGTCGACAAAGAAATAAGGGGTAACTAGCCCCCATATCTACGATGGGAGTGTTCCCGTCATATATGCCCCTTTATCGTCAGATCTCAGTTGAAAGTTCATCTCTCCAACGCTCGGATCTTAGTTCTCTAACCTCTCGTTTGTCGAGGGTGGAACCACGAGGTGAAGGTTGCAGAGCACCGCCTCACTCCTCTTCGGCCACCAGCCGCCGCATCGCTCTATCATCGAGGAACGTGAGACCACTATATGTTGTAGCCGCGATGACAAAGGAATAGAAGGAAAGAAGGGAGTGGGAGGACCATTGTGCTACAGTGGTCTAACACCCTGATCTAAAAATCCGTACAATGTCTAGTCCACCATAGGGTGGATCCACACATGTATAGCATTTTGTTTATACTTTCGTTCCCACTTCATGTAGAAAGGTTAATTTGGAAATGATGTGTTTGGGACTAACAGCTATTATATGCTACTATAACTCACTTTAGACAAGTAATGTGAGATAAATCCCACTACTTCACACGGACCACATAGGCCTTCGTATTAACGGTCTGGGAAATTACATTCACCCTCTTATGGGCTGATGACCTCAACAGCACACCATACACAAGGTAAATGCCTAGGGTCACCCCTCAATACACGTTTGTGTGTCTAGTGGTAGCGTATAAGCCATGCCATATATCCACTCTAGGACCGCACTGTAATACCATCAATAACACTCTGACCCAAAATCTATATGCTTAGCACCCTGATTACACTTTTGTTCTCGTTTCGTGTAAAAGGGTTAAACCAGAAATGCTATATTTAGGACCAACATGCATTATATGCTACTAAAACTCACTTTAGACGAGCAATGTGAGACTAATGTCACCACTACTCCACATGGGCCACATAGGCCTTTACACTAACGGACCGGTTTATTACAGGTGGTTGGCTCTAGTCGTTGGACATTGGTGAGCCACTAGTGGAGGAGTAGATGTGATGTATGTGAACGGGGATTTGAAGACGTAGATTTGGTGGATGAATAGACGAGGATGAGATAACTAATTCGATACGGTGCAACAAAAAAAACCAAAAGTAAAAAAATTATTTCCTATGCTTGCAACAATTTTTTTGCTCTAGATGCAATAAATACGAAATCAACAAACAAAATGTGCAACAATTTTGAACTGTTAAAACAAAAAATACCTCTTGCTACAAAAATTACTTGTCGCAACAACGAAGAAATAATTGAAACATATCCAACATTCGATATCTTGTGATGCAATGTTTAGAAACAACTAATGCAACAACAAATTAATACACAACTACAACAAACAATTTTTACTACAGGATTTGGAAAAGATACACACAACAAATAAAAACACTTCTTTCAGCAATAGAGAAAAGGTGTTGCAACAATTCGAGAAAATGTCGGCAATACACCTACCTAGTGGACGAAGTGCCTAATGGTGGAGAGGCTTAGAGCTTTTTGAGGTAGGTCACGGCGACGCTAACGAGGAGCTCATAGTGGCGAAGCTCAATTGGTGTTCACGGAGGCCACTGTCGAAGGTTAGGAATCGACAATAAACTTATACTTCGGTTACCTTCGAGATAGCAGAGTCAAGCATGCAAACAGATGCACACGATGTAGACAGGTTCGGGCCTCCGGGAGGAGTAATACCCTACTTCTGTATGGATGATCTATAGAGTTGATAAACAAATTACAAAACGATGTGTCTAGCCCTAGTTACAATGCGGATTGCACCTAGGCTAAGGCTACATTATGCTAGAGGATGACGAAACAGGCTTCATCAGCTCCTGAGCTCTACGCTCGAGAAAGAACTACTTGCTGAAAGCTCTAATCTTCTGGGAATTGCTCATCTTTGCTTGTTATGGCTTCTTCTCTCTCCTCCTATGGACCCCTACCCCTGGCCTTATATAGTCGGGTAGCCTGGCCTCAAGTCGAGTTGTAGTCGGTTTGGAATACCAGATCATAGCCGATGTGGAGTCCATCGTCATGTAATCTTCGCAGTGTATCAAACTTCCTTAGATATCAGGCGTACTCGAGAAGGTTTTCGCGTAATGGCAATACGATCGAGTCCTTCATAATATGGAGTTATCCTTTTCGCGCATATCTTATCCCTCAGGATTGGGCCCATGATACCTAGAATCTCTACATGTCGTTATGACATATCCTTCACGTATCCTCTGTGGACACATAACCCGTGTTTAGATATTCGACAGTAGCCCTCGAACTCTGCTTAGTAGAGGGTCTGTATGTGTGCTCGGTTGATTACCGCCAAGTCCTAGCTTGGTCGAGTAATGCCTTGCCTGCCTATGGTCGAATGATTCGAGTAGAGTGGGGATTGCTGAGTATCGAGTTGGGATGTGCTGGGTCGAGCGCCCTGCCATCAACCCGTATCGAGTTTTCACAATAGTCACAGGTTACTAGATGTCGCTTTATAGACTCGATTATGAGCAGAGTTGGAAAAACTTTTGACATTCTGAATGTTGGGCAGTTGGCACATTTAATGCTCACAGCCACGACGTTTCAGCCGTGTAGTGCCATCATTCTAATTTTCACACCGATCGAGGCACTGGGTAAAGGGGGAATGAACTGTTGTCTGAGAGGAGATTTTCAGCGTATAAGTCCCCTAGCTTGGGACTGTTACCACCATATTTCCTGCATTTTCTGTTTTTGCTCTCGAAACCTCTGTAGCGCTCTTTAAGCCCTTGCACCGCCAGAGATCTCGTTCCCTTCTGCAATGGCGTCCAACTCCTTGGCCGGCGGCAAGGCTGTTCCAAAGGAAAAACCCATCGTGACTTCATCCTCTTGCTGAGACAGCGATGCGGCCATCGATGCCAGAGCCTTCAACAAGGTGTGGCAGAAATCCATCATATCGAAAAAGCGTCTTGCGAAACTTTAGAAAGACGGCTTTGTTCCTCCACAGGCGCACTTCTATTGGAGATCATCCCAAGGTGAACTATTCCCCACTCTTGAGAACGAGGATGAGACAGTTGTCTTTGAGGCTTTTTTTTGCTGCGGGCTTAATTTTCCTCCTTCCCATTTCCCTCAACAAGTTCTTGAATTTTACCAAATCCAACCTTTTCACCTGAGCCCCAATTCAATCACCATGCTCAACGTGTTCGTCCACCTTTGCGAGGCATATTTAGGGATTAGTCCTTGCCTCAATTTGTTTTGCCACTTCTATAGCTTGAAGCGGGCGATTAAGAATGACGCTGTTGGGGGTACCAAATTCCACCTCCGCAGCGGTGTGTCTAGCTTGTATATTCTTGTTCCCATTACCTCCTCATGGCAATCGGATTGAAAGAAGAGATGGTTTTATGTCACCTTTCCTGACACCGTGAACCTTCCCATCGGCTATCGACCACTCTTCCTTTTTCCCATCGACCTCTGGACGAAAGCTCCTCCTGCGACTGCTTGAACCGCCTACTATGCTCAGGAGATCGAGGAGCTGAGGAAGGCTGGACTGACCGGGTGGCAAGTCGCCAGGGACTTCATCATGTGCCGATCAAGTCCGTTGAAGTGCAGAGATCATTTTGCATGGGACTACGCGGGTTCTGATGATGCCACAAGGGACAACCTTGGAGGTAAACACTTGTACCGCTTGCTATACTTCTTTCTTTATTTGATGAATAATATACCAATTTGCTTACATGCCAGGCCTGTCAAGCACGGAGATCTCCTCTCGTCTGAGCAGGATTTTTCAAGGCTCAGAACTAGGTCCGTGCGGTATCGAAGCATACTCACTCGATAACCCACGATCGGAGGTTAGTTGCTTTGTTGCAACACGCAATGCTTCATTTCAAGCATCTGCTGTCCACTTTTTGACTTATCAACCCTTCAAGAGGTCCAATTCGAGAACGAAAGTAGGCCAGTCGGGGGGTCGATTGACTTAGAGGACGAGGAGCCAATTTAGGATGATGATCAAGCAGCCGGCACTGCCATTACCGAGGCGAGCTCTCCTCAGGCTGGTATGCCAGGCGAGGGTGAAGAGGCCTCCGAGTTGACGGTAATCGATCCTCCTCCAGAGAGGAGGTCGGTGTCTCCAACACTTCATCGACCAACCAAGCGGGCTCGGACCTCAGCGTCTGGGCTACCCAACCAGATGACCTTCAACCGCTCTCTTGGTTGCTATGAAGTTTCTCCAAGTATAATCCAACAAATGCTGGATGAACAGCGAACCACCTGGAGGACTGATGCACAGGGATCAATGAATGCTCCAGAGGCATCTCCGCAAGAAGAACTTCCTGTAGTAAAACCTACTGGCCAGGTACCATTTCTATCGAGCTGCGTCTCTCTTATCAGCGAACTTTACCTCACAGCAATTATTTGTTCACAGGCTCCACCGCCGATCCCTAGCTTGCCAGTGCTGCATCCCCTACTGGTCGCACCGGCAGAGGAAACAACTGTGGCAGTAAAATCTGCGCCGACACCGATCGTGTGGGCGAAAATTCGTATAGCGTGGTAGGTCTACTTTTTTGCTCGTGAACTCCTTTTTGGAGTATTTAGGCTTTTTAGCCTCGCAGAAGGAAGGGTACGTCCAGCGGTGCCGCTGATTCAGCAGCCATGACATCATCGACCTCTGCGAGCGCGATCACTACAGCCGCCGCCCCCTGCTTAGAAGATCCCACTGGGCATCTTGGTGGATCCGTGGTGGCGACCATCCAGAGTTCTCCAGCTTCTTCAGTGCCTCGGGAAACTTGGTCCGCGTTAAAACCTCAGCTTCAGGTATGCACATGCGAACCGCCTCACTCAGACTTCTGCTCTCCCTCTAGCCAAGTTCCTTGATGCTTTTTTGATTTCGGATTGCAGCGTGCAACCAGCTCCTTGCTCGGCACTGCTACATTTTTGACGCATAAACGCCAGTAGGTCGAGCAGCTCATGGCGTCTCAAGAGCGATTACTCGAGAGGAATAACGCCGAGTTAGAGGCACTTAAAACCAAGTTAAAGGATACTGAGGCGAAAGCAGATGAGCGGGAAAGAAAGCTAATGGCCAAGAAGGCTGTGACAGAGGCTGCACTGGTCGAGGCCCAGGCCAGCGATGCAAGGCGAAGGCGAGTCGAAAAGTGATCGAGGTTAGAAAAGCTGCATCGGACGCGATGCTCGTTGCTCTATACTCGAGGACTCTCAAGCACATGAACACCTTTGTTTGTCTCATGACCTCGCATATGCTGGGCATGGTGAAGAGCCATCACCCGAACTTGGATCTCTCGATCCTGACATAAGGATTCGCTGGTGACTCGATAGCAACCGCCGATTATATTGAGTCCTTCGCCGTCCTGGCCAAGATGTTCGTAGATGAACTGGAGCTGTGTAAGATCGAGGATGCCGACTAGAGGGGGGTGAATAAGCGGCTATAAAAATTTCTTCTATGATTAAAGTCTCGCCTACGTACCCTTATGTCTAAACCTAAATGATAATAGATGTGGAAGAAATAAACTAAGGTTTAGACAATTTAAAGCCTAAATCAACTAGGCTCACTAAGTGCACTAGCTAATTATCTCTCTACTCAAGAATATATAATTCTAAAGACAATCAAGCAATTTAATTCTTGGAATGTAAATTGCAACAATATAAAAAGAGAATTGAAAGAAAACACAAAGAGACACACCGATGTTTTACCGTGGTGTTCGGAGACTTGCCGGTCTCCCCTAATCCACGTTGAGGCTAGCCAAAACCTCTTTGGACCGACTCCACGAATTGAGCACCCGCCTCGATTCCACTAGTGGTAGCCCTTTCTCGCTCCGGGTAGGTGAGCTCCGACCTTCACAACTTTGCCAGGCCTTCTCACAATCTCCTTGAGAAGATCACCGCGCGCAACATCTCCACACGCCGTCTAGGTGTCGGCAAACACCAAGAGTAACAAGTCAAGCCCTCAAGCTTGAGCTCCACTAAGTACAACACATGCACAATGGTGATCACCGAGTGCAACACATGCACAAGGCTTCCCTCAAGTGTCACACATGCACAAGAGGCTCTCAATCCCCTCCTAATTGCAACACATGCAATTAGTGCTCACTCTTAGCTCAAAAACCAAATATGAGTGTGCAACACATGCACAACCTCACCTAAATACTCAACAAAGCCAACTACTTCCAAATGCCAGCCCCTAAAGCTCCTTATATAGCCCCACAAGAAAAAATAACCGTTGGGGGAAAAATGGGAAAAAATGCCCAGGAGGCCCGGTCATACCGCCCTAGGGCCGGTATGACCGGCCTCTGGTCCAACGGCTAGTAAAAACTAGCCGTTACTCAGAAAACCTGGTCATACCGGAGGGGGTCCGGTCATACCACCCCCTCTGCCACCAAAAACCTCATAACTTTTTACTCCGAACTCCGATTTAGGTGATTTTTGATTCTATGCGAAGCTTATCAGGAGGGATACAATCTCTACTCATTTTAAAGATTTAAGCAACCATATATATTTTTAAATATCACCAAAACAAAACTCTAATGTAGTCATTCAAGTCTAAAATCTGATTTTTCGAAATCCCTCACATAGACTTGATCAAATAGTATGACTACAAGCTAGCAAGAGTCAATAAGATCAAATATTGAGCCATGTGATGATCAACTCATGAGCAAAGCAATTTTGCAAAACACATTTGCAAAATCTAATCACATGCTCCAATGTCAAACACATGAACACCAATATTTTGCAAAACACATTTTCAAATATAAATCTTGCAAACAAGAGCAATCAATATTATATCTTTGAGCCATGTGATGATCAACACATGATCAAACCAATTTGCAAACACATTTGCAAATCCTACTCACATGCTCCAAGATAAGATTCAATTAAACCATATTTTGCAAAAACTCGTTTTGCAAACACAAAGTATAGACCTATCTTAGCCTTTGTGATGATCAACACATGATCAAGTCACAAGCTAAGGCTCCGATGTATGAGCTCTGTATTTGCAACACATGCAAATCCATAGCTCTATGCAAAAACCAAATCAAGATTCAATAAGAAGCAAGCATGAGCTCCCTTATTTGCAACCCATGCAAATACTTAACTCATGCAAGAACCAACCAAGATAGTGAGCTAGAGTGAACTGGATTGTGTTCATCAACACATGATAAAGCTCAAGCTATAAGACTCGACCCCTCTTAATAGTACGGCAACCTATACTAGCAATCCGGTCTCACATCCAAACACCAAGACCGGTAAAAGACTAGGAACACATCCTTAGCCCTAGCTAGTTATACCTTTGCCACATCCTTAACCCTAGCTAGTTATACCTTTGCCTCTAGCACATCCACATGGAGATTTTATGATTTCCATCATCTTCTCTCCAAGCCGGTTCGTTTCTTCTTGTTCATCAACCATGACGAACCTTCTCTAACTTCACTTCACTTCGGGATTCATCCTTGAAGCTTATCAACACATGATGACTTATTCTTCCCGATTCTTCATTTTTTTGGACTCAACCTACTTCACAACTCATGGAAGATTGTTAGTCCAACAAACACTGTTGCCTCAATCATCAATTGCACTCCATTAACACATAATGGATGCCCCTATGATCGATTGAGCACAACCCTAATCAATTTGAATGATTTATAGGTGGCTTGAGTACTTTGATGCAACTAATGCTTCATTATACTCAAGAACTTTCCGCTTGTCCTTAACCAATGGAGAAACACCATCAACACATGATGAAGTGTTCTTTGATTGATTGAAAGACAACCGAACTCAATTTAAATTCATTTAAATTGACATGAGTATATATTAACTACACAAGTTTCATATACTCATTTTGATGGAAAGTAATGATCCAAATATATTTGAGTGATGGAAAGGAATCAATACTTTTGAGTCCATCAACTATAGAATAAACTATATGCATATAAATAATTGAACTTTGGAATCAATATGCACATAATCAATCTTGGATAGCATTTGACTTTATCCTATATTAACATGAGTATACTACAACTATACAAGTTAAATATACTCAAGGGATTGTTTCAAAGTAATGATCCTTGATATAGAAAGATGAATTAGATCAATACTATTGAAATATCAAGGTAAAGTATGAACTCCCCCTGAATGTGTGCATTCATGTACATATGGAATTGAAAACATTATGCACATCTTAAGATTGAGACTACGGTGAAGTTCATCATTTATCTTGAATCTAAGGAATGCATATAGAAATAATAGAGTTGTATTCGATGCATACCTTTGGGATTTCCATTTTTCAATGAGATGAGATTAATCAAAGATATACTCAATAAAAGAGTTAGTCTCATATTTAGATTTATCAATATGATCATGAAAATTATATCCAAGGAGTGAAACAAGAAACTCGAATGCATACCTTTGATATTTTCACCTTTTTCATCTAAAAGAGACTGATAAGAGTTGAACTCAACAAAAAGAGTTATTCTCATAAAAAGATGCATCATTAATTAACAATTGAGACTAATCAATATTATGATTATCAAAAGAGTTAGTTTCAATATTAGATTTGTCATTAACACCAAAACCAAACTAATGATGCTTGAACTTTCAAGATGTCCCTCGATGAGACCAACACAGCCCAAGGCTCCTCTGCCTGACCATGCAACTTGTTAAAACTAACCTTTTTTCCCTTTTGGCGATGATCTGTAACAACAACACTTAACCAGTTTGCCTGCTTTTTGTGTCTTGCTTTCTATTTCCTTGCCGATGAAATGAAGTAGCACAAACAGGCGAAAACTCGAGTTAGCACTCATAGATCTTTAGGGAAAATAGCGTCCTTACTGTTTACTAGATTTTATCTGCACATAGGACTAGAAAAAACTTTTGTTAAAAGACTTAGCCCCCGAGTGCATACCCGGAGAGGCTTCTTAACATAAACGCTATACAAATTATTATAATGATTACCACACGACCTTTTGCAAGCCTTCATCGACCATATGACTTAGTCCCTACAGCAATCAAGAACTTATCGAGCAATGCATGTAGAATTGACTAGAAGTCTCGTCTCCCACCGCCGCTGAGCTTTTAGATGTCTGACGATCTAGTACTTGTTTGCGTGTAGGATAGAATTAATCATCGTCGGATTCGAGCATTGTTGCACTTTGGTTTCGTTTGCTGACATGCTAAGTACTTCATCGAGCAAATGCATGCAAAGAAATTGCATGTTTTATAGAATTTAGGATAGATAAACGGATATTCTACTCGATAACAGCATTGACCAGAAAATAAAAACAGAGTATAGGGTTACCTGTAGCCCCCGACTCCTTACTCGATGGGCTCATCGAGTAGGGAGTAGAGCAAATGACAGAAACAAACTGGGTTCTTGTTCATGACGTAGCCCCAGCGTCCTACCCGAGTACCGCTTCGCGTATAGGATAGGACCCTTGGTCAAAAACGACCCAGCCCCCGAGCCTTTGTCCAATGGGCTCATCGAGTATGGGAAAGCAAGGCATAACAGTCAATGACGCATGGGGTAGTCTTCGACCTCTTGCTCGATGACTGAATCAAAGGGTGAAAAGACTTGGCCCATGAACCTTGGGATTAGATTAAATAACAGGTAGGTGGGTAATTAAAACCCAGTTTCGTGCCACAATAAGTTTACAATTTTCGCGTCCCTTCAACTTCCACCTGGTGGCGTTATCCACACTGCACCGTCGCTTGACACCTCTTCGGTTCCTGCACCTATGAGGAAGTGCGACGGACGCCTCGGGGATTGGGATAGACTCAGATCTTGATGGAGCGGCCAATGGAGTAGCAACTCGTTCCCTGGACTATAAATAGTCAGGAATTATGGCCGTCTGCCGAACTCCATCTACCTTCTGAACTTTTTGCTCGTAGAGACTTTGTTCCACCATTGCACGCATGACCTTGACACCCACGTCCTCCACCTCCCTAGAGATCATCGAGGATTCTCCCCCTGCTCTATTGCGGTGGTTTCCCTAGTGAGGATCATCATCTCCTCTGATGAGGAGAATGAGATCAATTGGGATGCCATCGAGAGGGAAGTCTGGCTGGAGGAGGAAGAGGAGGTCACCAGCAGGGTAAGGGTAGTGGTCGAAGAGCCCAGCACCATCTCCGCTTCCCTCGCGAAAGCAGATGACGCTGGTGAGGCTACTGGTGTCAGCGGTGGCGGTGAAGCTCAAAACAGCTTCATCAGCCCGTCACTTGCTCACCCTCCAACCCATCATGGTGCTCGGGGATCTTCATCGGGGGAGAAGCCTCTTTCTCCCTCCGCAGTCCTGCCTGTCGGGCGCCCTCCCTGTGCGCCTTCTTCATCGACGAGAGGCCGGATTTTCATTGCCTCTTTTGGCCCGTACGAAGGGCGTAGGCCCATCCCGGGCACCATCTTGTTCAACTAACCGTGGGCTTTGAAGAGGCGGCGAGATGCGCTCAAGGACGAGTAGTGGCAGCGATGTACCTATTAAAATGTAATATGACAAGCTTTTTGTTAGCTTTAAATATAATGAAATTTTGATTACCTGAATTTTGATTGCACTCGATGCTTGTGTTACTTATGCTTGAAATTTCTTTAATTGATCGATGTTCCACGTGTTTTTGAGTATAGTGCCTTTCGATGTCGCTAAACGCATGACCCTGGTCGAGTCACTTCGACCACCACGTAAGGACCTTCCCACTTGGGTGATAGCTTATTGCGATTTTCTTGGTTCTGCACCTTCAGTAGTACTAAGTCCCCCGCGGGTAATGCTCTTTCCTGGATCCTTTGACCAAGGTATCTGTGTAAGACTTGTTGATACTTAGCTACTCGAATCGACACTTGATCTTTGTACTCCTCGAGTAGGTTCACGTCATCTGCCCTTGCCTGCTCTTGTTCCTCTTCCAAGTATTTGACCACTCGAGGTGACCTAAACGTTAGCTCAGCCGAGAGCACTGCCTCTGCACTGTAGACTAAGAAAAATGGTGTTTCACTGGTGGCTCGGCTAGTCGAAGTGCGAATAGCCCATAGCACTGAGGGGAGCTCCGTTGCCCATCGGGTTGAGTAGGCCCTGAGCTTATCGAACACACGGGTCTTGATTCCCTGTAGGATTAAACCATTGGCACGTTCAACCAGACCATTACTCTGAGGATGAGCTACGGAAGCAAAGCATAGTTTGATACCCAATTCTTCGCAAAAGATTATGAAAGCATTGCTTTTGAACTGGCTACCATTATCTGTAATCTCTCGATTAGGGATGCCAAATCAAGTAATAATGCTCCTCATGAACTTCTTAGCCGCTTCCGAGGTGATGTTCCTGATAGGTTCGACCTCGATCCAGTTAGTGAACGTGTCAATGGCCACAAACAGAAACTTGTAACCTCCTTGGGCTCTCGGGAACGGTCCCAAGATATCTAAGCTCCAGATAGAGAAAGGCCAAGACAGAGGAATAGTTTGCAGTGCCTGGGCTGGTCAAGTGATTTGCTTGCCGTAGAACTGGCAGCTGTCGCACTTTTTCACCAGCTCGCAAGCGTCCTTGAGGGCAGTCGGCCAATAGAACCCTTGTCGAAAAACTTTTCCAACTAAGGTGTGATAGGACGCATGGTTGCCGCATATGCCTCCATGGACATCGAGCAATATCTTATTGCCCTCTTCCTGAGTGATGCACTTCATCAAGATTTCGTTACTCCCTTTTCGGTAGAGCTTGCCATCTACCAACGCGTATAGCTTGGACTTACGTGCAATTTTCTCGGCTGTTGCATCATCGTTAGGGGCTGCTCGACCTTCGAGAAAGGCTTGGAATGGAGTCATCCAAGTCGGCTCGCGTTCGAGTAATGCAGCTTCCGTATTTGCAGTTTATGCCTCGCTAAATCGACTGGACCACTAGCCGAGTTGGGCAGCATCAGCCTCCTCTACCGAGGAGGTCGATGGGTTGAGGAGTTTCTCGATGAAGACTCCTATGGGTGTTGGTGAACGAGACGAAGCGAGCCTGGCAAGTTCATCGGCGGCGGCATTGTCACATCGCTGGATGTGTCTTACCTCGAGCCGTTCGAACTTGTGCTCCAGCTTGCGAACCTCATTTAGATACGCTGTCATGTTGTCATCCGAGCACTGGTACTCCTTCTGCACCAGGTTTATGACTAGCTGTGAGCCCCCTTTCACAAGTAGTCATCTGACACCAAGTGACGTGGCTATGTGAAGCCCATTGACCAGTTCTCGTGCTCTGCAACATTGTTGGAAGCTTGAAAATCAAGTCGGATAGCATACTTTAGCTCTTCACTTGTTGGGGATCTAAGCACAATGCCAGTCCCCGAGCCTTGAAGGGTAAACGAACCATCGAAGAATATGGTCCAGTGGTCATCGACCACTTCGTGCTCCTTTTCTTCGACATGTGTCCATTCCGCGACGAAGTCTGCTAGGACGCCTGATTTGAAGCTGGTTCGTGGTGCGAAATCAACCTTGAACTCTTTGAGTTCGACCTCCCATTGTGCTATTCGACCTGTTGCCTCATGATTACGTATCACCTCCTTGAGTGGATATGTGGTCATGACCGTGACCTTGTGCACCTAAAAGTAGTGCCACAGCTTTCGGGATGTCATCAAGACTTCGTACAACACCTTCTGTACCTGAGGGTATTGCGCCTTGGCATCGTGCAAGACTTCGCTTACGTATTATACCGGCTTCTGGACCTTAGTCTTGGTGTCGAGGCAATCCCGTTTGATCGCCAGGACGGTGCTTACTACCTGAGGTGAGGCTACAATATACAGAAAAGCTCCTCTTTTTCATGAGGCGAAGTTAGAACTGATGGAGATGATAGGTAACTTTTTAGATCTTGAAAAGCTCCTTCCGCCTCCTTCATCCACTTGAAAGAATTTGGCTTTTTGAGTAGCTTGAAGAAAGGCAGCCCTCGCTCACCTATCCGTGAGATGAATCAACTAAGGGCAGCGATACAGCCTTTGAGTTTCTGTACCTCCCTTAACATCTGCGGGGAGCGCATCTGGTTGATGGCCTCAATTTTGCATGGATTGGCCTCAATGCCTCGACTAGACACCAGGAAGCTAAGAAGCTTGTCGAGCGGAACGCCGAACGTGCACTTCTCGGGATTAAGCATCATTCGATACTTTTTGAGGTTGTTGAATGTTTCCTTGAGATCGCCCAACAGAATGCTGCTGGTTCTTAACTTTACTACGATATCATCAATGTATGCTTCCACATTCCGCACGATTTGGTACTTCAGGTAATTTTGAATGCAACGTTGATATGTAGCACCAGCACACTTTAAACCAAAAGGCATCTTAACATAACAGAATACACCAATGGGAGTAGTAAAGGCGGTTTTTTCTTCATCTTCGGCGGACATGCTAATTTGGTGATACCCCGAGTAAGCACCTAGAAAACTTAGCAGTTCACAGCCTACAGTCGAATCTACAATCTGGTCGATGCGAGGGAGAGGAAAAGTATCCTTGGGCAAGCCTTATTGAGGTCGGTGTAGTCGACGCACATCCTCCACTTACCGTTGGGTTTTTTTATGAGGACTGGGTTAGCCAGCCACGTCGGTTGACGAACTTCTCGGATGAAACCAGCCTTCAGGAGTTTGCTAACCTCCTCTTGGATGGCTTGTTTTCGGTCTTCCGTAAATCTGTGCTGTTTCTGCACCACTAGCTTGGCGCTGGGTTCCACCGCCAATCGATGCTTGATCACTTCCCTGGGGACCCCAGGCATGTATGATGGTTGCCATGCAAACACGTCGTGGTTTGCCCGAAGGAAAGCAATGAGCTCGAGTTCCTATTTGGGGTCAAGGTCAGCGCCCACCTTAATCGTCTTGGAAGGCTCTAATGGGTCTAGGGGCACTGTCCTGATGACTCCTTCGGTCTTCTTGTCCTTGTCGCTACCGTTGGTCGAGCTCTCAACAGCGCTGCTGGGCACAAAAGCTTTGGACTTATAGCACTTGGCTCCCTCATTGTTGGCGCTGGCCGCTGTTCTGCACAGATTTTCTGCCATTTCCAAACTCTTTTTGTCGCATCTGACCGCGGCGCGCTGATCTCCTTTGATTGTGAGGAACCCTTTTGGTGTTGGGATCTTGACAGTTTGGTATGCATAATGCACCACGGCCATTAACTTGGCTAGCATGGGGCGGCCTAAGATCACATTGTAAGCGGTCTCAAAATTCACCACATCGAAAAGAAGCTTTTCAGTGTGAAAATTTTCTGTCGTGCCAAACGTGACTGGCAGCTCGATTTGGCCGAGCGGCATGGAAGACGATTGTGGAGTTATGCCATGTAACGGCTCTACTTCGGCTCTGATCTCTGTCCGGGGGATCCCCATGTTATCTAGCATCTTGGCGAAGATGATGTTCAATGAGCTACCCCCATCGATCAAGGTTCGAGCGACTTTTACATTGATGATAGTTGGCTCTACCACTAAGGGTTGTCGACCCGGATGTGGGACCAAAGCTGGGTTATCCACCTGGTCGAAGGTGATTGGTACTTCTGACCATTTGAGGAATCTGGGGAGGACCGACGCAGCCAGGTTGACCCCCCTTTCGATTGCCTTGTATCGCCTCTTGGAGTCATATGTGGTAGATCCTCCAAAGGTGTGCTCCAGTTTGTGATCAGCCCTGCGGTATTCGGGCTCGTCGTCCAGGAACTTCTCCTTGGCCTGCTCGATCCCACGCTCGGCTAGTGCAGCTTTAAGTTTTTCCTGAACTTTCCTACCGATCACCTGGCACTCATCAAAATCATGCTTGTCAGTTCGGTGGATCGGGCAGTACTTACCTCCACCACGACTTTGGCCTTTGCTGTCATCTGTGTTGTGCGCCTTGCCCCTTTTTACCGTGGCCACGGTGGGTTCACCTTTGCGCTTCTCCCGCGGATCTTATTTCGTTTCACTCCTTGCTTGGATGATTCGTGTTTGTCATCGCCTGCCCTAGGGTTGTCCACGTGGTCACAGGCCTCGGCACGTCTAGTATACTTGTTCGCCAACTTGAAAAGTTCTATAGGGGTTCAAATCTTCCGAGTGGCTAATTTTTCCTTCAACTCCTTTTCCCTAACGCCATTCTCAAAGGCCACGATGACGGTCTCGTCTGAGATGTCAGGAATCGAGTTTTGCTTGTCACTGAAAAGTTGGATGAAACCACGCAACGACTCGCCTGGCTTCTGCACCACCCATTCAAGTCGCTGCGAGTTCTGGGGCTTTCGTAGGTGCCATGGAAATTGGCAACGAACTGGGCTCGCAACTCCGCCTATGAAGATATCGAGTGAGGCGAAAGGTTGAGCAACCAAGACCTGGATGCACCATCGAGGGTGGTGAGTAAGTAGTTGGCCATCACATTTTCTTTGCCACCAGCTGCCCTCATGACTGTAATGTAGATCTGCAACCACTCGACTGGGTTTATCTTGCCTGAGTACTTCTCGATGTGGCCTAGCTTGAATTTATCTAGCCACCTGACGGTATGTAGCTCAGGGGTGAAGGCTTTACATCCTTCACCATCGTCCTCGGGGGTCACCGGCCGTGGACCTGGTCGGGGGAGAAACCTTCGCCGTCCAGGAGAATGGCCCCTTGAGGGCGGAGACTCACCTCGCCGTGCCAAGCGTGCAGGTGATTGGCCCCTCGAGGGTGGGGACATGTGTTTCCGCCACTCGCGGTCCTCCCGTCTATGTTCCTCCCTCCAATCTCGAAAGACGTCGCACAGGTCTCATCAATCATACGGAATTAGATTCCAAAGATCCTTGGGGCATCCTCGATGGAGGTTGGAGTGTGTTGCCCTGGAAATTCTCTGGTTAGAGCTAGCTGCTATCGACCTTGTTACTCGATGGCAGTTGGGTAGCCCTGACTGTTGGCTCCTCAGCTCCTGCTGGCTGAGGCGCGTTAACCTCGAGTTGGTGGCTCGAGCGATTTATGATTGCGCTGCGTCAAGTAGTGTTTTCATCTGGTCGAACACTAGAGTCAACGGGTTGCCCAGATCCAGTGGTGGAAGATATTTTAGTAGCACATGAGCACACTGGACGTTTGCTTCAGGGGTACTGAAAACACCACTGTTGTGGCTCTGATGGGACACTGTTGGCAAAACGAAGTCGCGCTTTCCGTTATGGCCATGCGGTCTAGGGACTTGCTGCTTTGGAAGCTTTGGCGCCTGCGGACGAGGCATCGTGGGTCACCGAGGGCAAGCTACCTTGATATATTAGCCACGATCCCTGTCGTGGCCGCGGCTGCCAAGTCACGCTGATGTACTGTAGTATCGGCTGCTATAGTGTTTGTGGCCACTCGAGCTGCTTCTATTATTACCGCAAGGTTTTGAGGCGTGTGCAGAGGGATCGGGGGTCCCTCACCTCCTGAGGTGTCTGCGCCTGGGTTCTTGTTCTAGTAACCTTCGGCAGTAGCACCGTTGTCACCCCCAATCACGAACAAGCACCGATCTATTCGACTGCTGCCCTGACTGCTACTGGTGTTGATTTCGTATTCACTTTCTGTGTCAACGCACATTAAGACGTTGGGCTCTGTTGGGTCAAAGTCGAGGAAAACTACTTCTCAATGCGGATCCCATGAGGGGGAATCGATAAAGCCGATGTGCAGGAGATCTCTATTTGTCCCCCATCGATAGAGCATCGCTCCAAAAATGATCTCATCTCCACTTGGAGGCGTTTGATCCAGAGTGGCGACTGAGATATCATCAGAGAAACCGTTGTGGGCGCGCTCTGAATACATGTTTGATCTGCAAGAAAATAGCTGAAGGCCCCTACCTAGCGCGCCAACTATCGAAGGTTAGGAATCGACAATAAACTTATACTTCGAGTACCTTCGAGATAGTAGAGTCAAGCACGCAAATAGAGGCACACGATGTAGACAGGTTCGGGCCTCCGGGCGGAGTAATACCCTACTCTTGTATGGATGATCTATGGAGTTGATGGACAAAGTACAAAATGATGTGTCTAGCCCCAGTAACAATGCGGATTGCATCTAGGCTAAGGCTAGGTTATGCTAGAGGATGACAAAACAGGCTTTGTCAGCTCCTGAGCTCTGCACGCAAGGAAGAACTACTTGCTGAAAGCTCTAATCTTCTGTAAATTGCTTGTCTTTGCTTGTTATATCTCTTCTCTCTCCTCCTCCTGAGGACCCCTACACCTGGTCTTATATAGTCGAGGTAGCCTAGCCTTAAGTCGAGTTGTAATCGGTTTGGAATACCAGATCGTAGCCGATGTGGAGTCCATCGTTGCATAATCTTCACAGCGTATCAAACTTCCTTAGATATCAGGCATACTTGAGCCGGTTTTCGCGTAACGGGAACACGATCGAGTCCTTCCTAATATGGAGTTGTCCTTTTCGCGCATATATTATCCCTCAGGATTAGGCCCATGATATCCGGAATCTCTACATGTCGTTAGGATATATCTTTCACGTATCCTCTGTGGACACATACCCCATGTTTAGAAATTCGACAGTAGCCCCCGAACTCTGCTTAGTAGAGGGTTTGTATGAGTGCTCAGTCGATTACCGCCAAGTACTAGCTTGGTCGAGTAATGCCTCGCTTGCGTGTGGTCGAACGATTATAGTAGAGTGGGGATTGCTGAGTATCGAGTTGGGATGTGCTGGGTCAAGCGCCCTGCCATCAGCCCACATCGAGTTTTTAGAATGGCCACAGGTTACTCGATTTCGCTTTATAGACTCGATTTTGAGCAGAGTTGGAAAAACTTTTGACATTCTGAACGTTGGGTAGTTGGCGCATTTAATGCTCACAGCCACAATGTTTCGGCCGTGTAGTGCCATCATTCTGCTTTTCACACCGATCGAGGCGCCGGGTAAAGTGGGAATGAACCGTTGTCTGAGAGGAGGTTTTTGGCGTATAAGTCCTCTGGCTTGGGACTGTTACCACCACATTTCCTGCCTTTTCAGTTTTTGCTCTCAAAACCTCCGTAGCGCTCTTTAAGCCCTTGCACCACCAGAGATCTCGTTCCCTTCTACAATGGCGTCCGACTCCTTGGCCGGCGACAAAGCTGTTCTGGAGGAAAAACACATCGTGACTTCATTCTCTTGCCGAGACGGCGACGCGGCCATCGATGCTGGAGCCTTCAACAAGGTGTGGCAGAAATCCATCATATCGTAAAAGCGTCTCGCAAAACTGGAGAAAGACGGCTTCGTTCCTCCACAGGCGCTCTTCCATTGGAGATCATCCCAAGGTGAACTATTCCCCACTCCTGAGAATGAGGATGAGATAGTTGTCTTTGAGGCTTTCTTTCGCTGCGGACTTAATTTTCCTCCTTCCCGTTTCCTTCAACAAGTTCTTGAATTTTACCAAATCCAGCTTTTTCACCTGAACCCCAATTCGATCACCATGCTTAGCGTGCTCGTCCACCTTTGCGAGGCATATTTAGGGATTAGTCCTAGCCTCAATTTGTTTCGTCACTTCTATAGCTTGAAGCGGGCGATTAAGAATGACGTTGTTGGGGTGCTGGATTCCACCTCCGCAACGGCGTGTCTAGCTTGTATATTCCTATTCCCGTTACCTCCTCTTGGCAATCGGATTGGAAGAAGAGATGGTTTTATATTACCTCTCCTGACACCGTGAACCTTCCCATCGGCTATTGACCACTCTTCCTTTTTCCCATCGACCTCTGGACGAAAGCCCCTCCTGCGACCGCTCGAACTGCCTACTATTCTTAGGAGATCGAGGAGCTAAGGAAGGCCGAACTAACCGGGTGGCATGTCGCCAGGGACTTCATCACGCGCCGATCAAGTCCGTTGAAGTGCAGAGATCATTTTGAATGGGACTACTCGGGTGCTGATGACGCCACAAGGGACAACCTTGGAGGTAAACACTTGTACTGCTTGCTATACTTCTTTCTTTATTTAATGAATAATATACCAATTTGCTTACATGTCAGGCCTATTAAGCATGGAGATCAACTCTTGTCTGTGCAAGATTTTTGTCGGGACCCGAATTCACCAATTTGAACCCACTGTGTTTACCGCACTACTCCCAGGATCAACGCTAGTGCACACAGCTTAACATTGGTACATATCACATCATACTCAATGATAATAATAATAATCCTCCATTTATTGATATAGCTAAGTGTATGATCTTATGACCAACTTACATTATTAAGCCACGCAGGGCTAGACTTGAAATATAAACTAAGACGTATGCAACGGAAAAATAGAAAACGTAGATGACTTATCAGTTCACCACAGGCAACTGACAAGGCTCAGACCCTAACGACTCGTGTCCTCCTGGAACTCCTCCTCCAACAAAGGTGTAGACTCCTCAACTGTTGATTGTGGTTGTTGGCAAGGGTGAGCACATAAAGCATTCAACAAGTTGTGCACAGAATGCAATTCTATGTAACTATATGGAGGCTTATTCCAAAGGAAAAGGCTATATGGCTATTTTGCAATAAGAAGCATTTATGAATAATTACAATAAGCAGATTGTAAAGACAGTAAAACAAATAAGTATAAATAATAATTTCACCTTTTATCAAGTAAACCAAGTTTCCAATCCTAAGTCAAGTTTCATCCTTCCACATGGCAACCTGCCATCCCAACCAAGTTTTCTATTTAATTAAACTAACCCTTAACTGTAATTCCCGAGCATTGCTCAATACCACGAGCACGGCTATCCGAATAAATTTACACTATGCAGAGGTTATGCACTTTACCCACATGATACAACTATACACCACAAAGGCGAGTGATTATAACAAAGCCTTTACAATACCCTGCCTTAACCCACTACTACCCGCTAAGATTTCAACACTGAAGGGGCTGGTTACCACAACAGGCCCCCCTCTTGCGCCATGTGAGTTGATCTATAACTCAGGACTCACACCACCATTGATAGTACCAAGCTAAGACATTACAAATTAATCAGCTAGGTTGTCCCATACCAAACATGTGGTTGCATGATTGACTCAGGTCAAAGGCTTGCAAGGTTAAGTCCTTAGGATGATCGAAGCAAGACTTCCATATACCCTCTGTCCATTGGGCCCACCTTGGCATACTCGCCCCTTGTCACTTGCCCCAATCTAAGTGATTAGCACCCTAGTTGATTACCAAGCACCACATGCCATCAACAATTCAACATCGTTGCGTGACATCCCTCGCCACTACAACTCAATCTTATTGTGTGACCACACATGACACACAAGTTTATACCATTGTTCCATATTCCATTAGTCAAGATTAGACATTGATGATTCAAGTACATGTGATGATGTGGCATGGCTAAGCAACTAACACAGTCTAACCATCCCATATTGATTTTAGTATTAACCAACTATAGTGAACAAATCTAGGGTGACAATAGATTATAGCATACAAATGACAAGGTAGGGTATAGATCAAATTGGTATAATAACTAAGTCCCAATTTAATTAAAACATTTGTACGTGTGGAATAATATGCAATAAGGTAAAAACAATATAGCGATTTTGTAAACATGGGTTCAACATGATCAAAGCACAACTTTCCTTGGAATAGGTTCTGGTCTTGCTCTACAACTTGCTCTTGGGTCGACTGATCATCTTCCGAAGCGTCGCACAATTCAACGTCTATGCGAACCGAAGGAGAAAAGAAAATAAATACCAAAATAGAGATAAAATGAACTCCAAAAATCCAATAAAATTCACCATTAAATAGATCTCAATTTTACAAATTTTTAGAAACTTGAATCACCTTAATCAGAGTTCGTATGAGGAAGAACAAGCTCTCAAAAGATTCAAAAATTCTAAAAACCATAAAATTAAAAATTAAATAATAAACCAAATTATTTTTATAAATAAAATTTGCATTATAGCATCAGCATGACATCAACACCAGTGAATTTTCCGATTGAAATATTTTTCAACGAAAAATCTGATTTATGACGTCATCCTAACATCATTGATCCCTTCGGACCAATCGCAGCACTACACGTCACCTTGGTCCATGTGCCTGGTCCACATAACCTCCTTTGGTTCACCATGAACCCGGCATATGGCGCTTCAACCTTCGCACTACCATGCGGCGCGATGCGGTTGGCTGCTGTGCGTAGCTCGATCCGATCCATAGAAGGCAAATCGAACGGTTCACATCATGTGCTACACGACGACGATCCAACCGATCGATTTAGATCCAATGGTTCACAATAGAAGATGATGTTTTACTGAAGTGCATCCACGTGGCTTGATCTGGAGCATACACGGAAGATCGAATGGCCAACGAGGCACGAACCTTGGCGATGGCGATGCGGCGATGCTGCTTCACCGGCCTTGAGGAAGACGACCAAGAAGACGGCACAACATCGACAGAACAGCGACAAAGGATGTCGAAATCGACGCTGTGCAGTTTGGGGTTTACAGATCTGGAACCAGCACGGCACTGAATGGCTTCATGATGGCATTCTTGAGCAAAAACCGTGGCGACGCAAGAATCTAGCTGCGGCGAGGTCGTATAGTATCGAAGCATACTCACTCGATAACCATGACCGGAGGTTAGTTGCTTTGTTGCAACACGCAATGCTTCTTTTTGAGCATCTGTTGTCCACTTTTTAACTTATCAACCCTTCAGGAGGCCCAATTCGAGAAAGAAATGGGCCAGTCGGGGGTCGATTGACTTAGAGGACGAGGAGCCAATTCAGGATGATGATCAAGTAGTCGGCGTTGCCAATATCGAAGCGAGCTCTCCTCAGGCTAGTATGCCAGGCGAGGGTGAAGAGGCCTCCGAGCAGACAGCAATCGATCCTCCTCCGAGCAGACGGCAGCCGACCCTGCTTAGAAGATCCCACTGGGCATACTGGTGGATCCATGGTGGCGACCATCCAGAGTCCTCCAGCTTCTTCAGCGCCTCGGGAAACTTGGTCCGCGTTGAAACCTCAGCTTCAGGTATGCACACACGGACCACCTCACTCAGACTTCTGCTCTCCCTCTTGCCCAGTTCCTTGATGCTTTTTTGATTTTGGATTGCAGCGTGCAACCAGCTCCTTGCTCGGCACTGCTACATTTTTGACGCATAGATGCTAGCAGGTCGAGCAGCTCATGGCGTCTCAAGAGCGATTACTCGAGAGGAATAACGCCGAGCTAGAGGCACTTAAAACCAAGTTAAAGGCTACTAAGGTGAAAGCTGATGAGCGGGAAAGAAAGCTAATGGCCGAGAAGGCTATGACAGAGGCTGCACTGGTCAAGGCCTAGGCCAGCCGATGCAAGGCGGAGGCGAGATGAAAAGTGATCAAGGTCAAAGAAGCTGCATCAGACGTGACGCTCATCGCTCTGCAGTCGAGGACTCTCGTGCACATAAACACCTCTGCTTGTCTCGTGACCTCGCATATGCTGGGCATGGTGAAGAGCCATCACCCGAACATGGATCTCTCGGTCCTGACAGAAGGATTCGCGGATGACCCGATCACAGCCGCCGATTATATTGAGTCCTTCGCCAGCCTGGCCAAGACGTTCGTAGATGAATTGGAGCTGTCCCTCGATGATACCGGAACCGCCCAAGGCTACTCTGCCACACCGTGCAACTTGTAAAAACTAACCTTTTTCCCCTTTTGGCGATGATTTGTAACAAGAACACTTAACTAGTTTGCCTGCTTATTGTGTCTTGCTTTCTATTTCCTTGTCGATGAAATGAAATAGCACAAACAGGCGCAAACTCGAGTTAGCACTCATAGATCTTCAGGAAAAACATCGTCCTGACTAAACGCTTGACTGATTTTATCTGCACAAAGGTCTAGAAAAAACTTTTATTAAAAGACTTAGCTCTCGAGTGCATACCCGGAGAGGCTTCTTAGCATAAACGTTATACGAATTATTATAGTGATTACCACGCGACCTTTTGCAAGCCTTCATCAACCATGTGACTTAGTCCCTACAACAATCAAGAACTTATCGAGCAACACAAGTAGAATTGACTAGAAGTCTTGTCTCCCACCGCCGCTGAGCTTTTAGATGTTTGACAATCTAGTGCTCCTTTGCGCTTAGGATAGAATTACTCATCGTCGGATTCGAGCATGGTTGCACTTTGGTTTCGCTTACTGGCATGCTAAGTACTTCATCGAGCAAATGCGTGCAAAGAAATCGCATGTTTTACAGAATTTAGGACAGATAAATTGTTATTCTACTCGATAACAGCATCGACCAGAAAATAAAAATAGAGTATATAGGGTTACCTATAGCCCCCGACTCCTTACTCAAGATGGGCTCATCGAGTAGGGAGTAGAGCAAATGAGAGAAACACACTAGGTTCTTGTTCATGACGTAGCCCCTGGATTCCTACTCGAGTACCGCTTCATGTATAGGATAGGACCCTTTTTCGAAAACAACCCAGCCCCCGAGCGTTTGTCCGATGGGCTCATCGAGTAGGGGAAAACAAGGCATACAGTCAATGACGTGCGAGTTAGTGTTCGACCTCTTCCTCGATGACTGAATCGAGTGGGTGAAAAGACTCGGCCCCAGAACTTTGGGATTAGATTGAATTATAGGTAGGTGGGTAATTAAAACCCACTTTCGCGCTGCAATAAGTTTACAATTTTCGCACCCCTTCAGCGTCCACCTGGTGGCGTTATCCGCCCTGCACCGTCGCTTGACACCTCTTCGGTTCCCGCACTTGTGAGGAAGTGCGACGGATGCCTCGGGGATTGGGATAGACTCGAATCTTGACGGAGCAGCCAATGCAGTAGCGACTCATTCCCTAGGCTATAAATAGTCAGGACTTGTGGCCGTCTGCCGCACTCCATCTTCCTTCTGAACTTTTTGCTCGTAGAGACTTTGTTCCACCACTGCACTCATGACCTCAACACCCACGTCGTCCACTTCCCTAGAGATCATCGAGGATTCTCCCCCCTGCTCTATTGGCGGTGGTTTCCCTAGGGAGGATCATCATCTCCTCTGATAAGGAGAACGAGATCAATTGGGACGCCAACGAGAGGGAAGTTTGGCCGAAGGAGGAAGAGGAGGACACCAGCAGGCTGAGGGTAGTGGTCGAAGAGCCCAGTGCCACCTCCTCTTCCCTTGCGAGAGCAGATGCGCTGGTGAGGACGTTGGCGCCAACGGCGGAGGTGAAGTTCAAAATAGCTTTATCAGCCCGTCGCTTGCTCACCCTCTAACCCATCACGGTGCTCGAGGAGCTTCATCGGGGGAGAAGCCTCTTTCTCCCTCCACAGTCCTGCCTGTCGGGCGCCCAGCCTCCGCGCCTCTTGGTCGACGAGAGGCCGAATTTTCGTAGCCTCTTCCGGCCTGTATGAAGGGCGCAGGCCCATCCCGAGCACCATCTTGTTCAACTACCCGTGGGTTCTGATGAGGCGGCGAGATGTGCCCAAGGACGAGTAGTGGCAGCGATGTACCTATTAAAATGTAATAGGACAAGCTTTTTGTTAGTTTTAAATATAATGAAATTTTGCTTACCTGAATTTCAATTGCACTCGATGCCTGTGTTACTTATGCATGAAATTTCTTTAATTGATCGATGTTCCTTGAGTTTTGGAGTATAGCGCCTTTCGATGTCACTAGCTGCACGAACACTGGTCGAGCCTCATCGAACACCACATAAGGACCTTCCCACCTGGGTGATAGCTTATTGCGATTTTCTTGCTTCTGCACCTTTCGTAGTACTAAGTTCCCCGCAACTAATGCTCTTTCCTGGATCCTTTGACCATGGTATCTGCGTAAGGCTTGTTGATACTTAGCTACTCGGATTGACACTCGATCTTTGTACTCCTAGAGTAGGTTCACGTCATCTGCCCTCGCCTGCACTTGTTTCTCTTCCAAGTAGTTGTCTACTCGAGGTGACCTAAATGTTAGCTTATTCGGGAGCACTGTCTCTGCACCGTAGACTAAGAAAAATGGTATTTCACCGATGGCTCGGCTAGTCGAAGTGCGAACAACCCATAGCACCAAGGGGAGCTCTATTGCCCATCGGGTTGAGTAGGCCCTGAGCCTATCGAACACACGGGTCTTGATTCCCTGTAGGATTAAACCATTGGCACGTTCGACCTGACCGTTACTCTAAGGATGAGAGCAAAGCATAGTTTGATACAAAATTCTTCGCAAAAGACTATGAAAGCATTGCTTTTGACCTGGCTACCATTATCTGTAATCACTTGATTAGGGATGCCAAATCGAGTAACAATGCTCCTCATGAACATCTTAGCCGCCTCTGAGGTGATGTTCCTGACGGGTTCGGCCTCGATCCACTTAGTGAATGTGTCGAAGGCCACAAACAGAAACTTGTAACCTCCTTGGTCTCTCGGGAACGGTCCCAAGATATCCAAGCCCCAGACAGAGAAAGGCCAAGGCCAAGATAGAGGAATAGTTTGCAGTGCCTGGGCTGGTCGGGTGGTTTGCTTGCTATAGAACTGGCAGCTCTCCCACTTTTTCACCAGCTCGCAAGCGTTTTGGAGGGCAGTCGGCCAATGAAACCCTTGTCAAAAAACTTTTCTGACTAAGGTGCGATAGGACGTATGGTTGCCGCAGATGCCTCCATAGACATCGAGAAGTATCTTATTTCCCTCTTTCTGAGTGATGCACTTCATCAAAATTTCGTTACTCCCTTTTGGTAGAGCTTGCCGTCTACCAACGCGTATAGCTTGGACTTACGTGCAATTTTCTCGACTATTGCATCATCGTTAGGGGCTTCTTGACCTTTGAGATAGGCTTGGAATGGAGTCATTCAAGTCATCTCGCGTTCGAGTAGTGCAGCTTCAGATTCATTGTTTACGCCGCTAACTCGACTGCACCACTAGCCGAAGTTGGCAAAGATCGCCTCCCGCATCGGGAGGTCGATGGTTTGAGGAGTTTCTCGACAATAGGACGTTGGCGAATGAGACAAAGAGAGCCTGGCAAGTTCGTCGGCGTTGGCATTGTCACATCGTCGGATGTGTCTTACCTTCAGCCCTTCGAACTTGTGCTCTAGCTTGCGAACCTCATTTTGATACGCCGCCATGTTGTCATCCGTGCACTGGTACTCCTTCTACACCTGGTTTACCACTAGCTATGAGCCTCCTTTCACAAGTAGTCGTCTGACACCAAGCAACGTGCCTATGCAAAACCCGTTGACCAGTCCCTCGTACTCTGCAACATTGTTAGAAGCTTGAAAATCAAGTCAGATAGCATACTTCAGCTCTTCACCTTTTGGGGATCTAAGCACGATGCTAGCCCCCGAGCCTTGAAGGGTAAACAACCCATCGAAAAACATGGTCCAGTGGTCATCGACCGCCTCATGCTCCTTTTCTTCGACATTGTCCATTCCGCGATGAAGTCTGCTAGGACGCCTGATTTGACGCTGGTTCGTGGCGCAAAATCAACCTTGAACTCGTTGAGTTCGACCGCCCATTGCGTTATTCAACCCGTTGCCTCACGATTACGTATCACCTCCTTGAGCGGATATGTGGTCATGACCGTGACCTTGTGTGCCTGAAAGTAGTGCCGCAGATTTCGGGATGTCATCAAGACTGCGTACAACATCTTCTATACCTGAGGGTATCGCGCCTTGGCGTCGTGCAAGACTTCGCTTCCGTAGTATACCGGCTTCTGGACCTTAGTCTTGGTGTCGAGGCAATCCCGTTCGACTGCCAGGACGGTGCTTACTACCTGAGGCGAGGCTGCAATATACAGAAAAAGCTTCTCTTTTTCGTGATGCGAAGTTAGAACTGATGGAGATGATAGGTACCTTTTTAGATCTTGAAAAGCTCATTCCGCCTCCTTGGTCCACTCGAAAGAATCCTGCTTTTTGATTAGCTTGAAGAAAGGCAGCCCTCGCTCACCTATCTGAAAGATGAATCGACTAAGGGCAGCGATACAGCTTGTGAGTTTCTGTACCTCCCTTAACGTCCGCGGGAGAAGAATCGAGGAGGACGGTGTCACCGGGTGTGGGGGGCAGATGCGTCACCGGGCGTGGGGGAGGACGGTGGGGAGGCACAGGGAGGACGGTGGGGAGTCGCAAGGAGGCACTGAGAGGATGGCAGGGATTTGCAGGGAGGAGCGAGGGGGGCAGAGGTGCGGGAGAGGAGTTGGGGCCCGAGGAGGTGGGAGGAGGACAACGGGGAGGAGCGAGGGGGCCAGAGGCGCGGGGGAGGAGTTGGGGCCCGAGGAGGTGGGAGGAGGACAACGGGGAGGAGCGAGGAGGATGGCGGGGAGGATGGCGGGAGGCACAAAACCTAGCTGTGGTGCGGGGAGGCGCAAAACCATGCTAAGGCACAGGGAAAAGCTGCTAAGTACTGATCATAACACATACGTCTATGTACTTAGCTCATGACAGACGGTTTTAGCTAAAAAACCGTCTGTGATGAGGGCCACATCGCAGACAGTTTCATCTCAAAACCCTCTGTAATGAGCATGGCACTCAAACAGTTTTTAAAAACCGTCAGTAATGAGGGGTCTAATATTTGTCCTTTTGTAGTAGTGTTGGCCCCAAGTTTCATTGGTCCTAAGCTTGGGGCAAGCAAACCCAGACAAGAATTCCCAATGCCCTTATCGTTTGTGTACTACCGTACTAAAATTATCTATTCGTGTTGCTTAGTTGATTCGTCGTTCTCACCTCTTCTGCATGTATGTCACAAACTCACAACCATGTAGCCATCCTCTTGTGAGACTCTCCGTGTATTTGGCCTTCTTAGGCCTTCACCGACACAAATTGGAAAATGGTTCCCATCTAATTGGGAATGACAAAGGCTATGCAACATCATCCTATTCATTTCTTTCAACTAGAGGTAGATTTAGGGGTAGTGTCGGGCACCACTACCAAAAATTTAAAAAAAATGCTATAAGATCATCTCTTCAATATGTCAAATTTATTGATTGAATTGATTCCAATTTTAATGGTTATGATTTTTAATACCTTAGAACTATTTGTATTTTACCTTTAACAAATTTCATATATATGTGTTGAATTTTTTATGTTACGAAATTATTGTACAACACTATAAATTTATATATGTAAAGTGTATATTTCTATAGCAAGTTTTCTAATTCTGGCATCGCTTTCGACTACTTTTACCTTACCTCTTCCCCCTATAGGACCTCCCATCCCACCTTATTTTCTCCCTCGTCCATGTATATAAAAAGTAATTTATTTTTCTCTCACCTTCCATCCGTATATCGTGGAAGGCCGATCTTATCCATTGTAACCAGAAAAACTCCATGATGTCGTATGTGACAGCTTGACAAAAACAATCCATAATATGGTACGTGAGAACCTCGGAAACCCCGTGAGCAACGATTTTCGGTACATCGTGTCGGCATGCAGATGCACAGCACCTTGGGGCGATAGAAGTCCACCACGCACATGGCCTACCGTACGTTACCTCCGTGCAACAAGTTAGAAGCAGCTACAAAAGTCGACATCGTGACAGTCCAGAACGTCTCGGACTTTTGATTTTTCCTGGTCCCTCGGCCATATAAATCAAGAGTGGGGCAGTGTAGTACCGCATGGTGCGTACCGCACCTTGTGGAATTTTTTTTAAAATAACATATTTTTAATAAAAAATTATAAAAAGAATATATTGAAAAAATAGCAGTTATACACACTATCGCGCGTTGAAACTCACAATAGAACGTATGTCACTGTTTGAAATATCGACAGACTCTCAGTAGCACTTTTAAATGGCAAAAAGGCTTTGTCGCCGATCCAAATAGCGACAAAGACTCTGTCGCCGTTTGGTTCGGCGACAGAGATGTTCAAATTTTAGGTATGAAAATCATAAGAATTTTGCAAATGTGCAATAAATTTTTTGTATCATGCATAGAATTGAGTCTGAAACAAATATTTTGTTTACAGAATTAGCTCCGTATGGTTATATATTGGGAAAATAGCCCCAAGCCGTGCACAGTTATTTGCATGTTTATATTAAATATGTTACCACATCCGTCCATGTTGTTGCAATTGGTGTAGTCATTGCATGTTTGAAGTTTGAAAACTACATAATTACTGAAATATGGCAGTTCATATTCAAAGGAGATTATTACATAGCGCATACAATTTGAACGGTACAATTGGCGCCATAGAGCAGCCATGTTAATGGACAAAAGTACGATATTAGTGCGTCTTTTGGGAATGTAAAAGGGCGGTATGGACTACGCTTTATGGGCGGAGGATATTAAGGCTCGAATGGGTAACCATACGGTATACACAGGTAGGGATGAAAACGGGTCGGATATCTCCCGCCTGATCCGAAACCGGATCCGGTCGGGATTGGATTTTACTATCCGGTCGGATCCGGGATCGAATCCGGATACTTGAATCCGGATTCGGGATCGAATCCGGATACTTGAATCCGGATTCGGGATCGGATCCAGAGTATCTAATATCTGGTAAATACGGGACGGGATCCGGATATTCGGATTTTTGCTATTCGGATATCGGATCGGATATTCAGATTTTTCCTATTCGGATATCGGCAAGGCCCAGCCCGTTTTCATCGTATTTTTTCCATGTCATCCCATTTATATTAACAATTAGTTGGTTCTATTGATCCTCAAGTAGCATATTCTTTCTACGGCGTCTATTGAGTTTGATTGATATATGACTTGTTACTATAGTCATGTACTCATATGGTTTTAATTTAATATATGTTACTCTATATATATGTGCATTATCCGTATATCTTTATCCTTTTCTGAACCGAATCCGTCACATGTTCATCCTGTATCCGTATCCTGAATAACTCGAATCCGTATCCGTATCCGATACCGAATCAGGGAAAAAAAATATGAGTTAGGATACGAGAAAAGCAATATCCGCCCGTATCTGACCTGTTTTCACCCCTACCCCATAGGGAGTGTTGATCGTCAGGCTGGTGTGGACGGGGCTGCTGGTCACGGTAGTGGCAAGCACAACTACAGCTAGCATTGCTACAGCAGCAGTAAGTGTGGTAGTCGCTACCGAGGAGGACGACTTCCTCATTGTTCCTCTGCTTGAGCCTTTGACGATGTAGGTCGTCATTCTAGGTCTAGAGCTCTAAGTTCTGTTTGCGGAGCTATTCGTTCTCCTCCTTGACATCCGTGAGCTCCTTGTCCTTGTCATCGAGGCGTTCTAGCAATGTATGGATGTAGCATTAGGTAGGTATGAGATACGGTGGGTCCACCCACTCAATGAATTTGCAATCCGCCATCTAGAAGCAAGAGCATGTGTCATATAGCGAGACATAAGCCGAATGTTAAGTAAGGGTTGTAGTGGTTACTATGAACAGAGGGCATCGGTAGAAACGACGTCCTGGGTTGGGATCCATCGTATCAGTAACTTGCAAAATGGCGTCGAGGTCATGCTTACATTTCGGCCAATTTAGGGAGGAGCGGAGTGGTTACCCTACAAAGATTGGATGTTGGAGGCTATATGAGTCCTTCGTTCGAATGGGAAAATATGGGGTGGGAGGATTGAAGTCTAGCGGATTGTAGGTTGTAGTATCCTCGAGGTAAGGGTCGGGCCTCGAAACCATGAAGGGTCAGGGTCTCGACGTGTTGTCCGACCCAGTCTTCCCTGTCTATCCCTCCCACAACTTGAGCTGCCTCCTCTATTTGCCATTGCAATGGAGTGGAGGCTGCGGTAGTGAAGAAGTGCTGGATGGGTGGGGGTGGTTTTATAGTTCACTTTGGTGTGAGAAAGGGGGCAATAGCGTATTGTTGTTTCGATCTGAGGCAGTGTGTTGTCACATCGCTCTGAGATACGCAGTGTTTTGTCACTTCGCGGTGCGCAGAATGTTGTCAAATCGGGACTGAGAAAGATGCTAGCAGTGTGTTGTCAAATCACATTGAGAAAGCTGTTGTGTGTGTAGTTCAATCGGTCTGAGAAAGCTGATGGCAGCGTGTTGGCAAATCGCATTGATAGAGCTGATCTATGTGTTGTCCAATCGGCTTGATAGCTGATGGCATTATGGAAGCAAAAGATCATATCTTAATAGAACATAACTTAAGAAAACTAAATACCATATCTGAATGTTACATAAGTTAAGAAAGTAAAGCACCATATTATGTTTAGTACATCATGTATAAAAGGTAAAAACTAGCTAGCGCCTCTACATGGTGCGACTCCTCGTGTGGTCCCAGGCTTCCTACGGCACTGCACATGCCCGGACAGATACGTCAGCTGGTCAGAGGTCTATCCACAAGTACTCCTAGCAGGCCATACTGGTGCTGTCGGAGTAGGAAAGGCGTCCTGTGACGACTGAGTCGGTCTGGGCGCATCGGTGAGCTGCGACGGACCAAGGACCACACCTGTCGACTGCTGGTAAGGATCCACGATCCAGTCCAATTAGGCGTCATTGACTAGAGCGAAGTCACCGGAGTTGCTCGCGCTCTGGTCAGGTGTTGGATCGACCACTGTTGACAAACTTTTCATGTTAGTAAAACACATAATATGAATAACATAATAGATGAAAGGAGACCACATGGTGTACCTACAGTCATGGGGATGTACGACGCGGAACGTTGCCAGCTGGATCCCATGGCATGTCCAGAGGGGGCCGCCTGCGTGTGCGATGTCCCAACTGTGGCCTACGGCGTGTATCGACCCTGTACAGCTGAGGCACGCCTGTGAACCTATAGGACGTAGTCGTCCCTAGGTCTCCTATAGGATGTAAGCTGGACGATGTGAGCTGTCTTCTGGCGTACACGCTGCAACGCCCCTCTCAGGAAGTCCATCGTGACCTCTAGCCTTTCCTCCCGGCAACTCATGCCAGCAGTGTGTCCATCTCCTTTGTAGACTCCTTGGCAAGGTCGCTCTGTGCACGCATTGAAAGTCAAGTTAGTTCTCACAATTGTAGTAACGATATATTACGTGGCATGTGAAAGAAGTACTACCGAGCGATGAAACGCCGAGCCTGGCTACTTGGGGTAGGTGTCCACCGTCGAGGGAACGTGCCTCAAAGGTGAGTCGATAACACGCACAATGTGAACGCATGTGCGCGGTCTAAACCACCGGATGTACTAATCGTACGTGCCGTGGTCGTAAGAGGCAGCCTCATTGTTAACATCCGCCAAAGCCTACGCCCACTGCTGAGCATGAGGCAACATGCGTGCTGCCCAGCTCGCAGCACCAACGAAGCCCTTCCTCATAACCAAGTGCGGAGGGTCCGTTGGTAACACTTCCAGCGCTACTGGGGCCTCCTTTGTGCCAGGCATTGGCCTCTTCGCTGCCTCTGCTGTATGCCTTGATGTCAGCTCGTCCAACTTCTTCCACAGTGCATCAAATTTTCTTTGTTAGTTCTAGTCTCACAACCTCTTAAAAAGCTTTGTAAGGTCATTGTTCTTGAACTGCTTGTAGAAGTTAGCACCTATGTGTCGCTTACACCACCTACTTCGCAGATCAGGCCATGGATGTGTTTCTTCAGCACCTTGCTGCAACTGCACGATCGCCTTCAACAACCCGGGATGTCGAGCATGTATAACACACACTCCAGGCCGCTGATCCACGACACCGGCTTTCACGTTCCTTAGAAACCAGAGCTAGCTTTCTGTGTTCTCACCCTCTATGAATGCGAGCGCTATAGGAAGAACATGGTTGTTGCCATCTACACCTATGACAATCAATATCTGACCTTTATACTTCCTAGTTAAGAATGTTTCATCCACGCATAACAACGGATGGCAATGTCTAAACACGTTGACACATACACCGAAAACGAAGAATGCCCGCTTGAGTACCATCTTCCCAGGGAAGCGCTACAAGGGCTGCTCACAAATATCGATATAAGTTCTAGCATTCGTTTCCTTGATCATCTCAAGCATATCTGGTAGGTTTTGATATGAGTCTTTGTACGTACCAAACCTAATTTCTAATGCCTTCTGCTTCGCTCTCCATACCTTCGTATAGCTTATGGTGTACTGAAATCTTTGCTCTATTGTAAGTATGAAGGCATGTGGCTCTAAATCCAGGTTGCCCACAATCTCCTCATACATTGCATTCACAACAAAGCCTGAAGATATATTTCTATGCGATTGGGCAGACTCCGTCAGTAGGTATGTGTGTGGGACGACTATAGAACACTTCTAAATGGTATCGCACTTAGGCTGGTATGCATGCACACGCCATGGGCAACCCTCCATCTAGCATCTGACATCATACACCCGCTGATCTGACTTTGCAACCTTAAAAGATCTGCAAAGCGACACTGTCCATACTGTCACTATTTCCTAAACCTCAAACTTATTCTTGTAAATAGCACCTTGCCTCACCTCATTCTGATCCGACTGCCATGCGAAGTGTTCACCCTCGTTGACCACCAACCTATTGAACTGACATGCATCCCACTCCGCAGGGAAATGCTCCTCATCGTTACTCAAAGCTTCGTATTTTTGGCTCTCTGCCTCCATCACTTCAACCAACGATTCAATATTTTATCCCTCGTCTGCCAAACCCAATAGTTCCTGAACATCTGGCATTGCAACATCAACTTCTACACCTTGCATACCCTCATGACTCGAGCTGATATCCTTTCTCACTAAGTATTACTAAGCATTCTCCAGTTCGGCTGCTCTCCTCAACTTCCTCCGGTTCATCACCAAAAACCTCTTTTTGTGTCGTATGACTAGCATTGGTTTTCTCAAATGCTTGCGCCAACAACACTAATGGCCAACCATTCTCAGTCGCCAATCTTACATACGAGCTCCAGGACTTCGGCCCTTTCAGTTCCACTAACCCCCAGTACGTGCAATCCCGTCTCCGACACCCTACTCTATGCAGCTTGAGGTCATGCAATTTAGTGTCCAACGAGAACATGTGGTATAACCATCTATTAACTGTGCCTTATGAACGCTCACCGGCATGTGACAGGGCAGTCATGACACTTAAAAAATGACTAAGTTCCACCCTTTGTGCACCCATCTGCGGAACCCCTTCTCCGTAGTGTATTTTAAATTCTACTCGTTCGTCCATACCTATCAAGCATTTAATGAATTTTTTAATGATCGCAAAACATAACGCTAACACCTTCAAAATCTTAACCTACCCATACTGTTACACCTATATACCACAAGAACATACTCTACACTACTTCAAACAATTGCTGCAGCCCTACCAAAATTAATTTTTCTGTATCATATTCTATCTCGCATAATTCTTACAAACATTGTATCTCCCATTATTATTGCATTTTTTATCTCCATAACTATTATAACTCTATAAAACTAATTACTTACAACCTAAATAATCCGATCGCTAACTCATCATTTTCAATAAACCATTGTTAGTCTAGACAGCTAATTACTTACAACCCTAATTAATCTCGTCCCTATATCGCCTTTCTAAATAATTATTGCTCCACAAACCTAATTACTTACCAATCTATTTCATTTGGTCACTAAATTGCATTTCTAAATTTTAATTTAGATAAACAATAGAAAATTTACCTGAAATTCGTCGGAGTTGCTCGCGCTCTGGTTAGGTGCTGGATCGACAGGAGTTGCTCTCTTCTTCCTCCTCCACCCCTCCTCCTCCTCTTTCTCCCCTCTTCTTCTTCTTCTTCTTCTTCTTCTTCTTCTTCCTCCTCCTCCCCCTCTCTCTCCTCCTCCTCTCCCTCCTCTCTTTCCTCCTCCTCCTCCTCTTCCTCCTCCCCTCTCCTCTCTTTTTTCTCCGGTGCGTGCGTGAGGGCTATGGGTGGCTAGCGGTCGGTGCAAATGAGGCCGAAGGCCGTCGACCGCCCAACTTTCATCCTCGCAGTCGCCATTTGAAATAGCGATAGAGAGTTGAACCATTGGCGACAGCTCTTTGTCGTCGCCATTCCAAACGGCGACAGTGACATTCTTGCCTTTTCAAAAAGCAATAGAGAGTCTATCACTATTTCAAACAGCGACAGACTCGCTATTGCGATTTCAACGCACGACAAGTGGGTATAAATCTATTTTTTTGGCATATTATTCCTGTAATTTTTCATTAAAATTATATTATTTAAAAAAATTCGCACCTTGTGACTCTGCGGCTGCAAGCATGATGACGCCCGTGAAGGTGTTCGGGCCACAGGGGTTTGCAAACATGGCGCGGGTGCTTATTTCAGTGATAGCACAACTACTAGGTGGGACAGAGCTCACATGAGCCACACTACTAGGTGGGGGCAGGGCTCACATGAGTACAAGAAAAACCAAAAATCCTCTCTCACAACTCAGGGGTGAGGCATCCCTACACCCCTCTATTTATAACTTAACTTGAGCAATCTCCACCTTTGGATGACTTCCTTCTCCCATAAGGAACCTCAAGGGATGGGATTAACTCACTCAACTAGACATGGGTTGATCCGAAACTGAACGACATAACGGGTTTTGACATACATCTCTCAAGGCACCACTAACTTAACCACTACTCCACCCGCGAACCCTTGATCCAACGATCCTCTTTCGCTTGAGTAGGGCCTTAGTTAGCATCTGCACCATCCACTTGTCTTCTCGGCTTGCAACTACTCCTAGCCTCTGCAATCCTCCGACGTCATCTTGACCGTCTAGACCTCAACTCTCCTAGCTTACTCCTGATCTCCTCCGCCTCACCATGACCTAGCTCTGAAGTCCTGCAACCATCATAGATAAGGGAAACATATCACATAGCAATGTCCAACAACATATGCAATCAAATCAACTCATAGTCAGAACGATACACAATTTGTTCCAACTAGTTTATAATCTTTCCAAACCAGTTGACAACTAGACCCAACCGGTTTATAAACTATCCTGATCAGTTCACAACTAGTCCCAACTAGTTTACAAACCATCCCAACCAGTTCATAATCAGTCCCATCCAGTTTACAAACTGTCTTGACTAGTTCACAACCAGTCCCAACAAATTTACAAACTGACCAACTCAAACTCAAACTTGTGTGCACCACAAACTCAAACACAATCAATTACTCATCACAAACATGGGTAGACCACTACATGGTCTTTCACTTCTGCATGCATGTCACAGCCATGTAGCCGTCCTCTTCTGAGACTCCTCAGTGTATTTGGCCTTCTTAGGCCTTCACCGACACAAATTGGAAAATGGTTCCGATCTAATTGGGAAGGACAAAGACTATGCAACATCATCCTATTTATTTCTTTCAGCTAGAGGCAGATCTAGGGGTGGTGTGAGGCACCTCCCCCAATTTTTTTTTAAAATGCTATAAGATCATCTCTTCAATATGTCAAATTTGTTGATTGAATTGGTTCCAATTTTGATGGGTTGGCATTTTTAAGACCCTAGAACTATTTGTATTGTACGTTTAACAAATTTTATATATATGTGTTGGATTTATAATGTTACAAAATTATTGTACAAGACTATAAAATTATATGTGTGAAGTGTGCATCCCCATAGTAAGTTTTCCAATTCTGTCAATGCTTTCAACTACTTTTACCTTACTCAAGCTCAGCCTCAAACCTCTTCTCCCTCCAGGATAGAACCTCCCATCCCACTTTATTTTCTCCATCGTCCATGTATATAAAATGTGATTTATTTTTCACTCACCTTCCATCCCTACATCGTGGAAGGCCGATCTTATCCATTGTAACCACAAAACCTCCATGATATCGTATGTGACAGCTTGACCAAAACAATCCATGATATGGTACGTGAGAACATGCAGATGCACGTACAGCACCTTGTGGCGCGACTAGTTTAGCAAATTCCTATAAAAAACAAGCCAAGTTACCTCGCAGCAACAAGTCAAAATCTTCGTAGTGAAATATTTATGTGATTATCGTAAAACTACTCCATCAAAAAGTCTGAAAAGCTTAACAGAGCCTCTGTAAAATGGGTGAAAGCCAAGGTTTGGTAACGCGGTTGGCATCCGTCCCGCTACATAATTGTCTACAGAATAAAACAAGCTGGATTTGGGTTCTGTTCACTTGGGATATTCAATTATTCATAACGTGTCTTATCCAAATTCCTTCAGTCTTGTGTCAAGAACTTTGATCTGGCTAGTCAGTTGTGGACGAAATGGGTATTATTAGCTGAAAACAAGTAAGTAATACTCTGTTTCTTGTCATGCTTAGTAGTTTCGCACATAGGTTTGTGTTTACCTTGTCTTCTTAGAGTACGTGCTTCGCAAATACAATAAAGATGAAATTGACCTGTTAAGAGAAAGCAACCTCAAGGAATCAGCGGCGGTGGACGTCTAGACTGAGGTCGAGGCACACTGGTACAATCCGGCCCTCTCACCTATTGTGTATGTGCGCCTCATATATCGTGCAACTTGAGGTATACCGACCAACAAAAAGGTCGTGGAACCATAATTACCAGATTCTCTCTAAACCCTCACTAATTGTCATCTAGATTCATCGAATTACAACCGATTTAAGTACATGATTCATATAGACAGTGAAAATTAAAAGAAAAAAGTAGTGAACTGTGAACCCGAATCCCGTACTGGTACGGAGAAGCTCAAGAAGGTGCTTGAGATATATGAAGTGCATCTGTCGAAGAACAAGTATTTGGCTCGACTCGAGGCTTCGTTAGTTCTGCGGATCTCAACCATTTCCCCTCCACTTATTACTTCATGGCAACTACATATGCATCTCTGTTTGACTTGTATGCTTGTGTGAAGTGGTTGGAGAGCCGGATGTCGAGATCGTCCATTAAAAAGCTTAGCGCAAACAGCCTACAAAGGCTTAATCGCATACACCTATGTGTAGCTTATCTTGGAGGAGAATTTGTGGTCTATATTGTATTTAATGTAACGAGCTAGTATACACTTTGTTCCAATAAACTGGTAGCGGAATTGTGCAACCGTGCAATTTGGCGGGTGAGTATTTGAATCACAATATGGAACGACTGTCAGCTGCACCGGATCTTCTAACTCACGTGAACAAGTTGGAAAATGGACAAGCACTCTGGAGCGCGAGATTGTGCCGCAAGATCGCAGCGTTTTTCTGTTGTGTTAGTTTATTTAACTGAACCAAGAACTGCTAATCGTGGCCACTACGGCCGATATATTTGCGCGCCACGCCAGCCAGAACGTCCGCTACTCGCATGTCGCTCCTTACGGACTTGCTCCGGTTGAGAAATCACGTGGCCCAATAAAAACCCACGATGGTCCCTTAGTCGAAACCATAGACGACTACTATATAAGGAGGAGGGGGGTTCTCCCTCTATGTACAAGCAATTAGAAAGAAATAAAGTATTCTGTCGTCACTCTCCCTAAACCTGTGTGTCTCTCTCTGTTCTCCAATTTTAGATCTGTTCGGGAACTCCGGACTATTCGATAGCGAGGTTCCTTAACACGTTATCAGCACGAAGCTCTACCGGCGAACAGATTGAAAAGGTGAGAAAAGGTGGGAACTAACGATTGAATCTAATCGGTTCTTTTTCTATGCATGCATCTATCCTACGTGGCACGAAGCTATACGAAGAACGCTCGAAACTACTCAGTAAAGCACAAAGCTATACGAAGAACGCTCGAAACTACTCAGTAAAGCACGAAGCTACAGTACTATTCATCACAGAAAAAAAGGAAAATCTGGCAGCGCATGCTCGGAGCACTACGCCACCGTCTCGGTTCGCGTGCCGCCGCACGAAGCCCGGCATGGCCGACGCCGACCTCCGCGCCCGCTGTCGTCTCGGCATGCAGCCACCGAGCCGCCGCACACGACCATGCGCCGTCGCCCCGGCATTCGCCGCGCGCAGCATGCGGCCGCGCGCCGTCGCCTCCCGACCCTCGCCGCGACGCGTAGCCGTCGCGCCGTCGCCCCGACCTTCGTCGCCGGCCGCGGTGCGCGTCGTCGCCCCGACCTCAGCCGCGCGCGTCGTCGTCGGCTCCACCGCGAACGTCTTCACCTCGGCTGCGCGCTCACGGCGACCGCCGCCGTCGCCTCGGCGGCGTCGCCGCGCTTAGTAGCGCTGCTGCCACGCCGCCCGCTGCCTCGGCCGGGCGCGCCGGCCATCGCCGCTTATTAGCTCCGGCCAGCGCCGACGGCGCCCGCCAATAGGGCTCGGACGCAGCCTTGCCATCTGCGCTCACGGCGCCTCGGCATCGAGCTCGGCCTCGTCGGCTCGCTCGGCCTCGCGCTGCCGCAAGACGGTTACCTTCGGCCTCCGAAGTGCCGCCTCGGTCTTCGCGCGCCGCCGAGCCGACCTCGGCGCCCGCGGCGCTGTTCGCCCATCTCGGCCTCTCGCTCGTCGGCCCGGCCCACCCGTCGCCTCGTCGGCTCACTGGCGCCCGGCCGCCGTGCTCGTCGCTCGAGCGGCGCGGTGCCAACCGGCTCGGCCGCTCCGCCCGGCCTCGCTTGCGCGCCGCGGCCTCGGCCTCCGGCCTCCTCTCGCTGCGCCGTCGCTAGCTCGGCTCGCAGCCCCGCCAGCCCACTGGCCGCCGTCGCCGATCGTCACCGAAGAAGCGCTGCCGCGCTCACCGCCGCTCCGGCTCCTGTGTACCCCAGCGAGAACCGCCACGCGGGAAGGGTGGCGCGGCTAGCGAGGCGGCGCGGGTGGGCAAGGCGTAATGCGGGCGGGCGGCGCGTGGAGCTCTGGCGGCTAGGTTTGGAACCCTAGCCGCCGGCCCAGCTTTATGGCCCAAGGAGCGTAGCACAGCCCAGTGGCAGCGTCGGCCGAAGAAAAAGAGAGAAAAGAAAAAGAAGAAAAGAAAGAGAAAAAAAAGAAAAATAGCAGAAAATTTTGAAAAAATTGCCAGAAAATCCAGAAGATTAATTTGGCTCTGTTTTTAATTTTCTAGCTTTATTTCTCTACATTTATGAATATTCTTTATGAATTTTGAATTTATTGCTTTATTTTGTATATTGCAATGACTAGCAATTTGTTTTGTGCACTTTACGACTTTGCAACCATTTTCTATTAGATTACACGCAGTAATCTAATGTCGGAATTTTGAAATCATGTAGATGTCCGGCATCGTGAATCATGAGTTTGAAGAACTGGCCCCGCACGGTTAGAACTACCTCACTTGGGCATCGGACGTGAAGATCGTTCTTGGGGGCAAGAAGCTCCGTGCAGCGATTGATCTAGGGTCCTCGCAGGACGCGAAACCTACCGCCGAGCAGAACGATCAAGCCCTACACTTCCTCAGGCACCACCTTTCAGCCACTCTAAAGAATGAATATATGGCTGAGAAGAGTGGACTTGAGCTTTGGACTGCACTTCAGAAGCGGTTCGAGAAGCTCAAGTACACCATCTTGCCCCAAGCACAGCAAGATTGGGTCCGTCTGAGGTTTGCAGACTATAGAACAGTGGCCGAGTACAATTCTGCCTTGCACAGAATTTGTACTAATCTCTCCCTATGTGGCAAGAAGATCATTGATGAGGAGAAGATTGAGAAAACTCTCTCTACCTTCCACCCAAATGCTATCTAGAGTGCACGCAGCTATCGTCAGGACGCATACAAGGAGTATAGCAAACTGATTGATGTCATGCAAGTTGCGGAGTCACAAGATAAAGTTCTACGCAAGAACTTCGTCTCACAGCCATCTGGAAGAGGCATTGGCACAGAAGTCAATGCCAACAGCTATAAGGTGAAAAAACCCACTCATACAAAGAAGGGCAAGTAAGGTGGAAAAGGAAAGTTTCAGGCCAAGGGAAAGTCCAAAGCCCGTTAATACATGAATCGCATTTTTTTTTGTTGTGAGCAATTTCTTTTGAATAATGAATTGTAAGCTCTAGAAGAGCATACTTCTCTCATGAATAAATATGCAATTTATTCTTTATTCCAGTATTCTTTCATTTACAAGCAATATTTGAATTATTTTACCTCTGTTTGATTAGAATCATATTTCTTTTACTAGAAATTGTGTAGCGCCCAAATAGAAGAGATATGTATTGTTGATAGTGGCACAACAAATACCATCTTAAGAGAGTCTAAATACTTCTAGTCGATCACGAAGAACGCTGGAAAGATTACTACGATCGCAGGAAGCGATTCACATGTAATAGGCTCAGGAAGAGCCACTATTATATTTCATATGGGTACAACTTTGGTAATTGAAGAAGCCCTTTTGTACCCTGAATCAACACGCACTCTCTTAAGCTTTAAAGACATCCGCGCCAATGGTTTTCATGTAGAAACCAATGAAGAAAATGGCAAAGAATACTTGTGCATCATGAAGCACGCGGTATGTGGAAAAATGGTATTAGAAAAATGTCCCTCATATGAATCTGGGTTGTACTACACGAATATTCATGCACCCGAAGTGTATACTTCCTTGAAGACTGTATTTAGAAGCTCTGAGTTATTTTCTTTATGGCATGGTAGATTAGGTCATCCTGGTCTTAGAATGATGAGGAATATAGTGAACAACTCACAAGGTCACGACATTAATGTTAAAAATTTCCTGAATCATGAAGATTTTGTGTGCCCTGCATGTGCCACCGGGAAATTAATAACTAGACCCTCTGTCATGAAAGTGCAAAGTGAAATTCCTGCATTCCTGGAACACATCCAGGGGGATATTTACGGCCCGATTCAGCCCTTGTCAGGGCCGTTTCGATGCTTTATGGTGCTCATTGATGCTTCCTCGAAATGGTCGCATGTATGCTTATTATCAACAAGAAACCATGCTTTTGCAAAGCTGATCTCGCAGATCATAAGAATTAAGAATTGTTTCCCTGATCATCGTGTGAAGTCCATTAGAATGGACAAAGCCGGAGAATTTACTTCAAAACCATTTGATGATTATTTCACGGCAACTGGGATAGCAGTTGAGCACTCCGTACCGCACGTCCATACGCAGAATGGACTAGCTGAAGCACTAATAAAGAGGATTAAGTTCATTGCCAAACCGCTTTTGCAGAGTTGTAACTTGCCCAACACTTGTTGGGGACACGCAGTCCTGCACGCAGCAGCTCTCATCAATTTCAGACCTTCGGCCTACAACATCCATTCTCCTATGCAGCTTGTGCACGGGATCATTCCGAAAATCTCCCATCTCAGGAAATTTGGGTGTATGGTATATGTTCCTATACCACCCCCTCAGCGGACTGCAATGGGCCCTCTCCGCAAGTCTAGGATATACGTTGGTTATGAGAGTGCATCCATAATCAGGTATTTGGAACCCATGACTGGAGACTTGCATACAACCCGATTCACTGATTGCATTTTTGACGAGGATCGTTTCTCGTCATTAGGGGGAGAAAATCAACCTTTGGATGAAAAATGCCGGGAAATCATATGGCATTCCACCGGGATCCCTGCGCATGACCCCCGCACTAATGAAGCAAATCAAGAAGTCCAGAAGATAATTGATTTGCACAATTTAGCAAATGAACTGCCTGATCATTTTTGTGATCTGAAGGGCGTGGTTAAGTCGCATGTACCCGCAAGGAATGCACCAGAGAGGGTGGAAATACCAAAGAAAATAGAAGGTATCCCTCATCCTGTTCAGAGGCCTCAAAGAAAAGAACAGAAAATCTGCTCCTCAAACCCAAAGTACCCGAGACGTCCGGAGAAAAGCTGGCAGAGGACTTACCACAACCAGTCACGAAAATACCCTAAGGAAAGAAGGGGAGCCAGTTGAGACCTGGCACTGGAAAGAAGCCGACAGAAAAGGCAATTCTAGACTTGAATCTTCCACTGCAGGAAGCCACCAAAAATAATGTGTGCGCACACATAGGCGATGAAAAGCTAAAGGAACTTGCTTCTGCGATAGGGAAAAGTAGCGAAGAGCAAGTAGAAGTGCATGAAGCACCCCATGATGAAATGGCCATAAACTTTGTAATAACAGGAGAATCCCTGAATAGAGCAACAGCCAACGTTGATGCATACTTTGCAAAGAAGATTGCCTCGATCATTGATCATGATCCCGAGCCTGCATCTCTCGCAGAATGCAAGAAAAGGCTAGATTGGGAAGAATGGAAAAAGGCAATCACTGCAGAGTTAATCTCTCTGAACAAGAGAGAGGTGTTTGGGCCCGTATGCCGCACACCTCCCCATATAAACCCTGTAGGTCACAAATGGGTCTTTGTTCGGAAGATGAATGAAAACAACGAAGTTGTAAGGTACAAGGCAAGGCTTGTAGCTCAAGGTTTCACTCAACGTCTTGCAGTTGATTATGAAGAAACCTATTCTCCGGTCATGGGAGGAATTACCTTTAGATATTTGATCTCAATGGCAGTCAACTTGAAGTTGAGAATGAAGCTAATGGATGTTGTCACAGCATATTTGTATGGAAACTTGGATTTGGAGATATACATGAAAGTACCGGAAGGAATTCCTATCCCGAACCAAGATGGAGCAAATAGAAACCTGTACAGTGTGAAATTGGAGAAATCACTGTATGGGCTAAAGCAGTCAGGAAGAATGTGGTACAATCGCTTGAGCGACTTTCTCTGCAAGAAAGGCTACACAAACAGCGAAGATTGTCCATGTGTATTTATACAGCGATCCCCGAATGGATTCTGTATAATCTCCATCTATGTAGATGACTTGAACATCATTGGGACGGATGAAGAAATTGAAGAAGCATGCTCATACTTGAAGTCTGAGTTTGAAATGAAGGATTTGGGTAAAACCAAGTTTTGTTTAGGCTTGTAGCTTGAGCATGTCCAAGGAGGAATCTTGGTACATCAATCAACCTACACGCAGAAAGTGTTGGAAAGATTTGGCTTTGAAAAGGCATATCCTGCAAAGACTCCAATGGTCGGAAGGTCACTCCAAGCAGACCTAGAGAAGAGGGGGATGAAGTCCTGGGAGCAGAATTCCCATATCTGAGTGCAGTTGGAGCGCTCATGTACCTTGCGAATAGCACTAGGCCAGACATTGCGTTCGCTGTGAATTTGCTAGCCCGGTACAGTGCAGAACCCACCAAAAGGCATTAGAAAGGGGTCAAGGACATCTTCCGTTACCTCCGAGGAAGTAAAGATCTCGGTTTGTTCTTCAGAAGAAACAATGAATTGAATTTGGTTGGCTACGCCGATGCTGGGTATTTGTTAGACCCGCATACTGGCAAGTCACAAACTGGCTATGTTTTCCTATGTGGAGGAACAACAGTTTCTTGGAAGTCGTCTAAGCAGACTCTTATCTCGACGTCGGCAAACCACTCTGAAATCATCGCTTTGTATGAAGCATCTCGTGAATGTGCATGGCTCCAAAGAATGGTTCACCACATCCAGAAGTCATGTGGCTTGAACATTGAGCAAACTCCCACAATCATTTATGAAGATAATGCAGCTTGTGTTGCTCTAGCATAGATGGGTTATGTGAAGAGCAATCTCACGAAGCATATCAACCCCAAGTTCTTCTATGCTCACGAATTGCATAAGATGAACGAAATCAAGATATTGCATACTAAGTCATGTGAAAATCTTGCAGATTTGTTCACTAAATCACTCCCAGCATCTACCTTTGAAAGGTGCATAAAAGGGATTGGGATGATGAGACTTAGAGAAGTGCAGATTTTAGGGGGAGATATTTCACATACTCTCACATAAATCTCGAATATGAATTTTGAGTACCCAACATGAATCTCGAAGATTAGCGGTTGAAGTTTGGGTGAATTGTACTCTTTTTCCTTATCAAGTTTTTCATGAAGTTTTCTTGCATAAGGTTTTAACGAGGCAATTCGTGCAACATAGTAAGCGTATGCTATGTACTCTTTCTCTAAGTATTTTTCCCGCTGGGTTTTTCTGGAGTTTTAATGAGGCATATGCATCTCGCGGCAAAGGGCCCAAGAGGGAGTGTTGGGAAACCACGTGGCCCAATGAAAGCCCACGATGGTCCCTTAGCCGAAACCCTAGGCGACTACTATATAAGGAGGAGGGGGGTTCCCCCCTATGTACAAGCAATCAGAAAGCAATAAAGTATTCTGTCATCGCTCTCCCTAAACCTGTGTCTCTCTCTCTGTTCTCCAATTTTAGATCTGTTCAAGAACCCGGACTATTCAATAGCGAGGTTCCTTAACAGCTCCGACGCGAACTTGCACGCCTCGAGCAACACATGCGCACGGCCAGAATGTAGCCATGCACTAGACTGATTCAAACGGAAATACATCTAGTCAAAGAGATAATGTGCACAGGATTACTAAAGATAGGCAACAAAACTGCCCCCTAATCCTGATGCAACTTAGACAATCTCGATGACACCAATCTTCGAGCGGAGTTCTTGGAACTTCACACGCCCAAGCAGCTTTTCGTGAGAATGTCTGTGAGCTGCTCTTCTGTCCCGGCGAACTCAACATTGATTTTGCCTCTCTCGATGCATTCCCTGTTGAAATGATACCTCGTATCGATGTGCTTGCTCCTATCATGGAACACGGGTTCTTGCAAAGAGAGATGGCCGACTTATTATCAACCTTGAGTAAGGCTGCTTCGGGCTCACCTCCACGGATGTTGCTCAACAGCTGAGTAAGCCAGGTGCCTTGGCATGCTGCAGTGGAGGCAGCAATGTACTCAGCCTCACAAGACGAGAGCACCACGACCTTCTGTTTTTGTGACTGCTAACTGATTGGGCTTCGGCAGAGGAAGAAAAGCACACCGGTGATACTCTTCTGATCGTTGATGTCCTCAGCCATGTCACTGTCACTGTACCTTGACAGCTGTGGCTGATCTTCAATCTTCCTTGCATAGCGACACCCCGAGTTGACTGTGCTGGCGATGTACCGGAGGATAAGTTTTACTGCAGCAAGGTGATCCTCCTGGGGTGACTCAATGAACTGGCTCACGTACCCCACGGCATAGGTGAGGTCCGGCCTGGTGTGGACAAGATACCAAAGACTGCCAACGATGCTGCGGTAGCTCGTGTCATCCACCGGTGGGCTTGTACTGTGCTTGCTCATCTTCAAACGCGCTTCCATGGGGGGATGACAAGGATTGCACCCCACCATGCCAGCGCTCTCCAGATTCTTGCACGTGTAACCCGCCTAATTGATGGTGATGTCGTCCATGCTCTGGTGTACCTCGATGCCGAGGTGGTAGCTGACCAATCCTAGATCACTCATTCGAAACAAGCTGTGCATCTTCTCCTTGAACTTGAGGATCTCACGTTCACTTGATCTGGTGATGACCAAATCATCGACGTAGATGCCAACGAGGAGTCGCGATGCCTCGACGCCACATGCATACACAGCGTGCTCGGAGTCGCTCCTTGTGAACCCAAGCTTGTTCAAGCTTGCATCCAATTTGGCGTTCCACGCCCTTAGTGCTTGTCTTAGCCCGTATAATGCCTTCTTCAGCTTGAGCACCTTGTGTTCTGTGCCATCACAGATGAAGTGGGAGGTTGCATGACGTATACCTCCTCCGCCAGCTCACCGTTGAGGAACACGAACTTGACGTCCATGTGGTGCATTGGCCACCCTTTGTGCGCCGCCACGGCTAGCAATAGGCATATATACTCCAGACGCGCAACAGAAGCAAAGTCTTCCTCGAAGACAACCCCCTGGAACTGCACATACCCCTTTGCGACCAACCATGCCTTGTGCCTTACGATGGTGCTGTTCTCGTCCTTCTTGACCTTGTAAACCCACTTCAAGCCGGTCGGTCGATGGCCTGTAGGGAGGTCGACGAGGTACCACGTGTGGTTGTCCTCAATCGAGCGCATCTCCTCGAGCATCGCTTTGTGCCAGTAGCTTTGGCGCTCGGCCTCGACAAAGGTGGCAGGTTCTTCGACAGCGAGTTGCAGCCAGTCGTTGGAGTTGAGTTCGCGTGGTGCCACAGTGTCCATGACATTGTCCAATGTCTGAAACCTTCGAGGCGTACCGTCGTCATTGTCGAGGTTTGACGATGCATCAGTTGGAGGAGTTACAAACTCGACTCTTTCTGGCGGTGATCATGGCCCCGTGTGCCGCATAGCCGTTGGCGTTCGTGGCACGGTGGAGCATGCAGGAGTCAGCGGGTTTGGGTCCCATCCCATGGCGTCATTGTCTGGGGTGCCTGATGCATGGCAGATGTCGTACTGCACTGTGAACAACTCACCACCACCACCAGCCATCGGCATTCCTTCCTCCTTGCTCCAGTTGCACTTTGCCTTCTCATCGAACACGACATCAAGCATGACGTGCACGCGCTTGTCTGTCGGGTTGTAGACACTGTACGCTTTGCTTCCAGGTTCATAGCCTATGAAGACCATCGATCGGCTTCGATTGTCCAGCTTTTTGAGGTGAGGCTTGACCACCTTGACATGAGCGACGCACCCGAATGTGTGCAAGTAGTGTAGGCTGGCGGTCTGCCATGCCATGCCTGGTACGGCGTCATCCCTGCAACACTCTTCATTGGTGAGAGGTTTAGGATGAATATGGCGGTGGTCACTGCCTCCCCCAAGAATTCCCCGGGCATGTCCTTGGCCTTCATCATGCTCCGCGCCATGCCGACCACCGTCCGGTTTCGGTGTTTGACAACGCCATTTTGTTTGGGCGAGTAGGACGCCGTGAGATGACGCTGGACGCCATGGCTAGCACAATACTCCCCGAATATGATGGAAGTGAACTCCCCGCCACGATCGGTATAGAGAGCACGCAGCTTGCTCCCTGTTTCGACCTCAACTTGGCTTTTGAAGTGATAGATTGCGACTGGTGCATCGCCCTTTGTGGTTAGCAACATGAGCCACATGTACCTGCTCATGTCATCCACGAGCAAAAGGAAATACTAATGGGCCCGTAGAGATCCCCATGAACAAGATCAAGTCAGCCCTCGGCATGGTGCTGCGCCTCGGTAGGGAATGGAACTCGACGTTGCTTGCCGACAAGGTAGTCATCGCAGATCTGAATGACATGGTTGATCTCGGGTAGCCCTCGCGCCATTCCGTGTCGAGCTAGCTTGCGGAGCACGTCAAAGTTGAGGTGGCCGAAGCTTGCATGCCAACGCCAGGCCTCGTCATCTTGGCGCGTCGCCAAGCAGATCAATTGTGTTAGATCAAGCCTGAGAACGTAGAGCCTGTTGGCTCTGCGGATCACCTTGGCGAGCAGGTGATGCTGCCAATCACGAATGCGTAGGACTCCCTCCTCAATCAGCACCTAACAGCCGTTCTCATCAAGCTGGCCGAGGCTAATGATGTTGCAGCGAAGACGTGGGATGTAGTAACCCCGGTGAGAGCGCGATGTTTGCTGTCCCAACATGTGAAGAGGATCAAGCCGCAACCTTGGACGTCGATGGTGGATCCATCCCTGAACCTCACGTTTTTGGTGACACCGGTGTCCATCTCGGCGAAGATGTCTCGGCGCCCTGTCATGTGGTTGCTAGCACCCGTGTCGAGGTACCATGCTTCGTCGTGCCAATCCCCTGTGTCACTGAGTAGTGCCTTCATGCGTGGCTCATCGAGAGTGACGTGCTTGTTGGTGCTCAGGGTGGACTCGGTGAGGACACACACTTCCATCATCAGAAGCACCGGTTCATTGTCATCACCCTTCATCAGGTGCGCTTCGGGTGACGGCAGTCTTTGGCCCAATGGCCGAGCTTGTCGCAGTTGCGACATTTGTCCTGGGATACATCGCATGTGCCACCATCATGGCCACCGTCATCGCTTTTCTTCTGGCGCGGTCTCTTGCGGTGTCGGTTGCTCCCTCGATAATTGTTGGCACTAGATGACCCTTTTAACATCCCAAAATTTGAGTTTTTGAATGTTTGAATATAAAAATGAACCATTTGCATTTTCCTTTAATTAATCAAAGCTTAATTTGAATTTTGTATTAATGAAAATTTTAATTTGATTAATCTATGGAACAAACAAAAGATTTCCAGTCGTACTAGGGTTCCATATACTCCAAGGAATTTTTTTGTATTTTTGGAGATTGTTCTAAATTTATTTGCTATTTATTTGAATTTATTTTCTTTTATTTCAATTTATGGAATTTTCTTAATTGGAATTTTTTTTTATTTTTTTCTAAAAACCCCTCGGGCCGAATCTTCCGCAGCCCAGCCCATTGCCTTGGCCATCTGCCCGCTCTGCGGCTCATCTTCCCAAGCCCGCGTACGCTCGACCCACTTCGCCCGTGTGCAGCCCTACCAACCAAGCCGCTCGCGCCGCCGGGAGTAACCCTAGCCTCCATCTCGGAGTCCTCGCTCGACATGCCACCCAAGGGCTATAAAAGCGCCACCGCACACCCTCCGAGAATCCCTGTTGTCCACCGCATCCGCCGCCCCATTCATTTCTGCCCGAGACCCCTCCGTCGTCGAGAATGACCTCGCCGATGTTCCTCTGTCGCCCGAGCCCTTCTTCTCCATTGATCCGCCGCTCCGGTGCATCTCCGTCGCAACCGTGCGCCTCCTCGAGCTCGCCCGAGCCTCCTCGTCCAGATCCATCGAAGAACCGAGTCGATCCAGTACTAGTTTACCGTAACCAATGTCGTCTTCTTCGGTGACGGCGAGCTCAAGCCTCAGCGCCGCCGTGCGAAGCTGAGCAGTCGGCTTGGCCATCCGATCACCTGCCAGCACTTTGGATCGTGCCACATCTTCATCGCCGCTTCTTTGTTTCTCTGCCATTCGATCTGGTCGCGCCGTTGGATGCGCGACGTGTGGTCATCCGCATAGCCACCTGCGTCAGCGCCCATGTGTGCACCACAACCACCACATCAACGCCTCATCAGGACCGCGTGAGCCCTAGCGCTATTCCTGTGAGCCTGGTCCATCGAGGACTGAGCTAAAACCGTGGACTTAGTCTATGGACTGAGGGTCCCGTGCGTCAACATTGCGCAATAAACTAGATTTTTCCTTTAGAAAAATAATTCCAGAAATTGCCTTTTTCTATTTTCTTTGATTTAATTTTCCACGAGCTCATTCTCTCTCATACGAACTCCAATTGAGGTGATTCAAAATTCTGAATATTTCTAAAATCAAGCTCTACCTTCCAGAGCTATTTATTTTCAATTTTGAGCTTGTTTGAGTCTCTGTTTGGTATTTATTGGTATTCGTTGCTTTCTTTTCCAGTAGACGCTAATTCCGAGGGAGCAAACAGAGACTTTGAAGACCAAGACTCAGCACTAGATCAGCAAGGCAAGTCATAACCTTTGATCATATTGATCCTATATTTGCAAAGTAATTTATTATATACAATTGCATTCTATTTGTGTATAAATGATTATTTCATGAGAATAGTTATGTACCTAGTTGTCATTATGTCACCTTGATTATTGGAATGCTATGTATCCATTGTTAACCCTAGGTTGGGATATTATTCATTGGACATGAATATACTACCAACATTGGGTTATTGCAGTTATGCTTAGACATGCTTAGTTATATGATGGGATCCATATCACATGTGAATTAATGTTAATCTTGACTTAATGAGATATTGAATTGTGGCTGCTAGTCACTGTTGTAAAATTTGTTGTATCATGGCAGGGTTGCCATTGATCTTGGTTGAACGAATTTGTTTTCCCTCGGGCAAGTGATCGTGCAGTAAAGGGGGTGCTTTCTAGCACATTGGGATGTGGATGTCATGCCTGAGACAACTTAAGGACTTAATCTTGTGCGCCATTAAATTGGGCCTAACTGTACTACCATAAGTCTAGTATGGGACAACCTAGCTAATTAATTTGCAATGTCTAGCCTTAAGTGCTGCCAAATGGTGGTGTGGGTTCCAAAGTGAACGGGTAGACTCACATGGCTTAAGAGGGGGCCCAGACGAGCAAAACCTTAGTGGGCAGTACCGAGTTTAGAGAAGGCATTGCAAAGGCTTTTTCATAATCTCTCTGCGGCACACCAAAAGAAGTGTGCTAATATCGATTGCACAAAGAGTTGATCATATCTTGTGGGTAAAGTAGTACAACCTAAGTAGAGTGTAAAACAATTCGAATAGCCGCATCCGCAGTTATGGACATACCTAGGGAATTCACACGGGGTATAGAGTGTTTTCATAAAATGTTAGAAAGTGGAATTGTTGGGATTTGAACGGGAAGTTCACTATTGTTTTATTATCTAAAGTTATACTGTTGAATTCGACGGTTCGATAATTGTTTTGGATGGTGTAGGGTAGTGCCTCGCCATTCTGTTCATGTTGTCCTCCATTGATTTACTAGTTATTAATTATCTTTTTAATTAATATGCTTTCAATCTATTTACTGTATTTCAATTCAAGTTATTGCTTTCTGCAAATGAACCATATGGCTTTTCTTGTCAAGCCGTGCATGAATATATTGCATCATTTCCCTACGGCTTGCTGAGTACTTTTTGTACTCACGGCTATAAGCTTTTGTTGATTAGTTGCTGAGGAAGGATCAGGAAATATCGAATATCATGAGGAGGAATATAATGAAGACTACGTGGATTAGGAAGGCGTTCCCCAAATGATTGCATGTGGCATGTCGAATGGCTCAAGTTATCTTTTCCGCTGCAATAGTTTATTTGTTTCTTAAGCCCTTAAGGCATAGTGATGTAAACTTTAACCATAAGGTCTGATGCTTTATTTAATAACAATTTCCTTCTATCTTAGTTAATTCATTGTATGGAATGATATTTCATTTATGTTTCCACTGTATGTACTAGCGTGATCCTGGACTAGTGTGGTATACACAGAGGGTTCGGATTTGCAAATCCGTGTCCCGATAGAGATGGTATCAGAGCCATATCGACTGTAGGTCGCTATCCTAGTTAGCATGGTCTTCAAAATTATTTTCTAAATCAAACCAACACAAATTGGTATTTGATAGTTTGTCCCCTCTCATCTTATTCTTAAGTTCTTATTCCTCTCCTTTGCTGAAATATTATTTTGAAAGGGTAGATAATAATTGGAAGGGTAGAATTTCTAGCCAACCTCATTGTCCTAGACACCAAGTCCCTAGATGTGATACTAGGAATGGATTGGCTCTCCAAGAACCAAGCAGTTTTGGATTGTGCAAATAGAATGATCACCTTAACCAGTTCAGATAGAGCTAAGCTAAAGTTTCAGGCTGCTTCAAATCAGTCTGAAGGAATAAAAGTTTGCAGTGCCAAAGGAATAAGTTTGGAAGATGTGCTAGTCACTAAAGAGTTTCCTGATGTGTTTCCACATGAGTTACCTGGGATGCCGCCAGTCATAGATATAGAATTTCTGATCGAGCTACTTCCTAGAAAACCACCCATTTCCAAGAGACCTTACAGGATGCCTGCTAATGAGTTAGCTGAAGTGAAGAGACAGATTAAAGAGCTGCAAGACCAAGATTTTGTTCGACCAAGTTCTTTGTCATGGGGAGTGCCAGTTCTTCTAGTTGAAAAGAAGGATGGAGCTCAGAGAATGTGTGTGGATTATCGTTCACTCAATGAGGTTACCATCAAGAATAAGTACCCTCTACCAAGGATTGATAATTTATTTGATCAGCTTCAAGGAGCCAAAGTGTTCTCTAAGATTGACTTGAGATCAGGATACCATCAGTTGAAGATTCGTAAAGAGGATATACCCAAAACAGCTTTTGTAACTCGGTATTGACAGTATGAGTATACCGTGATGTCCTTTGGTTTGACCAATGCTCCTGTCTACTTCATGACCGTGATGAACAAAGTATTTATGGAATATCTGGATAAGTTTGTTGTTGTCTTTATCGATGACATTCTGGTCTACTCCAAAAGTGAGGAAGAACATGAAGATCACTTGTGCCAAGTTTTAACGAAGCTAAGAGAAAACCAGCTTTATGCAAAGTTCAGTGAATGTGAGTTCTGGATGAAAGAAGTTGCTTTCTAGGACATGTCATATCGATAGAAGGAGTCGTTGTTGACCCTGGTAAGGTACATGATGTGCTAAGTTGGGAGTCACCCAAGATGGTACCCCAAACCCGAAGTTTTCTCATAATGGTGGGATATTATCGCCGTTTCATAGAAGGATTTTCTAGAAAAGCTAGACCGCTCACTTAGCTCTTGAAGAAGGAGAAGAAATTCTTTTGGACACCAGAGTGCGAGCAGCGTTTCGAAGAGTTGAAGAAGTGTTTGACCACTGCCCCAGTGCTTATCCTACCAGATATTAGAAATTTTTTTGAGATATTTTGTGATGCATCCCGACAAGGATTCGGTTGTGTGCTAATGCAAGATAAAAAAGTTGTAGTGTATGCTTCGCGACAACTAAGGCCACATGAAGTCAACTATCCTACCCATGATTTAGAATTGGCAGGCGTAGTGCATGCTCTAAAGATTTAGCATCATTATCTCATTGGTAATCGTTGTGAGGTTTATACTGATCACAAGAGTTTAAAGTATATTTTTACCCAAGCTGATCTCAATATGAGACAAAGAAGATGGTTAGAATTGATCAAGGACTATGACATTGGAATTCATTATCATCCAGGCAAAGCCAATGTCGTAGCTGATGCTTTGAGTAGAAAGAACTACTGCAATACCCTAATGATTAAGGAAAGTTAGTCAGCGCTCTATGAGGAAATTCAGAAGCTTAGTCTGAAAGTGGTTCAAGAAGGTTACTTCGCTACCTTGGAAGTACGCCCTACATTAGAAGATCAGATTCGAGAAGCACAAGTTGATGATACTGATATCAAGGAGATTAAGAGTAATATGAAGAAAGGAAAAGCTCTAGGTTTCATCGAAGATGAACCAGGGACCGTTTGGTATGAGAATCGTATTTGCATACCAGATCAGAAACAGCTTAAGGAGTTGACACTCAAAGAAGCGCATGAGACTTTATACTCCATTCATCTTGTAAGTACCAAGATGTATCAAGACCTCAAGGAAAGGTATTGGTGGCACAGCATAAAGCGTGAGATTATAGAGTATGTTGCTCTTTATGATGTCTGCCAGAAGGTCAAGGCAGAGCATCAGAGGCCAGCAGGATTGTTACAGCCATTGAAGATTCTAGAGTGGAAGTGGAAAGAAATTGGTATGGATTTCATTATTGGACTTTCTAAGACCTAAGCAGGTTATGATTCTATCTAGGTAATAGTGGATCGATTGACTAAGGTAACTCACTTCATTCTAGTTAAGACTACTTATGCAGGAGATAAATTGGCAGAATTGTATATGTTAAGGATTTTCAGTCTTCATGGAGTGCCTAAGAAGATAGTGTCTGATAGAGGAACCCAGTTTACCTCTCGTTTTTGGCAAAGTCTGCATGAAGCCATGGGAACCCATCTCCAATTCAGTACTGCCTATCACCCTCAAACCGATGGACAGGCTGAGCGTGTGAATCAAATTCTTGAAGACATGTTAAGAGCTTGTGCCTTAACATATGGAGCCAAGTGGGACAAGTGTTTGCCCTATACAGAGTTTTCCTATAACAATAGTTATCAAGCCAGTCTACAAATGTCGCCTTTCAAAGCCTTATATGGCAGAACCCCTCTCAACTGGAAGGAGTCAGGAGAAAGATAATTGTTTGGCCCTGCCATATTGCAAGAAGCCGAAGAGCAAGTTCAGCTAATCCGAGACAGGTTGAAGATAGCTCAAAGCAGACAGAAAAGTTATGCAGATAGTCATCGTCGAGATTTGAGTTTCAAGCCAAATGATTATGTTTATCTCAGAGTCATCTCTCTCAAAGGAGTTAAGAGATTCCAAGTAAAAGGGAAGTTTGCCCCTAGATATGTTGGACCATTCAAAGTCTTAGAATGAAGAGGAGAGGTGCCTACAAGCTTGAGTTGCCCCAATCTTTCGTTGGAATCCATGATATGTTCCATGTGTCACAGTTGAAGAAATGTTTGCATGTGCCAGAGGAACAGATGCTGTTGGAAGCCATTGATTTGCAAGAGGATCTTACCTATAAGGAGCAACCGGTGAAAATTTTGGATGTAGCAGAGCGTATCATGAGAAGCAAGATCATCCATTTTTGCAAGATCCAGTGGAGCCACCATTCAGAAGAGGAAGCCACTTGGGAGCGGAAGAGGATATGAAGTCCGAGTTTTCGCACCTATTCTCTAGCCAGCCTGAATCTCAGGGTCGAGATTCCATTTAAGGGGGAAGGTTTGTAACATCCCAAAATTTGAGTTTTGGAATATTTGAATTTAAAAATGAACAATTCGCATTTTCCTTTAATTAATCAAAGCTTAATTTGAATCTTCTATTAATAAAAAGATTTAATTTGATTAATCTATGCATCAAACAAAAGATTTCTAGTAGTAGTAGGGTTCCATATAATCTAAGGATTTTTCTTTATTTTTGGAGATTTTTCTAAATTTATTTGCTATTTATTTGAATTTATTTGCTTTTATTTCAATTTCTGGAATTTTCTTAATTGGAAAATATTTTTATTTTTTACTAAAAACGCCACGAGCCGAATCTTCCGCAGCCCAGCCCGTCGGCTTGGCCCATCTACCCGCTCCACTCAAGATGCCTCGCTCATGCCCATCTCCCAAAGCGTCTGCTCGGCGCTCCGCTTCGGGCGCGGCCAACCGCTCTCTGCAGGGAGTGATAACCTAACCATAGCCCCCATCTTGGAGCCCTTACTCGGCATGCCACCCGAGGGCTATAAAAGCACCGCCGCACCCCCTTCGAGTATCCCCGTTGTCCACCGCATCCACCGCCCCTTTCCTTGTTGCCTAAGACCCCTCCGTCGCCAAGAATGACCTCGCCGAACTTCCTCTGCCGCTTGAGCCCTTCTTCTCCATTGATCCGCTGCTCCGGTGCATCTCCATTGTAGCCGTGCGCCTCACTGAGTTCGCCCGAACCTCCTTGTCCAGATCCATCGAAGAACCGAGCCGATCCGGTACTGGTTCACCGTAACCCGTGTAGTCTTCTTCGGTGACGGCGAGCTCAAGCCTCAGCATCGTCGTGCGAATTTGAGTAGTCGCTTTGGTCATCCAATCACCTGCCAGCGCTTTGGATTGTGCCATGTCTTCATCGCCGCTTCTTTGTTTCTCTGCCATCCGATTTGGTCATGCCGTTGGATGCGCGACGTGTGGTCGTCCGCATAGCCGCCAACGCCAGCGCCCACGTGTGCACCACCATCTCCGCGTCAACACCTTGTCAGCACCCCGTCAGCCCTAGCACTATTCTCGTGACCCCAGTCCACCGTGGACTAAGGAGAAACCGTGGACTCGGTCTATGCACCGAGGGTCCCACGCGTCAGCCGTGCGTCAGCATTGCGCAATAAACCAGATTTTTCCTTTAGAAAAATAATTCCAGAAGTTGTCTTTTTCTATTTTCTCTAATTTAATTTTTTAGGAGCTCGTTCTCTCTCATACGAACTCCGATAAAGGCGATTCAAATTTCTAATTTTTTCTAAAATTGAGCTCTACCTTTCAGAGCCATTTATTTTCAATTTTGAGCTTGCTTGAGTCTCTATTTGGTATTTATTGCTATTCGTTGCTTTCTTTTCTGTTAGACACTAATTCCGAGGGAGCAAACGGAGACTTCGAAGACCAAGACTCAGCACTAGATCAGCAAGGCAAATTAATCGTAAACTTTGATCATATTGATCCTATGTTTGCAAAGTAATTTGTTTTATACAATTGCATGCTATTTGTGTATAAATGATTATTTTATGGGAATAGCTATGTACCTATTTGTCATTACGTCACCTTGATTATTGGGATGTCATGTATACATTGTTAACCCTAGGTTGGGACATTTATAGTTGGACATGACTATACAACCAACATTGGGTTATTGTAGTTATGCTTAGAAATGCTTAGTTATATGATGGGATCCATATCACACGTGAATTAATATTGATCTTGACTTAATGAGATATTGATTTGTGGCCGCTAGTCATTGTTGTAAAATTTGTTGTACCATGACAGAGTTGCCATTGGTCTTGGTTTAACGAATTTGTTTTCTCTCGGGCAAGTGATCGTGTAGTAAAGGGGGTGCTTTCTAGCACATTGGGATGTGGATGTCTTGCCTGAGACAACTTAAGAACTTAATCTTGTGTGCCATTGAACTGGGCCTTACTGTACTACCATAAGTTTGTTTTGGGACAGACCTAGCTGATTAATTTGTAATGTCTATCCTTAAGTACTGTCAATTGGTGGTGTGGGTTCCGGAGTGAACGGGTAGACTCACATGGCTCAAGACAGGGCCCCGAGGGGCGAAACCTTAGATGGCAATACCGAGTTTAAGACAGGATATTGTAAAGGCTTTGTCATGATCTCTCTGCAGCACACCAAAGGAAGTGTGCTAATATTGATTGCGCAAAAAGATGATCATGTCTTGTGGGTAAAATAGTACAATCTCTGCGGAGTGTAAAACTATTTGAATTGCCGCGTCCGCGGTCATGGACATACCCGGGGATTTCATACGGGGTATAGAGTGTTTTCATTAAATGTTGGAAAGTGGAATTGTTGGGATGTGAACGGGGAGTTCACTGTTGTTTTATTGTCTAATGTTATACTGTTGAATTCGGTGGTTTGATAATTGTTTTGGATTGTGTAGGGTGATGACTCGCCATTCTGTTCATGTTGTCTTCAATAGATTTACTAGTTATTTATTATCTTTTTTATTAATATGCTTTCAATCTATTTACTGTATTTCAATTCAAGTTATTGCTTTTTGCAAATAAACCATATGGCTTTCCTTGTCAAGCCATGCATGAATATATTGCATCATTTCCTTACAACTTGCTGAGTACTTTTTGCATTCATGCCTATACGTCTTTGTTGATCAGTTGCTGAGGAAGGATCAGGAAATATCGAATATCATGAGGAGGAATATTATGAAGACTACGTGGACTAGGAGGGTGTTCTCCAAACGATTGCATGTGGCATGTCGAATGACCCAAGTTATCTTTTCCGCTGCAACAGTTTATTCGCTTCTTAAGCCCTTAAGGCATAGTGATGTAAACTTTGACCATAAAGTAGAAAGATAAGGGGATGCATTCCTATCTTGAGCCTTCCTAATCTTATCCTTCTATTTTTAGATACATGCCAAATATATCTAACAACAAGTAGCTCCAACTTTTTTGCATTTTGTTCCTTGATTCAGTTACTTAATTTTTAACTTCGAATCGGGAAATTAAGTTGCCAAATTAGTCCATGAGATTTCTGCTCCCATGCCAAGCTGCCAAGCAGAGATCCACACTAGTGTGCAAGTATCCATGATCTTACCACTTTCTACTGTATGTCACACCTCACTGCTAAGTCCTGATGCAGCAGCACAGCTCTATAAATGGAGCGCATCTTCCACTACCATTGCAGTACTGGATTATCAGAAACAGATATGTCGCCGGTGAAGGTGTTCGGCAGGGACATATCGACGAACGTCGCGCGCGTGCTAGTCTGCCTGGAGGAGGTTGGCGCCGAGTACGAGCTGGTGACCGTAGACTACTTCGCCGGCGAGCAGAACCGCCCCGAACACGTTGAACGAAATGTAACTGAATTTTCTTGTCCTTTTTCTCTAAACATTCAACTTCTTCATCTTTTGTGTCAGTTTCCGTAGTAAAAGCATATAGAAATACCTGATAGATGCATCTACATATTTCATGAGTATGTAGTGGATGATGTTTGTGAGTTGTGACCTTTTCTTGCAGCCGTTTGGAAAGATCCCTGCTCTCCAAGATGGCGATCTCGTCCTGTTTGGTGAGTCAGCACGGAGGACATGATACTATCCATCTTGTGTGTCATGTTCATTGCTAATATTTTAAATGAATTTGCGAGTCTTCAGAGTCGCGCGCTATTTCAAAATATGTTCTTCGCAAGTACAAGTCAAGTGAAGTCGACCTGTTGAGGGAAAGCGACATAAAAGAAGCTGCCATGGTGGATGTATGGACTGAAGTAGAAGCGCAGCAGTATTACCCTGCCCTTTCACCTGTTGTGTTCGAGTGCATTATATTCCCCATCATGCGCGGAATCCCTACTAACCGAAGTGTTGTCCACGAGAGCTTGGAGAAGCTGAAGAAGGTGCTCGAGACTTACGAGGCTCACCTGTCAAAGAATAAGTATTTGGCTGGGGATTTCATTAGCTTCGCTGATATAAATCATTTCCCTTTCACGTTCTACTTCATGGCAACTCCATATGCATCTGTGTTTGACTCGTACCCTCGTGTGAAAGCTTGGTGGGAGGATTTGATGTCAAGGCCGTCCATCAAGAAGATAAGCGCGAATATGCCCACCAAATTCTAGTCTTCCGATCAGCGTTACGTGTGGATGTGGAATTGGCCATGAAATAAATCAATGCTATGTATCAATAAATCAATGCTATGTATCGTACTGATAAATCAATTGTCTTATTCTGATAAATTATTGCTGGACTTGTATACTAATGCAGCAAGCACGGAAATAAGTTATGTGTTGGTGCAAAAAAAACGTGAAGAGGGTTAATCAGTCGCAACACACCGGACGAACGCCAGATTCAGAGGTTTGAGGCGTGCCAACCGTTTTGATCATGCAATCGGTAAGATAGTCGTAAAATACGCTCGGAAGCCGATCTAGTGAAACGAACGGCTAAGATCTAAAACAGCTAAGAAGCCGATTGGATCGAAAGGTAACGATAGTCTAATTAGGCTGGTTAGAGCTAATTAGATGGTAAAGATAGATCTTTCCGAAGAAGGCGATGTGCAACAAAATCAGAGAAAATCAAACCTGATTGGCGTAATTGATGTAATTGATCTTCATCAACAATCGGCGATGCACAACTTTATTGATCAAAATCGAATTATAGAGAAGAAGCCTAAATTACATAAGCTACTCCTAGTCGACAGGAAAAGTAAGCAAAAGTAATGTGTTGTTTGATTGGGTTGTATCCTTTTTTTCGTCTGCCCATTTCTATCTTTTATACCTATCGACCGATTGAATCCTATTACAACACATTACAGAACACGGTCCATATCGGCCTCGATTTGGACGGTCTCTCCTCAGAAATCGTTGCAATTACCAAATATCTCTAACCTTTCCAAGTTTAAATATCGGCTATATCTCGTTGACTCAAATCTGTCGATTTTGATCATACCTACCAAATTTTGGTGCAAACATATGCCTCCCATTTTTTAGAGATAAATTGTTATCTTCCAAAAACCATAACTATCGGCTTGCACGACGTTGACTTAACAGGAAGTCTTCAGCTGTAACCGCTGCTTATAATGGCGCTGTAAAAATCTCGATATGAACGTCGTGCATTTTAACTGCACGCAACACTTCGAAACCCTTCCCACCGTTTCACTTTTTACCTTTTGTATAAATATGTGGCCCCAACATGATCATTTTCACGCCTTCGAGCTCCCTGAACTTCTGAAATCGGCTTCTTCACTTGAATCAGCGAGCCCTTTCGCGTTCTTCAAGCTTCTCAATTGTCTTCATCCCAGATCGGCTGAATGGACCCGAGTCAGGTACTCATCCCAATCCCAAACAGCATTGACCAGTATTATCTAGGTTCGGCAGGAAATCTAGATGCCGACACAGTTTCAAATGAAGAAGTTCCTCACCTCCCTTTGTCGGCTACTGGGTATAACATAGAGGGATGGAGCAAAAGTTTTAGAGCATGGCCGACAACGCTTAAGGGGTGGAAGCGATGGTACAACTGGGTAGCAGCCCAGAAGAGGGAAATATAGGAAAGAATGGGAATAGCCGAGTGTCTCACTCTTTCCTTAGCCGATCCAGAGGCCAATAAGCCCTTAGTTGCCACGACCTGTTATTTCTGGTCAGACATATTCAACGCCTTCATGTTCTGCACAGGCCCCGTCGGCCTGACTCTGTTGTGTTGGAAATCATATCTCATGGCATCGTCTCCTACCTAGTTTAGCACATACCATATGTAGCCTTTCTATGTATAGATACTTCCTTGTATAGCTCATGTATCTTGTATAAGACAATACAACGGCAGGCGTCTACGTGCGTGGCGTCTATTCGATATTTCTTCCTCTACTTTATTCTTTACATGGTATCGATAGTATCGATCTTGCTCGCTCGCCATGAGTACCATTAGCGCCTCGTCTCCGCTTCCTCTGCTGCCTTGGGCACGGGCTCTTCTCCGACCACCAACGACGCTCTCTCCCGGTCATCTCCGTCGCTGCGATGGGCGCCATGACTTCTGTTGTCAGCGTGGCAGCGTCAAGACGCATGTCCCAATCACGCTTGACATCTCCGGTTCCAACTATTCCCAATGGAGCACACTCTTCACGGTGTTAAACCGGCAAATGCAGACTCTTTGGGCTTCCTCACCGAGCTCATCGGCCCGATCTTGATGAACCTCATCGCCGTCAGGACTTCGCCGTTCGCTCATGGATCTACGGGTCCATCTGCGAGGAGATCTTCGAGATCATCGTCGAGCCCACACAGACAGCACGCCAGACTTGGTTGTCCATCGAAGAACTTTTCCGTGACAACAAGGAAAGCCGCGCTGTCTTCCTCGAGGCGGAATTCCGGAGCATCGTTCAAGGCGACCTGTCCGTTGCCGACTATTGCCGCAAGCTCAAGAAGACTGCAGATGCCCTTCGTGACGTCGGTCAGCCCGTCTCCGACAAAGCGCTCGTCCTCAACACTCTCCGGGGTCTGAATCCGCGCTTCTCCTCCACCGCCCAGCTCATTCCCTTGCTTGATCCTTCCCGACTTCTGCGTGCGGATCAATTCTAGCTATGGCAGAGACACAAGCCAACAATGAGACCACCACAGCGGCTGGAACGGCGCTTCTCTCTTCCACCGTTGGCGCCTTTGTCAAGCTCCCGTCGCGGGCGGATTCAGCAGCCAAAGCAGCAACAAGTCCTCAGGAGGAGGCAAGCGCTGGAAGACCAACAAGAAGAACGGTCGTGGCACTTACCAGAACAGCGGTGGTGGACATTAACAGAACAACGGAGGCGGCAACGGTGGCTTTAGGCCTCGGAAGACTGCGCCGACCGGTGGGCCGTGGTTCTGCTTCAATCCATGGGGCGGGCCACCACCATCCTGGTCTCCCAGCTGGGGTGCTTCCTGGCACAATGGCTCTGCTGGACTTCTTGGGCCGCGGCCTGCAGCACCACAACAAGTCTACACCACCGGTTTTGCTCCTGCACTGCCAGCTTCTCCGGCAAGTCAACCTACATCTGCAACATGGGACTCCTCCGGTCTCATTGCTGCGATGAATGCGATGTCTATGCAGCCGCCTGGTGCTCCTGGTGGAGATTGGGTAATGGACTCTGGAGCTTCCTCACACATGTCTCCTGACGTTGGTATACTCACATCTCCTAAACCTTTTCGATCTCCTCCTTTTGTTACTGTTGGCAATGGTTCTCCCATTCCTATTTCCTTTACTGGTCATACTACTCTTCCTACTCCTAATCACACTTTTACATTGAACAACGTCCTTATTGTTCCACATATAGTCAAAAATCTTTTGTCTGTTCGCCAATTTACTCGTGATAATTCATGTTGTATTGAATTTGATCCTTTCGGTTTTTCTGTCAAGGACCTTCGTTCCAAGATCGCGATTCTTCGTTGTAATAGTGAAGGCGATCTCTACACTTTTCGCCCCTTTGAGAGCTCGACTCCGTCCACCTTCCTCGCCTCTGCAGATCTTTGGCACCGTCGTCTCGGTCATCCTAGTCATAGCACTTTATCTCTTATACCACAGCTTGCAAAATGTAATAAGCCTAGTCAAAAACTTTGTCATGCATGTCAACTCGGCAAACACGTCAGGCTTCCGTTTAGTTATTCTACCACATCTTCTCGCAAACCTTTTGAACTCTTACACTGTGATTTATGGACTTCCCCTGTGCTCAGCCCTTCTGGCTATCAATACTACTTAGTAATTCTCGATGATTACACTCACTTCCTTTGGACCTTTCCTCTCAAACTCAAAAGCGATGTTTTCGACACTCTTCGCCTTTTTTTATCCTTATGTCCACACACAATTCAAGCATTCTATTTTAGCCATCCAAGCCGATAATGGTGGTGAATTTGTCAGTACCCGCACCTCTAATCTGCTTGCCTCTCATGGCACCATTCTTCGCCTTTCCTGCCCACATACTTCTCCCCAAAATGGAAAAGCTGAACGGGTCATCCGAACTGTCAATAACATCATTCGCACTCTTCTTATTCAAGCCAGCTTGCCTCCCTCCTTCTGGGCTGAAGCTCTCGCCACCGCCACATACCTTCTAAATCGTCGGCCTACAACTTTCCTTCGCTCCTCTACTCCTTTTCAATTTCTTTACAAACAGCCACCCTCATACGATCATCTTCGTATTTTTGGTTGTCTATGCTATCCTAATACCTCGGCCACAACCCCCAACAAACTCGCGCCTCGCTCCGTTGCCTGCATCTTCATAGGATATCCTACTTCACACAAAGGCTACCGTTGCTATAACCCCACTACCCGCAAAGTCATCATCTCACGTCATGTAACCTTTGATGAAAACACTTTTCCCTTTGCAAGTATGTCGCGCGTCGTCCACTACTACCTTTGATTTTTACAGACTACTTAGCTACTCGGGCACCACCGTTTAAGCATGGCCCCCTGCTTCGCCAATCGTCAGACCTCTCCGGCACTGGCGATGTACTTGTCGGCCCCGCTCGCCTGTGCCCTCCGTAGATGGTGCGGCAAGCGCGTCCGGTGGGCCAATCTCTCCTGCTGCAAGCAACCGGTGCTCCCTCAGCACTTCGCCTCTTTTCGGCTCATCACATGGGCCTGCTTCCCCGGTCACCTCCATGGCACCAACTTCTGTTGTTCCGTCTACTCCTACTGTTCCAATTGCTCGGCCTGCTCCCGGGCCTCATCAGATGACCACACGGGCTAAAGCTGGTATTGTGAAGCCAATAAATAAGCTCAACTTGTCTGCTGTCATGTTAAACAAGTCCGAATCATCTATTTCGCCGATACCCCGGACATATCGTTCTGCGCTTAAAGATTCTCATTGGCTTCAGGCTATGACAGAAGAGTATGCGGCTCTCATGAAGAATCAAACGTGGTCTTTGGTTCCTCGTCCTCCTGGTACTAATATTGTTTCTGGCAAATGGGTTTTTAAGCACAAATTCCATGCCAATGGACGTCTGGCTCGCTATAAGGCACGATGGGTAGTCCGCGGATATTCCCAGCAACCCGGCATAGATTTTAATGAGACCTTCAGTCCAGTTGTGAAGCCAGCCACCATCCGGACAGTACTCAGTCTTGCCATCTCGCGGTCTTGGCCAATTCATCAGTTGGATGTGAAAAATGCCTTTCTTCATGGATCTCTCGATGAGACTATATATTGTGAGCAGCCTTCTGGATTTGTTGATCCCTCCAGGCCTTCCCATATCTGCCGCCTTCACCGCTCTCTCTACGGTCTCAAGCAAGCGCCACGTGCCTGGTATCAGCATTTTGCACAGTATGTCAGTTCTCTGGGTTTCACTGCCTCCCGTTCAGATACCTCCCTCTTCATTCTACGACGAGGTTCTGCTACTGCCTATCTTCTTCTCTACGTGGATGACATTATCCTCACTGCATCATCAGCACAACTCCTACGAGATATTACAACCTCTCTTGGGCGTAAGTTCTCTATGACTGACCTTGGTGATCTTCATTATTTCCTTGGGATTTCAGTCACGCGCTCTCCACAAGGGATATTTCTTTCTCAGAAGAAGTACGCTTCTGAACTTCTCCACCGTGCCGGGATGTCTGATTGCAAGTCTTGTGCGACCCCAGTGGATACTCATGCCAAGTTGTCCGCTGATGATGGTGCTCCTATTGCTAATCCTTCGGAATTTCGGAGTCTCGCTGGTGCATTACAGTACCTTACTCTTACCCGACCGACATCACGACTGCTGTCAGCAGGTCCATCTTCACATGCATGCTCGCTGGAACCTCACCTTCAGTTCCTCAAGCGTGTTCTCCGGTACATTCAAGGCACCCAGTTCCATGGTTTGTTCTTGCATGCGTCATCCTCGACATCTTTGACGGCTTACTCCGACGCCGACCGGGTGGTTGCCCGGATAGTCGCCGCTCCACTTCAGATTCGCATTTTTCGGTGACAATCTGATTTCATGGTCTTCCAGCGACAAGCCACGGTCTCTCGCTCGGTCAGCGAGGCCGAATATCGGTATTGCCCATGCCGTTGCGAGAATGTTGTTGGCTACGCCAACTCCTTCAAGAACTTCACACCCCGCCTCCTCACCATCGTTGTCTATTGTGACAACGCGTACCTATCTACATGTCATCCAATCCGTACAACACAAACGGACCAAACACATCGAGATTGATATTCACTTTGTTCGAGAGAAAGTTTCTCTTGGACAAGTTCGTGTTCTTCATGTGCCTCTACACATCAATTTGCCGACATCATGACCAAGGGCCTCTCTTCGCAATTGTTTGCTGATTTTGGTCCAGTCTTCATGTTTGTGCACCGCACTATTCGATCGAGGGGTGTTGGAAATCATATCTCATGGCATCGTCTCCTACCTAGTTTAGCACATACCATATGTAGCCTTTCTATGTATAGATACTTCCTTGTATAGCTCATGTATCTTGTATAAGACAATACAACGGCAGCGTCTCTGTGCGTGGCGTCTATTCCAGTATTTCTTCCTCTACTTTATTCTTTACATGTTGGACATAGCGTAGTTGTGTTGTCTAAGGCCAAATGGAGAACAAATATCGGCTTACAGCGCTGCCCAAATACAAGCTCATTAGGTCTAAAGGCGAAGGGTGGGCTAAGTACATCAGCAATAATAGCAAATTGAATGTTCTAGTATCGAACGAAGAACATGTGGCCTTTCTTAACCTGTGGCTAGATAGGTATCTCTTCTGCGGGGCTTCTCTTGGGCCGACCCAAGTATATCAGACCATAGCACAACAATTAGTAGAGGGTCGTCAGCTAGCCTTGGGAAAAATGCTGCTAGAGGCAGTATAGCAGATGATGTATATTATAAGAAGTAGGCTATTTATCGGTTTTGCAAATTTTACTGTCGGCAATGTGGGAGGACCGCTCTGGTTTATTCAGATCTGGCTATATTGCCTATTCAGCCGATCTTTTGCTCTCGAGCCGATTGAAGATACATCGTATCCTCGGGAGGATATCCCAGAAGATACAGTGCCTCAGTTTAGAGCCAGCCGATCATATGGCAAGAGATTTAACATGTGCTCTGGGAATGAGACATGGATTATGCCTATCGGCTCGAGAAAATACTTGTCATTCTTCTTGAAGCTCAACAACAAGGACTTCAAACAACAAGATTTCTTCAGTTACAACAGCATAGCCGATTTTCCATGGCTATCTTTCCTTCATTTAGAAGACGATAGTTCCTTGATGCCTCAAGCGACTCTGGACATTTATAAGCTCTTCATCTCACCCAGTATACTTCATGTCTGCCTGAACACAAGGAATAGGACCTTTCAGCCTTCGTATGAATTTTATCATCCGTCGACTCATGCTAGGCAACTAGGCTTTGGTCAAGTCATACCAAGTCTCCCACTCCTTGATCGACTTCAGCCAAGGGCTAGAGTCCACAATGCTGCTGCAGCTGCTATCGTCCTAGAAATAGCATATGAGCTTCAGATTAATGATTTGCCACACTTCTTTCCGAACACTCGTCGGGCAGACAACTTTTGTACCTAGTGGTCAGCAATTGCAGACGCTCTATACATGGAGAAGACTCCATCGGCTATTATAAATAAATTCCTCCCGAATCTTCCAGAGCCGACGATAGAGACTAACAGTGAATCCAGCGATGAGGCTAGCTCTTCAGGCTATACTAACATATTCGTAGATGTAACTGGCGAGGTATTGACCTGAATTAATCCTTTGTCACATACTTTTACCTCGGCTCAAGTATTTTGTTACTAATCGGCTTTTGCGTCTTCTTTTGCAGACTATAGCCACTGGGAAGAAACCAACATCCGTCTCATCAGGTAGCGATCATGCGACCAAAAGGCCGAACCAGTCGACTGGCCTAACATGGTACACTTCTGGTATCTTGGGCATCCAAAGTCCCTCTCTATTGGATATAGAGAAACAACAAAAACCCAGTAAGTACTTTTCGATCGGCTAGTATTTCTTTTATCTTAAACATCCTTTTCAAAAACTAATACTTTTAGCCGATTATTTTCAGAGAAGACGTGAGCCAGATACACTAAGGCTCCCGCTAAAATAGGCTCTAAACCTCAAGAATAGAGTGGTGAAAGCTCACCACATGCATCGGCTACCATAGGGGTAAGTTATTCCCTTCATAGGTTTATATAACGAATACTCTTGCATATCAGCCTAATTCTTTTAAACCTTCTTATACAGCCGACCCCATCGGTGCAGGTGGCCAACATTTTGGCCGATCTGCCTGGCGCTTACTTGGAGGCTCCACCTCCCTCTTCTCAGCCGACGCCACCGGCCCCAACAGTTGCTGCGGCCCCAGAATCCTCTGACCCAACGAACTTATTGGGTTTTTCCTTGGCTGATCTAGATGACCCAGAGATAATGGCATAGATGATTATGATGCGGAGATCAAAAAAATCCTTGAAGTCTCCAAAGAAGCATCGGCTATAGTAACATCGGCCCTAGGGATGCAAGAGCGGCTTGATAAGCTCTTCAACTTGGTGATGAAGCCGCAGTTAGAGATTCTCAACAACAATCAGCCGATATGCGACACTATGGCTGCCGTTCAAGCTGACTTGCCTCCAGAGGCAATGGTTGCTCTCTTGGAAGTCTGCCATTTGGATGATGAGAAGGCAGCAATAGAAGCAGCCCAAGCCCGGATTACTCTAAGGGATGCTCAAGAAGTCGACAAAAAAATTTTGGATGAGCTGGTGGCCGACGCTAAAGCCAAGAAGAAGAAATTTGACATGGACGCTCAAACCTTCAAAGTAAACAAGGAGGCGGTCTAGAAGCTTGAGTCGACAAAGAAACTTCTCGAAGAGGAGTTGGCCAAGTTAAACAAGAAAATCTCCGATGGCCAACAAATCATAGAGAAGTCTGCATCGGCTATTAAGGACCAAAAGCTTGGGATAGCTTTGGCTGTGGCTGGTGTTAAGAAGCAGTCGGCCAAGATCGTCCCTATGCTTGAAAACGCTAAAGAAGATGAGATGATCTTGAACTGGGTACAAAAGACGATAGCGAAGGCGGCGGGAGCTTGTTGGCTTAGGTGCAAGGCTTCATGGCTCTAGATTGTAATCGGCTTCTAATGCAATGAGCTACTGAAACTTTTGTAATGCAATGATCCTTTTGAAGTATTTAAATTTTTGATCGGGTTTTTAACTGATTTTTACTAATATCTTCACTATCTGCAATTTGACTTGTGCATTTGTACTTTTAGCCATTATCAACTGCACCGAGTTAATTTGGCTTTTCAAGCAATGAACATTTATAGCCGATTAAGAGCCAACCCAAACACTAGGGTAGTATTTCTTTATGTATTTTCCATTAATCGCCTTGGGAAATATTATGCCTTCCAAAGTCTCCAATACGTAAGAGTTTCCACCAACAAGCTGATTTATCTTATACGACCCTTCCCACGTAGGAGACCTCTTACCGTATCGGTTATTTCTAGTGCCAACAGGTAGTATAGTTTTCTATACTAAATTGGCTTCATAAAAAGACTTAGGCATTACTTTCTTATTGTAAGTCTTTGCAACCTTTTCTTTGTTTTTCTGAAGCCGATCCAATGTCCAAGTTATCGATCATTAGATCGTTGTAATCTTGAGCTGACAAACCATTTTGTCTGGCTACTTATATAGAATCAATGTTAATTTCCACAAGTAAAACAGCTTCCTAACCATAAACTAACTGACAGGGCGAAAGCTTCATTGCTCCGTGATAGGCTAGCCGATACGCCCATAGTGACTCCAATAACGTTAAATGCCAATTCCTTGGTTTTTCATCAATCTTTCTTCAATCTTTCTTTTGATCAGCTTGATCAACGTCTTGTTAGACGATTCAGCTTGACCATTAGCTTGGTCATAATAAGGTGATGAATTTAGTAGCTTGATACCCAAACTCTTAGCAAGGTCTTGAAATTCCTTAGACATGAACACAGTACCTTGATCGGTCGTAATAGTCTACGGAATTCCAATTCGTTGGATAATATGCTCATTAACTAATCCAATGGCTTCAACATTTGTAACCTTTTTGAGTGGTATAGCTTCAACCCATTTAGAAAAATAATTGGTTGCAGCCAAATTGAACTTATGGCCTTTGCTCGAAGCAGAAAATATTTGTTCGATTATATCTATACCTCAGCCTCTGAATGGCCAAGGTTTAATAATGTGGTGCAAAGCTGACGCAGGAGCCAACTGTATATTACCAAATTTTTGACAAATCTGGCACCTTTATAATATTTAAAGCAATCCTCCAACATTGTAGGCCAAAAATACCCCATACGCCTAAGCATCCACTTCATCTTATAAGCCGATTGATGAGATGCACAAATTTCTTCGTGTACTTTACCCATTGCCACCTTAGCTTTGTCGGCTCCAAGACATCTTAACAGCAATCCTTCAAATGTCCTATAGTGTAAGATACCATCGAGAACTACATACTTCAGAGCTTGCTGTCTAACTTTCCACCCCGTCGGCTTTGAAGGATCGACTAAATAATCCCTTATTTTCATCCCCAAATTGACGACAAACACATTACAGCTTTCTCAATCGGCTCACATTTCTCAATTTGACCAAAAAATTTATAGCCTAATGCTTGTTGAGCTACTAAGTTCGCTCTGTAATTCATCTCTCGAGGAATATGGTAAATAGTGAATTCTGTAAATGAGCCGATTACAGGAAGACATTGCTTTAAGTATTTAAGCAAAACTTCATCTTAGCACTTATACTCTCCTTTAATTTGCTGCACAACTAATAGAGTCGCCATAGGCCTCAACAGTATTTACTCTAACATTTTTTGAGCAACTGTAGGCCTCTGAGCAATGCTTCATATTCTGCTTGATTATTTGAACATCGACAATTCAAACAGAATGCAAATTCAAAATTTTGTACCTTGAGAGAAACAAGTACTATCCCAATACCATCACCCTCTCGACATACTGATCCATCAAAATAAAGTTGCCAAGGGGCTATAGAAATTAAACCGACGGTAGTCTCATATCTTATTATGAAATCGGCTATCATTTTTTCATTTAACTGCCTTAGCTGATTCATAAGTTAGGTCGAAGTCGATGAGCACATAAGCCCATTTACCAAGTCAATCGCGCAAAATCAGAGATGACAGCATATACTTTATAACATCGGCTTTACAGACGACCTTACAAACCAATGCTAAAATATAATGCCTTAGCTTTGTACAGGCGAAATACAAAGACAAACAAAGTTTATCTATAAAAGGATACCTGGTTTCAGCATCAAGCAGGCGTCGGCTCAAATAGAAGATAACCCGCTCTTTTCCGCCAACATCTTGTGCAAATACAGCTCCGATAGTTTCCTCTTCAGTCGATAGATATAATTTAAAAGGTACACCCTTTTGTAGCATGGCTAAAACCGGAGGATTCGTTAAATAATCCTTGATATCTTCAAAGGCTTTTTGTTGATCAGTTCCCCATACAAACTCTTGGTTATCTCTTAATTTCAACAATGAGGTAAATGCACGAATATGTTTAGAAAGATTTGAAATAAACTGTCGTAAATAGTTGATTTTACCGATCAACTTCTATAACTGATTTTTGTTTGTGGGCGGCTTTGTTTTGGCTATAGCTTTAACCCTCTCTTGGTTGACTTCAATTCCCCTTTCGTGGACCATGAAGCCTAAAAACTACCCAGTCGATACTCCAAACACGCATTTGAATGGATTCATCTTGAGGCCCTGCGCCCTCGTACTCTTAAAAACTGTCTCTAAATTAGCCAAATGCTGCAAATGTTTTTTGAGTTCACAACAACATCGTCAATATAGATTTTGATAATATGACCGATTAAATCATGAAAGATTAAATTCATAGCCTGCTGATAAGTTGCACTAGTATTTTTTAAGCTGAACGTTATCACTATCCACTCAAATAACCCAACGCACCAGGGCACGTGAAGGCGATCTTTGGTATATCAGCTTATGCCATGAATATTTTGTTATATCCGGCATTCCCATCAAGAAAGCTGATAATCTTGTTTCCTGATGTAGCATCAATAAGCATATCGGCTATAGGCATCGGGTGCTCATCTTTAGGTGTAGCTTTGTTCAAATCCCTAAAGTAGATACATACCCTGAGTTTGCCATTTTTCTTCATAACTAGGACAATATTAGAAAACCACTCAGCGTATCGGCAAGGCTTAATAAACTTGGCCTCTAGCAATCGCTCTATTTCTTCTTTTATAATATTGTACAGGGCCGGATTAAACTTTTGAGGGTGTTGTTTAAATAGCTGATACCCTAGCTTTATAGGTAGCCGATGTTTGACAAGCTGTCGGCTCAAGCTAGGCATCTCATGGTATTCCCAAGCAAAACAATCTTTTGTTTCTTCCCCCACTCCCTTCTAATATTTTAATATGCTGAAGCTCATTGGACTCCTGGTCCCTTTGTTTCTCCTCATCACCCTCTCTGATCTCTTGGGTTCTTAACCTTTGCAACCATCTGCACTGTGATCGGCTTACGTATTTTGCCAAGTGGACAATCTTGCTTTTGGTTCGGGCACATGTACGACGATGGCAGTGCTACTCCCCTCTCCCAGCAAAACTGTCAAAAGGGGCACCTTTGATGAGCTCTTTCCAGGTTCTCAGACCAATATAAATTGTTCGGTCGATGCGGAGTGTATCGTGGCCGATTGTTCATTCCTTCGTACTTTTCCAGTAACTGAGAAGACATTGGTTTAGGCCTGCTAGCTGGTCTTCGTGACGGTGATTTTTCTACTTTATACCATTTGCCAACATGCGGATTTCCTTTAGGCTTAACGGTCCTTGAATTATTGCCCTCATGATCATCGGCTTCTATCTATAATGAACCGATCGTGATCTTTAAGGTCTTGTTGCCACTCGAGCTCGCTTGAACATTGACCCGTTGAGCCCGTTTTGGTCCCTCATCGTGCATCGGCTCTTTACCTTTAGGTGAACACTGCACCAAGTTTATGGGGAACAGGTCAACATCCACTTGCATGGTCAGCTCATCTGCAAACTTTAGCTGACCATCTTCAATAGCTGACTGGATTTGCTAGCAAAAAATATTGCAATCGTTAGTATTATGGGAAAAAGAATGATGCCATTTACAATACCTTCGTTTCTTGATCTCATCAGCCGATGGCATAACATGTCTTTCAGGTAATCGTATTATCTTTTCTTGTAAGAGAAAATCAAAAATACAATCACATTTAGACACATCAAATGCATATTTTACTTCCGACTTATTCTTAGTCGGCTTAAGCTATGAACAGACGAAAGATCTCTTAGTGTAACATCCCAAAAAATGCAATAATATGAAAATTCATATTTTGAATTTGAATATATTTATTTATGATTTTTTTTGACATGATTGGAATTTATTTGGAATTCTTTGGATTTTTGTATTGAATGAAAAGTTAAAGAAATGGAATTAAGAAATGGATAATGGTGAAAAGGTAAAATGGTAAAAGATAAATTTTGGAAAAAAATTATCATAGAACCCTAACCAATCTGGTAAGTCAGTAAAATCAAGAAGTAAAATTTTATGCACAGAGAAATGGGTAAATAAAATTAATGTCACCACTTTTGACTAGAAACAGTACAAGCCAGAATTAATGAAAAATATTCGAAGTTTATCTGGAGCTTGAAAATTACCATAACACCTCATAGTATAATTTATCTCTGGTAAAATTTCAGGATTTTATCACGCCATTAATACTTTATAAAATTCCCAAAACAGAGGCTTTAAAAATCTGGGAATTGTAATGTCAGAATTTTAATAAAATAACTACCCAATTTTTGACTTGAAAATTTTACAGAGACATCCTTGATCTAAATATAACCTCTCATAAAAGTTGTAAAATAAATAATAAGTTTTGAACCTTTAAATAAATAAAAATCCGAAAGGAGATTTTGGTAGATGTACAGTGTCAGAATTTTAGTTAATTCAGTGTAAGATATTTTAATCTCAAATTTTTACTGGGCGTTAGAGACTACAAGGAGACGCAGGTCAAAAAGTTTCACAATTTTCCCACTTGATCTGATGGCCATTTTAATGCTCACATGGAGCTGTCCCGCCAAGGTTATCTCTTCGTCTCATTTTCCTTCATCGCCGCGTGGCCCGTCCATCTGTGCTGTAACCATTCGTCGACGGCAACGGGAAAAGGGCTCAGCCTCTGCCTGGTGGTCCTCGGACCCGCTGTCGATCCTGAGCTTCATCTCCTCTTCTCTTTTCCTCTCTCTCTGCCGAGACGCGAAGTTCTCCCGATCCTTCGCGGCCGCACACTCTCTCGCTGAATCGTCGCGTCTGCTGGCGCCGACCTCCGCTCGATCATTGCCACGACCGTCCTCGCTTCATCGCCGCCATGCCTGCGTTACGCTCCTTCGTGCCATGCCTCTCCTTGATGGCTAACGCCGCGCCACTCGATCGCCAAGCACGTAACCGAGCCCAAATTAATGCGCGAGAGTTGGCAAGTCCCATATAAACGGCTCGAATACTTGTGTAGCCGCAGAGCTATTCTTCCTTAGCCACTCGCCACTCGAGCTCAAGAACCGAAACAACGTTTTCCTCGCCATGGCCAAGAAACCCGAAAAAAGGGGAGAAAGCAATCCAAACCAATTTGGTGAGTCGCTTAAATTGATCACTCCCGTGGTACACTAGCGATCTCTTAAGCTTTTCTGCACCTCCAATTTCAGCTTCCTTGCTCAGTAGCGCCGCCGACCCCATTCCTTCTTCTCCAACTCCACAAGACGGTGGCGGAGCTCTCCATCAATTTCCGACCGGATCAATAGGTAAAACGAGGCCCCTAGTACTCCTTGATGCTTTATTCGCTACCGATTCGAGTTGAAATTTATTCATTTTCTTCCCGACGAGCCGCCATCTCCTCCGCCGCAAGCCCACGGTGGCGGGACGCTTCACCACGTCGGCCGTGACTAAGCTTTCCCTAGGCTCTGGCGGGCGCTTTTACTCTCGGCCGACGGCGCGACTTCCTCAGCGCCTCCCCGCCGCCGGTGACCATGGCGCCGCCTTCCCGCTTCGCTCCGCCCATGGGCCTAATCCGTCGGAAAGCAAGAATCTCCAGTTCAATCAGCAAAGGCGCTTTCCCAGTAAGAGAAGCGTATTTTCGATTTATTCTCAATTTCATAACCGAGATAGCTTCTTATGTGAATAACTTTAGCATTTTTAATCCAATTCAAATGAAATAAATTTCTAAAATCATCTAAAATCAAGTGCTTCCATAATATACAAAAACATTTTGAAAAACAGTACTGGGTTAATTTGAAATCCAAATTTAAACAAAAGGCCTAAAGGTATGCTACATATGAAAATGTTGCCAACAAACTTAGAATTTAATGAAAATAATTTTATTAGATTCTTTATACATCCAGAGCTCAAATATATAAAAATGTTTATATATTACCTTTGTTTAAATCATTTTCCATTAAAGGTTATTCTCAATAGAATAAATAATCAAAATGAATAATTGAATAAAGGAAATTCTAAAATAAATAAAATTGATTTATAAACACTTGAATGACAGTAATATACCTTATTATGCTAAAATAATTAAGGTATGAACTTGCTTTCGATATGTGATACGAATAATAGATGGTTTAAATGGAAAATGTATATATAAGTAACTAATGTATAAATGAAGTTCATAATAAGTAAAAGGTAAGAGAAAAGCTCTTTAGTACTATGTTATCTGTTACAACAAAATAACCATAGTGAATTGTAGTCCGTACTTAAATTCTTAAGTAATTCCATTACTTAAATTCTTAAGTAATATATATCTCCATATTATATATATATATATTTAAAGAGTTGAGTATAATCAACCTGTGTGAAGAGAATGTCTTAAGTAAATCCTAATGCATGAATAATTAGTTCTCGAATGCCTTGCATGATCGATCATGTAGTATAGCAAGAATCATTATCATAAGGTCGTAAATTAACATTTAACCTAATAATCGAAGTTTCAATACTTGTAAAGTTCAAATAGTTATAACTTTCACAAATAAACATCAAATTTGACAAAACTAAGTCCTAGGATCTTAAGAAGTAATATCCTTACTAACGTGCAAAGTTAATACTATCAAATTTCAAGAAAGAATCTCATTTTGTCATGCTTTGCATATAAAACTCGATAGCGAAATAACCTTAAGTATTATAATTTCTGGATTTCAGAAACACTTAAGCCTTTTCATCAATCTATAGAATACCTCGTCCTGATACGAATCCCTTGTAGAATAGATCAGAAATGATGTTTAGGATATGTACTACTATGTTCTAAGAAAATATTTTATTTATAACTTATGGTTCATATAGTTTTGCTTATGCAAAACCTAATATGATAAGAATAGTTGTAGCCCTTTTTGGCCGGTTGCGATCAACATAAACTTTAGTGTCATGATAGCTTTTCAGCAATGCATTTAGGTCTTCAACTAAACATTATAATTCATAAATTTTATTTAGAATTGTTATCCAAAGTATATACTATATTATTATGATGAAATAACCATATTTCATCATGCTTTCCATATAAATCATGTTAGTTAAATAACGCTAAGTATTATGTTTTCTAAGCTTATTAATATGAATCGGTAGCAATGAAGAAATCTGTGATTAATATATTTGTATCACGTAACCTTCTTGAAAACCATAAATAAATCCAAGAACCTAGCTTAACAGATCAAACATATTCAAGACTTCTTCTTATGCAAAGTCAATTAGGTATTTAAATGCTATTTGCATAATCCTTTTCTAATGTCTTAGTTCTATTAATCCAAATAATTTTAGCATCTATAATTCAAATCGTAAATACTGAAATTCATAATTTTAGCCTCTTGAATTAAGTAAATCAAGAATAGATAATCTATCGAGGAAACCATGTTTTGCTCATCATAAAAGCCATTAAGTATATAAATGTGCGCTTATATAAATCACGAGATCTCAAAATCATATAATCCAAACCCTGAATTATTCTGCTTTTCGCAATGAATCTTTATTTGATTTTTCATCATCTTCTTTTCGCCCTTATTGAAGTTTATTATTTGCTATATTTTCCGATCGATCGACGTGTAGAATTCGACGTCCTTCCTTCGTCGTGCCTCCGCTGCTCGCGATCGCGTCTTCGTCGTAAACGATATATAAGCAAGGCAAGCACCTCCTTTGACCATCTTGATCCCAGATTTAATTTGCATTGTGTTTATTAAAATATTTCATGCACGTTTACTTTCTCGTAGAATTCGCTATTTTGTGGTAATCGTAGTTATACGTTGTCTCATGAAACTTCCTTGATAAGTATGAATATGTGAACCTTGATAACCATAGATTAAGCTTAGACAATTACTTAATGTCATTATGGGTATATGCGATTACATTTTATCCATGCTTAGCCATGCTTTTAGAACTAAAGGGTTGATGATCGATCAAAATTTGTTTCTTAAGAAATGGAAATTTTGGAAATAAAGTCGTTGGTTATGGGTATGTTGGTTAAAACCCAAAATAAAACTATGGTTTTGATGCGGCGATTATTGGCAATAGCCGAGGTGCAGAGGATTTGCACGTAGTTAGGGTGGAGTATCGCCTGTGTCGGATTAAGGACCGAGCAATGGGACGCTATAGATCCAAGAATTTCATTACAACCACGAGGGCTGGTATGGGACAGTCTTAGCCTATTAAGTTATTTAGGTGTGGCTTTGCATCTATGGAAGGCGGGAGTAATGCACAGGCATTCCGGTTTGGTCTGTCTGTAGGGGTTTCTACATACCAATGCAACGGTGTACGCCTTGCCGTGAACAGAAACGTGGTGTTGGGTGTGATGAAAAAGGATCCACGTCTTGGGTGTGTGTTTCTGTTTTCATGGCGAGGGTCAAACGTCCCGGGCTGGTTCAAAGCCACATCTAGATAATGTAACGGCTCTGTATGATCTCCTTGCCGACACACCAAAGGAAGTGTGTTAACTGATCTGGCAAAAGAGGTTGATCATTCCTTATGGGTAAAGCTGTACACCTCTGCAGAGTGTAAATCTAATCGATTAGCCGTGTCCACGGTTATGGACACTTGGTGAAGTCATTCCAATGTTAGAATGCTTTGGTATTTTCTAAAATTGGGTTTTGGTTTGGAACCTGTTTTATCAGCTTTTGTTTCATGTCAAAGGATCGACATTGTTGGATTCCATTTATGGATTATTCGATGCTCGCGATGGGTTGTGAGTATTACTTATGCTTTACTTATTTCATATCAGTCAATTATGCTTTTACAAATTCCGTTTGCAAATAACTTGTTTTACAATGTCAATTCTGCTTTATGCAAATTAACTGTAGTAGCCTCCTTTGAAATGACCTGCATATATTATAGGCTTTGCTCAAGTCTTGCGGAGTACGAAAGTACTCACCCTTGCTTATATGTTGTTTTTAGGTGGATAATTTAGCGAAGCTTCGAGGATTCCTTTTCATCGCAGGTTGCGGGATTTTCTTCATCGAATCTTTCTAGGATTATGCCTTGTCGGTTGCTGCGGGTTTTGGATGGGCACACTACAAGACCTTGCTTCTTTTGTCGCTATATCTCCGAGTTGTAAGATTTTCTTTAAATAATAGCTTCCGCTTAATATTATGTTGTATGGTTGTGATTCCAATTGTTGTAAACATGTGAGTGCTAGCTATCGATCCAGTGGAATGGCACAAGAATCACATGGAGGTTCCTGCTCATCGAACGGGTCTCACAAAGATTGGTATCGAGCTATCTTGATCGTAGGATAAACCCTAGATAGAATGGTCGTTAGCATTGGGATAAGCAAATTCAAAATCTTATGTTTCAAAGTTATCATATTTGCAAAATGTAGATTTTGCTATTCTCTCCTCATTCTTAAGATCTTATTCTTACCACTACTTTCATTTTGATTTGTAAACAAATTCTTCTCATTCCTTAAAGATAGTTTATCCTCGCTATTGTTTCTGAAGATGTCTGAGGTATGTCACTATCTTGCTTGCAAATGAAGGCTACATGGTTTACGCCAACAATCTTATTGGAGCCGACAACGCTTCACTAATCTCGACAATGCAGAAGCAAAGCTCGAAGAACCTACTGCATGAAGAGACGACTTCACCTAGCAGTAAAGTGCAGAAGGATAGAATATATTATGACTTGCCTTAAAATAGGAACCCTTATACATATAGCATATTATTTCGCTCTAGTTATATAAAGCATTTTAATGTGGTATTTATAACTTGCTATTTGAAAATTGGTTTTTATTTTGGTTGTTAGGACTGATTTATATGTGAACTTAACCGCTAGGTTAAAGTTTCACAATAAGTTGTCCTCATGTATAAATATGTAAAACTTAACCCATAGGATAAATTGGAAATCATAAGATAGCTTATCTCTTCTTTTCTATAAAATTTCTTCCAAACTTATCCTTTCTTTTCAGAGAACTTCTCACTTGTGAAACCATTATGGTTAATCAAGCCTCAACAGGATTAATAGTATAGTCTCCATGCCATTTCTGGCATTTCCAGAGATTACACTATCCGTATATAAATCAAGGTCAAGATGCTATTAACGACCAACTTACCTAGGTCACTTTTGGCTAGTTAAAATTTAATTTTTCCAATAATAATTTTAACCATTCACCTTATTACCTTGTCTAGATTATATACCAGAAAATGAGCGTAACTGAAAATTTATATACTTTTAAATGGAAAGCTTAGATTGGTTGTAACAAAAAATATTTGAAAATCCTATTTTCTAATAGGAATATAAAAGAGCAAGATTAATTGTAGATGTACTCTTTTCCCATTTGTGAGATTTAGTTTCTTTATCTCAGATACCCTTCCTTTTAATGGATAATTCATATACCCATTTCTTCCTTGTAGAATTTTCTTTCTTCACTTCTAGTTATCCTATCTAGAAGAAACTCTCTCATCATGCTTAGTAAAAACTATCGACAAATCTTTTTGAAAACAATTCGTAATAAATCAATAAACGCGTCGTGACATCTACATCAACAAACCTTAAGAGGATGGAGATAACGAAACATCAAAACCTCTCGACCGCATGGAAGTTTTGAGTACTAACATTAGCAAGTGGTACAGACGTTAAAAGAAGCACGAATCGAACAACCTGCTATGAAAGATAATACTATTCAAATTGCACGATACTTTAGTTATAGTAAACCCTTATGTAGAAATACATATGGTTAGGATAGTAGAAGAAAATATTAGATACCCTCCCGCATACTAAGTTGAGCATATATATATATATTTTGTGTTGTTGCAATTTTAAGTTTTGAAACTTCAGATTGCTTTGGGTTACTCTCGTAAATGTTAAACCATTAGGTGGAAATTTACGATGTGCCAACCCTTATTTAATAAGAAAATCTAATTAAGAAAATTTTAAGGAACGAAAAGTTGCCTTATGAACTAATAACTAACAAATAACCAACCTTGAAACAATGTTTTAAGGAATGAGACACCGCCTTATAAATTAACCAAGAATTACCAAATCCATATATAGGTTATTCTCAAAATAATATTTTAATAAATGAATGATACTTTGTAAAATGGATAACTTTCATCTAACCATATCCTCCCAAGTTCAACATCTTGAAGACACCTCCGACACAATCCATTAATGCATCCACCACAAGTAATGAGTAATAAGTTTTTCAACCATTATAACCGACATTGGCTCTTTCCAAATAACTCTAGTTGAGATATATCCTTTCAATCATTTCAAACACTTTAGTATACCATGTACCTCTCCTTAAGTTAGCTCATTATTGCTAAAGAATCTTGGTATAAATTGTTAGCACTTCTCATTCACTTTGTGAAAACCAACAGGATTCCATCGAAATAACTTTTCCTAACAATCATTGTTGCAGGATACCGTGACAAGATTCCTCAATAAAATCTTGGAAAGTGAAGCCATGTTAAGCTTTCAGCCATCAACGGATAATCCTACCTTAGTCCAACCAAATTCCCAATATCTAGCGCAGAACAATTCCAACCTTGGATCAATCCTTGCCGAAAAAGGAAATGGTTTAGAGCAACAACCTACTCCTACATCTTACTCAATACCTAAGCGATGCTCTTTGAAGTGTTGCCAACCCAGCCAATTCGAAGATCGTGCTTGCATTCGCTGTGGAGAAATAGGACACATCATTGATGAGCATGCAATAAATTGCTCCACCTGTGAAGGAAATCATTCTCCTGGAAAATGTCCTATGAGCAATATCACTTATTACCTTTGTGAAGGTCATGACCATTGCCCAGCTCAATGTCTCCTAGATCCAATAGTTGCCAATACAATTCAGCATCAGCGAGAGAAATTTCGAACCTTAGTTGCTCAAGATTTGGCAATCAGAAGGGAAAAGCTAGCTACACAGAAAATATTGCCTAAGGAGTTAAAGAAACAACACATAGACTTTGATCACCTTCATCCAGGAAGTAATAAATGGCCATCGCCATCAGCATGTTTCTTGTATGGTGAAGAAAGTCATTGGGCAAGAAAATGTCTGCAAGTTGAGATTAAAAAGGAAGATAGTACTGAGAATCCAATTATACCCATCAAGACGCCATAAGGGAAGCGTGAGTGCTTCAACTGTCACAAGAAGGGTCATCTTGCTAAGCGATGCCCGCAAAAAGAACAAATATTTCCTGCAACTATGGTCATACCAGAGGCTACATCAGTTAAGATTATAACTCCAAGAATAGGAGGAACAAAATCTGAATCAGTTTGCTCGAAGAATCAGTTAAAGAAGAGGCGATTGAACGAAGACGCTTGCCCCAAAAGCATCCCGCTCAATTCCACCTCAATTTCAACCATCATTTGTTCATTCCTCCAACAACATCGGTGAATGTACCGTCCGTGCTCAAGACCGGGCAATCATCACATTTGCTTTTGCTATCGTGAACGTGGGCATTATGCCAACAAGTACCCAAAGAAGAAGCAAAATCCACCTCAACCCCATGAAGCCAAACAACAAAGAATGCAAAGTCGACATCAAGGCCGCAAGACCCTATCTCTCGCATTCACTCCAACTCAAGACATCAATCATGGCATACCGACACAATGCCGGTACATCTCATATAAATATAGTTTCATCGTAACTTAGATTAATTTGAAATCATTGTGTCTAATCTTAAAGTAATATTTCGATAAGCGGAATATTGCCTTATGAATTTAATCAACTCTCATCAAAATATATCTTATCTTAATCCTTCCAAATAGCCGGTAGGATGTCAATCGCTAAACTTCCAGTTTTCATCCTTAACCATTACTCGATCAATTCCTATCTGCTTTATAACATCGTGAGTAATCTTTCTATTGTTTCAATAAGATGGACAACGCCGCTTGCGTCGATCGAGAAGAACCTCATCACTTCATCACAAACTACCCAAGTAAAGTTCTTCATCTCGTCAAGGATGACATCGGGATTCCAAGCTATATCAAAGACCTAGGAAAGGTCAAGTACCTAGAACAACCCCGCCGCGATGTCGCTTAAGTAAAGACCTTCCTTATGTAATTACACCGACACTCAATGTAATATCGAAACGCCCTTTATGTATGCAATCCCTACAATCAACCTTTTGACTTTGTACATTATAGTCTTTCATAAGTACCAAATATAAAGAAAATCAAAACCCTCTGTCTATCAAGATGATCAAGTGAATTAAATCATCGGGATCATTTTATAATTCCCTACCTCAACCCAAATCATGGAATTATCCTACCTTGTTTTCAATCTAAAGACAATCTGAATAACATTTATTTTCATCTAATTTCGTCAACTATTGTTAAATTGTGCAGATCAACCATTATATTCAAATATCATTTGTTGATGATAACACTTAATTCTTCCCAAATGAATCGAGTAACAAACATTAATTCTTTCCCCTCAAATATTCTAAACATATCACATGTCACTCTCTAAATTAGATTATCATTATTAACAATCCTAGTTATGCAATCAAAAGAGATATGTAGTAATATTCCTCATCTGCTTACGCGAAATCCAAATAGAAATCTTCTGCATTCTAGTCACATCGCTTTGGAATCGCAAGAACGATGTTTTGCAAAGCAACTACATTGGAAATAAGAAGACGAGGAAACAACAAGACCACATCCAAGAAAGGATTTCCTAAACCCACTTAGTCCTTGCAAATCTCGGGGACGAGATTTCTGTAAGGGGGGTAGATTTGTAACATCCCGAAAAATGCAATAATATGAAAATTCATATTTTGAATTTGAATATATTTATTTATGATTTTTTTTGACATGATTGGAATTTATTTGGAATTCTTTGGATTTTTGTATTGAATGAAAAGTTAAAGAAATGGAATTAAGAAATGGATAATGGTGAAAAGGTAAAATGGTAAAAGATAAATTTTGGAAAAAAATTATCATAGAACCCTAACCAATCTGGTAAGTCAGTAAAATCAAGAAGTAAAATTTTATGCACAGAGAAATGGGTAAATAAAATTAATGTCACCACTTTTGACTAGAAACAGTACAAGCCAGAATTAATGAAAAATATTCGAAGTTTATCTGGAGCTTGAAAAATTACCATAACACCCTCATAGTATAATTTATCTCTGGTAAAAATTTCAGGATTTTATCACGCCATTAATACTTTATAAAAATTCCCAAAACAGAGGCTTTAAAAATCTTGGAATTGTAATGTCAGAATTTTAATAAAATAACTACCCAATGTTTTGACTTGAAAATTTTACAGAGACATCCTTGATCTAAATATAACCTCTCATAAAAGTTGTAAAAATAAATAATAAGTTTTGAACCTTTAAATAAATAAAAATCCGAAAGGGAGATTTTGGTAGATGTACAGTGTCAGAATTTTAGTTAATTCAGTGTAAGATATTTTAATCTCAAATTTTTACTGGGCGTTAGAGACTACCAGGAGACGCAGGTCAAAAAGTTTCACAATTTTCCCACTTGATCTGATGGCCATTTTAATGCTCACATGGAGCTGTCCCGGCCAAGGTTATCTCTTCGTCTCATTTTCCTTCACTGCCGCGTGGGCCCGTCCACGTGTTGTAACCATTCGTCGCACGGCAACGGGGAAAAGGGCTCAGCCTCTGCCTGGTGGTCCCTGGACCCGCTGTCAGTCACAGGCTTCATCTCCCTCTTCTCTTTTCCTCTCTCCTGGCCGAGACGCCGAAGCTCTCTCCCGATCCTTGCGCGGCCGCACACTCTCTCGCCGAATCGTCGCGCTGCTGGCGCCACCTCCGCTCGATCATTGCCACGACCGTCCTCGCTTCATCGCCGCCATGCCTGCGTTTCGCTCCTTCGTGCCATGCCTCTCCGCGATCGCTAACGCCGCGCCACTCGATCGCCAAGCACGTAACCGAGCCCAATTCTTGTGCGCGTGCGAGAGTTGGCAAGTCCCATATAAACCGGCTCGAATACTTGTGTAGCCGCAAGAGCTATTCTTCCTTAGCCACTCGCCACCGAGCTCAAGAACTCAAACAACGTTTTCCTCGCCATGGCCAAGAAACCGAAAAAAGGGAGAAAGCAATCCAAACCAATTTGGTGAGTCGCTTCTTAAATTGATCACCCCGTGGTACACTAGCACTCTCTTAAGCTTTTCAGCACCTCAATTTCAGCTTCCTTGCCTCGTAGCGCCGCAAGACTCCCATTCCTTCTTCTCCAACTCCCAAGACGGTGGCGGAGCTCTCCGATCAATTTCCGACCGGATCAATAGGTAAACGAGGCCCCTAGTACTCCTTGATGCTTTATTCGCCACCGATTCGAGTTGAAATTTATTCATTTTCTTCCCCCGACGAGCTGCCATCTCCTCCGCCGCAAGCCCACGGTGGCAGGACGTTTCAGCCCACGTCGGCCGTGACCAAGCTTTCCCCTAGGCTCCTGGCGGCGCCCTTTTACTCTCAGTGCCGACGGCCGCACTTCCCCGCGCCTCCCTCGCCGCCGGTGACCATGGCGCCGCTTTTCCTCGCTTCTTCTCATCGTCCATGGCCCGATCCGTCAGCGAAAGCAAGAATCTCCAGTTCAATCAGCAAAGGCGCTTTCCCAGTAAGAGAAGCGTATTTTCGATTTATTCTCAATTTCATAACCGAGATAGCTTCTTATGTGAATAACTTTAGCATTTTTAATCCAATTCAAATGAAATAAATTTCTAAAATCATCTAAAATCAAGTGCTTCCATAATATACAAAAACATTTTGAAAAAAAGATCAAGTTAATTTGAAATCCAAATTTAAACAAAAGGCCTAAAGGTATGCTACATATGAAAATGTTGCCAACAAACTTAGAATTTAATGAAAATAATTTTATTAGATTCTTTATACATCCAGGAGCTCAAATATATAAAAATGTTTATATATTACCTTTGTTTAAATCATTTTCCATTAAAGGTTACTCTCAATAGAATAAATAATCAAAAATGAATAATTGAATAAAGGAAATTCTAAAATAAATAAAATTGATTTATAAACACTTGAATGACAGTAATATACCTTATTATGCTAAAATAATTAAGGTATGAACTTGCTTTCGATATGTGATACGAATAATAGATGGTTTAAATGGAAAATGTATATATAAGTAACTAATGTATAAATGAAGTTCATAATAAGTAAAAGGTAAGAGAAAAGCTCTTTAGTACTATGTTATCTGTTACAACAAAATAACCATAGTGAATTGTAGTCCGTACTTAAATTCTTAAGTAATTCCAGTACTTAAATTCTTAAGTAATATATATCTCCATATATATATATATATATATTTAAAGAGTTGAGTATAATCAACTGTGTGAAGAGAATGTCTTAAGTAAATCCTAATGCATGAATAATTAGTTCTGAATGCCTTGCATGATCAGATCATGTAGTATAGCAAGAATCATTATCATAAGGTCGTAAATTAACATTTAACCTAATAATCGAAGTTTCAATACTTGTAAAGTTCAAATAGTTATAACTTTCACAAATAAACATCAAATTTGACAAAACTAAGTCCTAGGATCTTAAGAAGTAATATCCTTACTAACTGCAAAGTTAATACTATCAAATTTCAAGAAAGAATCTCATTTTGTCATGCTTTGCATATAAAACTCGATAGCGAAATAACCTTAAGTATTATAATTTCTGGATTTGAAACACTTAAGCCTTTTCATCAATCTATAGAATACCTCGTCCTGATACGAATCCCTTGTAGAATAGATCAGAAATGATGTTTAGGATATGTACTACTATGTTCTAAGAAAATATTTTATTTATAACTTATGGTTCATATAGTTTTTGCTTATGCAAAACCCTAATATGATAAGAATAGTTGTTGCCCTTTTTGGCCGGTTGCGATCAACATAAACTTTAGTGTCATGATAGCTTTTCAGCAATGCATTTAGGTCTTCAACTAAACATTATAATTCATAAATTTTATTTAGAATTGTTATCCAAAGTATATACTATATTATTATGATGAAATAACCATATTTCATCATGCTTTCCATATAAATCATGTTAGTTAAATAACGCTAAGTATTATGTTTTCTAAGCTTATTAATATGAATCGGTAGCAATGAAGAAATCTGTGATTAATATATTTGTATCACCAGAACCTTCTTGAAAACCATAAATAAATCCAGTAACCTAGCTTAACAGATCAAACATATTCAAGACTTCTTCTTATGCAAAGTCAATTAGGTATTTAAATGCTATTTGCATAATCCTTTTTCTAATGTCTTAGTTCTATTAATCCAAATAATTTTAGCATCTATAATTCGAAATCGTAAATACTGAAATTCATAATTTTAGCCTCTTGAATTCGTAAATCAAGAATAGATAATCTATCAGAGGAAACCATGTTTTGCTCATCATAAAAGCCATTAAGTATATAAATGTGCGTTTATATAAATCACGAGATCTCAAAATCATATAATCCAAACCCTGAATTATTCCTGTTTTCTGCAATGAATCTTTATTTGATTTTCTGTCTGTCTTCTTTTCGCCCTTATTGAAGTTTATTATTTGCTATATTTTCCGATCGATCGACGTGTAGAATTCGACGTCCCTTCCTTCGTCGTGCCTCCGCTGCTCGCGATCGCGTCTTCGTCGTAAACGATATATAAGCAAGGCAAGCACCTCCTTTGACCATCTTGATCCCGAGATTTAATTTGCATTGTGTTTATTAAAATATTTCATGCACGCGTTTACTTTTCAGAATTCGCTATTTTGTGGTACTGGTAGTTATACCTGTTGTCTCATGAAACTTCCTTGATAAGTATGAATATGTGAACCTTGATAACCATAGATTAAGCTTAGACAACTACTTAATGTCATTATGGGTATATGCGATTACATTTTATCCATGCTTAGCCATGCTTTTAGAACTAAAGGGGTTGATGATCAGATCAAAATTTGTTTCTTAAGAAATGGAAATTTTGGAAATAAAGCTGTTGGTTATGGGTATGTTGGTTAAAAACCCAAAATAAAACTATGGTTTTGATGCGGGCGATTATTGGCAATAGCCGGAGGTGCAGAGGGATTTGCACGTAGTTAGGGTGGAGTATCGCCCGTGTCGGATTAAGGACCGAGCAATGGGACGCTATAGATCCAAGAATTTCGTACAACCACGAGGGCTGGTATGGGACAGTCTTAGCCTATTAAGTTATTTAGGTGTGGCTTTGCATCTATGGAAGGCGGGAGTAATGCACAGGCATTCCGGTTTGGTCTGTCTGTAGGGGTTTCTACATACCAATGCAACGGTGTACGCCTTGCCGTGAACAGAAACGTGGTGTTGGGTGTGATGAAAAAGGATCCACGTCTTGGGTGTGTGTTTCTGTTTTCATGGCGAGGGTCAAACGTCCCGGGCTGGTTCAAAGCCACATCTAGATAATGTAACGGCTCAGATGATCTCCTTGCCGACACACCAAAGGAAGTGTGTTAACCGATCCGCAAAAGAGGTTGATCATTCCTTGTGGGTAAAGTCGACACCTCTGCAGAGTGTAAATCTAATCGATTAGCCGTGTCCACTGTTATGGACACTTGGTGAAGTCATTCCAATGTTAGAATGCTTTGGTATTTTCTAAAATTGGGTTTTGGTTTGGAACCTGTTTTATCGACTTTTGTTTCATGTCAAAGGATCGACATTGTTGGATTCCATTTATGGATTATTCGATGCTCGCGATGGGTTGTGAGTATTACTTATGCTTTACTTATTTCATATCACCAATTATGCTTTTACAAATTCCGTTTGCAAATAACTTGTTTTACAATGTCAATTTCGCTTTATGCAAATTAATCGTAGTAGCCTCCTTTGAAATGACTGCATATATTATAGGCTTTGCTCAAGTCTTGAGAGTGCAAAGTACTCACCCTTGCTTATATGTTGTTTTTAGGTGGATAATTTAGCTAAGCTTCGAGGATTCCTTTTCATCGCAGTTGCGGATTTTCTTCATCGAATCTTTCTAGGATTATGCCTTGTCATTGCTCTGCGGGTTTTGGATGGGCACACTACAAGACCTTGCTTCTTTTCTTGCTATATCTACGAGTTGTAAGATTTTCTTTAAATAATAGCTTCCGCTTAATATTATGTTGTATGGTTGTGATTCCAATTGTTGTAAACATGTGAGTGCTAGCTACTGATCCAGGGAATGGCACAGTAATCACATGGAGGTTCCTGTTCATCAGAACGGGGTCTCACACTTAGACCCTTAACCCATTGGGCTATGTTTATTTCTACTTCATCGTCTTTAGAAGACTCTTCTGAACCATAGTCAACCAAATTGACCTTAACTTTATCTTTATCCTTATTAACCTTAAACTTGTCCCTGAATCCTCTGTGATCAGTGAATCGGCTTTCTTGAGCCGATGCTCCGTGAAGAAGATGACTTAAATCATTAAACTCTTGCCCGCCAAACTTTTCCCTTAGCGGCGGAATTAATCCTTGAAAGGCTAAATCGGCTAACTGATTATCGGGTAAAGTAACACTAAAACACCGATTTCTAACCTCTCTAAACCTTTTTACATAATCATTTACCGATTCCCCAAATTTTTGGCGGATAGAGCTTAGATCGAAAATCCTAAGTTCTAGACTACTAGAGAAAAAGTATTTATGGAATCGGCTTTCCAAATCGTTCAAAAAATGAATCGAATTTGGAGGTAAAATAGTAATCCAAGTAAAAGCAGCTCCTGATAAGCACAATGGGAACAATCTAATTTTTAGCCTGTCGAACTGAGCTGCTTCGCCGCATTGTGCGATAAAGCGTCCGACGTGATCCAATGTTGTGACCGAATCATCCCCAGAAAATTTAGCAAAATTAGGAACTTTGAAATTGTGCGGATATTGTATGCGATCTATATAATCAGGATACGTCTTTCTATAGTCGATGACACTGCCCTTTGGCTGTATGCCAAATTGGTCCCTCAATACGACGGAAATCTGGTCGACCCAATTAACACTGTTGGCCGACGGGATAGTAGGGCATTGCCAATTTTGGTCATAATTGGTGTTCTGCCCCTCGAGTGCAAGCTCGAGCTGCCGATTAAATTGAGCCAACGAGTATTGATTGAATTGGTTGTAATCGTCATTCCTTCTAAACGGTGGTTCTAGCAATGGGATGAAGGGCTCTGAATGGGCTACCACATTGTGTGGGGCTGGATTCCTAGGTGGGATAGGCTCATGGCATTGTGGGTACCTATTAGGTTCAATCGGCTGTGAAATCGATTGTGGAAAAGCGTGAAATGGGGCTAATGGTGGTAAATTAGCCGATGCGTCTATCTTAGCGGCACGGTATATACTTGATAACGTATCACCCCACTCGGCCGAGGATCTCGCGATAGTATAACGGTAGGTTAAGTCGGCATCATAGTTGGAGTTGAGGTTATAGCCGATGGTTTAGGATCAGCTAAAGTATTCTGCGTGTTTTGTGCTATCGAAAAAATAGGGTAACTTGGTAGAGCTTGCATCAGATCGAGCAGGTTTCCAGCGGATGCCAATTCTTGAGTGATTGTTTTCACACTGTTTGCATTCATCGACCTAAGTGTTGTAACAAGAGCCAATGATTGGTTTACCAGAACATGGTGTACAGATTGACTAATCATAGCCGATAATTCAGCTTGCGTAGGTTGGTATTGACTTACTAGACCATTGGTGACGCCTGCATCGCCTAGGGCGTTAAGCGACGATAACGCGGCTTTTTGAGTGACGCCTCGTCGAGTCTTCTGGTAACAACTCAGCATCATCTCTTTAAGAGTGGCTTTTTGATCTTAATCTCCTTGCGTTGGTCTAGCGTTAAATCGTCCAGTGTAAGGACGATTATGGCTTCAATATTGAGATTAGATGGTGGAATCGACTTTCTCGACGAAGACATTATTGTTCCACCGGGCGTGCCAAGAGTGTGTTGGTGCCAAAAAAAATATGAAGAGGGTTAATCGGCCATAACACACCGGACGAATGCCGGGTTCAGAGGTTCGAGGCATGCCAATCGATTTGATCCTGCAATCGGTAAGATAGTCATGAAATACGCTTGAAGCCGATCTATTGAAACGAACGCTAAGATCTAAAATAGCCAAGAAGCCGATTAGATCGAAAGGTAATGATAGTCTAATTAGCCTGGTTAGAGCTAATTAGATGGTAAAGGTAGATCTTTCCGAAGAAGGCGATGCGCAACAAAATCGGAGAAAATTGAACTTGATTGGTGTAATTGAGGTAATTGATGAAGATCAACAATCGGCGATGTACAACTTTATTGATCAAAATCGAATTACATAGAAGAAGCCTAAATTCCATAAGCTACTCCTAGTCGACAGGAAATGTAAGAAAAAGTAATGTGTTGTTTGATTGGGTTGTGTCCTTTTTTTTGTCTGCCCACGTCTATCTTTTATACTTATCAGCCGATTGAATCCTATTACAACACGTTACAGAACGCGATCCATATCAGCCTTGATCCAGACAGTCTCTCCTCAGAAATCATTGTAATTACGAAATATCTCTAACCTTTCCAAATTTAAATATCGGCTATATCGTGTTGACTCAAATCTGTCGATTTTGACCATACCTACCAAATTTTGGTGCAAACAGGTCCTGCTGGATATATCACATTTATTTGTCTAAACAAATCACCACATATAGATTGGTGATAAGTTCTATCAAACAATAGTTTCTTAGGAATATCTAACAAGATAGCATGTATATATGTTACAATATAAGTAGTAGATTGCTTTCGTTTTCTAGACGGTTTAAATTTTTTGACAAACTAGCAAGGTAGCCTCTGTACTTCTATATGCATCATCTTTATAGCATCAAGTGATCAACTATTACCCATATAGAATCATAACCAAACTGAGTTATCAGCAAACCAGTAATAAAGTCCTTACCAATTTCTTCTCACTTCTATTCGAGAATCTCGAGGCGCTGAAGCAGAACGGCTAGCCTCCTATGCTCTACCTTTAGTTTCTAGCATATGTCACATAGGTAACGTATACGACAGCCTCACATTTTAATCTTTGGCCAATATAATCTTTTCTTGAGATCCTCATACATCTTAGCACTCCCAAGGTGTATCGAACACATCGAATCATGAGCCTCCTTGAGTATCAACTGCTTCAACTCCTTCTAAATTGGTACACAAATACGATTCTTAATCCACAAGGTACCTCGGTCATCCAAGAAGAAATCTTAGGCTTTACCTTCATCCATTTTGGACTTAATCTTGATTTTGGCATATAACTAATACTCTCAAAGCCTACCAACCTCAAATGCTTTGCGTGTTCTTCTTTCTTGGAGTAGATAAGAATATCATCAATGAACACAACTACAAACATGTCCAGATATTCCGTTAAAACCTTGTTCATCATATTCATGAAATAAGTATGGGCATTAGTAAGTCGAAAAGATATGAACATGAACTCATAATGTTCATACCGATTGAAAATATAGTCTTAGACACATCTATGGAACGAATATTCAATTGTTGATATCCTAATCGAATATCAATCTTCATAAACACACTAGCTCCTCTCAACTAATAAAAAAGATCATCGATTCTAGGAAGTAGATACTTATTCTTAATTATCATTTCATTCCGCGATCGGTATCTATGCACATTCTCATATTCCCATCATTCTTTCTTATAAATAGGATAGGTGCTCCCCATGGATATGAGGTTGGCCTCACAAAACAATTCTCTAAAATCTCTCTGATCTACTTCTTCATTCCTGCTAGCTCATTGGCAGGCATTCCATACGGTGTTGTAACATCCCAAAAATTTTAAAAATAGAAAAAATAAAAAAATTTCATTTGAAAATAGAATTGAATAAAGATTTCAACTGAAACCAAGATTTTTATTTTAAATATCATTTTTTTCTTCATTTTCTAGTATTTCAACCTAAAAGAAAAGAACAAGTTGCTACATTAAAACTTTTCGCCCAAAATGAACAAACTTTAAAAATGAGTTGAAAATGTAATCCTATTTTGAATTCCCATATTTTCTGATTTTTTTTACTTTAATAACTATTCTTAGATTTTTGGCTTTAAAGAAAAATAAATTAAGGAATTAGTGAAAGAGTAAAAGTAAAAAGGGTAAAAATATGAAAGTAAAAAGCTAGAAAAAATGTCATTAAAATTTGAGAAGTGTCCATCACATCTTTTCAGCGGTCCAAAGAGTTTTCATGAATTTGATAAAGAAATGATTTATGAAGGACATGTTTTGACTTCAGAACAGTGGATGCCAGAATTTTACAAAAATATTACAAAATTATCTCTGGCTGAAAATTTTACAATATCTTTCCCATAACAGTATTAATCCCTTGTAAAAATATTAAAAATTCATAATTAAATTTAAATCCTTTTAAAATTCAAAAACATAAACAAGAAAAGCTGAAATCTGTAATGTCAGAATTAATAGGAAATAAATATGCAAGATTTTGATCTGGACATTTTAAAAAAGAAATATTAGCTCATATAAAACCCTCTCAAAAAGTTTCAAAAATTATTGAATCAATTTTTATCCTCAAATAAAATAAAAACAGAAGTGAACAAATAAAGCTCTCAACATTGTTAGAATTTTCATAATTTTTCTGTAACAGAGTTTGATCCAAAAATTTTACTAAATGTCAATACTTACCCCAGAACCTCAGTAAAAAAGTTTTGAAGATTTTCATTGCAATTTGGTGGCCAAATAATGTATCATACCTTTCCTAAAGATTGTAGGGTTCCCGGCCGGAGGACCACGCGACGTCACGGTCTTTGCGAAAAGATATATTAAGCTGGGAAGAAATGGAGCGCAAGCCTCCAAGTATAGTTTTTTTGCGAAAAAGCCCTCCAAAAAATCCAAAATTGCGGAAAGGTCCTTCCATCGATTTTTTTTGCAAAAACGACCCCGTGAATTCCGAAATCGCGAACAGGTCCTTCCGCTGGTTATTTTTTAAAAAGGACCCCGTAATTCCGCAAATTTGATCCGACCACTGGTTCTTTTGCCCTGGAAGATTCAGAAATCATGAACAGGTCCTTTCACCGGTTATTTTGCAAAAAAGTCCCATCAGTTCCACAAATTCGACATCAGCGCCGGTTCTTTCGACCACGCATGCGAGCCTCCAAGTACAGGTTTTTTGCGAAAAAGCCCTCCAGAAAATTCAAAATTATGGACAGGTCCTTCCACCGATTTTTTTGAAAAAAGGACTCCGTGAATTCCGAAATCACGAATAGGTCCTTCCACCGGTTATTTTTTAAAAAGGACCCCGTAATTCCGCAAATTTGATCCAGAAAGATCCAGAAGATCCAGAAATCGCGAACAGGTCCTTTCACCGGTTATTTTGCAAAAAAGTCCCCTCAGTTCCACAAATTAGACACGAGCACTGGTTCTTTCAACCCGAAAGATTTGAAACTATGTTTAGGTCCGATTATTTTGTAAAAAAACATGAACATGTCCTTTCACTGGTTATTTTTCAAAAAGGACCCGTAGTTCCGCAAATTCGACACGTATGTCGGTTCTTTCGACCCAAAAGATTCAAAATTATGTTTAGGTCCGTTTATTTCGTAAAAAAAATGCTTCCACAGATTCGATATGGACATCGATTTTTTAAACATTGACTATCCAAGCAATTTTTAACCCGGTTCCTTAGACTCATGAGATTTCGGGTGGGTCCTTACAAAAAAAAGTGGTTACGCAAATTTCCCAGCGGCTCCTAGCCAACCAATTTAAAAAGAGAAATACTGTGGAACGGTATAGTGTTCTAACCGATGAGGACATCCTAACCAAGGATACAACCGCTGCCCCTTCTTCTTCTACGACCGCTACTTCGTCCCCGACCGTCGCTGTTTCGGTCGCTACTTCGTCTACGACATCTGGAGGGCTTAATCCGGAAGCAAGTCCTTTCCATCCACCTTTGTTGGACCAGCACGCCAAGAACATCCACCGATGACAGCCCATGCGCCAAGGAAGGCCCCAGATAAAGCCCAATTCGTCGCCGAGTCCGGTTCGGCCATCCAGGAGCAGCAGTACTTCAAACGGACGCCACGGCCACATCCGAACTCCGTTTTCAACGTTCGACAACTCGTTTGAAAGGTATCGAGATAACCTTTCCAATGGATCTAATCCCAAGGCCAAATTACTCCTGGAGTGAAGTAAAATCACAAAACAATCTCACGGGACAGAAATTTCAAGTGCTGCGCCACCTTTCTTTTGGGCCCAAGGCCCATGTACTTTTAGGGTTCCACCCCTCCTGTGGCCTGCGCCCCTTTCTTGGCTGCCGCACCCCTCTTGGGCGCCCTCCCCTTGTATGGGTACCCCTTTATATTGGGTTCTCACCCCTGTTCTTGATTTTTTAGGTTTTGTTGTGTTTTGGTAGACCCCGTGTGCGTCCCTCCTCAATCTTGCGTGTGTCGACTAGACCACCCGAGTTGAGAAACAGAACCTCACCTTGTTTTTATTTGAGATTATTGGTTTGAAAATTGCTATCACCTTGTTCATGCTTGTTCTTGGTTGCAGCAGGTTCAAGGGTCGTTCGGGTCTTTGATTCGGTTGCTCGCCTCGTGTGGTGACGTTGCGATTGTTTGGTTGCTGATCTTGTGGTTCAGTGTATCGTTCTCATCAGAAGATCGGGACAACCCTAGTGCGCATCACTAACGGTACATCGAGCATGAGAATTGGTAGTAGGTGGGAGCAGGCTGTGTGCAGCGAGACATACGTGTGCATGGTATTTGCATTGGGTGTCATTTGTTTGCGGCTGGTCTCTACAAAATTAGAGATGTTTAGCACTTCACCCTAATACACGGTTCTGGTGGAGCAACAAGCTTGGTGGTGATTAAAAAATAGAAAGACTTTCAAAAGGTATACCGTTTGTACGGTATAGCATTTAGCCGCGACGGACGCACATGGTGGTCGCCACTGCGGTGGTCCCCATGAGCTGCGCCATGGAGAGGAAGGCGATGGCCGCGACGCCCAATTCGAATGCGGAGCTCTTGGGCAGGGAGCAAAGGCTGCTATCTAGCTTCATGTCCTTCTCCTGCGCCATCGATAGACGATTCAGATCCGGGAACTGGGGTTTCTTGCCAATTGCAAGACGAGGAGGACGGAGGGGTACCTTGACTTTGTGGAATTCGACGGCGAGGGAGCAGGAGAAGGCGGTGGCGCTGAGCAGGAAAACGATGCTGCAGATGGCGACCCGGCAGGACGCCCCCTGCTCCCCTTCTCCATCTTCCTCTCGAGCTAAGCCTGAAGAGAAATCTAAAATGCTTGGTCTGTGTGGCTACGTAGCTAATTCGACTAACTCTCATCTTTTCTATCCCTCTACCTCACTTTGCTTCTTGGGACTTGGGAGTGCAGACACAATAATTCGTGTCATCTATATATCGATTTATCAACCTATGAATACAAATGAAGAAATACACATTTTATTGTTTTGTTCGAATCAATGAAGCTCACAAAAGTATGATCAAGCTAAACTTATAAGTATACTACGAAACCTGGTGAAACTTAACTATGAATGAAACTGAAACTCACCGAAACATGAATGAAACTTGCTGAAACTTCTAAAATACACATTTTATTGTTTTGTTCGAATCAATGGAGCTCCCAAAAGTATGATCAAGATAACTTATAAGTACACTACAAAACCTGGTGAAACTTAACTATGAAACAACATGAAACTTATCTATGAAATATTGTGAAACTCCTTAATCAATTAATGACCTGAAACATACTCTGAAACATGCTCTGAAACTTGTTGAAATGCATGGGTTGAAACTTGGTGAAACTTAAAAATATTCTAGAAACACGTGAAAATTACCGAAACATGAAACTTTTCAAATGTTCTCTTGGAACTTGGCATAACACGCATGGAACTTACTGAAACTTGCCGAAATATGAATGAAACTTGCTGAAACTTCTGAAATACACATGTAATTTGCATAAACTTACCAAAACACAAATGAATATTTGTTGAAAACTTCTTTTGAAATCTGACGAAACATGCATAAAATATGAAACTTATAAGTACACTATGAAACCTGTGAAACTCAACTATGAAACAACATGAAACCTAGTTGCGAAACATAGCTGTGAAACTTAGCTATGAAACTTAGCTGTGAAACTTGCTATATTGTTGGAATCAATTCCAACGGTATAGTGTTCAGTAGTAGGGCTCATTTAAAAAACATTGCTCAGGAAAACGAAATTACGTTTTTTTCAGGAAAAAAAACTTGGATCAAAATTTTTTGCACGCCACGGCATTGCGCGCTTCTCTACTTCGTCGACGACTCCTAGCAGGCTAATTTTGCACGAGCTCCGATTCTTAAGCTCAAAATATTTAAAATTACATTTAAGTCCTTCAACCATTTTTGTAACAAAAAACTTCGGAGGGAGATTTACGCTGCGCGGAGTAGCGCGCTATACTATCTAGTTAATACCAAACCCGAGCTGTCCAGAGACCTCCCTCTCTCTGTCTTGTCTTCTAGCCCCACCTGACACCTCCTGCATCCTACGAGTAGCTGAGGAGCACCATCAAATCATCAATTCAATCACTCGACCAAAGTCATGGCCACCATTTTCCTGGCAGCAGCACCAAGGGCAATGGAAAAAGGATAAAAAGAAAAGGTAAATGGAGAGAGCAGGAGACCCCATTCCTTTTTCTCTCCTCCAGTCGACCCTGGCAGAACCCATCCTCCCTACTCGTTCCTTTCTTCTTCCCCATGGCAGCAACAAGCAAACTCCCTCCACAACTTCTCTCATTTCAATCACCCACAAAAATTTAGAATCAGCTCATGGATGCTATACCATTGCGATCCCCATTGCACGAGCAACCCATTTTTGCAGTTAAAACATGCATGCACAAGCATTGGAGAAATTTGAAGAGGATGGAGAGAAGGTGCCGTTGTAGTTGCATGCATGGTGGAGCATGGTCTAGTAGCTGCTGTTGGGATTGAATCACTCAAAACCCTTCTTATCACTTTGGAAATCACTCACTGATTTCTTCTCCTTCTCCTGTTGGGTATCTCTCTTACATAAACACACACAAGAGGAAGTAGATGGACTCACTCCAGATGACTTATTTTATTCATTCATGGGATATGCTACTTATACAAGATAGAAGATTAACATGCATGACATAACAACTCCTTAATTATCCACTAACTCTAGTATGCATAACAACTCCTTAATTACCCACTAACTCTAGTATGCATAACAAATCCTTAATTACCTAACTCACATAATGCATAAGCACTAATGACAAGATTACAGCTAACAATTACCCCCTAATCTTGTCATATCTCTACTCATAGAAGGGCTGGCTCGTCGTCACTTGTTGCCGCAGTAAGGAGTGCCTTCTCCTTCTTTTTCTCAGGACATTCCCAAGCAAAATATCCATAATCTTCACAATTATAGCATTGTACCTTTAGATTTATCCCAATCTTCACCGCGGCCACGACCTCGTCCTCGCAACGAGTCATGTCCTCTTATCATGAGAAGTTGCTCTTCCATTTGGGCCTCCCGCCCCTTGAGTAGCTCCTCATGCACCTTCAGTGACCCAATGGCCTCCTCCATGGCCATCTTTTTTATGTCACCGAATACCACTAACGACGAAGCAACATTGATGAACTTGTCGGAAATGGCTCGCAGCAGCTTCTTCACGACGTACTTCTCTTCCATCGCGTCTTTAATTTCACGGATGCACCCAACGAGCGTCGTGAACTTCGCCGCGAAGTCATCCACGGACTCTGCATCACTCATCTTAAGATTACCAAAATCCAAGCGCAAGGACTGAATCCTTGCCTCCCGGACACGCTCAATGCCCACATGCATAGAGCGTAGTGCTGCCCACACATGAAACGCGGTCTCCTTCGCAACTCACAGCAGCGTCTCATCGTCGATCGACTGCGAGATGATTGTCAAGGCCAATTGGTCCTTGCTTTCATCGACAGCGTTGGACGAGCCCTCGCGAACAATAACACCCCATGCGCCGTTGGCTCGCAAGAGGTACTTCATCCTCATCGCCCATGCTGCATAGTTTGTCCTTGTCAACATCGGGTACGGGAGCCTTCCCGCCGTCATTGACGCCGTCGTCAACGAGTCACCCAAACCACTCCTCACAATGGCTCCGCTAGGTGAGGCATCACTGCGCGGCATTATCTTTGGCATAACCTGGGAGCTCTGATACCAAATGTTGGGACTGAATCACTCAAAACCCTTCTTATCACTTTGGAAATCTCCCACTGATTTCTTTTCCTTCTCCTGTTGGGTATCTCTCTCACATAAACATACACAAGAGGAAGTAGATGGACTCACTCCAAATGACTTATTTTATTCATTCATGGGATATGCTACTTATACAAGATAGAAGATTAACATGCATGACATAACAACTCCTTAATTATCCACTAACTCTAGTATGCATAACAACTCCTTAATTACTCACTAACTCTAGTATGCATAACAACTCCTTAATTACCCACTAACTCTAGTATGCATAACAACTCCTTAATTACCTAACTCACATAATGCATAAGCTCTAATGACAAGATTACAGCTAACAGCTGCTGGTAGCAAGCGCCAGTAGCGGTGGCTTCGGCAGCAGCATGGAGCAAGGCCGGCGAGCCCAATCTTGCGAAGTCCACATTTAAGTGAGCTCATGACCATCTTTCTCTCGCTTGCGTCTTCTCACGACTCCTTAAAACTCACAGCCTTACCTACTGCAGCTCAGCTCGGCCTCTGCTCCACCGTAGCCCCCGCTTCTTCCCCAACGCCGTCACTCGGTGGCTAGACTGTCCGGCTTGTTTCCGACAAAGGCAATCTCGAAGGTAGGTTCCAGACAGCTCAGTGGTATTCATAGCGCTAATTCGCAGCAAATATCACTGAATCACATACTCCACCAAATCGCCATTGCCGGCGCCGCAGGTCTTCTATGGCGGCCTACCTCCGGTGATCACCGGCCAAGACCGAGGGTGTGAGACCCTATTTTTGCGAATAGGAACCTCCATGTGATTACTGTGCTGGTCCCATGATCAGTGGTTAGCACTCACATGTTCACAACATTAATATCACAACCATAATCAGGATAAACATATACATCCTTAACACAAGAGGGATAAATATACAGAGTTTAATACATCACAAGTAATACAGCGGAAAAGAGCTAAGTAAAATCCAAAAGCCTCGCAGTATGCCCAACTAACCCTCAGGCAACTGACTAGGCCAATCCTAGAAGAAGACATCGTCAAATTCCCCGTGACCTGCCTGGAGGTACGAATCGTCTGGCATATCGAATGCTTCATCTTATGAGATAGCAGGTAGCAAGTTTGAGTACGTTGGTACTCAGCAAAACTTATAGTGTTTCACAAATGCAATTAAATAAATATGCAGGCTAAAGTAAAAGTTAGGCTTCAAGTTATTTTGCAGTTGCATTAAAATGAAAGCATATGATTTAATCAATTGTGTCGACGATCGGGACCGTCAACCGTAGAAGAGATAAAGGGGAGCGAGGTGTCTGCTCGGGAGCGGGACCCGAGGTCGCGCTCGTTTGGGGGCTTCAGGCGTCGTGGGGAAGTCGTCAAAGGAAGGGTGTCAGACACGGGGATTTATACTGGTTCGAGCCCCCAAGGTCGGGTAATAGCTCTACTCCAGTTTCGCCCTGAGGCTGAGGGTGTATTAGCTGCTTTGTGGAAGAGTACAAGGACGGGACCCGAGCAAGAGCAGGGGGCCGTGCCATTCTCCTTTGGTGTCGCGAGCCAGGGGTTGCTCTTGTCTCCTCTTTTTTTGTCTTGTGGTTACTCTGTTCTTCTCTTTTCCCTTGGGTCTCTCCCCCTGCGGTTGGGGCGACCTATTGCTTTTATAGCCCTCGGGGAACCTTGCTGCTTAGTCCCGAGGCTGACGTCAGGAGCCCGTGGCGTTTTGACGGAGGGTCTGAAGTCGCTGCTAGCCATTGAGAGTCTGATGGGAGCTGTTGAACCCTAGTTCCCACGCAGGGGCAGGTAGGGTGCTGATTTCCACGCAGGGGAGAGTTTTACATAAGATAAAAAATAGAAATATTACAGATGTCCCTTTCCTTGGTGCCTGCGGGCTCATCGAGGTTGAGGGCGAGGCATCAAGGTCGAGGGTGCCTACCCCTGCAGTGGTGCCCGAACTCGAGCTCACTGGCCCCGAGTCTGACCATCGGGGGGGGGCATCCGCTAGGTCGAGGATGGGCCCCTTGGTTTGTGGAAAGCTACCACGAGGCCCGGGGCGATGCTTACGGGTGGCGAGGGTACCGATCCCCGACAGCTAGCCCCCGAGGCTCAAGGGATGTCCCTGAAGCTTGGGGCGGCCTTGAGTCTTATTGTTTCTTGAGAAGGGGTCGACCCTTTAGCTGAGCACGACAGCCCCCCGAGGCCGACCTTGCGCGTCGAAATCTTCCGAGGGCTTCCAACTTGGTCGCCCCAATCTTGTCCTTTCGTCTTTTGCGGCATTAAATTGCGGATCGTGCCTGGGAGGCGTCTGATTTTTGCCCCCTCAGGTTCCCGTGGTGGATTCGAGGAGACGGCCCGTAAGCCTCGTGCCCCGACGTGACGGGCTGTAGACATGAAAAGTAACGCTTCGGGTCCCCCGGGGCTGGGGGAATTCAAGGAGATGGGACCATGGCGCTTCACGTTCTATGCCCGAAAACCTCGACGTGCCTTTTGGGGAGTAACCAGCGCTGGCTGTCAGAGATCGTGCTCCTTTTAAAGACCCGAAGCCGCATACTTCTGAAGCCCTTCACCCTCACGTTGTGTCTCTGGTCCTTCTGCCCGTCGTCCCTTTCTTTCCTTGATCTGTCCTGATTCTTCTCAGAGCCATGGACAAGTTCGAAAAAAGCACCTTGACCACCGAGAGGATGAGAGAGCTCGAGTCATTGGGGCTTCTGGATCCCACGACCTGGCGACTCCCGGTGGCTGGAGAGGTCGAGCCGCACCCTCGGGAGGACGAGATCATGAGCACAGAGCAGTATACGCTCTTCGGGCGGCGGACCCTAGAGAGCGACTTCTTGGCCGCCGTTCTCGCTCAATGCGAGATTGAGCTTGTCAATCTGGTGCCAAACCCCATCCTCTTCTCTATCTTTTCGCATCTCTGCGAGGGGTTCCTTGGAATCCTTCTCACCCCCTCTCTCTTTTTCCGCTTTTACTCTTTGTTCCACACTTCAAAGGACCCCGTCATGGGGTGCCTCTATTTTCGACTGCGGACCGAGCTTCCCTGCACCTTCCTTCAAATCCCGACCCGGGACTCCCTCGGGCCGTGGACAGAGAGATGGTTCTACCTGAAGAAGGGCGAGGGGGGCGAGCTCGCATACAACGGCATCACCGTGGACAGCAAGCGTGAGACCCCGGAGCCTGAGGACTCGGCGGCCGACTAAGAGGCCGTCGCCACCATCCATGTCTACACGACCCGCGGCCTGACCGGTCAAGCCGTGGTCGTAGACTATCTTCGGGCTCGGGTGTCCCCTCTGCGGAAGAGGGTGCACCCATTCTTAGAGATTCGAGGATGGGACGATCCCACTCGGGAGAGCGCCAAAGGTAAGCTTCTTTTGACCCTGTCCTTTTCCGAGCTCGAGCGAGTTCTTTTTTCGACCGCCTCCACCTCACTCTATCTTCCTGCAGCCTCAGCAGAGTCGTGGGTGGTGGCGCGTATGCAAGAGTCATTCGGGAAGGTGGCCCACACCTACTCCCTCGATGATCCCGTCCCTAAGAACATCTTGAGGCGGCGCAGCGAGGTAATTTTCTTCTCATTCTTTTGTTTGTCCCTTTTTGGGTTCGGGCATTCTTTGACCGTGTCGAGTCTTGCAGGAGCGCCAAGAGCTGTTGGAAACGGCGAGGCGCCTGTTGCCGCTGCCTGGGCTGGGTAAGGGCAAGAAGACCGCCAAGAGGCCTACTCCGGACGGCTCGAGCCAAGTCGCCAAGAAGCCCCACGTCGAGTGGGGCGACCGCGCGATGGTAAGTCACCTCTGCCGGGCCCGAGGATGCCAGGTTCGACCTTGGCACCTCGTCGTTTTTCCATGTGCTTTTCTTTTTTGACCTTTCTTCCTTCTCTTTGCAGCAAGAGCGGCGGCGGTCCACGATTCGTTGTCGAGCCCTCGCCCGGCCGCAGCGCAGGTGCTCGGGGAGGACGCTCCCGATTGCCGTGGGCGCGGCGCCTCGTGCCACGCCCCCACCACCCAGGAGGCGGAGGCTCGTCATGCAGGTATTCTTCACGTCTCCTTTTTCTTCCCCCTTTTAGCTTGGGAGCATAGGTCTTCTTCCTCCTCATGAGTCTTAGGGGTCTTTTTCGTCACAGACTTTGACTTGTTGTTCAGGGCGAGTCCGAGGATGAGGAAGAGGACGCGGGGGACTATCTCCTGGTCCCCCGGGCAAGGCCGCAGCATCCTCGGCCAGACGCGACGCCCACAATGGGCGACTCAGCTGGGGCGGCCGGTCAGGGGCCCGTCAGGGCGCCCGAGGAGGGAAGCCCAGCCGAGGCGGCCGGCCGTGAAGCCCCCGAGCTAGACGCTTCCCCGAGCGGGGCCGTAGGCGAGGTCGACACCGTCGGGGCGGCAGCTGGGACCAACGTCATCGAGCTTGACGTGGCCGGGGCAGCGGTCGCGGGCGTCGACGAGCACGGTAGGGCACCAGGTAAGGCACCAACTCCCTCTTTGCTATTGCTTTGCTTCTGGGCTTCGGTCTTCTGAGTAACCCTGCTTTCTTCGGCAGGCTTGGTTCCGCCTGAGCTGTCCCATGCCTCGGCCGAGGCAGCTCGGGATAATGCCCCTGTCGGTGTTACCGACCCAGCGCCGGAGGGGTCTACAGGAGGACACTGGGCATCTCTGCACTCCTCCCGCATGAGGCTCGAAGCGCACCTCCAGGAGGTTAGTTGACTTCAGGCCCGTCTTTCTTCTTCCCCCTCTGTTTTTTTCTTTTATTTGTTTGCGAGGTCATTCGTGACACGTCTTTCGTCTCCTCAGCGCATGGACCAGGTCGCCCAAGGGCTTGAGACCCTGAGCGGCCATGCCGTTAGCTTCTGGGCGGTGTGCTCTGTCGACTTTTGTAGTCGACAAATTTATGGGGCAGGCGCTAGATCTCAAACTCGAAGGTCACACAGACAAGGGTTTAGACAGGTTCAGGCCCTCGACGGTAGAGGTAATACCCTAATCCTGTGTGCTGGGATTATGTGGATCTCTTGGATCTAAGATTGCTCAAAGCGCAATATGCTCTGTGCGATATGCGATGTGTCTTGTGTTGTCTTTGTTGTTGCCCGCCCTCTCCCTTATATAGTGGGGGTGGGGCGGTTTACAGAGTCCCGATCGGTTAAGGGATTTCGATCGGTTACATGATTCTAATCGGTTACAGGATAGAGTTTACATCTTCATCTACCCCGTTAACAACTCGGATTACAACCGTATCTTTTATATCTAAATATACATTCAACTATCTATAGGATGTATCCCCTTGCGCACAGCAGCAAGGCTTGGCATGGAGCTCATCCTCTGGGCCTTCTACTTAGGCCTGTCTTCTCCTCAGACGATGCTGGGTCGATCATGAAGATACCTAGTTTCATATATTCCACAGTAGCCCCCGAGTAATTCATGATCCGATTGCTATGTCTCTATCTGGGTCTCAACTTTGAATTTTTGTACTCAGCTTCTAGTGTAGACTTCCGACTGGTTCTCTCGTTGATTTGAAAGCTTCTTCTTGCAGCAAGGGGATTATGAAGGACTCAAATATAACCCCCAGGTTTTTTTTCAACTGATCATAATCTTCAAGGGTCAATGCTGGATGGTCTTTGAAGTCGTTTTGATTTCCCATGCCGATTCATTTTCCCAGAAACCTCTTTGGCTTCTAAAATGATCTTAACTCGAAGTCTCCTCTATTTTTGGTGTTACTGCATCTTCGCATTTACTTCAACCTTGCCGCATTGGCTATAAAAGGCGAACCAATGCTTCTGGGATGTATTCCTTCACGCTTAGTCCACCACCTTTCTACTTCAAGCTTCTATCTTCCTCATGAGGATGAGGAACTACATGGACGACCGAGACCCGGAGCTCGCCGAGTTGTGGGAGGCCTACGACCGCGCCATGGCGGAATTGGCCGAGGAGGAGGCAGTCGCCCGCGACCGCGCCGCCATCGACGCCTTCCTCGAGATCTTCCCTGCCCTTTATAGGGCTAGGGAAGCCCTCGTGGAGGCACTAGGTCGCGTGCATCGTGGAGAAGTGTAGGACCCCTGCAAATGTAATGTTTTCCCAAGCATAATGCCTGGGGAATTTTATATATAATAAAGAAGTACCTTTCAAAGTGTTTTCCATGATTGTCGTTTGACGTAGCTTAGACTCAGCTTGGGGTGTTTCGAAGCTTGCATGGATCTTTGATCTAGTGTTATCCGTACCTGACTGACGTAGGATATACCTTAGGTCAGACGTAGGACATATTAAGATTTGCGCGGCTCTTGGCCGAGTGATACCTATATCCTACTGTTGTAGGATATAGCTCTGGTCCGACTTGGGACATATCATGCTCACGTGGCTCTTGGCCGAGTGATACCCATATCCAACTGTTGTAGGATAGCTTAGACTCGACTTGGAGCATATTAGAATTTTCTTGGCTCTTGGCCGAGTGATACTTATATCCGACTGGTGTAGGATATAGCTTAGGCTCGACTTGGAGCGTATCATATTTGCGTGGCTCTTGGCCGAGTGATACCTATATCCGACTGGTGTAGGATATAGCTCTGGTCCATCTTGGGATATATCAAGGTTTTCTTGGCTCATGGCCGAGTGATGCCCATACCCAACCGATGTAGGATATGGCTCTGGTCCGACTTGAGACACATCGAGGTTTATTCGAACGATATTTGTACTCGTTTATTACGACACACAGCTTTTCGACCCTCATGGGGCATACCATTGGATTTGTGCCTGTTTAGGCTCAACTCGTGATATATGATTCCGTCATACGGTAACCACCTAGCGACCCAGCGTGGGGCATATCACAAGAAGATATTTTTTAATCCAAACTGGAGGATATCCACGTCCCGTTTAGCACGGTAAGTGATTAAAACATCCTATCATGGGGAGCAACGTGCCCCAAGTATGACTTGGTCAAACCACGACTGTCCCCATATGCGAGGACGTCGGGCTAGCGAATCATTATGAAGCATAGAGTAGGGCTAGGGGTTTTGCAATCTTTTTCCCACCGTCTTGGCGAAAACCTGATTTTCCCCCCTTTAAGACTGAGCCAATGATTCATTTTTCCCATCGCACACTCCTGCCTCTTTTGCTTCCTTGTCTCTCCGATTTCTCCGCCGCTAGGGTTATCTGCTGTTGTGCTCGTGTCTTTGCGCCGCCGTCGATCTCTTCCTCCAAAAATGTCTTCAAAATCTTCTAAGAATACTTCCCCGTAGCCTTTGGGTCAAGATTGGACCACCTCGATCACGATGGAGGAGCGATTGCAAGCCATGGTGGATGATGGGGTTCTTCCTGCCCTGACTTTGATCTCTACGCGGCCGGCTGCAGGTGAATCCATCCCAACCCCCCGTTCTGAAGAGATTGTGGTTTTTGAATCCTTCTTCTAGCGCGGGCTGGGCCTTCCTGCCTGCGCCTTCCTTCGCGGTCTTATCTTCTTTTACGACATTGAATTGGTGAATTTGAATCCCAATTCCATCCTGTAGATTTCTCTCTTTGTTCATCTCTGTGAGGCTTTCTTGGGCATCCATCCCCATTTCGATCTCTTTCGCCATTTCTACCTTTTGAAGCCTTATCCCTCAAAGAGCGACTCCAAGGTAATTGGGGGAGCCGGATTTTAGCTGCAGGAGGGGTTAAAGAAAAATTACTTTGCTATTCCCTTCAAAACTTCTAATATGGGCTCGCACCAGGAGTGGTTCTACTGTGCCAATCCCAATCCTGCTCTTCCCTCCTTTGTCGGACGCCGGCCCAAGGTTTCCCTTTCTTGGGTATCTACTCCCAATGCTACGGACATGGACCAGGTGCATGATCTTTTGGCGCTGATTGAGCAATTGAAGGAAAATGGTCTCACGGGAGTTGGTCTGGCTCTTCATTTTGTTGCTCGCCGGATACAGCCCCTGAAGTAGCGAGTCCATCTGAGATACGCATTCGAAGGAAAGGACGATCCGACCAGGGAACTACCCGAAGCAATGTCGAAGGAGCAAGTATGTGCTCGGGTAGGCGACTTCTTTATCCCGAGCATCGAGATATCCACCATTAGATGCCCGAAATCCTTCACCGCATCACATCCTCCTCCTGAGGTAAGCAAGTTTAGCTAATAGATTTTGACATTGTTCTCTGAATGTCTTTTAACATTTGTAACACTCGTTTCCAGGATCGCCAAGCTTTTTTCAGTGACGTGCCTCTCTCGGAGATGCCTGTTCATAAGGTCTCTCCCTTTAAATGTCCTGCGAGCTCCTTGGTCGGAGACCCTGCCATCAAAAAGGGGAAAAAAGCGGTTGTCAAGGACCCTGTGCACCCTCGGCGCCCGACTGGCGGTCCCAAGATCCAGGACCCGTCAGCACGAGTCCCAAGGTTTCGGCCCTCTCCCACGAGCGGTGGTGCACCGAGTCCACTCGAGAGACTCAGCAATGGGGTGCCAGGGGTTGCGATCAGCGTTCTCGAGTGGTCCCTCCGGGAGTGGCTCTGCCTCCCGAAAGAAGCCACCAATGAAAATGAAGAAGTCTGACAGGTTTGATACCCTATCGACTCTTATTTGACGCGTTTCGTCGGCTTATTTACTGATCGTTGTTCTTGTAGTAATCCTTCGTACGATGTTCCTGTCGAGACGCCGTCCGGGGCCCCTAAAGAGACTGAGCCCCAGGACGTTCACGTCTTGGTTGAGGAGGCCTCGCCCGGGGACACTGGAGTGCCCTTCGAGCCCCGGCCGCCTTCTCTGACTCCTCCTGCTTCGGCGTCGGGTCCTGCCGCTCTAGAGCCCATCTCTCGTCCATCCCCCGAGGTTGAAGAAATCTCCCGAGTTCCACCGACTCCCGCTCGCCCTCAACTCATAATGCAAACCGCGTGGGTAGATGACGAGGACAGCTTGAAGCTCCTGGACGACTCGGAGGAGGAGAGAGAAAGGAATGACTTTTACAGTCATGCCACCGCTTGTCCTCGCCTGGCTCGAGTAATAATTTGACTACTCTTATCACCTTCGCTCTTGTGCCAGTTAGTATGCTCTCACATTTCCCTGCGATGGTTACAGAAATTGGGAGAACGCTCTGAAAAGAAGTCCGAGTACCTCCAGAAGATACTCCCAGAGGTCAGGACATGCCAGGAATAGCTGGCCGACTTGGAGTAGATCAAGGTTGGCCATGCAGCCAAGCTACGAGCTCTTCGGTCGGAGGTCCAGGCGTTGCGGGAAGAGCAGAAATCCCTGCGGCAGGAGAAGTTAGATGTCGTTGGCTCCCTTCGAGGTAAATATTTCCTGGACCACCCCGCGCTCTTGTTTAGTCGTCCAGTCTTTTGATTTCCTTATCTCCGTGTCAGCTCAGGATTCTGCCATTGCAAAGCTTCAAGAGCAACTCAAGGTCTCGGAAGCCTCCAAATTGAAGTCGGAGAAGGAGTTAGAAGGTACGCGCAGCGGCTTGGTCCTCCTTTGTCTTCGTTACCTTCTTGGCATCTCTTGATAATCAGCTTTGCTTGCAGACTACAAGTTCAAGACACGGGCGCAATACGCCGCTTATAACGAGAGGGTTGAGGCCCTTGAAAAGTCTTGCTCCAAACTTCGCGAAGCCTCCGAGCCGTTTTTGAGCTTGCTTCATCCTGGAGGCGAGAGGCCACTCAGTAGGGACCAGGTCATCTCTCAACTGGAGGAAGTCCCCGAGGCGCTCAAGAGACTCTTGAAGGAGACGGCGACCAACGGTGCTAGCCAGGCTTTGGCGATCACCAAGTCGCTCTATCCCCGAGTGGATCTTGAAGCCATTAAGGATGGCTACACTTGCAATGTAGATGAAGATCGGGCCGCCGAGCTGTGGGAGGAAGTCAAGGATATCTCTTCAGCTGTTGTAAAAACTTTGGACCTATGAATCAAATATATAAAGATGTTTCTTTGTTTTTGCATTTTGTCTTTAAATATGCTGCTTTGTCCGAGTGGTTCTGACATATCATGTCAGACTAGCCCAGCCCCCAGGCTCTGAGGCATGGTTCATGACGCATGTCTCAGAGTCTTAAACTTTGTAGGAGCAAAGCACTCAGACGCATAATTTTCAAGAAGATTATACGAGAACAACTTTAAGAGCAAACATTTTATTCATAAAGCAATAATTGAATTACAAAGTTCAAGTGAAAAAACGACGTAGCTGTTCTATGTTCCAAGTGTTGCTGACTGTCGTGTCATCTTCACGCTTGAGCTTATAAGCTCCAGGGCGTACCACCTCATCGATGGCGTAAGGGTCTTTCCAGCTTGGGGAGAGCTTATGCTCGCATTTCTGGTTCTTTCTAAGGACCAGATCTCCTTTGGAGAATACGCGGCTCCTTACATTGCGACCATGATAGCGACGTAAGCCCTGAAGATACTTTACCGACTGAATTGTTGCAATGTCCCTGGCTTCTTCTAGTCGGTCGAGGTCTTCTAGCCGGCTTTCTTTCGAGGCGACTTCTTCATAGCTCCGAACCCGCAGGGATCCGAATTCTAACTCGGTGGGGAGGACCGCCTCTGAGCCATACACAAGGAATAAAGGTGACTGCCTGGTTGCTCTGCTGGGGGTGGTTCGCAGCCCCCAGAGTACCGAAGGCAATTCCTTGACCCATCGAGTGGTGTATGGTTTGAGACGATTGAAAATCCTTGCCTTTAGGCCTTGTAAAACCATGTCGTTGGCTCGCTCAATCTTCCTATTACTTTGGGGGTGTGCTACTGATGCGAAGCAAATTTTTATGTCGAGTTCATCGCACCAGTCTTGAAATACGCCGCCTCTGAATTGGGTGCCGTTATCCGTGATGATTCGGTTTGGTACAGCGAACCTAACCTTGATTTCATTGAAAAATTATTTGGCCTTTGCGGCTGTGATTGTGGCGACTAGCTTGGCTTCCACCCATTTGGTGAATTTATCGACGGCCACAAAGAGATGAGTGTAACCACCTTGAGCCTTCTTCAAAGGTCCCACCATGTCAAGCCCCCAGACCGCAAATGGCCGTGTGATCGGATGGTCCAGTAATTCTGTGTCGGTTTGTTCATCTCGTCGCAAAGAACTAACATCCTTCGCGATGTCCGACGATGTCCTCTCAGATCGCGATACAGCAATCGGCGGAAAAATCCCTGACGATAAGCCTTACCGACCAGGGTTATTGACGCCACGTGATTACCACAAACTCCCGAGTGGATTTCCTTGAGAAGATCTTTTCCTTCTTGTTCTGATATGCACCGTTGTAGTACACCAGAGGAGCTCTTGCGATAGAGTTCTTCCCTGATCACCACATAACTCTTGCTTCGGCGCATTTTTCGCTCGGCCTACATGCGGTCTTCAGGTAGCTCGTCCTTCATCAGATAGTCCAGATACAGAGCTGTCCAATCGGGGGTAATGACCAAGATTTCTGCCTCTTCGCTCTTCTCCACTGGGGCATCCCACTTCGACCGAGTGCTAATCGTGGGCTTATGAATTTCTTCGACGAATACTCCCACGAGCATTGTAGACCGGCAGGATCCCATTTTTGCTAGCTCGTCGGTCGCTTCATTGTCCCGACGGAGCACATGAACAAGTTCCAGGCCATCAAAGTTGCCTTCCAGCTTAAGTACCTCCTGGCAGTAGGCAGCCATGTTGTCTTCGATGCAGGACCATTCTTTTTTGCACTTGATTGACCACGAGCATTGAATCTCCGCGGACTGTCAAATGTCGGATACCGAGCGATAGGGCAATACGGAGCCTATGGATGAGTTCCTCGTACTCGGCGGCGTTGTTTGATGTGGGAAAAAGTATTTGCAGGACGTACTTCAACCGTTCTTCGCTTGGTGATATGAGCACTATACCAGCCCCCGCGCTGCTGAGCATGAGGGAACCATCGAAGTACATCATCCAATACTCGAGTTCCTTGATGACCGCCGGGTTTTGAAGTTCCGTCCACTCGACAGTGAAGTCGGCGAGTGCTTGAGATTTGATGGCTGTGCGAGGCTTGAATAGGATATCAAAAGCTCCAAGCTCGACTGCCCACTTTGCAATTCTCCTAGTGGCCTCCTGGTTGTGGAGTATATCTCCTATTGGGAAGGAGGTGACCACCGAAACAGTATGCTCCTGGAAATAGTGCTTGAGTTTGCAAGATGTAAGAAGTACGGCGTATAATAATTTCTGCACTTGTGGATACTGCACCTTAGATTCACTCAGGACCTCGCTGACGAAATAGACTGCATGTTGGATCTTCTGCACGTGGCCCGGTTCCTCCCTTTCGACGATGATTGCAGCGCTAACTACGTGAGTCGTTGCCGCGATATAAAGTAACAGAGGTTCTTCTAGCATCGGAGAAACCAAGACCGGGGGCGTCGTGAAGGTCTTCAAGTCTTCAAACGCTTGCTGTGCCTCAGGTGTCCATTGGAACTTGTCCTGTTTCTTGAGGAGTTTAAAGAATAGCATACCTCGCATACCCAGTCGGGAAATAAATCTGCTGAGTGCCGCCATGCATCCTATAAGCTTCTAGACATCCTTCTGGCAAGTCGGTGGTTCCATATTTGATATGGCCCTGATCTTCTCTGGATTGGCCTCAATGCCTCGTTGGAAGACGATAAACCCGAGCAGTTTTCCCGAAGATACTCCGAAAACACACTTCTCGGGGTTGAGCTTCATGCTGAAAGTCCTTAGGCTCTCTAACGTCTCGGTTAGGTCGGCGATAAGGTCCTTCTTTTCCCTAGTCTTTACCACGACATCGTCCACATACGCCTCCACATTGCGTCCGAGTTGGGCGTGAAAACACCGCTGTATTGCGCGCTGATATGTTGCACTAGCGTTTTTCAATCCGAATGCCATCGTGGTATAGCAAAAGGCCCCAAAAGGTGTGATGAACGAAGTCTTGATATAATCTTCCGCCTTTAGGAGAATCTAGTGGTACCTTGAGTAGGCATAGAGGAAACTCAGGATCTCACACCCGTCGGTTGAGTCAACCACCTGATCAATTCGAGGTAGCCCGAAGGGATCCTTCGGACATGCCTTGTTGAGATCAATATAATCAACGCACATGCTCCAAGTTTTATTCTTCTTTTGAACCAGTACAGGGTTTGCCAACCAATCAGGATGATACACTTCTTTGATAAAACCTGCAGCTAATAGCTTGGTGATCTCCTGCTTGATGGCGTTCCGATGATCTGGAGCAAATCGCCGGAGTCTTTGCTTGATAGGCTTTGCCTTTTCGTCGACGTGTAAGGAATGCTCAATCACCTCCCTAGGAACACCCGGCATGTCAGATGGTTTCCAGGCAAAGATGTCCTTATTAGCCTAGAGGAAGGTGACAAGCGCGCCTTCCTATTTATCCTCGAGCCCTAACCCGATTAGAGTCGTTTTGGACGAGTCAGATGGGTCGAGGATAATTCTCTTGGTTCCTTCGCCAGCCTTTATCCCTGACGTGGCCTGCTTCTTGGATGGGACATCGCCTTCTTCTTGCAACGTGGCAGCCTCTGCCTGGACATTCTTCCCTTCGGCGGTTACCTCCTGCAGCTCAGCAAGTTCACAATTCTCTCGGTCGCATTCCAGAGATCGCTTGACGTCGCTGCGAACCGTGATGACGCTTCTAGGTCCCGGCATCTTCATCATCAAGTAGGTGTAATGCAGGACGGCCATGAACTGAGCCAGTCCGGGCCTTCCCAAGATGGCGTGATGCGTCGTCTCGAAATCCGCTACCTCAAAATTTATGTACTTGGTCCGGTAGTTGTCTTTGGTACCGAAAGTAACGGGCAAAGAAATCTGCTCGAGTGGAAAGGAAGATGCCCAGGGATCACCCTGTGGAACGGTTGTGAGCTCGATCTTAGCTCGGAGCGGGGGATGTTCATGTCGGCGAAGGTCTTGGCAATAGGACGTTGAGTCCACTCCGTCCATCAATCAATACTTTCTTGAGCTTTACATTGCGAATGATAGGGTCGAGCACCAGAGAGAACTTACCCGGATGTAGAACTCGATTGGGGTGATCCGGGTGATCGAAGGTGATCGGGACCTCAGACCACTTTAGATACTGGGGGGTTACCAGTTCCACCGCATTGATCTTCCCTGCGGTAAGCTTTTGCTTCCGCTTGGACTCGTATCCGGTGGAGCCCCTGTATATGTAGTTCAGCTCTTGCTCGGGCTCTTGGTAATCGTCCTCGCCAGGTGGGTCTTTCTTCTTGGTAGCCTCGTCCTTCGCCTGAGTCGGTTGCTTGTTGTTTTCCCGTGCAAAACGCTTCAGGGTGAAGCAGTCTTTGGTGGCGTGCTTTCCCTTAGGGTGGAAAGGACAGATCGCTTCAATGACGGTGATCAGAACGGGTGCCTCCTCCACGTGGCTCGGGCAAAGTGCGCTCGGCTACCGCGACTAGCTCCTTGCCTTTTCGCTTTTTGTCTTTGTGCTTGGAGGACTCGGCCCGCCGCTTTGTTCTTACGCTAGGGCGATCTTCTTGGCGCCGCCGTGGTGTGTCGAGGTCAGGCATAGCGGTCGCCAATGCAAACATCTCCTTACGGAGGGGGAGGTTTCTGGACATTTTCTTGATTAGATCAGATCACTTACCCCTTTCTCGAAGGTCGCCACCACCACAGCCACGATACGCCCTCGATGGTGTTCTTCTTCTGCATGAAACGCCAGATGAAGTCTCTCAGCGTCTCGTCCTTCTTCTGGTGAAGCTGGTATAGGTCCCACGGGGTGCTAGGCTTCTCGTAGGTTCCCTGGAAGTTCACGATAAATTAATCGCAAAGATTGCTCCAGGAGTCCACCGAGTTCGCAGGAAGTCCTATGAGCCATGCTTGAGTCGAGGGGGTGAGATTGACTGGCAGATAATTTGCCATCACGTTTTGGTTGCCCCCAACCACTTTAACCGCCAGGGCGTAGACCTGTAGCCAAGCTTCCGGATCTCGCTCCCCGTCAAACTTGACGATGCCCTTAGGGTTGAAACCTTCGGGCCATACCACTCGACGTAGCCGAGAAGTGAACGCTCGGATTCCGTCAATGGATCTGTCATCCTGATGAGGAGTCTGGCGTGGCGAGCCTCTGGCTCGGTGATTGTCATCAACACGTCGGGGTGGACTTCGGTGCGGCGAGCCCATGTCTCAATGGTCATCGTTGTCGTCCCGTCCCCTGTGATGATGGTCTCTATGGTCGTTGTAGTCATCGTACCTTTGGTCGCTTCGTCGATCGGGACCGGTACCAAAGCGTCTGTGGTCGTCGTAGCACCCGCGTCGTTCTTCCTCGTCCCGCTCTTGCCGCCTAGCGGTGATGTCTTGGCGGAGGTCACGGTTGAGATTCCGGCGGGCGTCTCCGACTGGTTGCGCGTGGTATTCCGACTGCTGGCGACGCGAGTAGTCGCGTGGGAGTGTGAGTGCGCTTCTCCTGCCGGTTTTTCCTGATTCTGCTGGATAGCAGCCGCCGTCACCATGGCCTTGATCTGGGCCATGATCGGGGCTGCTGGGCTATCAGATGCAATCATCGGATCCTGCGTGTCGAGAAGCATCTTGGAGGCGACGACGTTCTGCAGCGGTGTGTGGAAGACGGCTTGGTCTCCCAACCTAGATTACAGGATGTCCTCATGGACATTGCGGCCGCGAGATCGAAGCTGTCACGTCTGTGCCTCCTTACCCTTACGAAGAAGATGATCTTCCTCTCCAACTTCTTGAGGGCCTGTTTGGGGGAGCTGTGGTCATTTGAGCTAAAAGTCGCTTTTGATTTGTTGAGTCATGTAGCACCAGAATGAGTGGTCGTGGCTTTTTGTTATGTCGCTTGGCAACCGCTCACGCAATTGTAGCTTTGAGGGCTAATCGAAATGGAAGGTAGCAACATAGTGAAGTATAGCGGCATCCGAGTGAGGAGGTGACGTGGAGGCGGCGAGGCGGGGTGGCAAAGGTTGAGAAGGCGGAGTGAGCGAGTTAGGAGGAGTTCAAGTAAAGCTACAGCTGAAAAGCTCCTCGTCGCTGAATTGCAGCTTTTAGGGTGCTTGTGTGGCTTAGCTTCCTAGTCGCTTGCAGCCTATGTTGCTTGGGGGAGCTTTTAGCCCAAAGCTAAAGCAAAGTTGAAGCACAGCTCCCCCAAACAGGCCCTGAGTCTCTTGCTGGTGCTGGAGATCGGTCTTCTGTTCTTCTATCGCGAAGATGCCACGTATATCATAGCAAATTCTCGTGACGCCGACTAGTTTACTAGTCGAGTCAGAGTGACATATCTGAGATGGATCAGCCTGACATTTACCTGATTGGTTCTGGTTTAGGTCTAGGCGAACGAGTTCTCCGTGTGCATCGCGACGGTCCAAAGCTCAAGCAAAAAGCTTGGCCGAGACGAAGGTGGCGATGATTCCGTGATTTCGCCATCGAAGTCTCAGAGGAAAAGATTATAGCGCTTTCTACTCGGCGCGCTAACCGCCTACTTTTGTAGTCGGCAATAAATTTATGGGGCAGGCGCTAGATCTCAAACTCGAAGGTCACACAAGACAAGGGTTTAGACAGGTTCAGGCCCTCGACGGTGGAGGTAATACCCTAGTCCGGTGTGCTGGGATTATGTGGATCTCTGGATCTAAGATTGCTCAAAACGCAATATGCTCTGTGTGATATGCAATGTGTCTTGTGTTGTCTCTGTTGTTGCTCGCCCTCTCCCTTATATAGTGGGGGTGGGGCGGTTTACAGAGTCCCGATCGGTTACATGATTCTAATCGGTTACGGGATAGAGTTTATATCTTCATCTACCCCATTAACAACTCAGATTACAGCCGTATCTTTTATATCTAAATATACATTCAACTGTCTATAGGATGTATCCCCTTGCGCACGGCAGCAAGGTTTGGCGCGGAGCTTATCCTCTGGGCCTTCTACTTGGGCCTGTCTTCTCCTCAGGCGATGTTGGGCCCGTCATGAAGATACCTGGTTTCATATATTCCACAGTGCTCCTTGGTCGAGGGGCACGAGGAGTATGTCCTTGGCCTCGAGGAGAGCATAGCACGAACGGAGAAGGAGGTCGAGCAGCTGAAGGACGAGCATGCCGTCGAGCTTTCGAGGGCGGTCGAAGCCGAGCAGAGGCAGTCGGCCAAGGCCCTTGCGAACGTCCGTGAGAAGGCTGAGAATTCCCTTGCGGGTGATCGTGCGAGGGCCGCGGAGATCGTCGAGGCTACTCGCGCTGAGACGGAAGCGCTTCGCAAGAAGGTCATGGAGCTCTCTGCCACTTCCCCGAAGGCTTCATCCGATGCTGAAGCGAAGGTAGCCGAGCTTGAGGAGAAGCTAGGGCGAGCGACCCAGGCGAGGAAGAACTCCCTGGCTCAGCTTCAAGAGGAGCGAAACCGGGTTGCCAATGCTGAGGCCGAGGCGCTGGCCTTGAGGGCGAGGGTCGCTGCACTCGAGCAGGAGAAGCTTGCTCGGGAGATGGCTGATCTGTAGATAGGTTAGTCGGATAGGAAAAAGGCTGAGGGGACTCGAGCCCTATGTAAAAGTTAATCGTGTAAAATTTTTTAGAAGAAATGAAAACTCCCTTTGTGACCGCGATTGTATGCGTCTTTTCGACACTTGGTCGGGAGTCTTGCTTCGAGAGTGAATAGCCTCTTCTTTTGCTTGAGACTGCCATAAATTGCTCAGGACTTAGCCAGATGAAACCCGGGTCAAAATCGGATGGCGTTTTCTCGGGACTTAGGAAGAAATCCTGCTCAAAATTGTTTGAGATTTAGCCAGAAAACTCTATCCCCAGCATTGGGTCGAGGTGGCCAAGCCTGGAACATTCGGTCCTGCCTCCTTGCCTCATGCTCGCCATTGATCCCGAGGTGTAGGAGTCAGTTGCAGGGGCCTGAGAGTTCGACCAACGTCTGTTTGGCCTAAAAAGCGGGAAGGGACCCACGACGGAGTTAGATTGTAGGGGGTGCCTTTGATCGAGGACGAACCTGAACCTAGGAGTTGGGTCGGGATGACCAAGCCTGTGATTAGAATATCCCCGGGGGAACTTGTCATTAGAATTACTCGACGAGGAAATAATTATCAAAATCACTTGGCGGGGGAAATAGAACAACCCCGGAGGATATTCTCAGAAATCCGCGACCTTCCAGCCCGGGAATACTTCAAGTTTGGTTTTAGGCCGAGCTCGGGGGCTCCCTCTGCGGGGAGGCTTTCCATTAGAATCATTCGACGGGGGAAATAGAGCAACCCCGGAGGATATTTTTAGAAATCCGCGACCTCCGAGCCCGGGAGTACATCGGGCTCAGTGTTAGGTCGAGCTCGGGGGGCTCCCTCTGCGGGGAGACCTCCCATTGAAATCACTTGACGGTGTAATAGAGCAACCCCGGAGGATATTTTTAAAAATCCGCGACCTCCGAGCCCGGGAGCACATCGAGCTTGGTGTTAGGTCGAGCTCGGGGGGCTCCCTCTGTGGGGAGGCCTCCCATTGAAATCACTCGACGGAGGAATAGAGCAACCCCGGAGGATACTTTTAGAAATCCGCGACCTCCGAGCCCAGGAGTACATCGGGCTCGGTGTTAGGTCGAGCTCGGGGGGCTCCCTCTGCGGGGAGGCCTCCCATTGAAATCACTCGATGGGGGAATAGAGCAACCCTGGAGGATACTTTTAGAAATCTGTGACCTCCGAGCTCGGGAGTACATCGGGCTCGGTGTTAGGTCGAGCTCAGGGGGCTCCTCTGCGGGGAGGCCACCCTTTGAAATCACTCGACGGGGGAATAGACCAACCCCGGAGGATACTTTTTAAAAATCCGCGACCTCCGAGCCTGGGAGTACATCGGGCTCGGTGTTAGGTCGAGTCAGCCGAGCCCGCATCCGGGCTGGCCTAAATTTGGGGCGTCGAGTCGAGGCAGCCGAACTCCAGAATGCATCGAGTCCATGGCTTCCCTGAGGGCGGTCTCTGATTCAAACCTACGATGGGGGAATAGCCAGCTTTCTACGATTCAGATCATCTTACTGCGACCGAAGCATCCCCGGAGGTGAATCGAGAGTCCATGTCCGCCGAGCCCGAGAATCATCATCAGGCTCGAGGTGTCGTCCAAGGACGGCCTTCGAGTTGGCTTGTCGGAGGGATGGTCGGCTTACCCCGATAAAGATCGATTTACGGCGACCTTAACATCATCGAGGTGAACCTAGAGACCGCGACCCGAGGCCAAGGCACGCGGGGTGCAAAAAGGAAAGCATCACATATATAAATGCTAGGAAAAGAAACTCTAGGGCACCCCGAGGTTCGGGAGCTCTTGACGTGACCTCAGGTCCAAGCTCTGCTATAGGGGGAGCCGAGATGCGATGAGAATCGGCTTACAACTGACTGCGTCCCCCTAGAGGCGATCCCTGAGATCACGTCTCCTACTCGCGATGCTCGCGGCGCGAGGATATGAAGATGCGGGTGTTTAAAGAGAACTTTGCGGGAAGGATGCCAGGCCGGGCCCCAAGTACGGGTTGCTTACCAGGCGAAACCCTCGGCTTGGGGCTCGATCTAGGAGAACAGTCAACTTACCGCGGTGAAGGCTACCTTTTCGCAGACTTGATTCCCCAAAGACGGGCCATGAGAACGCGATCCGACGTTGCGTCCCCTGGAACTGTAACATCCCAAAATTTGAGTTTTGGAATGTTTGAATTCAAAAATAAATCATTTGCATTTTTTGAATTAATTCCAGCTTAATTTGAATTTTCTATTAAGGAAGGGATTTAATTTGACTAAACTATTCATCAAACTAAATATTTTCAGTTTTGGTTGGGTTCATTGTGCTCCAAGGAATTTTTCTGTATTTTTGGGGAATTGTGCTCCAAGCTATTTATTAGAATTTAATTGCACTTATTTGAATTTCTGGAATTTCCCTAAATCGGAAAATGATTTTTTTCTATTTCAAATCGCCCTCGGGCCATTTTTCTTCCGCCGGCCCATTCCTATTTTTCCTCTCTACCCCTCACCAGTGGTCTCCGACCCGCCTCCCTCGCGGCGTCGGCCCAAGGCCACCGCTCGGCCTTCAGCCCACCCCACCACGCCGGCCGTCCGGTCGCGCCACGTGTGCGGTCCGGATTGCTCCGAGTCGCCGCGCGCAACCCTAGCCGCCGCCGCTCGGAGTCCTGCCACCGCACGCCGCCGTCTCAGAGTCCGCGTCCGACACACCTCCCGAGACCGCTATTTAAAGCGTCGCACGCCGCCCGAGGATCCCCGTTTCGCCCCGCATCTGCTACCGTCTTTCTCGCCGCTCGACACCTTGTCCTCCACCCGTGCGACCTAGCCGGAGTTGTGCCCTCATCCGAAGCCTTCCGCCGTCTTTTTCTTCGCCACCGATGCGTCTTCGCTGCCGCTGTTGGTCTCTTCGCGTCGCCCGCGTCGCCTTCTTCCCGGTCCATCTTGTCTCACACCCGATCCGTCGCGTCTTCTGCCGTTGGCTGCGTCTTCTTCCTCGCCTCCGATAAGCCCGCGGCGCCGCTCATCGTCGTCCTCCTTCGCTGATTCATGTCCGTTCGATCGCCAGCCGATGCCTCGGATAGCGCCACGTCGCCGCTGCCCGCAACCCCGCGTCTTTGCCGTCCGATCTGGCCAAGTCGCTATATGAGCGATACGTGGCTTGCCACGTCGGCTCTTGCGTCACCCGCCTGCGTCAGCGCTGACGTCGGTCGTGCGCCGAGTGCACGGTGAACCGAACCCGTGCCGTGGACTCAGTCCACCAAAAGTCGGCTGACGTCAGCGTTGCGCAATAAACCGATTTTCCAATAGAAAAATAAATCGGGAAATTCGGATTTTCTGATTTTCAGCATTTTCTCTGAATTTAATCTTTCAGAGGCCCGTTCTGTCTCATACGAACTCCGATTGAGGCGATTCAAGTTTCTAAATTTTTCTAAAATCAAGATCTATCTTCCAGAGCCATTTATTTTCAGTTTGGAGCTTGTTTGAGTCTCTATTTTGTATTTATTTGGTTTCGTTGCTTTCTTTTCCGGTAGACGCTAATTCTGAGGGAGCAATCAGAGACTTTGAAGACCAAGACTCAGCACTAGATCAGCAAGTCAAGTCGTATCCTTTGACCATATTGATCCTATGTTTGCTAAAGTACTTTACTTTTATACAAGGGCATGCTATTTTGTGTATCAATGTGTATTTCATGGGAGTAGATATGTACCTAGTTGACATTATGCCACCTTGATTATTGGAATGCCATGTATCCATTGTTGAACCTAGGTTGGGACATTACTAGTTGGACATAATCGTTATACCAACATTGGGTTATCGTAGTTATGCTTAGACATGCTTAGATATACGTTGGGATTCATGTCACATGTTGAATAATGTTAATCTTGACTTAATGAGATATTGAATCGTGGCTGTTAGCCACTGTTGTAAAATTTGTTGTACCGTGGCGGGGTTTGCCATTGGTCTTGGTTGAACGAATTGTTTTCCCTCGGGCAAGTGATCGTGCAGTAAAGGGGGTGCTTTCTAGCACATTGGGATGTGGATGTCTTGCTTGAGACAACTTAAGGACTTAATCTTGTGCGCCATTAAACTGGACCTAACCGTACTACCACAAGTCTGGTATGGGACAGACCTAGCTGATTAATTTGCAATATCTAGCCTTGTGTACTGCCAATTGGTGGTGTGGGTTCCGGGATGGATGGGTAGATTCGCAAGGTGCAAGAGGGGGCCCTAAGGGGCGAAACCTTAGCGGGCAAGACTGAAGTTTAGATAAAGGCATTGTAAAGGCTTTGTCATGATATCTCTGCGACACACCAAAGGAAGTGTGTTAAGATCGATTGCACAAAGAGATGATCATGTCTTGTGGGTAAAGTTGTACAAACCCTGCAGAGTGTAAAACTATTCGAATAGCCGTGTCCGCGGTCATGGACAAGCCCAGGAATTTCACGCAGGGTATAGAGTGTTTCATGAAATGTGCAATTGTTGGGATGTAAACGGGGAGTTCACTGTTGTTTTGTTGTATACCATTGATCTACCAGTTATTCATTTGTCTTTTCATAACTATGCTTTCAATCTATTTATTGTATTTCAATTCAAGTTATTGCTTTCTGCAAATGAACCATATGGCCATCCTTGTCAAGCTGTGCATGAATATATTGCATCAATTCCCTACGGCTTGCTGAGTACTTTTTTTACTCACGGTTATACGCTTTCGTTGATCAGTTGCTGAAGGAGAACCCGGAAATTCTGAGTATCATGAGGAGGAATATTATGAAGACTACATGGATTAGGAAGGCGTTTTCCCAAACGATTGCCTATGGCATGTCGAATGGCTCAAGTTATCTTTTTCGCTGCAATAGTTATTTGTTTCTTAAGCCCTTGAGGCATATTGGTGTAAACTTTGACTATAAGGTCGTTTGCTTTATTTAATAATAATTTGCTTCTTCTTAGTTAATCAGTTTTATGGAATGATATTTCATCTATGTTTCCACTGTGTGCACTAGTGTGATCCTGGACTAGTGAAGTATACACAGAGGGTTTTGGATTTGCAAATTCGGATCCCGACAGAGATAGTATCAGAGCCATATCGACTGTAGGTCGCTATCCTAGTTAGCATGGTCTCCAAAATTATTTTCTAAATCAAACCAACAAATTGGTACTTAATAGTTTTCGTCTCCTCTCATCTTATTCTTAGGTTCTTATTCCTCTCCTTTGCTGAAACATTGATTTGAAATTTAAATTGATCTTATCTCATGAAACTTCTCAAAGCCTCGAGTCTTCTGTAAAGAATCAACTAAGGAAGATGATGATCTAGCCGTCCAGAGTTTGCCAAGAAGACTACCATATTAGATAGGTTTTTGGTGCTCAACGGTGTTGAGCATGTTTTCCCTTTCAGTTTAGTTATGTTTATTCTGCGTATACTAAGATTTTTTTATTGCTTGTGTGCCTGGTATGTTGTACACTTGCCCCAAGCACGGTGTTGCAACCATACCTTTAGTTGAAAAAAACTTTATTTGCCTCTTTAATTTGAAGCCTTTTCGGCTGTGTCCTTTTGTCCCTGGGTATTACCTTCTCCCCTAGATGATCTTACCACTCGTCTACTGTTTTTCCCTCTTACCTATCAAACCTTTGTGTTGCATCTCAGATGGTTGACACTCGTTCTGGAGCCAGTCGCAGTTCGCCCGTGGATGCCAGTGCCAGTGCCAACACCAACTCCAATCCCAATGCACCACCGCCACCACCAGCAGTGACATATCAGAACATGGGACATTTTCTGGCAGCTCAGACTCAGCTAATGAACACAATGATGCAGAACATGAACAACATGATGAATCAGCAGAACCAGACTGTAGTTGCCCTAGCTAATCTGTTGAACCAACAGAACCAAGCTGCCGCTGTACCTCCTCAAGCTCGTCTCCAGTCCAAGCTAGCAGAATTTATGAGGACTCGCCCGCCAACTTTCTCCAAATCTTCAGAACCATTGGGCGCCGATGATTGGATTCGCTCCATTCAGAAGAAGCTTGCAATTGCTCAGTGCACCGATCGGGAAAAGGTTCTCTATGCCGCTCATCAGCTAGAGGGCACCGCCGCTGAATGGTGGGAGAACTACAGTGCTGCCCATGATGACCCCCAGACTATCACTTGGGCAGAGTTTTCCACTTCTTTTCGCCACTCTTATATTCCAGATGGCAAGGTTGAAATGAAGAAGAATGAGTTCCGAGAACTTAATCAAGAAGGGATGTCAGTGAGTGAATACCTCAATAAGTTCACTCAACTTGCCCGCTACGCTCCAGAGGATGTAGCCACAGATGATGCTCGTTAGAAGAAGTTCAAGCGTGGACTCAATCCTGGTTTAAAGGTGCAAGTTATTGGCAATGACTATGCAGATTTTCAGTACCTTGTAGATAAAGCTATGCTTATTGAGGAATCTCGCCGTGAATTGGAAGAATCCTGTAAAAGAAAGATGATGTAGCATGGAGCCCATCAGAGTCACCAACACAGAGTCAGAACCAATGCTTAACAGCCTGCTCGTTTTACTCCTCCGAATGCATTCAAGACCCCTGCACCAGCTAGCACCTTGCCAAGCTCCTTCAGGCAATCGCAACCTCAGCACCAACAGCAATCCACCTCAGAGGACCAGTAATCCAGCTGCAGGAGTCACATGTTTCAACTGTCATGAACTCGGTCATTATGCCAATAATTGCCCAAGGAAGCAAGCTGTGACGCCAATCCGTTTTAACTTGGGATCTACGCCAGCCAAGACCCCCGCACCAGGAGCAGGACGTGGAGTGTCCCAGACTCCCAACCAAGCTACCAGGACTCCGCCGCCTGCTGGAAGAGGCCGTGTGAATCACGTCACCACTGAGGACGCCCAGTCTGCACCAAACGTTATACTAGGTAAGCTCCTAGTCAACTCAAAGATCCGCCATGGTTTTGTTTGATTCGGAGCTACGATTCGCTTGTTTCTCGGAGTTTTGCTGCAAATCATCAATTAAAGACAATGCCTCTTAAGACTATTTTATTAGTGCAATCACCTGGTTCTTATTTGAGTACGAACCAAGGCTGCCCCGAAGTTAAGATATTAATTGGAGGGGTAGAATTTCTAGCCAACCTTATTGTCCTAGACACCAAGTCCCTAGATGTGATCCTAGCAATAGATTGGCTCTCCAAGAACCAAGCAGTTTTGGATTGTGGGAATAGAGAGATCACCTTAACCAGTCCAGATGGAGCCAAGTTAAAAGTTCAAGCCACTTCAGATCAATCCGAGGGGATTAAAGTTTGTAGTGCCAAAGGAATAAGTTTGGAAGATGTGCCAATTGCCAGCGATTTTCCTGATGTTTTTCCAGATGAGTTGCCTGGGATACCACCAGATAGGGATATAGAGTCCTTGATAGAACTAGTTTCTGGAACACCACCCATTTCTAAGAGACCTTATAGGATGCCTGCTAATGAGTTAGCTGAAGTAAAGAGACAGATTAAAGAGCTACAAGATCAAGGTTTTGTTCGACCAAGTTCTTCGCCATGGGGAGCGCCAGTTCTTCTAGTTGAAAAGAAAGATGGAACTCAGAGAATGTGTGTAGATTATCGCTCACTCAATGAGGTTACTATCAAGAATAAGTACCCTCTGCTAAGAATCGATGATTTGTTTGACCAACTTCAAGGAGCCGAAGTGTTCTCGAAGATTGACCTGAGATCAGGATATCACCAGTTGAAGATTCGTCAAGAGGATATACCCAAAACGGCTTTTGTTACTCGGTATGGACAGTATGAGCATACCGTGATGTCTTTTGGATTGACCAAAGCCCCTGCCTACTTCATGACCTTGATGAATAAAGTATTCATGGAATATTTGGATAAGTTTGTTGTTGTTTTCATCGATGACATTCTAATCTACTCCAAAAGTGAGGAAGAACATTAGGATCACTTGCGCCATGTTTTAATGAAGCTAAGAGAAAACCATCTTTGTGCAAAGTTTAGTAAATGTGAGTTCTGGATGAAAGAAGTTGCTTTCCTAGGATATATCATATCAGCAGAAGGAGTCGCTGTTGACCCTGGTAAGGTACGAGATGTACTAAGTTGGGAGTCACCTAAGACGGTACCCCAAATCCGAAGTTTTCTTGGAATGGCGGGATATTATCGCCGTTTCATAGAAGGGTTTTCTAGAAAAGCTAGACCGCTCACTCAACTCTTAAAGAAGGAGAAGAAATTTGTTTGGACACCAGAGTGCGAGCAAAGATTTTAAGAACTAAAGAAGTGTTTGACAACTGCCCTAGTGCTTATCCTGCCAGATAATAGGAAGGATTTTGAGATATTTTGTGATGCCTCCCGACAAGGACTCGGTTGTGTGCTAATGCAAGATAAGAAGGTTGTAGCGTATGCTTCGCGACAACTAAGGCCACATGAAGTCAACTATCCTACCCATGATTTGGAATTGGCAGCCGTAGTGCATGCTTTAAAGATTTGGTGTCACTATCTCATTGGTAATCGTTGTGAGGTTTACACTGATCACAAGAGTTTGAAGTATATCTTTACGCAAGCCGATCTCAATATGAGACAAAGAAGATGGTTGGAATTGATCAAGGACTATGACATTGGGATTCATTATCATCCAGGCAAAGCTAATGTCGTAGCTGATGCTTTGAGTAGAAAGAGCTACTGCAATACTCTGATGATTAGGGAAAGTCAGCCAACACTATATAAGGAATTTCAGAAGCTTAGTTTGGAATTGGTTCAGGAAGGTTATTTAGCTACTTTGGAAGTACGCCATACATTGGAAGATCTGATTCGGGAAGCACAGGTAGATGATGCTGATGTCAAGGAGATTAAGAGCAATATGAAGAAAGGAAAAGCCTCAGGTTTCACTGAAGATGAACGAGGTATTATTTGGTACGAGAAGCGTATTTGCGTACCAGATCAGAAAGAGCTTAAGGAGTTGATTCTCAAGGAAGCGCATGAGACTTTATACTCCATTCATCCTGGAAGTACCAAGATGTATCAAGACCTCAAGGAAAGGTATTGGTGGCCTAGTATGAAGCATGAGATTGCAGAGTATGTTGCACTTTGTGATGTCTGCCAGAAGGTCAAGGCAGAGCATTAGAGGCCAGCAGGATTGCTGCAGCCATTGAAGATGATCGGAACACCAGCCCATTTGCAAGGTTGGTCAGCAGGCTTGCCAGCCGAAGCTTGGTGTACAGTGCGCGCAGCGCTCTTGAGCTCGCGTCGGGATTGGTACGCAGATGAACCGCCAAAGATCATATAAACGTGACGGTCGCCCTGCTGGAACTCTAGGTCGAGGCCCTCTGTTCCCTCACGGGCGACGCTTTCGTCGGGCAACTCACCCCCTTTCGGGAGCGTGGGCATCTCCCCATGCTCATCGTGGAAGGCGTTCAGCTTGAACTGCCACGCCCTACAGCCCCTCAAGTCGTGGCCAGGGGCCTGATGGAACATGCAGAATTTGTCCGGGTCGTATCCCGGCCCAGCCTCGTTGGCGGGAGGCCAGACGTTGCCCCACTGCTGGTCGGCCCGATGCTGCCCCTGCTTCGGCAAAACGCGAGGCTACCTTGGCTGTGGTTGACGTTGCGCTTGCTGACGTCGCGGCTAACCAAGCTGGGGCCGAGGTCCATTGCGGTCGAGTTGTCGCACTTCCATCACTTCGCGCCCGGTGTCGGCCGCGGCGACCACGCGCAGCTGGCCATCGCCATCTCGATGACCCTTCCCTTGCTTCTTGGGGCACGGGTCCGGGCCAGCAGCCTTGGCAGCGGATGGCCTGGGTTCAACGGGAATGCGGTCGAGCTTACCCTGGTCGTAGTCTCACTTCCAGCGGATGGCATCGTCCGCGTCCGCATAGCGTTCCACCATTCGGAACAGCCTGTTGACGCTGAGGTTGATGGTGATCTCTAGGTCCTCCGTGAGGCGTCTATCCCGAACGCCGAACTTGAAAGCTTTGATGACGGCTTCACTGGAGACGTTTGGGATGGAATTCCTCGTGTGGGTGAACCGGCGGACGAAGTCGCAGAAAGGTTCACCCTTGCCCTGGATGATGCGGTCCAGGTCCCTTTCCCGCCTAGGACGCTCGTAGCAGCTCTGGAAGTTTGATCGGAGAGCGCTCCGCACTTGGCGCCACGACCGGAAGGCACCAGGAGCCTGGTTGAAAAGCCAGGTGCGAGCGGTGCCATCTAGGATGGTGGGGAGGTAGTTGGCCATCACGGCCTCATCCCCGCCGACCGCCAAGATCGCGGTGGAATAAATCAAAAGGAACTCATCGAGGTTCTTGGTCCCGTCGAACCGCTCCATCACGAAGGGGCAGAAGTGAGTCGGCCAGCGCACTCGGCGAAGGTCGACGGAGTACGCTGGGCAACCGTAGGTTGGGGTAGCATGGTCGCCGCTGCTATGGTCGGAATTGTCGTCGGCGAGATGATCAAATTGGAGCTGACGGGGCACCCCACGCTGGGCTCGGTAGACAGGAAGGGCGTCGCCAAGGCGGCGATGATTATGGGCCTTCTACCGCCAGGGCAGAATGTCTAGAGACAGACCCCTGGAAGCGCCGCTACTTGAAGGAGTGCTGTCACCACCCTGTCGATTGCGGGAATGCCCGCGCATCAGGCCTGCGCCCCGATAAGGTGGGGACGGTTGCAGCGGGCTCCTGGCCCGTGGGTACGGAGTCGGCCGGCGAGGATGGCGGTGACCATGCGACGAACTGCCATCGCTTCTTAAAGAGCGAGGTTCGGGTGGTCATTGACATCCTTGCTACAAGGTGGTGACCTCGTCGGCCGCCTTGCCGAGTTCCTCGGCAAGGGATCAGTGAAAGAGGGCCATCCTTGCCCGAGTGGGATCAGCCATGACCCGGGCGATGGCACGCAAGCGTTCCCGGTTGGGATTGTCCTGTCGAGCAAGGCTGCGATGCTCGAGCGAGGTGTGGAGCCCCTCGCACTCTTCCCATCGGAGGGCGGTGATGGCCTGGTTGATGGCAACCCGGACCGACTGACGCACCTCCTCCGGGGCTTCTGGGTCATTGTCACTTGCTTTTGCGCTTGCCTCACAGCTGCCGGCCATGAAGGCCAGGCGCTCGCGCGGCGATAGGGAAGGTGAGAACATGGAGGTGGAACCTTCGTGCTCAGGAACCGCACTCGGATCCAGCCTTGCTGATGATGACATGCCATCGCTGGAGCCGAAGGTGCTGGCGACGCTAAAGCGGTGAAACCCGAATGAACGAAACTCGAGCCCCACGGTGGGCGCCAGCTGTCAATGATCGGGACCGTCAACCGCAGAAGAGAGAAAGGGGAGCGAGGTGTTTGCTCGGGAGCAGGACCCGAGGTCGCGCTTGTTCGGGGGCTTCAGGCGTCGCGGGGAAGTCGTCAAAGGAAGGGTGTCAGAAACGGGGATTTATACTGGTTCGAGCCCCCAAGGTTGGGTAATAGCTCTACTCCAGTTTTGCCCTGAGGCTGAGGGTGTATTAGCGGCTCTGTGGAAGAGTAAAAGGATGGGGCCCGAGCAAGAGCAGGGGGCCGCGCCGTTCTCCTTTGGTGTCGCAAGCCGGGGGTTGCTCTTGTCTCCTCTTTTTCTGTCTTGTGGTTACTCTGTTCTTCTCTTTTCCCTTGGGTCTCTCCCCCTGCGGTTGGGGCGACCTACTGCTTTTATAGCCCTCGGGGAACCTTGTTGCTTAGTCCAGAGGCTGACATAAGGAGCCTGTGGCATTTTGACGGAGGCTCTGAAGTCGCTGCTAGCCGTTGAGAGTCTGACGGGAATTGTTGAAGCCTAGTTCCCACGCAGGGGCAGGTAGGGTGCTGATTCCCATGCAGGGGAGAGTTTTACATAAGATAAAAAATAGAAATGTTACAGATGTCCCTTTTCTTGGTGCCTGCAAGCTCATCGAGGTCGAGGTCGAGGGTGCCTACCCCTGCGATGGTGCCCCAACTCGAGCTCACTGGCCCCGAGCCCGACCATCGAGGGGGGCATCCGCTAGGTCGGGGATGAGCCCCTTGGTTTGTGGAAAGCTACCACGAGGCCCGGGGGGATGCTTACGCTTCGCGAGGGTACCAATCCTTGACAAATTGTAAACCGCAGTTTATAAAACAACTGAGATTCTTGTAAGGTTAAGCAAATACCCAAGTACTGCAAAACCAGTCTACCTGACTGCATAGCCCATAATGTCGATCCTTTGACATAAAAAGACAGTTGCTAAAACAATTTCCAAACCAACCCATTTTCACAAAATACCAAAAACAAACTCTAACATTGGAATGACTTCACCAAGTGCCCTTAACCGTGGGCGCGGTTAATCGATTTGATTTTTCACTCTGCAGAGGTGTACAGCTTTAACCACAAGAAATGATCAACTTTTTCGCCAAGCCAATTAACACATTTCCTTTGGTGTGTTTGCAAGGAGATCATACATAACCGTTACATTATCTAGACATGGCTTTGAACCAGCCTGGGACATTAACCCTCGCCATAGAAACAGAAACACACACCCAAGACATGGTTCCTTTCACGCAATCTCCAACACACCGTTTCTATTCATCGCAAGGCGTACACCGTTGCACGGGTATGCATTTACCCACACCGAGGTGTGGAAGCCCTTCAAAAGCAGACCTGACTGGAATGCTTCCGCTAGCTCCCGCCTACCAGAGTGCAAAGCCATACCAAAATAACTTAATAGGCTAAGGTCGTCCCACACCGGCCCTCATGGTTGCACGGAAATCTTAGATCTATAGCGTCCCATTGCTCGGTCCTTAATCCGACACAGGCGATACTCCACCCTACACTACGTGCATTTCCCTTTGCACATCGGCTATTGCCAATAATCACCCGCATCAAACCATTGTTTTGTTTTAGGTTTTTAATCAAAATACCAGCAACCTTTTTACCAAATAATGATCATTCATCAGTTGAAAAGATTGAAATCAAATTGAAGGGTGGCTAAGCAGAATTATTATGCTAGCAATTATACCCAAATTGACATTAATTATGTCTAACTCATACTAAGATTACAAGGTTCACATGTCCATACAGATTAAGGAAAAACCATAATTCACAGGGTTTACTACAGATTCTACCCAACATAGCAGTTTTATGGAGAATTACCCGAATGCATAATACATTGACAAAAACAACATATTGTAGGTAAATTATTGGGCTCAACATGCTCAAGGAGGTGCTTGCCTTGCTGGTCGCTGTCTGGCTCGAAATAAGGGTCTGCAACAGGATCGTCTTCCTCCTTAGGGACGTCGGCGTCTACACATGGCGATAAAGGAAATACAAGAAAATCAGTAACTCCAAAAAGGGCAAAAAGAAAATAGATAATGAAACAAACAAATCTCCCCACAGGGAAACAGAGGTTAAAATGTGGGTTAAATAATCTTATGTTTATGAATTCAAGAAGCTAGAATTATGTATTCTTTTATTTCTATTTTCGAATACAAGATGCAAAAAGTATTATTTAAGGTAACAGCGGCATGATCATTATAAGAACATAAAACAATTTCTCCTTGTAATTAGGATTTAGATTCAAATCAATATTTAATTAAACCTTTAGATTTTAGAAGCCAAACCTTGCTTCCACATAGGCTTATATGCATGATTTGAGATGGCTTTTAGACAGTAAGGTTTATGCTGGTACACCAACCTACACTTCATGTAACTTATTCATTTTTATTTTCGTTAAAGGAAGCTATATGCAAACATACATATATATATATAGACTTCCCATTTCATTAGAGCTTTTGTACTCTTTCTATGAACTTTAGGTACCATAAAACTTAAGGTTGTTTGACTAACAGGATTTAACTGAAAAACAGACTTTAAATAAAATATTTTTCTCGAATACGGTAGTACATATCCTAAATATCATTTCTACACTAATCCACACAAAATTTTCATTTAGACAGGCTATTTTACAGGCTGTCGAAAACTCTTAAGTGTTCCTACTATTCAGAAAACACAACGCATAGGGTTATGTTGCTAGTTCATTTTACATACTAATCATAGTAAAACGATATACTTTCTTTAGAATATAGTAACACGCACTATACAGAGTATTTCTGTGCTGTTTTCATAAATATTTGCATTTAGACGAGTTCTTTTATTTGCTGTTGAATAGGTATAAATGACCATAGAGGTAACATTGCAACGATTCAGATTTTACTTTAAACTGTGACTACACCATACATAATCTTATACTCATTTTTCTAGTACTAACAGAGCATGACCCTAAAAGTATTTTAAAACTAGTTTTAGATTATGTTGAATTTAACAGAATAGATTATACCTGCATTTATTGCTGTGATTGCTATTTTTCTTTATTGAAAGAATGTGACTCACATTTTATTCTAAGAATTTATACATAAATGGATTTATACTGATATACAATCCCACAAAAATATAGTTTATACCCATAACCATCAGTTTGCATAAGTTATACTTATTTAACCATTTTATACATTAAAATTTCATTCTATTTGAGCATATGTACAATATGGTGAAATGTGAATATCTTTGCAGATCCTAAATCTATAGGATCTCATACAATTTTAGAAACTTATTTCATAATTTTTGGCCAGACGACTCAAAAGTTATTGCAATTTGAATTTGGCTCGGGCAAACAAATTGAACTCAAAATGAAAAATACGCCTTAAATTCTAGAAGGCGCATTGCTACTGCCCGCGCTGGCTAATGGTGGGGACCGCTCGTCAATGGCAGAGCGAGCACGCAGAGGAAGATGACCAAGGAGACTAACAGGGATGGCCTAGTAGTCAGAGGCACAAAACAGAGACACGCGGTTTCTGGCTCGCCGCCGGCGAACTAGCTCCGGCACGGTGGAATGGTTTGCACCACGAGCATCAGCACGATGGCGTGCACCTTCTAGTGGTACCCATTCAACTAGGGATGGTTGGAAAGGTGGTCGCCACCGTAAAGGTGCGGCGGCCGCCATGGCTGTGCAAGCAAAAGCTCGCCGCCGGCCATGGCTTCTTCGGGCAGGCGTAGGGTGAGCACGAATGAGATTGAGGGGTTTCATTTCACCTGAGAACGGGGTCGTAGAAGAACTGAAAATGGCTGCCAACGATCACCGGCCGGGAAGAAGGTGAACACCGTTGTGGAGGCGATTCTGGCAAGATTTCCTGAAACTAAAAATGAATGAGTATTCCCGGGGCTGCTATGGAGCTATATGCTCAAGAATTTCAGATGATTTCTCACCGGCTAGCTTAATCACTGGCATCCCCCTTTTCTGGCTCCCGTGGAAATGGCGAGGAAGAGAGTGACTAGCTTACGAATTTGGTTCCGTGAGTAGATAAAGGAAAGAGGGGCTCAATCGCGATGCTAAGGGAGTACTTATAGCCAAATGAGTCGATGCGCTAGCGTCTAGATGCACGCCCCAAAACTGTAGCGCTTCTGTGCGGCGGGCGAGTTGGCGCGGCTCCCTCTCCTGCACAGGGCGACGGGAAACGGTCAAGGCCAGGCGCGGGAGAGCTGAGGCACTACGTGGACGCTGGGGATTGCACGGGTGGCGGAGTGGTTGCGGCAGCACAGTGTGGCGAAGGCTCGAGAAAGAGAGCGGCACGCCTTGGCCGGGATTGAGGAAGAGAAGGGAAGAAATGGCACCAGCAACTGACAATGGGACCGGGGACCTCCAGTAGCAACAGGACGGCTTCTCCACGGCTTGCCAGCGAATGGGTATGGTATAGTGACCGCGGCCCACAAGGCAGCGTCAGAGCACGAGATGAAGAGATAAGTTGCTCTCAAACAGCTAGTACATGCATTAATTCTCCCATCAATTCACCATCAAATTTTCTAAAACTTTTTGGCCATGGTCGCTTGGCAATTTTTATCTCCCAATAAAAATCCTAGATGAAATTACCCTATATATAATTTGCATAAATTCTAATACTGTGTACTACTCATAATTTTCATTTCGGATTTAATTTATTCATTGGTTCAATTTATACGATTTATTTTTGAAACTTTTTGTCAAGGTTCACCTCATAGTAGGGGTAATGTCATAAAATTTTCAAGTTAATAACTTGAGTACGTATTCTATAAAAATTCTGACATTCAATTTTCTAAATTTTTGCGGTCTCTGCATTTTAATTTTTAGGAGGCTCATGTGACTTTATTAACTTATGAAAATTTTACTAGTAGTAGCTTCTACACTTAGAGCATTATAGTAATTTTCTTAGCCCCAGATAATCTTCTACTATTTTCTATTTATTCTGATCCTACTGTTTCTAATCAAAGAGAGCTTCCAATTTGTTCACTTACTCATGTTCCTACGCACAAAACTTTTTTTTGTTGAATGTACTGGTTTACCAGCATAGCTAGTGTTTCATGGTAATTTTTTCTAACTTTTTACTTTTACCATTTTACCTTTTCCCTTTTCTTATTCTCTTTCATTTGATTTTCATACAATACAAAAATCCAAGAAAAATAAATAACTCCAGAAAACTCAAAAATATTTATATTCCAACTCAATTCATACATTCTTACTGTTTAAGATTTTCAGGATGTTACAGATCTACCCTCCTTACAGAAATCTCGACCCTGAGATTTGGTGGGTCTAAGGAAAATGGAGTCTAAAAGAAACCAGGAAACTCTTCTTTGAGCCGATCTTCCTGCTCCCATGTCGCTTCTTCTTCAGTGTGATTGCTCCACTGAACTTTCACCATCCTATGGGTTTTGTTTCGAGTATGATGCTCAGCTTCTTCCAGAATTTTGAGTGGATGTTCTCGATAGGTTAAGTCGGGTTGGAGGTCGATCTCTTCCAACTGGGTAAGTTCAGTAGGGACGCGAAGACACTTTTTAAGTTGCGACACATGAAAGACATTGTGCACACTTAATAGTTGAGATGGTAGTTGCAATTTATACGTCTTCTCACCCATCTTTTCCAATACATGATAAGGTCCAACATATCGTGGAGCTAGTTTTCCTCGAATCTAGAATCGGCGAATCCCGCGAAGAGGCAAAACTTTAAGATAGACATAATCATCAACCTCGAAGCTTAAGTCACGTCGACGATTATCGGCATAACTTTTCTGACGAGATTGAGCTTCTCTTAGTCGGCTTGTGATTAAGTCTACATGTTCTTGAGCTTCATTAATCAAATCTGGATCAAAGAATTTTCTTTCTCCCACTTCGGACCAAAAAAGAGGTGTCCGACTTTTTCTGCTATAAAGGGCTTCAAATAGCGATATTTGCAGACTGGCTTGAAAAATGTTGTTATACGAAAATTCTGCAAATGCTAAACATTTTCCCAATTTGTGCTATAATATAGCACACAAGCTCTCAGCATATCTTCTAGAATCTGATTTGTTCTCTCAGTCTGTGGATGGTAGGCAGTACTGAAATTCAGTTTAGTTCCTAGAAGATTATGCAACTTTTCCCAAAAGCGAGATGTGAACTGCGATCCACGATCCGATACAAATTGTCTTTGGAACTCCGTGTAAACGCACGATGTTGCTAATATAGAGCTCTGCCAATTTATCTCCAGAATATGTGGTTTTAACTGGGATGAAATGTGCTACCTTTGTTAATCGGTCGACAATCACCCAAATAAAATCATTCCCTTTATGAGTTCGGGGTAGACCAGTAATAATGTTCATACTAATATCATCCCATTTCCATTCCAGAATTTGGAACAGCTAAAGAAGCCCAGCTAGACGTTGATGTTCAGCTTTAACTCGTTGACATATATCGCATTTCATGACATATTCAGCGATATCTTTCTTCATACCAGGCCACCAATATTCTTTCTTAAGGTCTTGATACATTTTGGTACTGTCAGGATGAATAGATAATGGCGACTCATGAGCTTCTGATAAAATCAGCTTCTTGATATCAAAATCATTGGGCACGTAAACACGAGTCCCTTTCATGATTATTCCATCTCGACTTTGTGTGAACTCAGATTCCATGCCTTCCTTCAATTGATTCTGAATCTCAATAACAGCTTTATCCTTGAGTTGTGTAGCTTTGATCTGGTTTTTAAGAGCTAGCTGCATCTCAATAGTAGCCACATAACCATCTTCAACTAAATTTAGATTAAGTTTCTAAAAATCACTTACTCAGATTGGCTTGAAGCCAATGTGCAATACAATTTTTGACTCAGAGTGTCGACTAAGACATTGGCTTTTCCAGGATGATAATGGATGCCAAGATCATAGTCTTAATCAACTCTAGCCATCTTCTTTGCCTCAAGTTAAAATCTGGCAGTGTGAAGAAATATTTGAGGCTCTTTTGGTCCGTATAGATTTCTGTTCTATTCCCAATAAGATAGTGCTGCCAAATTTTAAGAGCATGCACAACAGCGGCTAACTCAAGGTCATGTGTGGCATAATTCTGCTCATGAGGGCGGAGTTGTCGAGAAGCATATGCAACAACTCTGCCTTCTTGCATTAGCACACATTCCAAACCGTGATGTGATGCATCACAATATACTTCAAAGTTCTTGTGAATACCAGGCAACACAAGCACTGGGGCTAATGTTAACTTTTCTTTTAGTCTTCGAAAACTCTCTTCACAATCAGAAGTCCACTCATACCTCTTTTCCTTTTTCAAGAGCTGGGTCAGCAGCCTAGCAATCTTGGAGAAGTTTTCAATGTACCGGCGATAATATCCGGCAAAACGTAGAAAACTTCGAATTTTTGGAACTGACTGCGGCCTTTCCCAAGATAGTACTGCTTGTACTTTACTCGGGTCAACAACAACTCCACCTTTTGACAAAATATGCCCAAGAAATGCAATTTCCTTCAACCAAAACTCGCATTTCTCAAATTTGGCTTATAGTTTATTTTCTCGAAGCTTGCTGAGAACAATGCGCAAATGTTGTTCATGATCCTCTTCATTCTTGGAATAAACAAGAATATCATCAATGAAGACCACTACGAACCTATCCAAATACTCCATAAAAACTTTATTCATCAGATTCATAAAACTTGCCAGAGCATTTGTAAGTCCAAATGACATTACGGTATATTCATAAACCGTAACGCGTAGTGAACGCGGTCTTTGGTATATCCGAAGTTCTGATTTTCAACTGATAATATCCAAGTTTCAAGTCTATCTTGGAGAAGACTTGTGCTCCATTCAGCTGATCAAACAAGTCATCAATCCAAGGAATCGGATATTTATTCTTGATAGTCACCTCATTTAAGGCACGGTAGTCTACACACATGCGTAGGCTATCGTCCTTTTTCTTGACAAAAAGAACAGGACTTACCCAGGGTGATGTACTGGGATGTATGAATCCTTTATCTAACTGCTCTTTGAGTTGCTTTTTCAATTCAACCAATTCATTTGGAGGCATTCGATATGGACATTTCGATGCCAGTGCAATTCTCAGCACCAGATCAATAACAAATTCCATATCGCGATCGGGAGGTATTCCCAGCAATTCGGCAGGAAAAACATTAGGAAATTCATTAACTATTATCACCTATCAAAGTTATAAGTAGATGCAGAACACCAAACTGGTTGAGGCACTAAAGATCTAGTGACTGAGATAAAATCTACATGCACCCCATTTTGACTTACAAGGGATATGGATCGGCCAGCACAACTTATGCAACCCTTATGCTTAGCTAACCAGTCCATGCCTAGAATCACATCTAATCTGGATGTTTCTATCATGATAAGGCCAGCATAAAACATTACTCCATTAATTTCTATGCTAACATCAGAACACAAATTTACAATTTTGATAGTAGCTCCGGGCGACTTAACGATCATGGGGGTAGATAAAAGAGTAACTTATAATTTGTTTTTCTCAGGAAACTTGCTGGATATGAAGGAATGTGAAGCACGAGAATCAAATAGCACCAAAGTGGGTACTGAATGTACAGGAAACATACCCAGTACAACGTTCGGTGCATCTTGAGCCTCTTCTGTCGTCATATGGTGGAGACGGCCACGGCTACTACTTTGAATAGGCACTGGAATTGATCATGAAGCTTGCCGATTTCCAGTTCCCAGATATCGTATTGGCACTTGAGCACGAGGTTGACCTGCCTTCTTTTTGGGGCATGTGTTCGCATAATGTCCATGCTCATTGCAATGAAAGCAGGTAACATTGGGTGCCTACTTCTGAACACCAGCAGATGGTCTAGCCAGTTGCATTGGCCGAACAGGCTGCTGCGATTGCTGCTATGAAGAACGAGGAGTCCAACCCTGAGATTGCTGGGTCTGGAAAGCCTGCTGTTTGGTCCTCTGTACTTGAGGTGGTGGTCAACGAATATTTGTCGACTGCCACCCCTGAGATCTAGATGGTTCGGTCCCAGTAGACTTACGCGCAAGCCATTTGCTCTTCCGGCTCTCCAATACAGTTTGACTGCCATGCTCCAATCTGACTGCTTTATTAACCAGAACCTGAAAGTCATCAATATCCTGAGCTATTAGGGCCCACTTGATTTCTTCATTCAAATTCTCCCTGAATCGCTCAATTTTTCTTGACTCATCAGCCACTTCATAAGTAGCGTATTTGGATAGGTGGTTGAAACGTTGCAAGTACTCCATTACTGCCATGTTGCCTTGTTTCAAGTCCAGAAATTCCCTCTTCTTTACTTCAACCACACTAGAAGGAATGTGAGTATGGCGAAAGGCGGCTTTAAATTCTGGCCATAGCACCACTCGCCCTTCTGGCAGGACTGCCTGATAATTCTCCCACCAAATAGCCGCAGCTCCCTGTAGCTGATATGAGGCATATATAACTTTTTCCCTATCATCACACTGAGTAATGGACAACTTGCTCTCTATGGCACAAAGCCAATAATCCGCATCCAATGGCTCGGCAGATGAAGAAAAAGTAGATGATCGAGTTTTCAAAAATTCATTTAATTTTGATATTTGGGACTGTCCACCATTTCCTCCACGAGCAACATTCTGTGATGTTGTATTCTGAGCAATCTGTTGCAACAACAAGGTGTTAGCTTGCCTCCCTTGCTCAATCAGGGTTAACACTTGTGCCATGGTGGGCGGCTGGAGCAATTGCTCCTTAGGAACATCCTCTTGGACATGAGGCAGAACAGACGAATCATGATGAGCTGCTCGTGATGATGATGCTCTCGTCATTGGGTGTTGCGGGTTTGGTTGCGATGGCGTCAGGATACTCACTCTCGGGTTGCGAGTATGTTGAGTCGCCTCGCTCCCCAAAATCCGGTTAAGTGATCTTATAGGCCTCATCCTGCAGCCACATTCTTTTAGCATACCATACTAAGAGAAATACTGAACCCAACTTATTCCTAGTATAACATCCCATATTCTTTGTTTCTGTTATATTTTCATTATTGTTAAGGATTATCTCATCAAAAAATTTCACTTCAATAGTTACAATTCGCGAGAGAAAAGCCATTGTTATTTATTCACACAGAAAGTACACATCAAAAAGTACAATACCAAAAGTATCTCTCATACGACATACACGCGCATATGCTTATATATTTTACATCACACTTACACATATATTTTACAAGTCTAGTTCAACCTTAAAACTAAGACATTACTAAGCATCGGAGTCGTCAGAAACGATCCACCCGCCACCAATTACAGGGTAAGGTGGTGGCGAATTGACATCGCAACTGCTCTCCGAGCTAGAAGATTCTAGGAGAGGTTCCTGTGCATTAACTGGTTGGAATTGGAGAGATATTCTTGCCTAACACGTGTCCTGTGACTCCTTGGTTCAGTACCTTGCAAACCCGTATGGCCTCTATATAACCGTGCATAAGTACTTATATTTATGTTATGCAACTGACATATCTTCCTTATTAACTTCCAACTAGCCTCTTGGATTGCTTGACTTCTACAAGGGTTATGATGTTTTACTTGCTGACGCCTAACGCGACCTCTAAATCTAGTAGCGGCATGAGCTACTTTAAACCCAACAGTCGTTTGCCTTATTATAAACATGGGTTGGTTCCTCTCCTGGCCAAGATCCTTAGCTAATCATGTAACTAGTTCTGCCCAATTGGCTACCATCTGAAATTTTAAAACCAAACAAAATTAGTATTATCTAAAAATAAAACGCAGGGAAGGACTACAACAATTCCACCCTTATGTACAAAGTGCTATTTTGAACGCTTGAGATCTTAAATCCACATCTTATCTCTTACCATTTTTATAACTTATGTTTTTACATAGGTTAGAATTATTCTCCTTAACAGATTTAGCACAAACTTTCAAGGTTCATAAAAATCTCACAGCATCTATATTTACAACAAAAGCTACATCCCATACATACATTATCCATATATATTACATCACTACCAAAAGATTTTACATTACATTACCTTATATCCACTTTCTCCTACTACACTTCTACTCATCTACTTTAGGGTCATTTTTCCCTTCTCTACCATAAGTGGCCTAGAGGATGACCCAACATCCTCTCTAACTTTCTCCACAATCTTAGACATATACTGCCTACGACGGTATACCTGGGGAGCCTCGGGCTGATAAGTACAAATACTACCAAGATTTATGCCCTTGTCATTTACAAGTCTAGGGCGGCTACCTACACAGGTTATCCTAGCTCCCTTGTTCCCCCCCGGGGTAGGTACATATGAAACTGGTGGTGGACATCGAGCCGTTAGAATCTGTGAAACCCCATCATTCAGTACTGCGTGTGGTAGGGCACCCCTCATCACACGCAAAACTAGATGGGACTCCAGAAACGCCATTCGTCGACGAGTCTCTAGTAGCTCCTGGGCCAACTAAATATAGTGTTTGTCTAACTTGTTCAGAAAATCTACCATAACCCTCAGATTGTTATCCCTTACTCTGGTATGATCCCTATACACATTATTTCCAACTAGGTGTCTTCCAGGCAGATAATAATAGTCGGGGCTCAAATTAGGAAGCACATGCCAAAGACAGATCACTGCCTAATATGCTGCTTCATTCATGGACGCATCAATCGACGACCCGTAGCCAACAAAGCATCTTTCCCCTTCATTAAAAACCAGCCTTGGGGATATAAACACCCGTGTAGCATACTCTTTTGTTTTAGAACTCAAGTAGGTTTGACACACAACATATCTTGGAAGACCTTTATAATGGCAATCCTCTAGCAAATAATGTAGCGATCCCATCATTCCTGTGAGCTCTAGAATAGTCGATTCATGGCAAGGTACGTACTGCGCCATCTATAGAAATGCAAGAGAGGATAAGATTAATAATCATTATTATGAGAAGTTAACAAACTACAAATAACAAAATTAGCAAATATGCTAAATTCCATTATTAGTAGGGGATAGTTTTTTATTTATTTTCAAAATAAGCTTTCATATTCCTAACTAACGACCCTTTCCCCCATTTCTTCCAGGGTTTTCCTACAGTCAGTGTGGCTCTGATACCAACGCTGTGAGACCCCATTTTTGCAAACAGGAACCTCCATGTGATTATTGTGCTAGTCCCATGATCAGTGGCTAGCACTCACATGTTTATAACATTAATATCACAACCACACTCAGGATAAACATATATATCCTTAAACAAGAGGGATAAATATACAGAGTTTAATACATCACAAGTAATACGGCAGAAAAGAGCTAAGTAAAATCCAAAAGCCTCGCGGTATGCCCAAGTAACCCTCAGGCAACTGACTAGGCCAATCCTAGAAGAAGCAATCGTCAAATTCCCTGTGACCTGCCTGGAAGTACAAATCATCTGGCATATCGAATGCTTCATCTTCTGAGATAGCAGGTAGCAAGTTTGAGTACGTTGGTACTCAGCAAGACTTGTATTGTTTCACAAATGCAATTAAATAAATATGCAGGCTAAAGTAAGAGTCAGGCTTCAGGTTATTTTGCAGTTGCATTAAAATAAAAGCATATGATTTATTCAATTGTAAACCGCAGTTTATAAAACAACTGAGATTCTTGTAAGGTTAAGCAAATACTCAAGTACTGCAAAACCAGTCTACCCGACTACATAGCCTATGATGTCAATCCTTTGACATAAAAAGACGGTTGCTAAAACAATTTCCAAGCCAACCCATTTTCAGAAAATACCAAAAACAAACTCTAACATTGGAATGACTTCACCAAGTGCCCTTAACAGTGGGCACGGCTAATCAATTAGATATTTCACTCTGCAGAGGTGTACAGCTTTACCCACAAGGAATGATCAACCTTTTCGCAAGGCCAATTAACACACTTCCTTTGGTGTGTCGGCAAGGAGATCATACATAACTGTTATATTATCTAGACATGGCTTTGAACCAGCCCGGGATGTTAACCCTCTCCATAGAAACAGAAACAAACACCCAAGATGTAGTTCCCTTCACGCAATCTCCAACACACCATTTTTGTTCATGGCAAGGCGTACACCGTTGCACGGGTATGCATTTACCCACACTGAGGTGTGGAAGCCCCTCACAAGCAAACCTGACCAAAATACTTCCGCTAGCTCCCGCCTACCAGAGCGCAAAGCCATACCTAAATAACTTAGTTGCACGAAAATCTTGGATCTATAGCGTCCCATTGCTCGGTCCTTAATCTGACACGGGCGATACTCCACTCTACACTACGTGCATTTCCCTTTGCACATCCGGCTATTGCCAATAATCACCCATGTCAAACCATTGTTTTGTTTTAGATTTTTAATCAAAATACCAGCAACCTTTTTCCCGAATAATGACAATTCATCAATTGAAAAGATTGAAATCAAATTGAAGGGTGGATAAGCAGAATTATTATGCTAGCGATTATACACAAAATGACATTAATTATGTCTAACTGATACTAAGGTTACATGGTTCACATGTCCAAACAGATTAAGGAAAAAATCATAATTCACAGGGTTAACTATAGATTCTACCCAACATAGCAGTTTTATGGAGAATTACCCGAAGGCATAATACATTGACAACAACATATTGTAGGTAAATTATTGGGCTCAACATGCTCAAGGAGGTGCTTGCCTTGCTGTTCGCTGTCTGGCCCGAAATCAGGGTCTGCAACAGGATCGTCTTCCTCCTCAGGGACGTCGGCGTCTACACATGGTGACAAAGGAAATGCAAGAAAATCAGTAACTCCAAAAAGGGAAAAAATAAAATAGATGATGAAACAAACAAATCTCCCCGCAGGGAAACAATGGTTAAAATGCGGGTTAAATAATCTTATGTTTACGAATTCAAGAAGCTAGAATTATGTATTCTTTTATCTCTATTTTCGAATACAAGATGCCAAAAGTATTATTTAAGGTAACAGTGGCATGATCATTATGAGAACATAAAACAATTTCTCCTTGTAATTAGGAGAGCTGAGGCGCTACGTGGACACTAGGGATTGCACGGGCGACGGATTGATTGCGGCAGCATAGCGTGGTGAAGGCTCGAGAAAGAGAGCAGCACGCCTCGGCCGAGAGAGAGGAAGATGAAGGACCATGTGGAGGTCCATCCATGTTTGTGATGAGTATTTGACTTTATTTGAGCAAGGTGTGCTCAAGTTTGAGTTTGATTTGGATTGATTTTCAAAATGAAGCAATTTGAGTTGTCTCTGCCAGGAGTGGCAGTACCGGTCGTATGGACGCGGTAGTGATGAGTTGGATGGTTTATTGCACATATTTGTGGGCATTGCTATGTGAGGAGTTTCCTTGTCTTTGATGGTTGCAGGGCGACGGTGCTAGGTCATGGTGAGGCGAAGGATGACCGGGACTAGGCGAGGAGCGCGGAGGTCCAGACGGTTAGGAGATCGCGGAAGATGATCGGAGACGGAGTCCGGCAAGTCAAGAAGACAAGGAAAGGAGTTGATGCTAGCTAGATGCCGCGTGGATCAATGAGGGCCGTCGGATTGAGGTCTAGTTGATAGGTTAGCGGGTCTAGGTAGTATGCTTTGAAAACCGTGCAAGAAAACCCGGTATGTGTGTGGGTTTTGGGTTAGCCCTTGCATGGCTGTGTGTGTGGGTTAATCCTAGCCCTTAGATGAGTGCTCTAGGGTTGAGGGACTCATCCAAGGGTGGTAGGTGGCCCAAGAGTAGTATAAATAGGGGTGGACGGGTAGCCTCCTTCCCTCGAAGGTGTTGAGGTTTTTGATGCTCATTTGAGCTTTGCCCACATGAATGTGAGGCTTTGTAACCTCCCCTTCTAGAAATGAAAGTTTTATCCATCCACCTCCGAATTTATTTTGCGCATTTACATTATGTCTTTACTTTACGCAATTTAAATTCAGCATTTACTTTCCCGCAATTTACTTTCATGTAATTTGGATTTGCCTCCCCTCCTTCTAAATGCTGCTGATCTTGGATGTTTTGAGTGTGTTCATATGGTTTTACATCTCTTTTGCACTCTTGGATTGAGTAGAGAACATCTTTTCTTTCAAGTTCCAACTTTGTTCTGAACTTGTTCTTCGCACAGCAGTCAGTGTATGATTGTTTCAAAAATCTAGAAAAATCCTTTTTGAGTGATTCTTGTTGGAGGAGGTGAGGGACTCTGATATACACGTGTATAAACATTTTGGAGTTCACTTGTTGCACCGTTTGGGCGCCATGAGGTGAAAACCGAGCCCCAAACATTCTGCTCGAGGTTCTTGACCAGACTGTGTTCTTCGATTTTTCCTGTTTTTTCTGAAATGCTTTTTGAGGAGAAATTTGGTGGAGTTCTTCATAACTCTGATTCTCACAGGGAGAAAAAGTCTCAAAATTTTGTGATCTACAGAAACCCACTAACCTCCTGTGCAAATTGAGGACAAGTTCTGGAAATTCTGCTTTTGCTTTTCTGAAAGTGACTTTTGTGATTTGAATTGATGTCCTTTCTAAAAGCAAGAGTTTGAATTGATTCCTCTTTATCTTGGACACTAGACAACCAGGATTGTGACTCAAAAATCCCCACATATTTTATGGTACTTATCCATGCAAGCTTGGGGTACACATAGTTGTCTAGTTTTTCGGTTTTTTCACAATTCCTTTTGAGCGATATTGTCGAGGTTTTTGTTGGAGTATCTTGGGGGAATTTTTATTTGCGACCATTCACCCCCCCTCTGTTCGCCATCTCGGTCCTTCAATTGGTATCAGAGCCGGTTCTGCTCTTTCTAGATCTTGACCGGTCTCAAGAGCCATGGCGACGGACAAATATTCCACCAAGCCTCCCATCTTTAATGGAGTTGATTTTCCATTTTGGAAGTCCCTGATGGAGTCATACATCATCGCCCGTGGCTACGATATGGCGAAGGTGAAACTCCGTATGAGGTTCCTGGCGATGAAAATGTCACGCCATCAATATGGTTGACGTTGAGGCGAATGCTAAGGCAAGGAACATTCTCATACAGGTCTTAGCCCATGTGAGTATGATAGATTTTCACCTTCGCTCCGCTCACGAGATTTGGGTAACCTCGATGCTTACCATGAGGGCTCTACTCAAATCAAGACCGTGAGGCAGATTCAGTTCAAGCGCGAGTACAACAAGTTTGATCAACGCTACCGGTGAGAGTCTCGACGAGTGTTTTGGCCGGTTTATAAAGATTTTGAGCGACTCCGAGCGCTTGGTTGCATATACCCGACTCGGACAATGCTTGGCATTTCTTGACTGCACTCGACCTTTGGGTTTGGGAGATGAAGGTGACAACCATCAAGGACACCACCGACTTATCGACTCTGACTCTTGACGGGCTTTATTCCCGCCTCAAGACTCATGAGATCGATGTCGTCTCTCGGAAGACGAAATCTCAGTCGATGGCTTTGGTCACCGATCCCATTGGATCTTCTTCTTCTGATCCTTCTATTGGTTTTCTCTTTCCCCTTTGCGAGCTAAGCGATGACCAACTGGAAAAATTTCCGAAAATGAGCTTGCTCTTCTCGCCGCAAGTTTTCTCATGCATACAAGAGGGTGAGAGAGAGGAAGAGAGGTGGCATGATCACCGCTTGAGTGTGGTGGCCCCAACCACATTCGCGAAATCCCAAGCCGAGAAGGGCAAGAACGACGTTGGCGGTTCGGGCAAGAACGACTACACCGACAAGAACCGCAACAAGAAGCCTCCGGTTCGTGAACCGGCGCCACGAGAAGAAGTATCGCAACTTCTCCAAGAACAAGAAGCTCTTCCACCGCGTCCTCGCCACGCTTGACGACATCAACCTCTCCGACACGGAGACATGGAGCGACGAGGCGAGGATGATCCGCAAGAGAAGAAGGGCAGCGATGACTTCTTCTGGCATGTGCTTCATGGCCGACACCAACGACATCGGCGACTCCGAGCTCTACAAATGACGGATGAGGTACCCTCCTATGACCACTCAACGAAGCTTTCTGCAAATTAGGAAAATTTCATGCTATAGCTAGAGCTAGGTGTACGGAGCTTGAGAAGGAAGTAGGTACCTTGACTCGGGAGTTAGCTTCACTTAGATCTTCTCCATCCCGAGTCACTGATGATTGCTCTTTCTGTGATGCTATTCACTACAAGAAACTGAGAAAAATTCGTGGGTTTTTTAAATTCGTAGGCCCAAAAAAACCCACGAATTTATTTATTTAAATTCGTCGGTTTGTATAAAACCCACGTTTTTAATTAAATTCGTGGGACAAAATGAAACCCACGAATTTATTTATTTAAATTCGTGGGTTCAAATAACACCCACGAATTTAATCATTTAAATTCGTGCGCCAAAAGTTACCCACGAATTTAAACATTTAAATTCGTGGGCCAAAAATTACCCACGAATTTAAATATTTAAATTCGTGGGCCAGCCTTCCCCACGAATTTAACTCGGGCCAAAAAACCCTCGGGCCCGCACGCGCCTGGAGCCGACGCTGCCTCCCCACGCCCACGCGCCGCCGCGCCCGCCGCCCGCCGCTCGCTCGCTCGCGCTGCGCCTCATTGCCTCCGCTTGCCCGCCCGCCGCCGCCCGCCGCCTGCGCCGCCCACTCACCAAGACGAGCCACCGCCCGGCCGGCCCCCCGCTGCAGCAGCCCTCTCGGCCGCTCGAGACTCGCCGGCCGGCGGCCGCCCGCCGCCGCTTCGCCGGCCGCCGCCGCTACCGCCGCCCGCCGGTCGGCAGTGCGCCGCCGGCCGCCCGCTGCCGCGCTTCGCCACCGCCCGCCGCCGCCTCGCCGCCGGCCGGCCCTGGCCGCCGCCGATCTTGCCGCCGCTTCACTCCGCGACCCGCTCGGCCGCCACCACCACGCCTTGTTCGCTGACGCCGCGGCCGGCCTGCGCCGGCCAGATCGCGCTTCGCCTGCGCTGCCGCCTCGCCGGCCGGCCGCGCGACGCTGTGCCGCTTCGCCGCCGGCCGCCACCGTGTTGCCGCCCGCTTCGCGCGCGCGCGCCGCCGCGCCGCCGCCGGCCGCGCCTTCTTGCCCATGGCACCGCCCGGCTCGGCCGCCGAGACGCCGCCTCGTCCGCCGACGGCTCGCGCTTCTAACCCACCCGCTGTCCGCCCGCGCCCACGCCATCGCCATCGCATCGCCGCCGGGCGCTGCTGCCGGGCGCCACCCCGCTCCCGGACCTCCGCGACGCCCCACCGGCGTTGGAGAAGGTATATTCGTCTCTTTTATAATCGTTTAAAGTTATTTCATCTCATTTTATATTCACGCATATGATATATATTTTTTATTTTCTCGCGTTGTATATAACGTTAGAGTTTAGGGTTTGTGTTGAACAAGAGAGAGCATAGGCGTCACCTGTTGAACGGCGATCTCACATTTGCTTGTGAGGTGCGCGGTTCCTAATCGCCCAACGGCGTATTTTGGAGCCCGAGAATGTTGGTTGTTGCATAGGGCCTGTGACGGCGAAGCGATCCGAACGTGATTTCGGCCACATAACCCTGTTGTTCTCCGATGCACCAGCATCAGGCGTGCGTTTGGAGAATAGCGGGGTTATGCTGCCGAAATTTCATTTGGTTCATAGCGCACGTCACAGGTCGCATGCAATAGCCTCCATTCTTGAGTGGGTTTAGAACACATCTTTCCTAATAGGGTTGTCTTTGTCACCTAAGCCACGGTCGTACGTTGACATTGTTTCATTTGTTTAGCTTTGATAATGAGTGACGATCGAAGGGCGATGTATGACGGATGGAGGAGTGATGGGGGCACTCAAGGGAATGGGGGCAGATCACGGATGCTTTCTTGAAGCAAGCATTCGCTGGAGGAGCTGAATATGTGTATTGCTGCCCGTGTACCCTCTCGCGAGAATAATGGCTACTACAAAGAAGGATATAGTGCAAGATCACATTTGCAAAAACGGGTTCATGCCTAACTATTTGGTGTGGCATCCGTCATGGAGAGGCCGCAGGCGTGCCATTGAGACGTAAGAGATCTTTGGACCATGTGGAGGATCACGACCGGATGGAAGAGATCTTTGGATGATCTTGGTAGGGGACCGAATTTAACTCCGGGAGGGTCACAGCCGAGGAGGTTAAGGAATTCTATAGGCTACTTGACACCTCGGACGAGAAGTCGCATGATTTGACCAATGTGACCGCTCCGCAGCGGTCACACGGCTTATGTCGATGAAGTCAAGTTCAACTTTTCGAACAAATGCTTCAACGCTTTGCTTGAACTAATGAATGATGTCCTTCCGCCTAACCACAAGATGCCAAAGGATTTGTACCAATCGAAAAAGTTGATGGCCGCCTCGGATGAATTAGCGTAAGATTGATGTGTGCGAGAATAATTGCATGTCGCTCGAAGGATCATGACAAGGATACCCATTGTATGCATTGCGGTAAGTGCGCATTCGCTGAGGTGGTAGATGAGGAAGGGGTATCGTGACTACAAAGGTCGCGACTAAACAGCTTCGGTACATGCCGATCACGGATAGGCTTAAACGGTCTGTACATGTCAAAAGAAACAATAAACATATGCGGTGGCACAAAGAAGGTAAACGTGAGGACCAAGACCGGATATGATGGTGCATCCGTCGATGGCGAGGCATGGCATGCATTAGACCGATTCGATCCTGCATTTGCAAGCGACCCTAGGAGTGTCCGTCTTGGTTTGTCCACGGACGGTTTCACACCTTTCAAAGATAAGCGCTAGCCCCTACTCTTGTTGGCGGTCTTCATCATGCCATACAATCTTCCACCGAGATTTGCTTGAAAGAGGGGTTCATATTCCTTGCTCTTGTCATTCCGTGTCCTAAGCATCCAGGAAGGATCTCAATGTGTTCATGCGCCCTTAATTGATGAGTCAAGAAGTTGTGGCGAGGGAAAAGGCATACGACGGCGTTGGTGGCGTAGAATTTACCTTACGAGCCGCATACCGTGGTCGGTCCATGATTTGTTGGCATATGGCATTTGGGCCTTTGGTGTGTTCATGGTCGCCTGTGTTGTCCAATTTGTATGGCTGACTCTGATGCATTCAGGCTCACGCACGGTAAAAAGATCACATTCTTCGATTGCCATCGACGATGGCTTCCGGCGAGGCACCCTTTTAGGAACGACGCCATAGCATTTCGAAAAGGACAGAAAGTTAAAAAAGGGCCGCCGAAGAGACTCACAGGAGAGGAGATAGCTGAATGGCATAGTCGGCTTGTACGATCTACGGATATGCGGTAAGGAAATCTCTAAGACGTTGATGCAGAAGTTAGAGAAGGGAATTCCATTGCTTGTATGCAAGTTGGAAAAAACTTTCCCACCTGGTTTTATGAATGTGATGCAACATCTGCTGGTGCATCTACCTTGGGAAGCGAAGGTTGGAGGTCCTGCGCAGTTCAGATGGATGTATAGTCGTCCTCCCGAAGGTCGAGGAGCAAGGGTTCTGATGGTCAGGACTCGACGGCCGGCAGCGCCATATTTGCTGGGGCGGCGTAGATTAGACAGCGGCAGGAGCAGCTCCAGAGGTGCTTCAATGAGCAGGCATGAGAACAGGCGCGGGAGCAGCCACAGGAGGACGAGGGGTAGGGTGGGGTTGCAGAGGAGGGGCAGTTGGGATGTGAGCATGACGACATGGGTGAGGCGGACGACGAGGAGGTCGTTGGGGGTGGTGGCGGTGGGACGACAGATGCACACGCCGAGGCCGAGGCAGCGGCAGATGCAGAGTTGGAGGCGACCTTAGAGCCAGCTGAAGAGGGCAGGTCTTCTTCGGGTACCATCAGGTATATGTGTAGTATTGGATTATCATTTAATCTCCATATTTACATTGTAATGTCTATGAACTAATTATTTGCATTTCGGTTTCAGAAACCATCTCGTTCGTCGAGATGCAACCCGCCGATAGGAGGTTGATAGAGGTACACGGGAGCAGTAACAGCTTTATCTTCTCTTTAGCATTAGCTAGGTGACAACTTATTGTTTTGATGCATCTTTGTCTTGTATTTTGTTGTAGGCACTTTGGAAAGAGCCGGGTTGGACCGATAGGCCACATTACAAAGGTTAACGCCGGCTGGGAGCCCTTGGCCGATACTACTACCCCGCATGATTGAGTCGGTGGGGATAGATTCGCTGCCCACAACCGAAGCATCGGGCGTTGAAGGAGAACGTGGAAGGAGGCGAAGACAACCAAACATGTCGTGGCGCGGTGTGGGTCTGGCTTCGGGTGAGTTTGCGTTATGTATTTACTCTATTTGAGTATTGCTTCAAATGTAAGTACAATTTGACAAGTGTGTGATTATATGCGGAGAGGTTCCGCCTTGAGAACGAAGACGACATAACGCTTTGAAGAAGGCCAAAAGCGTCTTCAACGAGGCGACACAAAAGGTTGTCGGAGATTCGTTCAAAGAATGCACGATTCAAGCTGTCATCAATTTTACAAGAGGGTGAAGAAGGTGAACATGAGAAGAGGACCAGAGGCGAGGAGGATACACTGATGAACAAGAGTATCTCCGAGCTCGGTCGATTGGATAATGAAGGACATGGAGGCTTGGAGGTGGATGTCTTTGCATCGGGGTCTGAGGATTTTCAAGAAAATCAAATAGAAATCGAGGGAAATGAAGAAGTAGATTGGGAAGCACAAGTACAGTAGCAGACGGACACATTGGCCTAGAGCAACGCATGGTAAGTATCGGTATTATAATTGTTAGTGAATTTGTCACTATGTATCGGTATTATAATTGTTTATAACTTTGCATCGAGGAGGTCGAAGTGGGAGTACTCCCACTTTTGTGGAAGTTTACATCCGGGGCACCAAGGCGAGGATTCACGAACCTGATGTGTTGTGCGACGACGGGCTAGTGAGAGGATGGTAATTATGAATGACACAATATGTTTTATGCAAATTTACATCCAGGAGCACCAAAATGCTGTTTTGCAGGCGTCATATGCAGAACAAATGACACAACGTCATGGGCCGGAGGTTGATTGGAGGGCCACACCGGTCGATGTGGAAGCGTTGTACCACTGTTGGAGGGGCCTAAAGCATGGGAGGTTCGTTAATAAACTGATTTTATTTGTTTTCGCTCTAGTAAGGAAAAAATATTGCATTGTCACATTTCAAGATATATCGCTTGTAGGTGGGCCATGGGGATGGAGTTGTGGACTGCGATCGTCGTCCACGAGGCTCGGTTTCCTCACAGGGGAGTGCTCGCTCGTCGAGGTCCGCACGGGAAGCACAAGCGCACGAGGAGGCTCGTGAAGCGCGAGAAGAGTCTCGTCAAGCACGAGAGGAAGCTCGCAGAAGCCGAGAAGACTCAGAATACATGAAAATGTATCTGCAGGTACAATCTCAACTTTGAACAAAACGCTCAAGTTTACATTTGTGATTAAAATCTAACAAACAATCTATATGCAGCAACTGTCACAATCTCTTGGACCTAACGTGCCAGTGTTTCGCCCTCCTGTTCCGTAGGTAAAGATATTTGAGTTCATTACTCTTTAATTCACTTAGCTCAGAAATCACAAATTCACAAACTGGACTATTATGTCATAGGGCTCCCACCACCTCCCTTCTACATGTTTTCTCCGCACATGCAGCCACCACCACAAGGAGAAGCATCACAGGTGCTCACCTCCCCTGGCCCTTCATAAACCCTCATGGGATGCAGCACCACCCTAGGAGATGCATCTCGGGTTATATGATATTCTCATGCATTCTTTATTTTTAAAAACTCTATTATGTGTACTTCATATCACAAACTATGATCCACAGAGCTCCCACCTCCTCCTCCTTTCTACATGTTCACTCCACAGATGCACCACCTTCTACGGAGAGGCACCACAGTAAAGACGGATCGGTTCAATTCGTTATTTAAAATTTGAATGAATGATTTATATGTGGCATGATGTACTGTCTATGCCTTACAGGCTCCCACCTCCAAACCCGTTCTACATGTACCCACCACCTATGCCAAGCCAAGGAATGCCTATGTACTTCAACCCGTGGGCCCTGCAGCCACCTCAGACGACACCACATGTATGGATGTCGAAAACATTCTAAGTTTGCGACACGAGCTAAGTTTGTCAATTCTTGAACTTATAGGTTTCTGGGTCACGCCCTCCAGCACCTACTAACGACGACATCATAGAAGACATCTTCAACAGCGCCGACGGCGGTGGTGGTCATTGCGTACGTAGTGTACAAATTGCCGTTTTGGATGTGTGATTGATTATCTAAGGATCTGCTAGAATGTCTCCTTCTGGTTTGAGAGATTGGTATATATATTATAACTGCAAATGTTTTTTGTCTCACGAGTGGATGTCCTATTTACTAGAGAGGTCATGCCGAAATTTTGTACATTTCAATGACTTAGTTTTAAGCCGGTTTTAAAGAGTTAAAAGGTTGGTTTCGGTCTTTTAGTAGAGGTAGTAGGTTTGGTGTCTCGTTTGTTAATTTTTCGTTAGCTTGAACTTTGTTGTGGAGTTTGATGACTTCGTGAGCTACCTGCCCCATCCCTTCCTTTCTCTTGCTCAAATTTAGGAACATATGCTTCCGTAGGAACTTTAGTTCATTCTTTGAATATGAGATTACATATGCTTCATTGAATATGAGATTACATGTGCAGCGGATGGACATATACTTCCATAGGAAATCTAGTTCATTCTTTTAGTATAGATCAATCTGAGTAATCTGTTGCAAAAGTGATAATTTTTGTTGAAATGCACAACTTAGTCGATTTAGGACATTTAGGCAACTCTTTCTTAAACCTTGCACAAATCATCTCAATGTTCATACTTGAAAAGGTTAACCTATGTGCTTATGAAAGTTCATTGCTGTGCTCTTGTAGATAAGTGATGGTTTACCAAATTATTAACCCATTACGTGCTATTTGATTTTTTCTTTCTGTCAATAACTTTTTGATTTCGAACCTTATATTGTGCTGACTTCTTGGAATTGAAAAGTTATCTTAAGACAACTTGTTCAATTGTGAACTTATGTTTTAAATGCTTTATATGGCATCCTTGTAGAATGTGTTGTTTGCCCATGTACAATCTGATTGTTTATCCTTGTAGAATGCTTTATATTTGTACTTTGTATATTGAACTCTTAAAATGACTACCAAAACTCTTAATTGCTTCTTTGAACTATTTTCACTGTTTGTTATCTTTTGAATACTCAGTGATGCAATTGGGGCCTTTGGAAGTTGAATTAAATAATTTTAGTTGTAATCTTGGCCTTATGTTAATACTAGAGAGTATTACTTTGATACTTCATTGAATATGAGATTGATGTTCATATGATTATTGCAGCATATCTTGACTAGCTCGTACGTGTAGTTCTTATATATAGTATCTATTCTTGTTTAGCTTGACCTGTCATATTGATATTCTCATATTGTGTCTTGGTTGAATAGTACTATTGATATTCTCATATTGACATTCATGTGAATCAAAGATAATGTTACTTGTACCACAACCTAAGTTAATCTTGAACTTGCGGGTTTCTAGGTCACGCCCTCCAAAGACGTACTAACGATTTACATCATAGAAGACATCTTCAACAACACCGACGGTGGTGGTAGCGCCCACAACTCCAACAACCCCGAGGCATGAATTCCATTGTGAGCTCGATTGGTGTATAACTGTTGTACTTTATAACTTGTTGTGATGGATACGTTGTGATCGACTTATTGTGATGGACTTATTTTAATGGAATGTGGATTGTATCTATTGCGGTTGTAATGTGTTGTACGTCATTGCGTAGTTTACCAATTGCCGTTGGATGTGTGATTGGATTATCTAAGGATCTGCTAGAATGTCTCCTTCTGGTTTGAGAGATTGATATATATATTATAAGCGCAAATATTTTTTGTCTCACGAGTGGATGTCCTATTTACAAGAGAGGTCATGCCGAAATTTTGTACATTCGGAGACTTAGTTTTAAGCCGGTTTGAAGAGTTAAAAGGTTGGTTTCGTATTTTAGTCTTCGTAATAGGTTTGGTGTCTCGCTTGTTAATTCTTCGCTCGCTTGAACTTCATTGTGGAGTTTGTCTTTTGTGTTAGTGTTTCGATCGATTTGAACAAAATAGATGATCCTTCTTATTTATTCTTCGCAGCAATTTTTAGTTTCAATTTTCTTTTGCCTTTTCTTTTCTTCTTTAGTTGTTATATGTATTGAGTGCGATACATATATATATAAAAATACATACATCTGGATATATATATGGATATATATACATTTTTTTTGTAAAAATGACATTTAAATTCGTGGGTTTAATAAACCCACGAATTTAACAGATTAAATTCGTGGGCAAAATAACCCACGAATTTATCAGATTAAATCGTGGTTTATTAAACCCACGAATTTATAAGATTAAATTCGTGGGTTTATTAAACCCACGAATTTAATCGATAAATTGTGGGTTATTTAGCCCACAATTTAATCTGATAAATTGTGGGTTTATTAAACCCACAATTTAAGTCGTTAAATCGTGTGGTTTATTAAACCCACGAATTTAACTCGTAAACCCAATTAAATTCATGGGCTTGAAGAAGCTCACGAATTTAACTTAAATTCGTGGGTACCCACGAATTTAACTTAAATTCGTGGGTACCCACGAATTTAATTAATTAATTTCATCGAGTTAAATTCGTGAACTAAATTCGACGGTTTGCTCACGAATTTAAATTAAATTCGTGGGTTTTAGCATAAATTCGTGGGTTTTTAGCCCACGAATTTTTCCCTGATTCTTGTAGTGATTCTTGTGGAGTTGGAGAACCTAAGGACCATACATGATAGTGTGCTTACTGAACTTGATGGTCTTAGGTTGAAGAATGCTAGCACTAGTTCTATTGATGCTATTCCTATTGAGGCTAGTTTTCTTCATGCTCACTCCACTTCATCATGTGCTAATTGCCCTAAATTGCTTGCCGAAATTGATGCCATGAGCGAACACCTTAGAAAGCTTTCTGCTAGAAATGATAAACTTGAATTGCATGCTTCTAAGGACCCGGTACCATGTGAGGGTCAGAAGCAACTAAAACTTGACAATGATGCTTTGAGTGTCAAGTGTGATCAACTTGCTAAGGATTTACTAGTTAAGTCACAAACTGGTTGCTTGCTGTGTGTTGGGGTTAAGGATGATGTGGATCAAATCCATGTCGAGCTTAAGAAGAAGTTAAAAGACCAAACTCTTAGGATTAGAGATGCTCCTTGCGTTTCTTGTGAGGCCCTCAAGATTGAGGCAGCCGTGCTAAGGGAACAAAAAGCACGTGCCGAGAGATCTTCTCTTCTCGGTTCTTCTTCTTCCTCTCCTTCCCCTGTTCTTCTTGTGCTTCTTTCTTCCGAGATTGCCGATCTTATGAGCACTCTCGAGAAGTTTGTTGGAGGCAAGAAGAAGCTCAATCTTATTCTAGACCAATCCAAGATTAGTAGATTCAATCAAGGTCTAGGATTTGATCCCTTGGAGCACGCTCGGGCGCATCCTCCCACCGTTGTGCGCGGCTCCAAGAGTGGTGAGATTGTGGTAACTCCCAGAGTGAGTACCACCGTGTTTAGGTCTGCTGGGGTTGTCCATAGGACTTTTGACCAGAAGGGTGTTACTCCTATTGCTTCTGCCTCTAGCAAGGCGAAGTACACATGCATCTTCTGTAAGAAGGATGGTCACCTAGTAGATTTCTGCTTCAAGCGCGCCAAGATCACTCGGCGTGAGCGTGTTGCTGCTCTTAGGGGTATTCAGGGTCATCCCCAGACTTTGAGTGCTCCTAAGACACACACTGCTTCTAGACAGGTTAGAGAGTCGCCTGTTTTTGAGCAGCGTCCAGGACTTGGTTTCATGCTAGTTCTTTGAGTTTTAGTCTTGGAGCTGTTCGTAGTCAGTCTTTCCGCCGTCCTCTCGATATTCCTCGTTTTTCCCATCGAGGTAGATATCAGCGGCGTGAGGTGTTTTCCAGTAGGAGATCCAGGCAGCCTTACTGGGATGGTCCGGCTTTTGCACCACAAAAGTACCAACCAGCTTTGACTCCTAGATTATCTACCAGAGTTGCTCCTGATCGTGTGAGAGTTAAACGTCAGAGAGACAGTCGAATCCAGTATTCTTCAGTGGCTGGTACTCTGAGGTGTCGTGTGGTTCAGTATTGGGTCCCCAAGTCTTCACTCTATCCTAGTACTGAGTCATCTTTCCCTCTTGTGTCAATTCCTTGTGTCATGTCATGCGATGATGCTTTTAAGTGCCTTTTGCCTTTCTCATGGCATGAGTCACTTGAGGCTAGCTTGAGGATGTGATCACTGCCTAGTGGAGTGGTTTTGGGTCATCTTGTGGACTTGTCCTTTCTTAGTTCGATTCTTAGTCCATGAGTTGTCCTGAGGCATCATCTTCGCCGTACATAAGTAGTGGACCTCATTTTTCCTCGAGGTACCCACTCACGGCAAGAGTTGAAGGTAAGTATGTTGGTCATGTTGATCTTTACTAATCTCATCTAGGATCGGTTTGTCGCTTTTCAATGTTGGCACTCGATGTGAATTCCGAGTTGGCCTTTGCGGCTTGTCTCTAGAGGAATGGATCTTCCTGCATGACCATCATGAGCATCATGCTAACCTGCATGTACTTTCAACTTGGTTTGCCTCGTGTTTCGCTCCACAAGTGTTGAGCTTCATGATAATAGCATTGGGGACTTCCACTTCCATGGTGAGCTATCTCATACCCTCATGTCGGTTATACTTGTGATCATCATTTCCATGACATGTTGTGATTGCTCTTGCTCCCATGTGTATTATATGAACTTTGCTAGGTCTTGTTAGTTTTTGTCTGTCTTGTTTTGTGCCATAGCATGTTTTCCCCAACCATCTTTGTGCTTCACGTATTATATCCTAAATTCATGAGCTTTTTCCCAGCATGTGATTTTCTTGTTTTTATCCTGTCCATGATATTGTTCATTTGGTATGAGCATTTGTATTAACTATGGGCACGTGCTATATATCATTTACTTTATTTTGTCATGAGTAGTATCTAGGTTATATGACCCTGATTTTCTATTACATCCATGATTAGCTTTGTTTAGACTTTGTTTGTCGACTTTGTGCTACATGTCGAGTGCCTTTCATGAGATTAGGGTCATATGATCTAGCTGCCGCTGTATGACTTATATTGTTCATGATCACCTTTTATTGACCTTCATGCTTATATGCTTCATACCTATTTTGCATGAGCTTGTGTTCTTCATTCATGGCATGTATTCATCATCATGCATAGAGTGTTGCCATAAGTAGCTTCTCATCTTTGTGTCCATGGTCACCATTTACTTTCATGTCACTCGTGTCCTCATGACCTTTTGTTTGGTCTTCTTTTGACGGGCCTTTTCGCAGCATGTAAATATTGTTATTGAGACTATGGATAAATAGATCTTGATGTTGCTAATTGGTTTGTTTTATGCATGATTCTCTTTGGTTGTCTTCATTCATCTTGCTCATGTTATATCTAGTTGCATGTTGTTGTGCTTCATTGTGGTATTTCTTCATTTACATGCTCATTGCCATGTTTAGGGTAGTATCTTGATCCATGTATTTCTAGGCTTGCACATGATCCCTGCTAGCAACTTGTTGCTGTGATGCACCTTGCTTAGCTTCTTCTGCCAGCATGACAGTGCTATGATGCACCTTGCTGTTGTTTATCATGTGGATATGTTTTCATTGTTGTCTATGGATATATGGATCTTGATGCTATCTTTAGCTTGGCTGTGATACATGATCTTACATTACCTTCTGCATCATGTTCATGCTCTAGATGATCGCTTGCCACATTTTTTCCTGTATCTTGTCCATTCGTGCCTAGGAACCGGATCCGCCTAACCCCGCCAAAGCATAGATTTGTTGGATGCATGTGTGTAGGCTTTCGGTGAGGAGACCAACATCCTAGGAATATCTCTAAGTCTTCTTCCTCTGCTTTTTGGATCCACTTCAAGTCATTTGCCACTACTTGCACTACACTGCAGTAGGTAAGTACCTCTGAAAATATTGATGATAGTGATGGGTCTCTTAGGAGGTTGTGGTTCTTTTGTAGGTAGAGCTTGTGTCTTATTTGTCTAGAGTCTTTTGGTTGGACTTCTACCATAATTAGGTTGCTTTTTACCTTGAGCCATCTTGCTCCTTAGAGACCATATGGTTTTAGATCTTATCTCTTTTCCTCTAGCTTTCTACCTATATCTTGTGAGGTGAGAGTTTTAGAGTGTGCCTCAAGGGGAGTAGAGTGTGTTCAGGAGGATTTGAGCTTGGGTTTATGAGCCCTTACGGCCTTTCGTGAGGGGGAGCTGGTTTGTATATTATGTATTATATGTTTTCTTCCAGCTTTTCTTTTCTTTGTGTTTCTTCTGGGTGACTTTGGGCTTGTTTTCTTGAGTTGAGTTCACTCACTTAGACTTCTGGCATACCTCGCATGGACCTCTTATCTTGTGCTTTAAGTTGCTATCATACGTGATTAGCTGTTCTCTCTTCTCTCTAGGTTGAGTTCCCTCACAGTCTTATAAGTCTAGCAGGTATTGGGCCTCCTGGTAGACAGGTGCGTGTGCACTCCTTAGTTGGGATCTAGAGTCGCTTCCTATGTCATCATGGGAAGATCGAGCGAGTCCGAGCCATAGTGAGTCTCTTCTATCTTATCTATGCTCAATAGCCATCCAGTTTTGCAGTTTCTCGACTTCTTCTCCTCATTCTGTTTTTTTGGTTGTTATTGAGTTCTTTTGGGTCTTCTTTATGCCTAATCTTGATAATAACTCAACTTTAACCAGATTTGAGCTTAAAATTGATTCATTTGTTGAGGGGGAGTTTGGGAATCTGTTCATGCATTGCATATAGGCTGCATTTCTTGTTTAATGAGCTTTGTCTTTTATGCAATTGATTTCGTCTTCATGCTATACACCATGCTACATCATTTGAGGAAAATCACTAGCTTAGGTATGTCCAAGTTCATTTAACTTGCTAAGCTTAAAAATGAAATAAGCCTTAAATGAAAAACTTGATGAAACTTGTTGCTTTTACTTGCTAGGTTTCTTCTCTAGAGGTTTGTGCCATAATTTGAGAAATTTAGGAGTTCTTTAGAGTCCCTATATCAACTTGGGTGAAACTAGTTTGATCCATGCTAGAGTCCTTCAATTTTTCATGAATCATTGTGCAAAAAAAAATGAAAATTAAACAAAATTGACTCTTCTTGTGCAGATATGACTCAACACCTTGCATTCACAAGACCGCTTCCCATTGCACTTGGGATGAACTTGGAATACATCGTGTTTGACCTAGACCATCCTCTTAAGAGTTCATCTTGAGATGGTCGCATACGGCTTGAGTCAATTGGTTGTCAAAAGAAAATGCAAATAAATTAAAAACAAAGACATATGTGGGTAAAGAATGCAAATAATGTCAAACATTTGCACCCGCTATGTCTTGTATGATGATAAATCAAAATTTGCATTAAGTGATAAATGAGCCCAAGGACCTTGTATGCTCTTCTAGATTCCCCAAAGTGTTGAGTAGGTTGAACTCTAGGTTTTCCTTTTGATCCTTAGAGTGGCTATTCTTCTATTTTTGAAACTAAAGCTAAGTGTTGCACTTGTCTAATCTTGCTAAAAATGAAATATTCAAAACTAAGCTCGATTTGCACTTGGACATGTCTTAGTTTAGTTATCTTCTGAAATTGACAAGCTTGGTGTAATATCCTTCCATTTTGATCAATTGGATAATCTTCAAAGCTCTTTCGATTGCATTTCATGCATACATAAAAAATTGATGCCTATATTTCCAAAAGGGGAGAAAACGAGAAAAGGCATCACTAAAATGATAAAAATGTGAATGCTTATTTGGTTATTATGATCTTTGTAAAACTATGCTACTACTTGTTGGATCATAATCTCATAATCACATTTGACATGTTTAGTTGGATTTTAGAGTTTTGTTGAAAACTTGCTCTTTCTTAAATTTAACTCTAAAATCTGAATTCCTCTTCGTCAACTTGGTCATGGTTCTAATTTCTATCTTTGGACCAAGTTTGACTTTGCAACTAAAAATTGCTTTCTTCTTCATTTTCTTCAAACTCAAATTTATGCCTTTTGTGTGGTTTGTCAATATACTCATCAAGGGGGAGATTGAAGGACCATGTGGAGGTCCATCCATGTTTGTGATGAGTATTTGACTTTATTTGAGCAAGGTGTGCTCAAGTATGAGTTTGATTTGGATTGATTTTCAAAATGAAGCAATTTGAGTTGTCTCTGCCAGGAGTGGCAGTACCGGTTGTATGGACGCGGTCGTGATGAGTTGGATGGTTTATTGCACATCTTTGTGGGCATTGCTATGTGAGGAGTTTCCTTGTCTTTGATGGTTGCAGGGCGACGGTGCTAGGTCATGGTGAGGCGAAGGATGACCGGGACTAGGCGAGGAGCGTCGGAGGTCCAGACGGTTGGGAGATCGCCGGAAGATGATCGGAGACGGAGTCCGTGCAAGTCAAGAAGACAAGGAAAGGAGTTGATGCTAGCTAGATGCCGCGTGGATCAATGAGGGCCGTCGGATTGAGGTCTAGTTGATAGGTTAGCGGGTCTAGGTAGTATGCTTTGAAAACCGTGCAAGAAAACCCAGTATGTGTATGGGTTTTGGGTTAGCCCTTGCATGGCTGTGTGTGTGGGTTAATCCTAGCCCTTAGATGAGTGCTCTAGGGTTGAGGGACTCATCCAAGGGTGGTAGGTGGCCCAAGAGTAGTATAAATAGGGGTGGAGGGGTAGCCTCCTTCCCTCGAAGGTGTTGAGGTTTGTTATGCTCATTTGAGCTTTGCCCACATGAATGTGAGGCTTTGTAACCTCCCCTTCTAGAAGTGAAAGTTTTATCCATCCACCTCTGAATTTATTTTGCGCATTTACATTATGTCTTTACTTTACGCAATTTAAATTCAGCATTTACTTTCCCGCAATTACATTCCCGCAATTTACTTTCATGTAATTTGGATTTGCCTCCCCTCCTTCTAAATGCTGCTGATCTTAGATGTTTTGAGTGTGTTCATATGGTTTTACATCTCTTTTGCACTCTTGGATTGAGTAGAGAACATCTTTTCTTTCAAGTTCCAACTTTGTTCTGAACTTATTCTTCGCGCAGCAGTCAGTGTATGATTTTTGTAAAAATCTAGAAAAATCCTTTTTGAATGATTCTTATTGGAGGAGGTGAGGAACTCTGATATCCACTTGCAGAAAAATTTTGGAGTTCATTTGTTGCACCGCTTGGGTGCCATGAGGTGAAAACCGAGCCCCAAACTTTCTGCTCGAAGTTCTTGACCAGACTGTGTTCTTTAGTTTTTACTGTTTTTTTTGTAAGGCTTTTTGAGGAGAAATTTGGTGGAGTTCTTCATGACTCTGATGCTCATAGGGATAAAAAGTCTCAAAATTTGGTGAGCTGCAGAAGCCCACCAACCTCATGTGCAAATTGAGGACATGTTCTGGAAATTCTGCTTTTGCTTTTCTAAAAGTGACTTTTGTGATTTGAATTGATGTCCTTTCTAAAAGCAAGAGTTTGAATTGATTCCTCTTTATCTTGGACACTAGACAACCAGGATTGTGACTCAAAAATCCCCACATATTTTATGATACTTATCCATGCAAGCTTGGGGTACACATAGTTGTCTAGTTTTTCGGGTTTTTCACAATTCCTTTTGAACGATCTTGTCGAGGTTTTTGTTGGAGTGTCTTGGGGGAATTTTTATTTGCGACCATTCACCCCCCTCTGTTCGCCATCTCGGTCCTTCAAAAGAGAAGGGAAGAAACGGCGCCAACGACTGACAACTGGACCGGGGACCACCGGCAGCGACAGCACGACTTCTCCATGGCTTGCCAGTGAACGGGCACGGTACAGTGACCGTGGCCCACAAGGCAGCGTCAGAGCACGAGATGAAGAGATAAGCTCCTCTCAAACAGCTAGTATAAGCTTTAATTCTCCCATCAATTCACTGTCAAATTTTCTAAAACTTTTTGACCGTGGTCTCTTCGCAATTTTTATCTCCCATGAAAAATCCTAGATGAAATTACCCTATATAGAATTTGCATAAATTCTGACACTGTGTACTACTTCATTTCGAATTTTAATTTATTCAAAGGTTCTATTTATTCTAACCCAACTGTTTCTAGTCAAAGAGAGCTTCCAATTTGTTCACTTACTCATCTTCCTACGCACAAAACTTTTATTTGTTGAATCCGCTGTCCTCTCGCCGCCAGTGCCACCGGCAAGCATAGGAGTGAGTTGCTCTGGACCTTGTGTTGCTAGCCTGCAGCTTTCCCAAGTGAGCCTCAGCCATTTCTTGCGCCAGCACTGCCCAACTCCATTGTCGGCCGAGTAGAGCTCTAGGGTAAGTGCAGATAAAGCATAAATATTTTTGCATGCAACCTAGTCACAAAGAAGGCATGCAGCCCAGTGGTAGAGACCTGTAGCCAAAACCGAGAGGTCTGGGGCTCGAATTCCTGAAATTTCATTTTATTTTTTCTTTTGCCTCATTTTATTCATCTCCTCATAACTTTTGCTAGGAATATCCAAATGAAGCAAACTCAGTTTCTAAATTTGAGTTAAGACATAATGATTGAGATTATGCAATAAAACATTATATTCTCAGTGCAGATTAATCTATTTGAATCAAGTTTGTTCCAAGCCATTTTATGTACCATATAGCAACTATACAAACCATAACTCCAAAAATCATGAAATAATTTTCACATGTTCCTGAGGTTATGAATGTTCCATTTTTATAAAAATATTTAGGGTTGAACCTAGTTTGAATCAAAAAGTGAATGTGGAAAGCCTCTCCCACATGCAAAAATCAAATGGTTAAAATATGAACCAAATGAACTCAAATTTGGGTAAAATTAGTTTAGTTATACTCCTGGGGTCACAAGGATACTAAATATACAAAAACATTTAAGTTTTACCATAGTAAGCGTCAAATACTCATTAGTCGGATTTCTAATACTTGAATGGTTCAAATAGTCGTAACTGTCACAAACGAACTTCAAATTTGATGGAACAAAATCATAGGACCTTAGAAAGTGATACCCTTCCAGGTTATAACAAAAATAACTCATATTTATGCAATGTTAAATTAAGTCCAAATAAAGCCGTAATGTTTATTTATATGAAAAACATCGTGGATAAAAGCGAAATGTCACGGAACTAACTTTAAAACACTCTTAGGGATATCCCCTACTAATTCCTAAAGACTGGTTAGAATATCCTATAAGGTACAGTCGCAAACTAAAAAGAAAACCGAACCGCAATCGCGTAAACTTCATGATCACTTAAGCCTTTTTGGCAGCCCGTAAAATATCATGCTTTAATGAAAAATTATGGAGAAATAGCCCAGAAACATCCTTTGATATCAGTGCTACTAGAATCTGGAAAAAGATCTTAATTAAAACTTGATTTTCATCTGAATCCTGCCAAAGAAAGCACCCTAAACGATCACTAGTTGGGCAGACTCTAAAACACTTAAGCCCTTTCGGCGGTTCGTAAAACAACTCGTCTAAACACAAATTTAGAGAAGAAAAGCCCCCAAAAAACACTTTGTTATATGGACAACCATATCCTAGAAAAATATCTTATTTACAACTTGCTTAGCATATAAATTTTGTTAACGCAAATACCCTAAGTGATAAGGTTGCCGGAGCCACGTTGTATGAATAGTTGAGTTTAAAAGCCTTTAACCAAAGTACCCGTAATGCAAGAATCATCATATAACCATGTAGTAGCAGCCAATAACTTAAAATTTCAGACCCAAGTTGTAGAGATTGCTTTTATACAGAGACACTTAAGGCTAAGTACTATTCATGCATAACACTATAACTAGTGACTTCTACTAAACCAAATAATTTTTGCGTCTTGAATTCAAAATTATAGATGCTAAAATACATAAATTTAGCCTCTTGAATTCATAAACAACGTCATGTATGTGCTCGGCTATAGCTTCTTGAAATCGATGAAAGAACGTAGTATATTCATAAAAAGGCTTCACATAAGCTAAGTGCTAATGAAATCGTTATTCAAGTAATAATAAGAACCCAAAATCTCCATGTTCTTATTGATGAGTTTAAATTTGGTATTTACATCTGATTTCTTTTTGCCCTATTTGATATGTTGTTATTTTCTTTTGTCGCGGTTCTTGTTCTTTAAACACGTAGGCGACGACGTTTCAGAATCGGTTGATAACGATCCCGACTTGGCTGTGCTACCGGAGGCTCTAGGGAAGTCAGAGAAGAGATACGTCCCCGACGAAGAGCAACCAGGCAAGCACCCTCATTCGACCATTTTGATCCCATATTTACAAAGTTATGTTGTTTTATCAAACTATATGCATGCGTGTATGTTTTAAACTTGCTATATTTGTGGGTGATGGTAGCTAATTCCAATTCTATGCATTTACCTTTGCTTGTTATTCAATTACCTGCCATTGTAACCTAGACATGGAGTAGACATTACTTAGTGTCACTTGGGTAATACTTGCGAAATAACTTATGTACATGCTTAGACATGCTCACTAGAACGACTTTTTAATGATGGGACACATTTCAAACTAGCTTGAGCAACTTTGTTTAAATGTACGAAACCGAGGTATGGTTTTCGTGTAATTTGGTAAAAATCCAACTCAAAAACTTATGGTTTAGATGCAGGCGAGTTATTACTTAAACTTGGGGCGTGAAAATGACCTCACGCGTAGATAGGGGGACATTCTCACCCAGGTCAGTTAAGGACCGAACTTGATACTATCACCTAAGTAACTTGGTGCAACCACATGTGCTAGTATGGGATAGCCTAAACTCACTATATTAGTTGAAGTTTGACCTTGCATTTTGGTAGGCCGAAATAGTAAGGGCACACCCGTAACGGCATTACTCGTAGGTGCTCCCTTCATTGAGGTGTTGGGGCCCAAGCATTCCAATACAACGGTGCATGCCTTGCCATGGGGAGCGGGCTCGATGGTGTTCACCATTGTCTAGCATAACACGTGTTGGTCCAGGTCTCCAGACTATGGCAAGGGTTTAACATCGCTATCGCTGGTGCAAGGCTAAGCTTTAGCTAGTTAAATGGTTCCTTAAATGTAAAATATGCTTGCAAAATTTAAGAATATACACCTTCCCTGTTAGAAGACGCAACCCAGATAATACGCCTTCAACTTCAACCCCCTCATTCTTTTCTTTTTTAGGATTTTCTTAGTAGAGCTAAAATCAAATGCTTGTAACTTATGCACACAAACACCAAATTGAGTGAAACTAGTTTTTAAAATTTTCTGAAATCATGCACTTTCCTAATATATAAAAATATTTGATTTTGGTCTCTATTTGTAAATTTTCGATTCTTCTTTGTGCTTTTCGGTATGATGCATATAGATATCGACGTCCCAAAAATCCTGCCAAAGAAAAGGAGGGGATGACATCGAAGGGGTAATATATGAGATTACATCTTCTAATAGAGAAGGTGTATTTTTTTAATGCTGAAAACATATTTTTCATTTAAATAAAATGATTTTCCTCTCGGAGAGATCGATAGGTGGCAACTACATGTTAGTCTTTTATTATTTTTGCCGGGGTTGATAGGTGGGGTTCACATGTCAGTGACATATTTTCGAAAACCGGTTTAAGTTATAAAATGGTTCACTTATTCTACTCGGCACCAAAGAAATAGTTCTCACCTTGCTTGCTGAACAATGAAATATGGGTTCAAATATGACCAAAGAGGGTGCTTGGCTTGCTTGTTGAAAACCTAATCTCCTTTTGGCTCGATGAGGGAGGACTCTAGGACATCAGTGACTATACGCATCATATCCAAGAGCACAAATAAGAACCAAAGATACACAAATAGAACTGAAATTCAAATATTTCTGCAGATTAAGAAAGAGCATAATTTTACAAAAAATTTGAAACTAGTTTCATGCAATTTGGAGTTTGTATACAAAAGTTAAAAGAATTTGAATTTAGCTCGAATAAGAAAATCTTGGAAAAGAAAAGGAGGGGGATAACATCGAAGGCGTAATATATGAGACTACGTCTTCTCACAGAGAAGGCGTATTTTCTTTAATGTTGAAAACATATTTTTCATTTAAAGAAAAGGATTTTTCTTACGGAGAGACCGACAGGAGGCAACTACATATCAGTCTTTTATTATTTTGCCGAGGCTGATAGGTGGGGTCTACATGCTAGTGACACATTTTTAAAAACCAGTTTAAGTTATAAAATGGTTCACTTATTCTACTCGGCGCCACATGTCAGAGACTCATGTCACTTAACTGCACTTAACTAACATAACTAACTCCATTAACACTAACTAACAGGTCCACAAGTAAGAGACAGAGCATATGAGCGAGGTGAGCACATCGGCTGAGCTCATCTCCTAGCTCATCAGCAGCATTATGGCAACAGAGTGGGCTTGGACTGGGTAAACTTGAAAGCTAGTGTCCTTGCGTACCTCGAGGAAGTGGCGGTGGTAAAAATGGTTGACTAGGGTGGTGGTGTAGTGACTTTGAGTGGCTATGTGTCTCTAGTCATCAATGAACTCAGCGCAAGAAGGTAGAGTGGCTAGACTAGGTCATTAGGTTAGCATAAGGGGTCTTCGACGAAGCTACAATGATGGGCGTGGGAAAAATGGTCATCGAAGTGGCGGCGATGACCACTTCCACAGTTGCGCCATGGATGACTATGGTGTTAAAGAAGTTTCGAGGCTAAACCTTACGACTTAACTAGCCAACTGTCACCTAGGGGCTACCAGGAGCGTACCAATTTGTATGGCAGTGACAGAGAGACACTAAAATGGCTGGTTGATGATGAGCAGGGGCAGCGGCGAAGAATCAAATTGCGCAAATGAGTTGCAGAGAAAGAGGGGCTACAAGATGGTGTGCTTCAATTCACAAGCATGCCAAGGAGGGCTCTAGAGCAAGGAATCGACGCTGAGCTTACATGAGAAACTGTGACAGCAAAAATGGTGCTGGCAGCTTGAAAATAGGGGATGGACACGGTGTTGGTACGTCACTACCAAAACCAAGCAATAGAGTAAGGGGTTTCATCAGTAGAGTATGGAACACAAGGTGACATAGACAAATAGGGAAGGATCTCACCGAAAATAGGGTGTAGCGGTGACTCGAGTCAGGTATGTGCACTGAAAATGAAAAAGATGAAGTTGGCTCGGTCTCAGTCTGATGCAACTGCTTCATTACTTATAGAAAGGGTGAGGGCGAAGCTTAAGCAAGATATTGACGTGCGTGTTGAGCACAGGAGCTCACCAGTGCGGCAGTGGCATGGAGGCTTTGTCATGATCTCTTAGTCACACACCAAAGGGAGCGGTCATGGCTAACATTAAAAGATGATCATGTTGTGTGGGTACAATAGTACAACCTCTGCATAGAGTAAATCTATTCGAATAGCCATATCCCCGGTCATAAAAATAACCTTATGTTTAAGAAAATTGGAAGGAAAGTGTGTGGATAGGGAATCTATACACGGTTGACCAGAAAAAGGACTCTGCAGAGTTTTCAAATGTTTAAAGCCGCAAGCCACTGATTTATATGTGATGCTCTATTACTACTTGTTGTCAAACATCAACTGCTCTTACAAATTTCTGATTGCAATCTACTATTCGAATTGCAAATGAATGCCTATGCATAACTGGAAAACCTGGTAGGATAGCTATTCCTTTGACATAGCCTTTCATACTATATACATTTCTGTAGAAGTCTTGCGGAGTACTCAACTAAGACCCATCGTAAGACTGGTTATATGCTTTGCCACGTAAGATTTTTGCTGATATGGAAGAGAGAGGAGGAGAGAGAGTATAGTTGTCTCTTCACGTGACCATATAGACAGCATAAAACACTATTACGTTAGTTTTTGTCTATAATAAATAAATTTTATATCATAATTAAAATATTGTAGAATCTCATAGAGACAACCTAAGAGTTATCTATTGTAGAAGCTGCATGTCTTTAGTGTTGTCTTTAGATGACATGAAGGAGTATATAGACATATTATTGTACATGCTTTCAGAAGACGAAAAATTAGGTTTCTAGTGTGGAAGACACCAAATAGGGAAGGTATTGCAATTTTGCTGTTGGACAACAGCACCGTAACACTTAAAAGTGTTGTCTGAAAGCTATATAATTAGTGCTTTTAATTTGGGGTTGAACTTGTGTATTCTCAGAGTGACGCGCCATTGCAAAGTACATGCTTCGTAAGCACAGCACCAGCGAAGTTGACCTGCTGAGGGAAGGAAATCCGAAAGAAGTAGCAACGGTGGATGTGTGGACAGAAGTCGAGGCGCAGCAGTATTGCCCCGCCCTCACGCCTATCGTGTACGAGTGCCTCATATTCCCTCGCCTGCGCGGAACTCCCACGAACCAAGAGGTTGTGGACGAGAGCATGGAGAAGCTCAAGAAGGTGCTCGAGATCTACGAAGCGCGTCTGTCCAAGCACGAGTACTTGGCTGGAGATTTCATCAGCTTCGCTGACCTCAACCATTTTTCCTACACTTTCTACTTCATGGCGACCCCTTACGCGTCTCTGTTCGACTTATACCCTCACGTGAAAGCGTGGTGGGAGAAGCTGATAGCAAGGCCGTCGATTAAGAAGCTCACTGCAAACATACCTATAAAGTTTTAGTTGTCTCAGTGTCTCATGCCTCTTGGTGACCTTGGCGTAAGGGTGCTCGATGTTCCATCAAGCACTCTGTATGTAGATATTTGCCTCAAAGAGGTGCCTTGCATGTTGTTTCGAGAATTTCGTGACTGTCTCAACGTCGTTGCATCTACCGAAGCTTACGTACGTTCGGACTGCGAGGGAGTATTAGAAGACGATTTGGCTCCGGAATCCTCTCGTCATCAACATACGCTGCACATTGCACTAGATCCTGGCTGGACTCAGGTCTCGCTGCCCTGCCGGACTCGAGTCCTACCATAGCCGGTTACCGTGTTTCATCCGACAATAGGATTCCATCCTATTTCGGTGATGTCCTGTGTATAGCCTGTGCCGGAGTCGTTTTCCTTCTCTAGTTGTCCAAGATTAGAACACCGTGTTTGTATTCTCTACATAAACTGATCAATGAGTTGATCAATGTGCGCGATTCTTCAGCCTTCTTACACTGGCCAAGGAGCACAGGAACCCCCAGCATTTCTACATAAACGTAATCAAGATATATTCTGCCTCGTTTTATTGGTTTATCATGCTTGAGTTTTCTCTCTTCGTTCATTAATTTCAGGACTACCTAATGCCCTCCCATAAAAAGAAGTTTTTTTTCTCAGCTAGCCTTTTTTTTGAGATCATCTTGCCTTGTTGATTTCTTTCTGATGTCTTCTTGAAGCCATTCGGGCAAATACAAGCTTTCCAGGATGGAGACCTCGTGCTCTTTGGTAAACCTCACTTGCCATGAAAACTTTCGAGATCATCTAACTTTGTAGTGCAAATATTTATGTTATGATTGTGAAACTAGAATATCAAAAATTGTTTTCTGAAATCATTCTCAGAAAGCTAAACAGAGCCTCAGTAGACAAGGTGAAAGCAAAAGTTTGGTAAGTAGGTTGCCATACTTCTAGCTACGTAGTTATCTAAAGAATAAGACAAACTGGATTATGGATTTTTTTGACTTGATATATTCATAACGTGTATCATCTGAATTCGGTCAATCAACCCTCAGACACTGTTGAATTTTAATCTTACGGTGGAAAATTTTGACTGGAACGCTCACTTCTGTAGTCGACAGACAAATAAGGGGCAACTGGCACCCATATCTACGATGGGATTTTCCCGTCGTATGTCCCTTTATCGTCACATCTCACTTAAAGTTCATCTCTCCAACGCTCGGATCTTGTGTCTCTAACCCCTCGTTTGACGAGGGTGGCACCACGAGGTGGAGGCTGCAGAGCACTGCCTCACTCCTCTTTGGCCACCAGCCGCCGCAACGGTCTATCATGGAGGAACATGAGACCACCAGATGTTGTAGCCGCGATCTAGAGAGACAGAGGAAGAGAGAGAAAGAAAGGAGTGGGAGGAGCATCCTGCTTTGGTGGTGTAACACTCTGACCTAAAATCTATACAATGTCTAGTCTACCATAGGGTGGATCTATACATACATAGCACCCTGTTTATACTTTTATTCTTACTTAATGTAAAAATGATATTATGGAAGTGTTGTGTTTTGGGACCGACAACTATTATATGTACTACAACTCAATTTAAACAAGTAATGTCGGATAAATCTCACCACCACTCGACATAGGCTACATAGGCCTTCGCACTAACGGCCTGGCATATTACATTAAACCCCTTATAGGCTGACGACCTCAACAGCACACCATATATGATGGGGACGGCGATCCCGATCTTTCGGTGAGATGATGATACGTCGATTTGGAGGTGTTGATGGCACCGAATTTAGGGCTTCCTACCAAACAGGTTGGGAGCTTCGCAATCACAATGCCAAATCCACACAGATACAAGATCCAATGATCAGTTGTTCCTGCAAGAAAACGAGAACCCGCAAGAACAAAGTATAAAGCAAACCGAAAAGGTAGTATTGAAATCAAACAAAGAGAACAAGTTGAGGGACTGTTTCTCGACTCGGGCGGTCCAGTCGACACGCTCAAACACGAGGAGGGACGCACACGGGGTCTACCAAAACACAACAAAACCTAAAAAACGAAGAACAGGGGTGAGAACCCAATATAAAGGGGTACCCACACAAAGGGGGCACCCAAGAGGGGTGCGGCAGCCAGGAGAGGGGCGCTGGCCAAAGGAGGGGTGTAACCCTAAGAGTACATGGGCCTTGGGCCTAAAAGAAAGCTGGCGCAGCACTTGGAATTTCTCTCCCATGAGGTTGTTCTGTGATTTCCCTTCGCTCTAGGAGGATTTTGGCCTCGGGATCAAATCCATTGGAAAGGTTATCTCGATACCTTTCAAACGAGTTGTCGAACGTCAAAAACGGAGTTCGGATGTGGCCGTGACGTCCATTTGAAGTACTGCTGCTCCTGGATGGCCGAACCGGACTCGGCGACGAATTGGGCTTTATCTTGGGCCTTCCTTGGCGCGTGGGCTATCCTCGGTGGATGTTCTTGACGTGCTGTTCCAGCAAAGGTGGATGGAAAGGACCTGCTTTCGGATTAAGCCCTCCAGACATCGTAGACGAAGTAACGGGCGAAACAGCGATCGTCGGGGACGAAGTAGCAGTCGTAGAGGAAGAAGGGGCAGCGGTTGTATCCTTGGTTGGGATGTCCTCATCATCCTCCCCTTCTTGAATTGGAGTCGTCCTCGACTCTATTTCATTATCCTACAAAGTATAAGTAATAACAGAAGACAAAGTAACAGAGAATGGCAATGGTTCTATACTATCCATGTTATCTTGTGAGAGAACTTTTGCAGCCAATGATACTTTACCCTTCAACTTAAGATCAGGTTTTTGAGCAACTGGTGTAGTTGAATGGGTTGATTTACTAGCTACACTTTTAATTCCACTCTCTTCTTTTTCTCTTTGAGCTCTTTTAATATCAATGTTTCTTAGTTCTGTAGGGCTCATGGGTTTCAAAATAATTTTCTTTCCCTTATACAAGAAAATATACTCATTGGTCCTACCATGATGTATAGCATCCATATCATAGATCCACGGTCTATGTAATAAAAGAGAGCAAGCATCTATGGGTACAACATCGCAAACAACATTATCATGATAAGAACCAATCGAGATAGGTACTCGAACGGTTTTTGTTACCTGAACCTTACCAGTGGAATTGAGCCATTCAATTTCATACTGTTGAGGAAGTGGATTTGTGGTCAAGCCAAGCTTCTCGACCATGTCTACACTAGCAAGATTGTTGCAGCTACCTCCATCAACAACGACATGCACAGCGCGCTCATTCACCACACACCTTGTCTGAAAGATAGTATGGCGTTGATTTTGTTCATCGTGTGCAGGCTGTGCGCTAAGTACACGTGCAACAACAAGAGCCGGATATTTCTCGGATGCTGCAGAAGTGATAATCTCTTCTGCTGGCCCTGCAGTGTTAGTGGCAATAAGAGCATATTCAGTTTTATCAATGTCACTATCACTAGTGTACTCACCATTTTCTCTGATTATTAGAGCACATTGATTAGCGCAGTCTCGCATCACGTGCCCCATTCCTTTGCATCGAAAGCATTGTGTTTCCCGTGTTCGACCTGTGAAGGCAACTGAGGAAGCACTCTTGGCGGGTGCTTGAAGTGTGACTGACTTATTTGCCTCCAGAATGCGTGATGACGTCGAAGTAGTTGGAATAGCGGGTGTAGGTACACGTCCAGGTATGGAAGATTGAAGGACCGAGATGGAAAACAGAGGGGGGGTGAATGGTCGCAAATAAATTTTCTCCCAAAATACACCAACAAAAACCTCTATAAGATCGCTCAAAGGAAAGTGTGAAAAACCTGTAAAACTAGACAACTATATGTACCCCAAGCTTGCATGGATAAGTATTATAAAATATATGGGGATTTTTGAGTCACAATCCTGGTTGTCTAGTGTCCAAGATAAAGAGGAATCAATTCAAACTCTTACTTTTAGAAAGGACATCAATTCAAATCACAAAAGTCACTTTCAGAAAAGCAAAAGCAGAATTTCCAGAACATGTCCTCAATTTGCACATGAGGTTGGTGGGTTTCTGCAGCTCACCAAATTTTGAGACTTTTTATCCCAATGAGCATCAGAGTCATGAAGAACTCCACCAAATTTCTCCTCAAAAAGCCTTACGGAAAAAACAGAAAAAATCTAAGAACACAGTCTGGTCAAGAACTTCGAGCAGAAAGTTTGGGGCTCGGTTTTCACCTCATGGCGCCCAAGCGGTGCAAAAAATGAACTCAAAACTTTTTCTGCAAGTGGAAATCAGAGTCCCGCACCTCCTCCAATAAGAACCACTTGAAAAATATTTTTCTAGATTTTTATAGAAATCAAACACTGACTGCTGCGCGAAGAACAAGTTCTGAACAAAGTTGGAACTTGAAAGAAAAGATGTTCTCTACTCAATCCAAGAGTGCAAAAGAGATGTAAAACCATATGAACACACTCAAAACATCCAAGATCAGCAGCATTTAGAAGGAGGGGAGGTAAATCCAAATTTCATGAAAGTAAATTGCGAGAATGTAATTGCGGGAAAGTAAATGCTGAATTTAAATTACGTAAAGTAAAGACATAATGTAAATGCGCAAAATAAATTCAGAGGTGGATGGATAAAACTTTCATTTCTGGAAGGAGAGGTTACAAAGTCTCACTTTCATGTGGGCAAAGCTCAAAGGAGCATTCACAAACCTCAAAACCTTCAAGGGAAGGAGGCTACCCCTCCACCCCTATTTATACTACTCTTGGGCCACCTACCACCCTTGGATGAGTCCCTCAACCCTAGAGCACTCATCTAAGGGCTAGGATTAACCCACACACACAGCCATGCAAGGGCTAACCCAAAACCCACACACATATCGGATTTTCTTGCATGGTTTTCAAAGCATACTACCTAGACCCGCTAACCTATCAACTAGACCTCAATCCGACGGCCCTCATTGATCCACGCGGCATCTAGCTAGCATCATCTCCTTTCCTTGTCTTCTTGACTTGCCCGGACTCCGTCTCCGATCATCTTTCGGCGATCTCCCAACCGTCTGGACCTCCGACGCTCCTCGCCTAGTCCCAGTCATCCTTCGCCTCACCATGACCTAGCACCATCGCCCTGCAACCATCAAAGACAAGGAAACTCCTCACATAGCAATGCCCACAAAGATTTGCAATAAACCATCCAACTCATCACTACCGCGCCCATACGGCCGGTACTGCCACTCCTGGCAGAGACAACTCAAATTGCTTTATTTTGAAAATCAATCCAAATCAAACTCAAAGTTGAGCACACCTTGCTCAAATAAAGTCAAATACTTATCACAAACATGGATGGACCTCCACATGGTTCTTCAATCCCCCCCTTGATGAGTATATTGACAAACCACACAAAAGGCATAAATTTGAGTTTGAAGAAAATAAAGAAGAAAGCAATTTTTAGATGCAAAGTCAAACTTGGTCCGAAGATAGAAATTAGAACCATGACCAAGTTGACGAAGAGGAATTTAGATTTTAAAGTTAAATTTAAGAAAGAGCAAGTTTTCAACAAAAACTCTAAAATCCAACTAAACATGTCAAATGTGATTATGAGATTATGATCCAACAGAAGTAGTAGCATAGTTTTATAAAGATCATAATAACCAAATAAGCATTCACATTTTTATCTTTTTAGTGATGCCTTTTCTACGTTTTCTCCCCCTTTTGGCAATATAGGCATCAATTTTTTTTATATGTATGTATGAAATGCAATCGAAAGAGCTTTGAAGATTATCCAATTGATCAAAATGGAAGGATATTACACCAAGCTTGTCAATTTCAGAAGATGACTAAACTAAGACATGTCCAAGTGCAAATACGAGCTTAGTTTTGAATATTTCATTTTTAGCAAGATTTGACAAGTGCAACACTTAGCTGTTTCAAAAATAGAAGAATAGCCACTCTAAGGATCAAAAGGAAAACCTAGAGTTCAACCTACTCAACACTTTGGGGAATCTAGAAGAGCATACAAGGTCCTTCGGGCTCATTTATCACTTAATGCAAATTTTGATTTATCATCATACAAGACATAGCGGGGTGCAAATATTTGACATTATTTGCATTCTTTACCCACATATGTCTTTGTTTTTAATTTATTTGCATTTTCTTTTGACAACCAATTGACTCAAGCCGTATGCGACCATCTCAAGATGAACTCTTAAGAGGATGGTCTAGGTCAAACACGATGTATTCCAAGTTCATCCCAAGTGCAATGGGAAGCGGTCTTGTGAATGCAAGGTGTTGAGTCGTATGTGCACAAGAAGAGTCAATTTTGTTTAATTTTCATTTTTAGCACAACGATTCATGAGCAATTGAAGGACTCTAGCATGGATCAAACTAGTTTCACCCAAGTTGCTATAGGGACTCTAGAGAACTGCTAAATTTCTCAAATTATGGCACAAACCTCTAGAGAAGAAACCTAGCAAGTAAAAGCAACAAGTTTCATCAAGTTTTTCATTTAAGGCTTATTTCATTTTTAAGCTTAGCAAGTTAAATGAACTTGGACATACCTAAGCTAGTGATTTTCTTCAAATGATGTAGCATGGTGTATAGCATGAAGACGAAATCAATTGCATAATAGACAAAGCTCATTAAACAAAAAATGCAGTCTATATGCAATGCACGAACAGATTCCCAAACTCCCCCTCAACAAATGAATCAATTTTAAGCTCAAATCTGGTTAAAGTTGAGTTATTATCAAGATTAGGCATAAAGAAGACCCAAATGAACTCAATAATAACCAGAAAAAAAACAGAATGAGGAGAAGAAGTCGAGAAACTGCAAAACTGGATGGCTATTGAGCATAGATAAGATAGAAGAGACTCACTACGGCTCGGACTGTTCTTATCTTCCCCATGGTGACATAGGAAGTCGACTCTAGATCCCAACTAAGGAGTGCACATGCACTCTGTCTACCAGGAGGCCTAATACCGCTAGACTTATAAGGCGTGAGGGAACTCAACCTAGAGAGAAGAGAGAACAACTAATCACGCATGATAGCAACCTAAAGCACAAGATAAGAGGTCCATGGAAGGCATGCCAGAAGTCTAAGTGAGTGAACTCAACTCAAGAAAACAAGCCCAAAGTGACCCAAAAGAAACACAAAGAAAAGAAAAGTGGAAGAAAACATATAATACATAATATACAAACCGGCTCCCCCTCACGAAAGGCCTTAAGGGTTCACGACTCCAAGCTCACTCCTCAAGGCAACAAACTGAGCTATCCAAAGGCTTGGTAAAGATATCGGCTAATCAAGGTCACTCTCACGAATCAAGCACGATATCTCCCTTCTTCACATGGTCTCTAAGGAAGTGATATCTAATATCAATGTGCTTGGTAGGGAATATTGCCTTTGGTTTTTAGCAATGCAAATAGTGAAGTGTTGTCACAGAAAAGTGGCACACTCTATATCTCTAGCCCATAGTCCCGTAAGGTCGATCTCATCCAGAGCACCTGGCTACAGCAACTGGCTGCAGCAACATACTCGACCTCAGCGGTGGACTATGCAACCCCAGACTGCTTCCTAGATGACCAAGAAACAAGAGAAGTGCCAATGAATTGGCAAGTGCCAGAAGTGCTCTTCCTATCTATCCTACAGCCAGCAAAGTCGGCATAGGAAAAGGCTCTAAGAGATAGACAAGAAGACGAAGAGTATCAAATACCATAATCAGTGGTAGCATAAAGGTACCTGTAGATGCGCTTGACCGCCTGACGGTGAGAGGTGCGAGGAGAAGCTTGAAATCGAGCGCACAGACACATAGCGAAATGTATGTCCGGCCTCAATGCAGTGAGGTACAAGAGGGAGCCGATCATGCTCCGAAACTCCTTTTGATCAGCAGGCTCACCATCCTCATCGGGCTCGAGGACTGCAGTGGTGGCCATAGGAGTCATCACCGGCTTCCCATCAGACATATCAAAGCGCCTCAGGAGGTCACTGGTATACTTGCCTTGATGAAAGAAAGTACCCTCTCGAGTCTGCTTGATTTGGAAGACAAGAAAGTAGCTCAACTCGCCCATCATACTCATCTCAAACTCTGTGCTCATCACCTCAGAAAACTGAGACACAAGCGAATGAGATGAGCCACCAAAATGATACCGCCCACATAATCGGACAAGAAGAAAATGAGACTCATGGTGTCGATGAATGTAGTTTTGTCTACTATGCCCATTTTGAAGTCATGGCTGAGAAGATAAGACTTGAGCCTCTCATACCATGCTCTGGGGGCCTGCTTGAGTCCATACAAAGCTTTGGAGAGCTTGTATACATGACTCGGAAACTTAGGGTTCTCGAATCCTGGAGGTTGTTTGACATAAACCTCTTCCTCAATATAGCCATTGAGGAATGCACTCTTGACATCCATTTGATAGAGCTTGAAGCCCCGGGATGCAGAGAATGCATGCAGGATCCTAATAGCCTCTAGTCTAGCTACAGGGGCAAAGGTCTCCTCAAAGTCAAGACCCTCAACCTAAGAAAAGACCTATGCAACTAGCCTAGTCTTGTTGCAAATGACAACCCCATCCTCACTCTGTTTGTTTTTGAACACCCACTTGGTCCCAATGACATTATGACCAGATGGGGACTCGACAAGCTGCCATACCTTGTTCCTCTAAAAGTTCTCAAGTTCCTCATGCATAGCATTAATCCACGATTCATCGGATAATGCATGAGAAACATCCTTCGGCTCAAAGGAGGCAACGAAGGCAGAGTGGAGGCAGAAACTGGACAAACCTGATTTTGAGCGAGTGACCTGCTCAAACAGATCACCAATAATTTGATCAGGTGAATGAGCTTTCTGGATATGTCGGGGAGGACCAGAAGCAGAAGTGGCCTCTACCTCATACACAGAAGAGGTAGGAGCAGAGCCACTCGCTGAAGGAGAGTCGGAAGGCAAGGGCTGATCTCCCTGAGGTGCAGAAATAGAAACAGGAGGCATCTCAGGTGTAGAGGGGACTGGATCCGGTGGAACACCATCATCTCCATCATCCTCATCTTCTACAAAGATGGTCTCGGAGGGATAAGAAGAGCCTGAAACATCAGGTCTAGCTCCTGGGCTAGCCTCATCAAAGGTCACATCACAGGTCTCTATGATCCTATGCGCATCAACACTCCAGACCCTATACCTACGAGAAGAAGTCAAGTAACCTAGAAAGATACCATCAGAAGAGCGAGACTCAAACTTATCTAGGTTACCAGACTTCAAGATAAAACACTTGCAACCGAAAACGCGAAAATGAGACACACTGGGCTTTCGCCCATACCTCAACTCATAAGAAGTGCGATGCAAATGTGCTCTCAAAAACACGCGATTAGAAACATGGCAAGCAGTAGCTATAGATTCAGCCCAAAACTTCCTAGGAGTACTGTACTCGTCTAGCATCATCCTGGCCATCTCAACCAGGGTCTTGTTCTTCCTTTTCACTACGCCATTCTCACTGAGGGCGAGGGAGAAGAGAGCGATGCTCTAAACCAGACTCCACACAAAAACTCTCAAAGTAGGAATTCTTAAACTCCGTGCCATTATCACTGCGTATAGCTCGTAATGCACCTGGGAGCTCAATAGACAACCTACTGACCAAACCTCTGAAGTGAGAAAAAGTCTCATCCTTCGAGACCATGAAGAATACCCAAGAGTATCTAGAAAAATCATCAACTATGACAAGAACATACCACTTCCCTCCTGCTGACTGCACTCTAGCTGGACCAACAGTGTCCATATGTAAAAGCTGTCTGGTGCATCGGTCATCACTACGATGGATGGAGGATGAGAAGCGAGAACCATCTTGCCATGTCGGCAAGGAGAGCAAACTAAGTCTTTGACCATCTTAAGTTTAGGCAAACCCGAATGAGATCGTGGTCGGTAACTCGGGTCAAATGATCAAAACCAATGTGACCAAGTCTCCTATGCCGTAAGGAGAGATCACGGACTCGAAGCAATCAAACATCAAGAGAGTCTCCGGAAGAAGCGGAAAAATCAGCACGAAAGACTCTCCCAAATCTAGAAATCCATAAACTAACCCTCCCGATGAATCAAGAATTCTACAGCATTACTCTTGAAGCTTACCTCGAAAGAGTCATCGATAAGTCGAGAAACAGAGAGCGATTGTATTGCGACTTACTTACTAAGGCAACATCTTTAAGAATGAAATTTTGGTTAATGCAGATGGTACCTTTAGCAATGACTCTATCTGAAGATGCATCCCTAAAAGTGATTAACTCATCACCGGGGGCTCGGACTAGGGAAGAGAACCAACGAGAATCTCGGTCATATGGCGAGAACAACCGAGTCAACAATCCAAACATCGCCCTTCCCCATCCGGACGAACTGATCAAGACACAAGAGAGATAGATGACTCAGTACTGGGATAGAGTGAAGACTTAGGAACCCAATACTGAACCATACGACACCTTAGAGTACCAGCCACAGAAGAAGACTGGAGTCGAGTGTCTCTCTGACGCTCAACTCTCACACGATCAGGAGCAACTCTGGTAGATAATCTAGGAGTCAAAACTGGGTTGGCATGCCGTGGTGCAGAAGCCGGACCATCCCAGTAAGGCTGCCTGTATCTCCTACCGGAAAACACCTCACGCCGTTGATATCTACCTCAATAGGAAAAACGAGGAATATCAAGAGGACGGCGGAAAGACTGACTACGAACAGCTCCAGGACTAAAACTCAAGAACTAGCATGAAAACCAAGTCCGGACGCTTTGCCCAAAAACAAAGCGACTCTGTAACTGTCTAGAAGCGGTGTGTGTCTTAGGAGCACTCAAAGTCCGGGATGACCACGAATACCCCTAAGAGCAAGAACACGCCACGCCGAGTGATCTTGGCTACCAAGCGTAAATCTACTAGGTGACCATCCTTCTTACGGAAGGTGCATGTGTGCCGCCTTGATAGAGGCGAAGCAATAGGAGTAACACCCTTACGGTCGAAGTCCTATGGACAACCCAGTGGACCTAAACACGGTGGTACTCACTGGGAGCTACTACAATCTCACCACTCTTGGAGCGCACAATGGTGGGAGGATGCGCCCGAGCGTGCTCCAAGAGATCAAATCCTAGACCTTGATTGAATCTACTAATCTTGGATTGGTCTAGAATAATATTGAGCTTCTTCTTGCCTCCAACAAACTTCTCGAGAGTGCTCATAAGATACTGGCAATCTGAGAAGAAAGAAGCACAAGAAGAACAGGGGGAAGGAGAGGAAGAAGAAGAACCAGAAAGAGAAGATCTCTCAGCACGTGCTTTTTGTTCCCTTAGCACGGGTGCCTCAATCTTGAGGGCCTCACAAGAAACGCAAGGAGCATCTCTAATCCTAAGGGTTTGGTCTTTTAACTTCTTCTTAAGCTCGACATGGATTTGATCCACATCATCCATAACCTCAACACACAGCAAGCAACCAGTTTTTGACTTAACTAGTAAGTCCTTAGCAAGTTGATCACACTTAACATTCAAAGCATCATTGTCAAGTTTTAGTTGCCTACAGCCCTCACATGAGCTGGCTGGCTCCTTAGAAGCATGCAATTCAAGTTCACCATTTCTAACAGAAAGCTTTCTAAGGTGTTCACTCATGGCATCAATTTCGGCAAGCAATTTAGGGCAATTAGCACATGATGGAGTGGAATGAGCATGAAGAAAACTAGCCTCAACAGGAATAGCATCAACAGAACTAGTGCTAGCATTCTTCAACCTAAGACCATCAAGTTCAGCAAGCACACTATCATGTATGATCCTTAGGTTCTCCAACTCCACAAGAATAGCATCACACAAAGAGCAATCATCAGTGACTCGGGAGGGAGAAGATCTAAGTGAAGCTAACTCCCGAGTCAAGGTACCTACTTCCTTCTCAAGCTCTGTACACCTAGCTCTAGCATGAAATTTTCCTAATTTGCAGAAAACTTCGTTGAGCTGGTCATAGGAGGGTACCTCATCCGAGTCGCTGTAGAGCTCGGAGTCGCTGATGTCGTTGGTGTCGGCCATGAAGCACATGCCGGAGAAGTCGTCGCCGCCCTTCTTCTCTTGCAGATCATCCTCGCCCTCGTCGCTCCATGTCTCCGTGTCGGAGAGGTTAATGTTGTCAAGCGCGGTGAGGACGCGGTGAAAGAGCTTCTTGTTCTTGGAGAAGTTGCGGTACTTCTTCTCGTGCGCCGGTTCACGAACTGGAGGCTTCTTTTTGCGGTTCTTGTCAGTGTAGTTGTTCTTGCCCGAACCGCCAACGTCGTTCTTGCCCTTCTCCATCTTGGGACAGTTCGCCCGAATGTGGTTGGGGCCACCACACTCGAAGCAGGTGATCATGCCACCTCTCTTCCTCTCTCTCACCCTCTTGTATGCATGAGAAAACTTGTGAGCGAGAAGAGCAAGCTCATTTTCTGGATATTTTTCCAGTTGGTCATCGCTTAGCTCGCAAAGGGCAGAAAGAGAGAAACCAATAGAAGGATCAGAAGAAGAAGATCCAATGGGATCGGTGACCAAGGCCATCGACTGAGATTTCGTCTTCCGTGAGACGACATCGATCTCATGAGTCTTGAGGCGGGAATAAAGTCCGTCAAGAGTTAGAGTCGATAAGTCAGTAGTGTCCTTGATGGTGGTCACCTTCATCTCCCAAACACGCAAATCGAGTGCGGTCAAGAAATACCGAGCATTGTCCGAGTCAGGGTATATGCAACCAACTGCTCAGAGGTCGCTCAAAATCTTTGTAAACCGACCAAAACATTCGTCGAGACTCTCACCAGCGCGTTGATCAAATTTGTTGTACTCGCGCTTGAACTGGTCCTGCCTCACAGTCTTCATTTGAGTAGAGCCCTCATGGTAAGCATCGAGGGTTACCCAAATCTCGTGAGCGGAGCGAAGGTGAGAAATCCTATCATACTCTCCGCGGCTAAGACCCTGTATGAGAATATTCCTTGCCTTAGCATTCGCCTCAACGTCAACCATATTGATGGCCGTGACATTTTCATCAGCAGGAACTTCATACCGGACTTTCACTTTCTGCCATATCAGGTAGCCCTGGGCAGTGATGTGTGACTCCATCTGGGATTTCCAAAAAGAAAAATCAACTCCATTAAAGATGGGAGGCTTGGTGGAATATTTGTCCGTCGCCATGGCTCTTGAGATCGGTCAAGATCTATGGAAGAGCAAAACCGGCTCTGATACCAATTGAAGGACCGAGATGGCGAACAGAGGGGGGTGAATGGTCGTAAATAAATTTTCCCCCAAAATAATCCAACAAAAACCTCTATAAGATCGCTCAAAGGAAATTGTGAAAAACCCGTAAAACTAGACAACTATGTGTACCCCAAGCTTGCATGGATAAGTATCATAAAATATGTGGGGATTTTTGAGTCACAATCCTGGTTGTCTAGTGTCCAAGATAAAGAGGAATCAATTCAAACTCTTGCTTTTAGAAAGGACATCAATTCAAATCACAAAAGTCACTTTCAGAAAAGCAAAAGCAGAATTTCCAGAACATGTCCTCAATTTGCACATGAGGTTGGTGGGTTTCTGCAGCTCACACAATTTTGAGACTTTTTCTCCCTATGAGAATCAGAGTCATGAAGAACTCCACCAATTTTTTCCTCAAAAAGCCTTACATAAAAAACAGTAAAAATCTAAGAACATAGTCTGGTCAAGAACTTCGAGCAGAAAGTTTGGGGCTCGGTTCTCACCTCATGGCGCCCAAGCGGTGCAACAAATGAACTCAAAAAATTTTCTGCAAGTGGATATCAGAGTCCCGCACCTCCTCCAAGAATAATCACTTTAAAAAGATTTTTCTAGATTTTTATAGAATTCAAACACTGACTGCTACGCGAAGAACAAGTTCTAAACAAAGTTGGAACTTGAAAGAAAAGATGTTCTCTACTCAATCCAAGAGTGCAAAAGAGATGTAAAACCATATGAACACACTCAAAACATCCAAGATCAGCAGCATTTAGAAGGAGGGGAGGCAAATCCAAATTACATGAAAGTAAATTGCGAGAATGTAATTGCGGGAAAGTAAATGCTGAATTTAAATTGCGTAAAGTAAAGACATAATGTAAATGCGCAAAATAAATTCAGAGGTGGATGGATAAAACTTTCATTTCTGGAAGGAGAGGTTACAAAGCCTCACTTTCATGTGGGCAAAGCTCAAAGGGGCATTCACAAACCTCAAAACCTTCAAGGGAAGGAGGCTACCCCTCGACCCCTATTTATACTACTCTTGGGCCACCTACCACCCTTGGATGAGTCCCTCAACCCTAGAGCACTCATCTAAGGGCTAGGATTAACCCACACACACAGCCATGCAAGGGCTAACCCAAAACCCACACACATATCGGGTTTTCTTGCACGGTTTTCAAAGCATACTACCTAGACCCGCTAACCTATCAACTAGACCTCAATCCGACGGCCCTCATTGATCCACGCGGCATCTAGCTAGCATCATCTCCTTTCCTTGTCTTCTTGACTTGCCCGGACTCCGTCTCCGATCATCTTCCGGCGATCTCCCAACCGTCTGGACCTCCGACGCTCCTCACCTAGTCCCGGTCATCCTTCGCCTCACCATGACCTAGCACCGTTGCCCTGCAACCATCAAAGACAAGGAAACACATCACATAGCAATGCCCATACGGCCGGTACTGTCACTCCTGGCAGAGACAACTCAAATTGCTTCATTTTGAAAATCAATCCAAATCAAACTCAAAGTTGAGCACACCTTGCTGAAATAAAGTCAAATACTCATCACAAACATGGATGGACCTCCACATGGTCCTTCAAAGATGATGCCTTGGTATGGATCTGAACCGACTTGAATGTGGAAGAGCCTCCAATATTACCTCGCGTTGTCGATCGCCGACCCTGCACTTCCCTTTTTGCTTTCAAAGCAAGATGGTACAAACGAGTGATAGAATTGTATTCTTTATAGTCAAGTATATCTTGTATCTCTCGGTTAAGCCCACCCAAGAACCTAGCCATTTTTGCATCTTCACCCTCTTCTAACCCACAGCGCAACATGCAAATTTGCAATGCCTGATAATATTCCTCAACCGTTTTATCCCCTTGATTAAAGCGCTGCATTTTATTCAATAAATCACGAGCATAGTATGTAGGAACAAATCTAGCCCTCATGACACGCTTCAACCCATCCCAAGTTGGTAGGCACACCACAGTTGGCTCTACAAAGTTCTTTCCACCAAATAGATGCAAAACCAGTAAATTCACTAGTGGCAGCGTGCACCCTTCTACGCTCAGAGAAGTCATAGCAAGAAAATTTTTGATCTACCGCCAACTCCCAATCTAGATAAACATTAGGATTATAAGCACCATCAAAAGGAAGCATAGTAAATTTCATTTTTGCCATAGAGTCATCACGTTCTTCCCTTTGATCATGTTGATTTCTAGCCATACCTTGTCTGTTATTGCGGAGTCGACGATGAGGTCGGTCGTTGTTCACATTTACCCTGTAGTCGTCCTCGGTATCGGCGGCGTAGTTGTTCTCCTCTTGAGCCACCCGTTTAAAGTAACAGGGACAACCGGTGGAGCGCCGCGTTGGCCCAAAGCATGACTAGTGGCACCATTGTTGGGGGCAGCACCTTGAAGAAGTTGTGCTAGCTGTGCTTGAAGCTCAGTGAGGGGTGCCAATTGCGCCTGAATCGCACCAAGAGTGTCACGAGTTCGCATCTCATGCTGATGGTGCATCCTCTCGAAATGAGTGACCCAACACCATTCTTTTGGCATGAGGCGGTCCTCATGTTCACTCCCACTGCCGACGTTACTCCCACGATTGCTTGGACTACCTGCCATAGTTAGTAGAAACAAAGAAAATTCACACAGATATGAAAGCGCCTATAAACTACTAGGTCGTATGAAGTGGTAAGCCTCACACACGCTCACGCTTCTACCAAGTTCTTACAAGTTTCCGATGTGGCAAGCAATTGAAAATTCCAGAACCTGTGTGGTTAGAAGATGGTGGAGCTTGGACAGGCAATAATATGTAGCAAAGGAGGAACTAGTACCACTGAACCAAAGTAAGCTGAAAAGTCGTTCAAAATCAGTACAATGCTGGTCCTAGGCTAGACCGTACTAGAGACGTGAGCCTAATCACCAACAGCAAAAATTTCAGCCAAAACGGAGCCAGCAGAATTTTTCCGAACTTCCGGGGGCGTTTTGAGACCCTAAACGATGTTTCTTGGGGTCGAATGAATTTTTTGGGGCCTTGGGAACCCAATTAGACCTGGTCTTGTTGATTTTCAGATGTAACTTTTCGTTCCGGTCGTTTTGAGTACTCGAACAGCCCAATCGGAGGCCGTATGCAAAAGTTATGGCAGTTTTCGTACAGGGTGTCTGGAGGTGATCCGAATCCACTTCAAAAGGAAAGTTGGATGCAAAACCAGAGAGGGGCGGCCTATACCTTCCTTTCAAAGCCAGACCTAAGAAAAATAAAAGGCTACACTTTCCTTCTCTCTGATCTTTTTTTAAACCGAAAAAGGTACCTTCCTTATCTCCTGCCAACCGAATCGAACCCAACTAGGGAAAGAGATCTCTTCTCGGATTTTTTTCTCCTCTTTTTTTTTCTTTCTGAACTTTTTTTTTTGCAATTGAATCTGTGCGACTTTTTTTTTCTCTTCTCTTCTGATCTCCAGCAACCACCGAGAGTCCCGATCTGATCAACTAGCAGAAACTGACTCCAATGCGAAAGCAATTGTGACCAAAACGTGACTTGAACTCGAAACTCTAACGGGACTAGACTCTAAAACCAGCAAAGACACGAATATGCAACTGACGATTCAACAAACCAAGAACAAGTGGTAAAAGTTAGGGCACAAATTAGCTTGGACAAAGGGACAAATCCTTTTTTTTTGTGGGGCAAATTTTCTGGACTCTAGGTAGAAAACGAAATATGATGGAAAATCTCACCGAGCAACCTTGAGCTCTGATACCAACTTGATGGGGACGGTGATCCCGATCTTTCGGTGAGATGATGATACGTCGATTTGGAGGTGTTGATGGCACCGAATTTAGGGCTTCCTACCAAACAGGTTGGGAGCTTCGCAATCACAATGCCAAATCCACACAGATACAAGATCCAATGATCAATAGTTCCTGCAAGAAAACGAGAACCCGCAAGAACAAAGTATGAAGCAAAACGAAAAGGTAGTATTGAAATCAAACAAAGAGAACAAGTTGAGGTTCTGTTTCTCGGCTCGGGCGGTCTAGTCGACACGCGCAAACATGAGGAGGGACGCACACGGGGTCTACCAAAACACAACAAAACCTAAAAAACGAAGAACAGGGGTGAGAACCCAATATAAAGGGGTACCCGCACAAGGGGGGCACCCAAGAGGGGTGCGGCAGCCAGGAGAGGGGCGCTGGCCAAAGGAGGGGTGGAACCCTAAGAGTACATGGGCCTTGGGCCCAAAAGAAAGGTGGCGCAGCACCTGGAATTTCTGTCCCGTGAGATTGTTCTGTGATTTCCCTTCATTCTAGGAGGGTTTTGGCCTCGGGATTAGATCCATTGGAAAGGTTATCTCGATACCTTTCAAACGAGTTATCGAACGTTAAAAACGGAGTTCGGATGTGGCTGTGACGTCCGTTTGAAATACTGCTGCTCCTGGATGGCCGAACCGGACTCGGCGACGAATTGGGCTTTATCTTGGGCCTTCCTTGGCGCGTGGGCTGTCCTCGGTGGATGTTCTTGACGTGCTGGTCCAGCAAAGGTGGATGGAAAGGACTTGCTTTCAGATTAAGCCCTCCAGACGTCGTAGACGAAGTAGTGGGCGAAACAGCGACCGTCGGGGACGAAGTAGCAGTCGTAGAGGAAGAAGGGGGCAGCGGTTGTATCCTTGGTTGGGATGTCCTTATCAATATACAAGGCAAATGACTAGAACCACCCCTCAGTACACGTTTGTGCTTCCAGTGTTGGTGCATATGCCATGCCGTATATCCACTCTAGGACCACACTGTATACCATCTGTAACACTCTGGCTCAAAATCTACTCAATGCCCAGCCCATCGTGGGATAGACCCATGCATGCATAGTACCCCACTTACACTTTCGTCCTCGTTTCATGTAAAAGGATTAAACTAGAGGTGCTATATTTGGGACCAACAGGCATTATATGCTACTGCAACTCACTTTAGACAAGCAATGTGGGACTAATCTCACCACTGCTCCACATGGACCATATAGACCTTCACACTAACTGACTGGTATATTACAGGTGATTGCTCTAGTCGTTGGACATTGATGAGCCACTGGAGGGTGAGTAGATGTGATGTATGTGTATGGGGATTTGAAGATGTAGATTTGGTGGATGAATAGACCAGGATGAGATAACTAATTCGATATAGTGCAACAAAAAAATCCCGAAAGTACAAAAATTAGTTCCAATGATTACAACAATTTTTTTGCTCCAGATGCAATAAACACAAAATCAACGAACAAAATGTGCTATAACTTTGAACTGCTAAACACAAAATACCTATTGCTACAAAAATTACCTGTCAGAACAACGAAGAAATAATTGAAACATATTTAACATTCGATATCTTGTGATGAAATATTTAGAAACAACTTATGCAACAACAAATTAACACATAACTACAACAAAAAATATTTACTACAAGATTTGGAAAAGATGTACCGCAACAAATAAAAACACTTCTTTCAGCAATAGAGAAAAGGAGCTGCAAAATTTGAGAAAATATCTGTAATACACCTACCTAGTGGAGGAAGTGCCTAACGGTGGCGAGGCTTAGAGCTTTTCAGGGTAGGTCATGGCGACGCTAACGAGGAGCTCGCAGTGGTGGAGCTCGGTTGGTGCTCGTAGGGGCCACGCCCTATTGGCGGTAGAGCTTTGCTACTCACTGTTGAAGCTTGCGGAGACCATGGCTGGCCCCAGCTCTGTCTGCACATGTCCTCTGCCTCAGCTCCTCCCGTTTGCCATCTGTTTCCTTGCCAGTCCGGAGAGAGAGAGAGATTCATGGTGAGAAAGTGAGGAATGAGTGGATGACTAGATAAGTCTTAAGTAGCTGTGGTGGAGAATACACATGGTGGAGAGTGCTAGATAGCACCAGGGAGAGGTGTTCAAATTTTTTTTCTCCTATCTTAGCCTTCAGAGCCATAGCGAGTCCATCAATGCTTTTTTTTTTACAGTTGCACAAATATTAAAGCCTGAATGAAAGATATATAGTGATTACTTACCCTTTCGTTTGCTTCAAGATTTATAAAACTTGTATCGGGAGTGAAAGCATTGAATCATTGCTCAACAAATAAACACTCCCAATAACAATTCCATGTTTAACAATTGATAACCGGCATTGGTGACAAGTATTTATAGTACACAATTCAATATCTTTTATTCATGATTTGTTTTGGGCAAAAGTGAATAGGTCCAACATCCAAATTTGAACACGATGTGCTTGGCCCCAAGTTTCATTTGTCCTATGCTTGGGGCAAGCAAACCCAGACAAGAATTCCCAATGCCCTGATCGTTTGTGTACTACCGTACTGAAATTAGGGTTCCAAAATTCAGCGAATTTTGGCAAAATTTCGGATTTCGGACCCCCCGAATTCTAAAGTACCGGCCGAAAAAAAATTAAAAATTTTGAATTTGCTACAGTATCCCGGAATTTCGGTTTTTTAGGCGAAATTTCGTATGTTTTGGCCGGTTTTGAAACTTTTAGGGCCAGATTTGACCGGATTTGGTCCAATAACCCTTAGGAAAGTCATCTCCTATGAAAATTTGTTGAAAAAACGATTTTTTTAAACATTTTAAAATTTTGGCAGAAACACTATCAGATTTTTATAAAATTGTACACGATTGATAATAAGCTGAAAATTTTATGGTACTATCCTTAGTAGTTTATTATAATAAATAAAAAATTTAAAAATAATATAACTTCATTTGTTATATTTAAAAAATCAAAAATAGAATGAACATAATTGGGACAGTTATATTGTCAGAATTTTATAAATTTTCTTGTGTGTGATTATGATCTAAATTTTTTTTGAGAGATTAATAATTGACTCAGTAACATTATATAAATTTTTCAAAAAAATTAAACTTTGTTTGTTTGGTCAATCAAATCTATGTAAGCATTGAACTTCGTTTGTTATATTATATTTCAAAAATCAAAAAGAAAAGAACATAAATGGTACTGTGCCTTGTAAGGATTTTATAAATTCACTGGAGTGTGATCATGAATCAAAATGTTTATGGGATATTAATAACTTCCTTATAACCATTCTTTAAAAATTTCAAAAAATTTTATGGTTTACATAATTTTTCATTTTGTTCAAGTTTGCCGGTAAGCCTTTTAACAGGGCAGTAATACTGTTCGAATTTTTAAAACTTCATAAAGTTTTATCATCATCTTAAATTTTATGAGAGAATTATAGACACATCATAACCATTCAAAAAAAATTCAACAGTTTTTAACTTCATTTGTACCATTTTCCATTCGGATCAAACTTGTCGGTCAGTGTTCTATCAGGACAGTGCCACTCTCCGAATTTTTAAAAATTCCTCACATGTTATAATCAGCTGAAATTTTTGTGAGAACATTATTTATGGATCATAACCATGTGAAAAACATTTCAACAGTTTATAACTTGATTTGTACCATTTTCCATTCGGATCAAACTTGTCGGTCAATGTTTTATCAGGACAGTACCACTCTCTGAATTTTTAAAAATTCCTCAGATGTGATAATCAGCTAAAATTTTTGTGAGAACATAAGCAATGTGTGACGAACCTCCAAAAACAATTTCCAAATTGTTCAATAAGGTTTAGACCACTTTTCAGCTAGTGCAAAAAACCCAAAATTTTGGGAATTTCGCCCGAAATTTCGGGTTTTTTCGCTGAATTTCGGATTTTTATTTTCGGAATGGACCGGCTTTGAATTTTCAAATTCAAATTTTGTCCAAAATATTTCCAAAATTTTGAAATTTCACCGAAATTTTGCGATCCGGCCTGGGACGAAATTTATTCCGAAACCGAAATTTGAAACCTTGAATGAAATTATATATTCGTGTTGCTTAGTTGATTCGTCCTTCTCACGTCTTCTGAATGCGTGTCATAACCATGTAGTCGCCCTCTCGTAAGACTCCTCCATGTATTTGGCTGAGTAGGTGTAGGTATTTGGTTTTTTTATCTAATCAGTTCTTTTTCGGTTTTAAAATAATTTGGTTTTTGAAAACTGGCTACCGAATTTCTCACATCAAAATGAAAAATCGAACCGAATTAACGAAAATATTTTGGTCTGGTGAATTCGGTTTTTCGGTTAACCGAAATATGGATAAACACTAGGTATATTAGATTTAGTTCTCATATCATAACACAGAGTAGGATAAACCCACACAATATTCATAGGTCATCATAGTATAAGCATATTAGAACATATAAATATACCAAACATATGCATAAATGTGTTCGAATATGAGAATTGTTTAGTGGTTTTAGGAAGAACATTATAAAAATGGTATTGTACATGGGCTAATCGGTTATTTGGTTATTTCGGTTTTTGGAAGCGAAAAACCGAACCGAACACCGAAAACAGAATTATACCAAAATAAAAACCGAATCGAAAACAGAAAAAAAACCCCGAAATAATCGGTTAATTCGGTTCGGTTCGGTGATTCGGTTTCGGTTTAAAAATGCCCACCCTTAGGCCTTTGTCGAAGGTTAGATTTCAACAATAAATTTATGATTATAGGTACCTTCGATTTAGCAAAGTCAAGTACAAAGATAGCGGCACACGATGTATATAGGTTCAGGCCCCCAGAAGGAGTAAAATCCTACGTCCTGTGCAGATGATGTATGTATTGGTGTATCAAGTACAGAGTATGGTGTCTAGCCCCAGTTATAATGAAGATTGGATCTAGGCAATGGCTAAACTATGGCGGGAGGTTGACGAAACGTGGTTCGTCAGCTCCTGATTGCTCTGCGTCTTCTGAAAGCTCTAAAAAGTCTTCTCTTCTTCTCTGGTTTGGATGTCTTCTTCCTTTGAGGATACCTACCCCTGGCCTTATATAGTCGGGGTAGCCCGGCCTCAAGTCGAGTTGTATTCGATTTAGGATACCAGATCGTAGCCGATGAGGAGTCCATCGTCGCATGATCTTCGCAACATATCCAAACTTCCCTAGATACTAGGCGTACTCGAGTCAATTTCTCTTAACGACAAAGTGATCGAACCCTTCATAGTATGCAGATATCCCCTCCGCGTATATCTTATCCCATAGAATTGGGCGCGTGATATCCAGAGTTTCTAGATGCTTGCTTGAGCATATATGGTATAATCTTCGTGTTTTCGGTACGTACTCATACCCCATATTTAGATATTCGATAGCCTTCACCGACACAAATTGGAAAATGGTTCCGATCTAATTGGGAAGGATTTATTTCTTTCAACCAGAGGCAGAGCTAGGGGTGGAGTCGGGCACCACCCCCAAAAATTTTAAAAATGCTATAAGATCATCTATTCAATATGTCAAATTTGTTGATTGAATTGGTTCCAATTTTGATGGTTTGAGATTTTTAAGATCTTAGAACTATTCGTATTGTACTTTTAACAAATTTCAAATATATGTGTTTGATTTATGATGTTACGAAATTATTGTACAAGACTATAAAGTTGTACGTGTGAAGTGTACATCCTCATAACAAGTTTTCTAGTTCTGCCACTGCTTTCAACTACTTTTACCTCACTCAAGCTCAGCCTCCAACCTCTTCCCCGGCCAGGATAGGTCCTCCCATCCCACCTTATTTTCTCCCTCGACGTAAATAAAAATTAATTTATTTTTTCACTCACCTTCCATCCTTACATCGTGGAAGGTAGGGGCGGAGCTGGGCCTCGGGCCACTGGGCCTTGGGCCCGAGGCCTAGCCCAAATTGCGGTGTAAATATCCCAGCCTAGTCCCAGCCACAAGCCGCTCGAGCTAAGGTGCTCTCGCCTCCACTCCCGCCTACGCTGAGGTCCACTGGCGCCAGATCCTGGTCCACCACCGTCCGCTGGCCGTCGCTCCCGCCCCAGCCCCGCAGGCCACAAACCAGTGAAGCTTCCGGGTAGCGCACCGTGCCTCCGCTGATCCCGCCTCGGTGACCAGGTGGCTCCTCGCCTCCGCGACCCGGCGACCCGACGGCTCTGCGCCTCCGTAGCCTCCACTGATCCCACTCCCACCCACAGCTGCCCGACCGGCCCCCGCTCGGCCCCTGCCCGTTGACCGCAAGCCTGCAAGGGTGCAACAGCACAAGTGCCTCGCCGGCTCGACAGCTCGCCTCCGGCCTTTTGTTCAGCTTCGTGTTCAAGAAACTCATGTTAGTAATAGAGTGTTATTGAACCAGTTTATTTGGTGACTGCTGACAATAAAAGATTGTCGGCACTACTGCACTACTCACTATACACTTTGTGATCAAATCATAGGTGTGTAGTGACTGTTAAGGAATAGTTGTATTCGGTTCTTGTATTTCCCATGATAGAGTCTGTTACATGCTAGAAATAGGGGCTACTTCTTTTGTAAAGATCTTGCTTGTAAATCATGGCATGTAACAAACAGTCCATGTAAACCACGCTAGGGTTTCCTTCCTAGCCTATATTAACACGTAACCTGCGGCCTCTATGGGGGTAAGACGCTTTGCCAAACTCACATGGTATCAGAGCCGCCTCTTCCAATCACATCTAGTCATGGCGAGTTCGTCTTCTTCCGCTCTGTCTTCTCTCGGCGTACCGGTCTCCGAGAAGCTTACTAGAGACAATCACCGTCTCTGGAAGGCACAGATTTTTGCCCACCATCCGAGGTGCCCAACTCATGCCGTACCTGGATGGATCGGCTAAACAACCTGCGTTGAAGATCACCGTCACCAAAGAAGACAAGACTATCGAGATGGTGGTGAATCCTGCGTACACACAATGGGTGGCACAAGATCAACAAGTGTTGAGCTTCCTGCTCAATTCTGTGACCAAAGAAATCCTCACACAGATTGCATTTGTGAAAACAGCTGCTGAAGCTTGGAAGGCGATAGAACAAATGTTCTCATCGCAATCAAGGGCACGGGTGACTAACCTACATGTCCTGCTGGCCAACACCCAGAAGGGGAACTCGACCACATCAGAATATTTTGCCAAGATGAAGTCCATTGGTGATGATCTTGCTTCTGCAGGGAAGCCAATTGATGACGACGAGATGGTTTCATTCATTATCAATGGACTGGACATTGATTACAATCTTCTTGTATCATCCATACTATCACGCATGGAATAAATCTCTGTAAGTGATTTGTATGCACAAGTTCTTTGCTTTGATAATCGCATGGATATGCTTCAGGAAATGAGCAACGGCCAATTTTCTTCATCTGCTAATGCGGCGATGCGTGGACGTGGTGGCTTTCGGGGCCGCGGTCATGCGCGTGGTCGTGGAACTAGAGGACGTGGCCGAGGCAGGAGCGCTCCAAGGCAGGGAGGCCAGTCCAGTACCACTCGCCCGAAGTGTCAGATTTGTGACAAGGTTGGCCATGTGGCGGTTGACTGCTGGTACCGATTTGATGAAGAGTATCAGAAGGAAGAAAAAGTTGTAGGGATTGCCACAACATCCTATGGAGTGGACACAAATTGGTACATGGATTCAGGTGCTACAAATCACATTACAGGTGAATTAGACAAGCTGACCATACGTGATAAGTATAATGGTGGCGATCAAGTTCATACTGCAAACGGGAAAGGTTTGGACATTAGTCATATTGGTCATACAGTTGTTCATACCCCCAGTCGAAATTTACATCTTAATGATATTCTTCATGTTCCTAGTACACAAAAAACCTTGTTTCAGTCCATCGTTTAACTTCTGATAACAAAGCTTTTCTTGAGTTTCACCTGAATTTCTTTTTAATCAATTTTCAGGCAACGAAGGCAACTCTCCTTCGCGGTAAATGCCATGGTGGCCTTTACCATCTTCCTACACATAAGCCAAATCACAATAAGCAAGCCTTCAGTGCCATCAAGCCCTCTCCATCAAGGTGGCATAGTCGTTTAGGTCATCCAGCCTTTTCTATTGTGGAACGTGTCATCAAAAACAATAATTTGTCTTGCTCTTCGGAGACTAGTACTCAATTGTTGTGTGATCCATGTCAAAAGGCCAAAAGTCATCAGCTCCATATCCAAAGTCTAGCAGTGTGTCTTCTGTTCCTTTTGAGCTTGTTTTCTCTGATGTATGGGGGCCTGCGCCAGCTTCTGTGAGCAAACACACCTATTATGTTAGCTTTATCGATGACTTTAGTAAATTTACATGGATCTATCTTCTTAAACGACGTTCCGATGTGTTCCAAGTTTTCCTTAATTTTCATAATTATGTTGAACGTCAGTTTGCAAAGAAAATTGTTACCATGCAAACTGACTGGGGTGGCGAGTATAAAAAGTTAAATTCATTTTTTCAAAAGGTTGGCATTGTGCATCATGTATCTTGCCCATATGCTCATCAACAAAATGAGTCTGCTGAAAGAAAACATCGTCACATTGTTGAAGTTGGATTAGCTATTCTTGCCAATGCCGCAATGCCCCTTAAACTTTGGGATGAAGCTTTTGTTACTGCCACCTATCTTATTAATTTGTTGCCCGGCAAGGTCATTGATTTTCGAACTCCCTTAGAGTGTCTTCTAAATAAAAAGCCAGATTACACTCATCTCCGTGTTTCTGGCTGTGCATGCTGGCCAAATCTTAGACCTTACAATTCCAGAAAGCTTGAATTTCGTTCCAAACGATGTGCCTTCCTTGGTTATAGTCCTCTTCATAAGGGTTTTAAATGTCTTGACATCTCTTCAGGCCGGGTGTATATCTCTAGAGATGTAGTATTTGATGAAAACATCTTTCCTTTTGAGCATCTTCATTCTAATGCTGAAAAAAGGCTTCGACAAGAGCTTCCTTTGTTGCCTAATCATCTTCAAAATCTATCCAATCCTGATCATGGGGGCGAACACTGTTATGATCAATATTTGACTAACCATACTAATCATTGCTCTAGTGGCTTTGATCGACAGGAAGTTACAGGAGAAATTTTGGGTCAAAACGTCCAAGGCATCGGGGCCGAGGTGGATCCGCCCAGTCCGACAGGTGTCGTGTCATTGTCTAGCAACGATTCTTCGCTCGTGCCAATTGTTTCAACGCACGAGTCGCCAGTGCACGGGTCCCCGTCGTCCACAGCGGGATCTTCTAGGGCCAGCTCTTTTCTCGCGATTCCAGCACAGTAGGCGCAACAAATTGTTGGAGCTCCGGCTATTGTACCTTCTGTTCTAGTTCTTCCACCAATTGGTCGACCTAAAACTCGACTTCAAAGTGGTATTACTAAACCTAGGCAATTTCTAGATGGTATTGTCCGTTATGGTTATTTAACTACTTCGGGTGAGCCCAAGAACTTACAGGAGGCACTTGAAGATTCAAATTGGAAAAATGCAATGGATAAAGAATTTTTAGGTTTGCACAGGAACAAGACTTGGCACTTGGTTCCTCCACAGCAAGGTAAAAATATTATTGATTGCAAATGGGTGTATAAAATTAAGAAGAAAGCTGATGGTACAATAGAAAGATACAAAGCTCGATTAGTAGCTAAATGGTTCAAACAGAGATATGGCATTGATTATGAAGATACTTTTAGTCCCGTTGTTAAAATAGCTACTATCAGACTTGTTCTCTCTATTGCTGTGTCTAAGGGTTGGAGCCTGAGGCAACTAGATGTACAAAACGTGTTTCTGCATGGTGTTCTGGAAGAGGAGGTTTACATGAAACAACCACCAGGTTATGAAGATAAAAATTCTTCTGATTATGTATGCAGACTAGATAAGGCAATTTATGGGCTAAAACAAGCTCCTAGAGCCTGGTATTCAAGGTTAAGTAAAAAAGTTGCAAGATCTTGGTTTTATACCATCGAAAGCAGATATGTCCCTGTTTATTTACAAGTAGTCTGGCACTGTTATATTTGTTCTTATATATGTTGATGACATCATTGTTACTAGTTCTTCTGAAGAGGCTACAATGGCATTATTGAAAGATTTAGGGCTGGATTTCGCACTCAAGGATCTGGGTGATCTTCATTACTTCCTAGGTATTGAAGTGAAACAAATTGAAGGTGGTATTCTATTGAGCCAAGAGAAATATGCAACTGACCTGTTAGCAAGAGTTGGTATGAAGACCTGTAAATCAGCATCGACACCTCTTTCTGTTTCTGAAAAATTGTCGGCCCATGAAGGTGATTTCTTGAATGAAGAAGACAGTACAAGGTACAAAAGTATTGTGGGTGCTCTACAATATTTGACACTTACTAGACCAGACATTGCTTTCTCAGTTAACAAAGTATGCCAATATCTACATGCTCCTACATCTGTTCATTGGACAGCAACTAAAAGAATTTTGAGGTATGTTAAGGGCACGTTGGGTATTGGATTAGCTATAAGAAAATCACCTTCTCTTCTAGTGAGTGCTTTTGCAGATGCTGATTGGGCAGGTAACATTGATGACAGAAGGTCGACTAGTGGGTTTGCAATATTTCTTGGTTCTAATCTAATCTCTTGGAGTGCTAGAAAACAGGCCACAGTATCAAGATCAAGTACAGAAACTGAATATAAGGCTTTAGCAAATGCTACAACTGAAATAATCTAGGTACAGTCTTTACTTAATGAACTTGGTATTAATCAACAACAGGTTCCCAGTTTGTGGTGTGATAATCTAGGGGCTACATATTTGTCTGCGAATCCAGTGTTTCATGCTAGAATCAAACATATTGAGATAGATTTTCATTTTGTTCGAGAACGAGTTGCAAACAAGCAGTTGGATGTTCGACTTATTTCAATAAAGGATCAAGTGGCAGACGGTTTTACCAAACCACTCTCGACAAGAGCCTTAGATGATTTTAGATGCAATCTCAACTTAGTAAAGTTGTGATTGAGGGAGCCTATTAAGGAATAGTTGTATTCGGTTCTTGTATTTCCCATGATAGAGTCTGTTACATGCCAGATATAGGGACTGCTTCTTTTGTAAAGATCTTGCTTGTAAATCACGGCATGTAACAAACAATCCATGTAAACCACACTAGGTGTTTCCTTCCTAGCCTATATTAACACGTAAACTGCGGCCTCTACGGGGGTAAGAAGCTTTGCCAAACTCACCTTAAAACCTTAACATATAGTTCGACAATTTCCAATGCACTACAGCCTTATGCGACTAGCTTGAATCACTCTAGCTATATATTGTGGTCAAGATTTATGTCTTCATAAAAGGAGATGAAGGCGATATATTCTAGAGTTCTGAACAACAGACAGGTAAAAATGGTGTCAAGTTCTTACGAAAAACAGTTAGTTCTGATAGAGGAACAGGAACCAAATGGAATTCCCAAATGTTTTAACGTAGTAGTAATTGAGAAGTAGGTTTCAGGATGAATCAGAAACAATGTGGTAGCTATGTCATAGTCAAATTCACAGAGTAGTTCACTTTAGTCACAGCAATCAGTATGGCAATATCCCTTGCTTTTTCAATTATTGGTGTTCTGATTTGAAATGTTGTAGTTCATCTAGTGAAATGTCGTGTGATACTGTGATTCACCAATGCAGGAGTGGAAGATGCTAGCGCGGACTCAAAAGCACACAAAGTGGTGATGAAAGGGAAGAAAGAAGACTTTTGACAGTGGATAACTTCTTTCAGTGCTATAGTAATTCATTCTGGCTGCATTAATGTGAGGCAGGTAAACATGATTCCTAATCTAGACTTGTCACTATTCTGTTGTCATTTAGACTTGTTTTGATTTTCCAATATTTGTCAATTTTGCTATTGCATGCTAGATTAGGAAGCCGGATGTGTGAATGGGAATTGGTTTGAATCAACAAGATCTTCAGAACCGTCGATCTGATGCAGGGTATGTCATGTGCTCCCCTATTCAAAGTCCTTCCTTAACTCATGATGCACTGTTGCAGTGTAATTGGTTAAAGAAGTTGCTCCATGTATTACAGATGTTTTCTGCCACTTTCCCTTAGGGACTTGAATTTTTCTTCCAATTCTCATATTTAATTCAAGAAATTCTATGTAATGTTAAGTGGTGACTTACACAAATTTATATTGCTTTGTTGTCAGCCTCATTTAGTTCTTGGATTTGTATATTGTAATAGAAATACACAAAGCCATTGACATTAGTAATAGTCGGTTATTTTTGACCCGAGGCTTATCTAAATTCTGGCTCCGCCAGTGGTGGAAGGCCAATCTTATCCATTGTAACCACAAAAACTCCATGATGTTGTATGTGACAGCATGACCAAAACAATCCATGATATGGTAGGTGACAACATGCAGATGCACGTACAGCACCTTGTGGCGCCACAAGTCTACCAAATTCCTATAAAAAACAACAAGCCACGTTACATCGCAGCAACAAGTCAAAAACTTCGTAGTGAAATATTTATGTTATGATCGTAAAACTACTGCATCAAAAAGTCTGAAAAGCTAAACAGAACCTCTGTAAAATGGGTGAAAGCAAAGGTTTGGTAACGCGGTTGCCATCCGTCCAGCTACATAATTGTCTACAGTCTACAAAATAAAACAAGCTGGACTTGGGTTCTGTTGACTTGGGATATTCAATTATTCATAACGTGTATTATCTGAATTCCTTCAGTCTTGTCTCAAGAACTTTGATCTGGCTAGTCAGTTCTGGACGAAATGGGTATTATTAGCAGAAAACAAGTAACTAATACTCTGTTTCATGTCATGCTTAGTAGTTACGCACTTAGGTTTGTGTTTACCTTTTGTCTTCTTAGAGTACGTTCTTCGCAAATACAAGAAAGATGAAATTGACCTGTTAAGAGAAAGCAACCTCAAGGAAGCAGCGGTGGTGGACGTCTAGACTGAGGTCGAGGCACACTGGTATAATCCGGCCCTCTCACCTATTGTGTATGTGCGCCTCTTATATCCTGCAACTTGAGGTATACCAACCAACCAAAAGGTCGTGGAACCATAATTACCGGATTCTCTGTAAACTCTCACGAATTGTCATCTAGATTCGTTGAATTAAAACTGATTTAAGTACATGGTTCGTATAGGCGGTGAAAATTAAAAGAAAAAGTAGTGAGCCCGAATCCCGTACTGTAACAGTATGGAGAAGCTCAAGAAGGTTCTTAAGATATATGAAGTTCATCTGTCGAAGCACAAGTATTTGGCTGGAGGCTTCGTTAGCTCTGCGGATCTCAACCATTTCCCCTCCACTTATTACTTCATGGCAACTCCATATGCATCTCTGTTTGACTTCATACTTGTGTGAAGTGGTTGGAGAGCCGGATGTCGAGATCGTCCATTAAAAAGCTTAGCGCAAACATGCCTACAAAGGCTTAATCGCATATACCTATGTGTAGCTTATCTTGGAGGAGAATTTGTGGTCTATATTGTATTTAATGTAACGAGCTAGTATGCATTTTGTTCCAATAAACTGGTAGCGGAATTGTGCAACTGTGCAATTTGGCTGGTGAGTAATTGAATCACAATATAGAAGACAACCAAGCTGTACTTCCTGATGGCTATTTGAATTTGCTTAAACATTACATTCTCTATTCTAAGTTCAATATAGATACAAGTTTTTTTTAGATCAAAAGGACATCAAGATTGATGTCCAAGTTCTATTAATGAAACTGAAAAGCGTTAACAGGCAACCCACAACATACTCCACACCTCAACCACACAGTTGAAACGAAAAGCAAAAAGAAACATCCAGAAAAAAGACACAAGCTTCTCAAGCTAAGCCCTTGAAGAAATCCGACAGAGACACCAACTCCCTAAAAGCATCCTCCTTTTGATCACTAGAAACCGAAATCCCATCTAGCATCGCGTTACTCCAAAGTCCACAGGAAGCGGCGTATGAATACTGGTCTCTAGATATCTGTAGAACAGTTTCATCTTGACATCCATCTCTTCCTTGAACAAAGGACCCCAGTCTCTTAGAAGTATAAGCACCCTTCTCCAAAACGGAAAACCATGTTATTCCTAATCTTCCATATACTCCAAAGCGTGGCAGCACAAATCGAGTTAAGAACACCATTTTTAGAGTTGTTCACCCAAAACCGAGCAGCCGACTCATAATTATACCCAACTTTACACCAAAAAAACTCAAAGATCAAACCCCAGACATTTTTAGCCACGACACAATCAAAGAAAATATGATTAACTGATTCCTCCTCATTACAGCAATAACAAGCTCTCCCTTTATCAATGCCTCTCTTCAACAAATTATCTTTAGTTATAATTTTGTAATATAGATACAAGTAGCTCCAACTTTTTTGCATTTTGTTCTTTGATTCAGTTACTTAATTTTTAATTTCGAATCGGGAAATTAAGTTACCAAATTAGTCCATGAGATTTCTGCTCCAATGCCAAGCTGCCGAGCAGAGATCAACACTAGTCTGTAAGTACCCATCATCTTACCACTTTCTACTGTAAGTCATACCTCACTTCTAACTCCTGACGCAGTCCAGTATGAATAAATAATTGGAGCTCTGCAGATCACCATACCTTGATAATTTATGAAAAGATTTTCTGCATGTGGCATAGCATCTTTTCTCACTGCATACTGGGATTCCTTGGATCAATCCTTCACAAGTGCTTGCCTTATTCATCCAATTTCTATTTCAACTGCGTTCAATGACGTTGCTTTGCACGGCAAGTAGATAGATGTTGACTCAATTATATTGTTGGAATAATCTTGTGCGATTTATATCTTTGATCATTTTTTCAGTACAAGAGTGAAATACAGTTAAATCATGATGTAAGATGGATACGGGGTTGGATGCATCTGTAACATTGAACATGTCTAGTGCTAACTAAAAATGTGATGCATAACACGACCTCAGGTCACCTCAAATTTGATCAATCTACTATCATCTAATGATCTATATAGAAAGTTTGCACTATTAGTTGCACCTGGTAATTAATAACTTTGCGCTAGGTGTATCCCCGAAACAATTAAGCAACAATGAAATGGAGACGCAAGACAGATGGTCGTTGCGCAAGAAACCGTCGTGTTGTTTAATGATAATATCATAAAGTAAAGTAAGCTATTATATATCTCAGAGGGGCTTATTTCAGTGATAGCACAACTACGATATAAGTTATGACCGGATCAAGTCAAGTCAATGTCAATATATACATTTTCCCTTCAACGACTCATTGCAAGTCTGCAAACTCGTCATTCTTTTTATTTCACAAGCCCCACCAGATGAACTCAGTTAGTTTTCAGAAGGTAGTACTCGCTACATATGTGGATTACGCAATATTCAGAGTCACCAGTTCTTAAGTCTTGTTATTTTACTTCTCATTGGGGGGGTTGGTGCTCTGCAGCAGCACAGCTCTATAAATGGAGCGCATCTTCCACTACCATTTCAGTACAGGATTCATCAGAAACAGATATGTCGCCGGTGAAGGTGTTCGGCAGGGCGATATCGACGAACGTTGCGCGCGTGCTAGTCTGCCTGGAGGAGGTCGGCGCCGAGTACGAGCTGGTGACCGTAGACTTCCTCGCCGGCGAGCAGAACTGCCCCGAACACGTTGAACGAAATGTAACTGCATTTTCTTGTCCTTTTTCTCGAAACATTCAACTTCTTCCATCTTTTGTGTCAGTTTCCGTAGTAAAAGCATATAGAAATACCTGATAGATGCATCTACATATTCATGAGTATGTAGTGGATGATGTTTGTGAGTTGTGACTTTTTCTTGCAGCCGTTTGGAAAGATCCCTGCTCTCCAAGATGGCGATCTCGTCCTGTTTGGTGAGTCAGCACGGAGGACATGATACTATCCATCTTGTGTGTCATGTTCATTGCTAATATTTTAAATGAATTTGCGAGTCTTCAGAGTCGCGCGCTATTTCAAAATATGTTCTTCGCAAGTACAAGTCAAGTGAAGTCGACCTGCTGAGGGAAAGCGACATAAAAGAAGCTGCCATGGTGGATGTATGGACTGAAGTAGAAGCCCAGCAGTATTACCCTGCCCTTTCACCTGTAGTGTTCGAGTGCATCATATTCCCCATCATGCGCGGAATCCCTACTAACCAAAGTGTTGTCGACGAGAGCTTGGAGAAGCTGAAGAAGGTGCTCGAGACTTACGAGGCTCACCTGTCAAAGAACAAGTATTTGGCTGGAGATTTCATTAGCTTCGCTGATCTAAATCATTTCCCTTTCACGTTCTACTTCATGGCAACTCCATATGCATCTGTGTTTGACTCGTACCCTCGTGTGAAAGCTTGGTGGGAGGACTTGATGTCAAGGCCGTCCATCAAGAAGATAAGCGCGAATATGTCCACCAAATTCTAGTCCTCCGATCAGTGTTACGTGTGGAGGTGGAATTGGCTATGAAATAAATCGGTGCCACGTATCGTACTGATAAATCAATTGTTTTATTCTGATAAATTATTGCTGGACTTGTATACTAGTGCAGCAAAGACTGAAAAGTTATGGTCCTACTGGATATATCACATTTATTTGTCTAAACAAATCACCATATATGGATTGTTGATAATTTCTGTCAAATAATAGTTTGTCAGGAATATCTGACAAGATAATACGCATGTATATATGTTACAGTATAAGTAGTAGATTCCTTAAGTTTTCTAGACGGTTTAAATTTTTGATAAACTAGCAAGGTAGACTGTGTACTTACTTTTACATTATCTTTAAAGCATCAAGCGATCAACTATTAACCGTATATAATCATAACTAGACTGAGTTCTAGGTAAACCAGTAATAAAGTCCATACCAATTTGTTCCTACTTTTATTCCGGAATCTTGAAGGGCCAAAATAGACCGGCTGGCCTTTGATGCTCTACCTTCACTTTCTGGCATATGTCACACAAGGCAACGTATTCGGCGACCTCACGTTTTAATATTTGGCTACCAGAATCTTTTCTTGAGATCCTGATACATCTTACCACTTCCAGGGTATATCAAATACTTCGAATCATGAGCCTCCTCGGGTATCAACTGCTTCAACTCCTAATTTGGTACACAAATATGATTCTTAATCCACAAGGTACATCGATCATTCGAGCATAAATCTTAGGCTTTACCTTCATCCATTTTGGACTTAATCTTCTTGATTTTGGCATACAACTAATCCTCTTGTAGCCTTTTCGAGCACCAATCTCAAATGCTCTGCGTGTTGTTCTTAATTTTGGAGTAGATAAGTATATCATCAATGAACATAACCACACGGAACAAATCTTTAACAGGTGATATCCTTATCCAAGATCAATCTTAGAAAACACATTGGCTCCTCTCAATTGATCAAAAGATCATCGATTCTGGGTAGTGGATACTTATTTTTTATTGTCATTTCATTCAGCGAACGATAATCTATACACATTCTCATACTTCCATCATTCTTTCTAACAAACGAGACGAGCATTCCCCATGGAGACGGGTTTGGTCTCACAAAACATTTCTCTAGAAGCTCTTCAATATGCTTCTTCATTTTTGCTAGCACATTGGTTGGCATTCGATAAAGTCTCTTAGCTATTGGAGTAGTATTGGGTTTTAAGTCAAATGATAAACTCAAGGTCGTGACTTGGCAGCATTCGAGGAAGATCTTTAGGAAAAACATTTGGGTATTCTCTAACCACGGGTATATCCTCCAAATTGATAGCTTTCACACTATTGACCATTAAATGTCCATCACATATTGTTGTGGCTTGAAATTCCACTTTCTCGCCTCTTGGGATCTCAACGATTATGGCTCTTCAACCACAATCAAGGATAGCTTTATGCTTTATCAACCAATCTATTGAAAAAATAACATCTAGAGTCTCGGTATACAAAATGATGAGATTTTCCACAAACTCTATGCCATTTATAAGTAACTTAACTCCTAAACAACCTAGTTTAGATCTAAGTTTTGATACAGAGGATTGAACCAATAGGGTATGCTTAACATTCATAACATTCAAATCATTCTCAGCAACACAAATCGAAGAAACAAACAAATGCGAAGCTTCATAATCAAATAAAACTATTGCAGGTACTGAGTTAACAAAGAATTAACCAAGATAACATCTGGCAAATCCTGAGCTTGCCCACTACAGATGCCCCACTAAGCTTGCCATCGGGCTCGAACCATGCGGCCGGCGGTAGCCACTCCTGGGGCTGCGCTACCACCTGTGTCAACGCCCAAGCCCACGGCGATGTGATTTCGCCATGGCCACGCCCGGACCTATGCCAGGTCACCATGGAGGGGGTGGTCGTGGAGGCGGGGCACCTGGCCGGAGAGGGAGGGGGAGGCCGCGAAAGAGGGGGATGCAATCGGAGGCAGAGAGGTGGAGGGAGAGGGAGAGGCTGAAGGCGGAGAGGCGGCGAAAGCGGTGGAGGGGGAGGGGGAGGCCGGAGGTGGAGGGAGATGGAGAGGAAGGGAGAGGGAGGCAGAGACGGAGGGAGAGGGAGGGAGCCGTACGCCCATGGTTGTCTCGCACGCAGAGGAGAGAGAGAAAGGGAAAAGGACAACGGGAGGGAGAGAGCAACAAGAGAAAGCAAAAGAGAGTCCTCCAGAGGAAGGAAGAAAGCGACGTTTCTCTTTGCAATGGGCAAAAATGGTGAGAGATAGAGAGACACAACGAGAGAGCGAGCGCAATGGGCGAATGGCAATAGGCAAATGACTGAGAGATAGCGATGTGACGACTGAAAGAAACAAAGTCGATTTCAAATCCAACATTCGCCTAATTGATCACTATAAAACTCTCCTTGGCCACTCATTTCTTTAGCACACGAAACATTCTCCCGTACCTCTCTCTTTGCTATTTGTTTGCTCTGTCTTTGCTCTCTCACCACTCTCTGAAAGAACAAAATGTTTGGCAAGAAAGTTAGGACAGGGAGTAGGAGAGCATGGTCTCGCATATCATTAATCTCATTGTGCAGGCCGGTTTGCATGTAAGAAAACATAGTTTGGACAATATATGCAATGATGTCCAATTTGTTACAAGTTCGACTATAAAATATGCCCATTTCTCGGAGCACTATAATGCCAATGTAACATCCCAAAAATTGAAGTTTTGTAATGTTAGAAATCAAAGATGAATCATTTGCATTTCTCTTGAATTAATTCTAGCTTAATTTGAATTTTCCATAAATGAAAGGATTTAATTTGGCTAAACCATTCATCAAACTAAAGAATTTTTCTGTATTTTTGGGGATTTTTCTGAATTTATTTGATATTTATTTGAATTTATTTGATTTTATTCGAATTTCTGGATTTTTCTTAAATCGGAAAAATGATTCTATTTTCAAATATCCTTTCGGGCCGAATCTTCCTTGGCCCATTCTTCTTCCGCGCCGCCTCGGCCCGGCCGCGTCGCCGGGCGCTCCTCGCTCGCCGCCGCGGCCCGTTAGCCCACCAATACGCAAGGCCACCGCCGTCGGATCTCAAGCGCGTGGACGATCGCGATGCGGCCACGTCGCCGCGCGCAGAACCCTAACCGCCGCCGCCGCCGAGTCCTCGCGCAAGACGTCTTGAGTCCGTGTCGGACACGACCTCCGAGGTGCTATTTAAGCCGCGCGCCCCGAGATTCCCCTTCGCGCGCCGCTTCGGTTGCCCTACTTTCGCTGCCCTAGCCGCCGCCGTCGCTTCACGCGATCTCGCCGAAGTTGTCGCCGTGCCCGAACGCATAGACAAGTAAAAGAACTTATGTGGGGGAAACAGGTGTAACTTAAATTATTTAGCCACTTTATTGATATAATATAAAGCAGTATGGTTGCTCACAAGTGCCTAAGGGCAATGCAACACATACGTGACACTCACAACCAAAAGCAAGTAAGCAAACATAGGAATCCATGACAACTCACACCTAAGGGTAACTCTGAAACAAAGACGCGACTCAGATATTCGAGTCTCGACACTACACTCTACTAGACTCGATCACTCATCGAGCCAACCCAGTGCAGCTTCCCGAGCGCATACCGCGAGTCTTTGTGGCATTGGGGCGAATGGTCTCGTGACCTCATGCGGCGGGTGCAAAGACCCCATCGACTCTGCTGGTCCCGGCTGCTGCTCCTGTGATCTGGCGCCTCTGCCCGGCTCCTCTGGATCTGGATCATGTAACTCCAGGACTGGTTCGGGCTCGGGTCCATACAAAGCCATCTCCAACTCCTGGATCTTCTGTATGGCATGAGCTAAGTTCTCCCGGTGTTGGGTTCTTGCCTCTATAACCTCGTCGCGGGTCCTCTGCAACTCCCGGACTGTCTCGCCCAAGGCGTCCTCTGGCGATGACGTACCTTGCCAGTGGGTGATAGTGGCGTCCTCCTCCACAAGCTCCATCTGTCCAAACGATTGTCTCGACGCGGATGGTGGCGGAAGACGGTGCCCTCTAACTCTGCGGAGTAAGTGCGGGCAATCGCCGACGCTCGACGCGACGCGTCTCCGAATCCCGGCCTCGAAAGAAGACCTCTGGCGGTGATGTAGATAGGGACGACTCGCCTCGTCCTCTCCCGAGCATACATCTGTGATCTTGACGCCCCAGCGACGTCAAGTCTGCCCGCACTCACCGAAGTCCTCGATGCGGTGGTCGGTCAAAACCTCCAAGCAATCTGCATCATACGCCATAACTCCGGCGTATCCTCCGTGCGCTCTCCATAGGTATGGATCATCCTCATCCGCCAAAACAAACCTTGTTTAAATTAAATAGAGAATAATAAAAATTCAGCATAGGTATGAATAAGGAGAAGAGATAAGTCGAGATTTCTTTGACATTCTTGCTCAAGTTGATTAGGTCTTTAGAAAATAGTTTTCACCCTCCTAGGCACAACCAAACTAAGGTCAAGGCCTACGATCCACTGCTCACGATACCACCTCTGCCGGGACCGAACCGCAAATCCGGACCCTCTGTGTATTCTGTGCCAGTCCAGGATCACGCTAGCACACACAGTCATACAGGGTTGCACATCACAGACAATCACAAGGATATAAGAATAAATAGTGCAAACATGTATATAAAACGAGTTGTACAACCTTATGATCTCCTTACAGATAAGTCAGCCACGCAGGGCTTACATTATTCAAAACAAAGAAATAGCAGCGGAACATAAAAAGTCGTGGAAGCCTCCATCTTGCCACAGGCAACCGACTGGGCTTGCCCCCTAGTTGCTCGTGTCCTCGACGTACTCCTCCTCCCATACTGGTGTAGTCTCCTCCACTGATGTTGGGGGTTGATAAGCAAGGTGGGGTGAGTACACAAGGCACTCAACAAGTAATGCACAGAATGCAGCACTATTACTATATGCAAAGCTTATTCCAATGGATTGGCTTAATTGATTCTTTTTGCATCAAGCAGTATTTTTAAACTAGTATCTTGTTTAGATTAAAGCAGTGAAACAGATATAAGTAATACTAATTTCAAAGGGTTTTTCTTCGAAGATTCTCGGCACACAGCCTTATCAGTTCATTTCCAACACTGGCACACAGCCACCCTTCCATGTTTTGTTTATGAAAAACTACCCCTTGACTGTAATCCCCGAGCAATGCTCAATACCGTGAGCACGGCTATTCGAATAGTTTTGACACTCTGCAGAGGTTGTACACTTTACCCACAAGATACAGCCACTCACCACACAGGTGATTGTCCGCAACAAAGCTTTTCAGGAACTTCTACCTTAACCAAAGAACCTCTCAGATTGCCTTCACTATCACTTCCTCACAGAGCCAAGTATAGGACCGGCCAATCACCGTTGGATGGGCACCAAGCCGTAGCACAGGTACGCTCCCCATACAGATACACCCCTGTGTACTGTCACCCCGAGGTATCAGAGGAAAGATATCAGAACCCTAGTCAACTAGGTCTGTCCCATGTCAGACATGTGGTTGTACGGTTGACTCAGATCAAAGGCTTGCAAGGTGAAGTCCTTAACTGACCAAGGCAAGACTTTCAACACTCAACATGGCACATGCACCCAATGTGGCACACAGACTCACATCACTCAACAACCCAATGCCACACAGCCCACCGCACTGACCTCTTGCCACTTGCCCCAGTCTAAATCATTTTCCACCAGTTGATTATTGTGCAACACATGCGGCAATAACTCAATATCGACGGAACCACACAAAGTTCTTTGTACCTCAATCTCAACATGTGGCATCATCACACCACTTTTCAAAATACATTCAATATGTCTTTAATCAATATTGTAGCATTTTTCCGAAAGATCATTCATGATTCGTTGCAAGGCTAAGCATCTACTCACGGTCTAGCCTCCCGTGTTGGCACAATATTAACATCCAACTAATATAATCAAAACTTAGGGTGACAATGATCTAGGCATACAATTAATAATTCAAGGTGGCATAACAAAATGGGTTGATTAACTACATTATCCCAAATTAATTTAAATTCATTTTAAATAATTAGCATGCATAGTTTCAAAGCATAAATTACATTTTAAAATCTGGGATCAAAATGATCAAAGCATCACTTGCCTTCAAAGAGCTGCGGGTCGTGTTCCGAAGCTTGGTCTTGAGCGACGAATTCTTCTTCGAAACCTTAGGTAAATTTGCGTCTCACGCGCTCAAATAAAGTATGCAATAAATAGCTAATACAGACGACTAGATAATCTCAAAAATTCAAATAAAATTCATCATTAAATAGATCACAATTTTATGAATTTTTAGAAATTTGAATCATCCAAATCCGAGTTAAAATGCAAAAGTTATAGTCATTTGAAGTTTTGAATAAAATCTGAAAATACTGAAATTAGAAAATCCGATTTTTCCAAATTATTTTTATACTTGAAATTCGCATTTATGACGTCAGCATGCCTCATGATGACGTCAGCACCGAAATGAATTTCCGTCGAAATATTTTTATATATGAAAATATTTATGACGTCAGCGATGACGTCAGCACGACATGTGGCACGCCCAGAGGCTGCCACGTCGCTCTGGTCTATGGACTGGGTTCACGGCTCGGCTCTAGTCTAGCGTGGACTTGGTTCACGTAACGCTGCGAACCGCGCGGCAAAATCCGCACCGTTCGCTAAAATCGACGGTCCGATCCCTCACGCGCACCGGCAAGACCGAGATGCGCGCGACGCGTCGCGCATCCGGTGATCGACCACGCATCCGGTAGCGGCGACGGGCTCCACGCCCACGCGTCGCACATCCAATGGTCACCTAAATCCAACGGTTGATTCCGCACCGACGCGGCGCCTCGATTTACTCGTAGCCACGCAGCACGACGATCGCGGGCGCCCAAAGCAACGGCCGGATCGGTCTGCGCTCGGTCAGCAACCACGCAGCGTCGTGCGAGATTGGATGAAGGTGCGGCGCTACCACCGCCGCACGTTCAAATCTGAACGGCGCGGATCCTAGGGCAAAACCAGATCTGAACTCAACCGTTTATATCCGATCCGACGGCTCAGGTTACCGGAGCTATTTACTATTCACGGCTTGACGTGGCTCAATCCTATGCATACACTAACGATCCAACGGCTGAGATGTAACCAAGTTACAGAGACTAGATCTAATCTCTACCGTTCAACCCAGATCTAACGGTCAAGATCTACTAATAGCCCTAATGTCCAGATCTAATCTACGCGCACATTACTGGATCTAACGTCTATAATTTAATCCAAACGTAAACAGAGAAGTGGATACGTGGACTCACCAAAACCGAGCGATGAGGATCGGACGGCGGCGGAAGTTGGCGAGGTCAACGACGGCGCGAAGGAACAGTCGCGGAGTCGAGGAAGACGAGGACGTCGGCGGCGTTGGGCGTTCCGGCGTGAAGAAGTGGCGCGCTCGACGCGTCTCGACGAGATCGGTACCCGGTGACCTCAACAACGGCGGAAGTGGACCGGCGGCGACGCAAACGACGGAGAACGATGGCGATGCAGGGAACAACTACGGCGAGCTCGTTCAGCGCTAGAGAGGTCTTGGCGTGCGTGCAAGGTGTCAAAAGACGCGGCGAGAAGAGTTCGCGACGCGCTACTCGGTGCACTTTAAGGGGCCTCGACGTGCGCGCTACGGTGGCGAAACAAGCGGTAGCGGTCGGCGGCGTTAGCTCGGTGATCTCGCAGACGGCCGACGTGGCGCAATCTCGACGTCCGCGCGGATTGGATCGGATGGCTCGATCGCTAAACGACGTGGCACCGCAGCAAGCGCTCGATCGAGATCGAGCAGTTCGGTGAAGCGGCGCTAGGGTTTCGGCGCGGATGGGCTGGCGGCAGCGCAGCACAATAATGGGCTCGGCCCATTACTGTTCATAGCCATTTTTAAAACCTTTTTCAATAAAAATAATTCTAGAAATTCATTTAATTCATTTGGGACTTTTAAAATAGCAGAAAAATTCTAGAAAAATTCCAGAAAATACCTTGAGATATTTGGAACTCAAATAAAATATTTTCAATAAAACTTTGCTAGAACTTATACATTATTTAATTGTTTTCAAGGAAGGCTAGTTTTGAGTAATTCCAAATAAATTTCGATAAATTCTCAAGAATTCACAAAAATCAAAAATACTCTCAAAATTTAAACTAGAGCAAAAATTAGGGTGTTACAAACCTCCCCTTATGAATCTCGCCCCGAGATTGGGGTTATCTGAGAATAGGTTAGGAACTCCTTCTTGAGATCTTCTTCACGCTCCCACGCCGCTTCACTTTCCGAATGGTTGCTCCATGAACTCTGCGAAACGTGTTGACTTGTTCCTTGTCTCTCGTCCATTATGTCCGTAATCTTCATCGGATGTTCTTTGTAAGTCGATCTTCTTGCGGCTCAATTGTCTCTAACGGTGTTTGCTCTTAGGTACTCTCAAGACACTTCTTGATTGAGACACATGGAATACGTCATGCACTCCGCCAAAGACGGCGGTAACTCTAATCGACACGCAACTTCACCCTTGCGGCTCAAGATTTTGAATGGTCCGACATACACAGGTGTAAGCTTCCCTTTGCATGGAACCTTCGACTCCTTTGAGTGGTGTTACTCTAAGATACACAAAATCTTGGGTTCAAAGCTTAGTTCCTGCATGACGGTTGTCGGATAACTCTTTTGCCTCGGATTGTGCAATCTTCAATCTTTCCCGACTGTGGTGATCTGTGCTTCCGCTTCGAAGAATGTCCGTCCGAAAACATGTCGTTACTTTGTCTCATTCCAATTTAATGGTGTTCGACAGACCTACCATCTGAGCTTCAAATGGAGACATTTGTAAGCTCGCTTGATAATCTTGTTGTTGTAGCTAAACTCAAAGCATAAGGCAAACACTTGTCCCATGAAGTGGAATATGCTAAGGCACATGCCCTCAACATATCCTCCAATATCGATTGACTCTCTCGGTTTGTCCATCCGTCATGCGGATGGTATGCTATATCAAGTTCAAACGAGTCCCCATTGCTTCATGAAGCTTACCCGTAATCTGGAGGTAAATTGGGTACCTCTGTCCGACACTATCTTTTCGGCACTCCATGTAAAATGCAGACAATTCGGACATATAAAGTTACGCTAACCGGTCTCGGAATAAGTGGTCTTTCTTGGTATGAAATGTGCCACCTTAGTTAAACGATCTACTATGACCCATATGGAATCATATCCACTTTGCGTTCGGGCAATCCGGTTATAAAATCCATACCAATTTCCTCCCATTTCCATTCGGTATCTTTAAGGGTTGTAATAGCCTCACTGCCTTTGGTGCATAGCTTTGACCCTTTGGCATATGTCACATAATGCAACGATTCGCGACTTCTCGTTTCATGCTTGGCCACCAAAATTTTTCCTTCAAATCTTGATACATTTTCGCACTTCTGGATGAATTGAGTACTTGGAGTCATGGGCCTCTCCATTAATCGCTTCAACTCCTTTTTGTTCGGCACACAAATGCGCCCTTTAAACCACATAGTACCTTGTTCATCCGGTTTAAAATCTTTTGCTTTGCTTTCATCCATTTTGCCCTTAATTCTTTTGATCTTATCATCATCTTTCTGCCCTTCCCTGATCTGATCTTCCAGGGTAGGTCTTACTTCCAAGGTTACTAGGAATCCTTTTGGTACCATTTCAAATTCTAGTTTCTGAAAATCCTTACACAATTCTCGCTCGACTTGTTTCAACAAAGATATTTACACTGTGGTTCTTTACGCTCAAGGCGTCGCCACCACGCTGGCTTTCCCGGGTGGTAGTGAATTCCACATTATAATCCTTGATTAACTCTAACCATCTTCTTTGCCTCATATTTAGGTCACTTGTGTGAAAATATACTTAAGGCTTTTATGATCGTATATACTTCACATCTATTTCCGATGAGATGATGACGCCATATTTTTAGTGCATGCACTACGGAATTAATTCTAAATCATGAGTCGGATAGTTCTCCTCATGTGGTCTCAATTGCCTCGATGCATAGGCAATTACCTTCCTATTTTGCATCAACACGCATCCCAATCCTCGACGCGATGCATCACAATAGATGTCAAAGTCTTGGTGAACGTCTGTAAAACTAATACAGTGCCGATGTTAACCTCCTTTTCAATTCTGAAAATTCTTCTCACACTCGGTGTCCATAAAAATTTCTTTTCTTTTTCAACAATTGCGTAAGAGGTCTCGCAATCGTAGAGAATCCTTCAATGAATCGACGGTAATACCCGCCATTCCAAGGAAACTACGGATTTGGGTTACCGCCTTCTTGGCATTCCCAATGTAAAACCGTTTCCACTTTCTTTGGATCTACAAAGAACTCCTTCTGCTGTCATTATGTGTCCAAGAAATTCCACCTTATCTTTCCGTAAATCACATTTGCTAAATTTCGCAAACAACCGTTGTTCCTCAACTTTTCAAGGACTAGCCTCAAGTGCTCGGCGTGCTTTTTCTCGTCTTGGAATAGATAAGGATGTCATCTATGAATACGACGACGAACTTATCCAAGTTTTCCATAAAACCTTATTCATTAAGTTCATGAAATATTTGGTGCATTTGTCGGACCAAAAGGCATCATCAGAACTCGAGTGTCCATATCTTGACGAAAATGCGCCTTCTTGAATATCCTCGATCGGATCTTGGTGATGGTATCCTCGATCGAAGATCAATTTTGGAGAATACTCTGCTCCTCTCAATCGGTCAAACAAATCATCGATCTGGGTAGCGGATACTTATTCTTTATCGTCACATCATTGAGTGCACGATAGTCTATACACATCTGAAACTTAGTCCTTCTTCTTAACGAATAAGACAGTGCTCCCCATGGCGATGAACTAGGTCTTATAAATCCCTTTTCCAATAGTTCTTCAATTTGCTTCTTCATTTCCACCAATTCCTCTGTGGACATCCTGTAAGGTCTCTTAGCTATTGAGCTGTCCACAGGACTAGTTCTATCACGAACTCGATATCTCTATCTGGCGGCATTCCGTAAATCTTCCGGGAAAACATCCGGATATTCATTGACTATGGAGACTTCCTCTGTCGATCTTCATGTCGTTGACCATCAATTGTCCATCTCGCATCTTGGTTTCGCTTCAAACTCAATTTTCTTTCCATCAGGGCTCTCGACCGATATGACTCTTTTCCATGATCCAATATCGCCTTGTGATCGGTTAACCAATCCATTCCCGTGATAACATCCAAGGTTTGGGTATTAAGGACGATTAAGTTCGCTAGGAACTCAACTCCATTAATTATTATTCCTACCCCGAACATCCTACTTTAGATCGGAGTTCGATCCGAGGATTGGACTATGAGCACACATTTAAGATTCACTATTTCCATATCATTTTGAACAGCAAAATCTCGGAAATAAAAGAATGCGAAGCTCGGAATCAAATAAAGCGATGGTGATCGAGTTTACTAGGAACTTACCCAAGACAACGTCCAGGCGGCGCTCGACTTCATCTGCTTTGTGATGTGGTTGACTCGCCTCGTGCAGTTCCTTGGGATGGAGTCATTCTTTGTTGATGCCCCGCGGTTCATGATTGGTGCGGAGTCCTTGCGGTGTGTTCCCTGTGTTAAAGTGAACCGGGTGACACCTCCTTCTTAGGGCAGTTGTTGGCAAAATGCCCCATTTCATTGCAATGATAGCAACGTCTTCCCACGGCCTGAGAGGTTCCTCCAGTCTGTGCCATAGTTCTGGCCGAGTTCGAACATTTTGACCCATCGGGCGATTTGCGGCGGTGGTGCCACGTCATTGCCTCTAGGTGGTACCGAATGAGCTGTTGGGGTGCCGTCCTTCGCCTCGCTGGCCACGACGACCTCCTTGTTGCGCCATTCTGCGCTTCTGTTGTCATCCAACTCTCGGCGCTTGTCCTCTAAGATCAGGGCTTTGTTAACTAACTCTTGAAAGTCAGGGAATGTGTGGGTGATCAGTCCCACCTGCAACCCTGCATTCAATACCTTCATGAAGCGGGATTGTCTGGCCTTATCCGTAGCCACGTCCTCTAGTGCGTAGCGTGCCAGTTGGGTGAACTTGTTCAGGTAATCGGCCACTGACTGGCCGCCTTGCTTGAGGCTTCGAAACTCCTCCTTTTAAGATCCATGATACCCTCGGGTACATGGTGCTCGACGGAAGGCCGAGGTGAATTCCTCCCATGTGATACTCTGCGGGTCCTCATGAGCTGCGCAGAAGTTTTCCCACCATTCTGCGGCAGTCCCTTCGAGTTGATGAGAGGCATAGAGTACCCTCTCATGTCCTACACATTGGGTAATGTGCAGCTTCCTTTCAATTGTCCTTAGCCAATCGTCCGCTTCGGTGGATTGGCGTTACAGAAAGTGGGTGGGCGAGTTCTCATAAACTCCGACAACTGGAGTAGGGTGTGGTCCATGGTTGCCCCTGTGTTGAACATTCGCAGCAGCTTGATTGGATATCTGCCGCATGGTTTGAACCATCGTGGTCATGAGTTGAGTCCAGGCTGTCAAAAGGCTCCTGTGTTACGCATATCGACTGCGGTGGTTGAGGAATCGCTCTTCATTCGGTTGTCCGTCTGGTTAGCTCCACTTCCACTGGCTCCAACATTTCCACGAGTCCTCACCATCCGCCGCAAGCTTCAATGGTTAAGAAAAGAAGAAAGCATAGACAAGTAAAAGAACTTATGTGGGGAAACAGTGTAACTTAAATTATTTAGCCACTTTATTGATATAATATAAAGCAAGATGGTTGCTCACAAGTGCCTAAGGGCAATGCAACACATACGTGACACTCACAACCAAAAGCAAGTAAGCAAACATAGGAATCCATGACAACTCACACCTAAGGGTAACTCAAACAAAGACGCGACTCGGATATTCGAGTCTCGACACTACACTCTACTAGACTCGATCACTCATCGAGCCAACCCAGTGCGGCTTCCCGAGCGTACACCGTAGTCTTTGTGGCATTGGGGCGAATCGGTCTCGTGACCTCATGCGGCGGGTGCAAAGACCCCATCGACTCTGCTGGTCCCGGGGCTCGCTGCTCTGCCTCGGCGCCTCGCTCCGGCTCCTCGGATCTGGATCATGTAACTCGAGGATGGTTGGGCTCGGGTCCATACAAAGCCATCTCCAACTCCCGGATCTTACGTATGGCATGAGCTAAGTTCTCCGGTGTTGGGTTCTTGCCTCTATAACCTCGTCGCGGGTCCTCTGCAACTCCGGACGTCTCGCCCAAGGCGTCCTCCTTGGCGATGACGTACCTTGCCAAGTGGGTGATAGTGGCGTCCTCCTCCACAAGCTCCATCCTGTCCAAACGATTGTCTCGACGCGGATGGTGGCGGAAGACGGTGCCCTCTAACTCTGCGGAGTAAGTGCGGGCAATCTGCCGCATCGCCTGACGCGACGTCTCCTGAATCCCGGCCTCGAAAGAAGACCTCCTGGCAGTGATGTAGATAGGACGACTCGCCCTCGTCCTCTCCCGAGCATACACTGTGATCTTGACGTCCCAGGCGACGTCAAGTCCTGCCCGTACCACCGAAGTCCCTCGGTACAGTGGTCGGTCAAAACCTCCAAGCAACTGCATCATACGCCATAACTCCGCGGCGTATCCTCCCGGCGCTCTCCATAGGTATGGATCATCCTCATCCGCCAAAACAAACCTTGTTTAAATTAAATAGAGAATAATAAAAATTCAAAGCATAGGTATGAATAAGGAGAAGAGATAAGTCGAGATTTCTTTGACATTCTTGCTCAAGTTGATTAGGTCTTTAGAAAATAGTTTTCACCCTCCTAGGCACAACCAAACTAAGGTCAAGGCCTACTGATCCACTGCTCGATACCACCTCTGTCGGGACCCGAATCGCAAATCCGGACCCTCTGTGTATTCTGTGCGATCCCAGATCACGCTTAGCACACACAATCATACAGGTTGCACATCATGCACAATCACAAGGATATAAGAATAAATAGTGCAAACATGTATATAAAACGAGTTGTACAACCTTATGATCTCCTTACAGATAAGTCACCACGCAGGCTTACATTATTCAAAACAAAGAAATAGCAATGAACATAAAAAGTCGTGGAAGCCTCCATCTTGCCACAGCAACCGATCGGGCTTGCCCCTAGTTGCTCGTGTCCTCGACGTACTCCTCCTCCCATCTTGGTGTAGTCTCCTCCACCGATGTTGGGGTTGATAAGCAAGGTGGGGTGAGTACACAAGGCACTCAACAAGTAATGCATGAATGCAAGACTATTACTTTATGCAAAGCTTATTCCAATGGATTGGCTTAATTGATTCTTTTTGCATCAAGCAAGATTTTTAAACTAGTATCTTGTTTAGATTAAAGCGATGAAACAGATATAAGTAATACTAATTTCAAATGGTTTTTCTTGAAGATTCTCGGCACACGACCTTATCGGTTCATTTCCAACAACGCACACACCACCCTTCCATGTTTTGTTTATGAAAACTACCCTTGATCTGTAATCCCGAGCAATGCTCAATACCGTGAGCACGGCTATTCGAATAGTTTTGACACTCTGCAGAGGTTGTACACTTTACCCACAAGATACACCGCTCACCACACGGTGATTGTCCGCAACAAAGCTTTTCAGAACTTCTACCTTAACTAAAGAACCTCTCGGTGATTGCCTTCACTATCACTTCCCTCACACAGAGCCAAGTATAGGACCGGCCAATCACCGTTGGATGGGCACCAAGCCGTAGCAGTGCACGCTCCCCATACAGATACACCCACGTGTCTTGTCACCCCGAGGTATCGGAGGAAAGATATCGTAACCCTAGTCAACTAGGTCTGTCCCATGTCGGACATGTGGTTGTACGGTTGACTCGGATCAAAGGCTTGCAAGGTGAAGTCCTTAAGCGACCAAGGCAAGACTTTCAACACTCAACAGTGGCACTGACCCAATGTGGCACAGACTCACATCACTCAACAACCCAATGCCACACAGCCCACGGCACTGACCTCTTGCCACTTGCCCCATCTAAATCATTTTCCACCCAGTTGATTATTGTGCAACACATGCCAAGAATAACTCAATATCGATGCGGAACCACACAAAGTTGTACCTCAATCTCAACATGTGGCATCATCACACCACTTTTCAAAATACATTCAATATATCTTTAATCAATATTGTAGCATTTTTCCGAAAGATCATTCATGATTCGTTGCAAGGCTAAGCATCTACTCACGGTCTAGCCTCCGTGTTGGCACAATATTAACATCCAACTAATATAATCAAAACTTAGGGTGACAATGATCTAGGCATACCATTAATAATTCAAGGTGGCATAACAAAATGGGTTGATTAACTACATTATCCCAAATTAATTTAAATTCATTTTAAATAATTAGCATGCATAGTTTCAAAGCATAAATTACATTTTAAAATCTGGGATCAAAATGATCAAAGCATCACTTGCCTTCAAAGAGCTGCGGTCGTGTTCAAGCTTGGTCTTGAGCGACTAATTCTTCTTCAAACCTTCCAGTAAATTTGCGTCTCACGCGCTCAAATAAAATATGCAATAAATAGCTAATACAGATGACTAGATAATCTCAAAAATACAAATAAAATTCATCATTAAATAGATCACAATTTTATGAATTTTTAGAAATTTGAATCATCCAAATCCGAGTTAAAATGCAAAAGTTATAGTCATTTGAAGTTTTGAATAAAATCTGAAAATACTGAAATTAGAAAATCCGATTTTTCCAAATTATTTTTATACTTGAAATTCGCATTTATGATGTCAGCATGCCTCATGATGACGTCAGCACCGAAATGAATTTCCGTCGAAATATTTTTATATATGAAAATATTTATGACGTCAGCGATGACGTCAGCACGACACGTGGCACGCCCAGAGGCTGCCACGTCGCTCTGGTCTATGGACTGGGTTCACGGCTCGGCTCGGTCTAGCGTGGACTTGGGTTCACAGAACAGTGCAGACACGCGGCAAAATCCAGACCGTTCGCTAAAACCGACGGCCGATCCTCACGCGCACCGCGCAAGACCGAGATGCGTCGCGACACGCGTCGCGCATCCGGTGATCACCACGCATCGGTAGCGGCGACGCCGCTCCACGCCCACGCGTCGCACATCCAATCGGCCTAAATCCAACGGTTGGATTCGCGACCGACGCGGCGACGCCGATTTACTCGTAGCCACGCAGCAAGACGATCGCAGGCATGCCCAAAGCAACGGCCGGATCGGTCTCGCTGCGGTCAAAGCAACCCGCGCGTCGTGCGAGATTGGATGAAGGTGCGGCGCTACCACCGCCCGACGCTCAAATCGAACGCGCGGATCCTAGGGCAAAACCAGATCCGAACTCAACCGCTTATATCCGATCCGACGGCTCGAGTTCTGGAGTCGTTTACTATTCACGGCTTGACGTGGCTCAATCCTATGCATACACTAACGATCCAACGGCTGAGATGTAACCAAGTTACAGAGACTAGATCTAATCTCTACCGCTCAACCCAGATCTAACGGTCAAGATCTACTAATAGCCCTAATGTCCGAGATCTAATCTACGCGCACATTACGGATCTAACGCCTATAATTTAATCCAAACGTAAACAGAGAAGTGGATACGTGGACTCACCAAAACCGAGCGATGAGGATCGGACGGCCGGCGGAAGTTGGCGAGGTCAACGACGGCGCGAAAGGAACAGGTCGCCGGAGCTGAGGAAGACGAGGACGTCGGCGGCGTTGTGGGGCGTTTCCGACGTGAAGAAGTGGCGCGTTCGACGCGTCTCGACGAGATCGGTACCCCGGTGACCTCAACAACGGCGGAAGTGGACCGGCGGCGACGCAAACGACGGAGAACAGTGGCAGTGCAGGGGAACAACTACGGCGAGCTCGTTCAGGCGCTATAGAGGGTCTTGGCGTGCGTGCAAGGTGTCAAAAGACGCGGCGAGAAGAGTTCTGCCAGACGCGCTACTCGGTGCACTCTAAGGGGCCTCGACGTGCGCGCTACAGGTGGCGAAACAAGCGGTAACGGTCGGCGGCGTTAGCTCCGGTGATCTCGCGTAGACGACCGACGTGGCGCAATCCTGGACGTCCGCGCGGATTGGATCGGATGGCTCGCATCGCTAAACGACGTGGCACGCAGCGCAAGCGTTCGATCGAGATCGAGCGGTTCGGTGGGCGGCGCTAGGGTTTGGCGCGGATGGTGGCGGCGCGACAAGAATGGGCTCGGCCCACATCGCTCATAGCCATTTTAAAACCTTTTTCAATAAAAATAATTCTAGAAATTCATTTAATTCATTTGGGACTTTTAAAATAGCAGAAAAATTCTAGAAAAATTCCAGAAAATACCTTGAGATATTTGGAACTCAAATAAAATATTTTCAATAAAACTTTGCTAGAACTTATACATTATTTAATTGTTTTCAAGGAAGGCTAGTTTTGAGTAATTCCAAATAAATTTCGATAAATTCTCAAGAATTCACAAAAATAAAAAATACTCTCAAAATTTAAACTAGAGCAAAAATTAGGGTGTTACAGGAAGCAAGCTTTGACACCAGTCCGTTTTAATTTGGGATCTACGCCAGTCCAAATGGAGCTAAGTTAAAATTTCCAATTGCAGAGAAGTTGGAAGGAATAAAAGTTTGCAGTGCTAAGGGAATAAGTTGGAAGATGTGCCAGTTGTTAGAGAATTTCTTAATGTGTTTCAGGATGAGTTGCCTGGGATACCACCAGACTGAGATATAGAATTCCTGATTGAGCTAGTTCCTGAACACCACCCATTTCCAAGAGACCTTATAGGATGCCTGCTAATGAGTTAGCCGAAGTAAAGAGACAGATCAAAGAGCTGCAAGATCAAGGTTTTGTTCGACCAAGTTCTTCGCCATGGGGAGCACCAGTTCTTCTAGTTGAAAAGAAAGATGGAACTCACAGAACGTGCGTAGATTATCGCTCACTCAATAAGGTCACCATCAAGAATAAGTACCCTCTGCCAAGAATCAATGATTTGTTTGACCAGCTTCAAGGAGCCGGAGTGTTCTCGAAGATTGACCTGAGATCAGGATATCACCAGTTGAAGATTCGTCAAGAGGATATACCCAAAACAGCTTTTGTTACTCGGTATGGATAGTATGAGTATACCTGATGTCTTTTGGATTCACCAATGCCCCTGCCTACTTCATGACCATGATGAATAAGGTATTCATGGAATATTTGGATAAGTTTGTTGTTGTTCTCATTGATGACATTCTGATCTACTCCAAGAGTGAGGAAGAACATGAGGATCACTTGCGAAGTTTTAACGAAGCTAAGAGAGAATCACTTTAGACAAAAGTTCAAGATAAATGTGAGTTATGGATGAAAGAAGTTATTTTCCTAGGACACGTCATATCGGCAGAAGGAGTCGCTGTTGACTTTGGTAAAGTACGAGATGTGCTAAGTTGGGAGTTACCCAAGACGGTACCCCAAATTCGAAGTTTTCTTGGAATGACGGGATATTATCGCCGTTTCATAGAAGGGTTTTCTAGAAAAGCCAGACCGCTTACTCAACTCTTAAAGAAGGAGAAGAAATTTGTTTGGACACCGAGTGTGAGCAAGGTTTTCAAGAGTTAAAGAAGTGTTTGACAAGCGCCCAAAGGCTTATTACGCGGATAATGGGAAGGATTTTGAGATATTCGTGATGCATCCCGACAAGGACTCGGTTGTGTGCTAATGCAAGATAAGAAGGTTGTAGCGTATGCTTGCGACAACTAAGGCCACATGAAGTTAACTATCCTACCCATGATTTGGAATTAGCAACGTGAGTGCATGCTTTAAAGATTTGGCGTCACTATCTCATTGATAATCGTTGTGAGGTTTATACTGATCATAAGAGTTTGAAGTATATCTTTACCCAAGCTGACCTCAAGATGAGACAAAGAAGATGGTTGGCATTGATCAAGGACTATGACATTGGGATTCATTATCATCCAGGCAAGGCCAATGTCGTAGCCGATGCTTTGAGTAGAAAGAGTTACTGCAATACTCTGATGATTAAGGAAAGTCAGCCGGCCCTTCATAAGGAATTTCAGAAGCTTAGTTTGGAATTGGTTCAGGAAGGGTATTTAGCCACTTTGGAAGTACGCCCTACATTGGAAGATCTGATTCGAGAAGCACAGGTAGATGATGCTGATATCAAGGAGATTAAGAGCAATATGAAGAAAGGAAAAGCCCCAGGTTTCTCCGAAGATAAACAAGGCACTATTTGGTATGAGAAGTGTATTTGCGTACCAGATCAGAAAAAGCTTAAGGAGTTGATTCTCAAAGAAGCGCATGAGACTTTATACTCCATTCATCCTGAAAGTACCAAGATGTATCAAGACCTCAAGGAAAGGTATTGGTGGCCTAGTATGAAACGTGAGATTGCAGAGTATGTTGCACTTTGTGATGTCTGCCAGAAGGTCAAGGAAGAGCATCAGAGGCCAGCAGGATTGTTGCAGCCACTGAAGATTCCAGAATGGAAGTGGGAAGAAATTGGTATGGATTTCATTACCGGATTTCCTAAGACCCAAGCAGGTTATGACTCGATCTGGGTAATGGTGGATCGATTGACTAAGGTAGCTCACTTCATTCCAGTTAAGACTACCTATGCAGGAGATAAATTAGCAGAATTATATGTCAAGGATCGTCAATCTTCACGGGGTGCCTAAGAAGATAGTGTCTGATAGAGGAACCCAGTTTACCTCTCGTTTTTGGTAAAGTCTGCACGAAGCCATGGGAACTCATCTCAGGTTCAGTACTGCCTATCACCCTCAAACCGATGGATAGACTGAACGTGGGAATCAAATTCTTGAGGATATGTTAAGAGCTTGTGCCTTAACTTATGGTGCCAAGTGGGACAAGTGTTTGCCCTATGCCGAGTTTTCGTACAACAATAGTTATCAAGCCAATTTGCAAATGTCGCCTTTTGAAGCCTTATATGGAAGAAAGTGCAGAACCCCTCTCAACTGGAAGGAGTCAGGAGAAAGACAATTGTTTGGCCCTGCCATACTGCAAGAAGCCGAAGAGCAAGTCCAATTAATTCGAGACCGTTTAAAGATCGCTCAAAGCAGACAGAAGAGTTATGCAGATAATCGTCGTCGAGATTTGAGTTTCGAGCCCGATGATTATGTTTATCTCAGAGTCACCCCTCTCAAAGGAGTTAAGAGATTTCAAGTAAAAGGAAAGCTTGCCCCTAGATATGTTGGACCATTCAAAATCTTGGAACGAAGAGGAAAAGTTGCCTACAAGTTAGAATTGCCTCAGTCTTTTGCCGGAATCCATGATGTGTTCTATGTATCGCAGTTGAAGAAATGTCTGCGTGTGCCAGAGGAACAGATGTCATTTGAAGCCATTGATTTGCAAGAGGATCTTACCTACAAGGAGCAACCAGTGAAAATTTTGGATATAGCAGAGCATATCACGAGGAGCAAGATCATCCGTTTTTGCAAGGTCCAGTGGAGCAATCATTCAGAAGAGGAAGCAACTTGGGAGCGAGAAGAGGATCTGAAGTCCGAGTTTCCCCACCTATTCTCTAGCCAGCCTGAATCTCGGGGTCGAGATTCCATTTAAGGGGGGGAGGTTTGTAACATCCCAAAAATTGAAGTTTTGGAATGTTAGAAATCAAAGATGAACCATTTGCATTTCTCTTGAATTAATTCTAGCTTAATTTGAATTTTCCATAAATGAAAGGATTTAATTTGGCTAAACCATTCATCAAACTAAGGAATTTTTCTGTATTTTTGGGGATTTTTCTGAATTTATTTGATATTTATTTGAATTTATTTGATTTTATTCGAATTTCTGGATTTTTCTTAAATCGGAAAAATGATTCTATTTCCAAATATCCTTTCGGGCCGAATCTTCCTCGGCCCATTCTTCTTCCGCGCCGCCTCGGCCCGGCCGCGTCGCCCGGGCGCTCCTCGCTCGCAGACGCCCGGGGTTGGCCACCGGCCCGGCCGCTGCGCCACCGCCGTCGGATCTGCGCGCGTGGATGGCTGCGATGCGCGCCACGTCGCCGCCACAGAAACCCTAATCGCCGCCGCCGCCGTGAGTCCTCGCGCCGCACGTCTTGGAGTCCGTGTCGGACACGGCCTCCGAGGCTGCTATTTAAGCCGTCGCGCGCCTCCCGAGATTCCCCTTCGCGCGCCGCTTCGGTTGCCCTACTTTCGCTGCCCTAGCCGCCGCCGTCGCTTCACGCGAGCTCGCGGTTGTCGCCGTTCGAACTCTTCCGCCGCCCCAATCGCCGCCGCCGGTGCCTCTCGCCGCCGCCGTTGGTCTCCCGAGTTTGTCGCGACGCCCTCTCCCCGGTTCGCCTTGTCCCGGATCCGATCCGCCGCGTCTTCGCCGTTGGCCTCGTCTTCTTCCCCGCCTCCGGTAAGCCCCGCGCCGCCGCCTCACCGTTGTTTCTCGCCGCGAACCTTAGCCGTCCGATGGATGGCGTCTGCTCTAGATTGCGCCGCGTCGCCTCGCCGACCAGCCGCCTTGGCCATCGGATCCCGCTCCATCGTCCCAGATCGGCGCGTCACCTCTGCCGCGCCCTCGTCTTCGCCGTCCGATTCGCGCGTCGATCGGATGCTCGACGCGCGTGCTTTGCCGCGTGTGCGCCCGGCGTCGGCGCCACCTCTGCGCCACGTCGGCCCTAAAGCGCGTCGGCCGGCGTCGACCGTCGCGCGGGTGCACGGTGAACCGAGCCGCGCCGTGGACTGAGTCCACCGTGAACCCGCTGACGTTAGCATTGCGCAATAAATCGCTTTTCCAGTATAAAAATAAATCCAGAAATTCTGATTTTCTGATTTTCAGTCTTTTTCTCTGATTTAATTTTCCAGAAGCTCGTTCTCCCTCATACGAACTCCGATTGAGGCGATTCAAGTTTCTAAATTTTTATAAAATCAAGATCTATCTTGCAGAGCCATTTATTTTCAGTTTTGAGCTTGTTTGAGTCTCTGTTTTGTATTTATTTGGTTTCGTTGCTTCTTTTTCGGTAGACGCTAATACCGAGGGAGCGAACGAAGAATTCGAAGACAAAGATTCAGCACTAGATCAGCAAGGCAAGTCGTAACCTTTGATCATATTCATCCTATGTTTGCAAAAGTAATTTACTTTTATACAATTGCATGCTATTTTGTGTATCAATGTTTATTTAATGGGAGTAGATGTATACCTAGCTGATATTATGCCACCTTGATTATTTGGGATGCCATGTATCCATTGCTAGACCAAGGTTGGGACAATACTAGTTGGCCATAATCATTATACCAACATTGGGTTACGTAACTATGCTTAGACATGCTTAGATATACGTTGGGATTCATGTCACATGTTGAATAATGTTAATCTTGACTTAATGAGATATTGAACCGTGGCGTTAGCCATGTTGTAAAATTTGTTGTACCATGGCGGGTTTGCCATTGGTCTTGGTTGAACAATTGTTTTCACTCGGGCAAGTGATCGTGCAAGAAAGGGGTGCTTTCTAGCACATTGGGATGTGGATGTCTTGCACGAGACAATTTAAGGACTTAATCTTGTACGCCATTGAACTGGCCTAGCTGTACTACCACATGTCCGAATGGGACAGACTTAGCAGATTAATTTGCAATGTCTAGCCTTGAGTCTCGCCAGTTGGTGGTGTGGGTTCCGGATGGACAGTTAGATTTGCAAGGCGCAAGAGGGGCCCTAAGGGGCGAAACCTTAGCGGGCGATGCAGAGTTTAGACAAGTGCATTGTAAAGGCTTTGTCATGATCTCTCCGCCAACACACCAAAGGAAGTGTGCTTATTGCGCATGGCAACAAGAGCCGATCATGTCTTGTGGGTAAAGAAGTACAACCTCTGCAGAGTGTAAAACTATTCGAATAGCGCGTCATGGTCATGGACAAGCCCGGAATTTCACACGGGTATAGAGTGTTTTATGAAATGTGGAATGTGGAATTGTTGGGATGTGAACGGGAGTTCACTGTTGTTTTGTTGTCTAAAGTTAATCTTGTTAAATTTATTGGTTGATACTTGTTTTAGATGGTGTAGGGTGATGCCTCGCCATTACATGCTCATGTTGTCTACCATTGATCTACCGATTATTTACTTATCTTTTCATAAATATGCTTTCAATCTATTTATTGTATTTTCAATTCAAGTTATTGCTTTACGCAAATGAACCATATAGCCATCCTTGTCAAGCCGCATGAAAATATTGCATCAATTCCCTACGGCTTGCTGAGTACCTTTGTACTCACGGCTTTATGCCCTTGTTGATCAGTTGCTGAAGGAGATAATGAATATCATGAGGAGGAATTTTATGAAGACTACGTGGATTAGGAAGGCATTCCCCAGACGATTGCCTGTGGCATGTCGAATGGCTCAAGTTATCTTTTCCGCTGCAATAGTATTTGTTTCTTAAGCCTTAATGCATAATGGAGTAAACATTGACCATAAAGTCGTTTGCTTTATTCAATAATAATTTACTTCTTCTTAGTTAATTCGTTGTATGGAATGATATTTCATCTATGTTTCCACTGTGTGCACTAGCGTGATCCTGAACTAGTGCAGTATACACAGAGGGTTTCAGATTTGCAAATCCGGGTCCCGACAGCCAATAATAAGATGACAAGAAGATTCAACCTTGATATGAATGTTAGATGGAACTCTACGTATACTATGCTAGAGCGGTGCAAGAACTACGAGGATATTATCACAGTTTGTCAATTATAGTAAGTAGTTGGTTAATGATGTGAAGTTGCTGGTCTTTTTTGTGATTTGTTAAAAAAAATTTACGATGCAACCAAGATTTTATACGATGTTTACTACCCAACTTCTTACTTAATCATCTATTGGCTTTGGACTATTGCTAATTCTTTCAAAGAAAACAAGGATGATTATATTTTACAACGCATTCTTAAACTAATAGAGAAATTTTTTAAAAAATATTTTAAAGTTATTTCACATCTCTACTATTTTGGATCCTCGGAAAAAATTATGTGTTTTGTAGGGCACATTCGAGGGAATAGTTGAAGCATTTGATCTCGATTTTTCTAAGGCTTATACTCATATTCATAATGAGCTTTCGACGAATATTATGAAAAGTTTGGCAGTGGAAGTGAAGCAAGAAAATCTGTCTCAACAATTCAATAAGCACGAGGCAGTTCGAGCACTTCATGCGTGTGGAAGAAGCTAAAAGGCAAGACACCTAGTTCTTCTTCTAATGCATTGAGTAGATCATAATAGAATCCACGAGTAGAGGTCAATCACTATATTGACATGTATTTTGCAAAGACTAAGCTTGACATTGGGGATGGTAATGAACTCAACTTGCTCTTATGGTGAAAGAATCACTAACGTATTTTTCATGTGCTATCGCAATTTGCACGGGATGTACTTGCGGTTCTGATGTCCACTGTCTCGTCTTAAGCCACTTTAAGTTCGGTGGGGAGGATACTTGTGCCAAGTAGGTCATCACATGCCTCAAAGACTGAAAGTATGCAGATAAGAGAACACAACATCAGACCGACGATTTAGAGATAATGGAGGCATTAGCCGACTTTGACCACCTCGACCTCAACTAGTCTATGTCTATGTATGTAGTTAATGAACTCTTTTCCTTACCCGGGGTACCTACACTAGGGTGCAAGATTTTTAACGAGGCAGTAAATCAGTACATGTTCAAGAATGAATAAAATTTAGTTCTTTTGCCTCTAATATTTGTGTCCACTGCCTCAGCTCCGTGCATCTCTGATTACTTTCCTCTTATCGCAATAGTGCAAATGGATCGGACCTGAGCCGACATGACACAAAGCTGACACGAATTGCTAATGGATCATGCCTGGGCTTGCCGGAGGGGAGCCGGGCCAGCATGACACAACACGGTGGGCCGGTCGGGCCATGGCGGCACGCCACAGTTTAGGCACGTGGCCCGCCATGCCTTTGCCAACCTGGCACAGCACGACGCCCACCTTTAGTTGCACCTGGTAGGTAATTTAACATTGCGCTAGGTGTATCCCCAAAACAATTATGCAAAAATGAAATAGAGACGCAAGATAGATGGTCGTTGCGCAAGAGACCGTCAGTGTTGTTTAATGATAACTAGATTAAAACCTCGTGCGTTGCCGTGGGTGATCCCTCAATTTTAGCAGAAAGAGGAAAATTCTTTTGAAAAGAAATAGAGCTAAAAAATTAAAAAATATTGTATCTTAATTTCAAGAGAGAGGGAATTTTTTCTTAAAAATTGAAAAAATAAAAACACTGTAGATAGTGTAGTTGTATCACTGTAGAAAATACAGTGGGAAATTGCACCGTGTCAGGTGTCTCGCGATACTACCCAAAATCTATATATAGATACTAGATTAACCCCACGTGTTGCCACGGGTGATTTCTACATTTTAGCACAGAGAGGAAAATTCTTTCGAAGTGAAAAAAGCTAAAAGAAATAAAAACTATTGTATTTCCATTTTAAAAGAGAGAATATTTTTCAAAAAATTAAAAAATTGGGAAGAAATATTCAAGGAAAAATAAAAAAACAAACATATTGTAGCGCACCTTCAGAAATGCGCAGGCAACAGGTGGCGACTTGAGAGGCTGCTCCCCAAGAATATATATATCTATAGATAACAGCTTACAACCTTCACATAAAGTAAAGTAAGCTATTTGTTTAGATTTTTTTACTGGCTTAAAAGCTAAAAAGTCAAAGCCTAAACAAATAGGTGGTCTTCTACGTTGGCTTTTTAAAAAGCCACAAGCCTCTATATAATTAAAAGCCAAAAAAACAATAGAGATATGCTTTTTTGGCTTATTGAGAATTGGTCTTTAGACTAACTTCACTAATGTTAGGATAAAATTACCCACCTCTACCACATATAAAAGCTGATTGCTTTTAAGCTATAAGTTCAAAAGCTAGCATTAAGCTATAAGCTAGAAAGCCTAACTTTAGTGGCATAAGACGAACTCTCAATAAGTTAAAACAGCATCTCTCTGATGGCTTTTAGTTATATAGAAGCCTATGAATTTTCAAAAAGCACCGATAAAAAGCCACCTACTCCCTTTGTCCCAGTTTATAAGACTTATTTTTTGAATGATCTTGTTCATAAATATAAGAGTTGCATGTAGATTTAATGAGGTCTTTCCTTCTATACCGATATTTATTCTCTCCCAACCATATGCATTTATTCATTACCATCCACATAAAGTATTATCTCTCATCTTCCAAGACAATTAAGTGGGGATATCTAAGTTATTTTCTCTTATACCTTTCTCAATTTTAGCGCAACTTTAATCCTTGTGCAAAGTCAAAATATGCTTAATTAACAAAGACTAAGAGACTACTTGTTTAGGATTTGACTTTTTAGCTTTTAAATCGGTGAAAAAGTCTAGGGCAGAGAAGCCTATTTCAGTGATAGCGCAAGTACAATATCAGTTATGACCGGATCAAGTCAAGTCAATGTCGATACATAAATTTTCCCTTCAACGACTCATTGCAAGTCTGCAAATTCGTCATTCTTTTTATTTCACAAGCCCCACCACACGAATTTAGTTTTCAACAGGTAGTACACGCTGCATATGTGGATTACGCAATGTTCAGAGTCACCAGTTCTGTCTTGTTATTTTACTTCTCCTTGGGCCACAGGGCTGGTGCTCTGCAGCAGCACAGCTCTATAAATGGAGCGCATCTTCCACTGCCATTTCAGAACTGGGTTCATCAGACATAGACATGTCGCCGGTGAAGGTGTTCGGCCGGGCGATGTCGACGAACGTCGCGCGCGTGCTGGTCTGCCTGGAGGAGGTTGGCGCTGAGTACGAGCTGGTGACAGTCGACTTCCTCGCCCGCGAGCAGAACAGCCTAGAACACGTTGAACGAAATGCATGTAACTGAATTTTTATTGTCTTTTTTCTCGAAACATTCAACTTCTTCCATCTTTTATGTCAGTTTCCGTAGTAAAAGCATATAAAAATACAAGATAGATGCATCTACAAGTTCATGAAAGTATTCAGTGGGTGATGATTGTGAGTTGGGACGTTTTCTTGCAGCCGTTTGGAAAGATCCCTGCCCTCCAAGATGGCGATCTCGTCCTGTTTGGTTAGTCAGCACGGAGGACCTGCCACTATCTATCTTGTGTGTCATGTCCATAGCTAATTGTTGGCGCCAAAAAACCTAAAGAGGGTTAATTGGCTACAACACATATGACGAACATCGGGTTCACTTGATCAGGGTGTGCCAACTGATTTGATCCTGCAATCGGTAAGATAAATATATGATACGCTCAAAACCGATCAATTGCGAAACAATCGGCTTAGATTTAAACAGCTAAAAAGCCGATTAAATCAAAGGGCATCGATAAGTCTAATTAGTCGATTAAGGCTAATCAGATGGTAAAGGTGGATCTTTTCCGAAGAAGGCAATGCGCAACAAAATTGGAGAAAAATCGAACCTGATGGCGTAATTGATGAAGATCAACAATCAGCGATGCGCAACTTTATTAATCAAGATCGCATTACAAAAATCCTAAATTACAAAAGCTACTCCGAGTCGATGAGAGAATAAAAGAGTAAATACGATTTGTTTGATTGGTTGTATTGTGCATCGCTTGTCCATGGACATTTTTTATGGCTATCGGCCGACCGTGTCCATATCCAATATGCTGGTTGCCATGACCTGTGTTGGCCTGAACTCGAATAACTCCTCCCATCTTTAGATCAATATCGGTCATATCCCAAATTTAAACCTTTTTTCTTATATCAGATATCGGCCAAAATTCTCCTCATCCTTATCCTGACAATTCCATCATGCATTACCAAAATCTGGTGCAAACATATGCCCCCCAGTTTTGGAAGATAACTTGTTATTTTCCAAAAATCTCTTTTATCGGCTTCTTTCTCCATCGGCTTGTCGCAATATTTTCATGAGTAACCGCTCCATTTATGACGCCGTAAAAATCTCGATATGCACATTGTGCGTTTTAACTGCACACGTCCCTTCAATACTCTTCCCGCCGTTTCACTTTTTTCACCCTGCTATGAATATGCGGCCCCCACACTGTTATTCTCACGCTCTCAGAATACTTGCCATCGGCTTCGAGTTCATCTTCTATCGATGAATCTTCAACCTTCTCAACAACTTTCAATCGGTCAATCGCCTCTTTCCTCAAATCAGCTAAATGGATCCCAACCAGGTATTCATCCCAATCCCAAATAGTATCGAGGCCCGCTAGGAAACCTAGATTTCGACACGGTCATAAACCAAGAAGTTCCACGTCTCCTCCAATCGGCTTCTGGACACAATATGTAGGGGTGGAGCAGCAATTTTAGGGCTTGGTCGACAGCGCTCAGAGGGTGGAGAAGCTGGTACAACCAGGTGGCAGCTCAAAAGAGAGAAGTATGGGAGAGGATGGGAATAGCCGAGTGCCTCCCGCTTTCACTAGCCGATCCAAATGCCAACGAGCCCTTAGTGGCCACGGCTTGTTATTTTTGGTCGGACAGATTTAATGCTTTCATGTTCCGCACTGGTCTCCTCGTCCCAACTCTCCTCGACGTAGCCCAATTGTGCTGCCTAAGGCCCGACGGAGAACATATAGCGGCTTATACTGCCAAGCCGAAGTACAAGTTGATCAGATCCAAGGGCGAAGGATGGGGAAAATATATCAGCAATAACAACAAGGAAATCGGGCCTATATCGGACGAAGAGCCTGTTGCTTTTCTTAATCTTTGGCTGGATCATTTTGTCTTTTGAGAAGCTTTCCTGGGGCTGACTCAAGTATATCAAACCGTGGCAGAGCAACTGGTAGAAGGCCGTCGGCTGGCCTTAGGAAAAATATTGCTAGGGTAGTATACCAAATGTTGTACATCATAAGGAGTCGGCTTTTTACTGGTTTTGGGCAGTTTGCCATCGGCAATGTAGGAGGACCGATGTGGTTCATGCAGACTTGGTTATATTGCTTATTCAGCCAGTCGTTTAATCTGGACCCAGCCGATGATACCCCCTTTCCTAGAGAAGAAACTCCTAAAGATATGGAGCCTCAATACAGAGCAAGCCGATCCTTTGGCGAAAGATTCATCATGTGCTTTGGGAATGAGACAAGAATAACTCCTATCAGCTCAAGGAAGTATTTGGCGTTCTTCCTTCAACTTGATAATGAAGACTTCAATCAACGGGACTTCTTCAGCTACAGCCACGCAGCCGATTTCCCATGACTTGCCTCGCTTTTCCTTGAATACCCATTGGGCAGGAGGCTTCACATCATGGTGGTCGACTATTGCAGAAGCATTTTATTTGGGGAAATCACTATTGGCCATTATTAATGAATTTTTCCTAATCTGCTGGAGCCGACGGTACCCTCTAACAGCGATTCTAGCAGCGAAGCTAGTTCATCAGGATATACTAACTCAAGCTTACTAGACATTACCGGCGAGGTATCGGCTTGAATGAGTTCTCCGTCATATGTACTTCTAACTCTTTTCAAATATATTTTCACTAATCGATTACATTTTCCTTTTTTTAGACCAACAGGGCTGAATCAATCGACTGGGCTAACGGGGTACACCTCCGGCACGTTGGGCATCCAAAGCCCTTCTCTGTCGAACTTAGAGAAACAGCAGCAGCCCAGTAAGCCCTTTGGTCGACTATTACTTTCTCTCATCTTGAACATCTACCAACCACTAACACTTGCAGCCGACCAATTTCCAAAGAGGAAGCATGCAAAGTCCATCAAGGTTCCTGCCCACAGAGGCGCCTAGCCTCAGGAGCAGAGCGGTGAAGCCTCCCACATTCTCCTCATGCATCGGCTACGGGAGGGGTAGGTTGCTTCATAAACTTGAGATATAGTAACTTTATCAGCTTTGTTTCATTTCAATTCTCTTTTTAACTGACCGCATCGGCTCAAGTGGTGAGCATCTTGGACGATCAGCCGACTGCCTCGCTTGAACCCCCTCCGCCGTCCTCTCAGCCGACGCCATCGGACCCCGTCGCTACCACGCTCCCAGCATCGTCTGACCCATCAAATATGCTGGGTTTCAGTCTAGACAACCTGGAGGTCCCGGAAGTGATAGCTACGGATGACTACTCTGTCAATATCAGAAAAATTCTCAAAGTGTCGAAGGTGGCGTCGACTTTAGTAACTTCTGTGCTGGGCATGCAGGAGAGGCTTAACATGCTTTTTGATCAAGTCATGCAGCCTAAAGCCGATCTCCTGAACAACACACAACCCCTCTGGGGCACCATGGCTTTTCGAGCTCCGGTTTTAAATACTAACTTGTAATGAATTAATACTCTCTAGTCGGCTTTGCTTGGAACTATGAAAAATGTTTTTGTATCTTTAAATCTACTGTTTAACTGATTTTATTATCAACCTTATTTTGCATGTCTAATTCTATTTTTAGCCATAATTAACTACACCGAGTTAATTTGGCCTTTCTGACAACACATTCTCAGAGCCAATTAAGAACCAATCTAAATGCTAGGATAGTATTTCTTCAAGTACTTTCCGTTGATCGCCTTAGGAAACACCATTCTGTCCAATGTTTCCAAAATGTAGGAATTCCCATCAACAAGTCGATTTATCTTATATGGTCCTTCCCATGTAGGAGACCATTTTCTAAATCGATTATCTCTAGAGCCGATAGAAAGTATTTTTTTTCCAAACTAAATCGGCTTAATAAAAAGATTTAGGCATGACTTTTTTATTGTAAGCCTTAGCAACTCTCATCTTATTCTTCTTAAGCCGATCCAATGTACACAGACGCAACTCTGCCAAATCGTCTAAGTTGTCTATCATTTAATCTTTGTAGTCTTGAGCCGACAAACCATTTTGTCTAGCCACCCTTATGGAATTGATGTTTATCTCTACTGGTAAAACGGCTTCCTGACCATATACTAGCTGATAAGATGAAAGCTTTGTTGCTCCATGGTATGCTAGCCGATACGCTCACAATGACTTGACAACGTTGAGTGCCAATTCCTTGGTTTCTCATCAATTTTCCTCTTAATCAGTTTAATCAAATTCTTGTTGGACGATTCAGCTTGACCATTGGCTTGAGCATAATAATGTGATGAATTCAATAGCTTAATACCCATGCTTTTGGCAAAATCCTGAAAGTCATCAGACATAAACATAGTTCCTTGATCGATCGTTATGGTTTGCGGGATTCCAATCTGATGGATAATATGCTCATTAACAAACCCGATAGCTTCAACACTTATAACCTTTTTGAGTAATACAGCTTCAATCTAGTTAGAGAAGTAATCGGTCGCAGCCAAAATAAACTTGTGGCCTTTACTTGAAGCGGGAAAGATTTGGCCGATTACATCTATACCCCAGCCTCTAAATGGCTAAGGTTTGATAATAGGGTGCAAAACTGATGCTAGAGCCAATTGTATATTACCAAATTTCTCACAAGTTTGGCATCCTTTGTAATACTTAAAACAGTCTTCCAACATTGTCGGCCAAAAATATTCTATACGCCTTAGCATCCACTTCATCTTATAAGCCGATTGATGGGATCCACTCATGCCTTCGTGTACTTCACCCATTGCCACTTTAGCTTCATCGGCTTCAAGAAATCTTAGTAGCAAACCTTCCATCGGTCGATAGTATAATATATTATCCAATATTACGTACTTCAAAGTTTGTCGCCTAATTTTCCACTCTATCGACTTAGAAGGATCAATCAAGTACTCCATTATCTTTGCCCTCCAATCGACGACGTTGACACACATTACTGTTTTATCAATCGGCTCACACTCTTCTAGTCGGCCAAAATTCTTATACCGTGACGCTTGTTGAGATAACAAATTTGCTGTATCATTCATTTCTTGAGGAATATGACTGATAGTGAATCCTGTAAATGAGCTAATTACATCAAGGTATTGTTCTAAGTATTTAGGGGGTGTTTGGGATAGCTCCAGCTCCACCAAAATCCGTGGAGTTGGTGGAGCAGGGTATTCCTAGCTCCAGAAATTTATGGAGCTGGAGCTGTGGGTACATTAAGAGTGTTTAGGTGGGTCATCTTGTTTACATTTTAGACTAAAAATATAAACTTAATTCACTTTATTTTAGCCTACAAGCTCCAGCTCTGTGGAGCTGGAATCTGGAGCTATACCAAACAGGGCCTTAATCAAAACTTCATCATAGCAATTATATTCTCCCTTAATTTGCTACACAACTTACATAGAGTCACCATAGGCTTCAACAGTGTCTACTCTAATATTTTCGAGCAACTGCAGACCCCTACGAAATGCCTCGTACTCTGCTTGATTATTTGAGCATCGGAAATTTAGCCGAAATGTGAACTCAAAACTATGTCCCTTGGGTGAAATAAGCACTATTCCGATACCATCACCCTCTCGACATACCGATCCGTCAAAATATAGTTGCCAAGGGGCTACATATACTAGATCAGTAGCAGTTTCATGACCTGTTATAAAATCAGCTATCGCCTATTCTTTAATTACTTTAGCCTATTCATATATCAGGTCAAACTCGATGAGCGCATAAGCCCATTTACCAAGTCAACCTCGCAAAATCGGAGCTGCCAGCATATAATTTGTCACATCGGTTTTACAAATAACTTTGCAAGTCAATGATAAAATATGATGCCTTAATTTTGTATAAGCAAAATATAAAGACAGGCAAAGTTTCTCTACAAAGGGATACCTGGTTTCAGCATTAAGTAAGCGTCGGCTTAAGTAAAAAATTACTCTTTCTTTACCATCAACTTCTTGCACCAAAACAGCTCCAATAGTTTCCTCCTCAGCCGATAGATATAATTTAAAAGGTATACCATTTTGTGGTGTGGCCAGAACTGGAGCATTAGTGAAGTACTCTTTGATGTTATTAAAAGCGTTTTGTTGATCGGCTCTCCACACAAATTCTTGATTATCCTTTAATTTTAACAATAGGGTAAACACACGAATACAGCCAAAAAGATTTGAAATAAACCGACGCAAATAATTTATTTTGCCAATCAACTTTTGCACATTGGTGGCTTTGTTTTGGCTATGGCTTTTACCCTCTCTTGATTGACTTCAATTCCTCTCTCATGAACCATAACGCCTAAAAATTGCCCAACCAACACACCAAAAGCACACTTGTAAGGATTCATCTTTAAACCGTGTGCTCTTGTATTTTTGAAAACCGCTTCTAAATCGGCTAGATGTTTCAAATCTCCTGTATATTTTACCACAACATTGTCAATGTAAATTTCCACAATAGAGCCGATCAAATCATGAAAAATTAAGTTAATGGCTCTCTCATATGTAGCACCAACATTTTTCAAGTTGAAGGTCATCACAGCTCACTCAAATAATCCCAAGGCACCAGGACATTTAAATGCTATTTTTGGTATATTGGCTTCTGCCATGAATATTTTATTATACTTAGCATTGCCATCAAGAAAGCTAATGATCTTATTTCCTGATGCAGCATCGATAACCATATCAGCTATTTGCATTGGATATTCATCTTTAGGCGTAGCTTTGTTTAAATCCCTAAAGTCGACGCATACCCTCAATTTTCCATTTGTCTTCATCACAGGAATGATGTTAGAGACCCACTCAGCGTATCGACAAGGCCTGATAAACTTGGCCTCTAGCAACCATTCGATCTCTTCTTTTATAACATTATACAAGGCCGGATTAAATCTCTGAGGGGACTGTTTAAACGGTCGATAGCCTGATTTCGTAGGTAGTCGATGTTCTACAAGTTATCGGCTTAATCCAGGCATTTTATGGTATTCCCAAGCAAAACAATCTTTATATTTTCTAAGAATTTTGACCAACTTATCCTTATAGTTCACATCTAATTTTGCACTAATAAAAGCTGGTCTCTTCCTATCACCATTTCCTATGTCGACTTCTTCGAGCAAGTCAGTCGATGTAAACCCTTGGCCTAACTTCTCGATATCTTGGAAATCCTCAATGGCCTCATAGCTTTCCGTAATTTGCAGATAGCTCTGCATTTTCCTTGTAAGGTCTTTACTGCTTGCTCAGACTCCATCGACGTAAAACTTCACTTGTCCAATCAAAGGTGTTAGGTCTCATGTTGATCGGCATAAGCCCCATCTTACTAATGCAGATGAAATCACAATCATCCAAAGCTTTTCCAAATATGCACTCGACCTCTTCGTGCTGCCAATTTCCGTTCGAACTGGGCACATCAATGTTAGCCGATGTATCGGCTTGAACGATCTCAACCTCATCTCCGTTCCATTGAATGAGTAACTGATGCATAGTCGATGGTACACAATAATTGGCATGAATCCAGTCTCGCCCAAGCAACACACTATAATTGCCTTTGGCGTCGACTACAAAGAAGGCAGTTGGTAATGTTTTACTGACGATTGTTAATTCTGTCACCATGACAACCTTGGCCTCAGTGGGATCGCCCGTGAAATCATTCAAAACCATGTTAATCATAATGAGATCCTCATCGAACTTACCCAGTTTTTTACAGGTGCTATACAACATCAAGTTGATCGTTGCCCCGCCGTCAACAAGCATCATAGAAATTGGCTTGCCATTAATATGCCCTTTCATGTATAACAGCTTAAGATACCGATGTGCGTCTTGGGGTTTTTCAAAGACTGCATCTTGAGACCCTAAACATAGCTGAGCGAAGGTCTCCTTAGCCGATTCAGACTTTATTTTAAACTCGGCTGGTAGGGTGAACACCGTATTGATGTCCCTCAGAGGAGTATCGTCTCGGATCATTGGAGAATCTAAGTCATCGGCTAAATTGAACTCTTCCTCAACCGGTTATTTCTTTCTCCACTGTTTTTTAATTGTTTTAATCGATCGAAGTTCATTGAAAACCCGATCCCTCTATTTTTCCTACTCGGCCTCTCTGATCTCTGAGTTCATAGCCTTTGCATCCGTCCGCGCTGTGATCGACTAAGGCCAGGAGGGCACCACCTTGGCTTGGGCTTAATCGGCTTTCGTATTTTACCAGCCAGATTTTCCTAAGTCGCAGAACTTGAACCTTCTGCTTTTGCCTTAGCTTGATTTGGCAAGGAGATTCTTTCATGCATCGGCGTTTTATAACTTCTATCGTGGTAATCTCGCACTAGCCCAAATAGTCTGTCTTTAGCCGATTGCCTTGGCCAATCATCCTGCGGGTAATGTTCCATCGGGCAAGTATAAGGTAATGGCAACGCTGCTCTCCTCTCCCAGCAAAACTACTAGAAGGGACATCATTGATGAGCCCTCTCCAAATTTTTGGGCCAATACAGGTTATCTGGCCGATGCGCAGGATAGCGTAGCCTATTGATTCTCCTTTCATATTTCTCAAGTAGCTGAAAAAAAGTTGGCTTAGGCTTGATTATCAGCCGTCGTGGTGGCGATTTCTCCGCCTTGTACCACTTGCCAACTTCCAAATCTCCCTTGGGCTTAATAGTCTTGGAATTTTTACCCTCATGGTCGGTTTCTATTTGCAATGAACCGACCGTAATCTTTAAGGTTTATTTACCGCTTGAAATTAACTGAATATCGACATGTCAAGCCCTTTTTGGTTGCTCATCTTGTATCGGCTCTTTCCCTTTCTCGAGCACTACGCCAAGTTTATTGGGAAGGGATTGACATCTACATGCATCATTGGCTTTTCTGCAAATTTAAGCTGACCATCTTCTATAGCCGATTGTATCTGCTGATGAAAAACATTGCAATCATTAGTATTATGAGAAAAAGAATGGTGCCATTTGCAATACCTTCTCTTTTTTATTTTGTCGGCCAATGGTAAAACATGCCCCTCAGGTAACCGTATAATCTTTTCTTGTAATAATAGATCAAACATACGGTCACACATGGAAACATCAAATGCATATTTTACTTTCGACTTACTCTTAGTCTGCTTGAGCCAAGAACAGACTAAGAACTTTTTAGATCCTTTCACCTATTCAGCTATGTTTATTTCCACCTCCTCATCATCAGAGGACTCACTCGGACAATAGTAAACAAGATTAACCTTAGCTTTATCCTTATCTTTATTAGTTTTAAACTTATCCTTGAATCCTCTGTTATCAGTAAATCGACTTTCTTGTGCCGACACCCTATGAAAAAGATGGCTTAAATCATTGAACTCTTACCCGCTAAACTTCTCCCTAAGCGGAGGAATAAAACCCTGAAAGGCTAAATCGACTAACTGGTTATCGGATAAAGCGACACTAAAACACCAATTTCTAACCTCCCTAAACCTTTTTATATAATTTGTTACCAAATCCCCAAACTTCTGGCGGACAGAGCTCAGATCAAAAATCCTAAGTTCCAGACTGGCAGAGAAAAATTACGCATGGAATTGGCTTTCCAAATTGTTCCAGAAGTGAATCGAATTTAGAGGTAAACTAGTGAACCAAGTAAAAGCAGTCCTTGATAATGATAATGGGAATAATATAATTTTAAGTCTATCGGACTGAGCAGCCTCGCAACATTGCGCTATGAATCGTCCGACGTGTTGTAACGTAGTAACAGAATCATACCCATAAAACTTAGCAAAATCAAGAACTTTAAAATTATTTCGGTAAGGCATACGATCTATATAATCAGGATATGGCATTCTATAGCCGATAACCTTACCCTTTGGTTGTATGCCGAATTGATCCCTCAACACGGCAGAAATTTGTTCGGCCCAATTAACATTATTAGCCGACAATATGTTAGGGTTCAACCAATTGTGATAATAATTTGGCATTCTACCCCCCGAGCATAAGCTCGGGTTAACGATTATGCGAAGCCGATTGATATTGAGGGAATTGCTCATATCTATTGTTCCTCCTAACGGTCGGCTCTGACACTGGGACAAAAGGCTCCGAGTACATCACAACCTTATATGGGGCCTAATTCCTAGATGGAATCGGCTCAGCGTATTATGAATACCTATTGTTTTTACTCTGCTGTAAAACCAACCGATTGTGGAAATGCGTAGAACAGAGCTGATGGTGGCAAATTAACTGATTCATCTAACTTGGCAGCATCGGTGTATGCATGATAATGAGCAACCCCACTCGGGCAAGGATCCTTCGGCAGTATAATAGTGGGTTGGGTCGGCATCATGGTCAATGATTGAATTACAGCCGATGGCTTTGGGTCAGCTAGAGTGTTTTGAGTGTTTTGCGCCACCAAATAAACAGGATAATTCGACAAAGATTGCATCGGGTCGAGTAGGTTTTAGGATGATACCAACCCTTGAGCAATTGTTTTGACACTATTGGCTATCATCGGCTTAAGAGTCGTAACTAGAGCTGATGATTGATTGATTAAAGCATGATGCATAGATTGATTAATCATAGCCGAAAGTTCAGCCTGTGCAGGGATGTATTGACTCACCGGACTATTCGTGACCCCTGCATCGCCGAGGGCGTTAATCGTCGGCAATGCGGCCTTCTGAGTGACGCCAAATCAGTTTTCTGATAGCATCCCAGCATCATCTCTTCCAGAGCAGCTTTTCGATCTTCCATTTCCTTGCACTATTCTGGTGTTAAATTGTCTAATGTAGGGACGATTATGGCTTCAGCATTAAGATCAAACGACAGAATCCAATTGCGGATGAAGACATCTTCTTTGTTCCACCGGGTGTGCCAAGAGTGTGTGTAGCATCGCAGTTCTTTCTTGGTTTAGGGTGTAGATTTGACTGAGGTTTTTTGGTTTAAACCTTTGTGAGAGTGGTTCTCTCATAAATTTCCCTAACCCCCACTTAATTCCCACTCCTCCTCCTCCTCTCCTCAAGGCAGCAGCAGCAGCACCTTCTCCCTCTCCCTGCTACTCCCCTCCAACCGTGGCGCCACCCTCTTCCTCCTCTCCGGCAGGCGTTACCCCAGCTTCCTCCCTCCAGCCGGCCTCCACTCCAACCGAAGCCCCTCCTTCTTGCTCCACCTTTGAAGGTAATTAGAGTTTTTGGGTTCTAGGGTTCTAGTGCTGTTCTTAGGAGGAGATTTGGGTGTTCCAGGGTTTGTGGTTTTGGAGAGAAATGGAGCTAGATTTTGAGAGCAGTTATGAAGATTTCGAGTTGTGCAGACCTAGTTCTTTTGAGCTGGATTTGGGGTAGCTAGAGGAATTTCCTGAGGGGCCGACTGAAGAATTAGATGTAGCTCTTTCTCTCATGTTTATTTATAGTATAAGAACTCAATTTTTGGATCAACCGTTTAGGAGTTATGCTGATTTTCGTGATTGCTATCCAGATCTTGTTGCAGTTATCTTGGGCTTCGATTTTGTGTTCTTTTGGGCAACCTAGAGCCATTTCTTGCAGGGCTGACTGTAGAAGGAATTGTACCTTATCATCTCATGTTCATTTAGAAATGAAGAAATCGAATTTTGGTTCAGCCATTTAGGAGTTAAGAATGTTTTTGTACCTGTTGCTCAGAATGTGATTACTTGCTGTTCAGAGTTATGACTGAATTTGTGATAGCTTCGGTTTTCTGTTGATTTGAGGTATTTAGAGTCATTTACATAAAGGTTGGTTCTAGAATAAATTGTAGATTGTACTCTTGTGATTAATTAGAGCCTAAGAACACAATTTTTTGTTTAGTCATTTGGAAGTTATGCATTTCTGAATGTTCGTTGTCCAACACTTTCTCCTGCTAGCAGCGGTTTCAAGTTTATGCTGTGCATGGCTAGTTAGATGCCGAATTAAATTATTTTCATAACTAAATAAAGTTAGAAAATTTCCTGTAGATTAGAAAAATGTATTAGTTTACTAAATTTTAAGTTATTTGCTAGAAGTTATGATTGTTTGAACCTAGCTGTCCTGTTTTTGTCTCATGCTGAATTTTGGGGTTAGTGAGCTAGTAGAGGTCAGTGAGTGTTGGTGTTTGAATGCATGCGAATATTATTTCAGGTGGATTAGTGTCGGGAGTGGCCTCATCGTCGCACCACTCTGCTCCTCGCGGTTAGAGGCAAGTGTATCATGTGAATTAAATGATAGAAGGATTTGTAGCTTGATTTTGTAGCAATTTCAATTATGTTGATATTTATGAGAAAGAGTATGCTTATGTTTATGAGGTTGTTTATGATGAGGAAAATGCTAAGTGTAGGAATTTAAAGATTTTGTCAATGCTTATGGATATGTCATGATGATGAGAATGCATTCTACAATTTAATTTATTTCATCAGCATTTATGCATTCATCACAGAAGAGGTGTCCCGAGTAGACCGCTATGTCTCACACGTAGTGAGACATGAAAGACCTACTTCGGTAGGCCCCTCCAATGGGCTAGATTGGAATGTGAGGGTGCACACCGATGAGTGTGCACTCAGCAATACCGGTAATTGCTACGAGAATGTGCATTATGAGCATGCATGTGCATTGCTTGCTTGAAGCTTAAAGAATGTTAAATTATGATATTGTTCTTATGTGCAATGTTTTTACTATGTTTGTAAATTGCTATAACCTCTTGTTTTAAGCTAATTGTAATAATATGATGGACTTTGCTGAGTTTAGAAGTCACGCTTGTTTTTGATGTTTTATTTTAGGTACTTTCAAAGCGGTATTTTGGAAAGGGGTTTAGCATCACTTCACTCACTCATCATCAATTAATCTAGGCTTTTGAGTAGTTAAGAAGTTTATGCTGCCTAGTTGTTTGCTGGAGGAACTTTTGTTTTGTAAATAAGTTGTGGCTTACGCCGATGGACTTGTAGGTTGTAGACTTGTTTTGTTGTCATTGCTTAGTTAAATTATCATAAGTAGAAATGTTGTTGCTATATGCTATACTTGGTTCTTTTGTGTTAATATTGCTCCTGTGGTTATATCGTAAATGTTGTTGTTGTTGTGCTGTTTGGATCTAAGTTCTGTAGTGGTCATGCTGAAATTTCTAGTATTTCGGAGTTTTGGTGGTTTGTTAGTGTTTGTGGTGTAACAACCAGGGCACGGGGGTACCTCTAACATCCCAAAAATTTGACCTATAATTTCGCTCACGTGCATTTTTGTGATTTTCTGAATTTATTGGATTTTTTCAGAAATTATTTGAATTCATTTTAATTAAGTATATTGAACCTTTGCTGAAAACTAATTATATATAGATAAGAATAATATGAAGTTTTGTCAAAAATATTTTATTTAAGTTCAGAATTTTTCAAGGTATTTATGAGAATTTTCTTGGATTTTTCCTGATATTTTTATTGCCTTAAATGAATTAATTTAATTTCGGGAATTATTTTAATTCAAAAAGCTTTTGAAAAATCTTGGAAAATCATGGGCCAAGCCCAAAGATCTTTGTGCGCGCGTGAGTGAGGTCGCGCGCGCCCGCTCACCGCTTGCCGCCGCCAGCGGCCACCGTTAGATCAAGATCGTGCGGTTAAGATCATGCGGTGTTGGTTTGGAAAGATTTGATCGCATCCGTTGATTTTGGAAGGTGCGGATTGGATTGGATCGGCCGAGATCTAATCGTGGCCTCGTTGCGATCGGACGGCTCTCGGTCGCCGTCTCGATTCGGTTTCGAATCCGCCGCTGCCGCCGCCGCGCGTGATTTAGGGTTATCTTCTCGCGCGCATGCCGAGGCTATAAAGCCGCAGCCCGCACTCAATGTTCCTCGTTCCCTTGCGCAGCAAGTAGCTCTAGCCTCTTCGCCTTTGTTTATTGTCGTCGCCGCTCAGAGCTCGCCAGTAGTTCTTTGCAGCGCCGCCGCGAAGTTTTTGCGCCGTTCGCATTGCCGAGCCTCCTCCGCCGAATCGGTTCCAGATCCGGGTCGTCGTTCCAAGACGCGCCGAGGCCGCCACTTATTCTCGCCGAGTCGCGCCAAACGCCGTTCGGCGATCGTCTTCCTCCGCTCTGGTGCAAGCCCGCCGTGTCTCGGAGCCAGCGCAGCCGTTGGATCTTCACCGAACCGTCCGGATCAAGCCACGTCGCTTCTTCAGCAGTGTTTCGCCGGGTATATTTCTAACCGTTAGATTCGAATAGATGTTCGGATTGAGGCGCGTGTGCGTAGTGTGTCGACCATTGGATCGTCTCGCGGATGTGCGACGCGTGTCGGGCGGGTATCAAGCATCGTGCGCCGCGGGTGCACCGTGGACGGTGTGTGCCGTGGACTTGGTCCATAGGCGAGCGACGTGGCACAATTTGATTGGCCCACGATCGCGATGACGTCATGCGATATCGGTAGGTCCACAAGACAAGATATCTCGAGTCCACGGTGGACCAGCGTGTTTCGTGGACTAAGTCCATGCGCCGAGGTCACGTGTCCGTCTCTCGATTGGTCCACGTGTCGCTTATGCATTAATCGGTAATTTCGGAAGAAAAATAATTCGGAAAATCGGTTTTTTCTAATTTCTGTATTTTGATGATTTATTCAAACTTCAAAAGGCTATATCTTTTGCATTTTAACTCGGATTTGAGTGATTCAAATTTCGAAAAATTTGTAAAATCAAGATCTATTTATTGGTGAATTTTATTTTATTTTTGGAGTTTGTTTGCTCTCGGGTTTGGTGTTTATTTGCTATTTTGGCATCATTTCGTGTAGACGTTGAACTGCTCGGTGATCCGGAGGAAGATTTGTCGCTCCAAGACCCAAGCTCAGATCAAGACCAGCACCTACTCCAAGGCAAGTTGTGCTTTGATCATGTTGCACCTAATTTTCACCAAAATTGCTATTTTATCTCTTAAACTTTATGCATGATATTTTATATGTATAAATGATTTCAATTAATCTGGGAATTAGATAATATGCCTATTTGAATTAAATCATACCTTGTCAATTTTATGCCATGATCTATTTGTCACCCTAGGATGTGGAATTATAGTTGGTTAATATTGATAATCAACCTGGGCTAGTTAGACCGTCATAGATTGCTTAGCCATGCCACGTCATCACATGTGTCCGAATGTTGATACTTAATCTTGACTAATGGAATATGGAACAATGTTTATGAATTGGTGTGTTATGTGTCGTCACACAGTGATATCAAGTTGTCGTGGCAAGGAGGTCACACATCTAGATGGAAATGTTGATGGCATATGGTGCTTGGTAATCAACTGGGGTGGTAATGACTTTAGATTGGGGCAAGTGGCAAGGGGCAGTGTGCCAAGGTGGGCGAGGTTGGCGTGGGTATGTGGAAGTCTTGCCTTAATCACCTTAAGGACTTAACCTTGCAAGCCTTTGACCTGAGTCCTTCTTGCAACCACATGTCTGGAATGGGATAGCCTAGCTGAATAATTTGTGAAACCTAGATTCCGGAACTGTCGTGGTGAATAGTGAGTTCCGGGTTACGGTTTAACTCACATGGCGCAAGAGGGGGGCCCTGTTGTGGTAGTTTAACCCTTCAGTGTTGAAACCTTAGCGAGCAGTACTGGGTCTAGGTGTAGCATTGTAAAGGCTTTGTTACGATCACTCGCCTTGGTGGTGTTTGGTTGTATCGTGTGGGTAAAGTGCATAACCTCTGCAGAGTGTACAATCTATTCGAATAGCCGTGCTCACGGTATTGGGCAATGCTCGGGAATTACAGTTAAGGGTTAGACTTTTGTTAAACAAAAACCTATTGGGATGGCAAGGTGCCATGGAAGGTGGAAATTGATTTAGGATTAGGAACTTGGTGTATTTCAGAAATACCGAATTTATTAATTACTGTATTTGTTTTACTGCTTTCCAATCTATTTATTATATTCTTGTTAAATGCTGCTTTATTGCAAAATAGCCATATTAGCCATTCCTTTGGATTAAGCCAAGCATATAGAATATTAGACTTGCATTACTGTGCACAACTTGTTGAGTGCTTTATGTACTCACCCCAACAACAACAACTTCAGAAGAGGAGGAATCTACGCCCTTCGTGGAGGAGGATTATATGGATGCGAATGCTTAGGGTCCGAGCCTCATTAGTTGCCTGCGGTGAACTGGGGAGCTGCTACGCTTATTTATTTTTCTGCTGATGCTTATTTGCTATTTCTTTTATAAGCCCTGTGTGGCAATAATCATGTAAGACAACAGTTACTATTAATTATTAAAGTTATGCTATATTCCGCTGTGTATGACTATGATAGCATCTATGTTGAGTCTGTGTGCACTAGCGTGATCCTGGACTAGGGCGGTATACACAGAGGGTCCGGATTTGCAAATTCGGGTCCCGACAGAGGTGGTATCAGAGCCATACTGACTATAGGTCTTGGCCCTAGGTAGTTGGTATCTCTTAGGAGTGTCCAAAATTATTTTCTAAAAGAAAAAGGTGAAATTGACTAATAAGAAACTCTTGGCTTATCTCATCCTTCTACTCCCATCCTTGCTAAATTACCTTATTTTCGTTGTCGTTTCGGGTGGAGATCTTATTCAAAATTTTGTTTTGAATAGATGCCGATCTTCGATCTTCGAGTCGAGGTGGTGGCTACGCCATGGAGCCGTGGAGAGTTCTTCAAGTGATTGGAGGCTTTGATCGTCCGCTCTACCGAAGAAGCAATCGGGCGTCAACGGTGTGCATCGGGATTCTTACGCAAGTCGATCATCTTAGCTCGAGAGTGCGGCGAGACCACCGGACCGATCCACATCATCGCCCGGAGGTTCACTTACGAGGTGGAGTTCGGGAGGTCGCTAGACTTGCTCTCACGACGACCGCCACGACTACGCCTACGAGCCAGCGACACCGTGTTTCGACTTCACCCGACAGTGCGAGCGTGCCAGCGTCAACGGATCATGGAGGGGGAGTGTGCTACTGCAGTACATCTTGTTGAGTTCGCCACCGCCCAGGAGGATCACCTGAGGGACACTGCGCAGGAGCTGGAGACAGCGTGTGAGGCGCTGAGAGTGGCGGAGCGAGAGCTTCAAAAGACCCATGACGCCGCAGCCAGAGTCATCGGTGAGTTGGAGGAGGCCTTGCAGGTAGCCGAGGAGATAGCAGATCAGGTCGTCCAGGAGCCGGATGAGGTCGCCGAAGAAGAAGAGGAAGAAGAAGACCCAGAAGAGCGTGAGTGGGAGCCTGAGGAGCCAGCAGAGGGTCACCAGGATAGGTTCGCACCCATGCTAGCCCACCCACCGGTGTATGCACCGGATCGATCTCACCAGGTGGTGGATGAGTGAGAGTCGGTCTTAGAGTTGTGTTGAGACTCGAGTGTTGAGTCGCGTCTTTAAGTTAGCCTTTACCTTTTAGTAGACGTTAAGGTTGCATGTTTAGTTTGGTTCTTAATTGTTTGCTGAGTGTGCAGTATGTGTTGCAAAGCCCTTAAGCATTGTAAGCAACCATACCAAGTATTAATAAAGATTATTTAAGTTGGGTTTAACCTGTTTCCCCGCCTTAGAAATTCTTGCATCTTATCTATGCTACATCTACCTTTCCTAACCCAAGAAGCAATCAAGCGGATGGTGAACACTCGCAAAGAACAACGGAGCTTGAAAGTGGTGCGCTCCCGTGCAACAATCCCAACGAAGGAGCACCACCGCATCGAGCACCGCCGATGGATATGCGAGAACTTGGGAGCTTTTTCACTGCAGACTCGGTTGATGCGCATAATGATGCGTGAGATGACCAATATGGCTGCAGTCAACAACCCTACTACTCAGATTAATAACGGCGGACCTCATCCTTATTCCAAATTGTCAGACTTTATGAGGACCCGACCGCCAACATTCTCGGGCAACGTCAACCCCTTGGAAGCAGATGATTGGCTGAGAACCATTGAGAGGAAGTTGTACATCACGCAATGTGAAGGGCATGAGAAGGTTCTTTATGCATCCCATCAGCTTGAGGGAACAGCTGTAGAATGGTGGGAGAACTACTGTGCTACTCACGAGGCACCCATGGAAATCACGTGGGAAGAATTCGCAGCGGCCTTTCGCCAATACCACGTACCAGAAGGAATGATGGACCTGAAAAAGGAAGAATTCAGGGCGCTTAAGCAAGGAGGCCAACCGGTGGCTGATTACTTGAACAAATTCACGCAGTTAGCTCGCTATGCTCCTGAAGATGTGGCGACGGACAAGGCTAGGCAGTCCCGATTCATGAAGGGATTAAACTCAGACCGCAAGTGGGGCTGATTACCCACACTTTTCTAGATTTTCAAGAATTGGTAAACAAGGCTTTGATTCTGGAGGATAAGCGCAGGGAGCTTGGGGAAAATCGCAAGCGCTTGATGACTAACCCAGGTGGACGCCTAACCACTGCGAATGAGGATGACCCGCAACAGCGGTTTGCTCGGTTCCAACCGCAAGTCGTTAACAAACCAAAGAACACCGCACCGCGACTACCGAGACGAGTTATCGGACACGGTCCAAGGTAACAATGCTCAAGGGGAGTGCGCGATCGACCGTCGAAGGTGCTACAGTTGCAATGAGCTGGGGCATTATGCCAACAGATGTCCCCAGAAAGGAGGTATCACGCCAGTGCGCTTCAACCTTGGGACGACACCTGCTAAGGCGCCGATGACGGGAGCAAATCGAGGAGCTGGACAGGCAGGAGCAACGCCTCAAGCTACTATTCGAGGCAGAGTCAACCACATCACCGCCGATGGAGCCTAGGAAGCATCAGACGTCGTACTGGGTAAGTTTTTGTAAACTCAGTACCTGCAACAGTATTATTTGATTCAGGAGCTTCGCATTCATTTGTCTCTCGAGCTTTTGCATCTGAAAATGGTTTGAGCATGAAAAATCTTAAGTGTGTGATGCTAGTCCAAGCCCCAGGATCTGAGTTAAGATCTAACCTTGGATGTTTGGGGGTAAAGCTAAAAATTAATGGGGTAGAGTTCCTAGCGAACTTGATTATTCTAGATGCCCAAGTTTTAGATGTTATCCTCGGTATGGATTGGTTAACCAACCATAAGACAGTATTGGATTGCGGTCAAAGGATTGTATCCATTGAGAGCCCTAGAGGAGAAAAGGTGGAATTAGAGCGACATCGGTTCGTAAGGGTCAATTAATTGTTAATAGCGTGAAAGCCGTCATAGAGGACGTGCGGTGGTCGGGAATATCTAGATGTATTTCGGAGGATCTACCGAATGCCGCGCACCGTGACATCGAGTTTGTCATTGAGTTAGTACCTGGTACAGCACCAATAGCAAAAAGACCTTATCGGATGCCTATCGATGAGTTGGTGGAAATGAAAAAGCAGATCGACGAGTTATTAGAGAAGGGTTTTATAAGACCAAGTTCGTCGCCATGGGGAGCTCCAGTTTTGTTTGTCAGGAAAAAAGGATGGAAGCCTTAGAATGTGTATTGATTACCGTGCACTTCATGAAGTGACGATTAAGAATAAGTATCCGTTGCCAAGGATTGATGATCTGTTCGACCAGTTGAGAGGAGCTGGAGTTTTCTCCAAGATAGACCTTCGTTCCGGATATCATCAACTAAAGATTCGGGCGAAAGATGTTCCCAAGACCGCATTTTCTTCAAGATACGGACATTATGAGTTCACGGTCATGTCTTTTGGATTGACCAATGCGCCAACATATTTCATGAACTTGATGAATAAGATTTTCATGGAATACTTGGACTAGTTTGTTGTTGTGTTCATAGATGATATTTTGCTATATTCAAAGACCGAAGCAGAGCACGCAGATCATCTGAGGCTAGTGTTGGAAAAGCTGCGTGAGCAACAGCTGTATGCTAAATTCAGTAAATGCGACTTTTGGAAGGAAAAGGTGGAATTTCGGTCATGTTATGATCGAGAAGGAGTTCTTGTCGACCCAAGCAAAGTGGAGGCAGTGTTGCATTGGGAACAACCAAAGTCTGTCACTCAAGTCCGAAGTTTTCTGGGAATGGCAGGATATTATCGCCGATTCATAGAAGGATTTTCGATGATTGCGAGACCTCTTACGCAGTTGTTGAAAAAGGAAAAGAAATTTTCATGGACGCCAGATTGTGATAAGGGTTTTGAGGAATTAAAGAAGCGTTTGACAACAGCCCCAGTGTTGGTTTTGCCTAATGTTCGTAACAACTCGATATATCTTGTGATGCGTCAAGACAGGTCTTGGATGCGTATTGATGCAAGAGGGTAAAGTGGTCGATATCGTCAAGGCGATTAAGACCGCATGAAGGGAATTATCCTACGATGACTTGGAATTGGTCGCCGTGGTGCATGCCTTGAAATTGTGGCGTCATTATCTCATGGGAAATAGATGTGAGATATATACGGATCACAAGAGTTTGAAATATATCTTCACCCAGTCAGATCTTAACATGAGGCAAAGGAGATGGTTGGAACTGATCAAGGATTATAATATGGGAATCCACTACCATCCAGGAAAGGCAAATGTAGTGGTGATGCCTTGAGTCGTAAAAACCATGTTGCAAACATGATGGTACAGAAGATCAATCGGAATTGTGTAAGGAGTTTCAGAAGTTAAAATTGGTAATGTTTCCAGAAGGATTTATAGCTGCTTTGGAAGTAAGGCCGACGCTTGAAGATCAGATTTGGGAAGGGCAAAGGATGATGAGAAAATCAACCGAATCAAAGCTAAAAGGATGAAGGATTAGCGCGATTTTACTATGGATGGCCGGGTACCATGTGGTTCAAGGGTCGATTTGTGTGCCAAACAGACGAGCTTAAGCGATTGATTTTAGAAGAGGCTCACGATTCCAAGTATTCAATCCATCCGAAGCGCCAAGATGTACCGGGACTTAAGGGAAAGGTTTTAGTGGCGAATATGAAGCGTGAAGTCGTGAGCATGTTGCCTTATGTGATATATGCCGAGAGTTAAGGCAATACACCGAGACCTGCAGGATTACTACAACCGTTAAAAGTTCCAAATGGAAATGGGAAGAAATCGGTATGGATTTCATCACGGGTTGCCAAGAACCCAAAGTGGGTATGATTCTATATGGGTTATCGTGGATCGATCGACCAAAGTTGCTCACTTCATTCAGTCAAGACAACTTACTCAAGAGACCGGTTAGCGAACTATACATAGCGTAATTGTGTGTTTGCATGGGGTACCAAAGAAAATAGTGTCGATGAGGTACCAGTTCACCTCGAGATTTTGGGATAAATTGCATGAAGCCATGGGAACGCAGCGTTTGAACTTCAAAGACGACATATCACCCGCAGATCGATGGTCAAGCAGAAAGGGTAAATCAAATTCGGAGGATATGTTAAGGGCTTGTGCATTAGCCTATACTACATCATGGGATAAATGTTTGCCATATGCGAGTTGATTATAACAACGATTACAGCTAGTTTGCGATGTCGCCATTGAAGCTTTATATGGTCGTGCTCGTCGCACCCACCGAATTGGAATGAGACAGAGAGCGTATGATATTTGGCCCCGATATTCTCAAGGAAGTGAAGAGCAAGTTGCCATGATAAGAGACAGAGTTGAAAATCGCGCGATCAAGACAAAAAGTTATGCGATAATCGACGCCGTGATTTGAGTTTGAACCCGATGATTTCGTGTATCTTAGGTTACCCTCTAAAAGGAGTTAAAAGGTTCCACGCTAAAGGAAAGCTTGCCCCAAGATATGTTGGACCGTTCAAAATTTTGAGCCATCGAGGGGAGGTTGCTTATCAGTTGGAATTGCCGCAGTCACTAGCAGGCGTGCATGATGTGTTCCATGTGTCCCAGCTCAAGAAGTGTCTTGGTGCAGTGAGCGACGCCTTGGGAGAGATTGAATTGCGAAAGATCTGACCTACAAGGAGCAACCAATCAGAATCCTGGATGTTATGGACCGCAAGACCAGGACCAAGTCAGTTCATTTTTGCAGGGTTCAGTGGAGCAACCATTCTGAGAATGAGGCAACTTGGAAGCGTGAAGAGGATCTGAAGTCAGAATTTTCAAACCTATTCCCTAGTCAGCCTTGAATCTCGGGGTCGAGATTCTGTTAAGGGGGGGAGGTTTGTAACATCCCAAAAATTTGACCTATAATTTCGCTCACGTGCATTTTTGTGATTTTCTGAATTTATTGGATTTTTTCAGAAATTATTTGAATTCATTTTAATTAAGTATATTGAACCTTTGCTGAAAACTAATTATATATAGATAAGAATAATATGAAGTTTTGTCAAAAATATTTTATTTAAGTTCAGAATCTTTCAAGGTATTTATGAGAATTTTCTTGGATTTTTCCTGATATTTTTATTGCCTTAAATGAATTAATTTAATTTCAGGAATTATTTTAATTCAAAAAGCTTTTGAAAATCTTGGAGCGATCTTGGGCCAAGCCCAAAGATCGTCGCGTGAGCCCGATCTTGCGCGCCCGCTCACCGCTTAAATCGCCGCCGCAAGGCCACCGTTAGATCAAGATCGTGCGGTTAAGATCATGCGGTGTTGGTTTGGAAAGATTTGATCGCATCCGTTGATTTTGGAAGGTGCGGATTGGATTGGATCGGCTGAGATCTAATCGTGGCCTCTCGTTGCAGATCGGACGGCTCTCGGTCGTCGTCTCCGATTCGGTTTCCGAATCCGCCGCCGCTTGCCGTCGCCGCCGCGTGATTTAGGGTTTCCTTCCCTGCGCGCATGCCGAGGCTATAAAAGCCGCAGCCCGCACTCCAATGTTCCTCGTTCCCTTGCGCAGCCAGTAGCTCTAGCCTCTTTGCCTGTTTTGCTGTCATCGTCGCGCAGGAGCTCGCCGTAGTTCTTTGCAGCGCCGCCGTGAATTTTTGCGCCGTTCCGCCGCCGTCGAGACTCCTCCTGCCGAATCGGTTCCAGATCTGGGGTCGTCGTTCCAAGGCGCGTCGAGGCCGCCACTTATTCTCACCGAGTCGCGCCAAAGCGCCGTTCGGCGATCGTCTTCCTCCGCTCGGTGCAAGCCCGCCGCCGTGTCTCGGAGCTTGCGCGGCCGTTGGATCTTCGCGAACCGTCGGATCAAGCCACGTCGCTTCTTGGCGGTGTTCGCTCGGGTATATTTCTAACCGTTAGATTGAATAGATGTTCGGGAATGAGGCGCGTGTGCGTAGTGTGTCGGCCGTTGGATCGTCTCGCGGATGTGCGACGCGTGTCGGGCGGTACCAAGCATCGTCGCGCCGGTGCACCGTGGACGGCGTGTGCCATGGACTTGGTCCATAGACTGAGCGACGTGGCACAATTTGATTGGCCCACGTATCGCGATGACGTCATGCTGATATCAGCCGGTCCACAGCACAGTATCTCGAGTCCACGGTGGACCAGCGTGTTTTCGTGGACTAAGTCCATGCGCCGAGGTCACGTGTCCGTCTCTGATTGGTCCACGTGTCGCTTGCGCATTAATCGGTAATTTCCAGAAGAAAAATAATTCGGGAAAATCGGTTTTTTTTCTAATTTCTGTATTTTCTGTATTTATTCAAACTTCAAAAGGCTATATCTTTTGCATTTTAACTCGGATTTGAGTGATTCAAATTTCGAAAAATTTGTAAAATCATGATCTATTTATTGGTAAATTTTATTTTATTTTTGGAGTTTGTTTGCTCTCGGGTTTGGTGTTTATTTGCTATTTTGGCAACGTTTCGCGTAGACGTTGAACTGCTCGGTGATCCGGAGGAAGATTCGTCGCTCCAAGACCCAAGCTCAGATCAAGACGAGCACCTACTCCAAGACAAGTTGTGCTTTGATCATGTTGCACCTAATTTTCACCAAAATTGCTATTTTATCTGTTAAACTTTATGCATGATATTTTATATGTATAAATGATTTCAATTAATCTGGGAATTAGATAATATGCCTATTTGAATTAAATCATACCTTGTCAATTTTATGCCATGATCTATTTGTCACCCTAGGATGTGGAATTATAGTTGGTTAATATTGATAATCAACCTGGGCTAGTTAGACCGTCATAGATTGCTTAGCCATGCCACGTCATCACATGTGTCCGAATGTTGATACTTAATCTTGACTAATGGAATATGGAACAATGTTTATGAATTGGTGTGTTATGTGTCGTCACACAGTGATATCAAGTTGTCGTGGCAAGGAGGTCACACATCTAGATGGAAATGTTGATGGCATATGGTGCTTGGTAATCAACTGGGGTGGTAATGATTTTAGATTGGGGCAAGTGGCAAGGCGGTGTGCCAAGGTGGGCGAGGTTGGCGAGGGTATGTGGAAGTCTTGCCTTAATCACCTTAAGGACTTAACCTTGCAAGCCTTTGACTGAGTCCTTCTTGCAACCACATGTGCGGAATGGGACAGACCTAGTGAATAATTTGTGAAACCTAGATTCCGGTACTGTCGTGGTGAATAGTGAGTTTCGGGTTACGGTTTAACTCACATGGCGCAAGAGGGGGGCCCTATTGTGGTAGTTTAACCCTTCAGTGTTGAAACCTTAGCGAGCAGTACTGGGTCTAGGTGTAGCATTGTAAAGGCTTTGTTACGATCACTCGCCTTGGTGGTGTTTGGTTGTATCGTGTGGGTAAAGTGCATAACCTCTGCAGAGTGTACAATCTATTCGAATAGCCGTGCTCACGGTATTGGGCAATGCTCGGAATTACAGTTAAGGGTTAGACTTTTGTTAAACAAAACCTATTGGGATGGCAAGGTGCCATGGAAGGTGGAAATTGATTTAGGATTAGGAACTTGGTGTATTTCAGAAATACCGAATTTATTAATTACTGTATTTGTTTTACTGCTTTCCAATCTATTTATTATATTCTTGTTAAATGCTTCTTTATTGCAAAATAGCCATATTAGCCATTCCTTTGGATTAAGCCAAGCATATAGAATATTAGACTTGCATTACTGTGCACAACTTGTTGAGTGCTTTATGTACTCACCCCAACAACAACAACTTCAGAAGAGGAGGAATCTACGCCCTTCGTGGAGGAGGATTATATGGATGCGAATGCTTAGGGTCCGAGCCTCATTAGTTGCCTACGGTGAACTAGGGAGCTGCTACGCTTATTTATTTTTCCGCTGCTGCTTATTTGCTATTTCTTTTATAAGCCCTGTGTGGCAATAATCATGTAAGACAACAGTTACTATTAATTATTAAAGTTATGCTATATTTCGCTGTGTATGACTATGATAGCATCTATGTTGAGTCTGTGTGCACTAGCGTGATCCTGGACTAGTGCGGTATACACAGAGGGTCCGGATTTGCAAATTCGGGTCCCGACAGTACCGGGGTGTTATAGTTCGATACCTTTGATGGTGCGGACACGCCGGTCCAATCAGCAGATTGGCTACGCTACATGGAGAGGCAGTTCGGAGTCTTGGAAATGACTTCTTTCAGCTGAAGGGCCAGACAGATATTTGGTGGGAGGGGGTACTTGCTGCGAGGACCCCCGTCCATGGGCCGGTCACTTGGGAGGTCTTCACCGAGCATTTTCGAGCCAAGTTTTACCCAGAGTCTTTTGTGGAGAGAATGGAGCATTCCTTGACTACCCTCTCCCAAGGAAGGAAGTCAGTAGCTGAGTACGAGGTGGAGTTTAACAACATTATTCGTTTTGTACCAACTGTGGCGTCTGATGATCGTGACAAGGCACGGAGGTTTCATAGGGGCCTCAACCAGGAGTTCAGAGTTGTCATGGGGGCCACTGTTCCCCGTGATGTCACTTCTGTGGTAGAGTAGGCTAAGTGCATGGAGCTCGCAATGGAGCTTTCCAAAGATAAGCCCAACACTGGCAGTTTAGGAGTTTCTGTAGCTTTTGGTGGTAGTCAGAAGAGGAGTTTTGGTGGCGGAGGTGGGTCTTTTCAACGACCTACTTCCAAGAAGTTTAGGGGGGACAGAGTTCCTCCTCAGGAGTCAAGGCAAAGCAGCCCCGACCATCTTCATCGTCCTCCCCACAATTGGCCTTTTGCCCTGTTCCGGGGCAAGGTATGATTTGCTTCAAGTGCGGCGGTGGGCATCACGCTGCAGAGTGTTCGTGGTCAGAGCAGTGCCATCATCACTATGGCCGACCTGCCCATATGGGGCGAGTTTGTCGGTCGAATCCCAATAGCATCATCAAGTGGGAACCGGTATCATCCACCTCGATTGTGAGTGCCTCATCTAGGGGGTCGGTCCAGATGTTGGCTACTACTCCTGTTCTTCCATAGTCTTCCTCGTGGGCTCCACCTGCGGCGTTTTGGCATCCACAGCCGTCGGCTCCCTCTCAGTTTGCTGCACCACCTCCAGTTTCAGTGCTACACCAGCAGGGTGTTGGGGCTCCGGCCGCCTTGGCACCACCAGGAGTTTACGCTCTGCCGACTGCTGAGTCAGCTGGGCATCTAGATGTGGTATCATGTATCTTACTTGTGGATTCAGTTGACGCCTTTGTTCTCTTTGATTAAGGGGCATTCTATTCCTTTGTGTCGATTGAGTTTTGCTAGAAGGACCAAGTTGGGGATACAGTGTATTGCTAAGTCTGTGATAGTTAGTTCTTCGGGGGTCTTATTTCGAGTTCGATGGTATGCCTGGGTTGCACCATTACCATCGATGATGAAGATTTCTTTGCTAATCTAATGGTTATCCAATTGGCTCTGTTTGATATCATTCTGGGTATGGATTAGTTGCATCAGTACAAAGCCAAAATATGTTGTTACTGCAAGACAATCACTTTGCAGGCTCCGTCCGGAGTGGAGTTAGTCTTCCAGGGAGTGTGCCATCTAACTCTCTCTTTGTGCTGGCTAGTTTGTTTCCTGGCCGTCGTATGCTGAGATCGGGGACACTTTTGGCTATTTCAGAGAAGCCAAGTACTTCAGTGGCCATTGAGGAGATTCTTGTGGTGAAGGAATTCGTTGATATGTTCCCGGATGAGTTGCCCAGTTTGCCACCTAAAAGGGATGTGGAATTTTGAATTGATCTTGTTCCAGGCACCAGACCCATCTCTTTGTCTCCCTATCGCTTGGCTCGTCCTTTTCAAGATGAGTTGAAAAAGCAACGGGACGATATGTTATCTAAGGGATTGATCCAGCGTAGTGTGTCACCTTGGGGAGCGTCTGTTCTTTTTGTTGCTAAGAAAGATGGAGGCTGGTGCATGTGCATTGATTATCACGCTCTCAATTTGGTGACCATCAAGAACAAATATCCTCTTCCTCGCATTGAAGATTTGTTTGATCAATTGAAGGGAGCTAAGGTGTTCTCTAAGATTGATCTTCAATCAGGGTATAGTCAAATTCGTGTGAGGGATCAAGATATTGAAAAGACAGCTTTCTCCACTAGGTATGGGCATTATGAATTTAAGGTTATGTCTTTTGAACTAACCAATGCCCCTACTATCTTTATGGAGACAATGAACAATTTGCTACATAGATATCTTGATGATTTTGTGGTGGTGTTCATCGATGACATTCTAATTTATTCCAAGTCAGAGGTTGAGCATGAGCATCATCTAAGGCTTGTGTTGGGTACCTTGAGGGAGAATCAATTCTTTGCCAAGCTAAATAAGTGTGAGTTTTGGATTTCAAAAGTGGGTTTTCTTGGCCAGATCATTAACCAAGAAGGCATTTCTGTTGATCCTAGTAAAATCTCTGCAGTTGTGGAATGGGAAAGACCTTCTAATGTCACATAAGTGCGCAATTTCCTTAGTTTGGCTGGTTACTATCAGCGTTTTGTTCAAGACTTCTCAATTATTGCTAAGCCTTTATCTCAATTGACTCAGAAGGGGGTGAAATTTTAGTGGACTGCTGATTGTGAGCGCAGTTTTTGCATTTTGAAGGAAAAGTTAGTGACTGCTCCTATCCTCACCCTTCCTAAACCAGGAGAGCGCTTCACAGTTTATTCTTATGCTTCTCGTGTGGGTTTTGGTTGTGTGCTTATGCGAGGGGATAAAGTTATTGCTTACGCGTCAAGGCAGTTGAAAAAGCATAAACAAAACTACCCCACTCATGACCTTGAGTTAGCCGCAGCGGTCTTTGCCTTGAAGATTTTGAGCGATTACCTGTATGGCGAATCTTGTGATATTTTCACTGATCGCAATAGCCTCAAATACATCTTTACTCAGAAAGATTTGAATTTGAGGCAAAGAAGATGGCTAGAATTGACCTCACAATCCAGTATCACCCTGGCAAGGCGAATGTAGTAGCTGATGCTCTTAGTTGCAAGATGCTGCCCCTTGCTCTTGACTGTCTCATTGCTGATTTTGAGTGTATGGGAGTCTCATATTGTTTTGTGGGCACCGTGCAAGCTGAAAATCAGTTGATTCTGGAGTTAGCAATTCCAGAACATGTGCGTGAGGCACAACAGCATGACCGGTTGCTTCAACAAGTGAGAAAGTGCATTCTTCAGGGCAAAACTGGGGATTTTAGCATTGATGAAATTGGTGCTTTGCGGTTCAAAGGTCGCCTTTGTGTACCCCAGAAGTCTCAAGTCAAGGATGATATCCCAAAAGAGGCTCATCGTACCACGTATACAGTCCATCCTGGTGAGACTAAAATGTATCATGATTTGAAAAAGAACTTTTGGTGGAAAAGGATGAGGGTTGATATTGCTCATTTTGTAGCATATTGTGGGATTTGTCAAAAGGTGAAGGCTGAACATAAATGACCAGCAGGGTTGCTTCAACCTCTGGAGGTTCCTGTTTGCCCTTGGGATGACATCTCCATGGATTTTGTGGTTAGCCTACCTCGTACCCGACGAGGGAATGATGCTATTTGGGTTGTTGTGGATCGTCTCAGCAAGTCTGCTCACTTCATTCCTATTCGCACAACAAACTCAGCGAGCGATTTGGCTACTATTTATGTGTGTGCCTAAGATGATCATTTTTGATCGTGATACCAAGTTTATACCCAAGTTCTGGAAAAGTCTGCAGAGTGTCATGGGCACACAGCTTCGTCTTAGCACCGGTTTCCATTCGCAAACTGATGGGCAATCTGAGCATACTATTCAAACTTTGGAGGACATGCTCAAGTCTTGTATTTTGGCATGGAAGGGTAGTTGGGAAGATCATTTAGTCCTTGCTGAATTTGCTTATAATAACAGCTTTCATACAAGCATTCGGGCTGCCCCTTATGAAGTGCTTTATGGGCGAAAGTGTCGCTCACCCCTATGCTGGGATGCAGTAGGGGAAAGAGCAATTCTCAGTCCAGATTGGGTTCAACAAATTGTCGATCAAGTAGCAGAGGTTAGACAGAATCTTCTTGCAGCTCAGAGTAGACAGAAAAGCTACGCTGATGTAAGAAGGGACTTGGAATTCGCCGTGGGGGACAAGGTGCTTTTGAGGGTGTTTCCTACCAAAGAGTGGTTCGATTTTGTACTAAAGGGAAGCTTAGCCCGAGTGATGTTGGGCCATTCCCAATTGTTGCCCGAGTCGGTATGTTAGCTTATCACTTGGAGCTTCTGGGATCAATGCAGGGAGCGCATAATGTGTTCCATGTATCCATATTAAGGAAGTACTTGCATGACACAGATCTATTTCTTCCACTTGAGCTGTTGGTGATTGATCAGGATCTCACCTTTGAGTCCTGGCCAGTGCAGATATTGGGAGAATCAGCACGGGTATTGAAGAATAGAACACTGAAGTATGTCAAAGTATTGTGATCACATCAATCCGAGTGAGAAGCGACTTGGGAGTTGGAGTCTCACATGCATGAGAACTTTCCAGAGTTGTTCCAATCGAGTATGTATTGTAATTTAAATTATTTGATCTATCCATTTTGGCTATTTGATGTGCTTGGAATTCGGGGTCGAATTCTTTTAACGGGAGGAGAATGTAGCATCGCAGTTCTTTCTCGATTGCGGGTGTAGATTTGATTGAGGGTTTTGGGTTTAAAACTTTATCAGAGGGGTTCTCTCATAAATTTCCCTAACCCCCAGTTAATTCCCACTCCTCTTCCTCCTCTCCTCAAGGCAGTAGCAGCAGCACCTTCTCCCTCTCCCTGCTGCTCCCCTCCAGTTGTGGCGCCACCCTCTTCCTCCCCTCCGGCCGATGCCACCCCAACTTCCTCCAGCCGGCCTCCACTCCAACCGAAGCCCCTCCTCCTTGCTCCTCCTTTGAAGGTAATTAGAGTTTTTGGGTTCTAGGATTCTAGTGCTGTTCTTGGGAGGAGATTTGGGGGATTTGGGTGTTCTAGGGTTTGTGGTTTTGGAGGGAAATAGAGCTAGGTTTTGAGAGTTGTTATGAAGATTTCGACCTGTGTAGACCTAGTTGTTTTGAGCTAGATTTGGGGTAGCTAGAGGCATTTCCTGAGGGGCCGACTGTAGAATTTGTTGTAGATTTTTCTCTCATGTTTATTTACAGTATAAAAACTCAATTTTTGGATCAGCCTTTAGGAGTTATGCTGATTTTGGTGACTGCTGTCTAGATCTTGTTGCAGTTATCTTGGGTTTCGATTTTGTGTTGTTTTGGGCAACCTAGAGCCATTTCTTGTAGGGCCGACTGTACAAGAAATTGTAGCTTATCATCTTATGTTCATTTAGAGACCAAGAAATTGAATTTTGGTTCAGCCATTTAGGAGTTATGAATGTTTTTGTACATGCTGCTCAGAATGTGATTACTTGCTGTTCAGAGTTATGTCCGAATTTGTGATAGCTTCAGTTTTCTGTTGATTTGAGCTATTTAGATTCATTTCCAGAAAGGTTGGTTGTAGAATAAATTGTAGATTGAACTCTTGTGATTAATTAGAGTCTAAGAACACACTTTTTGGTTTATCCATTTGGAAGTTATGCATATCTGAATGTTCACTGTCCAACACTTTCTCCTGCTAGCAGCAGTTTCATGTTTGTGTTGTGCATGGCTAGTTAGAGGCCGAATTAAATTATTTCGATAACTAAAGAAAGTTAGGAAATTTCCTGTAGATTAGAAAAATGTATTCGTTTACTAAATTTTAAGTTATTTGCTAGAAATTATGATTGTTTGAACCTAGATGTCCTATTTTTGTCTCATGCTGAATTTTGGGGTTAGTGACCTAGTAGAGGTTAGTGAGTGTTGGTGTTTGAATGCATGCAAATATTATTTCAGGTGGAGTAGCGTTGGGAGTGGCCTCATTGTTGCACCACTCCACTCCTTGCGGGTAGAGGCAAGTGTATCCCGTGAGTTAAATGATAGAAGGATTTGTAGCTTGAATTTGTAGCAATTTCAATTTTGTTGATATTTATGAGAATGAGTATGCTTATTTTTATGAGGATGTTTATGATGAGGAAAATGCTAAGTGTTGGAATTTAAAGATTATGTCAATGCTTATGGATATGTCATGAGGATGAGAATGCATTCTGCAATTTAATTTATTTCATCTATATTTATGCATTCATCACTGAAGAGGTGTCCCAAGTGGGCCTCTATGTCTCACACATAGTGAGACATTAAAGACCTACTTCGGTAGGATCCTCCACGGGCAGGATGGGAATGTGAGAGTGCACACCGACGGGTGCGCACTCAACAATACCGGTAATTTCTATGAGAATGTGCATTATGAGCATGCATATGCATTGCATGCTTGAAGCTTAAAGAATGTTAAATTATGATATTGTTTTTATGTGCAAAGGTTGTACTATGTTTGTAAATTGCTATAACTGATGTGATAATGCCAACCCAGCAAGCTATATTTCTACCTCAAGCCAAGACAAGGGCCCAACAACTTGTAACTCTCCAAGCCCGGCCCAAGATCATGCCCAATTCGTTCACGAGCCCTGTTCGGCCCCCAGGAGCAGTCCAACTAATGACCATATCTGGGTTATACAAAGTCCGTTTTAGGCGTTCTTGGTCTCTACGGAGAAGCCCATGACGAGAGCTTTCCAACGGAAGTCGTTTCACATCCAAACGCCTTTTGGATTGACGGAAATAGTCAAATCAATATGACAAACAGAATCTGCCAGGTGTTGCGCTACCTCCACTTGGGCCCATAGGCCTTGTACGACCTATGGTTTCACAGCCATCCACTTGGCCGCCTCCCTTGCCCTCTTCCTCATATATATTCAGTAGCCGTCACTAGAATAGATGGGTTTTGCTTAGATTACAACTAGACACTTTGTCATTTTTTCGCCGTTCATCAGTTTGTGGAACCCCAACTCGTGTGCTTAATATTATTTGTAATTTCAAATTTTATCTTCTACGTTCTTGCTTGTGTTCTCGAATCGCATGCAGAGATGAGCATTCTTGGTGAGGTCAACCGTGTTTGTGCGTGGTTGATAACCAAAGGAGTCGTGGTGTAGCGATTGCAGGGTTCGAATCTGTTCTGATTAGAAGCCGAATCGTCAATGTCGAGTTCTCCACCAATCGCCCGATCTTCCGACATGTAGTAGTAAGTCGATTGGTGGAGAACTTGACGTCAACGATCCAGCTTCCAATCAGAACGGATTTGAACCCTACAATCGCTACACTATGGCTCCTTTGGTAATCAACCACGCACAAATACAGTTGATCTCGCCAAGAAGGCTTATCCCTGCATGCGAATCGAGAACACAAGCAAGAACGTAGAAGATGCAATCTGAAATTGCGAATAATATTAAGCACATGACTTGGGGTTCCACAAACTGATGAACGGCGAAAAACTGACAAAGTGTCTAGTTGTAATCTAAGAAAAACCCATCTATTCTAGTGACGGCTACTGAATATATATGAGGAAGAGGGCAAGGTAGGCGGCCAAGGGGATGGCTGTGAAACCCTAGGTCGTACAAGGCATTTGGGCCCAAGTGGAGGTGGCGCAGCACCTAGTAGATTCTGTTTGTCATATTAATTTGACAATTCCCGTCGATCCAGAAGGAGTTTGTATGTGAAACTACTTCCGTTGGAAAGCTCTCATCGTGGGCTTCTCTGTAGAGTCCAAGAATGCCTCAAACGGACTTTGTATGACTCAGATATGGTCATTTTTAGTTGGACTACTCCTGGGGGCTGAACTAGGCTCATGAACGAATTGGGCTTGATCTTGGGCTGGGCTTGGAGAGTGAGAAGTTGGTGGGCCCTTGTCTTGGCTTGAGATAGAAATATGGCTTGCTGGCCTGCATGGTCACATCATCCTCCCCTTCTTGATTTTGAGTCATCCTTGACTCTAGCTCATTGTCCTGCAAAAGGTTAGTTACAAGAGGTGGCAAAGAAACCAACATATTCTTTGGTTGTTGATAATGTGGAACATTAAAAGAAGATTTCAAAATGGTACAAATATAAACTCAATGCACTATGTACTTTCCTTTATCACTTTGTTTGCCAATAGCATGAAAACTAACACTACATGACCATAACAAATTACCAGGCATAGAAAATCTCTCCTGTAAACAATTGAGATCACATATCACATCAAATTCAATGTAACCCAAAGTATTCAAGGAAGACAACAGTTTAATCTCATCATTTTCATTAGCAAGGTGAATAAGATGTTTATTTTCAGCACACGTGTTTAGATCAGAAATAAAACTGACATGTTCATTCACTAGTTGAGGCATGGATATAAATGAGATATTATCACACAACACTTCTTTATCACTAGGGACAGCAAGACAATCATATTTTGACAAATGTGATTTAGTTTGAGTGACCACTAACTGTTGTTCTAGCATAGCACTAGTAGTGGCCAAATTTAGCACATCAACAGAATTCTCTCATTGTAACATTCCAAAATTTGGCTTAACTAAGTTTTTATTTCTTAAAAGTGCATTTATAATTTTCTGGGATTTATTTGAATTTTTCTGGATTTATTTGAATTAATTTCAAATCAAGTTTATTGCCCTTTTATTCAAATCTATTTAAATCTGTGCAAAGTCAAAATAAAGTTTTGCCAAAAATATTTTATTTGACTCAAGGATGTCTCCACATACCCTCTGCCCATCGGGCCCACCTTGGCATCCTCGCCTTTTGTCACTTGCCCCAATCTAAATTATTATCACCCAGTTGATTACCAAGCACCACGTGCCATCAACAATTCAACATCGTTGCGTGACATGACTCGCCACAACAACTCAATCTCATCGTGTGATCCCACATGACACACAAGTTCATAATATTGTTCCATATTCCATTAATCAAGATTAATTATCAATGATTCTGACACATGTGATGACGTGGCATGACTAAGCAACTAATACGAACTAATCCTCCAATGTTGATTATAATTATTAACCAACTATGTTTAACCAATCTCGGGTGACAATGGATTATGGCATACAATGACAAGGTAGGGTGTAGATCAATCTGGTATATTAGCTAAACCCAATCTAATTTAAAACAATTGTATATTTGAAATATATGCAATAGGGTAAATCAGACATAGCAATTTTATAAACATGGGTTCAACATGATCAAAGCACAACTTGCCTTGGAATAGGTCCTGATCTGGTTATGGAACTTGCTCTTGAGTTGCTGGATCTTCCTCCGAAGCGTCGCACACTTCAACGTCTACGTGTACCGAAGAAGAAAAGAAAATAAATGAAAAAACAGAGAGCAATTGAACTCCAAAAATCAAATAAAATTCACCATTAAATAGATCTCAATTTTACAAATTCTTAGAAATTGGAATCACTCAATTCTGAGTTAAGATGCAAAAGATATAGCCTTTTGAAGTTTGAAATAAATACTGAAAATACAGAAAATAGAAATTCGAAATTAACAGATTTATTTTTAAACTGAAAAACAGATTATTGCGTCATCATGACGGCATGTTGACGTCAGCCCTGGCGCCAGCCAATCAGGCAGTGACACGTGTCCCTGGCGTATGGACTGGGTCCACGGCTCCCTCGGGTTCACGATGCACCCGGTCCATGGCGCCTCGGCTACTGAGCCCGACACGCGGCACGGTCAGATTGGCTGCGGCGGCGGCACGATCCAGAGCACATGAATCCGATCAGACGGCTAGTGATCGCGCGCAACGTGGCGGAACCTCAACCCTCCACTACAGATCGGACGGTCCAAAGCTTACCCGACGACAATGGCAAAGCAGCGGCGAGGCAATCCACCGGAGACAAAGAAGAAACCCTGGCGATGGCGTTCCGGCGCGTTCCCGACGTGAAGAAGTGAAGTAGTCACCGCGGCACACCTCGACGAGTTCGGATCTGGGACCAAACGCCAAAACCGACGAACCGCGATGAACTCGAGCAAAAACCGCGGCGGTGCAGAGCTTCAACTCCGACGAGCTCCCGGGCGCACTCCACGACGATTCTCGCGAAACCCCTCCGACCAAAAGATGCGACGCACGATGAGGATTCTCGGGAAGGCTGCGAACCCCCGTAAATAGCCTCGACGGCCGCGCACGTCGCCTAGGATCCTAACCGATGCGGCGGTGGAGTCCTTCTCGGATACGGCGGCGGCGCCCGAGTCCTGCTCGGAGACGACGCATGTCGACCGTCCACGTGGCGCAACGGACGCACCAGATCTCCCCGACGAGATCCAATCTGGGCCTTCGCTTGAATCAACGGCTGCGATCGGTTAGGGTTACGAGAAGACACGTTCCACCCTGACCACGCGATCACAATCCTACGGCTTAGGCACCCTTGGCGACGTGGCAAGACGCAAGCCATACGATCGTGATCCAACGGCTCGGCACGATTCCTTCTGGAGACATGGGCTAACCGGGCCGCATTACACTGGGCCGCACGCGTACAGTGTATGGGCCGAGCCCAACACTGTTCACCGATTTTCAAAAGGATTTCCCATTTTAAATAATTCCAGATATTCATTTTATTTATTTTAAGCGATAAAACTAATAGGAAAAATCCAAGAAAAATCTCAAAAATACTTTGAGACATTCTGGACTCAAATAAAATATTTTTGGCAAAACTTTATTTTAACTTTGCATAGATTTAAATAGATTTGAATAAAAGGCAATAAACTTGATTTCAAATTAATTCAAATAATTCCAGAAAAATCCAAATAAATTCCAGAAAATCACAAATGCACATTTAAGCAATAAAAACTTAATTAAGCCAAATTTTGGGATGTTACAACCACTGAGACAGAAAAGCTACGAAGATAACCGTCGTCGAGATTTGAGTTTTGAACCAGAAGATCATGTGTATCTCAGGGTTACCCCTCTTAAGGGCGTTAAAAGATTTCCCGTTAAAGGGAAGCTTGCACCAAGATATATTGGTCCGTTCAAGATTCTGAGCCGTCGAGGAGAAGTAGCTTATCAATTAGAGTTGCCTCAGTCTTTGGCAGGAGTGCATGACGTATTCCATGTGTCACAGCTCAAGAAATGTCTCAGAGTGCCAACAGAGCAAACCTCGTTAGATGCAATAGAGCTACAAGAAGATTTGACGTACAAAGAGCAACCAGTCAGAATTTTGGATGTTATGGAGCGCAAGACCAGAAACAAGTCTATTCGCTTTTACAGAGTTCAGTGGAGCAATCATTCTGAAAGTGAAGCCACTTGGGAGCGAGAAGAAGATCTGAAGTCAGAATTCCCGAACCTATTCTCTAGTTAGCCCTGAATCTCGGGTCGAGATTCTGTTAAGGGGGGGAGGTTTGTAACATCCCAAAATTTGGCTTAACTAAGTTTTTATTTCTTAAAAGTGCATTTATGATTTTCTGGAATTTATTTGAATTTTTTTGGATTTATTTGAATTAATTTCAAATCAAGTTTATTGCCCTTTTATTCAAATCTATTTAAATATGTGCAAAGTCAAAATAAAGTTTGCCAAAAATATTTTATTTGAGTCAAGGATGTCTCCAAGTATTTTTGAGTTTTTTTCTTGGATTTTTCCTGATTATTTATTTGCCTAAAAGTAATTAAAGGAATTTCTGCAATTATTTTAATTGTTAAAAACCGGAAATTCGTTAATCGGTAGTGGGTCGAGCCCAGGAACTGTGCGCATGGGGCCCGTTCCCGCGCGGCCCAATGCTTCGCACTACAGGCTTGATTGGCCCACGTTCTAGAAGAGCAAGCGTGGACCGTTGGATCTCGTTTTAGCGGTAGAGATCGTGTGGTATGTGTCCCGTTAGATTCCGAGTTGCGGTCCACATCGTGTCGTGCGAGGTTTGCTTCGTGACCGTTGATCTGTGCATCGGACGGCTCCGCGTCATCTTCTCCGGATCGTGTCCGAGCCGGACTCCAGCGCCGCCGCCGCTCCCGTCAAGAACTCGGAGGTCAATCCGTGCGGTTCCTGGATTCTTGGGCTTTATAAGGAGCGCGCTGTGTTCGCCAGGAGGCCATGAGCAAAAGCCCTAACCGCGTAGCCCGAAAACCGCCGCTGTTCGTCGGAATTTCAGGCTAAGTACCGACCGCCGTCGCCGACGTTTTTCTTTGATTCCGTCGTCGTCAGTGGAGCTCGAGGTTCGCAACCGGGACCTCTAGAACCGCCTCGCCGAGAACAAACCCGTGCGCACCTTACTTCCGCCCGAACGACGCCGGAGGAGAAGGTCCCCGTGGAGACCGCCGCCGCCATTGAAGAAGTCCTCGCCGCCGTCGTTTCGGTGATTCAGAGAAAACGTCCGACCACGTCATTAGTTTCGCCACGTTGAGACGTGCCCGAAGGTACTCCCCAACCTCGCCGCCGACGACCCTAGGTATCCGCGCCACCGCCGTCGACGTGGTCTGCTAGTTCATCGCTGTGTGTCGCTTGCGTGGCAGCCAGCTCGGATCGAGCACTGAGGTGGCGCTGGCGTGGCGTGCCGGGTAAACAGCGTGTGGCGATCCAGTCAGCCGAGACGCGGGCCCGCATGTTAGTGACCAAAACTGCGTGAAACGGGTGCACCGTGGACCTGAGCAGATCTGTGGACGCAGTCCATGGACCGGTGGCCACGTGGCAGCGTTTGGTTGGTCTAAATCAGGGCTGATGTCACGCTGACGTCATAAGTCGCTTTTCGATTTAAAAATAAATCTATTAATTCTGATTTTCTGATTTCAGTATTTATTTCAAACTTCAAAAGGCTATATCTTTTGCATCGTAACTCGGATTTGAGTGATTCCAATTTCTAAAAATTTGTAAAATTGAGATATATTTAATGGTGAATTTTATTTGATTTTTGGAGTTCAATTGCTCTCTGTTTTTGCATTTATTTGCTTTTCTTCTTGGTACGCGTAGACGTTGAATTGTGCGACGCTCGAGGAAGATCCCAAGAACTCAAGAGCAAGTTTCAGAACCAGATCAGGACCTATTCCAAGGCAAGTTGTGCTTTGATCATGTTGAACCCATGTTTATAAAATTGCTATGTTTGTTCTACCCTATTGCATATATTTCAAATATACAATTGTTTTAAATTAGATTGGGTTTAGCTAATATACCAGATTGATCTACACCCTACCTTGTCATTTGTATGCCATGATCTATTGTCACCCAAGATTGGTTCATTATAGTTGGTTAGTAATTATAATCAACATGGGATGGTTAGTCCGTATTAGTTGCTTAGCCATGCCACGTCATCACATGTGTCAGAATCATTGATAATTAATCTTGATTAATGGAATATGGAACAATGTTATGAACTTGTGTGTGATGTGGGATCACACGATGAGATTGAGTTGTTGTGACGAGTCATGTCACGCAACGATGTTGAATTGTTGATGGCACGTGGTGCTTGGTAATCAACTGGGTGATAATAACTTAGATTGGGGCAAGTGACATGGGGCGAGTATGCCAAGGTGGGCCCAATGGGCAGAGGGTATGTGGATGTCTTGCCCTGATCACTCTAAGGACTTAACCTTGCAAGCCTTTGACCTGAGTCAATCATGCAACCACATGTTTGGTATGGGCCAGCCTAGCTGTTAAATTTGCAATGTCTTAACTTTGGTACTATCTTGGTCGGTGTGAGTTCCCGAGTTATGGTGTAATTCACATGGCGCAAGAGGGGGGCCCTGGTTGTGGTTTTCAGACCCACCAGTGTTGAAACCTTAGCGGGTAGTATTGGGTTAAGCCAGAGCATTGTAAAGGCTTTGTCATGATCTCTTCGCCGACACACCAAAGGAAGTGTGTTAATTGCATGGCACCAAAAGACGATCATGTCGTGTGGGTAAAGAGCATAATCTCTGCAAAGTGTGAAACTATTCGGATAGCCGTGCTCACGGTATTGAGCAATGCTCGGGAATTACAGTTAAGGGTTAGCTTAATTAAAATGAACAACTTGGTTGGGATGGCGGAATGCCATATGGAAGATGGAATTTGACTTAGGATTGGAAACTTGGTTTACTTGAGAAAAGCTGAATCTATCATTATTGTTATTGGTTTTACCGTCTTTACAATCTATTTATTGTATTTGTTCAGAATCTTCGCTTTGTTGCAAAATAGCCATGATAGCCTATCCTTTGGAATAAGCCTTGCATATAGTTACATAGAATTGCATTACATGCACAACTTGTTGAGTGCTTTAAGTACTCACCCTTGCCAACAAAAACCTCACCAGTTGAAGAGTCTACATCAATCTTTGGAGGAAAGATTCCAGAGGAGACGAATATTTAGGGTGCAAGCCTTGTCAGTTGACTGTGGTATACTGAGGGGTTGTCTACGTTTTCATTCCGCTGCAGTTTAATATATTATTCAGCCTTGCGAGGCATAGTCATGTAAGTGGACCATAAGGTCATTCAACTAGTAGTATGTATCATATGATGTCTTTCATAATATTTCCGCTATGTATGATTGTGATATTTACTGATGTTGAGCCTGTGTGCACTAGCGTGATCCTGGACTAGTGCAGTATACACAGAGGGTCCGGATTTGCATATTCGGGTCCCGACACTCATCGTGTGAAAATAGCACATATGTCGTTTCCTTTATTTTCTATCTTAGCCGATTTAGGCATATCATGATCTGTATATTCTTGAGGCATACATGGGATAGCAAGTATTTCTTGCTCCTCCTTCTCTTGCGTGTTTTCCTTCTCGTTATTGCTCTCAATGTCCTGTGAAAAGTTAGTAGCAAGTGGAAACTCGACAAGATGGCGTTCTTCCAAAGAAAATTCTTCACTTTGGCAATTATAGACATTACTTTCAGCAATATGTCTTTCATGTTTAATTTGAGTTTCAACCTCATAAGCAGTATTAAATAAACTAGAGAAAGAATTGTATTCCCTATCAACAAGAATACTCTGAATTTGCTTGTCAAGTCCATTTAAGAATCTTATTTCCTTAGCTTCTTCATATTCATCTAACCCACAACGCAATAACAAAGTTTCTAATTCCTCGTAATATTCCTTGACAGTTTTATCACATTGTTGTAAACTTTGCAATTCATAAAGTAACATTTTAGAATGATAAGCAGGAATAAATTCATCTCTCATAAGTCGTTTCATATCTTTCCATGTTTGTGGTACTGTCTTATAAGCACAAAACTCATTCGACCAAATTGATGCACAGAGAGTTAAAGCACTAGTGGCAACTTTAATTTTTCGTTTATTACAGAGGTTACATTGCGAAAGAATTTTATCTACCTCTATTTCCCAATCAATATAAGCATTAACACCAAATCCGTTATAAGAAGGAAGAGCTGAAAAATTCTTACCTTTACCAGAAGAAGGAGATGAATTAAAGTTGGGTTGGTACTTATGCTCTTTTCTATCAAGTGCATTCTCCATGTTTTGAATTTGCTTGTTCATAGTCTCATTCATCTCTCAAAGCATCTCTTGGAGCTCGTTATGAACAATACACTGGTTATCATCCTGGTCCTCCGGTACCCTTGCAATTGCTAGTAGAAAATAGAAGATATCACAAAGTATTATTCCTATCAACTACTAGGTATTGGACAGCAGGATCACAAACTCTCACGCGTCTTACCGAGCTCTTGCAAGGTTCTTACCAAAGCAGTGGGTGGAACAACCGGTGGCTGGTTTGTGATACCGTGAGGGCATGAGCGAAGCGATTGCAAAGGAGAACCTGAACTACTAAGAAGTATGTGGAGCTCGGAAGGCAATATTTAGTAGCAAGGAATAAGAAATATCAAAAACAGATTATCAAGCTGAATAAATGTCCAATGTACTTGTCATAGTTGCTGGCCTAACCGTGTTCCTAGAACTAGTTCAACCTAGCAAAGGATATATCAAAGCACATAGGACTCAAAGAATGCATACAATTCTGATTATTTGCTTCTTTCTCCCTCTTTTTGCTTCTTTTCTTCTCTCTGATTTTTTTAGTGCGACTCTTTTTTTTGAACTTGCCTTTTATTTTCCTTTCTTTCAAATCAAAGTCAAAACAAAAATCTCATATTTTGGAACGAGAGAAATCATTAAACAGATTACAGAAAAATCGACAAAAACAGCACAACAAACTTCTGGGGCTCAGAACTCCATCTTAGAAGCCGAATTTGAGGGCCCAAAATTGTACAAGACCCAAATCTGTGGATTTTTTAGATGTGCCTCGTCGTCCTCTTCGAAACAAAAGAAAGTACACCCAAATCGGAGTTCGTATGCAAAAGTTATGTCAGTTTTACTGAACACTGCACAATTGCCTGCGACTTTACTTCTTTCTTCCGGTTAGGGCTAAAATAGCAATAGGATCGCGAGTGAACAAGGGTGGCCAACGGTGTAGGGCAATTGACACAAGGTGGCTCGTGACTTATCTAGGGCGTGCGAAGCGGAAAAATATAATGCAGAGTGGCAGCAAGAGCAAACCCAGTAGAATTCAGATCGGTTCTCGGGTTGGCGGTGGTGGAATGACTATCGGTGCAAAGCAAGAACTAGGGCAACGGAAAGGGACCACTAGAAACTAGGATCATGACCTTAAACTAGCAACAAGATGACGACAATGGACACAAATTCGACAAACCGAAACTGAAATGAAAATTGCAAAGGCACAAGGTGTTGTAGGACAGCAGAATCGATGATGAACTTTTTGTGGGGTAATTTTTCTGGACTCTAAGACGATGGCAAACCAAAAAAGTGGGGATACAAGAATTACCTATCAGGCAACCGAGGCTCTGATACTACTTGATAGGGACGGTGGCCCGATCTTTCGACAGGTAGTAGTAAGTCGATTGGTGAAGAACTCGACGTTGACGATCCGGCTTTCAATCAGAACGGATTCGAACCCTGCAATCGCTACACCACGGCTCCTTTGGTTATCAACCAAGCACAAACACGGTTGACCTCGCCAAGAAGGCTTATCCCTGCATGCGAATTGAGAACACAAGAAAGAACATAGAAGATGCAATCTGAAATTACGAATAATATTAAGCACACGAGTTGGGGTTCCATAAACTGATGAACGGTGAAAAACTGACAAAGTGCCTAGTTGTAATCTAAGCAAAATCCATCTATTCTAGCGATGGCTATTGAATATATATGAGAAAGAGGGCAAGGGAGGCGGCCAAGGGGATGGCCGTGAAACCCTAGGTCGTACAAGGCCTTTGGGCCCAAGTGGAGGTGGCGCAGCACCTGGTAGATTATGTTCGTCATATTGATTTGACTATTTGTGTCGATCCAGAAGGATTTTGGATGTGAAAGCACTTCCATTAGAAAGCTCTCATCGTGGCTTCTCTGTAGAGTCCAAGAACGCCTCAAACGGACTTCGTATGACCCAGATATGGTCATTGTTAGTTGGACTGCTTCTGGGGACCGAACTGGGCTCGTGAACGATTGGGCTTGATCTTGGGTTGGGCTTGGAGAGTCAGAAGTTGTTGGGCCCTTGTCATGGCTGGAGGTAGAAATATGGCTTGCTGGGCCGGCATAGTCACATCAATAACCTCTTGTTTTAAGCTAATTGTAATAATATGATGCGCTTTGCTGAGTTTTGAACTCACGCTTGTTTTTGTTGTTTTATTTTAGGTACTTCCAGAGTGGTATTTTGGAAAGGGGCTTAGCATCACTTCACTCACTCGTCATCAATTAATCTAGGCTTTTGAGTAGTTAAGAAGTTTATGCTGCCTAGTTGTTTGTTGGATGAACTTTTGTTCTGTAAATAAGTTGTGGCTGATGTCGATGGACTTGTAGGTTGGATTGATGGTTGCAGACTTGTTATGTTGTCATTGCTTAGTTAAATTATCATAAGTAGAAATGTGGTTGCTATGTGCTATACTTGGTTCTTTCGTGTTAATATTGCTCCTGTGGTTATATCGTAAATGTTGTTGTTGTTGTAGTTGTGCTGTTTGGATCTAAGTACTGTAGAGGTCATGCTGAAATTTCTAGTTTTTCGGAGTTTTGGTGGTTTGTTAGTGTTTGTGGTGTAACAACCAGGGCACAAGGGTGCCAGGGTGTTACAGTTGGTACGTGTGGTTGTTGAGTCGATCGTTGAGGGGAGCAGCTCTATTAATGCTCAAGAGTTTGTTCAGCATGGTTCCTCGGCTGAACAAAGATCCTAAATTACAGAAGCTACTCCTAGTCGATAAGAGAATAAAAGAGTAAATACGATTTGTTTGATTGGTTGTGTTGTGTATCGCTTGTCCATGGACATCTTTTATTGCTATCGGCCGACTGTGTTCATATCCAATATGCTGGTTGCCATGACATGTGTTGGCCTTAACTCAAATAACTCATCCCATCTTTAGATGAATATCGGTAATATCCCAAATTTAAACCTTTTTTCCTATATCCGATATCGGCCAAAATCCTCCTGATCTTTATCCTGACAATTTCATCATGCCTTACCAATAATTGATGCAAACACTAATATTTTAAATGAATTCGCAAGTCTTCAATGTCACGCGCTATTTCAAAATATGTTCTTCGCAAGTACAAGTCAAGTGAAGTCGACCTGTTGAGGGAAAGCAACATAAAAGAAGCTGCCATGGTGGATATATGGACTGAAGTAGAAGCCCAGCAGTATCACCCTGTCCTTTCACCTGTTGTGCTCGAGTGCGTCATATTCCCCATCATGCGCGGAATCCCTACTGACCAAAGTGTTGTCAACGAGAGCTTGGAGAAGCTGAAGAAGGTCCTCGAGACTTACGAGGCTCACCTGTCAAAGAACAAGTATTTGGCTAGGGAATTCATTAGCTTCGATGATCTAAATCATTCCCCTTTCACATTCTACTTCATGGCAGCTCCACATGCTTCTGTGTTTGACTCGTACCCTCATGTGAAAGCTTGGTGGGAGGACTTGATCTCAAGGCCGTCCATCAAGAATATAACCGCGAATATGCATACCAAATTATTGTCCTCTGTGTTTTAATGTGGAGAATTGAGAGAGACAGAGAATTGAGAAATTATTTGAAGGACCGAGATGGCAAACAGAGGGGGGTGAATGGTCGCAAATAAAATTTCCCTCAAAATACTCCAACAAAAACCTCGACAAGATCGCTCAAAGGAAATCGTGAAAAACCCGAAAAACTAGACAACTATGTGTACCCCAAGCTTGCATTGATAAGTACCATAAAATATGTGGGGATTTTTGAGTCACAATCCTGGTTGTCTAGTGTCCAAGATAAAGAGGAATCAATCCAACTCTTGCTTTTAGAAAGAACATCAATTCAAATCATAAAAGTCACTTTCAGAAAAGCAAAAGCAGAATTTCCAGAACTTGTCCTCAATTTGAACAGGAGGTTGGTAGGTTTCTGCAGCTCACAAAATTTTGAGAATTTTTATCCCAATGAGAATCAGAGTCGTGAAGAACTGAACCAAATTTCTCCTAAAAAAACCTTACAAAAAAAACAGGAAAAATCAAAGAACACAGTCAGTCAAGAACTTCAAGCAGAAAGTTTGGGGCTCGGTTTTCACCTCATGGCGCCCAAACGGTGCAACAAGTGAACTCCAAAATTTTTCTGCAATTGTATATCAGAGTCACGCACCTCATCCAAGTAGAATCACTTAAAAAAGAGTTTTCTATATTTTTATAAAAATCAAATACTAAATACGGCGCAAAGAACAAGTTATGAACAAAGTTGGAACTTGAAAGAAAAGATGTTCTCTACTCAATCCAAAAGTGCAAAAGAGATGTAAAACCATATGAACACACTCAAAACATCCAAGATCAACAGCGTTTAGAAGGAGGGGAGGCAAATCCAAATTGTGTGAAAGTAAATTGCGAGAATGTAATTGCGGGAAAGTAAATGCTGAATTTAAATTGCGTAAAGTAAAGACATAATGTAAATGCGCAAAATAAATTCAGAGATGGATGGATAAAACTTTCATTTCTGGAAGGAGAGGTTACAAAGCCTCACTTTTATGTGGGCAAAGCTCAAAGGAGCATTCACAAACCTCAAAACCTTCCAAGGGAGGAGGCTACCCCTCCACCCCTATTTATACTACTCTTGGGCCACCTACCACCCTTGGATGAGTCCCTCAACCCTAGAGCACTCATCTAAGGGCTAGGATTAACCCACACACACAGCCATGCAAGGGCTAACTCAAAACCCACACACATACCAGGTTTTCTTGCACGGATTTCAAAGCATACTACCTAGACCCGCCAACCTATCAACTAGACCTCAATCCGACGGCCCTCATTGATCCACGCGGCATCTAGTTAGCATCATCTCCTTTCCTTGTCTTCTTGACTTGCCCGGACTCCGTCTGCGATAATCTTCCGACGATCTCCCGACCGTCTGGACCTCCGACGCTCATCGCCTAGTCCCGGTCATCCTCCGCCTCACCATGACCTAGCACCGTCGCCATGCAACCATCAAAGACAAGGAAACACATCACATAGCAATGCCCACAATGATATGCAATAAACCATTCAACTCATCACTACCGCGCCCATACGGCCGGTACTGCCACTCCTGGCAGAGACAACTCAAATTGCTTCATTTTGAAAATCAATCCAAATCAAACTCAAACTTGAGCACACCTTGCTCAAATAAAGTCAAATACTCATCACAAACATGGATGGACCTCCACATGGTCCTTCAATCTCCCCCTTGATGAGTATATTGACAGACCACACAAAAGGCATAAATTGGAGTTTGAATGAGAGAAGAAGAAAGTAATTTGATTGCAAAACCAAATTTGTTCTAGAGAGAAAGATATAAAATCATGACCAAGTTGGCAGAAAGAATTTAGAGCAAGACCATGAAAAGAGCATGTTTTCCACAAAAGCTCTAAAAACCAATCATAAGTGCCAAATATGATTATGATCCGTAAGAAATAGCAAAGATTTACAAAGATCATAAGAACCAACAAGCTTTCACATTTTTATCTCTTTTTTTTAATGATACCTTTTCTACATTTTCTCCCCCTTTTGGCAATATAGGCATCAAAATGGAATTTTCTCCCTCTTTTTATGTATGCATGAAATGCAACCTAAGGGAGCTTTGAAGATTATCCAATTGATCACAATGACAAGATATGACACCAAGCTAGTCAATTTTTAGATTAGACTAGTCTAAGACATGTCCAAGTGCAAATACGAGCTTAGTTTTGAATATTTCATTTTTAGCAAGATTTGACAAGTGCAACACTTAGCTTTAGTTTCAAAAATAGAAGAATAGCCACTCTAAGGATCAAAAGGAAAACCTAGAGTTCAACCTACTCAACACTTTGGGGAATCTAGAAGAGCATACAAGGTCCTTCGGGCTCATTTATCACTTAATGCAAATTTTAATTTATCATCATACAAGACATAGAGGGGTGCAAATGTTTGACATTATTTGCATTCTTTACCTACATATGTCTTTGTTTTTAATTTATTTGTATTTTCTTTTGACAACCAATTGACACAAGCCGTATGCGACCATCTCAAGATGAACTCTTAAGAGGATGGTCTAGGTCAAACACGATGTATTCCAAGTTCATCCCAAGTGCAATGGGAAGCGGTCTTGTGAATGCAAGGTGTTGAGTCATATGTGCACAAGAAGAGTCAATTTTGTTTAATTTTTATTTTTAGCACAATGATTCATGAGTAATTGAAGGACTCTAGCATGGATCAAACTAGTTTCACCCAAGTTGCTATAGGGACTCTAGAGAACTCTAAAATTTCTCAAATTATGGCACAAACCTCTAGAGAAGAAACCTAGCAAGTAAAAGCAACAATTTCATCAAGTTTTTCATTTAAGGCTTATTTCATTTTTAAGCTTAGCAAGTTAAATGAACTTGGACATACCTAAGCTAGTGATTTTCTTCAAATGATGTAGCATGGTGTATAGCATGAAGAAGAAATCAATTGCATAATAGACAAAGCTCATAAAACAGAAAATGCAGTCTAAATGCAATGCATGAACAGATTCCCAAACTCCCCCTCAACAAATGAATCAATTTTAAGCTCAAATCTGGTTAAAGTTGAGTTATTATCAAGATTAGGCATAAAGAAAACCCGAATGAACTCAATAACAACGAGAAAAAAATGAATGAGGAGAAGAAGTCGAGAAAGCGCAAAACCGGATGGCTATAGAGCATAGAGAAGATATAAGAGACTCACTACGGCTTAGACTCGCTCTTATCTTCCCAAAGGATGACATAGGGAAGTCGACTCTAGATCCCAACTAAGAAGTGCACACTGCACCTGTCTACCAGAGGCCCAATACCGCTAGACTTATAAGACCGTGAGGGAACTCAACCTAGAGAGAAGAGAGAATGCCTAATCACGCATGATAGCAACCTAAAGCACAAGATAAGAGGTCCATGCAAGGCATGCGAAGTCTAAGTGAGTGAACTCAACTCAAGAAAACAAGCCCAAAGTCACCCGTAAGAAACACAAAGAAAAGAAAAGCTAGAAGAAAACATATAATACATAATATACAAACCAGCTCCCCCACGAAAGGCCGTAAGTGGTCACGACTCCAAGCTCACTCCTCAAAGCAACAAACTGAGCTATCCAAAGGCTTGGTGAAGATATCGCTAATCAAGGTCACTCTCTATGAATCAAGCGCGATATCTCCCTTCTCCACATGGTCTCTAAGGAAGTGATATCTAATATCAATGTGTTTGGTCCGAATCTTGACTTTGGTTTTTAGTAATTCAAATAGCGTAGTGTTGTCACGTAAAAGTAGCACACTCAGTATATCTAACCCAAAGTCCCCAAGGTCGATCTCATCCAGAGAACTCAGCTACAAAGAATCGGTCTGCAAAGAACATACTCGGCCTCAAAGAGTGGATGTGTAACTCCGGACTTCTTCCTAGATGATCAAGAAACAAGAGAAGTGCCAATGAATTGGCAAGTGCCAGAAGTGCTCTTCCTATCTATCCTACAGCCAGCAAAGTCGGCATTGGAAAAGGCTCTAAGAGATAGACAAGAAGAAGAAGAGTACCAAATACCATAATCAGTGGTAGCACGAAGGTACCAAGATGCGCTTGATCACTTTGGCGTGAGAGGCGCGAGGAGAAGCTTGAAATCGAGCACACGACACACACAAATAAATGCATGTCCGGCCTCAAGCGATGAGGTACAAGAGGGAGCCGATCATGTTCAAACTCCTTTTGATCAAGAGGCTCACCATCCTCATCGGGCTCGAGGACAACAGTGGTGGCCATAGGAGTCATCACCGGCTTCCCATCAGACATATCGAAGCGCCTCAAGAGGTCACGAGTATACTTGCCTTGATGCAAGAAAGTACCCTCCCGGGTCTGCTTGATTTGGAAGCCAAGAAAGTAGCTCAACTCGCCCATCATACTCATCTCAAACTCTGTGCTCATCACCTCAGAAGACTGAGACACAAGCGAATGAGATGAGCCACCAAAAATGATATCGTCCACATAAATCTGGACGAGAAGAAAATGAGACTCATGGTGTCTGATGAACAGAGTTTTATCTACTATGCCCATTTTAAAGTCATGGCTGACAAGATAAGACTTGAGCCTCTCTACCATGCTCTGGGGGCCTGCTTGAGTCCATAGAGAGCTTTGAAAGCTTGTATACATGACTCGGAAACTTGGGGTTCTCGAATCCTGGAGGTTGCTTGACATAAACCTCTTCCTCAATATAGCCATTGAGGAATGCACTCTTGACATCCATTTGATAAAGTTTGAAGCCTTTGGATGCATAAAATAAAGCTGGATTCGGATAGCCTCTAGCCTAGCTACAGGGGCAAAGGTCTCCTCAAAGTCAAGACCCTCAACCTGAGAAAAGCACTGTGCAACTAGTCTAGCCTTGTTTCTAACTACAACCCCATCCTCACTCTGCTTGTTTTTGAACACCCACTTGGTCCCAATGACATTATGACCAGATGGGGGCTCGACAAGCTGCCATACCTTGTTCCTCTCAAAGTTCTCAAGTTCCTCATGCATATCATTAATCCACGACTCATCAGATAATGCATGAGAAACATCCTTCGGCTCAAAGGAGGCAACGAAGGCAGAGTGGAGGCAGAAACTGGACAAACCTGATTTTGAGCGAGTGACCCACTCAAACAGATCACCAATGATCTGATCAGGTGGATGAGCTCGGATATGTCGGGAAGACCGTAAGTATGGCCTCTACCTCATGCATGTAAGAGGTAGGAGCAGAGCCACTAGTCGAATGAGAGTCGAAGGCAGGTGGCCTTCCCGAGGTGCGTAAATGGAAACAGAGGCACCTCGTGTGTAGAGGGACTGGATCCGTGGAACACCATCATCTCCATCATCCTCATCCTCTACAAAGATGGTCTCGGAGGAAGAAGAAGCTCAAATATCGGGTCTAGCTCTGGGCTAGCCTCATCAAAGGTCACTTCACGTGTCTCTATGATCCTATGCGATCGCAACCTGCACCCTATAGCTACGAGAAGAAGTCGAATAACCCAGAAAGATACCATTAGAAGAACGAGACTCAAACTTATCCACGTTACTAGACTTCAAAATAAAACACTTGCAACCAAACACACGAAAATGAGAAACACTGGGCTTTCGCCCATACCTAAACTCATAAGAAGTGCAGTGCAAATGTGCTCTCAAGAATACACGATTAGAAACATGGCAAACAGTAGCTATAGCCTCATCCCAAAACTTCCTTGGAGTACTGTACTCGTCTAGCATCGTCCTGGCCATTTCTACCAGGGTCCTGTTCTTCCTTTCCACTACGCCATTTTGCTGAGGGACGTAGGGAGAGGAGAACTGATGCTCTAAATCAGACTCCACACAGAAACTCTTAAAATAGGAGTTCTTTAACTCCGTGCTATTGTCACTGCGTATAGCTCGTAGGGCACCAGGGAGCTCAAAAGACAGCCTATGAACCAAACCCCTAAAATGGGTAAAAGTTTTCGAGGACATGAAAAACACCCAAGAATACTTCGAAAAATCATCAACAATGACAAGAACATACCATTTCCCACCCACTGACTGCACTCTAGCTGGACCAACAGTGTCCATATGTAAAAGCTGTCTGGTGCATCACCATCACAACAAAGGATCGGGGATGAGAAGCACCAACCATCTTGCCATGTCAGCAGGGAGAGCAAACTAAGTCTTTGACCATTTTGAGTTTGGGCAAACCACGAATGAGATCGTGGCTGCTAACTCGGGTCAAATGATCAAATCCAATGTGCCTAAGTCTCCTATGCCAGAAGGAGAGATCACGGGACTCTGAAGCAATCAAACACCAAAGAGAGTCTTCAGAAGAAACAGAAAAATCAGCACGGAAGACTCTCCCAAATCTAGAAATCCAAGAACTAACCCTCCCGATGAATCGAGGATTCTACAGCATTACTCTTAAAACTCACCTCGAAAGAGTCATCAATAAGTCGAGAAATGAAAGCAAATTGTATTGCGACTACTTAATAAGGCAACATCTTTAAGAATGAAATTGTCATTAATGCAAATGGTACCTTTAGCGATGACTCTACCTGAAGAAGCATCCCCGAAAGTGATCAACTCATCACCGGGGGCTCGGACTAGGGATTAGAACCATCAAGAATCTCCGGTCATATGACGAGAACAACCGGAGTCGACAATCCAGACATCTCCCTTCCCCATCCGACGAACCTGATCAAGACACTAGAGAGAAAGATGACTCAGTACTGGGATAGAGTGAAGACTTGGGAACCCAATACTGAATCACACGATGCCTCAGCGTATCAGCCACAGAAGAAGACTAGACTCGAGTGTCTCTCTGTCGTTTAACCTTAACATGATCAGTAGCAACCCTAGTAGATGATCTAGGAGTTGGAACTGGGTTAGCCCGCCGTGGTGCAAAAGCCACACCATCCCAGTGAGGCTTCCTAAATCTCCTACCAGAAAAAAAACTCACACCGCTGATATCTACCTCGACGGGAAAAAGGAGGAATATCAAAAGGATGGCAGAAAGACTGACTACGAACAGCTCCAAGACTAAAACTCGAAGAACCAGCATGAAAACCGAGTCCTGGACGCTACCCAAAAACAGGCGACTCTCTAACCTGTCTAGAAGCATTGTGTACCTTAGGAGCACTCAAAGTCTGGGGATGACCCTGAATACCCCTAAGAGCAGCAATACGCTCACGCCGAGTGATCTTGGCACGCCTGAAGCAGAAATCTACTAGGTGACCATCCTTCTTACAGAAGGTGCATGTGTACTTCGCCTTGTTAGAGACAGAAGCAACAGGATTAACACCCTTCTGGTCAGAAGTCTTATGGACAACCGCAGCAGACCTAAACACGGTGGTACTTACTCTGGGAGCTACCACAATTTCACCACTCTTGGAGCCGCACACAATGGTGGGAGGATGCGCTCGAGCGTGCTCCAAGGGATCAAATCCTAGACCTTGATTGAATCTACTAATCTTGGATTGGTCTAAAATAAGATTGAGCTTCTTCTTGCCTCCAACAAACTTCTCGAGAGTGCTCATAAGATACTGGCAATCTCGAAAGAAAGAGGCACAAGAAGAGCAGGGGGAAGAAGAAGAAGAACCAGAAAGATGAGCTCTCTCAGCACGTGCATTTTTCTCCCTGAGCACGGCTTCCTCAATCTTGAGGGCCTCACAAGAGACGCAAGACGCATTTCTAATTCTATGAGCTTGGTCTTCTAACTTCTTCCTAAGCTCGACATTGATTTTTTCCAAGTCCCCCTCAATCATAGAACATCGCAAGCAACTTTCTTGTGACTTATCTAATAAATCCTTAGCAAGTTTAGCACACTTGACATTTAAGGATTCATTGTCAAATTTTAGTTGCCTACAGCCCTCACATGAGCTGACTGGGTCCTTAGAAGCATGCATTTCAAGTTCATCGTTTCTAGAAGAAAGCTTCCTAAGGTGATCGCTCATGGCATCAATTTCGGCAAGCAATTTAGGGCAATTAGCACAAGGAGTAGAGTGAGCATGAAGAAAACTAGAATCTAGTGGAATAGCATCAATAGAATTATCGCTAGCATTCTTCAACTTAAGACTTTCTAATTCAGTCAACACACTATCATGCATAGTCCTTAAGTTCTCCAACTCCACAAGAATAGCATCACACAAAGAGAAATCATCAGTGACTTGGGAGGGAGAAGATCAAAGAGAAGCTAACTCCCGAGTCAAGGTACCTACTTCCTTCTCAAGCTCCGTACACCTAGCTCTAGCTCTAGCATGAAATTTTCCTAATTTGCAGAAAGCTTCGTTGAGCTGGTCATAGGAGGGTACCTCATCCGAGTCATTTGTAGAGCTCTGAGTCGCTGATGTCGTTGGTGTCGGCCATGAAACACATGCCGGAGAAGTCGTCGCCGCCCTTCTTTTCTTGCGGTTCATCCTCGCCCTCGTCGCTCCATGTCTCGGTGTCGGAGAGGTTGATATCGTCAAGCCCGGCGAGGACGCGGTGGAAGAGCTTCTTGTTCTTAGAGAAGTTAAGGTACTTCTTCTCACGCGTCGGCTCACGAACTGGAGGCTTCTTGTTGCGGTTCTTGTCGATGTAGTCGTTCTTTGCCGAACCGCCGGCATCGTTCTTAGTCTTCTCCGGTTTGGGGCAATTAGCCCGAAAGTGGTTGGGGCCACCACACTCGAAGCATGTGATCATGCCACCTCTCTTTCTCTCTCTCACCCTCTTGTATGCATGAGAAAACTTGCGAGCGAGAAGAGCAAGCTCATTTTCTGGAAATTTTTCCAGTTGGTCATCGCTTAGCTCACAAAGGGCGGAAAGAGAGAAACCAATAGAAGGATTAGAAGAAGAAGATCCAATGGGATCGGTGACCAAGACCATCGACTGAGATTTCGTCTTTCGTGAGACGACATCGATCTCATGAGTCTTGAGGCGGGAATAAAGCCCGTCAAGAGTTAGAGTCGACAAGTCAGTGGTGTCCTTGATGGTGGTCACCTTCATCTCCCAAACACGCAAATCGAGTGCGGTCAAGAAATGTCGAGCATTATCCGAGTCAGGGTATATGCAACCAAGCGCTCAAGATCGCCAAGATCTTGGTAAAACGACCAAAGCACTCATCAAGATTCTCACCACCGCGGTTGTTCAAACTTGTTGAACTCACGCTTGAATTGGTCCTGTCGAACCGTCTTGATTTGGGTAGTGCCGTCATGGTAAGCATCGAGGGTCACCCAAATATCATGAGCAGAACGAAGGTGAGAAATCCTGTCATACTCACTGCGGCTAAGACCCTGTATGAGGATGTTCCTTGCCTTAGCATTCGCCTCAACGTCAGCCATATTGCCGGCCGTGACGTTTTCATCGGCAGGAACCTCATATGGGAGTTTCACCTTCTGCCATATCAGGAAGCCCTGGGCAGTGATGTATGACTCCATGTGAGATTTCCAGAATGGAAAATCGATTCCAGAAAAAATGGGAGGCTTGGTGGAATACTTGTCCATCGCCATGGCTCTTGAGACCGGTCAAGATCTATGGAAGAGCAAAATCGGCTCTGATACCAATTGAAGGACCGAGATGGCGAACAGAGGGGGGGTGAATGGTCGCAAAAAAAATTTCCCCCAAAATACTCCAACAAAAACCTCGACAAGATCGCTCAAAGGAAATCGTGAAAAACCCGAAAAACTAGACAACTATGTGTACCCCAAGCTTGCATAGATAAGTACCATAAAATTAGTGGGGATTTTTGAGTCACAATCCTGGTTGTCTAGTGTCCAAGATAAAAAGGAATCAATCCAACTCTTGCTTTTAGAAAGAACATCAATTCAAATCATAAAAGTCACTTTCAGAAAAGCAAAAGCAGAATTTCCAGAACTTGTCCTCAATTTGAACAGGAGGTTCGTGGATTTCTGCAGCTCACACAATTTTGAGAATTTTTCTCCCTATGAGCATCAGAGTCGTGAAGAACTACACCAAATTTCTCCTCAAAAAGCCTTACAAACAAAACAGGAAAAATCGAAGAACACAGTAAGTCAAGAACTTTAAGCAGAAAGTTTGGGGCTCGGTTTTCACCTCATGGCGCCCAAACGGTGCAACAAGTGAACTCAAAAATTTTTCTGCAAGTGGATATCAGATTTCCGCACCTCCTCCAAGAAGAATCACTTAAAAAGGAGTTTGCTATATTTTTATAAAAATCAAATACTAATTGCTGTGCAAAGAACAAGTCTTGAACAAAGTTGGAACTTGAAAGAAAAGATGTTCTCTACTAAATCCAAGAGTGCAAAAGAGATGTAAAACCATATGAACACACTCAAAACATCCAAGATCAACAGCATTTAGAAGGAGGGGAGGCAAATCCAAATTGCGTGAAAGTAAATTGCGAGAATGTAATTGCGAAAAAGTAAATGCTGAATTTAAATTGCGTAAAGTAAAGACATAATGTAAATGCGCAAAATAAATTCAGAGATGGATGGATAAAACTTTCATTTCTGGAAGGAGAGGTTACAAAGCCTCACTTCCAAGGGAGGAGGCTACCCCTCCACCCCAATTTATACTACTCTTGGGCCACCTACCACCCTTGGATGAGTCCCTCAACCCTAGAGCACTCATCTATGGGCTAGGATTAACCCACACACACAGCCATGCAAGGGCTAACCCAAAACCCACACACATACCGGGTTTTCTTGCATGGTTTTCAAAGCATACTACCTAGACCCGCTAACCTATCAACTAGACCTCAATCCGATGGCCCTCATTGATCCACGTGGCATCTAGCTAGCATCATCTCCTTTCCTTGTCTTCTTGACTTGCCCGGACTCTGTCTGCGATCACCTTCCGGCGATCTCCCGACCGTCTGGACCTCCGACGCTCATCGCCTAGTCCCGGTCATCCTCCGCCTCACCATGACCTAGCACCGTCGCCCTGCAACCATCAAAGACAAGGAAACACATCACATAGCAATGCCCACAATGATATGCAATAAACCATTCAACTCATCACTACCGCGCCCATACGGCCGGTACTGCCTCTCCTGGCAGAGACAACTCAAATTGCTTCATTTTGAAAATCAATCCAAATCAAACTCAAACTTGAGCACACCTTGCTCAAATAAAGTCAAATACTCATCACAAACATGGATGGATCTCCACATGGTCCTTCATTATTAATGATTCATCATACTCGTTAGAGTTTGATCGCACATATATATATATACAAGATTGGGGTGTCTATCCAAGAGAAGACATCTCTCCGAATCGGCACCTTTTGGCAATTAACAATTGCTAATTGTACTTATAGAAGATTGATCACATGATCAATTTTGTAACACTCCCCTTTGATCAATTTCTTCACTTGTATATATCTTGTAAGATCCTCTAAAAACCCTGTGGAAAAAAGAGAGAGGAATAATCGCATGATAATAATATGTCATTAAAAAACTCCTGTAAAACCCAAAGGGAAAAATATCAGGAGAAAAATAATATTGCATATATATACTTGTATTTATATTGCCTCATTAAAAACCTTATATGAGAAAACCATATTAGAAAAACTCATAAAAGAAAAGAGTGCTATATAATCTGATGATTTTTAACGGGTTATAGATTAGGAGTTTACTCCCCCTGAACCATGCAAATCTCGAAGTCGTCTCATACCAATTCTATGAATATATTTTTGGAACATAGATGTTGGTAATGATTTTGTGAATAAATCTGCAAGATTTTCACATGATTTTGTTTGCAATATATTTATTTCTCCACTTTTCTGTAATTCATGTGGAAAAAATAATTTAGGAGCAATGTGTTTAGTGATATTACTCTTTATATAACCTATATTCATTTGAGTAATACAAGCTGTATTATCTTCATCCATAATAGTAGGTGATTCTAATGAACCAATACCACTTGATTTTTGATTGTGGTTAATCATTCTGTGAAGCCATACATATTCCTGTGATGCTTCATATAATGCAACTATTTCAGAATGATTTGTGGAAGTAGCGACGAGAGTTTGTTTCAATGATTTCCATGAAAATGCAATACCTCCATATAAATAAACAAAACTAGTCTGTGATATGGTATTATGGGGATCTGATAGGTAGCCGGCATCAGTATATCCTACCAATGTCATATCTTGATTTTTCTGATAGAATAAACCAAGATCTTTTGTACCTTGTAGATATCTGAAGATATTTTTATACTAGCCATATGCCTTTTTGTTGGTGCTGCACTATGTCTTGCTAATAAATTGACTGAAAATGCAATGTCAAGTCTTCTACAATTTGCAAGATACATAAAGGCTCCAATGGCACTGAGATATGGAACTTCAGATCCCAATATCTCTTCATTTTCATCCTTTGGTCTGAATGGATCCTTATTCATATCTAGGGATCTAACAACCATAGGTGTTTTTGATGGATATGATTTATCCATATTAAATTTTTCTAAAATTTTCTGGATATATGCAGATTGGTGTACCAATATTCCAGAACTAAAGTGCTCAAGTTGTACACCTAAGCAAAATTTCGTTTTACCCAAATCTTTCATGTCAAATTCCATCTTAAGATGATTGCTTGCTTCATTTATCTCTTGTGTATTTCCGATGATGTTGAGATCATCAACATATACGGAGATGATACAAAATCCAGTTGTGGATTTCTTTATGAATACACATGGGCAATCATTGTTTTTGGAGTAACCCTTATGTAGAAGGAACTTACTTAGCCAGTTGTACCACATTTTACCTGACTGTTTTAAGCCATAGAGTGACTTTTTTAATTTTACACAATACATTTTGCTATTTGCATTTGGGTTCGGAATCCTAAGTCCTTTAGGGACTTTTATATAGATATCCAAATCGAGTGACCCATATAAATATGCAGTCATTACATCCATCAACTGCATGGATAAATTCATTTGAACTGCCAATGGTATTAAATGTCAGAATATAATTCCACTCATAATGTGAGAATATGTTTCATCATAGTCGATACTAGGTCTCTGCGTGAACCCTTGTGCTACTAGCCTCGCTTTGTATGTCACCACCTCATTGATTTCATTCCTTTTTCGAACGAAAACCCATTTAGCTCCCACAGGGAAGACATTATGAGGAGTAGGTATTACCGATGAAAATACCTCTCTTTTGTTAAGCGAGCATAATTCTGCCTTAATTGCTTCCTTCCATTTAATCCAATCTAAGCACTTTTGGCACTCTGGCATGACTTTGGTTCTGGATTTTTTTGAAGGACATTAGCAATTTTTAGGAGAAATATATGTCGACAATTGTAGTCTTTCTATTATAAGATTCTTCGAAACCAATATAATTTGTCGAAATTTCATTTATACCTTCTAACTCCTCGTGATTTTCCATAACAATGGAGTTAGGATTTTTCGATGTCCCAGCATTTAAATTTGTGCACATTATTATGCTAGGTCATGGATGTTGTGCATCCATTTGGTGTCTTTCAACATGAGGTTGAATTTCATTTATTGATTTAGAAGATGATTTCTTTTGTTTCTTTTGAGAAATAGTATCCCTTGTAACCAATTTTCTCCCCCTTTTATTTGCATGAGAGAGATGAGTAGTTTTATGAGGTACCTCCACTCGCTTTGGTGCATTGACAGCGGGAATACATGATTTAGTGACACCTTTGTGATCAGTAAATGCATCTGGCAGATTGTTTGCAATGTGTTGCAAATTTATGATTCTTTGAACTTCTAGTTCAGATTCTTTAGTACGTGGATCTAAGGACTGAATGCCTGTGACATTCCAATCTATTTCTCGGTATTCATTATGGTACTGATCTCCCCCTAATACCAAAAAATTTTCCTCATAAAAAATGCAATCAGCGTACTGGGTTGTAAACAGGTCCCCTGTTAGGGGCTTGAGGTATTATATGATTGACGGAGATATCTACCCCACATAAATCCCCAATTTTCTATGGGGGCCCATTGATGTACATTGCAGTGGCGATATCGGTACGTATACTGCGCAAACGAATTTTCGCAGATGGGAAATATTTGGATTATTACCACGTATTAACTGCAACGGGGAAGCTGTTTGATATGAAGTTGGTCGAATTTGGAGCAAATTTGCGGCATGTAATACGGCATGTCCCCAACATGATATTGGTAAATTGCAATTCTGTAGGAGTGGTCTTGCAATTAATTTAAATCTTTTGATAAGAGATTCAGCTAGACCATTCTGAGTGTGTACACAAGGTATTGAGTGTTCCAAATTAATTCCTAATGACATACAGTAATCATTGACATAAGGTACTGAGTGTTCCAAATTAATTCCCAATGACATAAGGTAAGAGGGAATTAAAATTAATTTCCCAACTGCACATGCAGTGCACACAAAATCTGATGATTTTGAAAATTTTACAATAGATATGTTGTGACCAACAGAATTGTCAATAATTTTTCTTATCATCCCTAAGCCAGGATGACCAAGGAGATCATGACAAGTCTTGAATTTATCAAGATTTTTAAAAATTATCTTATACACAACATGTGGTTCTGGTTTGATGTATGTATAGTATAATCCAGATGCCAAGGAAGGAATTTTCTCAAATATTTGCTTGTCATATCTGTTATCTTTAGTGAGAGAGATATTCCTCACCATTCTCAATATGAGTTTCAACATGGAAACCATTTAAATGGATATCTTTAAAACTGAGTAAGGTACGAGTTGAATTAGGATACAAAAGTGCATTCTTGATTTCTATTTTTGTACCCATAGCGAGAGTAATTGTGGCCTGTCCTGGACAAACAATCAATGCATCGCGTCCTGCGATGGTCATAATATTTCCATTTTGCTTTGTAAGTGTATGGAAATATTTTATCTCCCTTAATATGGTGTTAGTGGTACAACTGTCCACTAAACAAATTTCTTCTTCCATCAGATTGCTTCTCATAACTCCTTGTGGAATTGCTCGATGTGGTAGTTCGAAGCAGTGCTGATAACGTGTTTTAATGCAGAGAATTGAGAGAGATAGAAAATTGATAAATTATTAATGATTCATCATACTCATTAGAGTTTGATCACACACATATATACAAGATTGTTGTGTCTGTTCGGGAGAAGACATCTCTCCGAATAGGCAGCTTTTAGCAATTAACAACTGCTAATTGCAGTTATACAAGATTGATCACAAGATTAATTTCGTAACACTCGGATCAGTGTTACGTGTGGAAGTGGAATTGGCTATGAAATAAATCAATGCCATGTATCGTACTGATAAATAAATTGTCTTATTTTGATAAATTATTGCTGGACTTGTATACTAGGGCAGCAAGCACAGAAATAAGTTATGGCCCTACTAGATATATCGCATTTATTTGTCTAAACAAATCACCATACATGGATTTGTGATAAGTTCTGTCAAACAATAGTTTCTCAGGAATATCTGTTAAGATATTTTAAATTTTTGGATAAACTAGCAAGGTATCCTGTGTACTTTTGTATGCATCATCTTTAAAGCATCAAGCGATCAACTATTACCCATATAGAATCATAACCAAACTGAGTTATCAGCAAATCAGTAATAAAGTCCATACCAATTTATTCCCACTTCTATTCTGGAATCTCGAGGCACTAAAGCAGATCGTCTAGCCTCTAATGCTCTACCTTTATTTTCTGGCATATGTCACACAAGGCAACGTATACGACGGTCTCATGTTTTAATCTTTGGACACTAGAATCTTTCCTTGAGATCCTCATACAACTTAGCACTCCCAAGGTGTATTGAACATTTCGAATCATGAGCCTCCTTGAGTATCTACTGCTTCAACTCCTTCTTAATTGGTACGCAAATATGATTCTTAATCCACAAGGTACCTCGATCATCCAAGAAGAAATGTACCTCGATCATCCAAGAAGAAATCTCAGGTTTTAACTTCATCAATTTTCGACTTACTCTTGATTTTGGCTTACAACTAATACTCTCGAAGCCTTTCGAGCACCAACCTCAAATGCTTGGCATGTTCTTCTTCTATCTTGTTGCAGATAAGAATATCATCAATGAACACAACAACAAACTTGTCCAAATATTCTGTTAAAACCTTTTTTATCATATTCATGAAATATGTATGGGCATTAGTAAGTCGAAAAGATATGACCATGAACTCATAATGTTCATACCAATTGAAAAACAGTCTTAGACACATCTACGGAATGAATATTCAATTGGTGATATCCTAATCGAATATCAATCTTAGAAAACACACTAGCTCCTCTCAACTGATAAAAAAGATCATCGATTCTAGAAAGCATATACTTATTCTTAATTGTCATTTCATTCAACGATCGATAGTCTATGCATTCTCATATTTCCATCCTTCTTTCTTATAAACAGGACGGGCGCACCCCATGGATATGAGGTTGGTCTCACAAAACATTTCTCTAAAAGCTCTCTGATCTACTTCTTTATTGCTTCTAGTTCAATGGCTGGCATTCAATACGGTCTCTTGGCTATTGGGGTAGTACCAAGTACCGAGTCAATGAGAAACTCAATATCCTGACTTGGCGGCATTTGGGGCAGATCTTCAAGGAAAACAGTTGCGTATTCCCTGACCACAGGTACATCCTCCAAATGATAGCCTTCACACTATTGATTATTAAATGGCCATCACGTACTACATTGGCCACCGTGAAGTTGGTCTTCATCGCTGCATCGATGACCATTGGTTCTAGTGAATGTTATCGTAAATTTGCCTAGGTACCCTCTAGCCAAAGTGATGACCCGGTCAACTTAAGCTACTCTCTTTCACTCAGTTACCTTTTGACCCGAAAGCCTCCACTGCCTCTCGCTGTTGCGCCATCGACTCTAGGCACTATTTTGACCATCATTGCTATCCAAAGGTTTGCCTTGATACCCTTGTTCAATTTCTAGCTTTGTGAAGGACTATGTGGAAGTCTACCCAGGTTTGTGATGAGTATTTTGACTAAACTTGAGCTTGGTATGCTTTGGTTTGAGTTTGATTTGAATTGGAATTAAAATTTGAAGCAATTTGAGTCTTCTCTGTTTTCCCAGTGCTACCGACCATGGTATACCGGTGCTACTGGGCGGACGGTACCACCGGACCAAATGGCCGGTGTGATAATTCCAGAGAGGGTGTTTTTAGGGGTTCTCGCAAGGCGGTGCTACCGGCCATGGTAGCCTAGTGTAACATCCCAATTTTTGTCTTTTATTTAATTTATTGTGTTATTTGTGCATTTTATGGATTTCTCAAATTCATTGGAATTTCTGGATTTTATTTGCATTTACTAAATATTTTGTATATGGGTATTTGGAGAAAATTATTTATTTATTAATAAAGTCAAAATAAAGTTTTATCAAAAATATTTTATTAGGGTTCTAATTGTCTTAAAGTATTTATGAGAATTTTCTTGGATTTTTCCAAATATTTTTGTTGCTTTAAACTAATTAAGTAAATTGTTGGGTTTAAATTAATTTGAAAATTCTTTGAAAATAAAAAAGAAGTAGTAATGGGCCGAGGCCCATATGGCCATTGTAGGTCTTCGGGCCAAAACCCTAATCGCGCATGCGTTAGCACCTAGATCCCGATCGTTCGGCTGTGAACCGCCCGTGTAGCCAAGCACCGTGAGCCATCCGATTTTTCCACACGTCGCAGTCAAGGTCTTCGTCTCTGAGTCATAGCCTACCGTGACTCTGAGCCGTGTCTGCCCTAGACGAAGCTTCGTGTCAGAGGCAGCACGGACTCTTCCGCCTATATCAGTAACCAAAACCCTAAACCTTCCTGTCTAGAATCGTTGCTGTTCTGCCGCAATTTGAAGTTTCACCAAGCATCGTTGTAGAGTTCGAGCCGTCGATTCGCCGCCATCCCTGCAAATCCAAGCTCGGGAGTAGCCGCTGTGGAACCGCTGTCGCTTTGGATTCATGAGATACTTGCCGGAGGAGATCACCGTGGAGGTCACTGCCGCTGGAGAAGAATACATCTCCGCCAAAGGTCCCGTGCGCAAGACCTTCATCAGGATGTGTCATCGAGTTCGCGCCAATGAGAGCTTGCCGTAGGAAGCTATTGCGCTCGCCGCCGATGACCCTAGGCACATGTGCTGCCGCCGTCTTCGTGGAGCGCTCCAATGAACGATGTGTGTGGCTGCGTGGTGGCCAGATTAGTGCTAGCTCGACGCATGTGGTTGAGGTGGCACCGAGAGGACGTCCGCGTTAGCGCACGCATGGGTGATTGCATCAGCATGTGCGGACCCGCGCGTCGGTGAGACAGGTTGATGCACCAGGTCGACGGTGGACGAATCTGGTCCCATGGACCGGGTGCCTAGACCAGAGGGCCACATGTCAGCGCCATAGCAATGATGACATCAGCATGATGCATTAAATAGAATTTCCTGTATAAAGATAATTTGATTAATTTGGTATTTTCCAATTTTCAGGTTTTTATGATTTTTGAATCTTCCACGAGTCCATTCTCCCTCATACGAGCTTCGATTGAGGTAATTAAAATTTCTAAAAATTTGTAAAATTATGATCTATTTAATGGTGAATTTTATTTTATTTTTGGAGATTGTTTGCTCTCTATTTTGGTATTTATTTGGCTTTCTCTTTCGTTTCACGTAGACGTCGAATTGTGCGAAGTATCCGAGGAGGAATCGTTGATTCAAGACCAAGGTCTAGAGCAAGGATAAGGTCTTTTCTAAGGCAAGTTATGCTTTGATCATGTTGAGCCCAGTATACAAAATTGCTATGTTGTTTTACATTATTGCATGTAATTTTATAAGTACAACTGTTTCAAGTTATATTGGGATTTAGTTAATCAATCTAATTGAATTATACGATATACCTTGTCATTTGTCTGCCATGATTATTTGTCACCCTACGATGGTCCATTACTAGCTGGTTAATATTAACAATCAACATCGGTTGGTTAGGCCGTGCTTAGTTTGCTTAGCCATGCCACGTTAAATCATGTCTTTTGGAATATCAAAAGTGAATCTTGATTAATGGAATATGGAACATGTTTATGAAAGGTGTGTCGGGTGATGTCACACAATGATATTGAGTTGTAGTGATGTATGTCACGAAACGATGTTGACTTGTTAATGGCACGTGGTGCATGGTAATCAACTAGGGTGGTAAATAATTTAGATTGGGGCAAGTGGCAAGGGGTAGTGTGCCAAGTGGGCCAAGGATGGAATAAGGTTTGTGTGGGGACCCGAATATGCAAATTCAGACCCTCTGTATATACCGCACTAGTCCAGGATCACGCTAGTGCACACAGGCTCAACATCAGTAAATATCACAATCATACATAGCGGAAACATTATGAAAGACATCATATGATATATACTACTAGTTGAATGACCTTATGGTCAACTTACATGAACATGACTCACAAGGCTGAATAACAAATAAAACTGCAGCGGAATGGAAACGTAGACAACCTCTCAGTATACCACAGGCAACTAACAAGGCAACATTTATGAACAAATACAATAAATAGATTGTAAAGACCGTAAAACAAATAACAATAATAGATAGATTCAGCATTTCTCAAGTAAACCAAGTTTTCCAATCCTAAATCAAGTTCCAACCTTCCATATGGCAATCCTGCCATCCCAACCAAATTTTCCATTTAATTAAACTAACCCTTAATCGTAATTCCGAGCATTGCTCAAGATCATGAGCACGGCTATTCGAATAGATTTACACTCTGCAGAGATTATGCACTTTACCCAGACGACATGATCTTCTCTTGGTGCCATGCAATGAACACACTTCCTTTGGTGTGTCGGCGAAGAGATCATGACAAAGCCTTTACAATGCGCTGGCTTAACCCGGTACCACCCGCTAAGGTTTCAACACCGTGGACTGGTTACCACGCCCGTGGCCTCTGTTGCGCCATGTGAATTACTCCATAACTAGGGAACTCACACCCACCAAGATAGTACCAAAGTTAAGACATTGCAAATTAATCACCTAGGTGGCCCATACGGACATGTGGTTGCATGATTGACTCAGGTCAAAGGCTTGCAAGGTTAAGTCCTTAGAGTGATCAGGGCAAGACATCCACATACCCTCTGCCCATTGGGCCCACCTTGGCATACTCGCCCCTTGTCACTTGCCCCAATCTAAGTGATTATCACCCAAGTTGATTACCAAGCACCACGTGCCATCAACAATTCAACATCGTTGCGTGACATGACTCACCACTACAACTCAATCTCATTGTACGACTTCACATGACGCACAAGTTCACATCATTGTTCCATATTCCATTAGTCAAGATTAATTATTGATGATTCATGTACATATGATGTCGTGGCACAGCTAAGCAACTATGTCGATCTAACCATCCCATGTTGATTTCAATATCAACCAACTATAGTGATCCAATCTAGGGTGACAATAGATCATGGCATACAAATGACAAGGTAGGGTATATAGATTAAATTGGTTGATTAACTAGATCCCAATTTAATTTGAAACAATCGTATACTTGAAATAATATGCAGTAAAATAAAACAATATAGCATTTGTATAAACATGGGTTCAACATGATCAAAGCACAACTTGCCTTGGAATCGGTTCTGGTCTTGCTCTGGAACTTGATCTTGAGTTTACAGATCTTCCTCCGAAGCATCGCACAATTCAACGTCTACGCGTACCGAAGAAGAAAAGCAAATAAATACCAAAAAAGAGAGTAAATGAAATCCAAAAATCAAATAAAATTCACCATAATATAGATCTCAATTTTACAAATTTTTATAAATTTTAATCACTCAAATCCGAGTTAAAATGCAAAAGTTATAGCCTTTTGAAATTCGAATAAATACTGAAATTACAGAAATTAGAAAATCTGATTTTCCCGAATTATTTTTATACCGAAAAACTGATTACTGCGTCAGCATGACGTCAGGGTGATATCATCACTGAGCCGGCCAATCAGACGCTGCCACGCGTCTCGGGTGTATGGACTAAGTCCACCAACCCGCGTCGGTTCACGATGGACACGGCTCACGGTGCTTAGGGCTTCACGCCTGACACGCGGCAGCACGCGGTTGGCCACAACGCCGGTGCAATCTGATGCGCACGGATCCGATCGAACGACTACTGACAGAGAAGCACGTGGCTACATCTCGATCGCATGATTTAAATCCGACGGCTAACGATACCCAAGCTGTTTACCAACGTGGCACGATCTGGAGCGTCCAACGAAGATCGAACGGCTGACGGAAGTCGAAGCCTGACGATGGCGCTGCGGCAGCGGACACTCACCAGCGTTGGAGACGAAGACGGCGACGCGGTGCTCCGATGACAGAACGGCGACGAAAACACCTTAACTCGACGCGGCGCAGCTTGGGGGTCTTGGATCCCAGTTGGTTTGGCCTTGGACGACGGCGGCGAGGGCAAAATCGATGCGACTTGAAGATCCAACTCCGACTTCGGGATTGCGGCAGACGCGCGGCGCCTTAAATAGCCGCACGGGGAGGCGTGCGCGGCGCTAACTCCGAAGATGGCTCTGTGGCGGCGGCGGACTCCGGCAGCAATACAGAGAGGTGACGCGGCCTCATCATGAACGTCCACGCGACGTCCATCCCACGACCCAGAGCGCTTCGATGACGCGGCGAAAGCACAGCCGTTGGATCTTAATCCAACGGTTGGCTTTCTTAGGGTTAGGTTTCACCGAAGCGGGCTACGCGGCTACGGGCCGCATACAAGATTGGGCGGCCGTTCATCGTTCATGCATTTTTTAAAAAGGATTTTTCATTTAAAATAATTACAGAAAATCATTTAACTTTTTCAGGCATTAAAATTATGAGGAAAAATCCCAGAAAAATATCAAAAATACTTTAAGACATTTTGAACTCAGATAAAATATTTTTGGCAAAACTTTATTTTAACTTTGCATAAATTTAAATAGTTTTCGATAAAAGACCAATATACTTAATTTAAAGTTAATTCAAATAAATCCAGAAAAATCCAATAAATTCCAGAAATACATAAAATGGACAAATAACCAATAAAATGATATTAAAGCAAATTTTGGGATGTTACAAACCTCCCCCTTAACAGAATCTCGACCCCGAGATTCAGGGTTAAATAAAGAATAGGTTTGGAAAATCTGACTTCAAATCCTCTTCACGCTCCCAAGTTGCTTCACCTTCGGAATGATTGCTCCACTAAACTCTGCAAAGCGAATAGATCAAGTTCATCGTCCTTCGCTCCATAACGCCCAAAATTTTGACCGTTGCTCCTTATAAGTCAATCTTCCTGCAATTCTATTGCTTCCAATGGCATCTGCTCCGCTAGCACTCTGGGACAGCTCCCAAACTACGACACATAGAATACATCATGCACTCCTGCCATTGATAAGCAACCTCCCTTTGACAGCTCCAAATCTTGAACGGACCAACATATCTTGACGCAAGCTTCCCTTTATCGTGAAACCTTTCGACACCTTTGAGAGGGCTAACTCGAGATACACAAAATCATCCGACTAACCTCAAATCTTGACGACGGTTGTCAGCGTAGCTCTTTTCCTTGGTCGAGCTACTTTCTACCTCTCACTAATCATCGCAACTCGCTCTTCGGCTTCCTTGAGAATATCAGGTCCAAATACCATACGATCTCCTATCTCATTCCAATTCAACGGAGTACGACAGGTACGTCCATATAAAACCTCAAATGGTGACATTTGCAAACTAGCCTGGTAACTGTTGTTATAGCTAAATCTGCATACGGCAAAACTTAACCCACAAAATAGCACAAAGCTAAAGCATAAGCTCTCAAAGATATCCTCAAGAATCGATTAACTCCTCATTTCGACCATCATGCATGGATGATACGATGTATTGAAATTCAAATGAGTTCCCAATGCTTCATGCAGCTTATTCCAAAATCTCGAGGTAAATTGGGTACCTAAATCTGACACAATCTTCTTAGACATACCATGCAAACAGACAATTATAAATAGTCCTACCAACTGATCTCCTGAATAGGTAGTCTTAATGGTGTGAAATGAGCAACTTCGGCCCAAACGGTCAACGATGGCCCAAACGGAACCATATCCCTTCTGGATTCTCGACCATTCTCAACGCTAGGTATCTTATTACTGATTTGCCTCTTACTTCCACTCAGAACTCTGCACCGGTTGTAACAAACTTGCTGATCTCTGATGCACTATTTTCATTCTCTAACATACACCACACAAAGCGATATTTTCAGCGACTTCACGCTTCCTCTTAGGCTACCAAAACCTTTCCTTAAGACCTGGATATATCTTAGCACTTTTCTGGATGAATTGAATACTTAGAATCATGAGCTTCTTCCAAAATCAACTGCTTAAGCTCTTTCTTATTCGATGCATAGCTTTGACCTTTAAACCGCGTGGTTCCTTGGTCATCCACGATAAAATCCTCAGCTAAGCCTTCATCTCTTGACCCACTTTGATCTGATCATCAAGCATTGGCTTAACTTCCAAAGCAGCTATAAATCCTTGCACAATTTCAACTTTTGAAACTCCTCTCACAATTTCGATTGATCACTTGATATTAGTGTACTAGCACTCTGGCCTTTACAACTTAAGACATCGGATACCACATTAGACTTACCGGGATGGTAACGGATCCCAGCCTTATAATACTTAATCAACTCCAATAGCCCTCTTCGTTCCATATTAAGGTTTGCACTTTGAACTCTTATGGTCTGCGCATATCTCCAACAATGTAATGACGCAATAACTTCAAAGCATGCACTACGGCGTCCATGCAACTTCTTCTCATTTTTCAACAATTGCTTAAGCGATCTAGCAATCGCTGAAAATCTTTCTATGATTCGACGGTAATACCTTACTATCCCCTAGGATACTATGAATCCGAGTACCAAACTTCGATTGCTCACAATTCAACATTGATTCTACTTTGCTTGGATCAACGGCAACTCCTTTAGCAGTCATTACATGGCAAGAAATTCCACTTTCTCCTTTCCAAAAGTCACACTTGCTAAACTTAGCCTACAGCTGTTGCTCTCGCAGCCTTTACAAAACCAAATTCAAATGTTCTGAATGCTCTTCCCTTGTCTTGGAGTAGACAAGAATGTCATCTATGTGCACGACAACAGCTTGTCCAATTACCCCATGAATCTTCATTCATCCGATTCATAAATTATGCCATGGCATCAATCATTCTAGCAGTCACAATTGTAAATTCATGTTGTCCATATCGCGTAGGAAACTCCGACTTAAGAACATTCTCTGCACGAATTCTTAACTGATGATATCTCGATCGGAAATCTACTTTTGAGAAAACTCCAGCTCCTCTTAACTGATCAAACAAATTACGATCCTGGGCAATGAATACTTACCCTTTAATCATCACTTCATTAAATGCTCGACGGTCGATACACATCCTGATGCTCCCATCTTCAAACAGAACAGGCGCTCCCTATGGTGACAACTGGCTTTAGCGAAACATTTTTCTAACAACTCTTCAATCTGCTTGTTCATCTCAACTAGCTCATCAATAGGCATTCGATGAGGTCTTTTTACTTTTGGTGCTGTATCAGGTACTAACTCAATGACAAACTTGATCTCTCGATCTGGTGGGATTCTTCGGAAACACATCTTGATACTCTCTAACAACTGGCACCTCTTCAAAGCTGACAACTTCCACACTATTGACCTTTAGCTGACCAACACGAACCGTAGTCATTTGAAATTCTATTTTCTCGCTTTCAGGGCTTTTAGCTGACACAATTCTTCGACCAAACTCCAGGACAGCCTTATGTCCGGACGACCAATTCATTTCAGGAGTAGCATCTCGGGTCTGATATCCAATATCGTTCACTAGGAGCTTTTCTTCAACTTAACTCCATCACATTCTAGGTTAGATCAAGCAATGCTATACTTTATGGCAACTGGAATTCTTCCGAACTAACAAGCTTCACGATCACCACCATACTGATCATCACTGCACACACATCACTTTCACGTGAACCACCATCACAGGTGCATACTCAGAAAAACATCTAACCCTTCTTTTACCAATAATGCTTTTATTCCAACACTTCACCTTCCATCATCTCAGCCATCTTTACTTTATTTCTTTACACAAGAAAATATTTACATGGGATTCTTGACTAGTCACTTTTTCCTTTACAAATGAGGATATGACACTTGCATAGGGTAAAATCATTGATCTAAAATTCCTGGATTGGCATTGGCGCTGAAGTTTTGACTGAAACAGAATTGAGATTGACTTGAACTGGTGTGGTCACTTTCTTATGAGGGCAATTATTGGCGAAATGCCCCGGCTTGTTACAGGTATAACAAAGCTTAGGTCCACCTCTCTTCCTTGAGCATTCGTCGAACGGGGCAATGTCTTCATTCAGACGCATCTTCTTCAACTGATTCTCTGTACAAACTTCTCTTGCGACTTTACTGCTCACTCTTGGCGTTATGAACTTGACTGAGGTCACTTCTGGAACATCCATGGCCGTAGACAATGATTGTCTTCTCTGTGGGCATCGATTAGCATAATGGCCTTCCTTGTGACAGTTGTAACACACTCGTGTTATTTCTTTGCATGCCTACTGGTACATTGTTGTCTTCTTGTTGCGTCAGAACTGGTTGCTTCATAGGGCATTCCCTAGCCCAATGACCTTCTTCATCGCACAGGTTACATGCTGTTGGTGATTGCCAATTACTACTTTCTTGATGAGGGCCAACAAGATTAAGGTATTGTGTCCTTAGCTCTTCGAACAATTACTACTTTCTTGATGAGGGCCAACAGGATTAAGGTATTGTGTCCTTAGCTCTTCGAGTGGCACCACTTTTGCAGCTGACGTTCCGCCTCTTCTTGACAACTCTTGAGCAACTACGGCTCGAAGATTCTTTTGGTGATGCTAAATTACAGCAGTAACTATTGGATCCAAGGGACATTGAGCTGGACCATGATCTCGGCTTTCACAAAGGTAACATGTGATGTCACTCATAGGACATTCTCTAAGAGAATGACTTCCTTCACAGCTGGAGCAATTAATCGCATGCTCGTCCGTGGTATGTCCTATTTCTCCACAACGAATGCATGCACGATCTTCTGACTTGTTTGGTTGACAGCACTTTAGAGAGCAACGCTTAGATGTCGAACAAGGTGGTGGGATAGTATTCTGCTCCGTATATACCGTGACCATACTGTCTCCAGGTGAGGCAAAGAGATTACGAAAAGCAACAACAAATTCATTCCAAGTGATATTCCGCGGGGCTTCATGAACATCGCAATATTTCTTCCACCATTCCGCAGCAATTCCTTGCAACTAATAAGAAGCATACAGGACTTTCTCATCGCCTTCACACTGAGCAATGAGCAGCTTCCTCTCAATGGTCTTGAGCCAATCCTCCGCTTTCGAAGGTAAACGCATTTCCTGAAAACACCGGCGGACGAGTTCTTATGAATTCTGATAACCTTAAGTAGGAACGGGATCATTGGTAGCATCTTGGGACACTTGGTTGATATTGGCTTGGTCAGTCATATTCTGCATCTGCTTCATCATTGCATGCATCAACTGAGTCTGAGCAGTCAAGAACTCTCTGAAACTCTGCATATCCATCTGTACTGACGGTTGAAGAACTAATCCATTATTGAGGTTCTCCTTGGATTGATCTTCACTTCCACTGTTTCTGTTGTTTCCATGAATCTGAACCATCTGCTTGATTCCTCCACTGGGTTAGGGGAGAGGGAAATAGCACAGGTAAGAAGTAGGGATCCTAAAGTAGGGGAGATAGGCTTAACCCAATAACTTACGCAAATAATATTAATAACTTGGTATGGTTGCTTATATAAGCCTAAAAGCTCTGCAACACATACTGCACACTCAGCAGTCAAGGAAGAACCAATTCAACCTATACACACAAAACTACCGCCTACAGGGTAACACTTCTATCTTAAACAGACGCGACTCCCACACATGAGTCCCAACTGGCTACTCGAAGCATAGGTCTTCTAGCTTCTGGAATACTTCATCAATCTACTCCTTCCTTGAGCTTGACGATTCCTTCCTTCATGATTTTCAAGGCTGACAGCAAGCACTTGATGCTTTCTCCTAAGGTGTGGTATATCGACAACTACTAAGATAACTCAGATAAGGTTTTTAACTCGATCCAGCAAGGGAGAGAAAAAGAAATTCAGCAGGGAAAAGAGAGAAATTCTGACGAGGAAAGGAATAGAAGAATAAGATAAGCCAAGAACATATTATTCTTTCAAGTTAATTCTTTCCTTTAGAAAATAATTTTGAAGGTCCTATAGAGACGACCAGACTATCTAGGGTCAAACCCTACAGTCAGTATGGCTCTGATACCACTTATGTCGGGACCCGAATATGTAAATCCGGACCCTCTATGTATACCGCACTAGTCCAAGATCACGCTAGTGTACACAGGCTCAACATCAGTAAATATCACAATCATACATAGCGGAAACATTATGAAAGACATCATATGATATATACTACTAGTTGAATGACATTAGGGTCAACTTACATGAACATGACTCACAAGGCTGAATAACAAATAAAACTGCAGCGGAATGGAAATGTAGACAACCTCTCAATTTACCACAGGCAACTGACAAGGCTTGCGCCCTAAACATTCGTCTCTTCCTGGGACCTCTCCTCTAGCATTGATGCAAACCCCTCAACTGGTGATGTTGTTGTTGGCAAGGGTGAGTACATAAAGCACTCAACAAGTTGTGCACAAAATGCAATTCTAACATAGCTATATGCACGGCTATCATGGCTATTTTGCAACAAGGCAGCATTTATGAACAAATACAATAAATAGATTGTAAAGATCGTAAAAGAAATAACAATAATAGATAGATTCAGCATTTCTCAAGTAAACCAAGTTTTCCAATCCTAAATCAAGTTCCAACCTTCCATATGGCAATCCTGCTATCCCAACCAAATTTTCCATTTAATTAAACTAACCCTTAACTATAATTCCTGAGCATTGCTCAGTACCGCGAGCACGGCTATTCGAATAGATTTACACTCTGCAGAGATTATGCACTTTACCCACACGACATGACCGTCTCTTGGTGCCATGCAATTAACACACTTCCTTTGGTGTGTCGGCGAAGAGATCATGACAAAGCCTTTACAATGCGCTGGCTTAACCCGGTACCACTGTAACACCCTGAAATTTACTCTAATTTAAAATTTTGGAGTATTTTTTATTTTTGAGAATTTCTGAGAATTTATAAGAATTTAATTGGATTTATTCATTTGTGACCTTTCTTGAATTTCATTAACTTCATGCAAAAGTTTATACAAAGTTTTATTGAAAATATTTTATTTGAGTTCCAAATAGCTCAAAGTATTTTCTGGAATTTTTCTGGAAATTTTCTAGTATTTTTGGTTATTTTCTTGGAATATTTGAATTTCTAAAATTATTTTAATGAAAAAGGTTTTAAAAACGGCTATGAACAGTAATGGGCCGAGCCCGTTACTGTGCGCGCTGCTGACCAAACGCGCCAGAAACCCTAGCCGCCGCGTATATGCACCGTCGGATCGGGATCCAACGGCTGCCGTTGTGTTGCGTCAGCCACGAACGTGCGCCATCGGATCATCGCTGCATGGACGGCCGTAATGGAGCCACGTCAGTCCGACCGGGCGTAATCGCCGGAGTTAACGCCGCCGAGCGTTTCCGCTCGTTTCGTCGGTGTTTGCGCGCACGTCGAGGCCCCTTAAAGTGCACCGAGTAGCGCGTTTAGTAGAGCTCCTCTCGCTGCATCTTTTGACTCCTCGCATGCACGTCGAGACGCCCCAGAAACTCCGCTCTAGCTCGCCGTAGTTGCTCAAGTGTGCCACCGTAGTCCTTCGCCTTTTTCTCGCCGTTCGTTGAGTCTCCGCCGTCGTCGAGGCCACCGGAGTAGCGCTCTCACGGAGACGCGTCGAACGCGCTAGTTCTTCACGCCGGAGAAGCCCCGTAGCGCCGTTGGCTGCGTCGTCTTCCCCAGCTCCGGCAACCTTGACCGTTAGATCTAGATTTAACGGTGGTGAATAGATTTAGTTTCTGTGCCTGTTTAGATCTCAGCCGTTAGATCATTAGTGTACGCGTGAGATTGTGCCGCGTCGCTAGGGTGAACAATAAACCGCTCCAGTAACCTGCACCGTCGGATTAGATGTAAACGGTAGAGATTAGATCTGGTTTTTCCTTAAGGATCCGCGCCGTTCAGATTTGATCGTGCGGCGGTGATGGCGTCGTACCCTCGCCGAATCGCATGCCGACACGTGGGCATTTTGACCGGGGCAGAGACCAGATCCAGCAGTCGATTTCGAGCGCGCCGCTGCGATCTTGCCACACGACCGCGCGTGAACCGAGTCGTCGCCGAGTCAGTGCGTGGGATCCAGCCGTTGGATCCGAGCGACCGTCGGATGCGCGACGCGTGTCATGTGGATTCGAGGCAGTGCGGTGTGACGCGTGAGATCTGACCGTTGATTCAATGAACGGCTTGGATCTTGCCGCGTGGATGCACTGTGCTGGTGGACCAAGTCCAGGGTGGACCCAACCCGAGCCGTGGACCGAGTCCATAGACCGAGGCGACGTGGCAGCACCAGAAGCTGCCACGTGTTGTGCTGATGTCATGCTGACCTCATAAATATTTTTATAATTCGCCCGAATTTCATTTTGGTGCTGACATCATCATTACGTCATGCTGACGTCATAAATCCCAATTTTCAGTATAAAAATAATTCAGAAAAATAGGATTTTCTAATTTCTGTATTTTCAGATTTTATTCAAACTTCAAATGGCTATAACTTTTGCATTTTAACTCAGATTTGGGTGATTCAAATTTCTAAAAATTCATAAAATTGTAATATCATTAATGGTGAATTTTATTTGAATTTTTGAGGTCATTTATTCTTCTGTATTAGTTATTTATTGCATATATTGTTTCTACGCGTAGACGCAAATTTGCCGGAAGGTTTCGAGGAAGAGTTTCGTCGCTCAAGACCAAGCTTCGGAAAACGACCAGCAACTCTTTGAAGGCAAGTGATGCTTTGATCATTTTGATTCCAGATTTTAAAATGTAATTTATGCTTTGAAATTATGCATGCTAATTTATTTAAAGTGAATTTAAATTAAATTGGGTAATGTAGTTAATCAAACCATATTGTTATTGTCACCATGAAAGTATTATCTGTATGCCCTGAAATCTTTGTCACCCTAAGTTTGATTGTATTAGTTGGATGTTAATATTGTGCCAACACGGGAGGCTAGACCGTGAGCAGATGCTTAGCCTTGCAACGAATCATGAATGATCTTCCGGGAAAATGCTACAATATTGATTAAAGAAATATTGAATGTATTTTGAAAGTGGTGTGATGATGCCACATGATGAGATTGAGGTACATAGACTTGTGGGGTTCTGTACCGATGTTGAGTTATTACTGGCATGTGTTGCACAATAATCAACTGGGTGAGAAATAATTTAGACTGGGCAAGTGGCAAGAGGTTGTGTGTCAGGTGGGCCTGTGTGGCAATGGGTTGATGAGTGATGTGAGTCTGTGTGCCACATTGGGCTGTGTGCCACTGTTGAGTGTTGGAAGTCTTGCCTTGGTCAGTTAAGGACTTCACCTTGCAAGCCTTTGATCTGAGTCACCCGTACAACCACATGTCTGGTATGGGACGGATCTAGTTGATTAGTGTTCTTTTATCTTTCCTCTGATACCTCAGGGTGACAGTACACAGGGGTGTATCTGTACAGGGGAGCGTACCTGTGCTACGGCTTGGTGCCCATCCAACGGTGATTGACCTGTCCTATACCTCGGCTCTGTGTGAAGGAAGTGATAGTGAAGGCAATACCGGAGAGGTTCTTTGGTTAAGGTAGAGGTTCCTGAAAGGCTTTGTTACAGACGATCACCTATGTGGTGAATGGCTGTATCTTGTGGGTAAAGTGTACAACCTCTGCATAGTGTAAAATCAATTCGAATAGCCGAGTCTTCAAAAAAAAATGTGGATTGGGTGGCTGTGTACCAGTGTTAAAAATGAACTGTTAAGGCTATGTGCCGAGAATCTTTGAAGAAAAACCATTTGAAGAAATTAGTATTATTATAACTGTTTCACTGCTTTAATCTAAATAAGATACCGCTTTAAAAATGCTGTTTGAAGCAAAAAGAACCAATTAAGCCAATCCTTTGGAATAAGCTTTGCATATAGTAATATCGCTGCATTCTGTGCATTACTTGTTGAGTGCCTTGTGTACTCACCCCTCCTTGCTTATCAACCCCAACATCAGTGGAGGAGTCTACACCAGCGTGGGAGGAGGAGTACAATGAGGATCCGGACAATTAGGGGGCAAGCCCAGTCGGTTTCCTGTGGCAAGATGAAGGCTTCCATGACATTTATTTTATTCCGCTGCTATTTCTTTTACTCTGAATAATGTAAGCCCTACGTGGCTGATTTTATGTAAGGAGACCATAAGGTCGTACAACTCAGTTTATATGAATGTTTGCACTATTTATTCTTATATCGCTGTGAATGTCTGTGATGTGCAACCCTGTAAGATTGTGTGTGCTAGCGTGATCCTGGACTAGCACAGAATACACAAAGGGTCCAGATTTGCAGATTCGGGTCCTGACAGAGGTGGTATCAGAGCCAGGTCTGTAGGACTTGACCCTAGTTAGGTTGTGTCCTGGAGGATAAAACTATTTTCTAAACTTTAATCAACTTGAGCAAGAATATCAATGAAATCTCGACTTATCTTTTCTCTCTTTCTTCATATCTATGCTGAAATCTTATTATCTGTTTAATTTAAACGAGGTTTGTTTTGGCAGATGAGGATGACCCACACCTATGGAGAGCGCACTGGAGGATTCGCCGCTGAGTTATGGCGTATGATGCAGCTGCTCGGAGGTTTCGACAGTCCGCTTTATCATGGGACCACTGTGGTGCGGGCAGGACTTGATATCGCCTGGGATGTCAAGATCACTGTTTACGCCCGGGAGAGGACAAGGACGAGCCATCCTATCTACATCACCACCAGGAGGACTTCTTTTGAGACCGGGATCCAGGAGACGGCACGTCTTGCGATGCGGCAGATTGCCCGCACTTCCTCCGCCGAGTTGGACGGCACTGTTTTTCGTCAACACCCGCGCCGAGATAATCGCTATGACAGGGTGGAGCTCATGGAGGAGGATGCCACAATCACTCATCTGGCAAGGTATGTGACGAGTATTCATACAATGGGTACCCCAACGGCCCGGAGTAACGAACGGGTCATCCCATGCCCGGCTCCGACCAAAGGCTTCACGGGTCCACAAAGGACACTCGACCCCGACCTAACAAGCTGCTCCAAGGTCGTCCCCGACCTAACGGGGCGTCCGACCCCCGCCACAGGTCGAACTCCCCACCGGCTCCAACAAAGCTGAGGCAATCTCCGCCAAGGGCCAAGTGTTAGGCCTCCGCCGGCCATCGGCCACGTGGTCTACGGACATGACCGCTCAAAGTGACCGTGCGGGGGCAAGTGGCTCCTTCCCAAGACAGTACGAAGGTTGCTAAAATCAAGACTCCAGTCTCATCGTCCAGTCACGCACAGTATGGAGATACGCTCCCTCCCGAGGCAGCACCAAAGACGCAATATGACGTCAGCGCCCGTCAGGCCCGCAGAAGGCAGGTGCGCTGTTTCCCAATGAAGCAGCTAACTGATCTACTCGATGAGCCCACCAACCCGGTATGGGCAGAATGGGAGGTTGACCAACCACCAAGACCGAGGGTCAGAGCTCTTGGCATAGATGTCTTCATCCTTCCCTCTCCCGACTTTCCATGTAACCTGCCCCCTCTGACTATATAAAGGGAGGCAGGGTCTTCTGGAGAGAGGACGGATGGACGAACGGTCTCTCTCGCCCTCTTCTCTAGATCCCTCAATGAATAGGTTGTTTACGTTCTCTCGTTCGAGCCCCCAGCTCTCGCTTGTAAACACTGTGCAGTCTTCTGCACCTAAAGCAATACGATAAACACCATATGAACTGGAGTAGGGATATTCAACCCAAACCAGTATACATCTTGGGCTTTTTAGTCTAACCATTCAAGGAGAGGGAGCGCGCGGCCCCTTAGACTTATAAATTTACTTGCCGGTGACTCGAAACCCCGACAGTTGGTGCGCCAGGTAGGGGCCTTCGCGCGTCTTCATCGACATCTCCGGATTCCCGTTTGCTTCCTTGATGGAATTCTACACCCACGACGGCGCGTCTACGTCAAGGAGCCGAATCCGTTTTGGCTCCCTCGACTTCACCGCCACTCCTGCGGGAGAGCTCGCGCTCGTCCCCGCCGCCTCTCGAGACCAGGCGTCCGCTGGCAGCCTGGACTCCATCTCCGACAACCTCGTCAACCTCCGGCTCGAGGGCGGCGCGCAGACCACGAGGGCGAGGCGCACCGAGTGCTGCGCCGTCTTCGGCAGTAGCACCCGTGAGCTCACGCGGGTGATCACCTCACCTCCCGCGGGCTCACAATTCATGGCGATGATCGGCTATGCGCCGGCATCCGTCCACGACTTGCTGGAGGACTCCTCCAGCCACGACTCCAGCTTTGACACGGAGCACGTCGCCGACGGGCTGCATTCTTGTGAGTGCAATAAGGCGGGTATGGTCGACCTGACCGCGACCCCCGCAACTACGGGAGCACTCATCCAGCTCACCAGAGCTCAGGAAGAGGAATCTCAGCGCGAGCACGCTGAATGCGCCCAAGCGCGCCGCGCTGAGCTCCAGCAGCAGCGCGAGGAACTAGAGGCCCGGAGGGTCGAGCTCGACAAACTCCAGGCCGACCTGGAGTAGAGCAAGCCCGAGCCCCCGCTTGTGCCTAATGCCGCGCGCGCACGCGCGCGCCAGGTACACCACCAGCTGGCGGAGGAATCCGACGGCCCTCAGTTTTTCCCTCACGCAAGTCAAAACGTGGCGCGGCGCGTCGCGCTCCGCGGCATCCCAGTCGATGACCCGAGACCAAGGCAACGCGTGCGGAACCTCCGGATGGTGGAATGTGCCGCCGTCTGCGGACATGCGAGGCTCGGCCCACCACTGGCGCCTCCTCCGCCGCCGAGCCGCACCGCCGCCGGGCCGATCGGGTCCGACAAAGGCGGCGGCACAGCGCGAACAGCCCCAGGCCTCGCTTGCCCCGGTGCGCCAGCGCCTCGACAATGACTACGACGTCCGCGCCACCCTCGAGGCGCGGAGAAAGGCGACGGACGAAGCGGCCCGGTCACGGTTCGCAGACAGCGGACGTCGCAACGACCGCAGCTCGAGCCCCGATGGTTGTCGGGACCCGGATTTGCAAATCCGAAACCCTTTGTGTATACCGCACTAGTCCAGGATCACACCAGTGCACACAATGGAAACATAGATGAAATACCATTCCATACAACGAATTAACTAAGAAGAAGCAAATTATTATTGAATAAAGCAAACGACATTATGGTCAATGTTTACACCATTATGCCTTAAGGGCTTAAGAAACAAATAACTATTGCAGCGGAAAAGATAACTTGAGCCATTCGACATGCCACAGGCAATCGTCTGGGGAAACGCCTTCCTAATCCACGTAGTCTTCAAAGAATTCCTCCTCTGATACTCAGCATTTCCTGATGCTTCCTCAGCAACTGATCAACAAAGGTGTAAAGCCGTGAGTACAAAAGTACTCAGTAAGCCGTAGGGAATCGATGCAATATATTCATGCACGGCTTGACAAAGGATAGCTATATGGTTCTTTTGCAGAAAGCAATAACTTGAATGGAAATACAATAAATAGATTGAAAGCATATTTATGAAAATGTAAATAAATAACTGGTAGATCAATAGTAGACAACATGAACAGAATGGCGAGGCATCACCCTACACCATCTAAAACAAGTATCAACCAATAAATTCAACAGTATTACTTTAGACAATAAAACAATAGTGAACTCCCCGTTCACATCCCAACAATTCCTCATTCCACATTTCATAAAACACTCTATACCCCGTGTGAAATTCCCGGGCTTGTCCATGACCGCGGACACGGCTATTCAAATAGTTTTACACTCTGCAGAGGTTGTACTTCTTTACCCACAAGACATGATTTCTCATATTGCCACGAGATAAACACACTTCCTTTGGTGTGTCGGTGGAGAATCATGACAAAGCCTTTATAATGCACTGTCTAAACTCGGTACTGCCCGCTAAGGTTTCGCCCCTTAGGGCCCCCTCTTGCGCCTTGCGGATCTACCCGTCCATCCCGGAAACCACACCACCAATTGGCAGTACTCAAGGCTAGACATTGCAAATTAATCAGCTAGATCTGTCCCATACCAGACATGTGGTAGTACGGTTAGGCCCAGTTCAATGGCGCACAAAATTAAGTCCTTAAGTTGTCTCAGGCAAGACATCCACATCCCAATGTGCTAGAAAGCACCCCCTTTACTGCACGATCACTTGCCCGAGGGAAAACAATTCGTTCAACCAAGACCAATGGCAAATCCCGCCATGGTACAACAAATTTTACAATAGTGGCTAACGGCCACGATTCAATATCTCATTAAGTCAAGATTATCATTATTCAATTTGTGACATGAATCCCAACGTATATCTAAGCATGTCTAAGCATAGCTACGTAACCCAATGTTGGTATAATGATTATGTCCAACTAGTAATGTCCCAACCTAGGTTTAACAATGGATACATGGCATCCCAATAATCAAGGTGGCATCATATCAACTAGGAACATATCTACTCCCATGAAATAAGCATTGATACACAAAATAGCATGCAATTGTATAAAAATAAATTACTTTTGCAAACATAGGATCAACATGATCAAAGGATTATGACTTGCCTTGCTGATCTAGTGCTGAGTCTTGGTCTTCGAAGTCTTTGTTCGCTCCCTCGGAATTAGCGTCTACCGGAAAAGAAAGCTACGAAGCCAAATAAATACAAAATAGAGACACAAACAAGCTCAAAACTGAAAATAAATGGCTCTGGAAGATAGATCTTGATTTTAGAAAAATTTAGAAACTTGAATCGCCTCAATCGGAGTTCGTATGAGCGAGAACGGGCCTCCGAAAGATTAAATTCAGAGAAAATGCTGAAAATCAGAAAATCAGAATTTCCCGATTTATTTTTCTATTGGAAAATCGATTTACTGCGCAACGCTGACGTCATCCGGAATCTGATGGATTGGGTCCACGGCACTTCCTGGTTCACCGTGCACCCGGTGCACGGCTGACGTCGGCGCTTGCGTCGGCAAAAGGACTGAGGTGGTGGCTAACGCAGGCGTCCACGCGGCGCTGACGCAAGAGCTGACGTGGACAGGCCACGCGTCGCTCATCTGACGATCTGGACAGATCGGATGGCTGGGACGCGGGTCGCGACCGGCGCGGCTACGGCGAGATCCGAGCAGCGCCATGGATCGGACGCACCGGGGTTCTCGGCGAGGAACAACGGCGAAGCGGCGGCGCGGGGCTCACCGGCAACGGAGAAGAAGCCACGGCCGACGGTGAAGACGCGACGGATCGGGCCCGGGACAAGGCAGACTGGGGAGGGGGCGACGTGGGCAAGGCGGAGAGACAAACGGCGGTGGCGAAGACGCACCGACGGAGAAGAAAAAGGCGGCGGAAGTTCTCGGGCATGGCGAGGAACTTCGGCGAGCGCGGGCTTAGCGACGGTGGGGTCTTTGGCGATGAGGAGGAGGACAAACGAGGAGGCGGGAAAACAGCGAAAATCGGAGGGGGTGCGGTGGCTTAAATAGCGGTCTCGGAGGCCGTGTCCGACCCGGACTCCAAGACGGCGGCGGACGCGATTTCGACGCAGCGGCGGCTAGGGTTAGAACGCAGTGCAGTGCGGCGCGGGAGCTAGGCTTGGGCATACAGCAGCCAAGCCAGGGCGGCGAGGCGGGCTAGGCTGAGGCGACATGGGAGAAGAAAATCTTTAGTTTGATGAATAGTTTAGTCAAATTAAATCCTTTCATTAATAGAAAATTCAAATTAAGCAGGGATTAATTCAAGGAAAATGCAAATGGTTTATTTTTGAATTCAAACATTCTAAAACTCAAATTTTGCGATGTTACAAAGGTCCAGGGCCACGGGCCTTCTGTCAGGGGATCCGCCATGCGGATTTCCCTGCCAGGTTCCGGGCACCGACCAACATAGCCAAATACACTGGGGCCACAAACCCCGGCGTCTGGCTGGAAGACTACCGGCTCGCATGCCGGGCGGGAGGAGCTACAGATGATCTCTTCATCATCCAGTACCTCCCCATCTACCTTGCGGACTCGGCTCGAGCCTAGCTCGAGTACTTGCCCGTGAGAACCATCAGGAACTGGGGGACCTGAAGAGTCTCTTCGTCGGTAACTTCCAAGGCACGCATAAGCGCCACAGGAACTCACGGGACGAAAAGATGCAAGCAAAGCAGCTGGGAGACCTCGGGGATTACATCCGGCGTTTTTCCCGTCAATGTAATGAACTCCCCGACATCTCCGACGCCGACGTCGTCGGGGCGTTCATCTACGGCACCTCTTGCAAGACCCTGGTGCACAAGCTGGGTTGCGTCAAACCCAGAACCACCAAGGAGCTCCTTGACATCGCTACCAACCACGCCTCCAGCGAGGAGGCTGTGGGGGCCATCTTCGACAAGGGGAAGGCCAAACGAGAGCCCAACGCTCAATCCGCCTCCCCTTCTGACCACCCCGACAAACGGAAGCGGCAGGGGAAGCAGGTCCGAGAAGGCCACCTGGTTGCGGCTGCCAACCACCCCGCCAAGCAACAGGCGCGGCCAATCGTCGAGCCTGACCATTTCGAGAAACTGATGGAGAGTCTGTGTCCGAACCACGGGTTCCCCGTCAGGCACAAGTACCGGGACTGCCAAGTCCTAAAGCACTTCCTTTCCCTCACCCCCACACCGTCGAAGGGGAAGGGATAGAAGCGTGACCCGGCACCGTGTGCTGAGGAAAAAAGGGCAGACGACGAGTTCCCCGAACCCGACGGTTGCCTCATGATCTTCGGCGGACCGGCGTGCTATGCCGACAAGCGCCGGTTCAAGCTCGCCTTCCGCGAGGTCCACACCGCGACTCCAGCTGTCCCCCACTACCTTCGGTGGTCAGAGTCCCCGATCACCTTTGACCGGACCGACCACCCCGACCACATCCCGTAGCCGGGGAGATACCCACTGGTGGTCGACCCCATCGTGGGGAAGAAGCGCCTTACGAAGGTGCTCATGGACGGCGGCAGCGGTCTCAACATCCTTTATGTTGAGACGCTCGACGCCATGGGAACCCCCCGCTCGAGTCTCCGACCGAGCAAGGCGCCCTTCTATGGCGTCATCCCGGGCCACCAGGCACACCCGCTCGGGCAGGTCGACCTGCCTGTTACCTTTGGAGGACCAAAAAACTTCCGCACCGAAACCCTCATGTTTGAGGTTCCGGATTTTCCCGACTCCTACCACGCCATCCTGGGGAGACCATGCTACGCCAAGTTCATGGCGGTCCCCAGCTACACCTACCTCAAGCTGAAGATACCTGGGCCACAAGGAGTGATCACCGTGGCCTCCTCTTTCCAAACCTTGCCTACAATCGCGAGCTGGCAGCTATGAAATGACGTCGGCGCCATTGCCTCCGCCGAGCTCGCGAACCTCCAAAGGGAAACCTCTGAGTCTGCCCCCGACTCCAGCAAGTCGGGGTCGGGATCCTTCAAATCCACCGAGGATACGAAGGAGGTCGCGGTCGATCCCGAAGATCTGACCAAAACCGTGCGGGTTGGAGCCACGCTCCCCGCAAAATAGGAAAGCGTGCTCGTCGACTTCCTCCGCACCAACAAGGACGTCTTCGCATGGAGGCCCTCCGACATGCCAAGAATCCCGAAGGAAGTCACCGAGCACTCCCTAAATGTCCGACCAGGCTCGAGGCCGGTCGCCCAACGCCTGCGCCACTTCGACGACGAGAAGCGCAGGATCATAGGGGAGGAAATCGCCAATCTTTTGGTTGTAGGGTTTGTAAAAGAGGTGCGCCACCCCGAGTGGCTAGCCAACCCTGTCCTTGTAAAAAAGAAAACCGGGCAATGGAGAATGTGCATTGACTACACGAGCTTGAACAAGACATGTCCCAAGGACCTGCTCCTCCGCCTCAGATCGACCAAGTCGTTGACTCCACTGCAGGGTGCGAAACCCTTTCCTTTCTGGATGCCTACTCAGGATATCACCAGATAGCGATGAAGGAGTCAGACCAGCCCGCAACTTCTTTTATCACCCCTTTCAGCTCCTATTACTATGTAACGATGTCGTTTGGTCTAAAAAACGCGGGCGCTACATACCAGCGATGTATGCAAACGTGCCTTAACGACCAGATAGGCCGTAACATCGAAGCATACGTCGACGACATCGTCGTCAAGACTAGGAAGGCCGGTGACCTCGTCTCCAACCTGGAAGAGACCTTACGAACCTCCGACGGTTCCAGATAAGGCTCAACCCCGAAATGTGTTCGGGTCCCTAAAGGAAAGCCGCTCGGCTTCATCGCTCGAGCGTGGCATCGGCCAACCAAGAAAAGATCTCGCAATCATGATGATGGGCCCGACCGGCAACCTAAAGGGAGTCCAAAAGTCGACAGATGCCTTGCAGCCTCTAAGCCGCTTTCGTGTCTCGCCTTGGCGAAGCGCGAATGCCGCTTACAAGCGCTCAAGAAGTCCAATCACTTCACCGACCGTGGAGGCTGTGAAGCCCTCACCCAATCGAAGGTATACCGACTCACCCCAGCCCCGTCGCCCTGTACCAGAGAACCGCTGTCGCTCTACATCGCCGCTCACGACCCAGGTTGTTAGTTCGGCTCTCGTTGTAGAACGAGCGGAAGAAGGCCATGTGCACAAGGTACAACGGCCGGTCTACTTCGTCAGTGAAGTGCTCTCCGAGTCAAAAGCTCAGTATCCGCAAGTGCAAAAATTGCTCTATGCGGTGCTCATCACAAAGAGGAAGTTGGTCCATTAGTTCGACCGGCACCCCATCTCCGTTGTGACCTCGTCACCACTCGGCGAAATCGTCCACAACCGCGACGCCTCAGGAAGGATAGCCAAGTGGGCACTCGAGCTCATCGGCCACGACATATCGTACGTTCCTCGAACGACGATTAAGTCGCAGGCCCTGGCCGACTTCGTCGCCGAGTGGACCGAAGCCCAGGCACGTCGGCGCTCGAAGACCCCGAGTACTGGACAATGTACTTCGACGGGTCCTACACCAAGAACGGCGCGGGTGCGAGAGTCGTCATCGTCTCCCGCCGGGAACAAGCCCGAGACGCCATTCGGCCGCTTCGATGCGCGACCAACAACGTCGCCGAGTACGAGGCTCTCGTCAACGGTCTCCGGATCGCTGCCGACCTTGGCGCTCATCGACTCTACGTCCACGGAGACTCCAAGCTCGTCGTCGACCAAGTCATGAAGGCCGCGGAGCCCCGACACGCCCGCATGGCCGCATACTGTCGGGAAGTGCGCAAGCTCGAAGAAAGGTTCAAAGGTTTCGAGCTTCACCATAGCTACAGACGCTACAACGGTGAGGCCGATTACCTAGCCAATCTCGCCTCTAGTAGGGAACCAATCCCGCCTGGGATCTTCGTTTGTGATCTTCGAAAATCTTCTGTCCTATCGGACTCGGCGACCGAGCGGCCGTCCGAACTGTCCGATGCGACCACACAGACCGCCGATCGGTCGGGTAAGTGGTCGCCCCGGTCGGGCCGCGACGCCCTGACGGCCGACTCCGACTAGAGAAAGCCCTTCATCGACCGCCTGACCGATGGATCGCTCCCCACCGAGCCGACCGAAGCACGGCGCCTCGCTCGTCGGGTGAAATCTTTCGTCCTGGTCGGAGAAGACCTCTACAAGGGAGTCCCTCTGGAGTCCTCCAAAAATGCATCCTGGCCAACCAAGGGGGGCGGCTGCTGCTCGATATCCATGGCGGCGTCTGTGGCTACCACGCCGCACCACGGTCCCTAGTAGGAAAGGCTTTCCGGCAAGGTTTCTACTGGCCGACCGCCTTGGCCGACGCCGAGCAAATCATTCGCACCTATGAAGGATGCCGCTTTCTTTGCCGGCAGACGATCTTCCGCACAGCCTTACAGACGATCCTCACACATGGCCATTCGCGTCCGGGACTCGACCGGTCGGGCCCTTCAGAAAGGCGTCCGGGGGCTTCACCCACCTCTTTGTCGGAGTGGATAAGTTCACCAAGTGGATAGAGGACAAGCCGTTCACCAGCATCACATCGGTGCAGGCGGCCAACTTCATCCGCGACATCGTCTTCCGCTTTGGAGTCCCGAACTCCATCATCACCGATAACGGCACGCAGTTCGCGGGGAAGGAGTTCCTCGAGTTCTGCGATGACTTCAACATCCGCGTTGATTGGGCAGCCGTGGCCCATCCGCGGACCAACGGCCAGGCCGAGCGAGCAAACGGCATGATTCTCCAAGGGCTCAAGCCATGAATCTTCAATCGGCTGAAGAGATTCGCGGGACGATGGGTGGCTGAGTTACCTTCCGCCCTTCGAGTTTCACGGATCGCGACCGACCCGGCGGCCGTTCACACCATTCTTCATGGTGTTCGGTGCTGAAGCCGTCTTGCTAACCGACTTGGAATATGGCGCCCCAAGACTACAAGCCTTCGACGAGGCTCGGGGGCTCGTCTCGCAACAAGACGCCATCGACCAACTCGACGAGGCACGTGACGTGGCCATTCTACGATCGCCCAAGTACCAGCAGGCGCTGCGACGCTACCACAGTCATCAGATTCGAAGCCGCTCCTTCAATGTTGGCGACCTGGTCCTGCGCTGGGTTCAGTCCAGCAAAGACAAGCACAAGCTCTCACCGCCCTGGGAAGGCCCCTTCACCGTCGTGGAGGTTCTTCGACCCGGCACCTTCCGACTCAAGGACACGGATGGCAACGTCATCTCCAACGCATGGAACATAGAAAAGTTAAGGCGTTTCTAACCTTAAAACTCTTTCTTGTCCTTTGCGCCTTTTTTACCCTTCTTCCAAGCACCCGGACGCCGCGCGGCGCTCGGGGGCTGCTTGTTGATGCCCTCGTACGGGTCGCTTCTGCTCGGCGCGCTCACGCAGGTCGGTGACCCGACCAACCACAGGGCTCCTCCTAGACGGTAACCCTCTCGACCCAAGTGCTACGGCCTACGTCCCAGCGGCTATGGTTGCGAAGTAGCACTTTGCGGAAGAAGGAAGTGCCCAAACGGAGCAACCCTCGATCGGTCAGGAACACCCCGTTCCCGCGTGAGCACAGCCGCCAAGGCTTTTCACGGGTTGGTGACCGACCAACCACGTGGCTCCTCCTGGCGGTAACCTCTCGACCCAAGTGCTATGACCTCGCCAATGCACGGTTACTAAGTGGCTCTTTGCGGAAGAAGGAAGTGCCCGAACGGGGCGGCCCTTGGGTGTTCGGGAACACTCCTATCCTATGCAAATGCGCATAAATGCTTCATAGCCAAAGTCCCAGTCCCCTTCGCGCCTCCTTCATAAATGGTAAAGCTCTGACCTATGCTCAACCAACCCTTGCGGTTTCTAGAGCTACGGTCGCCGAGCGTTTTATCACAACAGGAGAATGCGAAAGACGGATTGGAGTTCATCAAACCTTCAGTTTATTGCTTGCTAAGGTCTTTTACAAAAAAACCATCTAATTCCTCCTAATTTTTCGTGGAGGATGCTCCCCGGCGCAATCCTGTCGGCGATCAGCCGGGCGTGCTGCTCGACTTGAAGATCGAGCCTGTCGACCTCCTCGTCAGTCCGGTTCCCCACGATCCCGCTGCTAACGACGGCGAGGTCGATGCCGTCGTAGTAAGAGACGGTGTGGACGAGCGCCGAGGAAGCTCCGAGCACGGCGCCCTCGCCACCGAAGCTCGACGTGCTCCGCACTTCGGGCCAAGACGGTGGCGAAGCGAGCTAGGCCCGCGGCCCAAGCACCCGGGTCGCAGATGTCCCGCCGACCTTGCGAGGGTCCCCAACTCTGCAGCCAGGTCGGACCGTTCTCCCTCGGCCACCAGCAGCTCCGCCAAGGCTGCGTCCCGTGCCGTGATTGCCGCGTCGCGGGCCTCCACCGCCTCTCTCCGCGCCTCCATGACGCTGCTAAGGTTCATTTGCAGCTCTGCAGATCGGGATGGCGTCAGAAGGCAATCCCAACGAGCCACGATTGCAAAATCGATTAAGGAGTTCGGCCACTTACCGGTCGTGGAGCTCGTCAGAGCGCGAAGCTCCTCCTCGGTCTTGGCCAGCGCCTCCCGAGCAAAGATCACGCCGGATTCCGCGCCGCCGCGCCTCCCGGTTCGATCCGCCGCCTTGAAGCGGCCGCCCGACTGCGGGTCCTTCCGGCGGCGACGGCGGCATCCTTGGCGCTGCTGGCCGCCGCCAAAAGGGACTCAAGCTCCGACACCCGTGCCGCCAAGGACTGGTTCGCCCGGCGCTCATCAAGCAGGACCTGGGTGGCCCGACCCAGCTCCTGGTGGGCCTTCTCCGCCTACTCCTCCTCACGAACCAAGGTCTCCTGAGAGTCGCGTAGCTCGGGACGCAGCATATTGCGCTCTTCCTCAACGACCAATTTCCGGCCTTGCAAACCCCGGAGGAACAGAGACTTCTCCCCTGAACGGGCCCGCAAGCGCTGCAAAGCACGGCACTCTATTAGCCTGTGACGAAACCGTCAAAAGCTGCAAAGCTGTTCGCCGATCGACCGCACTAACCGAGGATCTCCTCGCGATCGCGTCTGGCGCCCACTGAATAGTCGAGCACGAGCCGCACTCTTGGATTTGCTTTGTCTCGGTCACGGCGCGCCCGAAAAGCATCCCACTCACTGCGTTCTGCCGGGTCACCCAGCGTGAGGGATGGTCCGCTGGTTTGGTCGCCTCCAGACCAGATCAACGCAGGTGAGGGCAGCTGAGCAGATCTCCCTGGGTCGGCGTCACCAGTTTGTGTCCGTGGGAGGCCACTCGGCGCCTCCCCCTGCGGCTCCAAGGGGATTAACTCCGACTCCTGGACCGCTCCCGCCGACAGGCTCCCGGGCGGCGGCGTTAGCATCGCCCCAGAAGCCCGGACCGCGTGTGCTGGTGGGCTCCCCGGCGGTGGCGGCGGGAGCTCCTGCCGACCTCCCTCAACCGCGGAAGGGAGCCCCGATTCCTCAAGGATCGGCAGATCTCCCTCATGCCCCAGCTCGGCCTCTGGCACTGCGACCGGCGTCGGCCCCACCGGTGGCTCCAACATCACCTGCGCTGCCACGACCCTTGTCAGGCTGGCCATGCCCACCGTCTCCTCGAGCTGCTCTAGCTCCGCCGACGTTTCCTCGACCCCCGCCGGCTGTAGGGACGGTGCCGGCCCGCGTGGGGCCACCGCCGAGCGTGCCGCCACCGATACGGCCACCCCTGTGTAGGTACTGCGCACAACAAACGATCAGAGGTTGCTCGGACGACCCTGCTACGACCATGTTGAGAGAAGCGGACACTTACTGCGCCGATCGGGTGCGTGGCAGCCACGCTCTCTTCGCCGGCCCCCCTCGCGAGGCGAGTCGGCTGTCCGTTTCCCCGAGGACTCCTCCGCCGGGGACACCTCCACCTGGGGCACGACCACAACACGCGCCGCTGGTCGCCTCCACCGACCTCCGCCGCCGACGCCCGAGGTCGCACTACCGCTGCCCGCTACCGTCACTAGAAGTCGACCCCGCACCGCCCATCTTGACGGCGGTCGTTTCGGACACCTCACCGCGCGCGGCCCTTGCCGCGCGCTCCTTCTTCTTCCTCCTCCTCTTCTCCTCCGCGCTTCGCGCTGGATCCAAGCCGAACAGCGCGCGCCGCCGCTCGCCTTTCTCCCCGGCAAGAACACCCGAGACCATCCCGGTAAGCCCCTAAGAAATGCAGAAACAACGGTCAAGACCGAATGCTAGGAAAAAGAAAAGGGGGAGGAAACAATAAGAAGTTTGCTCGGATTACCAGGTCTGGGGGATGAGCTGCCGAGAATGGCTCGGGGTGTCCGCCCGTCGCTTCGGTGGCACTCCCACCCGTGACGGCAGACACCCGGGCCTCGACCTCCGAGGCGGAGAGTTCTGGCCCCGCCATCCTCATGGGGTCAGACGTTCCCCCGTATCGAAACATGGGGAACAGCCTACACATGAGGGGCTGGACGCGCATCTTTATGAAAGCGCACACGACAGCATCGCCGGTCAAGCCCCGCACCTTTTGGACCTTGATCCGATCAATAATCTCGGCCACTATGGCCTTCTCCTTCTTGGCGGCACCCTAGGTCCACTCGGGCCCCGCCTTGACCAACCGACCGGTGAAGACCAGGGCGCTGCCCCCAGTGTTCTGAACATAGAATCACTCGGAGTGCCAGCCCCGGTTCAACGATGGCAACTTCAGGTCGATATAGTCCGGCCCCCGATCGACACGCATTTGGAGTGCCAAGCCGCCTATGCGCGCCGGGACGTCCGATGGCTTATCCTTCCTCACCCGCTCAAGAAAGAGGTGCAGCCACATCGCCCATTGCGGCTCGATACCCAAGAACGCCTCGCACAGCGTCATGAAAATCGCGATATGGAGGACACCGTTGGGGTTAAGATGCTGCACCTCCGCCTTGTAGTGAGAGAGTAGCCCCTGAACGAATGGGTGCAGTGGAAGACCGAACCCGCGCTCGTAAAATGAGGCAGGCACGACGATCTCATCGTCCCCCGGTGAGGGGACGGCGGCCCCCGTTGGCACCCTCCAGCTTGAGACGTTTTGCGGGGGAAGGAACCCTTTCTTCACTGTGCCTAGCGCGGTCGGGCTGGATGGAGCACTCCGGCCACGACATTCTCGAAGAAGAGCAGCGAAAAAGGTGAGGAAGGGGGAGGGTGTTTTCTCCTCTCTGGCTTCTGCTGTCTGCTTTTTCTATCTCAGGTGAAGACAGGAGAACGAGGAAAGGCAAAGGTAGGCAATCGTCCTAGCATCCCCGTGCTGAATTTATAAAGGACGAGCAGGCGCCAGCCGAACCGGCACTAGCCGAATAGACACAGCCTCGAACGAATCGCAGCACGTCCCGTCCCTCCGGCTGCTATGCCGAGCAAAACGGTAACCCCACGGTTTCCAATTCCCCTCTACACATTTAAGTCTGGCAGGACAGCAGGAGGCGAATAGACGTCGTATCGGGCAGTGCGCCCCGTGAACCCTTCGGTTTCCGCCTCCGGGTCGGATCGGCTGCACCGTTATGAATCTAAAAGGCCCTTCGGGCCGCTGCGACCTCGAAGCGGTGAAAGAGCCCGAAAGCTCGCGCCCGAGGCCCAGCCTAAAGCAGCGGGTTCTAAAGGCCAGACCCACCAAGTGGGACAGAGCCGCCCCAGTGGAAAATTTGAGCAAGGGGCGAATACAAGGCGAGCTCCCAGTGGGCCTCTAGTTGGGTTGGCTGACGACCCAATCGCCTTGACTCGTGTCCGAGACCATACTTCACACTCTCCCGCGGAGCCCATCGATGGGTGAAAGCCAGCTGTGCTCTGGGTCGGCGAATGACCCAGAGTCCGATATGGGATCGAGTAAAGAAAGGTTTCTCATGGGCTGCCCCCAGTGGGACGGACACCCTACGCTGGGACCGTCCGCTTGGAAGGGTCCCCCTTGGGAGGGACCTCTAAACACCCACTCGGATCACCCGTTATTAGCTCCACGAGCACGGCGTTCAAACCAACGCGGGTAAACGACCGTTCGCTCACCCCCTCCAGGTCCCACACCTGCGGTCGGGGCGTCTACGTGGGATAGATAGTGGCCACTCCTCTCGCAGCTACCCTCGCCAGACGAGGACTCGGGATGGATGCCCACCGTCCAGCTACGACGTTAAACGAGCAAACGTCCAGCTATGATGTTGAACAACCACTCAGACACCAGAACCTACTGAGAGGCATCTGGTCGTCCCAGCCGACCTAAGGCCACGTCCAGCAATGACGTTAAACGAGCACTCAGACACCGGAACCTCCCGAGAGGCATCTGGTCGTCCCAGCCGACCTAAGGCCGTGTCTAGCTATGACGTTAAACGAGCACTCGAACACCAGAACCTCCCGAGAGGCATCTGGTCGACCCAGCCGACCTAAGGCCACGTCCAGCTATGACGTTAAACAAGCACTCAGACGCCAGAACCTCCCGAGAGGCATCTGGTCGTCCGGCCGATCTGATCCACCGTCCAGCTACGACGTTAAACAAGCCACCGTCAAGCTACGACGTTAAACGAGCAAACGTCCAGCTACGATGTTATACGAGCAAACGTCCAGCTACGATGGTAAACGAGCACTCGGACGCCAGAACCTCCCGAGAGGAATCTGGTCGTCTCAGTCGACCAAGGCACTGTCCATCTACGACGTTAAACGAGCACTCGGACACCAGAACCTCCCGAGAGGCATCTGGTCGTCCCAGCCGACCAAGGCACCGTCCAGCTACAACGTTAAACGAGCACTCGGACACCAGAACCTCCCGAGAGGCATCTGGTCATCCCAGCCAACCAAGGCACCGTCCAGCTACGACGTTAAACGAGCACTCGGAGACCAGAACCTCCCGAGAGGCATCTGGTCGTCCTAGCCGACCAAGGCCGTGTCTAGCTACGACGTTAAACGAGCACTCAGACACCAGAACCTCCCGAGGCATCTCGTCGTCCCAGCCGACCAAGGCCGCGTCTAGCTACGACGTTAAATGAGCACTCGGACACCAGAACCTCCCGAGAGGCATCTGGTCGTCCGCGCCGACCAAGGCCGCGTCTAGCTACGACGTTAAATGAGCACTCGAACACCAGAACCTCCCGAGAGGCAACTGGTCGTCCGCGCCGACCATGGCCGCGTCTAGCTACCACGTTAAACGAGCACTCGGACACCAGAACCTCCCGAGAGGCATCTGGTCGTCCACGCCGACCAAGACAGCGTCTAGCTACGACGTTAAACGAGCACTCGGACATCGGAACCTCCCGAGAAGCAATGCCCGTACTTAAGAAAAATAGCCACGCACCGGCTGCTGACTCTCGGGGGCACAAGTGGTCTAAAAAAAAAGGGGGCGCCTGAAGCGAAGTCGTCATACAGATGCATCAATCGCAAAAGAAAGGGAAATTTTATTATAAGTCGACAAGCTCAAACATTACATAATGTTACATGATATGGAGTTACATAATATGGTGGAGCTATTTAAGCACCAAGTATTATATCACGAATTTCAGATTGCGTCAGTGCAGACGCACTGACGGCTACCCGTGCGCACGCACCATCGCCTCCAAGAGGGCGCCCCTCACCACGAAGAGCTTCGAAACAACCCCGAGCAGCGCATCGACGGCGGCGGCGTCACGGGCCACGGCCTCCTCCTCCATGAGCTCGCCATCGCTCGTCACGCCAAATTTCGCAGCTCGGCCAAGGGATCCTCTTCCACCACCTCAACATCGTCACCAAAGCCAAAGACCAGCGGATGCGCCGAAGCCATTAGAGGATTGAAAAAGAGGATTCTAGGCTGGGGGTAACCATTCAAGCAAGCGGTGGTACCCTTATATACCCAAAGGAAGGAAGATCAAACGACTCCGCATAAATGCCAGACGCAGGAAAACGAAGCGCCCTTCACCGGATCCCGAAGCGGCCGAGAAGACGAATGGTCAAGACGTGCAAAACCATGCACGACACTCACAACCAAGCAATTAAAAAACATTCGGCGGCAGGGGTACCCCGATAGGTCCCGCAGCAGCTGCCGGATGAGCCCGAAGCACACCAGGCTGGAGCCAACCAACCAGGTCGGTCGGACCAGCCGACCAAATCCGGCTGCCGCCTTCGACCATGCTTTACCGACCAAGCTCAACCCCCGACCGCATCTAACGAACTCGCTCGGGGGTTCGGGGGCTACTGACGAGTATTCATACAATGGGTAGCCCAGCGGCCCGGAGTAACGAACGGGTCGTCCCATGCCCGGCTCCGATCAAAGGCTTCACGGGTCCACAAAGGACACTCGACCCCGACCTAACAAGCTGCTCCAAGGTCATCCCCGACCTAACGGGGTGTCTGACCCCCACCACAGGTCAGACTCCCCACCGGCTCCAACAAAGCTGAGGCAATCTCCGCCAAGGGTCAAGTGTCAGGCCTCCGCCGCCATCGGCCACGTGGTCTACGGACATGACCGCTCAAAGTGATTGTGCGGGGGCAAGTGGCTCCTTCCCAAGACAGCATGAAGGTTGCTAAAATTAAGACTCCAGTCTCATCGTCCAGTCGCGCACAGTATGGAGATCCGCTCCCTCCCGAGGCAGCACCAAAGACGCAATATGATGTCAGCGCCCGTCAGGCCCGCAGAAGGCAGGTGCGCTGTTTCCCAATGAAGCAGCTAACTGATCTACTCGATGAGCCCACCAACCCGGTATGGGCGTAAGGAGGTCGACCAACCACCAAGACCGAGGGTCAGAGCTCTTGGCATAGATGTCTTCATCCTTCCCTCTCCCGACTTTCCATGTAACCTGCCCCCTCCGACTATATAAAGGGAGGCAGGGTCTTCTGGAGAGAGGACGGACGGACGAACGGTCTCTCTCGACCTCTTCTCTAGATCCCTCAACGAATAGGTTGTTTACGTTCTCTCGTTCGAGCCCCCAGCTCCCGCTTGTAAACACTGTGCAGTCTTCTGCACCTAAAGCAATACGATAAACACCACACGAACTGGAGTAGAGATATTCAGCCCGAACCAGTATACATCTTGGGATTTTTAGTCTAACCATTCAAGGAGAGGGAGCGCGCGGCCCCTTAGAATTATAAATTTACTTGCCGGTGACTCGAAACCCCGACAGTATGTCATCGCCCAGGAGGATGACATGGATGAGACAGTCCAAGAGCTGCAGAGGACCCGTGATGAGGTCACGAAAGTGAGGACTCAACTGCGGGAGGGCTTAGCTCACTCCATGCAAAAGATCCAGGAGCTGGAGATGGCCCTGTATGGACCTGAGCCTGAGCCAGTCCTGGAGCTGCACGATCCAGATTCGGATGAGCCAGAGCAGGAGGCACGGTCACGAGGCAGCAGAGCCGCGAGACAGAGCAGCCACGGGACCAGCAGAGTCGATGGGGTCGTTTGCACCAGCTGCAGTGGGTCATGAGGACCAGTTCGCCCCGATGCTAGAGCACCCGCCGGTGTATGCTCCGGGGGAGCCGTAGCCGGGTTGGCTCGATGAGTGATCGAGTCTAGTCGGGTGTAGTGTTGAGACTCCAGTGTTTGAGTCACGTCTTTTGTTTCAGAGTCACCATTAGGTGTGAGTTGTTGTGGAGTCCTATGTTTGTTTACTTGTTTTTGGTTGTGAGTGTCTTGTATGTGTTGCATTGCCCTTAGGCACTTGTGAGCAACCATACTACCTTATATTATATCAATAAAGTTGCTAAATAATTTAAGTTACACCTGTTTCCCCCGCATAAGTTCTTTTACTTGTCTATGCTTTCTTCTTTTCTTAACCTTGGAAGTTTGCAACAGATGGTGAGGACTCGCGGAAACACTGGAGCTAGCGGAAGTGGAGCTAATCAGGCTGACAACCAGAATGAGGAGCCAATTCCTCAACCATCGCAAGTTGATATGCAGAATCTGGGAGCCTTTTTGGCTGCCCAAACTCAACTCATGAACACGATGGTGCAGACCATGCAGCAGATCTCCAATCAAGCTGCTGCGAATGTTCAACCTGGGGGTAACCATGGACCACACCCCTATTCAAGGTTGTCGGAGTTTATGCAAACTCGTCCTCCCACCTTCTCAGGCAACGCCAATCCGATGGAAGCGGACGACTAGCTAAGGACAATCGAAAGGAAGCTGCACATTACCCAGTGTGTAGGACATGAGAGGGTGCTCTATGCCTCTCATCAACTGGAAGGAACTGCTGCAGAGTGGTGGGAAAACTGCGCAAGAGCTCATGAAGACCCACAGTATTACGTGGGAGGAATTCACCTCGACTTTCGCCAATACCATGTACCGAGGGTATCATGGATCTCAAGAAGGAGGAATTCGGAATCTCAAGCAGGTGGCGGTCGCTGGTGACTACTTGAATAAGTTTACCCAGCTAGCACGCTACGCACCAGAAAACGTAGCTACGGACAAGGCCAGACAATCCCCCTTCATGAAGGGATTGAATGTAGGGTTACAAGTGGGACTGATCACCCACACATTTCTAGACTTCCAAGAGCTGGTTAACAAGGCTCTTATTCTGGAGGACAAGCGCCGAGAGTTGGATGACAATCGGAAGCGCAGAATGGCGCAACAAGGAGGACATCCGGGCCAGCAGAGGCAGAGGACGGCACCCTGTAACATCCCAAAATTTGAGTTTTCAAAAATCTTTTGTTTAGTTCATCTTTCCAAAAATCCCCACTGATTTTCTCGCTTTAATGAAGCTTAATCTGCAATTTTCTAATGCTAAAATAATTTAATTTGACTAATATAAACTTCAATTGAAATAAATTTAGTTTTATTTGAGTTCATTATGCTTCAATGAATTTTTTGTAATTTTTTGATATTTTTCGAAGTTCGTTTGCTATTCATTTGGAAATTAATTTAAATTAAGCCTCTTGTTAAATTTAATTAAATACTGTAAAAGTTTAAACAAAGTCTGGTTAAAAATATTTTATTCAAGCTACAAATGTCTCAAAATATTTTCTAGAATTTTTTTTAGAATTTTTCTGGTATGTTTATTGCTCAAAACGAATTATTTTAATTTCTGGAATTATTTTAATTCGGAAATTGGGCTAAATCGACGTGTCATCTTCTGAGCCGGCCACGTCATCGCCTAGCTGCAGCCCTCCGATCCAGATCCAACCCACCACAATGAGCCACGTCACCTGGTACTGTTCATTGTGCGCCAGGTGTTCGATCCGATCAGTTTTTAATCCAAATCCGGTTTTTCTTCGTGTTTCCTTGTATGGCACGACTCTTTAGCCTATATAAGTGTCCTAAGACCCCTCCCACGCAGCCCTAATGCCCAGAGCACCTCTCAAACCCTAAAATCCGCTGCCATGTCTTTTCGGTGCTCCGCCATCGTCGGCCGATCTTGGCGTCGCGTTCTCCGTCGTTCCAGTGAGTTTTTCTGAAATCCACTCACGTCATCTCGTGCCTTATGGTTAGATCTATCTCTCCACCAAATTTGGTGCAGTTCCATCTGCGGAATCAAAAGTTACGGCCGTTCTAATCTCAAATCTTGCTGCTACCCATTCTCCTCGGTTTTTGCAAGTTTGACCGTGAAATTTTTTTTTGTAGACTCCTCTTGAAGTCCTCTACACAGTGCTCACCCTAACTCAAGGTTTGGCCCGCGGGATTTGTGCATAAAAATCAATCCTCCCTGATCAGACTGCGTTCGAACGGCATAAGGTAAAACTCAGATCCGTTTGCGTCATATTGTGCCAAATGATCCCAGATAGCTCTCTGTATAATTTCGTTAGGTTCCATCTATTATTTTAATAGTTATGATCGCTTGATCTATTGGCTCCGGCACTGCTAAATCGACGCTTGTGATCCGTCCGTTGGGTTGCTTCCAAACCGATATACCGTTGAGTTCGTGTCGCCACGCTCTACGTGGTGCTTACTTTCCCTTCTGTTGTTTCATCCTCCAAAAGTTTAATATTCGTTACCGCCGCTTTTTGCCACCGCTGTTGCCTTGTGCCGCCAACCATTTTGGTTTGTCGTGGCCATGTCATTGTGTCGAAGATCTTTATCCCCTGCTTTGCCCACCGCTGAAGTTCATTGATCCCGGTTGCCGTCAAAGCCATATTCCGAATCTACCCGACGCCTTTTGGCCTAGTCCTTCATGTCGGTGCGCATTTCGTTCGCCATCTTTGGTAACCTTTAATCGTAGAGCCAACCCTACCATCCTACCCTATGCCAAGTGTATTCATCCTTGAATCGCTTCGCTCAAACCGGACTTAACCCTTGGTCCAATTTGTCGCTTGCGTCACGATATGTACCCGCAGATCTCAAACCAAATTTGAGCCATGTCATGACCTCGCTGCCCTATCTTTCAACCGAGGGTGGCCACCTTATAATCTCATAAGTGTTCCGTTAACGCTTCACCTTCATCGTTAACGTTCCGTCGTTAACATTCCGTCGTTAACGTCCCATCGTTAACATTCCGTCCTTAACGTCCCGCCGTTAACGTTCCATCGTTAACGTCCCACCGTTAACGTTCCATCGTTAACGTTCCGCTGCTAACGTTTCTTCGTTAACGTTCCGCCGTTAACGCTTTTCACTCGCTTCGCTATCATCGCATACGCACATTCCAGCAAGAGCGTAGCGCGATGTCATTATCCTTTCTATCGTCCTATCTTGATCTAACCACATTCCTTGTGAGTCTGGATTTATCTTTCTATCATCTGCAAAGCCGGACCAAAACCTAACTTAAGACCGGTTCGATGGACTAAGTTCATCGTGAGCTGCGCTGCCGGTATTGCGGTTTTCCTCGTGTCCACCGTAGTAAGATATTTGTACTGTCTTACTACATATCGTCATCGCCCTGTTATCGTCAAGTCTCTTCTTTGATGTATGACTGAACCCCAGATCGGATCGCACTGAATGTCGATTCCATTCGTCCTCGCCTCATCCTTGAAAATCTAATCGCCATTAACCCAGAATTCATTCGTGAACTTGGTCGATAGACCATTGGCCATATGTCATATCCTGGTTCCATATCTATTCTATTAGTTTATCTTCCTTTTGTTTGACTGTGTATTTGTATAGTCAACAAAAGTCAACATTGAGCATCAGTTTAGTTCATCATGAACTAACATATCTTTATGGACCCGATCTAGATCAAAAGCCCATATGTCAATATCTCGTCCAATCGAAGTTAATTAATCTCAAGGATATCTCTGGAATATACTCCGCCTTTCCCTAATTATCGTAACCTTCTCGATAAATCTTCAAAGCTTTGTTCTCTTTCATCCGATCTTCGATCAAATCTAAGTTCCTAAATTCAATCCTTCCGCTCATTACCAATCTAATATTAAATTGGAGTTTATTTGAATTGCTTTTGAGTTTTGTTGTATTTGTGCTTCTTTGTCGTTAGACGTGTCGTCCAGAAGTTACCCGAAGTAGCTGAAGGACGAGGAAGTCGAAGCATTCGATTGAAGAGCCAAAGGTTGAGGAAGCCGAAGATCAATTAAAAAGAGTAAAGAGCAGTTTATAGCAAGTGCCAGGCAAGTTGTGCTTTGATCATGTTGAACCAACGATTACAAAAACTTCTATATTGCTTTACTTTATTGCATATTATTTGACATGTACAAATGTCTTCAATTAAATTTGGGACTTAGCTATTATACCCAATTGATCTATACCCTACCTTGCCATTTGTATACCATGATATATTGTCACCCTAGATTAGTTCATTATAGTTGGTTAGTAATAATAATCAACATGGGATGGTTAGACCGTATTAGTTGCTTAGCCATGCCACGTCATCACATGTACTTTAGTCTTTGATAAATAATCTTGACTAATGGAATATGGAACGATGTTATGAACTTGTGTGTCATGTGTGGTCACACGATGAGATTGAGTTGTGGTGGCGAGAGGATGTCATGCAACGAGGTTAAATTGCTGATGGCACATGGTGCTCGGTAATCAACTGGGGTGGTTATGATTTAGATTGGGGCAAGTGGCAAGGGGCGAGAATGCCAAGGTGGGCCCGATGGGCAGGGGGTATGTGGAAGTCTTACCTCGATCATCTTAAGGACTTAACCTTGCAAGACTTTGACCTGAGTCAATCATGCGACCACATGTCTGGTATGAGACAGACCTAGATAATTAGGGTTCTGATATCTTTCCTCTGATACCTCGGGGTGACAGTACACGGAAGTGTCTCTGTGTGGGGGAGCGTACCTGTGCTACGGCTTGGTGCCCATCCAACGGTGTTGGCCTGTCCTATACTTCGGCTCCGCGTGAGAGGAGTAATAGTGAAGGCAATACCGGAGAGGTTCTTTGGATAAGGTAGAGGTTCCTGAAAGGATTTGTTGTGATTTCTCTGCCGGCACACCAAAGGAAGTGTGCTAATGGCCAGGCACAAAGAGAATATCACGTCGTGTGGGTAAAGTGCATAACCTCTGCAGAGTGTAAACCTATTCGAATAGCCGTGCTCACGGTATTGAGCAATGCTCGGGAATTACAGTTAAGGGTTAGACTTTTGAAATGAAAACATGGAATGGGATGGCAGGATTGCCATGAAAGGTTGGAACTTGACATAGGATTGGAAACTTGGTTTACTTGAGAAATGTTGAATCTATCGAATACAGTTATTTGTTTTACTGTCTTTCCAATTTATATACTGTATTCATTTACAAATGCTGCTTATTGCAAAATAGCCATGTTAGCCATTTCTTTGGAATAAGCCTTGCATATAGTTATATTAGAATTGCATTCTATGCACAGCTTGTTGAGTGCTTTATGTACTCACCCCTTGCAACTCACAAAATCATCAGTTGAGGAGAAGACTACAATTTCGAAGGAGGAGAAGTTCCATGAGGAGGCGAATATCTAGGAGTTGAACCTTGTCAGTTGCCTGTGGCATATTGATGGGATTCGTCGACGTTCTTCATTCCGCTGCTATTTATTCATTTTGAGTTGAAGCCACCAAGGCCTCACAAGTGTAAGTTTGACCTTAAGGTCGTTCAATAGTTTTATATTAATCGATGAAGTCTTTATTTATTATTCCGTTGTGTATGATTGTGATATTTCATCTATGTTGAGACTGTGTGCACTAGCGTGATCCTGGACTAGTGCTGAATACACAGAGGGTCCAGATTTGCATATTCGGGTCCCGACACACCCCAACAGTTCATCCGGTTCCAACCAGAGGCAGTGACAGGGCACCACTACCGGCAAATCATCCAGTGGGCCAGAATGCTCAGACTCCAGCCAGAACTGTGGTACAGACTGGAGGAACCTCACAGGCAACGGGAAGACGTTGTTATCACTGCAACAAATTAGGGCACTTCACCAACAATTGCCCGAAGATGGGAGGTGTCACCCCGGTCCGATTTAACCTGGGGAATACGCCTACAAGGAATCCTACACCAAGTGTGAACCGTGGAGCATCGACATCAGCAACTCCATCTCAAGGAACTGCACGAGGCCGAGTCAACCACATTACAGTAGATGAAGTCCAGAACGTCTCAGACGTTGTACTGGGTAAGTTCCTAGTAAACTCGCATCACCATCGCTTTATTTGACTCCGGAGCATCACATTCATTTGTGTCTCAAGATTTTGCTGTTCGCAACAATTTGGATATTGTGGAACTTAAGTGTGTACTTGTAGTCCAATCCCCTGGATCAGAACTCCGATCCAATGTAGGATGTTCTGGGGTGAGGCTAATAATTAATGGAATAGAGTTCCTAGCGAACTTAATTGTATTGAATACCCAAACCCTGGATGTTATTCTAGGAATGGATTGGTTAACCAAACACAAGGCAGTGCTGGACTGCGGAAAAAGAGTCAGATCAATCGAGAGCCCAGAAGGGAGAAGGGTTGAGTTTGAAGCAAAAGTAGTACGAGATGGACAATTAATGGTCAACAGCATGAAGACTGTCAGCTTGGAGGAAGTTTCCATAGTCAATGAATATCCGGATGTTTTCCCTGAGGATCTACCTGGAATGCCGCCGAAAAGAGATATCGAGTTCGTGATAGAGCTTGTTCCAGGGACAGCTCCAATAGCTAAGAGACCTTACAGGATGTCCACGGAGGAATTAGTGGAAATGAAGAAGCAAATTGAAGAGCTACTGGAAAAAGGATTTATAAGACCTAGTTCATCGCCATGGGGAGCACCTGTCTTGTTCGTTAAGAAGAAGGACGGGAGTTTTAGGATGTGTATAGACTATCGTGCACTTAATGATGTGACGATAAAGAATAAGTATCCGCTACCCAGGATCGATGATCTATTCGATCAGTTGAGAGGAGCAGGAGTCTTCTCCAAGATTGATCTCCGATCGGGATACCATCAACTGAAGATCCGATCAGATGATATTCCAAAAACTGCATTTTCGTCAAGATATGGACATTACGAGTTTACAGTGATGTCCTTTGGATTGACAAACGCACCAGCATATTTCATGAACTTAATGAATAAGGTTTTTATGGAATATTTGGATAAGTTCGTCGTCGTGTTTATAGATGATATCCTTATTTATTCCAAGACGAAGGAAGAGCACACCGAACATTTAAGGCTAGTCCTTGAGAAATTGAGGGAACAACAATTGTTTGCAAAATTTAGTAAATGTGATTTCTGGAAGAATAAGGTTGAATTTCTTGGACACATAATGATTGCAGAAGGAGTTGCGGTAGATCCAAAGAAAGTGGAGACAGTTTTGCATTGGGAGCAACCGAAGACGGTAACCCAAATCCGTAGTTTCCTTGGAATGGCGGGATATTACCGTCGTTTCATCGAAGGATTCTCCACGATTGCGAGACCTCTTACGCAATTGTTGAAAAAGGAAAAGAAATTCTTATGGACACCTGAGTGTGAGAAGAGTTTTCAGGAGTTGAAGAAACGATTAACATCAGCACCTGTATTAGTTTTACCTGACGTTCATCAAGGCTTCGACATCTATTGTGATGCATCGCGTCAAGGATTGGGATGTGTATTGATGCAAAACCGAAAGGTAATCGCATATGCATCAAGGCAATTGAGGCCGCATGAGGAGAACTATCCGACTCATGATTTGGAATTAGCTGCCGTAGTGCATGCCCTAAAAATATGGCATCACTATCTCCTTGGAAACAGATGTGAAGTGTATACTGATCATAAAAGTCTTAAGTATATCTTCACGCAAGCTGACCTAAATATGAGGCAAAGAAGATGGCTAGAACTAATCAAGGACTACAATGTTGGAATTCATTACCACCCGGATAAAGCCAATGTTGTGGCTGATGCCTTGAGCCAGAAGAACCACATCGTAAATATGATGTTAGAACCAAGTCAGACCGAGTTGTATAAGGATTTCCAGAAGCTAGGATTGGAAGTGGTACCAGAAGGATTTTTGGCTACCTTGGAAGTAAAACCTACCCTGGAAGATCAGATCAGGGAAGGGTAGAAAGATGACGACAAAATCAAGAGAATTAAGGACAAAATGGATGCAGGCAAGGCAAAGGATTTCAAACTGGATGAGCAAGGTACTATGTGGTTTAAAGGGCGCATTTGTGTGCCAAATAAAGAGGATATGAAGCAGCTAATTTTGGAGGAAGCCCATGACTCCAAGTACTCAATTCATCCAGGAAGTGCAAAAATGTATCAGGATTTAAAAGAAAGATTTTGGTGGCCAAGCATGAAGCGAGAAGTTGCCAAATATGTTGCATTATGTGACATATGCCAAAGAGTCAAAGCTATGCATCAGAGGCCAGTAGGATTATTGCAGCCCCTAAAGATACCTGAATGGAAATGGGAAGAGATCGGTATGGATTTCATAACCGGTTTACCCAGGACTCGAAATGGATATGACTCTATATGGGTTATAGTGGATCGTTTGACCAAGGTTGCACATTTTGTACCTGTGAAGACCACTTACTCGGGCGATAAGTTAGCAGAATTGTTTGCTTGCATGGAGTGCCGAGGAAGATAGTATCGGATAGAGGTACCCAATTTACCTCAAGGTTTTGGGGAAAGCTGCATGAAGCCATGGGAACTCGTCTGAACTTCAGTACAGCATACCATCCGCAGACAGATGGTCAAACCAAGAGAGTTAACCAGATACTAGAAGATATGCTGAGAGCATGTGCTTTAGCATATTCTACTTCATAGGACAAGTGTTTGCCTTATGCTGAGTTCAGCTACAATAACAGTTATCAAGCGAGTTTACAGATGTCTCCATTTGAAGCTTTGTATGATCGATCCTGTCGAACACCCTTGAATTGGAATGAAACTGGGGAACGACATGTTTTTGGACCGGATATTCTTCAGCAAGCGGAAGAACAGATCGCTATGATCAGAGAAAGATTAAAGATTGCACAATCAAGGCAGAAGAGTTATGCCGACAATCGTCGCAGAGAATTGAGCTTTGAACCTGAAGATTATGTATACCTTAGAGTTACACCACTCAAGGGAGTCAGGAGGTTTCATGCAAAAGGGAAGCTTGCACCCAGATATGTCGGACCATTCAAGATCTTGAGCCGCAGAGGTGAAGCTGCATATCAGTTGGAGTTATCGCAGTCTTTGGCAGGAGTGCATGATGTATTCCATGTATCACAATTGAAGAAGTGTCTCCGAGTACCTGAAGAGCAAACACCTTTAGAGGCAATCGAGCTGCAAGAAGATCTGACTTACAAAGAGCATCCGGTGAAGATTCTGGACATAATGGACAGAGAGACAAGGAACAAGTCAACGCGTTTCTGCAGAGTTCAGTGGAGCAACCATTCGGAAAGTGAAGCAACGTGGGAACGCGAAGAAGACCTAAAGAAGGAGTTTCCTGACCTGTTTCATTAATCAGCCCTGAATCTCGGGGACGAGATTCTGTTAAGGGGGGGAGGTTTGTAACACCCTGAAATTTACTCTAAATTAAAATTTTGGAGTATTTTTTATTTTTGAGAATTTCTGAGAATTTATAAGAATTTAATTGGATTTATTCATTTGTGACCTTTCTTAAATTTCATGAACTTCATGCAAAAGTTTATACAAAGTTTTATTGAAAATATTTTATTTGAGTTCCAAATAGCTCAAAGTATTTTCTGGAAATTTTCTAGTATTTTTGGTTATTTTCTTGGAATATTTGAATTTTTGGAATTATTTTAATGAAAAAGGTTCTAAAAACGGCTATGAACAGTAATGGGCCGAGCCCGTTACTGTGCACGCCGCCGGCCCAACGCGCTAGAAACCCTAGCCACCGCGTATCTGCATCTTCAGATCGGGATCTAGCGGCTGCCGTTGTGCCGCATCAAACGCGAACGTGCGCCATCGGATCATCGCTGCTTGGACGGCCGTGATGGAGCCACATCGGTCCGACCAGGCGTAATCGCCGGAGTTAACGCTGCCGAGCGTTTTCGCTCGTTTCGCCGGTGTTTGTGTGCACGTCGAGGCCCCTTAAAGTGCACCGAGTAGCGCGTTTGGCAGAGCTCCTCTCGCTGCATCTTTTGATTCCTCGCACGCACGTCGAGACGCCGCAGAGACTCCGCTCTAGCTCGCCGTAGTTGCTCGAGTGCGCCACCGTAGTCCTTCGCCTTTTTCTCACCGTCCGTTGAGTCTACGCCATCGCTGAGGCCACCAGAGTAGCGCTCGCCGACGCGCGCCGAATCGCGATTCTTCACGGAGAAGCCTCGTAGCGCCGTTGGTCGATCGTCTTCCCGCCTCCGGCAACCTTCGCTTCCTCGCTGCCATCGTCTTCACCGAGCTCCGTCGACCGTTCGATCTGCATCGCACGGTTCTGGTACGTCCACGTCACTGCTCCCTTTTCTTACCCAGCGTTAATCTTGACCGTTAGATCTAGATTGAACGGTAGTGATTAGATTTAGTTTCTGTGCCTGTTTAGATCTCAGTCGTTGGATCGTTAGTGTACGCGTGAAATTGCGCCGTGTCGCTAGGGTGAACAGCAAACCGCTCCGGTAACCTGCGCTGTCGGATTACATCTAAACGGTAGAGATTAGATCAGGTTTTGCCTTAAGGGTTCGCGCCGTTCAGATTTGAACGTGCGGCGGTGATGGCGCCGTACCCTCGCCAAATCGCGTGGCGACGCGTGGGCATTTTGATCGGGGCAGAGACCAGATCCAGCCGTCGATTTCGAGCGCGCCGCTGCGATCTTGCCACGTGACCGCGCGTGAACCAAGACGTCGCCGAGTCAGTGCGTGGGTTCCAGCCGTTGGATCTGAGCGACCGTCGGATGCGCGACGCGTGTCGCGAGGATTCGAGGCAGTGCGGTGTGACGCGTGAGATCTGATCGTTGATTCAATGAACGGCTCAGATCTTGCCGCGTGAATGCACTGTGCGGGTGGACCAAGTCCACGGTGGACCCAACCCGAGCTATGGACCGAGTCCATAGACCGAGGTGACGTGGCAGCACCAGAAGCTGCCACGTGTCGTGCTGATGTCATCGCTGACATCACAAATATTTTTATAATTCGCCCGAATTTTATTTTGGTGCTGACATCATCATTAGGTCATGCTGACATCATAAATCCCAATTTTTCTGTATAAAAATAATTCGGAAAAATCGGATTTTCTATTTTCTGTATTTTCAGATTTTATTCAAATTTCAAATGGCTATAACTTTTGCATTTTAACTCGGATTTGGGTGATTCAAATTTCTAAAATTTCATAGAATTGTGATATCTTTAATGGTGAATTTTATTTGAATTTTTGAGGTCATTTAGTCTTCTGTATTAGTTATTTATTCCATATATTGTTTGTACGCGTAGACACAAATTTGCGAGAAGGTTTCGAGGAAGAGTTTATCGCTCAAGACCAAGCTTCGGAAAACGACCAGCAACTCTTTGAAGGCAAGTGATGCTTTGATCATTTTGATCCCAGATTTTAAAATGTAATTTATGCTTTGAAATTATGCATGCTAATTTATTTAAAGTGAATTTAAATTAAATTGGGTAATGTAGCTAATCAACCCATATTGTTATTGTCACCATGAAAGTATTATATGTATGCCCTGAAATCTTTGTCACCCTAAGTTTGATTATATTAGTTGGATGTTAATATTATGCCAACACGGGAGGCTAGACCGTGAGCAGATGCTTAGCCTTGCAACGAATCATGAATGATCTTTTGGGAAAATACTACAATATTGATTAAATAAATATTGAATGTATTTTGAAAGTGGTGTGATGATGCCACATGATGAGATTGAGGTACAGAAACCTGTGTGGTTCTGTACCGATGTTGAGTTATTGCTGGCATGTGTTGCACAATAATCAACTGGGTGGGAACTGATTTAGACTGGGGCAAGTGGTAAGAGGTCAGGTGCTGTGGGCCTGTGTGGCAATGGGTTGATGAGTGATGTGAGTCTGTGTGCCACATTGGGCAGTGTGCCACTGTTGAGTGTTGGAAGTCTTGCCTTGGTCAGTTAAGGACTTCACCTTGCAAGCCTTTGATCTGAGTCACCCGTACAACCACATGTAAGGTATGGGACGGACCTAGTTGATTAGGGTTCTTTATCTTTCCTCTGATACCTCAGGGTGACAGTACACAGGGGTGTATCTGTACGGGGGAGCATACCTATGCTACGGCTTGGTGCCCATCCAACGGTGATTGACCTGTCCTATACCTCGGCTCTGTGTGAGGGAAGTGATAGTGAAGGCAATACCGGAGAGGTTCTTTGGTTAAGGTAGAGGTTCCTGAAAGGCTTTGTTACAAGCGATCACCTGTGTGGTGAATGGCTGTATCTTGTGGGTAAAGTGTACAACCTCTACAGAGTGTAAAATCTATTCGAATAGCCGAGTCTGCGGTATTGGACATTGCTTGGGGATTACAATCAAGGGTTAGATCTTCAAAAATAAAAATGTGGATTGGGTGGCTGGTGCCAGTGTTAAAAATGAACTGTTCAGGCTGTGTGCCGAGAATCTTCGAAGAAAAACCATTTGAAGAAATTAGTATTATTATAACTGTTTCACTTCTTTAATCTAAATAAGATACCGCTTTAAAAATGCTGTTTGAAGCAAAAAGAACCAATTAAGACAATCCTTTGGAATAAGCTTTGCATATAGTAATAGCGCTGCATTCTGTGCTTTACTTGTTGAATGCCTTGTGTACTCACCCCTCCTTGCTTATCAACCCTAACATTAGTGGACGAGTGTACACCAACGTGGGAGGAGGAGTACAATGAGGATCCGAACAATTAGGGGGCAAGCCCAGTCGGTTGCCTGTGGCAAGATGAAGGCTTCCACGACATTTATTTTATTCCGCTGCTATTTCTTTTACTCTGAATAATGTAAGCCCTGCGTGTCCGATTTTATGTAAGGAGACCATAAGGTCGTACAACTCAGTTGATATGAATGTTTGCACTATTTATTCTTATATCGATGTGAATGTCTGTGATGTGCAACCCTATAAGACTGTGTGTGCTAGCGTGATCCTGGACTAGCACAGAATACACAGAGGGTCCGGATTTGCAGATTCGGGTCCCGACAACCACCCGCTAAGGTTTCAACACTGGTGGGACTGATTACCACGTCCAGGGCCCCCCTCTTGCGCCATGTGAATTACTCCATAACTCGGGAACTCACACCGACCAAGATAGTACCAAAGTTAAGACATTGCAAATTAATCAGCTAGGCTAGCCCATACCAGACATGTGGTTGCATGATTGACTCAGGTCAAAGGCTTACAAGGTTAAGTCCTTAGAGTGATCAGGGCAAGACATCCACATACCCTCTGCCCATTGGGCCCACCTTGGCATACTCGCCCCTTGTCACTTGCCCCAATCTAAGTTATTATCACCCAAGTTGATTACCAAGCACCACGTGCCATCAACAATTCAACATCGTTGCGTGACATGACTCGCCACTACAACTCAATCTCATTGTACGACTTCACATGACGCACAAGTTCACATCATTGTTCCATATTCCATTAGTCAAGATTAATCATTGATGATTCATGTACATATGATGTCGTGGCACGGCTAAGCAACTATGACGATCTAACCATCCCATGTTGATTTCAATATCAACCAACTATAGTGATCCAATCTAGGGTGACAATAGATAATGGCATACAAATGACAAGGTAGGGTATATAGATTAAATTGGTAGATTAACTAGATCCCAATTTAATTTGAAACAATCATATACTAGAAATAATATGCAGTAAAGTAAAACAATATAGCATTTGTATAAACATGGGTTCAACATGATCAAAGTACAACTTGCCTTGGAATCAGTTCTGGTCTTGCTCTGGAACTTGATCTTGAGTTTACAGATCTTCCTCCGAAGCGTCGCACAATTCAACGTCTACGCGTACCGAAGAAGAAAAGCAAATAAATACCAAAAAAGGGAGTAAATGAACTCCGAAAATCAAATAAAATTCACCATTAAATAGATATCAATTTTACAAATTTTTAGAAATTTGAATCACTCAAATCCGAGTTAAAATGCAAAAGTTATAGCCTTTTGAAGTTTGAATAAATACTGAAATTACAGAAATTAGAAAATCTGATTTTCCCGAATTAATTTTATACTGAAAAACCGATTACTGCGTCAGCATGACGTCAGGGTGACATCATCACCGAGCTGGCCAATCAGACGCTGCCACGCGTCTCGGGTGTATGGACTAAGTCCACCAACCCGCGTCGGTTCACGATGGACACGGCTCACGGCGCTTAGGGCTTCACGCCGACACGCGCGGCAAGACGCGGTTACGCGCGCCGGTGCAATCTGATGCGCACGAATCCGATCGAACGACTACTGACAGAGAAGCACGTGGCTACATCTCGATCGCATGATTTAAATCCGACGGCTAACGATACCCAAGCTGTTTACCAACACGGCACGATCTGGAGCGTCCAACGAAGATCGAACGGCTGACGGAAGTCGAAGCTTGAGGATGGCACTGCGGCGGCGGACACTCACCAGTGTTGGAGACGAAGACAGCGGCGCGGTGCTCTGGTGACCAAACGGCGACGAAAACACCTTAACTCGACGTGGCGCAGCTCGGGGTCTCGGATCCCAGCTGGTTTGGCCTCAGACGACGGCGGCGAGGGCAAAACCGATGCGACTTGAAGATCCAACTCCGATGAGCTCCTACGCGAAAACGACGGTGGCTCGGGGCTCCGGGATTGCGGCAGACGCGCGGCGCGAGGTGTTGGTTTCAGCGCACGCGGCGGCGCCTTAAATAGCCGCACGGGGAGGAGTGCGCGGCGCGTACTCCGAAGATGGCTCTGTGGCGGCGGCGGACTCCGGCGGCGACACGGAGAGGTTACGTGGTCTCATCACGAGCGTCCACGCGGCGTCCATCCCACGGCCCAGAGCGCTTCGGTGACACGGCGAAAGCACAGCTATTGGATCTTAATCCAACGGTTGGCTTTCTTAGGGTTAGGTTTTTACCGAAGCGGCTGCGTGGGCTACCTGGTCGCATGAAAGTGGGCCGCCCGCATTGTTCATGCATTTTTTAAAAAGGATTTTTGATTTAAAATAATTACAGAAAATCATTTAAATTTTTAATGCATTAAAATTATCAGGAAAAATCGCAGAAAAATCTCAAAAATACTTTAAGGCATTTTGAACTCAGATAAAATATTTTTGCCAAAACTTTATTTTAACTTTGCATAAATTTAAATAGTTTTCGATAAAAGACCAATATACTTAATTTAATGTTAATTCAAATAAATCCAGGAAAATCCAATAAATTCTAAAAAAACTTAAAATGGACAAATAACCAATAAAATGATATTAAAGCAAATTTTGGGATGTTACAGTTTGTGGAAGTCTTGCCTTGGTCATCTTGAGGACTTAACCTTGCGATCCTTTGAACTGAGTCAATCATACAACCACATCATCTGGCATGGGACAGACCTAACTAAGTAGGATTACCGATATCTTGATATATGATTCCTCAGGTGGATAATCACACAGAAGCGTACATACATGGAAGTATGGTTATAGCGGAGGATGTGGCGTCACACATCAATCTAACGGTTTGTCGGTCCTATCCTTCTCCTCCGCTGAGGGAAGGTGTAGTGTATGGCTTATCGGGAGGGTCAATGTTAGGATAAAGGTCTCTGAAAGGTTTTGTCACGACCACTCGCCTTTGTGGTGTATGGTTATGTCATGTGGGGAAAGTTTATAACCTCTGCGGAGTGTATAATCTATTCGAATAGCCGTGCTTGCGGTATTGAGAAATGCTCAAGGATTACAGTTAAGGGTTAGATTTTATTAAATGAAAACCTGGATGGGAATGCTGGATGTTATTGAAAGTTGGAACTTGATTTAGATTGGATAACTTGGTTTACCTGAAATGTTAAAATTTCTATTTACTGTTATTGGTTTTACTGTCTTTACAATCTACTTATTGTATTTGTTCATAAATGCTATTTTACTGCAAAATAGCCATGTTAGCCTTTTCCTTTGGAATAAACCTTGCATATAGTTATGTTTGAATTGCATTCTGTGCACAATTTGCTGAGTGCTTTAAGTACTCACCCTTACCTACAACAATATCATCAGTTGAGGAGTCTACACCAATGCTAGAGTAGATGTACCAGAAGGAGACGACTGTTTAGGGTGCGAACCTTGTCAGTTTCCTATGGTATACTGGAAGGTTTATCTATGTTTTCGTTCTGTTGCAGTTTAACTTGTTATTCATTGTAGCCTTGAGAGGCATAGTCATGTAAGTTTTACCATAAGGTCAGTCAACAGTTTAATATTTAATATATGATGTCTTTTATTATGTTTCCGCTGTGTATGATTGCGATATTCATCTATGTTGATCTTGTGTGCACTAGCGTGGTTCTGGACTAGTATACACAGAGGGTCCAAATTTGCATATTCGGGTCCCGACACCCGGTGCTACCGGGAGAGCGGTAGCACTGGCCCCTTGGAGCGGTGTGAAAAATCCAGAGAAGGTGTTTTTCTGGTATGGCATAAAGCGGTGCTACCGGCCTAGGGGCGATAGCACCGGTCCACTATGGGTGGTGATACCGCCCTATGGGTGGTGCTACCGGCCTGAGGGCGGTAGCACTGACCAGGATGAACAAAGTTGAATTTCAATTTGTGGACTTTGAGGAATCTATTGCATATCTTTGTGGGGAAGGCTATGTGAGATGTTTCCTTGTTTTTGTGGTTGCAGGACGACTGTGCTAGGTTATGGTGAGGCGGAGGATGATCGGGACTAGGCGAGGAGCGTCGGAGGTCCAGACGGTCTAGGATCACTAGAAGATGATCGGAGACGGAGTCCGTGCAAGCCAAGAAGACAAGGAACATATGAGATGCTAGCTAGACACTGCTCAAATCGATGAGGGCCTTCAGATCGCGGTCTAGTTGATAGGTTAGCGGGTCTAGGTAGTATGCTTTGAAAACCATGCAAGAAAACCCGGTTTGTTGGTGGGTTTTGGGTTATCCCTTGCGTGGCTATGTGAGTAGGTCAATCCTAGCCGTTGATGGAGTGCTCTAGGTTTTAGAGACTCATCCAAGGGTTGTAGGTGGCCCAAGAGTAGTATAAATAGAGGGGGAGGGGTGGCCTTCCTCCTCTTGAAGGTTTTAGAGGTTTTGTGCTCCTTTGAGCTTTACCCACTATGTTGTGAGGCTTTGTAAACCTCCCTACCAGAAATAAAAGTTTAAATTCCAAGTCTGAATTTATTTTGTTCATTTACATTATGCTTTAAATTCAGCACTTACATTCTTGCAATTTACTTTTATGCAAGTTGGATTTGCCTCCCCTCCTTCTACATGCTTTTGGATTTGCCTCCGCTCCTTCTAAATGCTTTTGCTTCTTGTGCCGAGGATGTTGATTGATGAATGAATCTTCTTCAGATAATATCCCAATCATGAAGGCAATCGATGCATGTTTTTCTTGGAAGAAACCGATCTTGTATTCTTAATTGAATCATTGTTATAGATCGCGTTTGTAGGGTGTGTGACTTGTGTTTTTGCTTGCTATGACAAGTGGAAAGCTATTTAAAGATCATCTTGATTATCAAAACCCCACGAGCAAGCCTTAGGTTGAATTCTTGAGTTCTTGTGTAAACTTCGTGTGTTCTTTCTTCCCCGGCAAAAAGTTCGGAACTATAACATCAATCCTTGCGATTGAAGGTTGGAATAAGTTTCTGACATCCTAAGGATCTTATCTACCATGTTTTGTGAGTTTTTATCCACCCGATCAAAAGATTCCTCAGAATTTGTTTTAGACCATGCTGATTTTTCAAACTGTTCTTGAGCCCGGTGCTACCACTTGTCGTGCGGTGCTACCTGACTTCGGTGCTACTGGCCCTCCTACGGTAGCATTGGCCAGACAGCATAATTGGCTCATTTTAATTTTTGTGTCTTCACAGTCTTGGTTGGATTATTTTTTGGGGAAAAGTTTTTAAGTTACGACCATTCACCCCCCTCTATTCGCCATCTCGATCCTTCAATTGGTATCAGAGCCGGTTCTGCTCTTCCATAGATCTTGACCGGTCTCGAGAGACATGGCGATGGACAAGTATTACACCAAGCCTCCTATTTTTTCTGGAGTTATTTTTCCGTTTTGGAAATCGCGGATAGAGTCATACATCATTGCCTAGGGCTTCCTGATATGGCAGAAGGTGAAACTCCTGTTGAGGTTCTTGCTGATGAAATCGTTACAGTCGGCAATATGGCTGATGTTGAGGCGAACGCTAAGGCAAGGAACATTTTCATACAGGGTCTTAGCCACAGTGAGTATGATAGGATTTCTCACCTTCGTTCTACTCACTAGATTTGAGTGACCCTGGATGCTTATCATGAGGGCACTACCCAAATCAAGACCATGAGATAGGACCATTTCAAGCGTGATTACAACAAGTTTGAACAACACGCTGGTGAGAGTCTTGATCCGTGTTTTAGATGCTTTACTAAGATTTTGAGCGATCTCCGAACAATTGGTTACATATACTGACTCGAATAATGCTCGCTATTTCTTGACTGCACTCTATCTTAGAGTTTAGGAGATGAAGATGACCACCATCAAGGACACCACCAACTTGTCGACTCTGACTCTTGATAGGCTTTATTCCCGTCTCAAGACTCATGAGATCGATGTCGTTTCTCGGAAGACAAAATCTCAGTCGATGGCTTTGGTCACCGATCCCATTTGATCTTCTTCTTCTGATTCTTCTATTGGTTTTTCCCTCTCCACCCTTTGCAAGCTAAGCGATGACCAACTAGAAAAATTTCTAGAAAATGACCTTGCTCTTTTAGCTCGCAAATTCTCTCATGCATACAAGAGGGTGAGAGAGTGGAAGAGAGGTGGCACGATCACCTTCTTCAAATGTGGTGCCCCCAACCACATTCTTGAGAATTGCCCCAAATTGGAGAAGCCCAATAATGGCACTGGCGGTTCGACAAAGAACGATTATATCGACAAGAATCGCAACAAGCCTACAGTTCACAAGCCGGCGCGTCAGAAGAAGTACCGCAACTTCTCCAAGAACAAGAAGCTCTTCCACTGCGTCCTCGCTGCGCTTGACGACATCAACCTCTCTGACACGGAGACATGGGGTGACAAGGGCGAGGATAAACCGCAAGAGAAGAAAGGCGGTGACGACATCACCGGCATGTGCTTCATGGCAGACGTCAACGGCATTAGCGACTCTAAGCTATATAGCGATTCGGACGAGGTACCCTCCTATGACCAGCTCAATGAAGCTTTCTGCAAATTAGGAAAATTTCATGCTAGAGCTAGAGCTAGAGCTAGGTGTATGGAGCTAGAGAAGGAAGTAGGTACCTTGACTCGAAAGTTAGCTTCTCATAGATCTTCTCTCTCCCGAGTCGCTGATAACTATTCTTTGTGTGATGTCTTGCTTGAGGAGTTAGAGAACATAAGGACCATACATGATAGTGTGCTTATTGAACTTGATGGTCTTAGGTTGAAGAATGCTAGCACTAGTTTGGTTGATGCTTTTCTTGTTGAGGCTAGTTTTCTTCATGCTCACTCTACTCCTTCATGTCAAAATTGCCCTAAACTTCTTGTTGAAATTAATGCCCTTAGTGATCACCTTAGGAATCTTTCTTCTAGAAACGATGAACTTGAAATTATTGCTTCTAAGGACTCAGTAAGCTCATGTGAGGGCTGTAGGCAACTAAAACTTGACAATGAATCTTTAAATGTCAAGTGTGCTAATCCTGCTAAGGACTTACTAGCTAAGTCACAAGAAAGTTGCTTGCGATGTGTTGAGATTGAGGGGGACTTGGATAAAATCCAAGTTGAACTTAGTAAGAAGTTTGAGGCCCAGACCATTAGGATTAGAAATGCCCCTTGCGTCTCTGGTGAGGCCCTCAAAATTTGAGGCAGCCATGCCGAGGGAGAAAAATGCACGTGCTGGTAGTTCTTCTCCTTCTGGTTCTTCTTCCTCTTCTCATCCCTGTTTTTCACGTGCCTCTTTCTTCCAGGAGTGTGAGTATCTCATTAGCACTCTCGAGTTTGTTGGAGGCAAGAAGAAGCTCAATCTCATTCTAGACCAATCCAAGATTAGCTGATTCAATCAGGGTCTAGGCTTTGACTACTTGGAGCACTCTAGGGCGCATCGTCCCACCATTGTGCGTGGCTCCAAGAGTGGTAAGATCATGGTAGCTCCTAGGGTGAGTACCACTGTATTTAGATCTACCGGGGTTGTCCATGGGATCTCTGATCAGAAGGTTGCTCCTCCTGCTACTTCTGCCTCTAGCAAGGAGAAGTATACTTCTACCTTCTGTTAGAAGGATGGACATTTGGCAGATTTCTACTTCAAGCGCGCCAAGATCACAAGGCGTGAGTGTGTGGATGCTCTTAGGGGTATTCGGGGTCATCCCCAGACTCTGAGTGCTCCTAAAGGACATATTGCTTCTAGATAGGTTAGAGAGTCACCTATTTTTTGGGTAGAGTCCAAGACTCGGTTTTCAAGCTGTTTAGTCGAGTTTTAGTCCTAGAGTTGTTCGTGGTCAGTCTTTCCACCGTCCTCTTGATATTCCTCGTTTTTTCCTATCGAGGTAGATATCAGTGGCGTGACGTGTTTTCTGGTAGGAGATTCAGGCAGCCTAACTGGGATGGTCTGGCCATTGCACCGCGGCAAGCCAACCCAGTTTCAGCTCCTAGATCTTCTGCTATTGCTAGTTCTGATCTCGCAAGGGTTGAGCGTAAGAGAGACGCTAGAGTACATTCTTCTTCTTTGGTTGGCACCTTGAGGCGTCGTATAGTTCAGTATTGGGTTCTCAGGTGTTTACTTTATCTCAGTACTGAGTCATTTCTCTCGTCTATGACTTGATCAGGTTTGTTAGATGGGGAAGGGAGGGATTTGGATTGTCGACTCTGGTTGTTTTCGTCATATGACCAGAGACTTTCGTTGGTTCTCTTTCCTAGTCCTAGCCCCTGGTGATGAGTTGATCACTTTCGGAGATGCTTCATCAGGTAGACTCATTGTAAGGGTACCATTTGTATTAATCAGAATTTCATTCTTAAGGATGTTGCCTTAGTAAGTAAGCTGCAGTATAATTTGCTTTCTGTTTCTCAGCTTATCGATGACTCTTTCGAGGTAAGCTTCAAGAGTATTGCCTGTAGATAAGGGAGAGTCTTCAGGACGGTTAGTTTGTGGGATTTCTAGATAAGGGAGAGTCTTTCGTGCTGATTTCTGCGCTTTTTCTGGAGACTCTTAGTTGTTTGATTGCTTCAGAGTCCCGTGATCTCTCCTTCTGGCATAGGAGACTTGGACACATTGGATTTGATCATTTGACCCGAGTTAGTAGCCACGACCTCATTCGTGGTTTGCCTAAACTCAAGATGGTCAAAGACTTAGTTTGCTCTCCTTGCCGACATGGCAAGTTGATTGCTGCGTCTCCTCCCCCAGTCACTGTTGCGATGACTGATGCACCAAGACAGCTTTTACATATGGACATTGTTGGTCCAAATAGAGTGCAGTCAGTGAGTGGGAAGTGGTATGTTGATGTCATTGTTGATGATTTTTCGAGGTACTCTTGGGTGTTTTTCATGGCCTCGAAGGATGAGTCTTTTACCCATTTCAGGGGTTTGGTTCATAGGTTGTCTTTTGAGCTCCCTGGTGCCTTATGAGCAATACCCAATGACAATGGCACGGAGTTCAAGAACTCTTATTTTGAGAGTTTCTGTGTGGAGTCTGGTTTAGAGCATCAGTTCTCCTCTCCCTACATCCCTCAGCAAAATGGCGTAGTAGAAAGGAAGAACAGGACCCTGGTAGAGATGGCTAGGACGATGCTAGACGAGTACATCAGTCCAAGGAAGTTTTGGACTGAGGCTATAGCTACTGCTTGCCATGTTTCTAATCGCGTATTCTTGAGAGCATATTTGCACCGCACTTCTTACGAGTTGAGGTATGGACGAAAGCCTAGTGTTTCTCATTTTCATGTGTTTGGTTGCAAGTGTTTCATTTTGAAGTTTGGTAACCTTGATAAGTTTGAGTCTCGTTCTTCTTATGTTATCTTTCTGAGTTATTCGACTTTTTCTCGTAGCTATAGGGTCTGCAGTTGCGATGCGCATAGGATCATAGAGACCTGTGAGGTGACCTTTGATGAGGCTAGCCCAGGAGCTAGACCTGACATTTCAGGCTCTTCTTCCACCTCCGAGACCATCTTTGTAGAGGATCATAGAGACCTGCGAGGTGACCTTTGATAAGGCTTGCCCAGGAGCTAGACCTGATATTTTGGGCTCTTCTTCCACCTCCGAGACCATCTTTGTAGAGGATAAGGATGATGGAGATGATGGTATTCCATCTGATCGAGTCCCCTCTACGATCCTACCTCTTCTATGCATGAGGTAGATGCTACTTCTTCTTCTGGACCTCCCCGTCATATTCAGTATTCTCATCCATCTGATCAAATCATTGGCGATCTGTTTGAGCGGGTCACTCGCTCAAAATCAGGTTTATCCAGTTTCTGCCTTCACTCTGCCTTTGTTGCCTCCTTTGAGCCGAAGGATGTTTCTCATGCATTATCCAATGAGTCATGGATTAATGCTATGCATGAGGAACTTGAGAACTTCGAGAGGAACAAGGTATGATAGCTTGTCGAGCCCCTATCTGGTCATAATGACATTGGAACCAAGTGGGTGTTCAAGAATAAGCAGAGTGAGGATGGGGTTGTCATTAGAAACAAGGCTAAACTAGTTGCACAGGGCTTCTCTCAGGTTGAGGGTCTTGACTTTGAGGAGATTTTGTCCCTATAGCTAGACTAGAGCTATTAGAATCCTGCTTGCATTCTCTGCATCCAAGGGTTTCAAGCTTTATCAAATGGATTTCAAGGGTGCATTCCTCAATGGGTATATTGAGGAAGAGATGTATGTCAGGCAGCCTCCAGAATTCGAGAACCCCAAGTTTCTGAGTCATGTATACAAGCTTTCCAAAGCGTTGTATGGACTCAAGCAGGCCCCTAGAGCATGGTATAAGAGGCTCAAATCTTATCTTCTCAGCCATAGCTTCAAGATGGGCATAGTAGACAAGACCCTGTTCATCAGACACCATGAGTTCCATTTTCTTCTTGTTCAGATTTATGTGGACGATATCATTTTCGGTGGCTCATCTCATTCTCTTGTGTCTCAGTTTTCTGACGTGATGAGCACAGAGTTTGAGATGAGTATGATGGGCGAGTTGAGCTACTTCCTTGGCTTTCAAATCAAGCAAACTCGGGAGGGCACCTTCTTGCATCAAGGCAAGTACACCCAGGACCTCCTGAGGCACTTCGACATGTCTGGTGGGAAGCCTGTGACGACTCCTATGGCCACCACTGCTATCCTCGAGCCTAACGAGGATGGTGAGCCTGCTGATCAAAAGGAGTTTTGGAGCATTATTATCTCTCTCTTATATCTCACTGTATTGAGGCCGAACGTACACTTTGCTGTGTGTATGTGCACTCGATTTCAGGCTTCTCCTCGTGCCTCTCACTGCTAGGCGATGAAGTGCATCTTCAGGTACCTTCGAGCTACCATTGATTATGGTATTTGGTACTCTTCTTCTTCTTGTAGGATAGATAGGAAGAGCACTTCGGGCTCTTGCCAATTCATTAGCACTTCTCTTGTTTCTTGGTCATCTAGGAAGCAGTTTGGAGTCGCAAAGTCTACCACTGAGGCCGAGTATATTGGTGTAGCCAGGTGCTCTGGATGAGATCAACCTTGCGGGACTTTGGGTTAGATATAAAGGGTGTTCCACTTTTCTGTGATAACACTTCTACTACCTGCATTGCTAAGAACCCAGTGCAGCACTCTAGGACCAAACACATTGATGTTAGATATCACTTCCTTAGAGACCATGTGGAGAAGGGGGATATCGCGCTTCAGTTTATAGAGAGTGACCTCCAGATAGCCGATATCTTCACCAAGCCTTTGGATAGCTCCAGGTTTGTTGCCCTGAGGAGTGAGCTTGGAGTCGTGTGCCCTTACGGCCTATTGTGAGGGGGAGCTGCTTTGTATACTATTTATTTTATGTTTTTTTCCAGCATTTCCTTTTTTTGCTTTTTTTGGGTGCTTATGGGGTTTATTCTCTAGAGTTATGAGTTCACTTCACTTATACTTCTAGCATGCTTTGTGTGGACCTCTCATCTTATGCTATAGGTTGCTATCATGCACAATTAGCTGTTCTCCCTTCTCTCTAGGTTGAGTTCCCTCACAGTCTTATAAGTTTAGGAGATGTTGAGCCTCCTGGGTAGACAGGGTCTGTGTGCACTCTCTAGTTTGGATCTAGAGTCAGCTTCCCTATGTAAGTCATTGGAGAAGATGAGAGCGAGTCTGAGCCGTAATGATTGTCTTCTATCTATTCTATGATCTATAGCCATCCAGTTTGCAGGTTTCTCAACTTCTTCTCCTCATTCTGTATTTTCTGGTTTTTATTGAGTTCATTTGGGTTTTTGCATCTGTTCATTTGGGTTATGCTAATAACTATTTTTAACCAGATTTGTGCTTAAAATTGATCCACATGTTGAGGGGGAGTTTGGAAATTTGTTTATGCATTGCATATAGACTTTATTTTCTATTTTATGAGCTTTGTCTATTATGCAAATGATCAATTCTTCATGCTATACACCATGCTACGTTATATAGGGAAAGTCTATAGCTTAGATATATCCAAGTTTATTTATCTTGTTAAGGTTGCAAAAATTTTTTTTAAAAAAATGTGCTTTCATTGAAAACTAGATAACAATGTTGCTTTTTCTAGCTAAGTTTCTTCTCTAGGGGTATTTACCATGATTTGTGAAATTTTGGAGTTCTCTAGAGTCCCTATAGCAACTTGGGTGAAACTAGATTGATCCATATTTGAGTCCTTCAAAATTGCTCATATGTGCTAAAATGAAATGAAGAAAAAGTTAACTCTTTTATGCAAAATTGATCTCAACACTTTATATTCACGAGACTGCCTCCCATTGCACTTGAGATGAACTTGGAATATATTGTGTATGACCAAGATCATTCTCTTAAGAGTTTCTCTTGAGATGATCGAAAATGGCTTGAGTCAATCACTTCAAAAATGCAAATATATATAAAAAACATATGTGGGTAAAGAATGCAAATTATGTCAAACATTTGCACCCGCTATGTCTTTTACAATCTTAAAGCAAAATTTGCATTGAATGAAGAATAATATGACCTCGAAGGACCTTGTATGCACTTCTAGATTCCCCAAAGTGTTGAGTAGGTTGAACTCTAGGTCTTCCAATTGATCCTTTGAATGGCTTTGCTTCTAGTTTTGAAACTTCTATCAAGCATTGCACATGCCAAATCTTGCCTAAAAATGACTTTTAAAAAAATAGGCTTGCTAGCAAAATTTTCTATTTGCACTTGGACATGTCTTAGCCTAGTCTTCATTGTCATTCAAATAGCTTGGTGTTATATCTTGTCTTTATGGTCACTTGGATAATCTTCAAAGCTCTCCTAGGATGCCTATCATACTCAAATAAAGGGGGGAGAAATCTTGATGCCTATATTGCCAAAAGGGAGAGAAAACGTAGAAAAGACATCATTAAAAAGATAAAAATGTGAATGCTTATTTGGTTCTTACGATCTTGGTAAATCCGTGCTATTTCTTATGGATCATAATCACTTAATCATCATTTGGCACTTATGATTGGATTTTAGAGTTTTTGTTGAAAACTCGCTCTTTCTTAAATTTAACTCCAAAATCCAAATCCTCTTGAGTTTAGCTTTAGCTCCAAAATCTCTTTCGTCAACTTGGTTATGATCTCTATTCTTTTCTTTGGACCAAGTTTTGACTTTGCAACTCAAATTGCTTTTTTCTTCATTTTTCAAACTCAAAACTTATGCCTTTCCGTGTGTTTGTCAATATACTCATCAAGGGGGGATTGAAGGACCATGTGGAGGTCTACCCAGACCCAGGTTTGTGATGAGTATTTTGACTAAACTTGAGCTTGGTATGATTTGGTTTGAGTTTGATTTGAATTGGAATTGAAATTTGAAGCAATTTGAGTTTTCTCTGTTTTCCCGGTGCTACCGGCCATGGTAGCCCGGTGCTACCAGGTGGGAGGTAGCACCGGACCAAATGGCTGGTGTGCTATTTCCAGAGAGGGTGTTTTTAGGGGTTCTAACTGGGCGGTGCTACTGGGCGAGCGGTAGCTCCGGCCCCTTGGAGCGGTGTGAAAAATGCAGACATGTTTTTCTAGTCTGGCGTAAAGCGAGGCTACCGACCTAGGGGCGGTAGCACCGGTCCACTATGGGAGGTGCTATCGGCCTGAGGGCGGTAGCACCGGCCAGGATGAACAAAGTTGAATTTCGATTTGTGGACTTTGATGAATCTATTGCATATCTTTGGGGACAAGGCTATGCGAGGTGTTTCCTTGTTTTTGATGGTTGCAAGACGATGGTGTTAGGTCATGGTGAGGCGGAGGATGACTGAGACTAAGCGAGGAGCGTCGGAGGTCCAGACAGTCGAGGATCGCCAGAAGATGATCGGAGACGGAGTCTACGCAAGTCAAGCAGACAAGGAAAGGATGAGATGCTAGCTAGATGCTTCTCAAATCGATGAGGATCGTCGAATCATGGTCTAGTTGATAGGTTAGCGGGTCTAGGTAGTATGCTTTGAAAACCGTGCAAGAAAACCCGGTTTGTTGGTGGGTTTTGGGTTAGCCCTTTCATGGCTATGTGAGTGGGTCAATCCTAGCCCTTGATGGAGTGCTCTAGGGTTTAGAGACTCATCCAAGGGTGATAGGTGGTCCAAGGGTAGTATAAATAGACGAGGAGGGGTGGCCTTCCTCCTCTTAAGGTTTTAGAGGTTTTGTGCTCTTTTGAGCTTTGCCCACTTTGTTGTGAGGCTTTATAAACCTCCCTTCTAGGAATGAAATTTTAAATTCCAAGTCTGAATTTATTTTGTGCATTTACATTATGCTTTAAATTCAGCATTTAAATTCAGCACTTACATTCTTGCAATTTACTTTCATACAGGTTGAATTTGCCTACCCTCCTTCTACATGCTTTTGGATTTGCGTCCTCTCCTTCTAAATGATTTTGCTTCTTGTGCCGATGATGTTGATTGATGAATGAATCTTCTTCAGATCATATCCCAACCATCTAGGCAATCCGTGCATGTTTTTCTTGGAAGAAACCGATCTTGGGTTCTTAATTGAATCATTCTTATAGATCGTGTTTGTAGGGTCTGTGACTTGTGTTTTTGCTTGCTGTGACATGTGGGAAGCTATTCAAAGATCATCTTGATCATAAAAACCCCACGAGCAAGCCTTAAGTTGAATTCTTGAGTTCTTGCGTAAACTTGGTGTGTTCTTCCTTCTCGGGCAAAAAGGTCAGAACTTTGACGTCAATCCTTGTGATTGAAGGTTGGAATAAGTTCTTGACATCCCGAGGATCTTATCTACCATGTTTTGTGAGTTTTTATCTAGCCGATCAAAAGATTTCTCGGAATTTATTTTAGGTCGTGCTTATTTTTCAGGCTGTTCTTGAACCTGGTGCTACCACCCCTCGTGTGGTGCTACCGGCCCTCATGCGGTAGCGCCGACCAGATAGCATAATTGGCTCATTTTAATCGACTCTTTTTGTGTGTTTTCTTCGCGTGCTTGGTTGGATTATTTTTTGGGGGAAAGTTTTTAAGTTGCGACCATTCACCTCCCTTTGTTCGCCATCTAGATCTTTCACTTTGCCGTGACCTCTTTGCCCCTACTTCACCACCGCCTAGCTCAGGAATGAGCTCGGCCATGGTGCTCAGTTTTCTCCCATGTCTTCTGTCTCTGTCATGTGGGCCAAGTAGTTAGTGTTAATGACGTTCGCTAACTTAGTTAAACACGGTTAAGTATAACGAGTCAATGAAATGTGGGCCCAAATAGGATAAGTGAACCGTTTTATAAGTTAAACTGGTATTTGAATATGTGTTACTGACATGCAGACCCCACTTGTCAGGTTCGTCAAAAAATAATAAAACTGTGACTTGTAGGTCCCACCTATTAGTCTCTTCGAGAGAAAAATCCATTTCCTTAAATGTAAAATATGCTTTCAAACTTAAAGAAAATACACCTTCCCAGTTGGAAGATGTAATCATAGATAATACGCCTTCAACTTCATCCCCCTCCTTCTTTCCTTTTTTAGGATTTTCTTAGCAGAGCTAAAATCAAATGCTTATAACTTTTGCACACAAACACCAAATTGCGTGAAACTAGTTTTTAAAATTTTCTAAAATCATGCTCTTTCCTAATATGTAAAAATATTTTATTTTGGTCTTTGTTTGTATTCTTTCAATTCTTATTTGTGTTTTTCAATATGATGCTATAGATATCGACGTCCCGAAAAATCCCGCCAAAGAAAAGGAGAAGATGACGTCGAAGGGGTAATATATGAGATTATGTCTTGTAATAGAGAATGCATATTTTTTAATGCTGAAAGCATATTTTTCATTTAAATAAAATAATTTCCCTCTCAAAGAGACCGTTAGGTGGCAATTATATGTTAGTCTTTTATTATTTTTGCCAGGGTTGACAGGTGGGGTCCATATGTCAGTGACACATTTTCGAAAACCGGCTTAAGTTATAAAATGGTTCACTTATTCTACTCGGCACCAAAGAAATAGTGCTTACCCTGCTTGTTGAAAAATGAAATATGGGTTCAAATTTGAGCAAAAGTGTGTGATTGCCTTGCTTGTTGAAAACCTGTTCTCCCTTTGGTTCGATGAGGGAAGTCTCTAGGACATCGGTCACTATACGCATCATATCGAAGATCACAAATAAGAACCAAATAAATACAAATAGAACTCAAATTCAATTTTTGCTGATTAAGAAAGAGCATAATTTTACAAAAATTTTGAAACTAGTTTCATGCAATTTGGGGTTTGTGTACAAAAGTAATAAGAATTTAAATTTAGCTTGACTAAGAAAATCTTGGAAAAGAAAAGGAGGGGATTACGTCGAAAAGGTGTAATATCTGAGATTATGTCTTCTAACAGAGAAGGCATATTTTCTTTAATGTTGAAAACATATTTTTCATTTAAAGAAAAGGATTTTTCTCTCGGAGAGACCGACAGGTGGCAACTACATGTCAGTCTTTTATTATTTTGCTATGGCTGATAGGTGGGGTCTACATGTTAGTGACACATCTTCAAAAACTGGTTTAAGTTATAAAATGGCTCACTTAGTCTACTTGGCGCCTCATGTCAGAGACTCATTACGCTTAACTACACTTAACTAACTTAACAAACTCCATTAACACTAACTAATAGGTCCACAAGTCATAGATAGAGCATAGGAGTGAGGTGAGCACATTGGCTGAGCTCATCTCCTAGCTCATCGGCAACCTTATGGCAACGGAGTGGGCTTCATCCTGGGTAAAATGGAAATCTAGTGTCATTGCGCACCTCTAGGAAGTGGCGGCGGTCAAAATTGTTGACTAGGACGGCGGTGTAGTGACTTTGAGAGGTTGTGTGTGTCTGGTCATCAATGAACTCAGCGCAAGAAGGTAGAGCGGCTGGACCAGGTCATTAGGTTAGCATCAAGGATCTTCAACAAAGCTACAACGATGGGCGTGGGGACTAACTGTCACTGAAGCGGTGGCGATGACCATTTCCACAGTTTCGCCATGGATGACTATGGTGTTAAAGATGTTTTGAGGCTAAACCTTACAACTTAACTAGCACATTGTCACCTAGGGGCTACCAGGAGCGTACCAATTAGTCTGGTAGTGATAGAGAGACACTAAAGTGGCTGGTCGATGATGAGTAGGGGCAGTGGCAAAGACTCAAACTACGCAAACGAGTTGCAAAGAATGATGGGCTACAAGATGGTGTGCTTTATTCACAAGCATGCCAAGGAGGGCTCCAGCGCAAGGAATCGACGACGCTGAGCTTACATGAGAAACTATGACAGCAAAAATGGTTGTGGCGGCTTGAAAATAGGGGATTGACACGGTGTTGGTACCTTACTACCAAAACCAAGCAATAGAGTGAGGGATTTTCGTCAGTAGAGTATGGAACACAAGGTGACGTGGACAAATAGGGAAGGAGCTCACCGAAAACAGGGTATAGCGGTGACTCAGATCGGGTATGCACACTAAAAATGAAGAAGATGAAGTTGGCTCGGTCTCACTCAGATGCAACTGCTTCATTATGCATAGAAAGGTTGAGGGTGAAGCTTAAGCAAGATATTAACACGCATGTCAAGCATAGGAGCTCACCTGGGCGGCAGTGGCATGGAGGCTTTGTCATGATCTCTTAGTCATACACCAAAGGGAGGGTGTCATGGCTGATATTAAAAAATGATCATGTTGTGTGGGTACAATAGGACAACCTCTGCATAGAGTAAATCTATTCAAATAGCTATGTCCCCGGTCATGGAAGTAACTTTATGTTTAAGAAAATTGGTTGGAAAGTGTGTGGATATTGAATCTATATACACGGTTGACCGGCAAAAGGACTTTATAGAGTTTTTAAATGTTTATGGTCGCAAGCCACCGATTTATTTATGATTACCAGTGCTCTATTACTTCTTGCTGTCAAACATCAACTGCTCTTACAAATTTCTGATTGCAGTCTACTACTCGAATTGCAAATGAATGCCTGCTTTATGCATAACTATAAAACCTGGTAGGATAGCCATTCCTTTGATATAGCCTTTCATACTATATGAATATGTAAATCAAGTAGTAATTTGCAAACGAAATTTGTAAAACCAAGTTTGACTGCTATGAAATAACAAGTATGTAAGCATAAAGTAACAACTCACAGGTGAAGATCCTCCTTTTTGGCACGGAATACCAAGAAGGATGATGTATGTGCATACAATACTAGTTCCATGATCAGTGGCTAGTACGCACATTTACAATAATTGATAACACATACATACTCAATATTACATATGATAATGGTAATTTATACCATAAGGTTTTACAAGCAGAGTATATTGTAGCAGAAAGAAGCAAAAGTCTTATAGTGTGCCCATCCAACCCTCAGTCAACTGACAAGGTATAAACCCTAGAAGATCACATCATCAAAATTCCCGTATCCTGCGGTGAAGTATAATCTTTGGGGGCCTCTTCTTTAACTAAACCAACAAATAAGAGTGAGTACTTTCGTACTTAACAAGACTTAAGTTGTATTGTAAAGGTGCAGTAAATGTAGGCTATGTCAAATGAGGCTTCTACATTTATTGTGCATAAAGCAAAATTGAACATGTAAATCAAGTAGTAATTTGCAAACAAAATCTGTAAAACCATGTTTGACTGATATGAAATAACATGTAAGCAAAAAGTAACAACTCAGAAGCCTCCATGATTGTGAGTACCACGTCATCTCATTGCCATCCCTTGGCATATAATCTAAAACAAAGACTTTCCAACAAAAGCCTCCAATTCATTCCTTTTTTAAAATGATAAAACATCTAACTATGTGATGACTTTACCAAGTGCCCTTGACCTCGAACACGGCTTTTCGAAAAGATTTAAACTCTATAGAGGTGTTCAGCTTTACCAACAAGAAATGGTCAACTCTTTGTGCAACGTTATTAGCACACTTTCTTTGGTGTGTCGTAGAGAGATCTTAACATAACCGTTACATTACCTAGACCTAACTTTGCACCAGTCCGGTGACGATAAACCCTTACTATGGCGGCAGAAGATATTCTTAAATACAGTACTTCTCAGACAGTTCACTCATGTGGAGCTCCACTTCTCTCCAAAGTAAGGCGTACACCGTTGTATCAGTAAACGTTTGTTCCATAATCACCTCGGCGTGGACGTCCCTTCGACCAACCTCCATTCGGAAGCCCGTACTACTACAGCCTTCCAATGTATAAAGCCAGTACTAAGTAATTTAATAGGTTAAAGCTGTCTCATACCAGCACTTGTGGTTGTACTGTTATCTTGGCCTGAAAACAACACAATAGTTCAGTCCTTAATCCCACTCGGGCGAGAAATCTCCCCCTATACTACGTGCAAGTCCTATGCATATCCGGCTATTGCCAATAATCTCCCACATCAAACCATAGTTTTATTTTCATTTTTACCAAAATATCGACAACCTTTAATGTCATATCCAACCTTTTCAAATGTCATATCCAACCTTTTTAAATTATAAAGAGTAATATGTTCCTTTACTAAAGCTTGACTAAGCATGATCATTATGTAATCGCTTATACCCAAGTTGACATTATGTATTGTCTAACCTTATCCTAAGGTTATCAAGTTTCATAGTTCAATATTTATTAAGGAAGTTCCATGAAATAACAGGTATATCTACCAGTTCCACAATATAGCTAATTTACTAAAAATACACGCATGCATAAATAGATTTGAAAAAACCAAACAAAATTAAAACATTGGGGTCAATATGATCAAAGGGGGGTACTTACCTTGCTTAGTTGATTCAGGAATCGACTTGGGGTCGAAGTCTTCAGTAGTAGCTTCGTGTACATCTATATCTACATGTGATTATCATTTCATATAACAGCAATAAGAAGAAATGACAATAAGAGTCAACAAGAAGCCAAATAAATTGATGTAAAGGTTGTTGTGATAAAAACATCTTTAATCTTTATTTCTTATTATGTAGATTTATTTGTTTGTGTTATAGTTTTAGGGTTTGTATTAGAGAGGTTTATGCTTTTAATAGGATTCAGATGCAAAGCATGTTTAATTAGAATAATTTGTACATAATAGGATGGTCTTGCCTTGGGGAGCATTTTTAAGTTGGTTCTATTTGTATTAGTGTTTATTTTTGATATTATATTCATTTCCTAATCTTACATATTTTTAAAGTTTACGTTATAAAAGGTTAGATTTCTTTTTAGGTTTGCGAATGCAAATTACATATATATGTAACCATTTTTGTAGCATTAATAGGTCTTGACCCTATAAGTGTCTTGAAACTAGTTTTGTATATTTTAGCTTTTATTTGTGAAAGTTATTAAACTTTTAGCTTTTATGTACATAGAAAATGAAATCTATATGAATTTAATTCAAACTAAATGTGGGCACCCGGAAATATGAATCGAAGCTCGCTCGTGCATTGGACTAGAAGTGACACCTATACTCCACTCAAGTGTATGCTCACTGCCACCAATAGTCTCGTGCACAGAGTATTAACCGGATGACCCGCACTCAACCAAATATGTGCCACCCAATTGCACTGTACACGCTTACATGTCCAAGAGAGCTCTGATTCTTTTCCGAATAACCTTACCGGGATTGAAACCAACCCTTTCGGGCATAGCATACACCGGCCGCCTCAGAACCTTGGTATTGCCCACACTCACCGAGGGGTGTGCATTGCAATAGACAAGGATAACGGTCGCACGTGTTCACGCGTCAGACGGTTGAGAATAATTTTAGGTACCCAAATATGTGGCTGGCGCTAGTTCCCTAGATAAAATTCTAGCACCCACATATCTCACGTTCGAGATGTACCATTACACACACATGTCTAAACATGGTCATAGCATAAACATAAACTAGAGAGCTATTACATCTACTTTATATTACAAGTCCACGGCCGAGTGGCCAAATATTATACATAGAAGTAAATTGCAGCGGAAGTAAGCATAAACCCAATAGTAGGACAGCGATATGCCCATCCAGAACCCAAAGGCAACCGACTAGGAAGAGCCCTAGTTCATCCATCAAAGTAGTCGTCGGACCCCAGTGTGAAGTACGAATCATCGGGGATCTCTTCTGTACCTTCGTCCATATATTATGAATTAAGCAACGATGAGTACACGTATGTACTCGCAAGACATTCGTGTATGGAAATAAAATACATGCAAGGTTATTCCAAGGAAATCAAGCCACTACACTAGGTTTTATTTTCAGTATAAGGCATATTTTATTTGCAAGAGAGTAGTTCATCAAACGGTATCGAAATTTGAAATGAGCACTTGTTATGAAACTAATGACAGTAAGTAAAGTTCAATTCCATCATTTCACAGCCCTCCATGGCCATGAACGGTGAGGTAATCATAGCCAACCTTGGTTTACGAATATACCAACCCGTCACAACACATTTTCCTAAACTTTCGTAAAAGCAAAGCTATACTTGACATTACTTCCCTTAGTTGCTCATGACCGTGAACACGGATAATTAATTAGATTTAAATCTTTGTAGAGAGGTTACACTTTACCCACATGACACATTCTAGCAATCATGTCAACCATGCCTCGCGATACCTACAGTACCCGATTTGCTAGATTGTGATAAAACTGTTCAACTAGCTAGAGCCTAACCTTGCACCAGCCCGATGATGACAACGCCTTGCTATGGCCTTGGAAATCCAGACCCGTACACACAGTAGTAACGATGGTTTACGCACCATCGTGGCCTTCCCCCATAGTAAGGCATACACCGTTATATTGGAATGCTTTAACCCCAACACCTCGGTGAACGGATCATCTACAAGCGACACCATACCCCCGGGTTGCCCTTACTACTTCACCCTACCAAATGGAAAGCTAAGCCCTATCTAATCTACTAAGCTAAGGCTATCCCATACTAGCACATGTGCTTGCACTATTTCACTTAGGTGATAGCGTCAAGTTCGGTCCTTAATCGACCCGGGCGAGAATCTCCCCATGCCTACATGAGAGGTTCCTCCTCAAGCCTCAAGTTTAAATAATTACTCACCCACGTCTAACCATAAGTTTTTAGGTTGGATTTTTATTAAAATACCCGGTGACCATAACTCGGTCCCTTACCTTTAAAATTTGCTCATGTTTGAATAAGAGTGACGCTCAACATTTAAATGACGTTCTAAGTAAGCATGGCTAAGCCTATACATGATGTATTCCACTATTAACACCCATAGTGACATTATCTAATGTCTAAACCATAAAATTAAGGTTACAATAGCAGGTAAACAAGTGTCAAGTTAGCGGTAATGCATACAAATAGGAAGTATCTATCGGTACCCACAACATAGCAAGTTTAATACGAACATACACGCATGCATATATCATTTGATAAAAACAACATAAACTCCATAAAATAGTGGGATCAACATGATCAAAAGAGGGTGCTTACCTTGCTGATCGTTGTTTGATACGATCCAGGCGTTGTCATTGTCAGTGATCCCTGAATCGTTGGTGTCTACTCGTTATTCAACAAGAAGCACGTCAATTAGCAAACAACAAATTGTCATTAAGGAAAAAAGAAGGGGGAATTGATCATTTGCCCCCATTTTACTTGGTGCAATTGATCAAATGCCCCGTTTGTCTCACTGACATGTCCCAGGGTCCGCATGTCAGTGAAACATCACGGTGCATTTGATCAATGGCACAAGTAAGTGAGGGAATTTTATCAATTATTCCCAAAAAGAAATCAGATGTAAAACCAAATTGAAATCTACTAAGGAGTTGACGGTGCCTTTAGGGTTCTGTAGCATCGCCTTCATCTAGCGCTAAAACTCCTACTGGCTGGGTTTGCTTGCTCGCACGAGGGCTATAGGCTTGTGGAGACATGATACAGAGCTACTATTTTATGCATAATGATTCCTTTAGTCCTTTGTTCGCTGTTTGGTTCATGTATAGCATTCAGTCGTAAGACAAACTTTGGGCTCATTCTAAGGCACGACTCCTTGATTCTTATAGTTATGTTGTTTTTAATTTTCGAATTCAAGAGGCTAAAATTATATTTATGTATGTGAGTATTTACAAATTCAAGAGGCTAAAATTATACTTTTGTATATGAATATTTACGAATTCAAGAGGCAAAAGTTATTTGGATTCCTATTAAACTATTTAAATACAACATGGCATAACATGTATAAACTCAATAGTTCACCATAAGTGTTTTTGCATATCTGGGTAATTTACTATCTTAGAGGCACAGAGAAACTGATTATACTCAATTTAGAGCTCTTTTGCCTAAGTTATGATTATTTAAACATTCCACATATTTTAACTATCTCATATTGGAGAATGGGTTTAAACAAGTTGAAATTCAAATATTTTTGTATATTTGAGTTGTGTGTGACCTAAGGATTCTAACAAAACAAGTTTCATACTATTCTAAGCTCATTTGCAAAAGAATCTTGTATATGGCACCTTTTAAGCCTTTGCTGTAAATTTGAATTTCAAAATTACCCAGCAATAAAATTAAAATGTTTTTGAATATTCTAGAACTACATGATTTAACATGGATTCATAATTTTGTTTCAGTGAATTTGAAATTTATTTGTACAAGTTACATGCATTTGAATTTTTGCATTAACTGAAATTTGTCTATTTATACCTTTGATACAAACTAAGTCAAAATCTAAATATTTTTATATATTTGGACAGCTTGTGATCTCAGGAACATGGTAAGATTTGTTTCATAATTTTTAGATTTGATTTGTGGAAATTTTGTATAGTCCACATTTTAGGCCTAAAGCATAAATTTGAGCGCATTTGCTGCACAGTGGTCAATCCTAATTTTTTTTTATATTTAGAATCTACATGAATTAACACAAATTTAGAAATTTATTTCACTAAATTTGGATTTTCCTGGCACAAGTTATTCAAGTTTGAATGGCTCGGTTTTGAGAAATCACAGAAAAATGGAAAATACACTTTCTAACTCAGAAAGCGCATTCTTCATCTTTCGCGGGTTTTGAATTTAACCGCCAGCTAATAGTATGGCCCCACCCATCAGTGGGCGTGTGGGTATGAGTCGTTGCCAGCCTGGGCCCCCCTTTTGGCGATAGTGAGCAGAGGAGGAAGAGGAAGGCTCGCCGGCGGTGAGAGGAAGGCTGAAGAGCTTTGACCGGTGGCTCGGTGAGCACTTGAGAATCGAAGGGGTCCCAGGGCACTGGTCAGTTGAGGTCAAACGGCAGCGAGAAGGGCTAGCAGCAGTGAGAGGTGGAGCTCGGTGGTGGCCATAGCCGTGGGTGAAGAAGGAAGAGGCTAGAGCTTGGTCAAGTGGGGGTTAGCTTTAGGATGTGGGGGGTCAAATGCGCTACCTCAGTGCGGCAGGGGTTGGTCGAGGAGGCTTGTCGACATGCGGATAGAGGCGGAGAAGAAAGTGTGGCCGTGGTGGTGGTGTAGTCTGCGGAAGCTGCAAATAAAGCAAGTAGAAGGCTTAGGGGACCGGGAAGTAACCTCGTGCATGCGAAATTTGAAGGGCGAGCTCAGCCGTGGAAGAACGGCTGAGTGGCATGCTCGCCGGCTCTGTCCGTGCTCTCGGCTTTTTTAAGCGCCTGGCGAGCTCGAGGCGATGAGGATGAGCTGTGGTGAGTTGTGGAGAGAAGTGTCTTCGGTTGGCCTTAAGGCGAAGTTCTTAGATTAGGCGAGGCTCAACATGGGCACGGCCGGGTCGGCGAGCCACGTGGCACGTGTCCTAGCCATCGCGTCCAGCGTAGGGGAGAAAAGAGAGGGAGGAGGCTACGGTGAGAGGCTGACCGGTGGGGCCCCTGGTCAGCAAGACCCACTGGCAGTGGCTGCATTGCTATGGCATTTCATCGAGCATGTCGCGCGCATAATGTAGCTCAAAAATGCCCTTTTTCGGTTGGTAGGTTGATGTGGTTCATAAGTGGTCTTAGATGACTGGAAAAATTCTAGAAAAATTTGTGCTGGTAGACAAATGAATGAGATTTCCATTTTTCCTTAGTTTCACTCAGTTTATTGCTGCAGTTTTTATATTAAAACTCCTAAAATTTCCTATTTTCTAACTAAAATGGAATTTTTAAGGCACCTAAATTTTGTGCACAAATGTTGAAAATTTTATATTTATTCATCTCACCATTGTAGTATTTTATGAAATTATTTCTCAAGTTATGTTATTTGGAATTTTTATAAATTTCTTTTGAATGTCCTAAATTGGGTAAAAAGGAATTTAAATACGGGAAGTAAGTCTTAAAATAATTAAATTCAGTAGAAAATCCAATAATGCATTAAAAGTCATGGAAAGTCACTTTATTCTATTTTCACAATTCTTAGGATGTTACACTAAAACCAAACATTAAATCTTTTTGAAGGTTGAGCTTGACTTTAGGAATGTTTTGACACTGGTCCTTTAGGATCTAACATTCATTTGTGATATTTTATTTATATTTGTTTGTATTTCAAATCTTTATGTGCATGTTACATAATGACATATTTCAATTAGAGGGTTAAGTGCAAACTATGACTAATCATGATTTTTATAATATTAAATGACCTGGTCCTATAGAGCATTTAAGAGCTGTTTTTCATGTATTAACATCTATTTATAATAATTATTCATGTTTCTACTTTTTGTACATAGAAAGTATAGCTAATTAGGAACTTGGTTCGTACTAATTTAATCATTAATTATTTTTGCAGGATTAGATGATTTGGATCTATAGTGTGTTTACATATTGGTTTCTTTTTACATTAGGATTTATTTGTACTATTTGGCCATATACTAATAACATGCGCAAACTAAATCAAATATAAAATATTCCTGCATAACCAGGTATATTATGGACCTAATGAGGCTTAGGAGCTATTTCTCATGATTTTCGGAGATTATATGTTATAGTTGCTATTATTTGTATTTGTATGTCTAGAATCTAACTTAAATGGGAAGCTAATGCAAACTAAAGTTATATACCATTATTTTTACAGAATTAAATGATCTTGTCCTACAGAATATTTAAAAATATATTTTACATGTGCTATTATTTATTTGTGGATTTCATGTATATTCTATTCATATGTGTATTATAAGCAAAGGTTATATGCAAATTTAGTTCAACCTTAACTAAATATGAAATATTTTTGCATATCTAAGGATGCTATGGTCTTATTTGGGCCTAGGAATTATTTTTACCAAAATTTGAATTTATATGCACTAGTTTAGCCATTTGCATTTTCAACGCACTAAAATTGCCTATTTACAAATGTAATTCAAAAAAGATTCAAATTTAAATTTTTTTGCATTAATGGATTAATTATGGTCGAAGGAGACCGTAGAAATTTATTTCATAATTTTAGGAGTTATGGTTTACATATTTCTAGTAGTGATCATATTATGGTTATTCAAATTTTAAATTCAAATAATTAAATCTGAGTTCAAACATTAAATTTTTTTTGCATATTCTGAAATCTTAGGATTTTATATGAATTTATAAATTTATTTCACTCAATTTTGATTTGAAATGCAAAAGTTATCAATGTTTGAACAGTGGTTAGTTTGATAATTCATTGAAAACTGATAAAATATGTTTTCTTACTACGAAAGCGTGCCTTGCGAATTGAAAAGCTTTTGTGCCTTCGCGCTGGCTAACAAGGTGGCCCCACTCGTTAGCAGCCAAAAGCAGAGGAGAAGCTACTCCTGCCTAGGCGAGAACACGCAGAGCAAGAGCACACCGAGGCGCACTTGGTGGTGGGCTTCTCACTGGCCAGCAGCGACCGGAGGTATGGCGCCACTGTGGCCTAGCAGTGGCACTATAGCCAATCGGCGGCTAGGGCAGCTAGGGTTTGATCGTTCATGGGTAAAGGCTTGGTGAGCATCAGCAAGAGCAAGAGACTCCATTTTACCTGTCGGTTGGGTCAGAGAATAGCCTGGTTGAACTGCCACCATGCACCGGCTTTGGGGAAGAAGAACAGCACAACGGTGGCATTACGGAGAATGAAGGTCACAATTGTTTGAGGGGTTTAGTTCGTGGGATGGTTACGAAGCTATCTTCGGCTTGAATCGAGTTGCAACGCACCGAGACGGTTCAATTGTTGTTTTTCCTCTTTGGTGGGGCTTGATGGAAATGGCGATGATGAGATGGAATTGGAGCTAGGCTCGAGCAAGGGAGGAAAGGGAAGGATGCAAGAAGGTGTGTGGGGTGCCATGTGAGGCTCGACCGTTATTAATAGGCAAGGGGGGTGCATTGCGTTGTGTCAACGCTACCCAGCTAGGGATAGAGCGACGATGTGAATGGCGGTTCAGTTATGGTAGCTGCGTGGGGATTTCGGGGTGCCAGAGTGTGGGGATAAGGCCACCATGGTAGGGCTTGGACTGCGACTTAGCCGTGTACGGCTAGGTTAAGTTGGTGCGAAATTTTGCTTGTTGTGGCATCGATTTTGTTGGCATTTGGTTGCCATGGCAGAGGAACAGAGCAGGGGAGGCTATGCTCAGTTGGAGAAGGAGAGGTAGCGAGGCTAGCAGGTGAACCCCTCTGTGGGTGGGCCCCACTTGGTAGAGAAAAAGAGAGAGCTCCCAGGTTCATCTTCTCTGGACAGGGCTCATTCCTTGCATTAAATGGGCTACAAATCAAGTATGAAATTTTTGGGAATTATTTTTCTTAATCCTTAAGCAATTTTTATCTTGCTGTAAAATTTTCAACTCGAAATATTATGTGTAGAATTTATAAAAAAATCTGACATGCTTGCTGTCCAGAATTTCCCTTTCCTGTTTTTGATTTTTCTAAGGATACATATTTTGGTAAAGATTTTTAAAAATATTTTTGAGGGTTGGAAATAGTTTAGGGATTTTACTATAAAATTTTGAGATTATGGATCCTTATATTTATTTTATTAAAAATTCTAACATTGCGTTTTGGGAATTTTTGAGGTTTCAGTTTTTGAATTTTCAAAGTCAGCAAAAAAGGTTTATTATTTTTGATAATTTTTATGTAGAATAATATAATATTTATATGATGTGGTAAAATTGTTGGATTAAGGTAAGGTACATATATTTTTAATAAATTATGACAATGTTACTATTGCTATTCTAAATTTACTGTTTTTATTCCCTTATCCACATTTAATGCATTAATACCACCTTGGGGTTTTTCAAGGGATTTCTAATGATGACCTTATATTTAAATAATTTTTTTATAAATTTTGTTATTATGTAATTCCTTTTTCTATAGTTTATAACTGAAGAATCAAATGCTAAAAATAATTTTCTTTAAGACCAAAATGCAAGAAATCAGAGAAAATGACGGAAACTCACAACTAAAATCATAATGCCACATGAATTCTTATTTTATCTATTTTTTAACTTTGTCTTTCTTTATCCATTCTACTTGAAATAGTTTTGTACAAATTAACAGTTCAATATTAAAAATGGTTTTCTTTAAGGTCGAATTTCTAGAAAAGTATAGAAGAATAGAAATTCAGACTAAAATCATAATTCAATATAATTTTTATATTTTATTCAGTTTTGCATTTTCTGAGATGTTACATTGACGCGAGGTGTCACAGTAGACATCAAAACTACTCTGAATATCTAGCAATACTAACACCGGTGCTGATGTCAAACGCTTCTTCAATTCATGAAAACTCTTGTCACATTCTGATGTCCAAGTGAACTAATTCTATTTCTTCAACTGTGTGAGAGGCTTGGTAATTGTCACAAATTCTTCTATAAACCATCGATAATATCCTACTATACCAAGGAAATTGTAAATCTGTGTAACTAACTTCAGTTGCTCCCAATGCAACACAGTTTGAAATTTGCTTAGGTCAACTGTAACTCCTTTGGCAGTCATCACATGACTAAGGAATTCAAACTCCTTCAAAAGTAACACTTACTGAACTTAACATACAACTTTTATTCTCGAAACTTTTCAAGTACTAATCTTAAATGCTATGTGTGTTCTTTTCAGTCTTAGAATAGACAAGAATAACATCTATGAACACGACAACAAACTTGTACAAGTATTCCATAAAAACCTTATTCATCTTGTTCGTGAAATAAGCAGGGGCATTGGTAAATCCAAAAGACATAACTGTGTTTTTTGGGTGTTTCTGGTGGAAGGATTTGCTTCAGTTTTTTTATCATTTTCGTGGGATGGCTTCTTGCACAGTTAAGGATGGACGCTCTTGTTTATTTTGTAAAGATGTTTGGAATTTAGGGTTCGTGCAAATGGACTTTCCCCACCTATTTTCCTTTGTGAAAAATGCTAACTGTTCAGTGGCGGAGTTTCTTGATGGTGCAGATTTTGTTACTAAGTTCCATCTTCCTTTATCTACAGTTGCTGCTACTCAGTTGATTCTTCTTAATGATAGATTGCAGACTTTTAATTTGGGCCCTGGCCATGATTTTTGGACTTATATTTGGGGTTCTTCTTCTTTCTCTTCAAAAAAAGTCTATGATCATCTCTCTGGGCAGGTCTCAATTCCACCACCTTTTCAGTGGCTTTGGTCTTCTTATTGTCTCAATAAACAAAACATCTTTTTCTGGTTGCTGCTACGCAATCGTTTGAATACTCGAGAATTGTTGCTCAGGAAAGGTTTCCCTTTGGAGAGTTATAGCTATGTTCTTTGTCTCTCTTGGAGTGAGGAAACGCTTCATCATCTATTTTTCTCCTGTCATTTTAGTCAATGGTGCTGGCGTCTCCTTCATATTAATTTTGATTTATCTCTAGAGCTGGTTGATTTAATTCAAGAGGCAAAGCTATGATGTAGATTGGTCTATTTTGAAGAGGTGGTTATTATTGCTTGCTAGATCATTTGGAAAATTCGAAACAAAGTATCTTTGATCAGGGGGTGGTATCTTTAAATCTTTAGAAGAAAGAGTTTAGGGTGGCTTTCGCGATGGTTATCCATCGTGTTAAACCTACCCTACGGGAGGATTTCAATGCTTGGTTGAGTAGTTTCGTTTGATTTATTTCTTTTTTTTGTTTTCTTTTCTCCCCTGTATATCCCTTCTCTTGTATATCTTTTTGTAACTGCTTTCTTGTTTTATCTTTTATAATATATTCAATAGGGGCCTCCCCTCCCGTTTTTCCTCAAAAAAAAGATATAACTGTGAACTCATAATGTCCATACCACATTAAAAATGCAGTCTTACGAACTTCTGCATGAATCTTCAACTAATGATTTGCTAATAGAAGATGAATCATAGAGAACACTCTGGCTCATCTTAATTGATCAAACAAATCATCAATCCTGGGAAGAGGATACTTATTCTTAATCATCAGTTCATTGAGCGAACGGTAATCAATGCCATTCTCATACTTCCGTCTTTCTTATTGACAAATAAAACTGGTGCTACCCAAGGCAACAAACTAGATCTCACAAAACCTTTCTCTACTAGCTCTCCAATATGCTTCTTCATTTCTACCAAACCATCGGCAGGCATCTCATACGGTCCTTTGGCTATCAGGGCAGTACTAGGTACTAACTCAATATCTCGATTTTGTAGCATTCTAGGTAGATTTTCATGAAAAACATATGGGTATTCTCTAACCATAGGCACATGTTCCATACCAACAATGTAACATCTCAAATTTTGTACCTTTTAATTTGTTTTATGCATTTTAGCTTTTCTAAGTATTTTTAGAATTTATATTCGTAATTAAACCTTAATATGGATTTTTCCTAAATAAAAGGGATTTAATACGATTAATGTTCAAGTGCACAATTGTAAAAATTATTTTATTTGGGCTAAATATACTTTAAATTATTTTACATAATTTTTTGTGATTTTTATGAGCTTATTTGCTTTTATAAGGAGCCCATTTGTATTTTTTGTATTTTCTAAAATGAGAAAGTAAATACAAATCTTGGTTTTAGTTTTGGGCCAAAACCAACTTAGTCCGGCTTCTCAGCTGCATGACCTACCCAGCTTCGCAACCTACTAGCTCGCCCAGCCCACGTGCCAGCCCGATCCGCCAGTCGTACCATGTGAACCACTGGCAGTGGGTCCCTCCTATTAGTGCAATCGTCTTCGTGTACGAGCCAGACACTGTTCATGCGCCGTGTCCACCGTGGACTTGGACTCCATATCTTGCACTACACAAACATTGAGGCCTTTATAAGGCACGCATCAGGACCACCTCAAACCATGCAACCCAAATCCTAGGCCTGTTCATATCGAGCCACCGGAGTCTAGCCGGGATGTTGAGATTTGCAAAAGTGCCGTCGAGGAGGAAAAAGCTTCTATTCACTACCACCGATTAGTCTCTCAGCTCTTGGACCCTACAGTCATGATTGCTATACCATGTTCTCTCTAGTGCGTGCACGAACTTTTCGACAGCGTCGCCGCCTTCACTAGAGGTTGCCAATGCCCACGACATCTGTGTCACCAGCACCACCGCAATGAGATCTTTTAGGTGTGATGACCCGAAATCACCATAACTCTATTATTGATCACCACAGAAGATCTGTGAAAAGGCTAGATCTATCGTGAACCATATCTCTGACATGTAGGGCCCACATGTCAGTGAAACGTGCCCATAAGCTAGGTCCACCTTGATTAGAGCCGTGAATCGTGGACTCCCACATGTTAGCCTTATATGATTCTTATAAAATTCCAAAAATTATTTATATTTAATAATATCCCAGGCCCACATGTCAATCTCTCAAGAAGGAATATTTTATATTATTTCTCTTGTTGTAGATTTATTTCATAGGTGAATCTTTCGAGAGTACGTTATTCATCATACGAACTCCGATTGAGCTCATTAAAATTTATTAATTCATCTAAATTCAAGATGTACACTTTGGTATATTTTATTTGATTTTTGGTGTTTGTATTATCTCTATTTTGTATTTATTTTGGTTTGCGCTATTCATTTCGCTTAAACGTTGAAGTGCTCGGACCATTTGAAGGTGAAGAGTTTATTCATGTTCGAGGTCCATATCAAGATCAAGAGTTGTTTCAAGGCGAGTTATTCTTTGATCGCGTTGAACCTAGTTTTGCAAATAGTATTTTGTTTCAATCTATTGCATGTTATTTCAAGTTATATTATTTTCAAATAGTTTGGGAATTAGCTATTCAACCCATTTGAATTATACCTACCTTGTCATTTGGTATGCCATGATTATTTGTCACCCTAGGATGGATAACTATTAGTTGGTTGCTAAGAGATGCCGACGTGGGTTGGTTAGATCATGCTTAGTATGCTTAGCCAGGCCACGTATCATTGATATCTTTCGAAAGTGTAAATTCAAACTTGACTAATGGTCTGTGGAACATATTTATGAAAAGGGTGTGTCATGTGTTATCACACAATGATGTTGAGTTGTTGATGGCATGTGTTGCACGATAATCAACTAGGGTGGTAAATGATTTAGATATAGGCAAGTGGCAAGAGGCTGTGTATTACGATGGGTCTGTTTAATTTAGGTTTGAGGTTCTGTGTGAATTGTTCGATATTGGTTACTGAGTTTTAATTGGAAGTCTTGTCTCGGTCAATTAAGGACTTAACCCTGTAAGCCATTGAAATGGGCTAATCATACCACATGTCTGTTGTGGGCCAAACCTAGCTTAATAAGTTACCAAGTCTTGACATATGATATCTTAAGAGGATAACCAAGTTGTGTGCACGGTTGGAGAAGGTATGTGTTGCAGTGGCTTCACATCTTAAATATTGATTGTTTCTAGTTCAATGATGAGTCCTTCTTATTCTTCTACTCTGTGTGAGGGAGGGATAGTGAGACCAGGCTTATCAGGAATATCTATGTTTGGATAGTTTTTTGAAAGGTTTTATTATGATCTTCTTAGTTGCAAGTTGATGGATACATGTAATGGCTAACATTATAAGATTGATCATATCTTGTGGATAAAGTTTATAACCTCTGCATAGTCTACAATCTATTTGAATAGCCGTGTCCCCGATTATGGACAATGCTCGGGAATTTCAATTAAAGGTTAGATTTTAGAAACTAAAACTTAGGAAGGGAGGCTCTGTGCCAATTAAAGTAATGTAATTTGGTTTAGGCTGTGTGTCAGTTTGTCTTAAGAAATATTTGAGAAATTTATTATTTATTATTATTTGTTTGACTGTCATTTTAATCTATTTGTTGTATTTAGTTGGAAATACTGCTTTATTGCAAAATAGTCATATCGACCATTCTTTTGGAATAAGTCTTTCATGTAGTTATAATAGACTTGCATTTTGTGCACAACTTGTTGAGTGCTTTATGTACTAACTCTTGCTACAACAAATCCAGTAGTTGAAGAGGAGTCTACATGTGCTATGGAGGAGGAGTTCCACAAGAAGGCGAGATACATGGAAACGAACCTTGTTAGATGCCTGTGACATGTTGATGAGTTATCCACGAGGTTTTCCGTTTCACTATTGTTTTTCTTAGAGTTAAAGCCCTATGAGGCTTAATAAGTGTAAAGTCGACATTAAGGTCATTCAACTATCTTGTATGCAATAAATATAGTCTTTTGTTATGTATCTGATTTGTATGATTGTGATAGTACATCTATATTACCATTGTGTGCACTTGCGTGATCCTGAACTAGTGCAGTATATACAAAGGGTCTGGGATTGCATATTCGGGTCCCGACATACAGCTTTCACACTGTTGACCATCAATTGATCATCACGAACTTTAGTGGCTTGAAATTCTACTTTCTCGCATTACAGGCTTTCAACACTTACAGCTCTTTTACTACAATCTAAAACAACATTATGCTTCGACAACCAGTCTATACCAAGGATAACATATGCAATCTGGGTATCCAATATGATGAGATTTGTCAAAAACTCGATCCCATCATTAAGCAACTTAACTCCCAAACAACTGAGCTTAGATCTAAGTTCTGATCCAAGGGATTGGACTAGCAAGGTACACTTGAGACTAATAACATCCAAATTATTCTCAACAACCAAGCGAGGATGATATTGAATTGTAATATCATAATCTTTTATTAGTTCCAACCACCTCCTCTATCTTAAATTCAGGTCTTCCTCTATGAATATGTATTTGAGGCTCTTATGATCGGTGAAAATATCACAAGACTCTCTGTATAGATGATGTCTCCAAATCTTTATATTAAAGACCACTGCTGCTAACAATAAATTATGAGCAGGCAACTACTTTGCCATCTTGCATGAGCACGCAACCAAGACCCACTTAGGATACATCAGAATAGACCATGAAGTGCTTTACTCGCTGAGGGAGGGTGAGAATAGGAGCAATCCCTAGCTTCTCCTTTAGAGTACAGAAACTACGCTCACAACCTACTATCTACTGGAATTACACTCCTTTCTGCATTAACTGAGACATTGGCTTGGAAATAATAGGCAAATCCTATGCAAAATGCAGGTAATAACCAGCTAGAACAAGGAAACTCTGCACCTCCTTGACGTTAGACAATCTTTTCCAGTCCACAATTGTAGAGATTTTGCTAGATGGACATATATGCCTTCTCAATTAATCATATTACCCAAGAAGCCCATTTCTGAAACCTTGAACTCGCACTAATTCAACTTGTCATAGAACTGATTTTCCATGAGAGTCTTAAGCACAAGTCTCATATGAGATTCAAGGTGTTCCTCAGTCTTAGAATAAATCAGTATATCATCGATGAACACTATCACAAAATCATCAAGATACCAATGCAGAATATTGTTCATTGTCTCCATAAAAATATCAAGGGCATTAGTTAGTCTAAAAGAAATAACTTTATATTCATAATTCCCATACCTGGTGAAGAAAGCTGCCTATTCAATATCCTATTCCCACATGTAGATCTGGTTATATCCATATTGCAAATCAATTTTAGAAAACACTTTTGCTCTCTTCAATTGATCGAACAAGTCTTCAACGCGAGGCAATGGATATTTATTCTTAATGGTCACCTCATTAAGAGCGCAATAGTCTACACACATGCGCCAAATCCATCTTTCCTCTCTATGAATAAGACAGGCTCCCTCCATGGTGACACACTACACCGGATCAACCCTTTGGACAACAAATTGTCCAATTCCTTCTCTTAACTCATCTTGAAAAGGATGAGCCAATGGTAAGGAGACAAGGAAATAGGTTAGGCGCTTGGAACAAGGTTAATCTGGAATTCCACATTCCGCTCTTGGGGCATGCCAGAAAGCTCTACAGGGAACACATCTAGGTAATGACGCACCACGGGAATTTCCTCAATATAGATAGTGATACTGGGCTTCTCAGTAATAGCCAACATAATCCCAAATCTCAGCATTTGGCAGATAGGGAACATACTGGCCAACACAAAAAGAGAATAAGATGGTGCGCTGCCCTGAAAGGCCAACTATTCTCTAAACGGATCCTACAAGGTTAACATATCCTGGGCTGATAGTGATGAAATTAATTCATTCCCAAAATAACATCAAAAAGTGCTAACTGAATTACCATCAAGATAACCATGAAATCATCATCATTCATTGAAATGGTACAACCAGGACAAACTTTGGAACTAGCAATGAGACCCCTCGAGAGCTGACTATAATAGACTTATTGACTTAGCAATTTGTTGCATTCCCAACTTTGCTTTTCTAGCAAACTCTATCGACACAAAGGAATAAGAAGCTCCAGAATCAAAAAGATGCATCTATGAGTGGCTATGCTTCGCTCTATTTCTTGTTCCGCTGTCTTCTCTTCCTTCTCATTGACGTGTGTCGTGTCCGTCCCTCCCATAGTTAGTACTGAATAGGACAAGGCTCATCCAATTACTATTCTGATTCTCACAGCGCGATCATGACAGGCATCTAGAGGACGGGCCAGACGCAGCAGAGCGACGCCCTAGGAATGGATTCCCCATGAGTAGGGGGACAGGAGACGGCCATCTCAAGGCATCCAAAAGTAAAGTACCTGTCACCACGTCAGGATGACCTACTGACTTAGTAGAGGGAATGGTGTAGACTCTTCGTGGCACCAGGGTAGTGAGGGCCCTAACACTCTACTGAAAGTGGCATGGGAACTGGCGATGGTGCAGTGATCTGAAGTGGGGCCGACGGTGTGGGATGCTAGTACTACCTGACCGATGGCCCCCAAGTTGGGGGTTTCTAAAGAGCAAGAACTGCTACCAACATTTGAAATAACCCTTTGGAAGAAGCAGCTAAAAAAAACATAGGTGGCATCAGTTAACACATGATGATGCTATTGGGGTTTCGACAGCGCACCAATGCCTTATGGACATCCTAGCTAAGTGTCGACAACTCCCTGTCTAGGAGTACTTAGCAGCGTAATGTCCCTCACAACACTTGAAGCACTTCATGTCCTGCGCTACGATAGGAAGAACAAGAGAAGTTGTTGACGAGGAATGAGACACCGAAGAAGAGAGCAGCCTCGACTATAGAGCCCTAAAGGAGGATGGAGGATGCTAGCCTCCCTTGACTTTTTGAAAGCGGGCCATTGAGAAGGCCTACTCCCCTCACCAAAGTTCCACTCTATCTCCCACCTGAGGCTATAGGAACAATAGAAGCACCAGGGTTTTGCCTCACTTAGTGAGCTCCATCTTGACCTCCATACCCCTAGTCGGCTCGACCATTGAGTTGAAGTCACACGGGACAGTTGCTCCCATGACAACCTGGAACTCCTAGTTGAGGCCTCAGCGGAACCTCCTAACCTTCTCACGATCATCACCTACCATAGATGGTACAACGTGGACTAGGTTGTTGAACTCGACTCCATACTCAAACACAGACCTCTTCCATTGCGCAAAGGTGGATAAGGTGTGCTCCATGTTCTCTATGAAAGCTCTGGATGGAACTTCACATTGAACTGCTAAACGAAGTCCTCCCAAGTGATTGGTCTATGGAAAGGGGTCCTAGCAGAAAGCGCCTCCTCCCACTAGATGTAAGCCTAACCCTTTTGCTGAAAGGCCACAACCAAGCCCTTTGCTATGTAGTCATCTCTAGAGCCCCAAATTGTATGTCCATGTAGCATAGCCAGCCCGCTGCCTGGACCGACATGCCGGCACCATCAAAGGTGTCAAGAGTCACAACCATCCACTCCTGGAGGCTCATCATGGACTCTGGCACGCCTGGGGCAATAACAAGGGAAGCCCCATATGGAACTACCACAGAAGTAGTTGCTTGCACCTATTGATGAAGCTGCTAAATCTCCCTCTACACCTCCGCAACAAGGCCACACACACGGCCACAAATCCCAACTCTGACTAACTAGCAGAAGCGTCCTCCTTGGCTGGCTCCTGTGGTGGCAGTGCATTCTACGAAACACTCCACTCTACAATAGAATCTATAACATCATGAGGAGGATCTACTTGACCACACCCACGGCCAAGTCCACAACCTCGGCCTCCATGGCCATGGCAACAATGTCCTCTACCTGTTGGCATAGCTATTTAACACAAACACAAATTATTTAATCAGCTCAAAAGCAATCATTTCATAACATCATTATTCATCAATAAGGCAACATAAAATTATGTGCAAATGCAATGATAACCCATACCCTTTCTACTGTACACTAGAGTTTGTTAAGTATTAATTTAATTAACCAACCTAAGTCAAATTTTAGCAAGTAATTTGAGCGCCTTGACTAAGATAGATTGACTCTTTCATTCTTACAGCCTATTCTGGTTCCAATCGTTTGAGGAAAACCCCCTTTGGCATTTTCCTATGCCATGCTTCTAAAATTCCGAAGTCAATATTTTATCTTGATCAACCAATCCTATAATTTTCTTTCTTTTAATGGGTTACTCTATAATTTTCTTACCTTTAATGGTTACTATTTAGTAAGTAGCTAATTTTATGTAGCACAGACCTAATGCTCCACTCTGATACGAACTGTAATACCCCAACATTCCAAATGCTCAAGATATTACCACAGCCTACTTTCTTCATTAATTTTACCATGATTTTAACAACAATTTCAGCAAGCTTCCACCAAACAATTACCACCGATATTAAACAAGATTGACAAGAATTTGTATAATAACATGAACAGGAATAATAACAATAATAATCTTGGGACCACGCACCCAAGCACACCCGAGACCACGCTCTCAGGAACACCCAAGTCCTCGTGCATCTGGGAGCATTCTTTACCTTTTGGCGATGACAAAAACAAGGATTTCAACATGATAAATAAGCAACTAAACTTCTCAATTAATATATAATTTCAACTAAGTTCACCCGACTATTATTATGATATGAAAGTTCAACAACTAAACCGACTAGATACTTTATTAACCCAAGAGTGATCCCTAATACTAGATAATTGTGGTGGATGATGTGACAAGTGAAGTAATGGCTCTACTCCCATCCCATACATGTCGCCTTTAATATTCACCTAAAACATTAAATGAATAAAGGTGAGTCCACGGCACAACAAGTACATAATAAAAAAATAAACATCAACAATGTCATCATCAATATCTCATTTATATCATCCTCCACATTACTCAATGTAAATTTTCATCTTTATTTATTGAAATGCAAATGCTCGTGCACATATCTCTTTCCCTTCAGCATATACTGGAGTGCATCACCAATTGGTTTCACTCAAACCAACCCTCTTTCATGCAGGGACCTCAAGCCCATTCCCTTTCACACGGGATCCTCATGTCCACTCCTGTAGAGTGCCTATCTTAGTAGGTCTTTCCTCTTACCACTTTCGTGGAATTGCCTATACACAATAGGCTATAGATGCCACTCAGGCCACTTTCTCTATCTCATGATGCATATGATGCCACATTTATTGTTCAATGTATACTTCATCAATTTCTTGTTAAGCAATTCTTGTCATGTATGAATCATCAATAATAAATCAACAATATAAAAGTGCTCATAAATTAACATGATAGACCATCAATAATCATTAAGCAACAATAACCAACCGTCTACTATTCTACCATGCACTTGTCTTTTAACCACGTGAGACAGAGTGATGAGTAGTTGAAGCCAAACTGAAAGTCACACCTCCTATAGTAGGTAATACCAACTTAACCACATGTCATAATAATACACAACATTAAACATAACTATATCACTCCTACGCATAGTCCTGGACCTAATTGTCCCCTTTGTTGACCTGATGGTCGGAGGACCATAACCCCTAGCTCAGGAGACAAAAAATGCAAACCATATATGTTATGAAAACTACACGAGATTACCTACAATTTCCTGGTTAACCACATTTTTTAATTAATTCATTTAACATCTCATTTCAAGCACCGAAGACCGTTATGTTGTTTTACTAGGTAGCAGGTTTCATAATTTCATTTTTTTATACAATTCCCAATATCGGCATCTATGGAATCTATAGAAAATTAACTAGCTTTTATCTAGTTATGGATATAATTTGATTCAGCCATCATCTAGCCCTAATCAATAAATTTGAAAGACCATGTGGAGGTCTATCCATGTTGTGATGAGTTATTGACTTGTTTTGAGCTGTGGTGCTCGAGTTTGAGTTTGATTTGAATTCAATTTTGAATTTGATGCAATTTGAGGGCTGTCGGTCAAGGGCGGTATTACCGACCTTGTAGTGACAATAGTACCGGCCAGGCGGCACTATCGGCCTTGGATGGGCGGTAGTGCCGGCTCTACGAAGCTACCGGGTTGGGAGCGGTAGTCTTTTTACAAAGAGGTGTTTCTCTAGGTTTGTTCAAGGGCGGCACTACTGGCCTTTAGGAGCGGCAGTACTGGGGGTGCGGGTATTACTAGCTCCGTGGCGATATGTATTTTCTAGAGAGGTCTCTCAGGGTTGTTTCAGTAGAGCGGTACTACCTGCCTACCAGGAGCAATAGTACCGAACTACGCTAGGAGAGATAAGGTCCAGAACGGTCAAGGGACGCCGGAAGAAGACTGAGGTCGGGAAATGGTTGCAAGTTGGGAAGACAAGGAGCCGCAGCGTGAAGCACTAGTGATGGACATAGTGGGTAATGGCATGGATTGGGACTAGGCTCAGGGAGGAGTTGAGGTCCAGAATGATCAATGAAGCCGATGCCGTCATGGTGAAGCGGTCAAGGACATGTGGCGCACCAAGGGACTTGGGCCTGCTAGCAAGCGAGGATGGTTCAGGGAAGTCCGAATACGTGAGATGCTTGGTGGCAAGTCATTGGGGCCACGTGAAAAGCGCGAAGCATAGCGATGTTTTGAGAAGGAAGCCCTTTCATTGGGGCAAAATGGTCATTTTTCCCAATACTGGCATCTAAGCGAATTGGAAAATCACGCCGATGGCCTAAGTGGTTTAGGTCATGCCAAAGTGGTGTTGGACGCAAATTCAGGCTTGCGGAGCGGATTTGGTGTCAATGTAATGACCTCTTTGAGAAGCGTGCTTGTGTGAGTGTAAAACCCATAAGACTGTTGGGTTTTGGGTTAGCCTATGTAAGAAGTGGATGGTATCCACTCTCATGTCCAAGTTTAGGGTTAGGATTTCCTCCACTATATAAGGAGATGTAGAGGAAGGAGAGGCCTCAAGCCTTAGATTAAGACATTAGGAGGTTTAGGGTTTCTACAAGATTTTGATTTTCTTGTGTATGCGAGTGCTCCTTGGGAGCTTTTCCCTTAGGAGGAGAGGCTTTGTAATCATTCATCTCGCTCTGAAATAAAGATCAAATTCGTGCTCAAGATTTGGCTTTTGGTTTTTGATCTTACTCCTTGATTCCTGATCTTTCTTGTTAGTTTCTTCTTCTCTTGATCTTGTGTTGCTAAGGATGAATGATTGATGGATGAATCCTCTGTGAACCATGTCCCAATCATCTAGGCAAGCTCTCACATGATCGTCCAGAGATTTCTTAAGAATCCGGTTTTTGGTTGAGAAGGAAGGATTTGAGGTAGATCTTGATCTTGCATTTTTTGGTGGAAATCTCCTTGGTTTTCTTGCTTGCTAAAACATGTGAGAAGTCATCTAGGATCATCTTGATCATTAAATCCCCACGAGCAAGCTTAGGGTGATGTATTGGGTTTTGACCTGGTTTTGGTGCAACCTTTGGTAGTTTTGAAAAAAGTTAGAACTTTGACTTCAATCCTTGTGATTGAAGGTTAGATTAGGTTCCTGACATCCTTAGGAAGATGCATACAAAATATCACGAGTATTGGATCATACAATCAAAAGTTACAACATTTTTGGATTTGAACTCGTGATGAAATTATTGTTCATTACCCTGTTTTTACCGTTCATTTGGCACTACCACTGTAGTAATCTGGTAGTACCGGGGTTACTGTTCATCCCAGTACTACCGGCCATCTAAGAGCAGTAGTGCTGCCCCAGAGCTGATTTTCTCTGAAAATTTGTTCTTCCACGCATATTTGACCTAGTAAGGCTTTGGCTTTGTTCTTTGGTGGTAAAATTTGGTTTGTGATCATTCACCCCCCTCTGATCGTCATTTCTGGTCCTTCAAAATTAACACAACTGCACTCAGTACTGCCCGATTTCTGGACATCAACTTTCTATAAGCCATTACTTTCTAGCCACTTAATGAAATTTAACTTTCATTAAGTATTCATTGCGTCCTTTAGAAGAGTATCCGGATGATGAAAGGGCGGGCACCCCATCGTTCAACTAAAATGGTCCAAGGAAATCTGGCAGGAGAATGATCGGCTAGAGACGATTTTCCTCTTGATCACCCTTCCCAACTTGCCTCTGCGCATGTAGACAAGAAGCGCTCTCAGATTGAGAAGTAATCTCTATGGAGTTAGAGACGCATCAATTTGTGTCAAAGGTCCTAGATACATAACTGCTCAAGATATCATCTTACCGCCTTCCGTAGAGATCGTTGATATGGCACAACCTATAGCTAATTCCTCGCCCACTCAATGAATCCATCCTCGATTGAACTAGGGCTTCGCTTCGCTATTGCCTCTCCTGCCTTGTGTAGTGCCCTCTGATACTCCAAAACTATCCATGAAAATAGGAACCGCTATTCATCGAACACTAATCACTACTAAATGCCATCATAGTGCTTCCGAACTTTCACTTCTAGAACTATTATCACCACGAGATCTCTCAACTATAGAACCAACACGATAAACATCAATTAAGGTTTATACATATGTCTTGAAGTCTCGTTAGAACTGTGGAAGTTGGTGACCTTCCACAATCCCCGGACGTTCCCTGCTCCTTCATGATTCCCGAAATTCCCACACCACGCCCTTCAAGATTCTCGACACCTATTGCAAATGGTAATGCGAATGGATCTCAATTTGGATTCACGGATTGACATGAAACTCAAAAAGACAAAGGGAGACATCGCTGGGGCACACTCAGGCCATGGCCCGACCGGCGCAGCACATCATGGCAGTGTGCAGTGGCGGGATGGCACGGTGCTAGCTAGCGACGACGCTAGGGGCTGGGCTGTGTCACTGGTAGGGGCAGGGTAGCAGCACGAGGGGCAAAGGCGACAGCCAACAGCTCAACCGAGTAAGAGCTACAGCTAGGGTATTGGGTTCCTGGCTTCTCCCTACACCTAAATAGCCGGTCGGAGTGACTCCGGGTTGGCACGCATGCACAGTCCAGCTTGGCTGGCCCGGCCCGACCCACCCCCTCCAATTACCTTTTTCTTTATTTGGATTATCACATGGAGACTAGCTTGTTCTTCACCTGAGGAGGAGGTGGCACAAACGCTCGAGTACAGTGGTGACATAGCAAAGCAGAACGTGGATGCGGCGACGAGGCGGCTTGGCATAGGTTCCTCTTCTCGTGCCTCAATGTTGTTTCTCTTGCTTTGGCCGTATGTTAATCAAACACCAGTCCTATGGTCATCTCTAGCTAGCGGTGGGCAATCGGTCATTTCGGTTTTTTCAGTTCGGTTTTTTCGGTTTAAAAATATTTTGGTTTTTCAGAACTGTAAATCGAACCGAACTAATTTAAAAACCAAACTGAATTAACTAAAATAATTCGGTTCAATTTATTCGTTTTTTCGGTTAACTGGATTATCAGAGATGAACACCCATCGGCGGCTCTGCCCACTTAAAACAAGTGATTGCACTGAGCTCTGACAAGAATGTAGAAATCAAACTCCAATGACGAATCTTGGAAGTATTCTAAATTTTTTTAAGGGTAAAAAGTCTTCTAAATTGGATAAAGCATTCAAGACATAAACAAGGAGAGAAAAACTTACAGATCGAATGTGATGTTGAATTGGAAATAGACGAAAACTCCATGGGGATACCAGTGCCAAGCTTGAGGCCCTTGATCTGGATCTTGAGGATGCTGGTGACGCTGGACATGAGGATCACCGAGAGCGTGCAGGCGAGGGTCTTCACGGTGGTTGGGCCCTTGCTCGTCTTCACCTAGTCCATGCCGTGCATCGCCAGCTCCCGCTACGGCCCAACCTTCACCATGAGCAGTAGCGCCACCGCCCCATCTGCAAACAGCAAAAGAAACCCAAGAGGCCGCACGAATGAAGAGGTCGCCGGGGTCCCCTAGACTGGACGCAAACGAAGGCCAAGGTTGCCGATTTCACCGGAGGACACGGACGAATCTGGAGGTCTCGCGAGAGGACTCAACCAGATCTGGAGGTCGGCAAGGCAGGATAGCGCCTTCGCGTAGGCGTCCTCCACCTTCTTGAGCAGATGCTCCTCCAGCTCGTCCGCCTTGGCTCGGCCCCACGGTGCCGTGACCTGGAAGGCTGCTGAGCCTGCCGAGGGCGGATCGGGATCGGAGGCGGCTACAGCAGCCGGCCCTATCCTAGCGACGTGGCCTTGCGAGCTGCCCGTGCCGCGCAGTCGCGAGGGTGGCCCGCCATGGGAGGGTAGACGGCATAGCATTGGTGTCTCCGCCTCCGCGTGAGTGCGTGGGTTGGTGGGGAATTTGGGGATGGCGTCGGTGGCCAATGGGACGATGAAGTGGGGAAGGGGAACTATTGGGGATGGCGTCGGTGGCCAAAATGCTCCGTGTGAGCTCGGTGTTCAGTCAAATCAGTTTCTGACTTTACAAAACCGAACCGCAAGTGAAAAACTGAATAGTGCTAAAATAAAAACCGAAATAATCAGTTAATTCGGTTCGTTTAGATTATTCGGTTTCGGTTTAAAAGTGCCCACTCCTATCTCTAGCAGGGTTTGTAATCATTTCTTTTGCCTGCCGATTCCTCTCAGTTTTGCTAGCTGCTCACAGGTATCGTCTCTCTGTTGTACAATTGTTAGCACTGCTTGCCGTGGTGCCTGCAACAGAGTGAATTGACCACGCCATCTACTTAATCCAATGCTCATCAGGTGTAATGACAAGGCATAGTGATAGCATCTCACATGTAACGCTGCTTGAATGCAGTGGCGAATCTAGGATTTAAACTTAGGGTATGCCGATCAAATAATAATTCGGTAAACGCTTTAAAATTTATTAAACAATTCGGCATACAAGTAAAAAAATAATTAAAAACAAGATGATATATTTAAAAGAAGCTTATATATCTATAATATTACTTCTTTTTGTTCGGTCTATGACTTCTAATGGCCATAAAACTCTTGATTATATCATCTTCTTCCACTTTGAACAAAATATCTCGCTCAATGTTACAGTTTGTGACGGGGGAGGAGGTGAAGCAGCAGCAGCCTTCTTTGCTGCATGTTTCCGAAAAAAAGATGCAATGTCTTCGTTCCTCTTCATAATTTAAAAACCTTGCAAATAAAATACGTCCATTGAGTGGTTAAAATACTAACTAAGATAAGCAATAAATAAAGATATAACTATATCAGCTATAGTAGGAGTCGAATAAAGTATATGTGTAGGATCGAAATATACCAAACTAGCAATCAGAGGGGGGTGAATGATTGCGTGGAAGCTAAAATCAAATTTTTGATCTACAAAAAATTCACCCCAATTCAAACTCAAATAATTGCTTCGTAATCAACAAAACAGAATAGATATGTTAGGTAAATCACGAATTTTCAGAGATCCAACCGTTGGATTGACCTAAAATTTGAACAGAATAAACTAGATTCCAATATGCATCTAACTAAAAAATAATTAGCACGATCGGACCTACGGATCAAAAGTTATAAATCTTACAAGATTGCTGTGACAGATTATGACGAGAATCATGTATAAGTTGGGCCAAATCTACAGGGTATGCCACGGCCCACCCGGCATACCCTGTAGATCCGCCCCAGCTTGAATGCAGGAAAATTGCAGTCATTGTGGCTTGCAAGTAAAATTGAGCATATCGCCATCTCAATTTTGATATATTTTATATCAATCTAATCCTAGACATCCTTTTTAGTGTATTACTTGATGAAATTTTCAGCTATCTGTAGTGCTCTCACGGCATTGAATTTTGGTTTGAAATTTCTCGTGGAGCAGTTCTCAGTGCATGTCTTGGTTCATTTTTAGCAGATGAACTCCGTCATAGTGGTTTAGATTTTCTTTGCAGATGCTCCACTTTCGTTCTGAAACCAGAACTAATAGAGATTGTATTGTTGTTTGTTCTGTTTGGATGGCAGATCTTTTGCTAGTCTGATCAAGTGACTATGTAATATGGTTTGATAGATATCATTCGCTGATTATGTATATAATTGGGATGTTATCGTGCTATTGAACTGATAGCTGATTTGTTAGTTTCATCTATGGACGTGTTCCTGGACAAAAACTTTGGTGAATTTTCAATCTGATTCATTGAAGATGCCACTTCCCTTTTTGCATCCGATAAGAATAGTGATGTATTGCTTCTCTGTTTACTTGGCCAAAAATTTTAGTGGTTAAAATCATGTACTTTTCGGGTTAGGTGTTACATTGTAATGGGTTACAACAATAATCTTGCACACATAATGCAATATCCATTCATGTACTTCACATGATGAGTGTTTGTAACATGGAAATTATTTGGTGTAAAAAAGTATGTGTTTCTGTTGCTTATACTATGTTATTCTTGTTGATCCTTTTTATTACTGGTTGTTCCTGAAATTGATGGTAAAAGAAGTTAGAGTTAGTGGAAAATGAATGAGGTGGTAGCGTCGTGGGCATTTTAATTCTCCTCCCGTAATTCTCTGTTTCCGCCGCACCACTCGTTCGTTGATTGATTCGTCGACTCTGCTTGCCGACACGCAAGCACGCGTTGAATGTTGGATTAATTAGCAGCCACTAAATACCACCCAACTCAACCAAACCAATCCGGCCGGACGCAAATTCAATTGTCATTACTAGTGTGGTCCGTGGTACCACACTGATGCAAACTCTTCGAATGGAACTGAACCACACAGTTAGCCAGAACTCCGCCTCCTCTTTCATCATCTGATACAAATGCTCCAGCACTAGGGGTGGGCATTCGGTTAATTCGATTTTTTTAAAAAAATATTTTAATTTTTCAGAACTATAAACCGAACCGAACCAAATAAATTTATAAACCGAACCAAATTAACCGAAATAATTCAGTTCCGTTTATTTGGTTTTTCGGTTAACCGGATTATCAGAGATGAACACCCATTGGCGGCTCTGCCCACTTAAAACAAGTGATTACACTGAGCTCTGACAAGAATGTAGAAATCAAACTCCAATGAGGAATCTTGCAAGTATTCTAAATTTGTTTTTAAAGGTAAAAAGTCTGTTGAATTGGATAAAGCATCTAAGACATAAACAAGGAGAGAAAAACTTACAGATCGAATGCGATGTTGAATTGGAAATAGACGAAAACTCCATGGGGCTAACAATGCCAAGCTAGAGGCCCTTGTTCTGGATCTTGAGGATGCTGGTGACGCTGGACACAAGGATCACCGAGAGCGTGCAGCCGAGGGTCTTCATGGTGGTCGGGCCCTTGCTAGTCTTCACCTAGTCCATGTCGTGCATCGCCTGCTCCCGCAGCGGCCCAACCTTCACCATGAGCAGTAGCGCCACCGCCCCATCCGCGAACAGCATACAAAACCCTAGAGGCCGCACGAATGAAGAGGTCGCCAGGGTCCCCGAGACAGGACGCGAACGAAGGCCAAGGTCGCCGATTTCACCGGAGGACACGGACGAATCTGGAAGTCTCGCCAGAGGACTCGACCAGATCTAGAGGTCAGCAAGGCTGGATAGAACCTTCGCGTAGGCGTCTTCAAGCTCCTTGAGCAGGCGCTCCTCCAGCTCGTTCGTCGTGGCTCGGCCCCATGGCGCCGTGTCCTGGAAGGCCACCGAGCCCGCCGAGGTCGGATCGGGATCGGAGGCGGCTACAGCAGCCGGCCCTGTCCTGGCGACGCGGGCCTTGCGGGCGGCCCGTGCCGCGCGGTCACGGGAGTGGTCCGCCATGGAAGGGCAGACGGCATGGCGTTGGCGTCTCCGCCTCCGTGTGAGTGTGTGGGTTGGTGGGGAATTTGGGGATGGCGTTGGTGGCCAATGGGACGATGAAGTGGGGAAGGGGAACTATTCGGGATGGCGTCGGTGGCCAAAATGCTCCATGTGAGTTCGTTATACACTCGAATCGGTTTCTGACTTTACAAAACCGAACCACAAGTGAAAAATAGAAGAGTGCTAAAATAAAAACCGAAATAATTGGTTAATTCGGTTCGGTTCGGTTTTGGTTTAAAAGTGCCCACCCCTATCTCTAGCAGGGTTTGTAATCATTTCTTTTGCCTGCCGATTCCTCTCAGTTTTGCTGGCTGCTCACAGGTATCGTCTCTCTGTTGTACAATTGTTAGCACTGCTTGCCGTGGTGGCTGCAACAGAGTGAATTGACCACGTCATCTACTTAATCCGATGCTCATCAGGTGTAATGACAAGGCATAGTGATAGCATCTCACATGTAACGCTGCTTGAATGCAGGAAAATTGTAGTCATTGTCGCTTGCAAGTACAACTGAGCATATCGCCATCTCAATTTTGATATGTTTTATATCAATCTAATCCTAGACATCGTTTTTAGTGTATTACTTGATAAAATTTTCAGCTATCTGTAGTGCTCTCACGGCATTGAATTTTTGTTTGAAATTTCTCGTGCAGCAGATCTCAGCGCATGTCTTGGTTCATTTTTAGCAGATGAACTCCGTCTTAGTGGTTTAGATTTTCTTTGCAGATGCTCCACTTTTGTTCTGAAACCTGAACTAATAGAGATTGTACTGTTGTTTGTTCTGTTTGGATGGCAGATCTTTTGCTAGTCTGATCGTGACTATGTAATATGGTTTGATGGATATCATTCGCTGATTATCTATATAATTGGGATGTTATCGTGCTATTGAACTGATAGCCAATTTGTTAGTTTCATCTATGGACGTGTTCCTGGACAAAAACTTTTGTGAATTTTCAATCTGATTCATTGAAGATGCCACTTCCCTTTTTGCATCCGATAAGAATAGCGCTTCTCTGTTTACTTGGCCAAAAATTTTAGTGGTTAAAATCATGTACTTTTCGGGTTAGGTGTTACATTGTAATGGGTTACAACAATAATCTTGCACACATAATGTACTTCACATGATGAGTGTATGTAACATGGAAATTATTTGGTGCAAAAGTATGTGTTTCTGTTGCAGAGCGCACGGACATATGACCTAGTTATACTATGTTATTCTTGTTGATCCTATTTATTACCGGTGAAAATTATTTAGTGATGTGTTCCTGAAATTGCTGGAGTTAGTGGAAAATGAATGAGGTGGTAGCGTCGTGGGCATTTTAATTCTGGTCCGGTAATTATCTGTTTCCGCCGCACCACTCGTTCGTTGATTGATTCGTCGACTCTCGCTTGCCGACACGCAAGCACGCGTTGAATATTGGATTAATTAGCAGCCACAAAATACCACCCAACTCAACCAAACCAATCCGGCCGGACGAAAAATTCAATTGCCAATACTACTGTGGTCCGTGGTACCACACTGATGCAAACTCTGCGAACGGAACTGAACCACGCAGATAGCCAGTACTCCGACTCCTCTTTCGTCATCTAATACAAATGCTCCAGCACTAGGGGTGGGCACTTGGTTAATTCGATTTTTTTGTTAAAAATATTTTGATTTTTTAGAACTATAAACTGAATCGAATCGAATTAACCGAAATAATTCAGTTCAGTTTATTTGGTTTTTCGGTTAACCGGTTTATCAGAGATGAACACCCATCGGTGGCTCTGCACACTTAAAACATGTAATTGCACTGAGCTCTGACAAGAATGTAGAAATCAAACTCCAATGACGAATCTTGCAAGTATTCTAAATTTGTTTTTAAGGGTAAAAGGTCTTCTAAATTGGATAAAGCATTTAAGACATAAACAAGGAGAGAAAAACTTACATATCGAATGCTATGTTGAATTGGAAATAGACGAAAACTCCATGGGGCTAACAATGCCAAGCTTGAGGCCCTTGTTCTGGATCTTGAAGATGCTGGTGACGCTGGACATGAGGATCACCGAGAGCGTGCAGGCTAGGGTCTTCACAGTGGCCGGGCCCTTGCTCGTCTTCACCTAGTCCATGCTGTGCATCGCCAGGTCCCGTAGCGGCCCAACCTTCACCATGAGTAGTAGTGCCACCGCCCCATCCGCGAACAGCACAAGAAACCCTAGAGGCATCACGAATGAAGAGGTCGTTGGGGTCCCCTAGATAGGACGCGAACGAAGGCCGAGGTCGTCGATTTCACCGGAGGACTCAACTAGGTCTGGAGGTCGGCAAGGCAGGATAGCACCTCCGCGTAGGCGTCCTTCAGCTTCTTGAGCAGGCACTCATCCGGCTCGTCCGCCGTGGCTCGGCCCCACGGCGCCGTGTCTTGGAAGGCCGCCGAGCCCGCCGAGGGCAGATCGGGATTGAAGGTGGCTGCGGCAGCCGGCCCTGTCGTGGCGACGCGGCCTTGCGGGCGGCCCATGCCATGGGAGGGCAGACGGCATGGTGTTGGTGTCTCCGCCTCCGTGTGAGTGCGTGGGTTGGTGGGAAATTTGGGGATGGCATCGGTGGCCATTGGGACGATGAAGTGGGGAAGGGGAACTATTGGGATCGCCGGATCGGGAATACATAATGCTCTGTGTGAGTTCGGTGTTCGGTCAAATCGGTTTCTGACTTTACAAAACCGAAACGCAAGTGAAAAACCGAATAGTGCTAAAATAAAAACCGAAACGTAAACCGAAAATCTTAAAAATCGAAATAATCTATTAATTCGGTTTCAGTTTAAAAGTGCACACCCTATCCAGCACGTTGCTGGAAGCAGGGAGATGGCAGCCTTGCATGGTTGAGGTAGAAGCCGCGGTTGAAGACAATAACGAAGCTTCAGCTTGCACGTCTTCTTTTTTTTTTTAGTTTCCTACTCAACTCCGGCTGGCTGCTATTTTCATTGTATGTCATCAATCTAAGACATATATAAAATCACTAAGGGAAATTGGACAACCAAAATTTTGTCTTTTTCTCTGATTAACGTTGGAATTTCTGTTTTTTTTCTTTTTATCTGATTAATATAAGAATTTTTAGCCTTTTACATCCTAGGATTAACGTAGATGCTTCTAAAAGGGCCTCCAATTAGTGTAGATATAGATAGATGGCTAAGTTGTTTTTTCTAATTATTTTAATTTATAGTGTAGTACAAACCCATTCTTATTCAAACTATAGAATATATTGATACACCAAATTGATGGCTAAGGGTTTTTTTCCCAATTAATGTAAGAATTTCTATATTTTTATTCTCCTATTAATCAAGGTGGTAATTTATTAGTGTTTATCCCTCTAGAATCAATAATATATATACACACACGGTAGCGTTAATATGTGCTTACGAGCCTATTAGTCTATTCCATGGCCGAAACGTACAACAAACTAGTCGGGAACGTATAGCCCAAAACTACCACATCTCACCACACGTAGACGAAAACACGTCACTAATAACACATCGCTGCTTACCTTTTAATCACTATTACAAGTTCGGTAGTAATAAATCGAGAAATGCATTACATGTTTGATAGTAACTTTATCGTATTTCATAGTAAATAAAGCTTATGTGTATATTAACAAGAATTCTTTCTGCAAGACTACCAAAAAAAGTCACGAATCCCATAATATTCAAAAAAATTTACTATTAGACTATGTTCAAGGTAACTTATGTTTGTAAGATTATGATTTTCTACTTAACTCTGTCTTTCATACAGTATTACTACCGCAACTTATGTTTTTTAATATGTTTGAAATAACTCATGTACAAAGAAGTAAACATGTTTACTAATTGGTGATCATCGTACCGAGAACACATTTTCTACTTTGTACATGAATATGTTTTTACTTTATTTTAGTCATATCTTTTTATTGGTAGCTCCGATTCACGAACTAATTTCATTATTAGATTACTGACGATGAGAGGAATAGAATGCTATAACTCTCGCTAATAAACATCACATAAATCAAATTTTACTACCAAATTAATATAAATTTACTACTTTATGATCATCAATTTACTACTGAAACGCATTACTACTGAAATCAGAACGTGACCAACTAACTAATAAATGCGTGTACTAGTTTGTAAACGAATATGTGTTTCCTTTCTTTTAGCCATAACTTTGTATTCGCAGCTCCGATTGACGAACAAATTTCACCAGTAGATTACTGACGATGAGAGGAACAATATAATATAAGTCTCACTAATAAACATCTCATAAACCAAATTTTACTACGAAATGAACATCAATTTACTGCTGAAACGCATTACTAGTTGATTTTGGTGTACTTAGTACAGGACTCGATCCATGACTGACGTGCTAGACTACGTGCAGCTCGGTCGGTGGCTGGCGTGGATGACCATGTTTAAAACTTTACTTCCGAACTCATCCAGAGTTGCAGCATCCATGTGTATTACCTTCATCTGTTTTTTTTCTTAATTTGGATTCCATACTCTGCACGCATGCATCCGGCTGTGTGCATGCATGCATTCCTTTTTGTTAGTTTCCTAATCGGCTTCATCTTGCATGCCTTTTTTTTTTTTTGTTATAGTTTCCTTCTCAGCTCCTGCTGGCAGCTATTTTCATTGTATGTCACCATCTAAGCCATCTATCTATCTATATCTATACTAATTGAAGTCCCTGTTAGAATCACGTTAATCCTAGAATGTCACTACACTACCTTGAAAAAAGCCATCAGTGGCGGTTCATAACTGCCATCAGTGGCGGTTTTTGAACCGTCACAGATTTAGTGCCACTGATAATCGAGGATTATCAGTGGCGGTTCTAGAACCGCCACAGATAACACTATCTGTGACGGTTTTTGGCTAGAACAGCCACTGATATTCGGGTATTAGTGGCGGTTCGAGCCAAAAACCGCCACTAATAATACAATTATCAGTGGCGGTTGTTGGATAGAACCGCCACTGATACTCAAATATCGAGAGCGGTTCTAGACCAAAACCGCCGCGATAATACGACTATTAGTGGCGGTTTTGGCTAGAATCGCCATCGATACAACTATCGATGGCGGTTGTATATAAAACCGCCACTGATAGACCTAGTATCAGTGACGGTTTTTTGATAGAACCGTCACAGATATTACTTCTGTAGCGGTTTTGGGCTAAAACCGCCGCTGATAATCCCACACACGAAAATAAAAAATTGGCATTTATGGCTACCTCAGGCAGCGCTAGCCATGCCTCTTCATTATGTACACAGGCAGTAGGAATACATTGAATTATTGAAATTTGAGTATACATATTAGTACCTATTGTTGTTATAGACTAACCAATATAATCCGAAATAACATGTATTGCTAATTGCTGATACAAACCATCCAGGAAAGAAAGGAGGAAAAAGAGAGCTGCTTACCTCTAGCTACATAGTGCAAAGCTCATAAATGATATGGATAACACTGAGTAGTGAAGTTTGCAGGAAGAGACACAAATTTCTAGAAATACAAAAAATGAAGAATCTAGGAGATAGTACATGGTAGCAGTTAAAGTGACTGAAGAATCCAATATATTGTATCTGAAGAAAGACAGAGGCATGAGCTAAATACGAAAATTCCATACCTCCGTAGTAAACAAGGTTCTTTTTTGAGAGTTCCTTCTGAGACCACTTTGGTGACATGGTTTGCCATTGTTTCATACATCATAAACTGAATTGATGGTTTACATACATAACAATTTACACGGTTCACCCTATGGAACTACATATATAGCCATTAAATTTTGGTTCTGATGTTCCGTAAAATAGACAACCAAGCATGATTACTGTCACAACAAGTCCTTTTGAGAATCCTCCTATGCTCGCTAAGCTTGCAATTCTTGCACACAAATTTCATGTAGCGGTGAGGACCTATGCACATGCGTATATGGATTGCCATGTCAAAGATATTGTATTTAAGTAAGTGAACCGATCTAGTCCTCTTTTTGTTTATTAAAAACAGACCTATAAAAACACATAATATTTGATTGTAGCCCACTGATTTGTAATATAAGTATGGCTTATTTGCACATAATATCGCAGACATGATATACATAAACCAACTAACAATTATAAATCTACACTCATGTATAAGATTGAGTTGTCTTATTTGCCTCCAAAAACAATTTTACATATGTAACCAAACGCAGTTTCGGAACCACAATACAAACATAGCAAACTTTGAAACGTGAGGATTGAGAACAACCTGGAAGATCAAAGCATCCAAGTAGCTTACTAAAAATATGAAATAAGAGATCGTTCATCTTATATGCACAACATACCCACACACTAACCTATGCTCTACATGGTATGCCCATACCTATGGTTGTTATATAATTAAGAAGATAACCTATAAGAAGATGCATTTTGATTACTTGTACCATGCTATTCCATTAGCTCCTTGATGTGATCTTGGAAATGTAGAAATTTTCTCTACTCCACAAAGCAAATATATAATATAGAACTAAAAGAGAATGGCAAATACAACTCCATATTCGATTTATTTGGATAGAGAAACAACAAAGCTCTACCTTAGCATCAACTGGGCATAAAGCTGCAGCGTTTATATGCAATAGGAAAAGAAGTAACAAACCGAGTAGCTATTGCATTAAACACAAACAAAACATTAGTCTTGACAATAGAATATCAAACTAACCATTCCTTTCTCTATAACCCTCCAAAAACGGCGATCGATACATGTACCATGCATGTAATCGTTGCATCATGGGTGTTAGACTTTTTAACTTCGGAGCGGTGACTAAGAGCTTCCCTACATCTTGTGCATGATTCTCAAGACATGGATTGCTGGCAGGAATTGATGGCGCTTACCATAAAAGTTGAGTTTACAGAGCATAGACCTTGCCAAATTTGCATGATGTTTATCTTCATCGATGACCATGACACTAAGCCCATCAAGAGTGTGTCCTTCATTCTTGAGCCATGAGTTTCTCCATGCTAGAGTTATTACGGTTTTGAGATTTATTTTGTGTGTGAAGCACTTGATCACGATGAGCAATTATTTCTAAGAAGAAACCAGCATGATAAGCAAGAAAAGCATGATTCACTCGGAAAGTACATGCTACACTAGCACAACCACTAAGAAAAGAAGTGGCATTGACGAAAGTACATGCTACACTCGAAAGTATATTTAGAAGTGTTACTCGCATGTGTGTGTGTTCTGAAGAAGACAAAAGTACATGCTACATTACCACAACCAACGACAAAATAAGTGACATTGGCAAAAGAAGGGGTTCCCATTTGAAAGGAACAAAGAGTTATTTACACTTTGTAATGAAACAGAATTGAAGTAAAAAGCCTAAACTAGTGGAGGTAAACTAGAAGCTCACGGGTCTTGGAGGTTGAAGACATGTGATTTGGGACAATAGTATGGATGACTGGATCGTTGTTGTCTTCGTCATAAAACTCGCCATTTTGTTGATTATTTCCTTCATGATGAAGTAGGCGAGTGGCCTCAATGCCTTGGATTTGAAGGAAGCAGTCCTACCGTAGACAACTTGAGGCGCTGTAAGTATAAAAACAAAATTAAGAGAGAATATAGAAATTGAGTGGTGTGAATCAATGTGTCATGTCGGCATGGTGACCTCTACGTCATTGTCTTTTATTGTGCATGATAAGATTTCGCGCATGTCTTGGCACACGAAGTACCCACATAAATTTGTTCCTTTCTACCGCTTGTGACTTTGCAAAAATCGAATGAACTAAGATGTCGTCGAAGGAGCTATTTACTATGAAATATGATATAAGAGTATTCCTTTCGTGCGTCTGGAAACTTCGTGCACGGATTGTAAGGGATTTGTGGTATGGCGGTATCTCGAGCTCTTCCGACAATATCTTTTGAACGCCTCATTCACTAAATGTGTCATCTCTTCAAAGTCTTTTTAGGTTTATCTAGTGGATCCATGATCGACATCTTGCTCTTTTCGGATGAATTATTACGAGAATCCAATGGAAGCTACATACACATACATGATGCCAGTCATTAGTCCTTACATCAGAGTAAATAACGAAATAAATGAGTAATTTAACTAGCTAGTGAGCAACTTACTTAAAATTGTATGGCAAAAGTATAAACTCCTTGTCTTGTAGTTTAATCAAAACTTTATATACGTACTCCTCGACCTCCTTTGGTACTCTTTTGATTTCATATTGGCAAACCGTTCCCGGGTCGAGGAATCCCACTGGCCCCTTGGTTCTTCGTACTTCAATCATCTCGTATCTATATAACAAATTAGTTAGACATGAAATTTATCGGTATTACGTGAATGTAGGCCAAGATTAATATATTAGACACTTACAGTGACCAGCATCTCAAAAAAGATATGTCGAGGGTGTCGTGATAGAACAAGTTGTGCAAGTTATCGAATTCTATTAAGAAGTAGCCATGGCCCTCATGGTGAAAATGTTCCTCACGGAAAATTGCAGTGATCATCTTTGGGAGTACGTCTTGGTTGGATCGATCTAAGTACCATGCATGTAATCATTGCATCATGGGTGTTAGACTTTTAACTTCGAGCGGTGACCAAGGGCTTTCTACCTCGAATTTCAATCTTTGTTGATCATCTTGGTCATCGGACTTCGCCTTGCCCTTACTTTTTGTCGCACGACATCATACTCGATCTGGCCTCGCCGATCCGGCCGTCTGACTTGTCTAATGTGCCAATTTTTGGGATCGAGAGGTTGTAGGTTTGTCATTTGAAGTACCGGTGTTATAGGTTTACGCTTTGGAGTACTAACAGTGGCCATCTTGATGGGGTCCTCAATGCATTTCTTTTCTACCTCATTTTGATTCTTCCCCGTTTCACTCTCAGGTGCTGGTGACGGATGCGAGGATTGTACTGCAGGAGAGGATGGCACTGCAAGGTCCAAGACGATGTCACGCTTGCGCCATTGGATGAATGAGTGGACGGCACTTCCTAGAGTAGTTATCTCATCATTGGTGGGTTTTTCCAGTCCGATCTCAGCAAACTGTGCAAATACCGTGTCCACTTGGACCTTTGCATAACCTGGCGCTATCGGGGTATTGTGCAGGACACCCCCTTCTTGGCACGGATAGACTACCCTGTAGCGGCTGTACAAATATGTTCATCACGACGCGTTGAGTCGACAGGTGTGGGGTCTGTATGTCGTCCACAGGATAATGGTTGTTGTCCGCTTCTGCCAATGGCGTGGACGCGCAACTGCTGCGACGACCTGTAGGACTGGAGAAAACGTTGTGGGCCTGCGACTGACTCAAGGCTTGTTGTACTTGTCGTTCAACTTGTTCTTCAATGGTGCCTTGTATTTCTCGCAGAACCCTTTCCTTCATCATTTCCATTTCCTTCTCAGCCCGCTCATCTTTAGCTCTCTTCCGACTCCTATAAGAGTCTCCGTGCTCAGGGAATCCACTCCTCCATGGAACCTTGACCCGACGCCTCATGTCCCACTGTGGTGCTCTTTGTTTCTTAGGGCATTTGTTAGCTCGTCTTTCTCCCTGTCTGGGTGAAAAGATCCTTGGGTGGACTGGGCGTGAAACTCGTGAACTCGTTGCGTCATTGCTTCGTCTTCACTGCTCTTGAATGATAAACCCCTAGTAGACAACATATCTGCCCTCGCTAGCACGTAGTGCTTCACTCGGTCTGGTAGTCCGATCAAGGGACTTGTGCCAGCCAATTGGACCGCTTCTAATTCTTGCCTCTCCCATTGAGCAATTTTACCCGCGTACCCACTCATGCCAAGTCTGTGGGGGTGAGTATTCCTTCTTGCGATGCTAATGTGGTCCTCTTGGACTTCCTTGTCGCTTCCGATTGCTTCATCGCCACAAACTCATCCCAATATGGCTCCAATCTTGGGTACTCTCCGATGGTGACGGTTTTGCTTCACATAATTTGTGTTCACCCGCCTTGAAGTTTCTCCACGCCGCATCCATGGTCATCAATGCGTCGCGACGCACAAGATCTTCGGCTCCTTCGGGGAATTCGAAGGTTTCTTTGAGCTTTATCCACAGATCCTCTTTGGTGGCTCGGGGCACTTTATGCCAATCCGAATAGGTGATTGGCACTTTATCCCTTACGATGTACCCGCATGTTGACCTGTATTTTGCTACTGATTTTCTCGGTGCAACAGGGGCCCCAGTATCTAAGACCTCTGAGATGGTGTACCGGCCTTCAGGCTTCTTAGTTTTCCCTCGTCCTCGGCGTCTTGCAACAGGAGCATCATCTGCAACAGCGGTGGAGGCCTCGGCACCTTCGGTGGTTGGGTGGAGGGTAAGGTACCTGCTCGGGCTCTCCTCCACTATAGGCTCGGTTTCGGGCTCCATTAGAACTACAGTTCAACCCGAAACATAATTTTCGTCAATTATTACAGAATCATCTCATGGAATTTCAAAGTACAGATGTACTGTCCTGTGTGTAATATTGTGTGTTGCTAAGATGAAAATGATTTTGCAAGAGCAAGATACTTAATTAGCTCAGAACAAAACTAATTAAGCAAGCATTAACTCTTGAACTAGTCTTTGATTGGTTGTAAATTTTGTGGACCCAATATGTAGCTATGGTGCATACGATGGCGCTAAAATGCTACACACATACACCTTGCAACGCCCATGGTTTGCATTAATGAAACTCAATCTAAATAAAACATGTAGGACAAGTGGAAGATGAAAACATGTAGGGCAAGTGGATGACTACAGAACAAAGCATGCAGATGCAACAAGTGGAAGATGATCCGTAGCATTCTTAGCTAGGCCTAAAATATGGTAGAAGCGAAGAATGAAGTAACAGGTTCGTCTAATAAGTATAAATGATTTTAACCATTCATTAAGTGTATACCCAACCACAAACAGGAATAGAGTTTCACAGTATAGTTATAAAAGTCTTAGGAAATGATTAGACAGCGGCATGTTCAGCAATCTAGAAACAACACATGATTAAACATCAGGGTGTGAAGTAAAATTAGGTAGTAGTCAAAAGAGACATCACAGTATGATAATAGAGTGATCCAATACTCAGATTTCAGACTTGCCATATATCACTTTTAATTGTAAGTAACTTCCTATTATTATGTTCTCAAAAGGAGTGATACATATTATTATGCCCTGAGCTCCCCCATCCCCATCCTCGTCGGCCTCTGAGCTCCGCCCTCGTCGCCGTCCCCGTCGACCCCCGACCACTCTTCTTACTCATACTTCAGCGCATACATTATCTGATCTTACAGTCTCTGGTGCGGTGTGCAGATGAAATCCTGAAATTGCTCCTAAGGGGATTCGACATCTTGAGTGCAAATTTCAAAGCGGACACCGAGAAGGCTCGAGCTAGCCAGTCTTTGAGGAGCGGTTGTTCAACGAGAGGTGAGCCATGGCATGGTGGGAGGCTACGTGGATGCGAACATTGAGAAGATTCAATTTCTTGTTTCTGAAAGCAACGGATTGGAAGCGGTGGAAGGACCGGAGGTTGTGTGGGAGGATGAGCTGGGGAGATTGCTGTGGCACAAGGGCTGCCTCCTACGCTACAAGCTACCACTGAAGCTGCCGGTCTATGTTCCTTCGGATGGGATGTCTGGTAAATGTTCTCTTCTATTCTTGAGCTGCAAAATCTGAAACCACTATCATTTTTTTAATTTCCTGAGCCAAATCACGCCCTTAAATTTACCTATGTTGTCATGCATATTGTGGCTTTCTTTTGACGTGATAAAATGCTACATTTAGCAGCGTAGCCAAACAATTTTGTTCTTATTTCGAACTTCCAATGTATGAAATGAATAGATGAAACTAAATATCAACATGATATTTGAACATCCATGTTTTTTTTGTGATGATAACCCTTGAACTCATCTTATATACGAGACCACTTTTATTAATGTTGAGAGGCATGCATTCATAACCCTTGATCCCATCTTATATGCGGATCGCTTTCTCGCTAATCTGTAGATGTTTCCTTATCAGATGAGCAGCTGTGGGGTTCTAATGCCTATGGTTATCATGCTTGTGTCACATCAGCCTCTAAATATATGGGTAAATTTATTTCTTATGTACCAGTGTTCTTATCCAATATGTGATAGTTCCTTTTCATTTACTAAGATAAATGTTCGGGTTTCGCAACTTAGAAAGTACTAGTCTTTGTTGATACGGAGTTAGAATTTAGTGGAAAATGTTCTCATTTGTTCGGACATCGATTTACGATATATGCTTTGCGATACTAATTTCTCCTTTCATTTAGCAACCTTTGATCTCTCTCGTAAGATAGTAAATGGACGTTTAAGTGCATTGTTTTACTTTTAGTAATAGCAATATGTGCTTTATCTGCGATAGGAATCACTCAACAATGATCAAAGTGTAGCTTATTCTTGCTGTGCTTTTTTAGGGTTGAAAGATGTTTGGAAGGATCACAAGATAATTCTTCAAGATTTCTTGGTTAATTTTCTCAATACTCGGACTTGAATTTATGCATCGAATAATTGTTTTGTTACAAAAACTAGATAATAGCTTTATGTTTTGACATTTTATTGATGAGCACGACATCAAGCATACATTTCACCAACTGTGATAGCTACTATTTGTGCACTTACGCGGGCGTCGTGCAAGGGCGCGGGGCGGCGACCGTGGCGGCGAGGGCTGGTGCGGGCGTCGTCGAGGGCGGCGTCGGGGCAAGGCGTCGTCGGGGAGGGCGGCATCGTCGCGGGGCGGCGTCGTCGAGGACAGCGTCGCGCGGCGCGGGGCGTAGGGCGTCGGTGGGAAAGCGTCAGCAGCGGAGTTTAAGGGTTTGCGCGCGGAGAAGGGCGGGAGTTTAAGGGTTTAGGGTGAGTTAGAAGCGGCGGTATCTATTATTTATAGACGGGGCATTATCGATGGCGGTTCTAAAAAGAACCGCCATCGATCTGATTATCGTGGCGGTTCTTTATACGAACCACCACAGATAATTTATCGATGGCGGTTCTTTATACGAACCGCCACAGATACATATATTATCTCATAGCGGTTCTTTATACGAACCGCCACAGATAATTATATCGATGGCGGTTCTTTTAAGAACCGCCATCGATAATATATTATCGTGGCGGTTCTTTATCTGAACCGCCATAGATAATCAGATCGATGGCGGTTCTTTTTAAGAACCGCCACTGATAATATATTATCTGTGGCAGTTCTTTATTTGAACCACCACAGATAATGTTATCAGTGGTGGTTCTTTTGAAGAACCGCCACTGATGTGCCTCTATACTCTGAAATTTGTTTCTGAATCTTATACGCTGTATTGTCGAATAGCAGCGCTGAGTTCAGAAGACCTAGTTTTAGGTGCTGCGCAATTACAGCGTTTTCTGATTTTGTCTAATACTTGTAAAGCAAATACATAAGCAGTTTATAGGAAAGAATCCGGACTCCTTTCACCTGATGGACTCAACAAACTCTCCAAACTTTCAACCGGATAGAACACTATTTTGTCATCCGGCAAAACAAACAAGTACTCTTCAGACACTGAAACAATCATCAAAACTAGCAAAGTCCAAAACTGACTCAAAGACCAGAAAAACTAGCACATAGCTAGGAAACAAAACCGAAAACAGACTTTAAACTACCATGCACAAGATTATCTTCAACAGTGGTCATCATTAGGGTTGATTACATAGAAGAAGACTTGTGCGGCCTGGTCATCGTCGGCGAATCCGGAAGGCGCCGCCTCGCCTTGAGCTGGCTCCGCCTCTGATATTTTTCCATTACTCGTATATAGCTAATTATTTTCTTTCACAATTTGCCCTTCTTCATGATCGTCGCGATGATAGGTAGCTTCCTGAGTGGTTTCTTCCTCGAGCCTGATGTTGCCATCTACGAAAGGAGGCAACTCATCAAGCGGTTGTACTCTTCCTCATCCACGACATTCTCAACTCCGACGATCCTTCTTTTCCCTCAAGAACTACATGGCGCTTCTTATCTGCCGGTCGATTACATAGAAGACTTGTGCTACTTGCTTCGCAAGTGCAGAATGGTTCATCTCAGATCCGACATGTTCGATGTCCAAAGTAGTGAAGCCGTACTTGTCCACCTTGACACCCTTTGGGAGTTGTACCCAACAACACCGAAACATTGGGATCTTAAAAATACAGTAGTCGAGCTCCCAAATCTCTTCTATGAACCCATAGAAGCTACTCTTCTTACTGCCTGTGTTGTCATAGGCATCTATGCGAACACCACTATTTTGGTAAGTGCTTTTGCTATCCTGAGATCTCGTGTAAAAGGTATATCCATTTATGTCGTATCCTTGCCATGTCAAGATTGTACCTGATGGCCCTTTTGCCAGCCACCTCAACATGACACTCGTTTCTTTCCCAGTCATATGCTCTTTGAACCAATGATTGAACAAACGGTTATGCTCTTTTGTTACCCAAACCTCTGATCGTCCACGATTTTCCTCTCGTAGCTTATCCTTGTGCATGTCCATATACGAGGACACCTCAACTGACTGTTGCAAAACTGTGAAATGAGCTTTTTCGAATAATCCATGATCGTAAGAATTTATTGATTTCCTTCCAATCGTCCCTTTCCCACCAAACCTACCCTCATGTCGAGATCTGAGCACTCCTACCGGTTCCACCCCTCCATGTAATCCACGCAAAACTCGATAACCTCCTCAGTTGCATAACCTTCCACAATGCAGCCCTTCGACCAAGATCGATTGCGTACATACTTCTTCAGGATACCCATGTACCTTTCGAACGGGTACATCTGATGCAGGAATACGGGGCCACATACATTTATCTCATTCACAAGGTGAACAATGAGATGAACCATTATATCGAAAAATGATGGAGGAAATACATCTCTAGGCGGCATAGTGTCTTGACCACATCATTCTGCGATTCGAGAAAGTCCGATGGGATCGATGACCTTACGTGAAATCGTGTTGAAGAAGAAACACAACCTCATGATTGCCTCTCGGACCTTTTCGTGCAAAATACCTCTAATTGCAATAGGAAGCATTTGTGTCATCATCACATGACAATCATGAGACTTCATGCCGATTAACTTCAAATCTTTCATCGAGACCAGTTTCTTGATGCTTGCGAGTAACCTGACGGAACTTTCACACCATGCAAGCATTTGCAAAGTTCATTCTCTCTTTCTTGAAAGTGTAGCAAGTGGGGAAGGTAAAGTCGCCCTTTCGGTGTCACGAGGATGTAGCTCAGCTCGATTTTCATATCTTCGGGTCCCTTCGTGCCTTTAGTCCGTCCTTAGTTTTGCTAGGAATGTTCAAACAAAAGACCAATCAAGCTATCACATACATTTTCTCTACGTGCATGACGTCTATGCGATGTCGAACTTCTAAGTCCTTCCAATAGGGCAAGTTCCAAAATATCGATCTCTTCTTCCATGTGGTCTTCTCGAGACGAGACCTCGATGTATTATTACTATCTCCCTTTCCAAGTACGACATTAATATCCTTAACCATATCATATACCTCTTCCCACGACGAGGCCTTGGGGCTATACCATCCTCTTTTGTCCCGTCAATTGTTTTTTCATATTGCGGTAGGGGTGATTCTGCGAAGGAACCTACGGTGATGCATGTACACGGTTTTCCTCGAGTTATTGAGCCACACACTAGCGGTTTCATCCATGCACCGGGGCATGCTTTGGCCCCTTTATAGTACGATCGGATAGGTTACCAAGGCAGGGAAATCATTGATGGTGCAAAACAACAATGCCCGTAGGATGAAGTACTCGCTTGTACTCATCCCATACCGTACACCTTCGTTCCACAAGATCACAAGATCTTCCACCAATAGTTGTAGGTATACATCAATATCATTGCCAGTTGTCTCGGCCCTTGGATAAGCGGCGACATCATAATGTACTTTCGTTTCATACATAACCAAGGAGGAAGGTTGTAGATACTGAGAGTTACTGGCCAAGTGCTATGAATACTACTCATGTTACCGAAAGGATTCATTCCATCGTACTCAACCCAAACCTTACATTCCTCGGTTCATTCCGAAGTCCATCCTAAAGAGCCTATCGATGGTTCTCCTTTGGCGTAATCGGCAGGTGTCTCGACTTTCCATCCTTTTACGCTCTTACGAGTGCCATCGCATCGATTGGGCATGCTTTTGTTTCCAAATAAACGCTTCAACCGAGGTATTACGGTAAATACCACACCACTTTAGCGGAGACCCTTTCTTCACCACGGTGCCCTCATTGTCATGGCCTTTACGCTTGTATCGTGATGATTTGCACGGACATACATGCATGTCGTATACTCTTTGCGATAGAGTATACAATCGTTTGGACATGCATGTATTCTTTCTACTTCCAATCCCAATGGACATACAACCTTCTTAGCTAAATAAGTGGTTATCGGCAATACGTTTCCACCTGGAAGCATGTCCGCTAAGAGTTGTAATAGCGCCGTGAAACTTTTATCGGACCAACCATTGCTTGCCTTCAATTTTAGAAGTGAAAGCACGGTGTGCAACTTTGTGTATTCCTCCTTGCAAACCGGGAACAAAGGTGTGTCCGAGTCGTCCAACAAACCCTTGAATTGATTAAACTCTCTCTGACTAGTGTTGTTTCCTTCTGCATCGCGCAACATCTGAGCAAGATTATTATCGTCATCAATGTCCAACCTATCCTCATCAGATCCATAACTGATGTCAGCTGCCATAATGCCTTCTCCATCATCCAATACGTTATCACCTTCATGTACGTTTTCCTCTTCACCGTGACTTGTCCAACGTGTATAGCCAAGTACAAAACCTCTTCGAATCAAGTGCAAGTGGATGTGCTCTTTGTCTGAAAACATTTTCTCATTCTTGCAATCAATGCATGGACAATGTATGTACTCCGTCTTCTTGTGCAACTTATTCTCCTCGTGCTCTTAGAAAGCGAGATACCTATCGATGTAATCTCTACAGTAACGCAGTTCGCATTGTACATCCATCTCCGGTCCATCTAAAATTAATTAACATATAAAAATTGATTAAAAACTAATCTAATTACTTATCATCTAAATGAGCTAGATAATAAATTCATCATCTAAAAATGATGAGCATCCACCTACCAAATTAGCTAAAATTTCATGTATATTAATATCCAATAATCTTAATTAAATAAATTTAATATATGTCCGCACTAATGGAACCAAATTAATAGTAATTAAAAACTAATCAATACTTTTCTGTAAAGAAGCTAGATAATAAATTCATCATCTAAAAATGATGAGCACCCACCTACCAAATTAACTAAAATTTCATTTATATTAATACCCAATAATCTTAATTAAATAAATTTATTATATGCAAGATGTATATGTCCGTACACTAATGGAACTAAATTAATAGTAATTAAAAAACTAATCTAATTACTTATCATCTAAAAGAGCTAGATAATAAATTCATATATATGCAAGATGTATATGTCCGTACACTAATAGAACCCAATTAATAGTAATTAAAAAACCAATCGAATTACTTATCATCTAAAGGAGTTAGATAATAAATTCATCATGTTTCAAATTAACTTAAAATGCAATTAATATTAAATATATGCTTAATCATAATTCATCATCTATAAAAGGAACACAACATCATCTAATGAACCTAGCTAGGAAATAAATTCATCAACTACAAAATGGTAGCTAAATAAAAATAAACAAAATCTAAACTTTTCATCTCATCTACATATAAATTCTAATTAAACTTGGTTTAAAAATTAAATTGCAACAAGATTAACACAAATCAAGAGAGGAGAAAAAATAACTCACCAAGGAACAACTAGAGGAAGTACAAGCACAAGAATTGGAGAAAACGAAATCAAATTTAGAAGTTTTGGTTTGCTCTCGGGAAGAAGAAGACCAGTCTTGCTCTCGACCACCTATTTATAGGCAATATTATTAGTAGCGGTTTTTAACTAGAACCGCCATCGATAATATTATCGTGGCGGTTCTATCCTCGAACCGCCATCGATAATTCATTATCGATGGCGGTTCAAGATAGAACCGCCACGGATAATCAATAGAATCGATGATGCGGTTGGAGGATAGCACCGCCATCGATAACCTAGTTATCGATGACGGTTCTAGCCTCCAACCGCCATCGATAATGTATTTGTTATCAGTGGCGGTTCTATCCTTGAACCGCCATTGATAATTAATTATCAGTGGCGGTTCGAGGATAGAACCGCCACTGATATTTTTCCCACCATTTTTGAAATAGAACCGCCACTGATAATTATCTTTGTGGCGGTTCGAAAAAAACCGCCACAAATAGACCGTCACCTATTGCAGGTTTTGGCGTAGTGCTACTACAGAAAACGTGATCACTGTCGGTTCCAAATCCTCATTATTGCCGAATATAGAACCGGCAGTGATTGGTCGGCAGTGATAGTATTACTGCCGGTTTGTATGCGAACCGGCAGTGATAGTCTCTGATCCAAAAATCACTCGGTAAAATAAAAAAATTATTTGCATCTCGACCACCTTGTATTTACTAGCGTGCAGTTGCTAGGAGTCGAACACAGCACCTGCTGCTCTGCGCGATCTCCCCTTACTATCTCACCTAACATACACTTCTCAGATATATTTTCCTCTTATCCCTTGGTATCCGAAAGTTTCAACGATTATTTGGACATCTAAATGACTTCAAATAAAAAGTTGTCAACTACAAAGTTGTAGATTTTATCGAGAGCTACAACTTTCATATAAATTTTGTCCGCATACGACTCTGTATGAAAAAAGTTATAATTTTTCAAAAATATTATCACTGCCAGTTCGGATTCCGAACCGGCAGTGATACTATTATCACTGCCGGTTGGTAAGCCGAATCAGTAGTGATACTATTATCACTGCCGGTTTGTAAGCCGAACCGGCAATGATACTTCCTTCATTTTAACTGCCAGTTCTTTTTACGAACTGGCAGTGATAATAACTTATCACTATCGGTTCTTAAGAAGAACCGACAGTAATAGTATCACTGCCGGTTTTTTTAGAACCGGTAGTGATAAGTTACTATCACTGCCGGTTCTTCTTCGGTCGAGCATTTGTGCCGATTTAGATTATGAACCGACAGTGATAGGCCGGCAAGAAAGGAGTTTTTTGTAGCAGTGTGTAAAAGGCTAGAAATTCCTATATTAATCAGATAAAAAGAAAAAAAAGCTAGAAATTCCATCGTTAATCAAAGAAAAAGACAAAATCTTTTCCTCTGATTAACGTTGGAATTTCTAGTTTTTTTCTTTTTATCTGATTAACATAGAAATTTCTAGCCTTTTACATCCTAGATCAACGTAGAGGTTTCTAAGAGAGCCTCCAATTAGTATAGAAGATATAGATTAGATAGATAAAGATGGATTAACTGAACCACACAGTTAGCCAGAACTCCGCCTCCTCTTTCATCATTTATTACAAATGCTCCAGCTCGCTGCTGGGAGCAGGGAGAAGGCAGCCTTGCATGGTTGAGGTAGAAGCCGCTGTTGAAGACGATATCGAAGCTGTCAACAAGGAATATATGGATCAGGCGACTCCTCTCCTAACCCCTTACAAGATGGGCCAATTCAACCTGGCGCACAGGTCGGTTAATTCCTTGCTATATAGTGCATACACGTGAAAAAGGATTTGATGACCATATGGGCAGCTGCCCTCGTTCAATTTGTGCACACGCAGTTTTCTAAAAAAGCATCAGAAAATTCATCTACAGTGTGCATATGGCACTAGGGAAACTTCATCTACAGTGAAAAGAACTGAAAAATCACAGGTTGCAGTAGATACGTGTGTAGCTTGTCAGTTTTGGTTCTCTCTAGTACGTTTGAATTTCACATTGAAAATTTGCTTATATGTTGTACGTCTGAATTTAGTACAATACTGTATTTCTTGATATTTTTGGAACTATGGTTTATGCAAATTTTTTTGAATAACTCTTTGGCAAAGGTGGAGAGCTGTCCATATGCTCATCTGAACATTCCCGTATACACAAGCATGCACGTTATTTCCATCGGTTTGTGCTAAGTTAGACAGAGCTCATTCCATTTCGATCCATATTCGCCATGATTCCATCTGACGCCAACTAAAGGTTCGATTACTTCATGGTTTCTTTATATCTCATCACTAGAAATCACAAGTTTCCCTTGGGTTGAAGACGTGCATGTTGCAAACCCAAGGGAAACAAACTTCCCCTATGGTTTTTTCCCAGCAATAAGGAGCATTAATCGTTGTGGAGGCCACTGATCGAATAGAGCCACAACGGTAAGGCTGCCAAAAAACAGGCCGGCGTCAATTTTTCATTTTTACACCAATATTTTTAGCTCGTCGCCACTCTTTCCTGCACAGCCGCATGGCCTGCACGGCCCCAAACTTTTCCCTATGGTTATTTGCTTCTTCCCTTGAGTATATGGCAGTAGGGATTTCTAGTAGTGTCTCTAGTATTTGATTAGGTCTTGTGGTCATTCATGTATGTTGTAGGGTTGTTCTAGCACCGTTGACGAGGTGCAGGTCCTACGGGAACGTGCCCCAGCCACACAACGTCGTGTACTACGCACAGAGGGCGGCGCCGGGCGTCCTCCTCATCGCGGAGGCCTGCGCGGTGTCCGAAACCGCCGTAGGGTACAGGGACGTGCCCGGCCTGTGGAGCCAGGAGCAGGTCGAGGCATGGAAGCCCGTCGTTGATGCCGTGCACGTCAAGGGCGCCGTCTTCTTCTGCCAAATCTGGCACACGGGGCGCGTGTCGCCCACTGGTACGTACGTGATGTTCAATTCTTCTGGTCTTTGTTTTCGTTTTGGCTTTTGTCATCATTGTTCATTCACCGTGTCGTTTCCAGTTTCAACAGAGAGACATGCTATTCTATTTCTCTCTTTTCCTTATTCCTGACATATGAGATACTTTTAGTTTCAGTTTTGCTAAATATTGCCTGCAATTTTGTTTTATCTCAGTCACCTAAATTGCACACTACTTAGCTTAAAATTAGACTTCTAAGTAATATGCAATGTTAGCACAACTTCAATGCAACCAAATTTTGTTTACTTAAGGTTTTGTTTTTGTTTTTATATTATTCACCTAAGTTTACTTTATTTTTGCCTTGGTTACGATTCTTTTTTGTCTTTGTATTTTGTATAGGTTCACCAAATTTAATTTTTTTTGTTTTTGCCTAGGTTAGAATAATTCTCTGTTTCATTCTGTCCTATTGGTGAGAGAGGAAAGTGATTATAGATGTTAGATCTTCATCCCAAGATAGAGAAATGTGTCAATCACTTGATAAATAGATGACCCTTTTGATTTGAGAGGGGTTCAGATTTCCCATTTACTCTATCCATTTACAATTACTACAGAGTTCCAACCTAATGGGCAAGCACCGATCTCAAGCACGGACAAGCAAGTCACACCTCAGATCGGCCACGACGGCGGTGTAGTGGAGTTCGCGGCCCCTCGAAGGTTGGAAACAGAGGAGATCCCGCACATCGTGAACGACTTCCGGATTGCCGCTAGAAATGCCATCGAAGCCGGTAATAGTTAACCAAGCCCTCGATGTCAACACACTATTCATTGTTCGTCAAAATAATCATCCTAATTCAACAATGTTAATCGTTTGTAATTAAGGTTTCGACGGACTGGAGATCCACGCCGCCAACGGGTACCTGATCGACCAGTTCATGAAGGACGGCGTCAACGACCGGACGGACGTGTACGGCGGCGGCCTGGAGAACCGCTGCCGCTTCGCCGCCGAAGTCATCGCCGCCGTGGCCAACGAGGTCGGCGCGCACCGCCTCGGCGTGCGCCTCTCCCCGTTCGCGGACTACATGGACTGCCGCGACTCTGACCCGGAGGCACTCGCGCTGCACATCATCCGCTTCACGAACGATCTCGGCATCCTGTACTGCCATGTGATCGAGCCGAGGATGTGCGTCAACCCGGAGGATGGCAGGCTGATGATCCCGCACCGCCTGATACCGTTCAGGAAGGCGTTCGGGGGCACGTTTATGGTGAACGGAGGCTACGACCGGGACGAAGGGGACAAGGCCGTTGGCAACGGCTACGCCGACCTGGTCGCGTACGGGCGGCTGTTCTTGGCGAACCCCGACCTGCCGGAGCGGTTCAGGAAGAAGGCGGCTCTGAACAAGTATGACAGGAGCACGTTCTACACTTCTGATCCTGTGGATGGCTACACAGACTACCCGTTTCTTGATCAGTCTCTTGATAATTGACATCCTGCAGATCGATTATATGCATTGTTACAGTTGATTCAAATAAATAGTGTGAGTGAAGCACCGAGCGCTGCATATGTCTGCAAGAAGCGCGTGTATGCCGGCGAGGCTTTGCCGTTGCCTGTGTGTATAAGTTTTCCAGAATGTTCCATTCCTTTGTCCAAATCTGTACATTGCTGCCGGCGAGTTGTTGCGGGGCAGCGGAGGCTGGTGTGTTGGATTCGACAGCGGTAAGCCGCTAGAGACGGGAATAAGGGAGTAGGTGTCGTTTTTTTTTTCCCGCTCTACATACTAAAATTTTTCACGCTAATGAAAAAAAGAGGGAAAGATTTATACCATCAATCTTGATGGGTCCAAATCATAACGGTCTAGATTGAAACAAAGATCTTATATCATGTACAATACAAAAAAAATGCCGAGACCCTCTTTTTTGACGTGGAATACCAAGAATATCTCATGTGCACAATGTACTAGTCCCATAATCAGTGACTACTACACACTTACAATATTGTTATCACTTCTATACACAAATCTATAATAAATTAACCAAACATAGTTCATACAACATGGCCTAAAGGCCCAATTAAAATGCAACGGAAGATACAAAGTCCAGCAGTATGCCTTTGCCTAAAATACCACAGGCAACTGATAAGGAGTAAACCCTAGAAAAGCTCATCATTAACATCCCTGTGACGTGCATCAAAGTATGCATCGTCTAGGACTTCGCTCTCTTTATCTATTTTTATACTCAGCAAGACTTATAGTGTATCACAAATATATAGTAAATGCATGTTATGTAAATAGAAGGCTACTAAGGTTATTTGCATAAAGCTAAGTTGAAACATTAATATCAAGTAATAAATTGTAAACACAATTTGTAAGAGCAGGTTTGCCATATATGTAAATAGCATAAAAATATAATAACTCGTAGTCCTCCATGATTGTCAGTATTGAACCATTTCCATTATCTGAACCAATGGATTCCCACTATTTTCCAATTTGAACAATTTGCGGCCCTCCTGCCACAATATCGGAAACAATGGCTTCCTACCATCTTTCAATTCAAACATTTTTATTAAAATTCAAATTCTAACTAAGTGATAACTTTACCAAGTAGCACTTGACCGTAGGTGTGGCTTTTCGAAAAGATTTACACTTTGTAGAGGTGTACAACCTTACCCACAAGTCATAACCAACTCTTTTTGCCAAGCTGTTAACACTTTTCCTTCGGTGTGCGATAGAGAGATCATGATAAAATCGTTACATCACCTAGACCTAACTTTGCACCAGCCTGGTGATGACAAACCCTAGCTTTAGCAGTGGAATCTAGACCCGTACATACAGAACTAACGATAGTTTACATCTCATCACATCCTTTCCCCCCATAGCAAGGTATACACCATTGTATTGGCATGTGTTTTCTCCACACCTGTCGTGTGGACACTCCTACGAGCAAACCTACCCGGCATGTCCGTACCACTCCAGACTTCCAATGTAAAAAGCTAAACTTAATTGACTTATTAGGTTAGAAACATCCCATAAATAATACTTATGGTTGTACAAATGTCTTGACTTGAAAACAGCATAATAGCTCGCTTCTTAACCGACCTAGGCGAGAACACTCCCGCTACACTACGTGCAAGTCCCATGCACTTCCGGCTATTGCCATATCTCGCCGACATCAAACCATAGTTTTATTTTGAATTTTTATACTAAAATACCAGGAACTACTATTCTCAACATGTCCGTTATTTCAATTTTTCAACGAATAGTATACCCAACCATTCGTCATCCCAAATCTAAAGCATATCTAAGCAATTATACATATAATGAAACATACCCATATGACATCTCTAAAATGTCTAATGCTAATTTAGGTTTATCAAGGTTGACATGACAACAATTATTAAGGAAGCTCCATGATACACAAGGTTATATCTACCAGTACCCAAAATATAGCATTTTACTGAAAATACATGTATGCATAAAATAGGTTTGACAAAACAATATAAGTTAATTGAAATACTAGGATCAACATGATAAAAGGGGGTGCTTGCCTTGCTCGTTGAGTTCAGTAGTGAAGTCGGGGTCGATGGTTGTAGTTCCTGGAACGTTGGTATCTATACGCAATTTGTCGCAAGAAATAACACGGAGTAAACAATGTCAATAACATCAAACTCCAAGTAAAAGTATAGAAACATAGGTTCTGAATTTCTAAGGATTTTTGGAATTTGGCCTCATAAATTTTAAGTCTTGACTATATGAGTTAAGGTTTAATTGTATTTAAATTTTAGGGCAAGAACTTTTCTAATTAGGCAACATGTGAAACTATATTTTATTTCACTCACTTTTAAAGAGACAGAGGATCATGATTTTAGGAAGTTTTAGGAACTGGTTTCACCAATTTTTTAATTTGTTTGCACAAGATATAAGCATTTGAATGAGCTCGGTTTTGGAAAATTCCAGAAAAAAAAGAAAAAGGGAATGACTAATGACTTGATGACTGACCAGGGATCCTACATGACAGAAATTTTTGGATCTTTCAGGCTAGCAGGTGGAGAAAGGCACAGTCGCTGCCCTCCTTATATAGGCTTGCGGCAGGAGATGAAGGTAACTGAGGACGATTAAGAGGAGGCCATCAAGACGTCCGTTACAGGTAACTGACTCCATCAAGACATCCGTTACTAGTAACTGACGGCAGTTACTGGTCATAAACCGGCCACATTAATCACTGAAACGGCAAAAACGAACCGCTTCCCGCCCATCAGGTCCGGACTGGCCTGCGTAGCGCACGTGATCGACTCGACTCGCATGTGAGACCCCGTTCTTGCAAACAGGAACCTCCATGTGATTACTGTCCTAGTCCCATGATCAGTGGCTAGCACTCACATGTTTACAACATTCATATCACAACCACAAGATATTAAACTGATAGTATATATATTACAGGCAGAAATAATTACACAGAGTTAAATTTTTTTTACAACAGCGGAAAAATAGAGGAATTTAAAACTCCAAAAGCCACGTGGTTTGCCCGCTAACCCTCAGGCAACTGACTTGGCAAACCTAGGGAAACTCATCGCCAAAAGTCCCACACCCTGCGTGAAAGTAAAAGTCGTCTAGCGCTTCGCAGGTTTCGTCCTCTGAGACAGCAGATACAAGATTGAGTACATTGGTACTCAGCAAGACTTATAGTGTTTGACAAATGCATTTAGATAGTTATGCAGGCTAAACAAGGCAAATTAATGTTTCTTTTGCAGTTGCATAAACTTTTAAAGATATGACATAATAGATTGAAACACCACATTTTCAAATAAGCAATTGGAGTATAAAGTGATAAGCAATTATCAAGTCTTTCAACCCAGTCTACCCGACTGCAAAGATCCCCGGTGTCTGTCCTTCGACTCAAAAGCTAGTTGCAAAAATGGTTTCCTTTTCAAACCCATTTTTGAAATACCAAAACATTGCTAACATTGGAATGACTTCACCAAGCGTCCATAACCGTGGACACGGCTAATCGATTAGATTTACACTCTGCAGAGGTGTACAGCTTTACCCACAAGGAATGATCAACCTCTTTTGCCAGGCCAATTTACACACTTCCTTTGGTGTGTCGGCAAGGAGATCATACAGAGCCGTTACATTATCTAGATGTGGCTTTGAACCAGCCCGGGACGTTTGACCCTCGCCATGAAAACAGAAACACTCACCCAAGACGTGGATCCTTTTTCATCACACCCAACACCACGTTTCTGTTCACGGCAAGGCGTACACCGTTGCATTGGTATGTAGAAACCCCTACAGACAGACCAAACCGGAATGCCTGTGCAATCTCCTGCCTTCCTTAGATGCAGAGCCACACATAAACAACTTAATAGGCTAAGACCCGCCCATACAAGCCCTCGTGGTTGTACGAAATTCTTGGATCTATAGCGTCCCATTGCTCGGTCCTTAATCCGACACGGGCGATACTCCACCCTAACTATGTGCAACTCCCTTTACACCACCGGCTAATGCCAATACTTGCCCGCATCAAAACCATAGTTTTAGTTTTGGGTTTTTAGCCAAAGTAAAACACGATCAACAGCTTAAGCAGATATTTTATGCTAGCGGTTATACCCAACATGACATTAAGCATGTCTAGATTTACAACTAAGGCTTACAAGGTTCACATGTTCATACAGATTAAGGCAAACCATAATTTACAGGACTAACTACAGTTCTAACCCAAATTAGCATTTTTAGGGAGAACCATCCGGATGCATTGCACATAAGCAAAAACAACATAGTGTAGGTAAATTATTAGGCTCGACATGTTCAAGGGGGTGCTTGCCTTGCAACTCGCTGTCTAACTCCGGATCTGGATCGGCGACGGCGTCGTCTTCCTCTTCGAGGACGTCGGACTCTACACGACGATCAAGCGGAAATACAGTAAATATCCAAATTTAGAAAGGGCGAAAAGAAAACAGACAGTAAGTCAAATAAGGAATAACTGCAAAAAGCAAAGGTGTCTTTTGAGGGTTGAATTATAACTCTTAAGATTTCACAAGGTAACTAGTTATGCATTCAAAGCGTTATTATTTTCTGTAAAGAACAACGTGGGTTTTTCTTACAGATTATTTATTCAGAAATTATGAATTCAAGAGGCTAAAATTGTGAATTCTAGTATTTATAACTTCGAATTATAGATGCTAAGATTATTTGAATTAATAAAAATTAACACATAAGACAAGGGATTGTTTGCACTAAATTTTATTAAACTAGGTTACTAGGTTTGTTCATGGTTGGCAACCATTTAAACTACATCTTAACCATTTTATTTCCTATGCACATATATATGCATATATATGTGTGTGTGCTTTTGGCACAAAGATTACTGCATAACTTAAAGTTATTTCAACCCAAAATTCCTACTTAGTCAAGTTTAACCATGCTACTGCCATCCTATTATTTATGAATTAAATTTTTGTTTTCTTTTAAATTCCCTTAATACTATTATACTTATTTGATTTCTTAATGTATTGAAAACAAGACCTAAATGAGAGTAATTCAAACATGCATGAAAATTAAATATCCTTATATATCTGGGTTCCTGGAAGCATAAGGATCCTAGAAAACTTGGTGTCATTAAATACTAAACATATTTGCAGAAATTTTGTTTAAAGCGTATCTCTAGCCCTTTTATTCAAATTTGAATTTCAAAATTTCCCAGAGATGGTCTTCAAAATATTTTTGCATATTCTGGATCTACGGAAATTTCATGAATTTAGAAATTTGTTTCACTATTTTTGGACAGATGGTTCAAAAGTTATTGCAGTTTGAATCTATTAGGTTTTTCTGAAAATCTTCAAATTCGGAAATACGCTTTCGCCTCAGGGAAAGCGGCTTTTTGTTTTTGGCGCGCGAGGATTTGAACTCGGCTTGGTCTGACCGACAGGCCAGCCCCACCTGTCAGCGGCCGAGCTAACACGCGCACAGAAGTGGCCTGGGGCTGACGGATGGGCCCCGCTCGTCAGTGACAAGCCGACTCAAAGAGACTGCATGCCACTGACAGTTTGGACATACCGCGCAGTGACCCGAAACAGGGCGATTTGATCTCCGGCCTACCGCCGGCGAACCAGTGCCGCCGCGGTGGAATGGGTAGCACCACGTGCATCAGTGCGCAAAGGCGCATCTAAGGGTGGTGTCCATTCGGCCGGGGGTGGCTGGGAAGCAGGTCGCCACCGAGGAGGTGCGGCGGCGCTAATGGTTGCACGGGCAAAAGCTCGCCGCCGACCATCTCTTCACCGAAGGAGGGCTCCTAGAGTATCAGTGCGACCTAAGGATTCTATTTCACCTGCTAGAGCGGCCGAAGAATCACCGGAGATGGCTGCCCACTGTCGCCGGTCGGAAGGAAGAAGAACGGCGGAAAGGGTGAACTGCAGATGGGAACAAGTGAAATTAAAGGATGATCAGTATTCTAGAAGGTGTGGCGAAGCTCTGGGACAAGGAAATTTCAAGAATTGATGCCTGGATGGCTTGTTTCACCGATCGCCCCTTTTCTCTGGTCTTCGGTGAAAGTGGCGAAGAGCTGTGTCTCTCTTGCGCTCGGTTCAGTGAAAGACTGGGGAAAAGAGATAGAGCCTCAGGCGACGTTGCTACGGTATTTATAGCCGGAGTTGGATAGCTCTACAGGGTTTGAACGGAGAAGAAAAGTTGCGGCTCGGTTCTGTGCGGAATGGCGACTCGGCGTGCGATTTTTAGGACTCACAGCGGCGCGGTATGGCTGGGACGTGATGCGGGAGAGCCAAGGCACATCGTGGCAGTGACCAGCAGCTCGGGGCAGCGTGAATTGCGCTGAGACGCAGAGAGGAGTCGGCGAACTCTCGCGAGGAGTCGAGCTCGACTCGGCCGGGAGAGGAAAAGAAGTGAGGGCAACGAAGACGGAGACTGACGGGTGGGTCCGACCCCACCGGGCAGTGAGAAAACGGTCCACGCCACTCGCCAGTGTGTCAAAATGCTACAGCACCTCGGGCCCACATGTCGGCGACACTGATTTGGCAAAGGAGATAGGCTCCATTCGGACAGCGCCATGTGGGCATTAAAACGGCCATCAAATCACAGTATAAGTTTCTGAAACTTTTTTATCGACATCCTCTGGAAGTTTTTATCTCCCAGTAAAATTTTCAAACTAATATATCTGATAATGAATTAATTAAAATTCTAACACTGTGGACTGGTACAGGATTTATGTTTCGGTATTTTATTTATTTATGGGTGTAAATCATGTTAATTATTTTCCAAACTTTTTGTAGGAGCTCAGTTTGGCTTATTTATGATTTAATAACAATTTCAAGTCAAAATATCAAGTGGATATGTTATAAAAATTCTGACATTAAGATTTCTTGATTTTAATAGTCTCTATTTTTGAATTTTTAAGAGTCTTTGCCGACATGATCAATTCCTGAGATTTTTACCAGATGTAAACACTACTCTGAGGGTGTTATGGTAATTTTTGTGGCTCCTGATAAGTTTCGTTTATTTTTAATTAATTCTGACTTTACTGTTTTTAGTCAAAAAGAGAGAGCTAAGATATTTATTTGCCCCAATTCAGCACCAAAGATTTTTACTAAATATTTTTACTGGTTTACCAGCTTGATTATGGTCAAATGGTAATTTTTCTAATTTTTATTTTTACCTTCTTACCATTTTCCATTTGATAATGCTATTTGTTGGACTTTTCATACAAAGCATAAATCCAAGAAAATCCAATAAAAACCAATAACATCAAGAAAACTCAGAAATAATTATATTCAAATCCAAAATATTCATTTCCATTTTATTACATACTTTTTTTCATTTTCGGGATGTTACAAATATACCCCCCTTACAGAAATCTCGCCCCCGAGATTTGACGGTTCGAAAGCAGAACAGGGTCTAAAAGAGGTCAGGAAATTCTTCTTTAAGCTTATCTTCTTGTTCCCATGTTGCTTCTTCTTCCATATGATTACTTCATTGTACTTTTACCATTTTATGAGTTCTATTCCGAGTACGCCTTTCTGCTTCTTCAAGAATTTTAATTGGGTGCTCACGGTAAGTCAAGTCGGGCTGGAGTTCAATCTCTTCCAATTGAGTAAGTTCAGTCGGGACGCGAAGACATTTCTTAAGCTGCGATACATGGAATACATTATGTACACTAGATAATTGGGATGGCAACTCCAACTTGTATGCTTTTTCTCCCATCTTCTCCAGTATACGGTATGGTCCAATATATCGAGGGGTTAACTTGCCTCGCACCTGGAATCGACGGATTCCGCGAAGAGGTGAAACTTTAAGGTAGACATAATCATCAATCTCGAAGCTCAAGTCACGTCGACGAGTGTCGGCATAACTTTTCTGACGAGATTGGGCTTCCCTCAATCGGCTTCGTATTAAGTCCACATGTTCCTGGGCTTCATTTATTAAATCTGGTCCAAAGAACTGTCTTTCTCCCACTTCGGACCAGAAAAGTGGGGTTCGACATTTTCTTCCATAAAGGGCTTTAAACGGCGACATTTGCAGACTAGCTTGAAAACCATTATTGTATGAGAACTCTGCAAATGCTAAGCATTTCTCCCAATTGGTGCTATAAGTTAGCACACAAGCCCTCAACATATCTTCCAGGATTTGATTTGTTCTTTCAGTCTGACCATCAGTCTGGGGATGGTAAGCAGTACTGAAATTCAATTTAGTTCCCAAGAGACTATGCAATTTTTCCCAAAAACGGGATGTGAACTGGGATCCCCGATCTGAGACAATTGTTTTTGGAACCCCGTGCAAACGCACGATGTTGCTAATGTAAAGTTCTGCCAACTTGTCTCCAGAATATGTGGTCTTAACAGGGATGAAATGAGCTACTTTGGTTAGTCGATCAACAACAACCCAAATAGAGTCATTCCCTTTTTGAGTTCGGGGAAGGCCAGTAATGAAATCCGTACCGACATCATCCCATTTCCATTCCGGAATTTGTAATGGTTGGAGAAGCCCAGCTGGACGTTGATGTTCAGCTTTGACCCGCTGGAATACATCGCATTTCGCGATATATTCAGCGATATCCTTCTTCATACCAGGCCACCAATATTCTCTCTTAAGGTCTTGGTACATTTTGGTACTACCAGGATGAATAGATAATGGTGACTCATGGGCTTCAGATAGAATCAATTTCTTGATATCAGAATCATTGGGCACGTAGATACGTGTTCCCTTCATTATTATCCCATCTGGACTTTCGGTGAATTCAGAATTTATGCTTCCAATTGAATGCTTTCGGATTTCTATAATGGCTTCATCCTTGAGTTGAGCATCTTTAATCTGATCTTTAAGAGTTGGCTGTAATTGAAGGGCGGCCACATAACCATTTTCCACTAAATCCAAATTAAGCTTTTGGAAGTCATTGATCAGGTCAGATTGTCTGGGATCCAATATGCAATATAATTTCTGACTAAGAGCGTCAGCTACGGCATTGGCCTTACCAGGGTGGTAGTGAAGACCAAGGTCATAGTCTTTGATCAGCTCTAGCCATCTTTTTTGCCTCAAATTCAACTCTGGTTGTGTGAAAAAGTACTTGAGACTTTTATGATCAGTATAGATTTATGTCCTGTTTCCAATAAGATAGTGTCGCCAGATTTTAAGGGTATGAACAACCGCGGCTAGTTCAAGATCATGAGTAGGATAATTCTGCTCATGAGGGCGAAGTTGTCGGGAAGCATAAGCGACAACCCTGCCTTCTTGCATCAACACACAACCCAACCCTTGAAGTGATGCATCGCAATGTACTTCAAAACTCTTGTGAATATCTGGCAGAATGAGCACTGGGGCAGAGGTTAGCTTTTCTTTCAGCTTTTGGAAACTCTGCTCACAATCAGAAGTCCATTCGAACTTCTTTTCCTTCTTTAAGAGTTGTGTGAGTGGCTTGGCAATTTTGGAGAAGTTTTCAATGAACCGGCGATAATAACCGGCAAAGCCCAGAAAACTTCGAATTCTCGGAACGGACTGTGGCCTTTCCCAAGCCAACACTGCTTGCACTTTACTCGAGTCAACAACAACTCCGCCTCCAGATAAAACATGCCCGAGAAATGCCACTTCTTTCAACCAGAACTCACATTTCTCGAACTTGGCATATAACTTGTTTTCCCGGAGTTTGGTGAGAACCAAGTGCAAATGCTGTTTGTGCTCTTCTTCATTCTTTGAATAAATCAGGATGTCATCAATAAAGACCACTACAAACTTGTCCAGGTACTCCATGAAGATTTTATTCATTAAGCTCATGAAGCTTGCCGGAGCATTAGTAAGCCCAAATGACATTAAGGTATATTCATATAAACCGTAACGTGTAGTGAAGGCAGTTTTGGGAATATCTGATGGTCTAACCTTCAGTTGAAAATACCCCAGCTTCAAGTCTATCTTGGAAAAGATTTGTGCCCCATTCAGCTGATCAAATAGATCATCAATCCGGGGTAGCGGATATTTTTTCTTAATGGTTACTTCATTTAAAGCATGGTAGTCTACGCACATGCGCAGGCTATTGTCCTTTTTCTTGACAAAAAGAACCGGACTCCCCCAGGGTGATGTACTGGGATGAATAAATCCTTTGTCCAGTTGTTCCTTGAGTTGCTTTTTCAATTCCACTAACTCATTTGAGGGCATTCTATATGGGTGCTTTGATATTGGTGCGGTTCCCAGCACCAAATCAATAATAAACTCCATGTCTCGATCCGGAGGCACTCCTGGCAATTCAGCAGGAAAGACCTCTCGGAACTCATTAACTATTGGCACATTTTCCAATTCAACTGTGGATGCTAAACACCAAACTGGCTGAGATGCCAACTCATTGGTACTTGAGGCAAATTCCACCAGTGTCCCATCTTGATTTACCAAAGATATAGATCGACTAGCACAGTTTATGCAACCTTTATGTTTGGCCAACCAATCCACGCCTAAGATCACATCTAGCCCAGATGTTTCTATTAGGATGAGATCAGCATAAAATGTAACCCCATTGATTTCTATGCTAACTCCGGAACAGAAACTAGCAGTTCTAATAGCGGCTCCAGGTGATTGCACAATCATGTGAGTAGGCAACAGGGAAACCTCTAACTTGTTTTGTTCAGAAAACTTCTTGGAGATAAAAGAATGGGAAGCTCTGGAATCAAACAGAACCAATGTAGGAACGGATTGCACAAGGAACATACCAAGAACAACATCTGACGCTTCCTGCGCCTATTCAGTCGTCATATGATGAAGACGCCCAATACTTCTGCCTTGCGCGGGTGGTGGAGTCGATCCTTGAGTCTGCCGCCTTGCGGCTTCCTGAGTCCGACCTTGAGCTTGCGGACAGGGTTGTCCATTCTTCTTCTTGGGACAGGAACTGGCATAATGTCCACGCTCATTGCAATGGAAGCATGTGACATTAGGTGCCTGCTTCTGGACAACAGCAGCCGTTTTGGGCTGTTGCACTTGGCGAACAGGCTGCTGCGGCTGCCGCTGTACAAAGCGAATAGCCTGACCCTGAGATCTCTGAGTCTGAGAAGTCGGTCGCTGGGCTCTTGGGGCTGGTGGTGGTGGTCGACGGAAGCTGGTCGACTGCCACTCTTGTGGTCTAGATGATCTAGCTCCAAATGAGCTACGCGCAAGCCACTTGCGCTTGCGGCTCTCCATCACACTGCGACTGCCGTGCTCCACCCTCACGGCTTTGTCCACCAGAGTTTGGAAGTCGTCAATGTCTTGGACAATTAAAGCCCACTTGATCTCTTCATTTAGATTTTCCCGAAATCTTTCAATCCTTCTTGCATCATTAGCTACTTCATATGTAGCATATCTTGACATCTGATTGAAACAGTGCAGGTACTCCATCACTGTCATCGAACCTTGCTTTAGATCAAGGAACTCCCGCTTTTTCACTTCAATCACACTGGCTGGAATGTGGGTGTGGCGGAAAGCAGCCCTAAACTCAGGCCAAAGGACCATTCGACCTTTCGGCAGCAACGCCTGGTAGTTCTCCCACCAAACCGCTGCGGTCCCTTGTAACTGATAGGAGGCATATAAGACCTTCTCCCTCTCATCACACTGAGCAATAGCTAACTTGCTCTCCACAGCCCGCAACCAATCATCAGCATCGAGAGGCTCGGCAGAAGGGGAGAAAACAGGTGGCTGGGTCCTTAGGAACTCATTTAACTTGGACACTTGAGGATCTCCTCCATTTCCTCCGCGGGCAACACCTTGAGCCGCGGTTCTCTGGGCTATCTATTGCAGTATCAGAGTATTTGCCTGCCTCCCTTGTTCAATTAGAGCCAGCACTTGAGCCATGGTTGGCGGTGGTGGCAACTGCTCATCATGAACTTCATCCCTGACATGAGATGGAATAGGGGCATCTTGACGAGCCGCTTGAGATGTCGAAGCTCTCGTTGCCGGATGCTGAGGGTTTGGCCGTGCTGGTGTTGAGACGTTTGTTTGAGGGTCGCGAGCATCCTGAGTCGTGTCGGTCTCCAATATCTGACTGCGCGACCTGGTTGGCTTCATCCTGAAATCAGTACCATTTTAGTATGCGATAAGGTCTAGGGTAAGATTTCAAATTTATTGATCACATGATCATTCTAAATATCTTGTTCCTGTTATCATAATTATCAGTTTTTTTTAACTGTACAGGATTATCTCATCGGAAATTTTCACTTTATAGTTGCAATTCGCGAGGGAAAATCCATTATTATTATTCACACTAAAGAGATACAACTCGAAAGCTTACAATACCAAAAGTATTTCACGCAAATATTAGAGATACATACTCATACCATCTATCTTACAGATTTATTACTATACACCAGATTACTAGGGGGAAAGCCTATCCACTAATAATCCCCAGATGCGACGATGATGATCCCACATCACAACTACTCCCCGAACTAGAGGGCTCGGGAAGCGGCTCCTGAATTCCTACCGGGCGAAACTGACGTAGATATTCCTGTCTATTTCCAGTTCTGCGCCTCCTAGGTTCCAACTCGGCCTCTTGACCGCCTATACGTGCTTCATACGAGCGTACATACGCACTCATATCCACACGATGGACTTGACAAATCTTTCTCGTCAGTTTACGACTTGTCTCCTGAATAGCCTGGACTCTAACTGAACTATGATGCTTAACTTGATGGTGTATGCGACGCTCTCTTTTTATAGTAATGGCGTGCGCATACACTTTAAACCCATCGACAGTCTGCCTAACAGTAAACATGGGATGATGTTTTTCTTGCCCATAATTTTCCGCTAACTCCCTAGCTATAGTCGTCCAACTGGAGGGATTTGTCATCTGAAATTTTCAAGCAAGATGAATTAGCATTAATATAATGCCAATAACAATAAAGAATAACGATTGTACCACTTCTTGCATGGATCGGTATTATCTCACCATTTTATATATTTAGCCCTTATAGTTTACATGAACTAAGTCATTTCTATGTTAATCTTTATCATATGGTCCACAACCTTCAATTAACTAATACCACACTAACTCACAGCAAAAGACACCACATTATTTATTCCATACTACTCATATTTACAACAACTGTTACATTCCTTCCACGCACTCCTATCTACTCTACCTCATCTAAGGTCCTAGCGGTGTAGGCTCTACGCCTATACACCCGAGGGACTTCGGGCTGATACTCACAAGTACTATGAGGGTTTATGCCCTTATCGTTTATAAGACGCGGGCGACTGCCTATACAAGACATTCTGGCTCCTCTGGGCACACCAGGTGTAGGCACATAGGAAGCAGGTAGAGAACGCTGCGCGGATGGGATTTGAGAAGTCCCCTCGCTTAGCACCATGCGTGGTATTGTACCTCTCGCTACGCACGGGGCCAAGTGGGCCTCCAAAAATGCCATTCGCCGTCGAGTTTCCAACAGTTCCTGTGCTAACTGTACATAGTGCTTGTCTAGATTATTTACAAAGTTCAACATGACCCTAAGACCATTATTTCGAACCCTAGTGTGGTCTCTATATACATTATCTCCAACTGGGGGTCTTCCAGGAAGATAGCAATAGGCAAGATCCAGTTCTGGAATCACATGTCGGAGGTGGATCACAGCCTGGTAAGCAGCTTCGTTCATCGAAGCATCTATGGATGATCCATATCCATCAAAAGTTCTTTCCCCTTCATTAAAAGCCGGTCTTGGAGGTATGAAAACCCTAGTGGCATATTCCTTAGTCTCCGAGCTCAAGTATGCCTGGAATACCACATATCGCGGGACGTCCTCATAATGACAATCCTCTAGTAGATGATGTAGTACCCCCATCATCCCACCCAGTTCTGGAATGATCGACTCATGGCAAGGTACGTAACGTGTCATCTATAAAGTAAAAGAGAAGGAGAGATTAATAATTATTAGGAATAGCTAAGAAACCACAAATAAGAAAATTAGCACATATGCTAAATTTCATTATTAGTAGGGGATAAAGTTTTATCTATTTTTTTTCTCCAAATTTAACCTTTCATATCACTATCTAGCGACCATTTACCCAGGGTTTCCTACAGTCAGTGTGGCTCTGATACCAATGCTGTGAGACCCCGTTCTTGCAAACATGAACCTCCATGTGATTACTGTCCTAGTCCCATGATCAGTGGCTAGCACTCACATGTTTACAACATTCATATCACAACAACAAGATATTAAACTGATAGTATATATATTACAGGCAGAAATAATTATACAGAGTTAAAAATTTTTTACAACAGCGGAAAAATAGAGGAATTTAAAACTCCAAAAGCCACGTGGTTTGCCTGCTAACCCTCAGGCAACTGACTTGGCAAACCTAGGGAAACTCATCGCCAAAAGTCCCGCACCCTGCGTGAAAGTAAAAGTCATCTAGCGCTTCGCAGGTTTCGTCCTCTGAGACAGCAGATACAAGATTGAGTACATTGGTACTCAGCAAGACATATAGTGTTTGACAAATGCATTTAGATAGTTATGCAGGCTAAACAAGGCAAGTTAATATTTCTTTTGCAGTTGCATAAACTTTTAAAGATATGACATAATAGATTGAAACACCACATTTTCAAATAAGCAATTGGAGTATAAAGTGATAAGCAATTATCAAGTCTTTCAACCCAATCTACCCGACTGCAAAGATCCCCGGTGTCTGTCCTTCGACTCAAAAGCTAGTTGCAAAAATGGTTTCCTTTTCAAACCCATTTTTGAAATACCAAAACATTGCTAACATTGGAATGACTTCACCAAGCATCTATAACCGTGGACACGGCTAATCGATTAGATTTACACTCTGCAGAGGTGTACAGCATTACCCACAAGGAATGATCAACCTCTTTTGCCAGGCCAATTTACACACTTCCTTTGGTGTGTTGGCAAGGAGATCATACAGAGCCGTTACATTATCTAGATGTGGCTTTGGACCAGCCCGGGACGTTTGACCCTCGCCATGAAAACAGAAACACTCACCCAAGACGTGGATCCTTTTTCATCACACCCAACACCACGCTTCGCTCACGGCAAGGCGCACACCGCTGCATTGGTATGTAGAAACCCCTACGCATGCACTCAAACCGAATGCCTGTGCAATCTCCCGCCTTCCTTAGATGCAGAGCCACACCAAAACAACTTAATAGGCTAAGACACGCCCATACAAGCCCTCGTGGTTGTACGAAATTCTTGGATCTATAGCGTCCCATTGCTCGGTCCTTAATCCGACACGGGCGATACTCCACCCTAACTACGTGCAACTCCCTTTGCACCATCGGCTAATGCCAATACTTGCCCGCATCAAAACCATAGTTTTAGTTTTGGGTTTTTAGCCAAAGTACCAGCAACATTTTCCCAAATGAGGATCATACATTTGTTGGAAAGATTGAAAACACGATCAACAGCTTAAGCAGATATTTTATGCTAGCGGTTATACCCAACATGACATTAAGCATGTCTAGATTTCCAACTAAGGCTTACAAGGTTCACATGTTCATACAGATTAAGGCAAACCATAATTTACAGGACTAACTACAGTTCTAACCCAAATTAGCATTGTACATAAGCAAAAACAACATAGTGTAGGTAAATTATTAGGCTCGACATGTTCAAGGGGGTGCTTGCCTTGCAACTCGCTGTCTAACTCCGGATCTGGATCGGCGACGGCGTCGTCTTCCTCTTCGAGGACGTCGGACTCTACACGACGATCAAGCGGAAATACAGTAAATATCCAAATTCAGAAAGGGCAAAAAGAAAACAGACAGTAAGTCAAATAAGGAATAACTGCAAAAAGCAAAGGTGTCTTTTGAGGGTTCAATTATAACTCTTAAGATTTCACAAGGTAACTAGTTATGCATTCAAAGTGTTATTATTTTCTGTAAAGAACAACGTGGGTTTTTCTTACAGATTATTTATTCAGAAATTATGAATTCAAGAGGCTAAAATTGTGAATTCTAGTATTTATAACTTCGAATTATAGATGCTAAAATTATTTGAATTAATAAAAATTAACACATAAGACAAGGGATTGTTTGCACTAAATTTTATTAAACTAGGTTACTAGGTTTGTTCATGGTTGGCAACCATTTAAACTACATCTTAACCATTTTATTTCCTATGCACATATATATGCATATATATGTGTGTGCTTTTGGCACAAAGATTACTGCATAACTTAAAGTCATTTCAACCCAAAATTCCTACTTAGTCAAGTTTAACCATGCTACTGCCATCCTATTATTTATGAATTAAATTTTTGTTTTCTTTTAAATTCCCTTAATACTATTATACTTATTTGATTTCTTAATGTATTGAAAACAAGACCTAAATGAGAGTAATTCAAACATGCATGAAAATTAAATATCCTTATATATCTGGGTTCCTGGAAGCATAAGGATCCTAGAAAAATTGGTGTCATTAAATACTAAACATATTTGCAGAAATTTTGTTTAAAGCGTATCTCTAGCCCTTTTATTCAAATTTGAATTTCAAAATTACCCAGAGATGGTCTTCAAAATATTTTTGCATATTCTGGATCTACAGAAATTTCATGAATTTAGAAATTTGATTCACTATTTTTGGACAGATGGTTCAAAAGTTATTGCAGTTTGAATCTATTCGGTTTTTCTGAAAAACTTCAAATTCGGAAATACGCTTTCGCCTCAGGGAAAGCGGCTTTTTGTTTTTGGCGTGCGAGGATTTGAACTCAGCTCGGTCTGACCGACATGCCGGCCCCACCTATCAGCGGCCGAGCTAACACGCGCACAGAAGTGGCCTGGGGCTGACGGATGGGCCCCGCTCGTAAGTGACAAGCCGACTCAAAGAGACTGCGTGCCACTGACAGTTTGGACCTACCGCGCAGTGACCCGAAACAGGGCGATTTGATCTCCGACCTACCGCCGGTGAAACAATGAATTAATTAAAATTCTGACACTGTGGACTGGTACAGGATTTGTGTTTCGGTATTTTATTTATTTATGGGTGTAAATCATGTTAATTATTTTCCAAACTTTTTGTAGGAGCTCAGTTTGGCTTATGTATGATTTAATAACAATTTCAAGTCAAAATATCAAGTGGATATGTTATAAAAATTCTGACATTAAGATTTCTTGATTTTAATAGTCTCTGTTTTTGAATTTTTAAGAGGCTTTGCCGACATGATCAATTCCCGAGATTTTTACCAGATGTAAACACTACTTTGAGGGTGTTATGGTAATTTTTGTGGCTCCTGATAAGTTTCTATTATTTTTAATTAATTCTGACTTTACTGTTTTTAGTCAAAAAGAGAGAGCTAAGATATTTATTTGCCCCAATTCAGCTCCAAAGATTTTTACTAAATATTTTTACTGGTTTACCAGCTTGATTATGGTCAAATGGTATTTTTTCTAATTTTTACTTTTACCTTCTTACCATTTTCCATTTGATAATTCTATTTGTTGGACTTTTCATACAAAGCATAAATCCAAGAAAATCCAATAAAAACCAATAACATCAAGAAAACTCAGAAATAATTATATTCAAATCCAAAATATTCATTTCCATTTTATTACATACTGTTTTTTTCATTTTCGGGATGTTACATCGCACTCGCACATGCGACGCCACGCCACGCCACGCCATGTCTCGGCTCGGCTCGGCGCGCACGCTTGTGGCACCGCCTTTTCTCTTTTCCACTTTGCTAATTGGGAGACACACAACTCAACTATTTAAGTTAAGGAAAACTCCTACCAACTTCCCGTATGGTACTAAATCAATTTCATGACTCCTAGTATTTTAATGGGCCTTTTGGAATTTCTATTAAATTAATTATGGGCCAGCCCCATAATAATCTAACAATCCCCACCAAATTTCAAAGGCACATTTGAAATACTCTCAGTTCGAATGTAGTTTGATATACCAGTGTTTCAATGGAGACTGTTAAGTTGAACTTCCACCTAGAACAAAGATTACACTCATCCACAACAGAACAATGGACTATTCCTTGAATTGACAGTTTTGTGCGAACAAGTTTCACCAAAGTCCTTTACTGATACTAGGCTACTAAATGCATCCCCTCGGTTTGGAGCTTACAAGTCATACTCCTTGGCCTTTCATGAGCCTCTAGAGATTACCCAATCTCATAGACTATGACTAGCAGTCGAACTCATATAGGTGTATTCCTCATAAGATGTTCTGTAGGACAACACCTCTGCTTATCAAAGCCACTCGGAATACATTAAGGTATAACCAACCTGCCATACAGAATAGGAGAGTTATTGCATCTCAAACGGAGAGGGCTAAGTACAAAAGGTACTCTCCTCTCAGCCAGTCACTAGCTTGTCTCAACATCCTAATTCACGGGATCTCCGATCACATAGGATGAGTTACTACTAAGACATGACTTATGTGAGTCTCAAGCCCATCTCCCTCGATGCTTCATCTATCACATTCCGTGATAGTCCCTTTGTAAAAGGATCTTCCAAGTTTTTAGCCGTCTGGACATAGTCCAACGCTATAACTCCGGAGTTTCTCATTTTCCTGACAGACTTCAACCGCCTCTTAACGTGCCTTGATGACTTCATGTTATCCTTAGAACTGTTCACCTTGACAATCATCGTCTGATTGTCACAATTCAAAAGGATAGCAGGCACCGGTTTCTCAACCACCGGTAAGTCCATCACAAGTTCACGTAGCTAGTCGGCTTCCACAGTGGCGGTATCTAATGATGTGAGTTCTGCTTCCATTGTGGACCTCGTTAAGATGGTCTGCTTGCAAGACTTCCAGGAAACAGCTCCACCACCCAATATGAACACATATCCACTTGTGGCTTTTATTTCATCAAGATCGATATCCGGTTTGAATCACTATAACCTCGAGTACCTAGGTACCCGTGTAGTGAATTCCATAACTTGATGTCCCTTTTTGATAGTGCATTACTCTCTCAAGAGCATGCCAATGATCATCTCCCGGGTTTGAAACAAACCGGCTTAGTTTGCCCACAGCAAACGAGATATCAGGCCTCGTTGTACTAGCTAAATACATCAGTGAACCAATGATTTGGGAATATCTCAATTGATCCTTTGCTATACATTGATTTACATTGGTTCTTTCGTAATAGCACACTTGGATCATACGGTGTTGGAGCATGTTTGTAATCGCTATAGCCAAAGCGACTCACACCTTTTCCACATAATGGGACTGCTCAGGAGTAATCCTACCATCACCTTCTCTTAACAGTTTAATGTTTAAGATGACATCCGCTACACCCAAATCTTTCATTGCAAAGTTTTCGGACAAGAAGTCCTTGACTTCCTTAATCATATTAAGGTTCGTCCCAAAAGATCAGTATGTCATCAACATACAACACATAATCACTCCTTCACCCCCGCCATAGCGGTAATACACACATTTGTTAGCTTCATTCACAACAAAGCCGGCAGATGTTAAAGTTCTATCGAACTTCTCGTGCCACTGCTTAGGTGCTTGCTTAAGGCCATACAAAGACTTCAACAATCTACACACTTTTCCTTCATGACCCTTTACTACAAATCCATCAGGCTGATCCATATAGATTTCCTCTTCCAAATCTCCATTAAGGAAAGCCGTCTTTATGTCCATCTGATGAATGATCAGACCGTAGGAGACAGCCAAAAATAGTAGTACTCTAATAGTGGTCAATCTGGCAACAGGTGAGTAAGTATCAAAGAAGTTGTCTCCTTCTTTCTGGGTATAACCCTTGGCCACAAGCCTTGCCTTGTACTTTTTAATCATACCATCAGGCCTTAGCTTTTTCTTGAACACCCACTTACATCCTACAGGTTTACACCCATATGGACGATCAACAACTTCCCAAGTTCCATTGCTCAAGATGGAATCCATCTCACTCTGGACCGCTTTCTTCCAACAGTCAGCGTCCCGAGAGGAATAGGCCTCCTCAATGGTTCTTGGAGTATCATCCACTAGATATACAATGAAGTCATCACCAAAAGACTTTGCAGTCCTTAGTCTCTTACTCTTACGAGTTACTTCATTGTACTTATCTATTGGATTTTCCTCAAAAGTGGGCACAATTTGTATAGGAGTGGAAGGTTTAGGAGAGAAGATAGATTCTTGACTATATGAGCTAAGTGTCTCTTTCACAGGGAAAAGTCCTCAAAGAATGTGGCATCATTGGACTCTAAAATTGTACTTTCACTCATATCAGGTATTCCAGATTTCATTATTAAGAACCTATATACAATGCTGTGAAAAGCATAACCAATAAAGACACAATCAACGGTTTTTGGTCCAAGTTTACGCTTCTTTGGAATAGTCACATTGACCTTAGCCAAACAGCCCCAAGTATGTAAATAAGAGAAATTTAATCTTTTCCTCTCCCATTCCTCGAATGGTGTGATTTCTTTATTCTTTGTAGGAACCCTGTTTAGGACATGACAAGCAGTCAATATAGCCTCACCCTACCATTCCTTGGAAAGTCCCGTTGTTTCTAACATGGCGTTAACCATCTCAGTTAGAGTATGGTTCTTTCTTTCGGCAACCCTGTTTGATTGGGGCGAATAGGGTGGCATCCTCTCATGGATTATTCCATGTTCCTCGCAGAATAAATTAAACTCGCTAGAAAAGTATTCTCCACCACGATCTGACCTAACCCGTTTGATTTTTCTCTCAAGTTGATTCTCAGCTTCAGCTTTATAGATCTTAAAGTAGTGGAAAGCCTCATCTTTTGACTTTAATAAATACACATAGCAATATCTAGTAGAATCATCAATCAAAGTCATGAAATACCTCTTACCACCCTTTGTCAACTCCCCGTTCATCTCGCATAAATCGGTATGAACTAGTTCTAACGGTGCCAAGTTTCTCGCCTCAGCTGCCTTGTGAGGCTTGCGAGGTTGCTTAGATTGCACACACACTTGACACTTAGAACCTTTGACTTGGGTAAATTTTGGGATTAAATTCATATCAAGCAACCACATCATGCAACCAAGATTAATATGACAAAGTCATGAATGCCAAACATCAGTCTCATTATTACAAACATGATTCACAATTTTATTCATGTCTATCAAAGACAAGCGGAACAAACCTCCGCTCTCATAACCTTTTCCAATAAAAGTTCCAATTTTAGAAACAACACATTTATTAGATTCAAAAACTAACTTAAAACCATCTCTACACAATAGAGACCCGCTGACAAGGTTTTTATTTATCACGGGCACGTGATGCACGTTCCTCAGTCGCACGATTTTGCCTGAAGTAAACTTTAAGTCAACTGTGCTGACTCCATGTACAAATGCCTGTGACCCATTCCCCATCAACACGGAGGTAGCCCCTGTGACCTGGTAAGAAGAGAATAAGGATCTGACAGCACAAACATGTATATTGGCCCCCCCGTGTCAATCCACCAATCAGGTGAACGACATACTGATAGAACGGTAGGTATTGAAACATACCCGGATGTTCCCTCCTCAGTATTGCCAATAACAATGTTGGTGGATTTTTTCTGCTTATTGTCTTTACGATCAGGGCAATCATTTGCCCAATGATCAGTACCATTACAAATAAAGCAGTTTTCTTTTCCTTTATTCTTCTTCTTCTTGAAGCTAGTCTTGTTCTTATTCTCGGGCTTTTCAGACTTTTTTTTATTCTTCTTGTTGAATTGAAAGGTTTTCTTTTGACCACATTGGCACTAGAACTTCTTTTCCCACGTGTATCTTTTGCCCTCGCTTTCTCCTTAACATCTAAAGACCCAATGAGACCAGCAACGCTGAACTCTTGTCTCTTGTGTTTTAGAGTAGTGGCAAAATCCCTCCAAGAAGGTGGCAGCTTCGCAATGATGCATCCCGTCACAAACTTGTCGGGCAATGCACATCTAAAATTCTCAAGTTCTTTCGCAAAGGCTTGAACCTCATGAGCCTGTTCTACTACAGAATGGTCATCAACCATCTCGTAGTCATGAAACTGCTCCATGACATAGAGTTCACTACCCGCGTCAAAGACTCCGAATTTTTCCTCAAGTGCATCCCACATTTCTTTACCACTTGGCAAAATCATATACACATCAACAAGATTTTCTCCCAAAACGCTAATCACGGCGCCTCTAAACAAGTTATCCACAGCCGCGAAAGGCACTCTCCTGCTCAGGAGAGAGCCCTTCCTCAGGCTATGGCTTGCCTTGTGCAACGTGATACACATTCATGGCAGTCAACCACAGAATCATCTTGGCGCGCCAACGCTTGTAATTTGCGCCGTCAAATACAGTTGGCTTAAGTGCGACAGCAAAACCAGTAGTTGTAAAATTCCTAGGATAAGGTTTTTGGATTGTTGGAAATACTAGGAATTTTCTCAATATTTTAATCCACAAAATTAGGTAAAACATGATTAACCAAATGCACAATTCTAATTCAAAGCCAAAGGTACTAGATAACAAATTATCTATCTCATACGCAAAGACTAATGAGCAAGAAATCAACATGATTAAAACAAGGTATAAGTTAATATACCCTTGAGCCGGTGCCATCATAAGCACAGGCGCAGGCGGAACTTTTTCGTTCGCCATGACAGTCGGAGTAAAGTATCATAAGTTGTCGTAGAGAAGCCTTGGTGCAGTGGAGAGGTCGATGCAGTTGAACGTTGGAGCAGTGCAGATGCGCTTCCAGGAAAACCTTACCTGGAAGTTTCGACACACTTGAGCAGTCGCGTGGTACGCTTCCCAAAAACCTTATCGGCCTTCTATCTCGAGCAAGATGTTAAGAAGAACGAGGTTCCGGAGGCCTGCTCCCTCCGCTACTTGTGCGCGCAAGAAAAAGAAGGCGGAAATGCAAAGACGGCAGCGGCTACAATGGATGGAGTATTGCGGGAGAGCTCAGGTGAGAGCTAGCAGGTGGAGAAAGGCACATCCGCTGCCCTCCTTATATAGGATTGCGGCAGGAGATGAAGGTAACTGACGGCGATTAAGAGGAGGCCATCAAGACGTCCGTTAGAGGTAACTGACTCTATCAAGACGCTCATATTAGTAATCGACTCCACCGCCATCGGGTCATAAACCGGCCACATTAATCACTAAAACGGCAAAAACGAACCGCTTCCCGCCTAGCACCTCATGTCCGGACTGGCCTGCGCCGCGCACGTGCTCGACTCGCACATGCCATGCCTCGGCTCGACGCGTGCGCGTGTGGCACCGCCTTTTCCCTTTTCCACTTTGCTAATTGGGAGACACACAACTCAACTATTTAAGTTGAGGAAAACTCCTCCCAACTTCCCGTATGGTACTAAACCAATTTCATGACTCCTAGTATTTTAATGGGCCTTTTGGAATTTCTATTAAATTAATTATAGGACAGCCCCATAATAATCTAACAGATTCTGCATGACACATATGCATAAGGATATAATGGAGATAAAGATGTTTGAATTAATTAAAGTTTGCTTTACCTGTGATATCGATATTTGAATTAGAGGTTACTTAAACTAGTCATGTTCTTTTGAGCTGATCAACTGATTTAGAATTGGGGATTTAATCAGAACTTACTAATCTACTTAACTTACCCCCTGAAATAAACCCTGAGCTAGCCAACCAAGCACATGCCACATTGGCCCCACATGCCATAGAGCCAGTGAGGCAAACCAAATCACAAATAACACACGATACCTTAAATTGAGGGACCACTAGACAGAGGTGGAAAACAGAACAGCGAGCTCTCTCTCACGGCAGCGCCATGGCAGGCTCGGGCAACCTTGGCCGGTGGCAAGGCAGGTGCAAGGAGGAGGGGGCGAGGAAAAAAAATGGATTCCCGGGACCTTGCTGATGCTGCAGGTGGTTGTGGCCGGAGCTGTGATGGCCGAAGAAAGTAGCTCAGTGTTCCTAGGAGCCAGTGTTGCAGGGCTGTAGGTGAACCGGCGTTGACAAGCTTCCCGAACAAAATGGAATAGGGGAGGAGGTGTAGAAGCTCGCCGCGATTCCTCCTAGGCGGTCGCCGGCGCTAGGAATGGGCGGTGGTGGCTGGACAGCGGTGAGTGGTGGCAGTATAGGCTGGCGCACAGCGGCAGAGCTCGACGGTAAGGGGAGGCCTCAATTGAGTAGGGGAATGTGATTACGGGTAGATGATGATGCTCCCTACGAAGTTAATTGGAAAATGACGCACCAAGCACGGAGTTGACCTGTGGCTTGGCTATGGTGGGGAAATGTGGCCGACACCGGGCAAGAAAGTAGTGGCGCCCAAATTGGAGTTTGTGCAGCGGTGGGGAGGCAGCGGGGAGGATGAAGAATGAACTGGGTGCTTAGGTGAGGCTTGGAGCTAGCTCACATTGGCGTGAGGTCGCGGTTGCGCGGCAGTACAGAGTGTTGGGTAATCTCGGTTTATAGCTAGCGACCAAGGCAATGGCGTGTGAGGATTTGCAGTGCAGCAGGATTCCCAGCGACGGTAGCGTGCACACAAGGCCTGGGCAAGCGATGGGAGCAGCGTGATGGGACTGTGAAGTTGAAGCGGCGGTATGGGGACATGGGTGCTTGAGCAGAGCTTGGCCAAAGCAAAGGGGAGGAGGAGGTGGCTGGAATGGGCAGGGAGCCTGAGGTGAGGTGACCTGTCGCGCTACAGATGGACAAGGTAGCATGGCTGAGCGCAGTGAAAAGTTTGCGTGCTTCAGGCCGGATGGTGCTACAGCGAGGCACAGAGTGGTGGTGTCCGCGGCCTCGATGAACGACGCGCATGGGCATCTGGGAGGTTGGGCGACGATTTCCCTTGTGTGCCGTGGCAAAGAATGGAGGCGTGGGGCTTGCCGTGGTAAGGCAGGAGAGAGGTGATGGCGAGGTCAATGGCTGTCGTGGCAAAGAATGGCGGCGAGCTTCTCTCAAGGCTGCCGTGGCAGAGGGAAGTGGCCGGAATGGCTACCACGGCAGCGATTTGGCAAGTGGCTCGGTCGAGCGCGAGGGGGAAGGAAGAGGGGACTGACGGGCTAGCTAACCGGTGGGGCAGGGCGACAGAGGCCACAGGGGATGGTGCTCTCTACCAGTACGTCCAGCTTGGGGTGGGCCCACCTGGCAGTGAGACATGAAGAGAAGAAATTGAAAATGAAAGTTTGCATTGGAGAGTCCCATGATTCCCGACTTAATTACGCTACCAAGATAACTACAAAATTCCTAAATTTTTTTGACAAGGATTCTAGTGAGCTACTCATGCTACCATAAAAATTTCAGATGATGATCAAACTTGTGCAATGTTATAAAATTCTGACAAGGCTGTTCTCTCAATTAAGCTATTTCTGTTCTTGATTTTTAAAAGGCAATAAATGAGGTCCAATTATTTTTAGCATTTTATTGGATTGTCCTGAGGTACTCAGAATTATATTGTAAAATTTTCAGATCATGACCAAGCTCGAGGTTTTTATTAAAAAAACCAACAATGTCTTTGTGCCGTTTTCTAATTTACAGTTTTTGGTTTTTCTCAATTAGAAAATGGGTTCAAAATCTTCTAAAATTTTTAGGAGGTGATCTGGAGGATATCTATAATTTAAGTGAATTATTTTTATAATTTTTTATGATTGGAATTTTGGAGTTTGAATTTCATAACACTTATTTAGGTTATTTAGCAATTAGATTTCTATACAAATTCTGACATACAATTTCTTAAAAATATAATTTGGAGTCAAAATAAAAAGCTAATAATTTTATTTCAATCATAATTGTAACCAAAGTTAACTAAATTCAGAATAGAATGTAAAATAAAAATGGCAGTATGATTGCCATACGAATTCCTACACAAAATCCATATATAAATATAATTTAGCATAAAAATTAAAGAAAAACTAGCAATTGGATTTCTACATGAATTGAAAAAATAACTAAAATTTAGAATGAAAAATAAATTAAATTGAAAATATGATTCCGATATGAATTCCAAACTAACATCCCTAAATATCTAATTTGGAATAAAAATCAAATAATATATTTTTATAAAAATTCTATAATAAAAATTGAAAATTAGTAATAAAATTTGAAAGAAAATTTGCAATTTGATTTCCATATGAATTCCAAAGTAAATTCACCAAATAACATAAAGTCCATAATAATTTAAAGAAAATTATCAATTTGATTTATATTTGAACTCCATATAAAATGTAACTAAAATTTTAAGTAGAATTCAAAGTTATAATGTCGATATCACGAATATTGGTAGAGGAGACCGCAAATGAGGTAAGAAGGCTTTGTCTCATAGGGAAGTAAAAAGCCAGAGGCGTTTTCGTTATAGATGATAACAACGTCGTGTTACTCACCGCAGTTGTTGAAGAGAAAGGTGAGGGTTAAGGATCCAAATGCCACGACAATGAGTGGTGAGTGTTGGTATTGTTGAATAAGTCAGTGGCCAAAGAAGCTTAATGATAGCGAAGCTTGGTAGATAGGAGATGAAGCTTTACATTGAATAAGTTAGTGTCCAAAGAAGCTTAATGATAGCGAAGCTTGGTAGATAGGAGTGGTGTGTTGGTGTTGTTGAATAAGCAATTGGCTAGCTAGGAATGTGCCATCGCTAGTAAGGGACACGATGTCATCCGCTATGGCATGAAGATTCTATATATCATTAGACAATGACTAAAGTAGAAAAGCTGCTTGTCCGCTCTGCTTGTGCTTGTGTTGTGTGCTTGTGCTGTGTGGGCTCTGCTTGTGCTGTGTGGATCTAGGGATCGAGATATGTCCGCTCTGCTTGTGCTGTGTGGCACCATCCGATGTGCGCCACGTGGATGGCTGGGATGTCTTCCTATCGTGCCGTTGTATCCTAACCGGATTCCGCCAATGCCGCATTTCCATATCGGTCTACGCGTGTTTCACGGACGCCGAGGGGGCTATTTAAGGCGCCGCACACCCTCCGAGAACCGCCTTCCTACGCCGCACCCATAGCCCTAGAAAACGCTGCTCAATCCACTGTCTTCGCCATGCTAGAGCTTGCCGTTGCTCTCTGCCGTGCCACAGTCGAGTTTTGCTGCTTTTTGCCATCGTCAAGTCATCTTTGCTAACTTGGAGACCAGATCTAAGATCCTCGCATCAAGCTACCTCGGTTTCACCAGTTAACATTGCTGGGAAGCCATCGAAATGCCGTCGATCCCGTCATCTTCTTTGTCTCCAGTGAGATGCCACCACCGCGCCTTTGACAAGCTCGTCGAGAGCCGTAGCTGTTGGATTTAGGTTGTGAGGTCTAGATCATAGCACGTGTCATGCGCTGGGGCAGCCGCGTCATCACCTTGTCGCCGTCTGTGTAGAGAGTTTTCTGCTGTTGGATATGATATTAAGGGTTAGGATTTAACCGCGTAGCTGATACCCATGTCTACCACGTAGTGTCATCGCCTCCAACCTCGTGAATCTGTCGCCGTTGGATCTAGATCGGGTGGCCTGGATTCCGCCATGCGTCGCATCCGCGTCATGCCACGTGTTCTTGCTTGCGTTAGCCACGTGATGTCACTGTGACATCGTGTGCAGAAGCTGGAGCACTATGGATTGGATTTATCGTGGTCACGCACTGTTTCGTGGACCGGGTCTGTGCGCCTAAGATACGTGTCAATGTGTGATTGGTCCACGTGGTCGCTGACGTCAGCATGACTTCATAATTAGAATTTCCTGTAGAAAAATAATTTGGCTGAAACCAAAATCTGCTATGACATTAGCGTGACATCATAAATCCAATTTTTCTCTAGAAAAGGAATTCAGTAAAACCATATTTATTCTTTTTCTTATTTATTCAAATCTTTAGAGAGCCGTTCTCCCTCATACGAGCTCCGATTGAGGTGATTCCAATTTCTAAAAATTTATAAAGTTGAGCTCTATTTAATCTTGAATTTTATTTGATTTTTTTGAGTTGAGTTTGCTTTCTGTTTTTGGTATTTATTACTTTCTTAAATCATTTTGCGTAGACATTGAAGTACCCGAGGTGTTCATGTGGGCACCCGGAAATACGAATCAATCCTTGCTCGTGCGTTGGACTCAGAGGTGACACCCATACTCCACTTAAGTGTATGATCATTGTCACCCGAAAGTCCCGTGCACGGAGTATTAACCAGATGGCCCTCACCCAAGCAAATATGAGCCATCTAGTTGCACCGTACACACTTACGCAACCAAGGGAGTTTCGATTCCATTCCGAACAACCATACCGGGATTGGAAACAACTCATCCAAGCATAGCACTCGCCGTTCGTCTCAGAACCTTGGTATTGCCCACACTCACCAAGGGGAGCGCGAGCAATAGCCAAAGAACGATGATCGCATATTTAATCTAATGATGCTACCTCTAGTGCAGACACATGTTGGGAATCCTCTCTTTGTCCGCAACTCGCAGTTGATTCAGACGAAGCCGAGAGAACAAAGTGTCCTCTCATTGATGACGTGCGACTACTACTAGTCAATACCATCATCTCCACTCTCTTTTCCCTTATTTCCCCCACAACTAATGTGTAGTGATTTTTCTTTTCTAAAAGGCAATAAAAGAATTTGGAAAATAGATAAGGTTAGTTTTATTGCATAGGTACATCATGATGAGTACATAGGACATCAAGGATTACGAATGACCCGAAAAGGAGATGAGAACCATGTAGGCTCACAAATTATATTTCCAAGGTTTGTTAGATGAGGTCTGAAAAAGATTTTCGAAGAAACTTGAAGGAACTTGGTTGCGGTTATTATAGATCACGTTTATCCCGAGATAATGATGGCATCAACGATAAGTTAGCATGCATGTAGGGAGATTGGAAGATAACACTTGATTTCATGGACATTGTTAGAAGGTACCCGAGTTGCTAAGTTATAGATAGTTCTCAAGATCGGGATTCAGATCGATACTGAGTAGATATTGGATGAGGAATAACTATTGAGATCTTGATTTAGAAAGTTAGCAGAAAAATGAGTTAGTTAGATCTCGCATAGATGGTTCGATGATAGATCGATATTTTCCATCTGACGATTCATGGGCATAATGATCGATTTGATGATTCATAGACATAGATACAGACTTGAGGATTCATAGACATAAAGATCGATTTAATGATTGATAGTCAATCGATGATATGGATAGATAGGAGCTCACACTTGCATAGCTTCGAAGAGATAGACCAAGATTAAAGATCATAGTGAAATTGATATGAGAAGAATGAAGAACATTATTCATGATACGAGGATGATATTTGCCTTCTAATGAGATGCACTTGATAATTAGGGTATACTAGTGAGATTCACATTCTTTTATGGGAGTAGATGTAAATGAGGATAACACAAATCCGCAACGATTTAAAATGATTTATCTTGGGGAAAGGTATGCGATATGTCGGAGTGATTGAGATGGAAGTTAGGATGCATAATAACTAGAATGATATGGAGAAAGGCAGAGGATTCACTTCAGGGAGAGTATACAGGTATGATGATAAATTTGGACAGCTACACGGTTGTTGACGAGATCACTTTGAAGATATATTACATATGCAACTTTAAGAACAAAGGTGTTTGAGTCAAATTGGTCATTCGTGTTATAAGCAAATTCTGAAAAAGGTTATAGAATTTGGAAGCATAGGTGCAATTAATAATAGAGATAGCGAATCAAAATACAAGAGAAAATTTTGATTTGAATCAAAAGTAGGGAAGAGTTAACATAAACCGTATACATTTTCAATTTAAACATAGTAAGGAAATGCTAAATATTTTTATTAAAATGCATGGGCACAAGTTGCACGCACCCCATCTGATGGGATAGCTTTTGCTAAAACTTGGGCATGGCATCGAAATAATCAAATATTGCTAGGAGAGGCATTAAAACAGTGAACTGTGATGCTAAAGGTTCTATCTAGCTGGTTTCTAGAATTTTTAGGTACTGGTAAAGAGCAGATAAAATTGCGAAAATTTTTGGGTAGTTTCCTGAAAGAGCTATGAACCCATGGGAAACTTTTCGAAATTTTTGCACTACCAAATTTACCTACAAAATTACAGAAGCAGGGTTCTGTCTAGAATGGTTGTGTCTATGCACTCTACCCCCGTTCTGAGGTTCTAGCTCTCGTTCCTTAGGTCGGAATTTCACAGAATCCTACGAGCTTAGTCTCAACCCAGAGATGACCCATTCCAGAATTTTAGTGAAGTTTTCTATATCTCTAAGTTCATCAAAAAATAGCATAGATTCCCTTGACCTTTTATCGACTTGCGGCCTATCTAGCTTTTGATACAAGGTGCAGTTTTGAAATTTTTCATCTCCAATGAGATGGTTCCGAACAAGGTAAGGTTAGAGAGCCTCATGCTATTCCTAGCAAAATTTAGAGTTCAAAAATTATCATTTATAACTTTGAAACTCGGTTTTGATCAATTTGAAGAGCGTAAGGAATAGAGCAAAGTTTCATGATGTTGTTTTCCAGAAAACCAATTTTTGAAGTTTGAGATGAGCTCAAAATCCTTTTCAAAGGTAAGATGAGAAGGAAAATCTATGGAAGAGATAAGAATAGCATTCTAAATTTTCTCAAATAGCCTTTTATACCCAAAATTAAACTTTTGAGGGAAAACTTTGTCCTTAACTAACGACCATGCTAACTAAGGCTTTTCCCTACAGTCGTATGGGCTCTGATACCACCTCTTGTGGGCACTCGGAAATACGAATCGATCCTCAATCGTGCGTTGGACTCAGATGTGACACCCATACTCCACTTAAGTGTATGATCACTGTCACCCAAAAGTCCCGTGCACGAAGTATTAACCAGATGGCCCTCACCCAAGCAAATATGAGCCACCTAGTTGCACCGTACACACTTACGTAACCAATGGAGTTTCAATTCCATTCCGAACAACCATACCGGGATTGGAAACAACTCATCCAAGCATAGCACTCGCCGTTCATCTCAGAACCTTGGTATCGCCCACACTCACCAAGGGGAGCGCGAGCAATAGTCAAAGAATGACGACTGCTCGAGTTTATGCATTAGATTGTTGAAAACAATTCCAGGTACCTGGATATGTGTCTAGTGCTAGTTCTCAAGATCAATGCCTAGCACCGAGATATCCCGCATTCGAGATGTATCGCAACACATACACACTAATCTAAGCAGTTGGCATAGCATAAACATAAGCTAGATCTATTACAACTACTTAATATTACAAATGGTGGCCGACCGGCCAAATATTACAAGTCCAAAAGTAAAACGCAGCGGAAGTAACAATTTTAGCAAAAGCGGGACAGCAGTATGCCCATCCCTACCCAAAGGCAACCAACTTGGGAAAAACCCAAGTTCATCCGTCAACATGATCGTCGGTCCCCAGAGTATAATACGTGTCGTCGAGGTATTCTTCCATGTCTTCGTGTAAATTGTATTGATTAAGCAACCGTGAGTACACGTATGTACTCGCAAGACTTTAGTGTATGGAAATATTGTAAATGCAAGCTAGAACAAGGATTACAAGTTTCTACACTAGTCTCATTTCAGCATAAAGCAGATTTTGTTTAGCAAGTGAATGTTGCATAAAACGGTAACAGAATTGTAAAGAGCATTTAATAAGAAGCTAATAACAGTAAGTACAATTCATATCCATCATTCCACAGCCCTCCTTGGCTGCGAGTAGCGAATAAAAACAGCCACCCTTGGCTCATGAGTATACCCATCCATTCCAAAACCATTTCTAAAAGTTTTTGCAAAAACAACACTATACTTGACATTATTTTCCCAAGTTGCTCACAACCACGAGCATGGCAAATTAATTAGATTTTAATCTCTGTAGAGAGTTTACACTTTACCCACATGAGACACCCTAGCAATCATGTCAACCATGCCTCGCGATACGTACCGTACCCGATTTGCTAGACTGTGACGAAACCATTCAACTAGTTAAAGTTTAGCCTTGCACCAGCGACAGTGATGTTAAACCCTTGCCATGGTCTGGAGACCTAGACCAACACGTGCTGTGCTAGACGATGGTATATCCCCATCAGGTCCGCTCTACATGGCAAGGCATGCAGACGTTGCTTGGGCCCCAACACCTCAGTGAAGGGAGCACCTAGAACGACACCAGTCCTTCGGATCGTCCATACTACTTCGGCCTACCAAAATGCAAGGTTAAACTTCAACTAATCTAGTGAGTTTAGGCTATCCCATACTAGCACATGTGGTTGCACCAAAACACTTAGGTGATAGTATCAAGTTCGGTCCTTAACTGACCCAGGCGAGAATCTCCCCCTAACTACGCATGAGGTCCTTTTCACGCCTCAAGTTAAGTAATAACTCGCCCGTGTCTAAATCATAAGTTTGAGTTGGATTTTATCAAATTAAGTGGAAACCATACCGTGGTTCCATCCATTTAAACAAAGTTTGCTCAAAGTAGTTGAAATGTGTCCCATCATTTAAATGTCGTTCTAGTGAGCAAGTCTAAGCAATGTACATAAGTTATTTCGCAAGTATTACCCAAGTGACATTAAGTAATGTCTACACCAATACTAGGTAACAATGGCAAGTAATCAATTGACAAGGTAAAGGAAATGCATACAATTGGGATTAGCTACCATCACCCACAACATAGCAAGTTTAAAACATACACGCATGCCTATAATTTGATAAAACAACATAACTTTGCAAATATGGGATCAAAATGGTCAAAGGAGGGTGCTTGCCTAGTTGCTCTTCTTCTGGAATATAATCCGGATCGTAGTCGATGTCGTTATCAATCGAATATGAAACACCGTCGTCTACGCATCGAATAATAAGAATCGAGACAAAAGCAAATAACACTATATCAAATGGGGCAAAAAGAAATCAGATGTAAATACCAAATTAAAACTTACCAAGAAGAACATGGTGATTTTGAGTTCCCAAGTTGTCACTTACATAACATTTTCATTAGGATTTAATGCATGAGATGTTCTTTGTTTGAAATAGTTATTTTCACTTGTTGGTTATTTATATACTATAGCTATGAACTTACATGAGGTGGTTTATGATTTCAAGGACCTTCATTATGTCTCTTTGTATCTACTTATTCGGATTCTAGATGCTAAAATTATTTGGATTGATGAAAGTAAAACATTAGTTGAAAGGTTTCTCTTAATTAGTACTTAACTTTAAGTGTTCATGCATGGAAGTGATTTATACATGGTGGATCTGGAATTTTAAAGCTATTGGCTGATACTACTTGGTTAGGTGATGATTCTTGCTTAACAGATGTTTCGGTTTAAGACTTCCGATTCATTCGTCCATATAAACGGTTCTAGCAACGCTATCTTTTAGGGTTTTTGCTCTAACATGTTTTATATGATAAGTAAGTTGAAATTAAAGTGTTTTTCCATATTTTGGTTGTCCATATACTGGTTTACGATTCTAGGTCATTTCCCCCAAAATTTATGTTTAGCCGAGTTGTTTTTCAAGCTGCTGAAAGTGCTTAAGTGATTCTGAAACTGCGCAGATTGTAAACATTCAAGGTTTTTGTTTAACTAAGATTCAGATGCAAATCAAGTTTTATTTAAGCTATTTTTACAGAATATGGTAGTATATATACTAAAGTTTGATTCTGAACCATTTTCTTTTAAATTTGCATTTGGACAAGATACTTTACGGATTGCCGAAAAGGCTTAAGTGTTATAGTTTTAGTGCAGTTTGTAGTCTTTGAAGGTATTTGCGGCGACGAGTTTTATATGCTACGCAGGTTATAAATGGAATATTTTCCCACATTATGTCAGCATAAATACTATAGGATGTTATTAAGCTATTCTTTCATTATTTCCCATTTATACAATATATTTTATGGGTTGCCGAAAAGCTTATATGATCATGCCGATCGCGAGGTTTCGGTCCAATTTTCTTTTTCGATTGCGACTGCACCTTATGGGATAATCTAACCATTTCTCAGGCATAAGTAGGGTATATCCCTAAAAGTATTTTAACATTAGTTCCGCAATATTTTGCATTTATTTAAGATGTTTTTCATGTATATATGATCATTAGGGCTTAATATGGCTCATCTTAAAATTGTTCAAAATGATGTCATTTATGCACATCAAGCAATTATATGTCATTTTAAGGTCATAGCATTTGGTTTCGTTGAGTTTTGAGGCTCGTTTGCGAATGTTATGAACATTTGATCATTTTGCCGATTGAATGTTTGAGCAACTAGCAAATAGATTAAACTAAAGAAAAGTCTACATGTTTTTGACCATTTATGACCTATACAATCTCAGAAATGTATCTAAATTGGTTTCATCAAATGTTGAGCTCATTTGAACATTATTCTAACCACTTGAATCTTGAATGTTATTAAGGGTTTTAAACAATCAATTTTTGATACAAAATACATTAAAACATAAATGTTTTTGCATAAATTAAGTGCATAGAGTTTCAGTAACTTATGGCATTTATTTCATGATTTATGGATCAAGAGAAAATATACTTCCTTCATAACACCTATTTAGGGCCTAGCATTCAAACTCTAATAAAAATATTTTTATGCAAGCAAAATATAACTTTTTATTTCATATTCCAATTTATCATTTCAAAAATTAAATTTAGAAACTGATTTTACTTCATTTAGACATTCCTAGCAAACGATATGAAGGTTTGGTTGCAAAAAAGCAAAAATAAAAATTTTAAATGGCTGGGATGGAACTCGGAACACTCGAACTGGGGTCTCACGGTTGCAACTCAGAACACTTGAACCACTGAGCTACGCTAACACTTGAGACTAGGCTAAGTACCAACTTATTTGAGCTATACCTCTTTTCTAACCCTAGAGCTCGAAGCTCACTGGACAGCAATGGCGCTGGGCTTGGTTCTGGAGGAACTGCTTGCTGTGGTAGACTTCCAGAGAGGCGAGGCTCGGCTGGGGATGGTCCTTGGCATCGGTGGAGGTCACCAGAGCCGGCTGTGGCAGCCGGAGCTCGGCACAGCAGAGGATGGGAAATGGTTAGACAACACCCGGAGGCTAGCCATGCGCAAAAACTGAGCACAGCATATATACCTTGGCAACTTGAATGTCCTTTTGTCACTGAGCTTGCTCCCGCTGGATGTGGCAGGCGCCAAAGCCAAGCACACGTCCTGAGCTGCAATGGAGTTGAGGTATCACGTTGTCGAATAACCGGATGGCTGCAGCGGCAAGAGTTGTCTGTTAGTGCTAATCTTGTAATCCGATAAGTTGTAATAGATAAGAAACAGTAGTTAAAGTTTCAGTTTAAGTTTCATTTGGAGTCTGCAGGCGTCCAAGGTATTGGTGTTATTGTCGGATAACGAATAGGAGTCCGTTAGCGTGTTATTCTGTTAAACCTTCAAATTGAAGTCAAGTCGGACAAAGTCCAATGTAATCAGAGTCTTTATAAGTGGAAGAAATACAGAAAAGACGTGAGAAATTTAGCACGTCGCAAAAGGACTTGGCTGTTTCCTGAACCTCTGTTTTGCTCTGAGTTGAAGTGCAGTTCAGAGACTCGGTATTCAGTTTTGTGTTTTTCTATTTCTCCAGAAGCGTTGTTGAACGTTTGCTGCATTGTCTGAAGATTGTTCTGAACTAAGTTCAGTCTGTTACAACAAGTGGTATCAGAGCCAACTTTCAGACGCAGCAATGGGCGACGACACATCGGCAAGAGCAGCATTGACTGATCCTGCATCATCTGGAATTAAAGCGGTGGCGAGAGGAATCCCTATACAGTATCCAATGCTTGATGACACAAACTACGGTCTCTGGGCCGTGAAGATGAGGATCATACTCCGATCACTTGGTGTTTGGGGAGCGATAGAGGGCGACGCACTGATCGATGAAGATAAAGATCAGGGCGCCCTAGCCGCTATCTCCCAAGCTATTCCGGATCATGTCATGATGGCTATAGCTGGCATTGAAACAGCAAGGAAGGCATGGGAAGCAATCCGGAACATGCGCATTGGAGAAGATCGTGTCAAGAAGGCAAGGATTCAGGTATTAAAACACCAATTCGATAGATTGATCATGGGTGATGGCGAAAGTATAGCGGAATTCTCTCAGAAGTTAACTACCGTAGCAGGTGAGATTCGCTCTCTTGGTGCTGATTTGAAGGACATCACAATTGTAGAGAAGTTGTTCAGTGCAGTGCCTGATCGGTTTATGCAAATCGTCGGCACAATTGAGCAATTCAGTGATGTTGAGAGTATGTCGCTGCAAGAAGCTATAGGACGCTTAAGGGCATTCGAAGAAAGCACCAAAGGAAGGCGCCGTGCTCAAAATGAAGGTGAGCATCTAATGCTTACCCGTGCGCAGTGGGAAAGCTTATCATTAAAAGACAAGAAACAAGGTGAGGCTACGAACTCTAGTACGAGTGCTTCGTATGGCCGAGGCCGTGGTCGAGGGAGAGGCCGTGGCCGAGGCCGAAGCCGAGAATATGATGGCAGTCAAGGTGAAGATGGTGAAGCAAGAAAATTCAAGAAGTTTTATAAATCAAAGATCAAATGCTTTAATTGCGACATGATGGGACATTTCCGAAGCGAATGTCGGAAGCCAAGGAAAGAACATGCACATTATGTCCAGAAGAAGGAAGACATGGAACCTGGTTTGCTGTTGGCTGAAACTTGCAAAATTGTTCAGACCGCCCACAAAGCAGAACACGTTGTGATGTTAAATAAAGACAAAGTCTGTCCAGAATTCAGTGATGAGGCCACTGCTGCAGATGGAGTATGGTATCTTGATACAGGTGCTAGTAACCATATGGTTGGAGCCAAGGAACTTTTTGCAAACCTTGATGAAACAATTAAGGGTACTGTAAAATTTGGTGATGGTTCCGATGTGAACATCTGTGGCATTGGCTCGGTGCTGTTGGGCTGCAAGAATAACGAACACAGATTGCTCACGGATGTTTATTATATTCCGAGACTCAGGAGCAAAATCATCAGCCTTGGCCAATTAGATGAGAATGGGTGCAGAACCTTTCTTGAAGATGGTATAATGCGCATATATGATCGCGATGGGAAGCTTCTGGTTCGAGTGGTTAGATCACAGAACAGGTTGTACTCTATTGGTCTGGAAGTGACCAAACCCATATGCATGCTGTCAACATCTAAAGAAGCAGCGTGGCTCTGGCACAATAGGTTCGGCCACTTAAATTTCAGGTCATTAAGGAATCTTGGCTTGAAAAAAATGGTTGCAGGTATGCCTATTGTTGAGCACCTTGAGCAATTCTGTGATGATTGTTCACTTGGAAAACAGCACAGACGTCCATTCCCAGCTCATGCGTAGTACAGAGCTGAGACTAAGTTAGGTCTGATACATGGCGACCTGTGCGAAAAAATTACGCCGATCACGCCTACAGGTAATCAATATTTTCTATTACTTGTAGATGATTACAGTAGGTATATGTGGGCGGAATTGCTTAAAAGTAAAGATGAAGCTTTGTGGTATTTCAAGAAATTCAAAGCCGCAGTTGAGAATGAGAAAAATCTGAAAGTGAAGGCTTTCTGAACCGACAGAGGAGGTGAATTTATCTCCATAGAGTTCGGGACATTCTGTGAAGAGGCTGGAATTAGAAGATATACCACGGCACCATATTCACCACAACAGAACGGGGTTGTGGAGCGACGTAATCAAACCGTTGTTGAGATGGCTCGTAGTATGATGAAGAGCAAGGCTATACCCGGGAAATTTTGGGGAGAAGCAGTTAAGAATGCTGTTTATACCTTGAACAGAGCACCAACTCGAAGCTTGGATGGAAAGACACCATACGAGGCTTGGAATGATCGAAAGCCGAACGTTCGTCATCTAAGAACTTTTGGGTGTTTGGCACATGTGAAAGTTGTCAAGCCAGGCTTGAAGAAATTCGATGACAGGAGTATCCCAATGGTTTTATTCGGATATGCGGAAGGCTCTAAATCATATCGAGTATATGACCCAAAATCCAACAAAGTACATATAACTCATGATGTTATATTTGAAGAGGATAAGCAGTGGCAATGGGACAAATCTGTAGCTGAAAATGCAGAAGTCTTCACCTGGAAATATCATACTGTTGATGCAGAAACCGAAAATACAAGTGGTGAATATCCGGAAACCAGCACTGAACCTTCAGACCAAGGCGCTAACGCTGATTCTTCAGAGGATGGCGCTGATTTTCCAGAGGATGGAGCTGAAGTTAATGCAGAGGAGCATAGCCCTGGTTCGGCATCCAGGTATGAAAACTCACCATCAACAGAGGAGTATACAGGTGTCTCTACAGAAAATACTGCATCTGTTTCTCCACTGTTGCTAAGGAAGACCCGTTCATTGCAGGAGATTTACGAAAACAGTGAGCCAATAGAGCTAGCAGAAGAATTGAACTTGTGTCTATTAAGTGCTGAGGAACCTTCAAACTTTGATGAAGCTGTGAAACATAAATGTTGGCAGAAAGCAATGCAAGAAGAGATTGAGTCAATTCGGGAAAATCAAACGTGGGAATTGACCGAACTTCCAGCAGGACATAAATCCATTGGCTTGAAGTGGATATTTAAAGTCAAGAAGGATCCAAAAGGGAGAATTTTGAAGCATAAAGCTCGGATAGTAGCAAAGGGATATGTGCAAAGACAAGGTATAGACTTTGATGAAGTATTTGCACCGGTGGCAAGAATTGAAACGATTCGCTTATTGATTGCTCTAGCAGCTCAAGAAGTATGGCAAGTACATCATATGGATGTGAAATCAGCATTTCTCAATGGAGAAATATCTGAAGAAGTTTATGTATCGCAGCCACTCGGATTTGAAGTTAAGGGTGAAGAAAGCAAAGTCTTTAAAGTCAAGAAAGCACTTTATGGGCTTAGACAAGCTCCACGTGCTTGGAATTCAAAGTTGGACAGCACATTACTCAATCTTGGCTTCGAGAGATGCCCATTGGAGCATGCTGTATATAAGAGAACACAAGAAGGAAATAACTTGCTAGTGGGAGTTTATGTCGATGACTTGATAATAACAGGGCCAAACATCTCAGAAATTGCGAAGTTCAAAGATCAGATGAGAAGCATCTTCAAGATGAGTGATTTGGGATTGTTATCCTACTACCTTGGCATTGAAGTGAAACAAAGCTCAAAAGTTATTTCCCTTACTCAAACTTCATATGCCAAAAGAATACTTGAAAAATGTGGGATGAAAGATTGCAATGCAACATCTACTCCCATGGAGGCTAGATTGAAGTTGAGCAAGGAAAATAAGAACCCCTCTGTTGATCCAACCTTGTACAGAAGCATAGTAGGTTGTTTGAGGTATTTGGTTCATACAAGATCGGATATCTCATACGCAGTTGGCATAGTCAGTCGCTTCATGGAAAGACCTACAACGCAGCACATGGCAGCCGTAAAACAGATTTTAAGGTATGTGAAAGGAACACTGAACTACAGCTGCTTATACTCCAGAAAGTCTGCAAGCGATACACGGTTGATTGGGTATACCGATAGCGATTTTGCGGGAGACATTGATGACAGGAAGAGTACCTCAGGAATTGTATTCTTCCTTGGAGCAAATGTGATCAGTTGGACGTCACAAAAACAAAAGGTGGTTTCACTGTCATCTTGTGAAGCCAAGTACATAGCGGCAACAACAGGAGCAAGTCAAGGAGTTTGGCTTGGAAGGATGTTGGCAGATTTGATGAATCAGAAGGTGGAAAAAGTGTTGCTCAAAGTAGACAATAAGTCGGCAATATCATTGTGCCGAAACCCTGTCCATCATCAACGTAGCAAGCATATAGATACGAAGTATCATTATATAAGAGACTGTGTTGAAAAGGGTGAGATAGATGTTGAGTATGTGAGTACTCAAAATCAATTGGCAGATCTGCTAACTAAAGCACTTGGAAGAATTAAGTTCAATGAGCTTCGTGAGAAGATTGGTGTGACAGAGATAAAATGAATATTACAAGATTAAGGGGGAGTTTTTTTAGTGCTAATCTTGTAATCCGATAAGTTGTAATAGATAAGAAACGGTAGTTAAAGTTTCAGTTTAAGTTTCGTTTGGAGTCTGCAGGCGTCCAAGGTATTGGTGTTATTGTCGGATAACGAATAGGAGTCCGTTAGCGTGTTATTCTGTTAAACCTTCAAATTGAAGTCGAGTCGGACAAAGTCCAATGTAATCAGAGTCTTTATAAGTGGAAGAAATACAGAAAAGACGTGAGAAATTTAGCACGTCAAAAAAGGACTTGGCTGATTCCTGAACCTCTGTTTTGCTCTGAGTTGAAGTGCAGTTCAGAGACTCGGTATTCAGTTTTGTGTTTTTCTATTTCTCCAGAAGCGTTGTTGAACGTTTGCTGCATTGTCTGAAGATTGTTCTGAACTAAGTTCAGTCTGTTACAACATTGTCGTGGAGGGACTCACCCGAGCTCGGTGGAAACAGCAACGGGGAAAGGCAAGGTGAGCTGAAGATCCCACGGCTCGTGCAGGACTTAATGGCCAAGTGAGGGCAGTAGGAGGGCAGCAGCATGGGCTGAGGGCGGAGCGGTGAAGCCGGGCGCGTGACGGCTGCATGCCGGCCACCTCCATGATGCGCCATGGATGAGCTGCCACTGCCGCTGCCGCACCACAGCTCCTCCCCCTCCTTCCTCTCTAAAACTCCCAAACAAGCATGCATGCGAGAAGTGGTTGTGGAAATGGAATGCTCATGCAATTGGGATCGTGATGATATAGCATGCATGAGCTGATTCTAGGCTTTTGCTGGTGATTGGAATGGGAGAAGGTGTGGAGGGAGTTCTTGAGGAGAGGGAGATGTTCTTGTTGTGTTGCATAGAATGGAGGGAGTTTGTTTGTTGCTGCCATGGGGAAGAAGAAAGGAAGGGGCAGGGAAGATGGGTTCTGCAGGGTTGGTTGGAGGAGAGAAAAAGGAATAGGGCTGAAAGAGACAAAGACAGAAAGAGGGAGGTCTCTGGACAGCTCCGTTTTGGTATTAATTTGGCCACCAAATTGCAATGAAAACCTTTGATACTATTTTACTGAGGTCCTGGGGTAAGTATTGACATCTAGTAAAATTTTTGGATCAAATACTGTTACCGAAAAATTATGAAAATTCTAATAAAACTGCTGTACCAACTTTAGTAGACTGGATAGGATAAGGCAATTAATGAGCTGTCATTCATAACTTAAAATTTCTGAAATTTTTTATGAGAAATATGGAGGAAGTTTTAACATAATGTAAAATTATCAGATTAAATTATTTTACATAAAAATTATGGTAATTATGACAATGCTGACTGCCTAATTTCCATCTTTCTGTTTTTATTTTATTTGAGGATGAAAATTGATTCAACAAATTCTTAAAATTTTTGAGTGAGATTTATATGGTGTATTATTTCTTGTATAAAATGTTCAGATGAAAATGTTACATATTTATTTTCTATTAATTCTGACTTGCGGATTTCTGATTTCCTTGTTTTATGTTTTCAAAATATAAAAGGCAATAAATTTATTTATTAATTTTTAATATTTTTACCAGAAATTAATAATGTCATGTAGAAGACTTGGTAAAATTTTCAACTAGATATCAGTTTCAATTATTTTTATAAAATTCTAGCAATCCACTGTTTGCAGTCAAAACATGTCAATTCATGTGTCATGTCATATCTCACATCATTATCTTTTGCATTAATACACCCATGACAGCTGAAAAGAAGTGATAGAGACTTTTCAATATTTAATGATATTTTTACTGGCTTTTTACTTTCATCTTTTGACCTTTTACTTTTACTCTTTTACTAATTCATTTATTAATTTTTTCTTTTAGAGCCAAAAATCCAAGATTAATTAATAAGGTTGGAAAAGTTTAAGAAAAGATGGGAATACAAAAGAAGATTTTATTTTCAACTCATTTTCAAAGTTTGTTAATTTTGGACAAAAATTTTAATGTAGCAACTTGTTCTTTTCTTTTAGGTTGGAAATACTAGAAAATGAAGTAAAAGATAATATTTAAAATAAAAAACTTGGTTTCAGTTGAAATCTCTATTCAATTCTATTTTCAAATTTTTATTTTTCCTATTTTTGAAATTTTCGGGATGTTACTGTTCATGAGTGAGGAGCCAACTCAAGAGGAAGGCCCAAAACAGGATCAAGGACTTTTTGAAGGCAAGTTGTGCTTTGATCATGTTGAGCTCATGTTTTAAAAGTTATATTGTTTTGAACTATTGCACGCTAATTCAATATATAATTGTTTAAATTAAATTAGGGTTAGCTATTCAACCTAATTGAACTTATATCTACCTTTTTATTTGTCTGTCATGATTCATTTGTCACCCTAGTATGATTCATTATTAGTTGGTAACTATTAATTGCCAATGTGGGATAGTTAGAACATGAATAGTTTTCTTAGCCTTGCAACAAGTTATTGATATCATTCTGTATATGCAAAATTAATCTTGCTCAATGAAATATGGAACATGTTTGTGGCAAGGTGTGTCAGGTGTTGTCACACAATGTTGTTGATGGCACGTGGTGCATGGTAATCATCTGGGGAGATAAAATGATTTAGACTGAGGCAAGTAGCAAGAGTTGTGAATTATGGTAGGCCAATGTGGCATTTAGATGGTCGCATTGTTATTTTGATATATGAAAGTTGATGGTATGGATAATGATTTTTGTGAGTTTTTGGGAAGTCATGCTTTGTTCAATTAAGGATTTAACCTTGCAAGCATTTGAACTGAGTTAATCATACAACCACATATTTGGTATGGGACAGACTTAGCTGATTAATTTGTAATGTCTAGATTTTGGTACTGTCATGGTGGTGTTTGTTTCAGGTGCACATATAGACTCACATGGTGCAAGAGGGGGTTGAGTGTGGTAACCAGTCCCATCAGTGTTGAAACCACAGCAGATAGTATTGGGTTTAGACAGAGCATTGTAAATGCTTTGTTATGATCACTCGCCTTTGTGATGATATGATTGTATCTTGTGGGTAAAATGTATAACCTCTGCAAAGTGTCAAACCTATTCGAATAGGCGTGCTCGCAGTATTGAGCAATGCTCGGGAATTACAGTCAAGGGTTAGATTTCGATAAAATAAACTTGGGAATGGGGGCGGTATGCCTATGGAAATATGGAAATTAATCTAAGATTGTGAGTCAGTTTATTAATGGAAATTCAACATCACAGACGGTTTTTATTTAGAACCGTCTGTGATGACTATTTTCACAGATGGTTCGCAAATCGTTTGTGATCACCCTGCTTATCACTGACAATTGGTTACAGATGGTTCACAAAATCGTCTGTGATGTGCCTTACAAACTGTCTGTGATGTAGTGTTGTACAAGTTTCTGGTTCCATTTGGATCATCAAGCTACGCATCTTAAGAAAGCATGCCTTTGATTGACGTCTCTGACAATTTTTACTGGCCTCTCTATTGTATTCTCAATTAAGGCCAACAGGAGTAGTCTACCTTTCTAGCTCCAAGAAGCACGAGTTATGCCAAAGCTAAAATGGATCAGATGATAGATGTTGTTAATAATCTTGTACATGGCATGTTATGCTTCAGCGGTTAAGTCGATTGGGATAAGGGAAGTCCGGCTTGCTATCAATTGTTTTTGGGAAGTCTGGATTGCTATCCATTGTATTTGGGAAGGTCCGGATTGCTATCTGTCGTATTAGAGAAGTCCGGATTGCTAATCCATTGTATTAGGGAAGTCCATATTGCTATCCATAGTTGCATGTAACCTCCAGCTTGTATAAATAGTGAAGAAAATGAAAATCGTTGCAGTCTCATCGCAGCACCAAAAAAAAAATTAAAACCTCTCCTAGTGCTGTGTTATTTGTCTTTGTGTGTTGGCACTTTTTTTATATCAAACAATTTGGTATCATAGCTGAACAACGATGGACCTGTGGCGGCGATGTCAAGCGACGGTTCGTGATCCTCTCCACCACCGAGAGCTCGCAACGTGCGGCCAGTGGCCATGGTGACGAATCCGGTAGTAGCAGCAGCTGGCAACTGGTGGTGCAGCAGGTGAATGAGACGGGGTGCCTGCGCGCTACCACTTGCTCACACGATGGAACTACTCCGACTGGGCCCTCTTGATGAGTGTTAACATGCAAGCCCAAATTTGTAGGATCAAGGATAACCGATTAGAGAAGGGTGAATAAGAGATTTCAAAAAAATTCGATTCTAAAAACTACATTTAATTAAAACACTAAGCAAAAATCGCAATTTCCTTCAATTTTACAACTAAGTTCTCTTAGAAAATATCAAGTACTCTAACAATTCAATTATAAACAAAATAGAAAGCTAAGCATAAATAATGTACTTGGAAGGCTAGAGATTGAATAAAACACTAGAGGAGTAAATGGAAATCACAAGAGAGCAAGAGACAAGATTTTTGACCCGTGGTCTTGGAGACTTGCCGGTCTTCCCTACTCCACGTTGAGGTAACTTGAACAACTTCAAGTTGGCTCCACCCGCTTGAACCTTCCTCGATCACTAAGGTAGTTCTTCCCCGCTCCTGGTAGGCGAACTCCGGCCTTCACAACTTGCCGGAGCTTCTCACAATCTCCGTTAAGAAGCTCTCCGCGCACAATCGCCTCCAAGCCGTCTATGAGGCGGCAACCTCCAAGAGTAATAAACCTTGACTCTTGCTTAAGGTCAAATTTGAGTGTCTAAAGGTTCAAACTAAATGCAACACTCAAATTTTACTCTTCACTCTCTCAAATGAAAATTGAATGCACTTTTGGAGAGAAAAAGACTTGCTAGAGCTCAAATATCATCAATGAGGACAAAAAAAGCCTCTAGAGTGCAGGTGGGGTTATATTTATAACCCCCACCAACTTTTCTAGCCGTTAGAGCTCGAAATGTGTTGAAATCAGGATTTTGGGTGCTACCACCCCATGTAGGACCGATAGAACCGGGCTCCAACCAACGGTTCGAACAGTGCATTAAATGCACTGCTAGAGTCCGTTGTGCAGAGGGTCCAGTGCTACCACCCAACTGGGTCCGGTAGCATCGGGCTAATTTATTTTTGCTCTGCCAGAAAGGGCTTCTCTGGAATTTTTACACCAGGCTGAGGGGCCGGTGCTACCGCTCGCCCGGTAGCACCACGCTACCATGGGCAGTAGTATCGGACTGCCTGACTGTCCAAAAAACAAGCCCTCTGAAAATTTAGCACCTGGCTGAGGGACTGGTGCTATTGCTCGCCCAGCAGCACCGCGCTACCATGGGCGGTAGCACCGCCCTGCCTGGTCCTCCAAAAATACCCTTCTCAGGTTTTTACATACCGCTCTGGGACCGGTGCTACCGCTTCCCCAGTAGCACCGAACCGCCCAAAATGCCCAAAAGCTAGCCCTCTAAAATTTTCACACCAGGCATTAAGGCCGGTGCTACCGCTTGCCTGGTAGCACCGTCCTACCACGGGCGGTAGCACTGGACTTCCAGATGCTTCTTTTTAAAGTCTATAGAATTTTCAATTGAAATTTGAACTTGACACAATGCATGATCTTAAGCATGAAATTTGAGCCTTTAAATGATATCAAGATAATCGTCAAGATCCCTTTTAATAGTATGGTCCTAATTCTAGCAATCCGATCTTTTCTCCAAACTTCGAGATCGGTAAAAACTATGAAAATGTCCTTAAATATTTATACCTTAGCCATTTTGTCTTGACGCATTGATCTTCTCTTCATCAACTTTATGCTTTCATAATCATCGAAATTTGGACCAACCTATTCTCAAAATGCTCAAATGAAAAATGTTAGTCCTTTAACTGTAAGTGTGTCATTAATTACCAAAACTAAATCGAAATGGGGGCCTAGATGCTTTCAAATGTGTATGGGAAGCAATTCAGCCAGGGAACGCTGACATCGCATCAACAGGATGGCTCTGTCTGCCATCCTCTAGGCAGTGCCATCGGAGATGTTGGCAACACTGGTGATGAAGGATTCTGCCAAGGAGGCCTAGGTGGCGGTGAAGGCCATGCACCTGGGAGCTGAACGTGTCCATGAGGCAAAGTCGCAAACCCTCCAGAAGGAGTTCGAGATGATTCGAATAAAAGAAGGCAAAGCGGTGGACAATTTTACCATGCGCTTGACAAGCCTTGTCAACAACCTTTGCACTCTCGACGACGCGCCGGAAGAATAGAAGGTAGTGAAAAAGTAACTACACGTGGTCGCGCTGAGGTACATTTAGGTGGTAATTTTGATCGAAACGCTTGTTGATCTATAGACCCTTAGTATTGAGACCTCACCGGGAGGCTGAGGTCTGTTGAGGAGCGGTATGAGCTGGGGGACACTGACGGTCAACCTGGCCAGCTGCTCCTCATAGAGTTGGAATGGCTGGCTCGCATGAAGCATAAGGAGCAGGAGGGCTCCTCCAGTGGCGACAGAAGCACTGGAAACAGCAATATCTCCAAGAATACTGTGGTCATGGCTGTGATGGCAAGGGAAACTTCTCGTCTAGTGACACCCGCGATAAAACGAAGGTGGTGTGCTTCAATTGTAATTATTATGGGCTCTACTCTAGCGAGTGCTGCAAGTCGTGGTGCGAATGCAAGGAGCAAGACAATTTGGTGAAGGCTCAGGACGACGAGCTCGCGCTGCTGCTAGCACAGACATGTGCATACATGGAGGTGATAAAGGATGTCCTCGGCGAGGTCGTCCTCAATGAGGTTCATGCCCAAGCGCATCTCGGATGTGAGGATGACCACCATGATGGTAGCTAGTACCTGGATACAGGCGCCAGCAACCATATGTCCGGGTGCGAAGCGAATTTTACAGAGACCGACGATGGCATCAAAGGCACCGTCAAGTTTGACGACGGCTCCGTCGTCAACATACGTGGTTGGGGAATAGTCCTACTCACTTGTCACAATGGCAAGCATCGAGTTTTTACTGATGTCTACTACATTCCTCGGCTCTGTAGAAATATTGTGAACCTAGGACAGCTCGATGAGGAAGGCTACTAGATGCATACGGAAGGTGGCCTGATGACTGTTCTTGGTTGGAAGCGCCAGCTACTCGCCAAGGTGAACATGTCAAAGAATTGCTTCTACACGCTTAACTTAAATATTGCACAACCGGTGTGTTTGGCAACAAGGTGCAGTGAAGATGCGTGGAGTTGGCACGAGTGCTACGAGCACCTGAATTCTGGGTCACTCCGTAGACTGGGATAGCAGGAGATGGTGTGTGGGCTACCACAGATCGATCACATTGATCAAATTCGTGACAACTGTCTGGCGGGAAAGCAATGTCAAGCACCATTCCCATTAGAGGCATCCTATCGCGCCAAGAACAAGCTGGTCCTTGTACATGGTGATTTGTGTGGGCCGATCATGCCAGCAACCCCTGCTGGCAAGAAGTACTTCCTTCTGCTTGTTAATGATTTCAGTGGCTACATGTGGCTGTCTCTCCTGGTGATAAAGGATGTGGCACCGACTGCCATCAAGTGCTTTCAGGCTGCAGCAGAAGTGGAAGCGGAATGCAAATTGTGTACACTTTACACTAACCGCGGTGACGAGTTCACGTCTGCGGAGTTTGGACACTATTGTGCTGATGATGGCATCGCATGGCATCTCACGGAGCCGTACTCGCCGCAACAAAATGGTGTCATGGAACGAAGGAACCAGATAGTGGTGGCCATGGTGCGAAGCCTATTGAAAGCGAAGAGCATACTAGGGAGATTTTGGGGCGAGGCGATGACAGCAGCAATATACACACCAAACTATGCGCCAACACGCAGCGTCGAAGGGATGATGCCATATGAGGCTCAGTATGGCATGTGTCCCAATGCGCACTACTTCTGAATCTTCAGATGTGTGGTGCATGTCAAGGTCGTGAAGCCAAATCTCAAGAAACTTGAAAATAGGAGCACGCCGATGGTGTTCATTGGCTACAAAGCAGGATCTAAGGCATACCAGGTATATGACCCGTTTGGCAAGCGTGTACATATCACACACGATCACTACTACAGAATGATACAAAACTATTGTTTCTCTGGGTTGGTTCCCAACTTTTTAGGAAAAAATCGATTGTGATAGATGATTCGGTGAGAGTGTAATAATTGACGGGGAATCATCACAATCGGTTCTTAGATGGGGACCGATTGTGATGTGTATTAGGCACATCACAACTCATTGCAATGATTGTAATGAGTACTAAAGTAACTAGGTTTGCAAGGCATAGATAAATAAATTAGTAATTCAATGTTGTTAAGCAACACAACATTAGCCTAGTGGTAAGGACTGAAACATTTGAAGATGAGATCTTAGGTTCGAGTCATAACCATGATGCCCTTTTTTGCAATATTTTTTGGCACAGTTCTAAGGACGCAAAAAAATTGAAAATTTTTGTGGACAGTCCTCAAGTATCCTAATGTTCTCATAAATTTTTTAGAACATGATCAAAGCTAAAAAATTTCCAAAAAATGTGACAGTGCTACTTCTCACTTCTCCGACTTTAGGGCGCATGTCGGTAGAGTTTACAGTTTTTTATTGACCAACAAGACAGATTCAAATTTTTTGAAACTTTTATAAAATGGTTATAATGACATTCTTAAACTCTCATAAAAATTTTAGATCATGATCAAACAGGAAATTGTTTATAAAATTCTGTCACGGTTACTACCTCATTTATGCCTATTCTGTTTTTTATTTCTTAAATATAACAAATCAACTTATAATATTTTGAAACTTTTTTGTGTATGATCGTACACTTGCTAGGATGGTGCCATAAATTTTTAATACCATGAAACAACATCTACCATTTTATAAAAATCCAACAGTGTTTCTACTAAAATTTTAAAATGTCTTAAAAAATGTTTTTCGACAAATTATCATGGAAGATCACTTTTTCCAGGGTAATTGACCTAAATTCGGCAAAATCCGGCTGTAAAAAATCAAATTCCGGACTAAATTAGTGAGATCTTGGGCGGTTAGGGCGAGATCTCACCGAGAAAAAACGAGATTATTGTAGCATTTGAATTTTTTTATTTTTTTGAATTTGGCCAGGAGTTTAAATTTCGTCCAGCTTCGGAAAACAAGATCTCAACGAGAACTCACAAAATCTCGCCGAGATTTCTAACCTTTGGTTCGTATAGGTCCTCAGTTTCAACGCCGCTACACCAGTACGTGATGTACACTATATGTGGCATCATCGGTGAAAGTGCAGTGCGTACTTATGTCAAATCGATCTATAATATATTAAAAGCCCACTACAAATTTTCTAGAGCTAATGAGAAGAGAGAAATATATGGTAGAAATTCTCGTAAAAAAGCAAAACATCTGACCTTTAATTTGATAGGTCCTAAGTTTAAAGGATTCACTACTACAGGAATGTACATTACAATCGGTTTTTTTTTGTCATCACAATCGGTTCTGGTGGCGACAAAAAATCATTAGACAGTGATGAGGTGGTATTATCACAGTCAGTTCAGTCGGTTCTCGCATAAGAACCGATACTGATGTGCACATGCTCATTCAAAACTTCCTCGAATTTAGCCTGAATTGTTTGCAAATTTGCAAAAATGAACTTTGGACTAGTTACAAGCTTTTCTAAGAAGAATTTCATCCAAAGGAATTTTAAGGAATTTTTTTTCACAACATATGGAACAATGTGCTTTTGAGATATAAAGAGAGATTGAATTTCCATCAAAGTCTCAAAAAGCAATTCAACTGGGAACAATGAGGTTAACAACAAATATTAAAATAGTCCATTTATTGATAATACAACCCTAGCGAGGCACATCACAATTGGTTCCCACTTAAAAAGCGATAATAATGTCCAAACACATCACTATCGGTTCTCACTTAAGAAACGATAGTGACGTGCATGTATGTGAGAAGCGATAGTGACTACATCACAATCACTTCTAACTTGAGAACCGATAGTGATTATTATTAACGCCCCCTCCTAAGTTATCTATCACAATCGTTTTTTCCTAAAAATTTAAGAACTGACCAAGATGAAGCGATAGTGATGTATCATTCTGTAGTAGTGATTAGATTTGATACTTGACTTGGAGATATAAAAACATATCTATATCTATATTAATAATATTTGGAACTACCAGGAAATTTTGCTGACGTTGCTAGCGTAGCTCACCGTCATTTTTCTGTTTATTCCTTTGTTTATATAGTCAAGCTAGATTACAAACCAACTCAACAAATTAACTAACTAAATCTTAAATTCCCGAACTAACCAAATCTTATCTCTTAACCAATGTCAAGATTATATCTAACATTATACACTTAGAGAAAGATATATCTAGCCATCTGTCTAGCCTGACAGATCTGATTTTATTTTTCCACACCTTAGTAGAGGTTTTTTTAGAAATCAAATAAAAAAACCAACCCTAGTAATCCAGCATAATTCAAATATGAAAGAGGGAATGCCACCTGGTTTCAAATTCCTTATTGTTGGCTCCAAAATACGTGAGGGAGGATCTATCGGTCATAACACATGCGACGAACGCCGGGTTCACGGATTTGAGGCGTGCCAACCGATTTGATCCTACAATCGATAAGAGATAAACAAAATACGCTTAAAGCCGATCTAGCGAGACGATTGGCACAAATCTAAACAGCCAGAATGCCGATCAAATGTATGGTAACGATAAGTCTAATTAGCCGATTAGAGCTAATCAGTTGGTAAGAGGTAGATCTTCCCAAAAAAAAGTGATGCCTAACAAGATTGGAAAAAAATCAAACCTGATGGTCGTAATCGATGGAAACCAACAATCGGCAGTGCGCAACTTTTATTGATCAGAATCAAATTACAAGAGAAAATCTAAATTACAAGGCTACTCCTAGTCGACAAGAAAAGTAAATAAAAAGTAATAGGAGTTGATTGATTTTTTATTGTGTTTTTCTTCTCGCTTGCCCCCGAACCTCTTTAATAGCATATCGGCCAATCGTGTCCAACTCTAACACGTTGTTTTCTATGATTTGTATCGGCCTCTATTCGGATAGATCCTATGTTTTAGATCAATATCGGTCACAATCCATATTTGAATTATCCTTTACTTATCCGATATCGGCTAAAACATCTAGCTATCCATAGCCTGACAAATTTGACCACTAGGTTGCGAAATTCTGGTACAAACACTTATTTAAAAGATAAGGAAGATACTACATAGATCTTGGCAAGTTGGCGTACAGCAGGCGCTCGAACGCTTTCAGACATACAGCCTCCGCACACATCACCACGCGCACGCCGCCGTCGCCGCCGTCTGTCGGCTCCCCGTTCATCAGGTACACAAACCCTCCGCGATTTGACTCGGCGCGCAACATCACCTGCGGCTTCCCCCACCCGAAATCAGCGTCGTATACCGGCATGCCGAGCCAACTGATCACTCTCAGCTCAGTCTCCGGCATACTGCCCAGAGCCGGCCGGCTATCCCTCTCTGCCAGTTCCAGGTAGTCGATCGCCGAGCGCACTAGTTCGTCGTCCATCTGGCCGAGGGAGCATCTGATCCGCTCGGCAACGGAGGCCAGCTCCTCCGAGGTGATGTTCTGCACCTTGCCAGCAGCGCCGAGGATGATGAACGCGTTACCAAAGTAGCGGTCCGGGAGGGGCGGCTTCACGCTGCGACGGAAGCTGGCCGGGAAGGTGAGCCGCGTCTTGGCGTCCGGCGGCAGTCCCCGGGCGACGCACATGGACTGCCACACGAGGGCGCTCACGGCACAGAAGGTGCTCACGCCGCCACAGACGCGCTTAAGAGCCGCGAGCTGGTCCTTGGAGATGGCGAAGACCTCGCTGACAACGGGCTCCGACGATTCTGATAGGTTTAACTCTGGGCAGAACACGGAGAGAGCGTCCGAGTGGACGACCGGTGGGGAGCGCGCACGGAGGAGGGTGCGGTCGTGGCATGGGAGGTCCACCACGGCGTCCTCTCCTTCCCTGGAGAAGGCAGACCACGTCTGGAAGAAGTGGAACGCGCTGATGCCATCGATGGCGACATGGTGCAGTGCCGTCGCAAAGGCCACCCCACCACACTTCATAAAGGTAACCTAGACAAGCATGCTGCACACATATCACTTGCTATACTATTTTTGAGACGAAATGTATACTACGTCTCAACGTACACATACTATTTGTTTCAAGGAAATAATTATAAACTAATTAAGGACCTGGATGGCGCAAATAATGCACCGCGTCGCCGAGTCGATACGCGGAACAAACAGCCTCCTCAGCTCCGGCGACGGCTTGAAGTCGCTGAAGTCATCAACACTGAGATCAGAGTGAGCGACGACAAAGAGGGCGCCCTCGCCGTTGCAGCTGATCTCGACACGGCCGTCGTCGTCCACACCGAGGCGGCCGGCCAGGGGGTAGAAGGCCACCAAGGCCTTGGCCATCGACGCCTTCAATCTGGCCACGTCGAAGAAGTCGGCGGAGGCGTTGCCGGGACGGTAAAAGTAGACGGTTGGGGTGTGGCCTCTGTTTGCCAGCATGAGGTCGAAGGCGGAGAGCCAGAGCCCTTTCCTGGGCGTCTCGTCGCTCGGCGTTACAAAGCACGACTCTACCACTCGTACTTTTTCGGAATCCATTCTTTTGTCTCTCCCTCGGCTGGGGCACGTATCGAGTGCATACGCTCGACATATATACACACGGAGTGGAGCACATATATTCCAGTCGTGTGTTAAAATTTCGTGTACGTGCGTGGAGCATGACACCTCTCTCTCCTAGTCTCATGAATATGCCGCGTGGAGCACACATATTCCATTCATGGTGTAGTTTCATGTACACAAACTGCACAAAGCATGTATGCGATATAATCCATACATGTCGTCGCCACGTGCGTTCCTGACAACCAAAAAAACAACTCCACGCATGTCCAGGCAAAAACTTTAAAATAAAAAGGGAAGGAATAAAAGGCTATTTTGACTTGTTATAAAATGATGACAGCCACCGTAGGTCAAACATAATGTCTGAACAATCAAGAACAATCATGAGAAGTACACACGATATAGGGAGGTAAAATTTTGTTCCTTTTACTAAATTGATTCTCTTGTACAAGCGGTGCCAAATATATAATAAAAGACAGCATGTAAGGCCCCCATTTTTGATAAATAAATACCAAAAATGGATACCATGTGCATACAGTACTAGTCTCATGATCAGTAGCTAGTACGCACAAATACAAATTGATATCACAGTCATACACAAACTTTATTACACAGCGGAAGTAAGATTACATATTATTTTTACAATACCAAAAGTAAAACTGCAGTGGAGACAACTTCTTGTAGTATGCCTTTTAACCCATTGTTCCACAGGCAACTGACAAGGGAAAATCCTTAGATAAATTCATCGTTAAATTCCCCGTATCCTGCATCAACGTAAGAATCGTCGGAGAAATCTGTTTCTTCACCTAAAAACATCAACATTGGCAAGTTGAGTACTTACGTACTCGCAAGACTTATGCAAATCCTAAAATACATGCAGGCCATTCCAATGAAAGGCTAATAAGGTTAATTTGCATAAAGCTGGTTTGAAATGTAATTACAGAGTAATAGATTGCAAAATGGAATTTAAACAAAAGCAATTTAATGTTGAAGTAAAGAAAAGTAAGCATAAAGAATTCACAATTACTTGAGCATCATGACCATATTCAAAACCATTTCCACCAACACAAGGTGGAAATTATTAACACATGGTAGAAACCATATTTTAAGAAAATAATCAAAACAGCTAACTATGTGATGACTTTACCAAGTGTCCATGACCGTGGACGCGGCTAATCGATTAGTTTTACACTCTGCAGAGGTATATAGCTTTCCCCACAAGACATGACTGACTCCTTGAGCAATCGATATTTGCACACTGCCTTTGGTGTGCCGCAAAGAGTCATGTTATAACTTTTACATTATTTAAACCTAACTTTGCACCAGCACGGTGACGATAAACCCATTCTGTGGTGTAAGAACTCAGAGCATAGAAATGATGGAACTACCTACAGTATGGCATACACCGTTATATTGGTAGACGTTTAATCCATGATCACCTCGGTGTGGACGTCCCGTCGAGCAATTCATTAAGAAACAGCTCGTACTACTCCGGCCTTCCAAGTGCAAAGCTAGCCTTAAACAACTTAATAAGTTAGAGCTGTCCCATACCAGCACTTGTGGTTGTATGAATATTCTTGGCCTGAAAACAACTCATAGTTCGGTCCTTAATCCGACACGGGCAATAATCTCCACCCTACACTACGTGCAAAGACATGCACACCGGCTACTGCCAATAATTGCCCGCATCTAAACCATAGTTTTATTTTCATTTTTCCAACCAAAATACCAACCACAAAAATGGTCATACCCAATTAAATGTCATATCCAAAGTCTTTAATCTTGTCACAGTTTTATCTTCATTTAGCTTTCGCTAAGCATTTCACTAAATGTGAGTAACCCAGACTGACATTAATAATGTCTAAGCTATTCTAGGGTTTTCAAGGTTCACAATTTTCTACTTATCAAGGAAGTTCTATAAGTCTACTGGTACAACTACCACTACCTGAAATATAGCAGACTTTAAAAAAATAAAGTATGCAATAAAACATTTAATGAAAACATTTATAAAACTGGGATCAATATGATCAAGGGGTTTTGCTTGCCTTGTTGAGTATCCTCGACTTCGAACTCCTGGTCGTCGAATACACCGGGTTCGTCGGATTCTACACGTCGTATGGCGACATATAGTAAATACCAAATTTCAATAAGACCAAAAAAAATCAGATGGAAATATTCAAATAAAATAATTTCACAAATTCAGGAATGATTACATGAGTTATTTGTTCCCATTTAGAATTTAAAGATTTAGTTTATTTAAATCATTATTGCATTATTTACTACCCATTTTATAACTTAAAATTTTCTTACAACACACCCTAAGTATTTTTACATATTCAGGTTCCTGAGATTTCAAGGATTCTAACAAAATTTATTTTACTAAATTTGGAGATCATATGCAAAATTTTCATGTATGACATATTTCTAACTTTTCTTTTAAATTTCAATTTGAATTTCAAATAAAATTCAATTCTAAAATATTTTTGCATATTCTAAATATACTAGATTTTAGATGAATCTATAAATTTATTTCATCAAATTTGGTTAAGTGATTCAAAAGTTATAGCTAAATGAATATCTAGGTTTTGAATAAATACTCAAAAATCAGAAAACTGCCGATGGAAAATACGCTTTCACAGGGAAAACACGCTTTCCATTTCGGCGGAACATACCGAGGCGCCGACAGCCGGGCCCATTGGTCGATGGTGGCGCGCGCGTTAACGCGATCGACACGCTGGTTCGCATGGCGGTGACGACGCGCGAGGTGACAGCGAGGTCCGCATGTCGTGGCGTAAGACACAAGACGCGATCGACCGGCTGGGTCCACGCGGCAGCGATCGACGCGAGCGGCGATCGACTAGCCGGGCCCGCTTGGCGGTGACCTGCAGTGCGGCTGGCTTCGCCCGGCGATCTGGTGCCAGAGCGGCGGAATGGATTCCGCTCCGAGCATCAGCGCACTCGCGCGAACTCAGGGACGGTCGCGCGGTGGTCTGAGGTGGCCGGAAAGGCGGTTTCCACCGGTGAGGTGCGGCGGAACTCACGGCCGACCGGCGACGCGGCGAACTAGCTACTCCCAAGCTTGAAGATCACCCTCACGAGTATCAGTGCATCACAAGGATCCCATTTCTGGGTTTAGCTCAAAGAATGAACGGCAGAGGAGGGTTCTCACCGTGCGCGGTGGCGGCGGAAAAAGATCACAGCGGAGGAGCTCGCCGGGGAAGAAAGGGTTTCGGCCGAGGCTTGGGACGAGCTCCTGGAAGCACGAGGGAGCTTCAGGCGAAGTGAATTGGGACGAAACGGCTTGGAGAGGAAGATGTGGTGTTTTGCCCTCTTTGCGGTTTTCGCCGGAATTGGGGAAGATGACCAAAGTAGCGGCGGAATGGGTTGCACGGGAGGCGAACTGGGTCGGCTGCGATGAGGGGGACGTCTTTTATAGAGGCCCGAAGGCGGTTGGGCGAAGAGGTCGCGCGAAAAACCGAGACGGCCGTCTCTGCGCGAGAGAGAGCGGGGAGAAGAACGCCGTTGGGTCGCTGACGCGTGGGGGCGAGGTGGCAACGGCTGTCGGCTGAGGTGTCTCACTGACAGCCCGGGCCCACATGTCAGCGATAGGGGAAAAGAACTCTGGCGAAGGCTCGGGACAGGACGGGATTTCAACGGCGTTTTCGATGGTCAAAACGACACGAAATTTTATAAAATTTTTACCATAGGTCGGCTAGGATATTACCAGATTCTTGTAAAAATTTCGATATTTTATGATGCATGTAGATTTTAATAAAAATCTTACAATGCAACTGTTGCTGCATTGCCCAATCGGTTTTTATTTTAATTTATGATATAAATTAAGTGATTATTTTACAAAACTTTTTATGATATTTTTAAATGATATTATACAACTTATGTAAAAATTACAGACTTTAATTATTATTATTTAAGTTTTAAAAATTCTGACATTACTGTTTTCCAGATTATTTATTCACTGTTTTTGAATTTTTAAAATTATAAAATTAATTATTAAATTCTTGATATTTTTACTGGAGGTTATTACTGTTTTTATGTCGGCAAGATAAAAATTTTGGGTCAGGATGACTTAAAGATATTTTTACCCAACTGTTTTACAATTTTACCCTGAGATATTTACTCATGATTATCTTTGATTAATTATTATTTCTACTAATTCAGCTTAACAACCGACTTAAGCAAGCTGAGGAGAGCCCTCAGATATTTATGGGGACTTTGATAAATTTTTGTTGAATTAACATTTTTACTTTTTACCATTTTCTATTTACCATATTCCTTTGTTTCACTTTCTTGCATTAAAGAAAAGCCAAAAGAATATACAGAAAATCCAGAAAATTCAGAAATTTCGAAAATAATACACAAAAGATTTTTATTTCATTTTTCTTTATTTTATAATTTTTGAGGCTGTTACACAGCAACAGATAGATTCGGATTCGCCCACATAGAGAGTCGAACCATATTTGGATAATTAGGAATCAGAGTCCATCCATATCATACCACTCCCCCTTGGGCGAATACCGCGTAATGCACATGCCTCATCGAAAACTCTTCTTATAAACCCAATGGGAAAAAATAGAAAAAATAGTATATTGCACTCGCACACTGTGTTACACTAGTTGCCTCATTAAAAACCTTCATTTGCGAAAACTTAAGAAAAATTCTGGATATAAAGTAGAATCTTGAGGATTATGATAAAGATCATGGTTCTGGGATTTACTCCCATGAACTCTGCATATCTCTAAGTCGTCTCATTCCAATGTCGCTGACACATCTTTAGAAACTAGATTTTGGCAAAGATTTTGTGAATAAATGTAACATAACAAAATTTTCATTTTATGGATTTATTGTTCTTTTGCTATTTTTGATAATTTTTTGGAATTTATTTGAATTATTTGGAAATTATATGATTTAAGCCTTTTGTTAAAGTCTATTTCAAAATTTGAAAATTTTATATAAAGTTTTATTGAAAATATTTTATTTGAGTTCAAAATACCCTAAAATATTTGTCAGAATGTTTCTGGAATTTTTGGGTATTTTTGCTATTTTATTGGGCTTATTCTAATTTCTAAAATTATTTTAAATAAAAAAAATCAGAAATTGAGCTACATAGCATTTTCGGCCAAAACCCATCTGGCCTAGCTCAATCCGGCTCGAACTAGCCCAGCCCACCGCCGCCGCAACCTGTTCCGCCGTAAACCCTAACCCGAGATCTGTGACCATCGAATTTCAAACGCACGGTCGAGATTGAGCCACGTCACCCTTGTGTTGTGCGCCGTCGGATCTGAACCACTACTAGATGTGAGACAGAGAAGTTTTGGCTGAAAATGTACGGGTTCCTCTCCTTCCAAATCTACCACAAGATGAGGATTAATAGGACATCCCGATCGAGTACGTCTTGCCACCGACCGCTTAGCAGCCTGTCATCAATTGCAAACCACGAAGGGGCCATAGGCGGATCCTGGCGTGCCAGATACGCACGGGCACTTTCAAAATTTTGAAAAATATCGTAATGCCACATCTTCAATAAGTCAAATTTATTGATTATATTGATTTTGATTTTGATGGTTTGGGATTTATAAAACCATAGAACTATTTGTACCGTACTTTTCAAATTTAAGTGTTGGGTTTATGATGTTACGAAACTATCATATAAAACTATATAATTAAGCGTGTAAAGTGTGCATCCCATTGAATATTTTCACTTCCGCCGCTAGAAAGAGGGTGGTGTACATTAAGGCGAGAGCACAATACGGTTACAACGATTAAGACGCAACTTGCCCTCATTTTCGTTAATTATAGGTATTCAATAATGCCAGCTGCCACCCTGGACCGTCTCAACAAATTATACGGTGCCGTACGTTTTGTTAGCATTAAGCAATAAGTGCTACGACGGCAAATAAGCGTGCTCTCTCGGCCGGCCAAGGGGTATAGAAGGCCACCAAGGCCTTGGCCATCGACGCCTTCAATCTGGCCACGTCGAAGAAGTCGGCGGCGGCGTTGCTGGGACGGTAAAAGTAGACGGTTGGGGTGTGGCCTCTGTTTGCCAGCATGAGGTCGAAGGCGGAGAGCCAGAGCCCTTTCCTGGGCGTCTCGTCGCTCGGCGTTACAAAGCACGACTCTACCACTCGTACTTTTTCGGAATCCATTCTTTGTCACTCCCTCGGCTGGGGCACGTATCGAGTGCATACGCTCGACATATATACACACGGCGTGGAGCACATATATTCCAGTCGTGTGTTAAAATTTCGTGTACGTGCGTGGAGCATGACACCTCTCTCTCCTAGTCTCATGAATATGCCGCGTGGAGCACACATATTCCATTCATGGTGTAGTTTCATGTACACAAACTGCACAAAGCATGTATGCGATATAATCCATACATGTTGTCGCCACGTACGTGCGTTTCCTGACAACCAAAAAAACAACTCCACGCATGTCCAGGCTAAAAGTTTAAAATAAATAGGGAAGGAATAAAAGGGTACGACTATTTTGACTTGTTATAAAACGAAGACAGCCACCATAGATCAAAAATAATATCTGAACAATCAAGAGCAATTATGAGAAGTACACACCATAGGGAGGCAAAACTTTGTTCCCTTTATTAGACTGACACAAATGCTTGACCGAAGAAGAATCGATAGTGATGGTAACTTATCACTGTTGGTTCTAAAAAAACCCAGCAGTGATACTATCTTTGTCGGTTTTTCTTAAAAACCGACAGTGATAAGTATTATCACTATCGGTTTGTAAGAAGAACCAGCAGTGATAATGGAGGAAGTATCATTACCGGTTTGGCTTACGAATTGACACTGATAATAGTATCACTGCCGGTTTGGAATTCGAACGAGCTGTGATATTATTTTTAAAAAATCATATCTTTTATATACGGAGTCGGATGAAGACAAAATTTACATAAAAATTATAGCTCTCGATGAGATTTACAACTTTGTAGTTGACAACCTTTTTATTTGAAGTCATTTAGATGTCCAAATAATCATTGAAACAATCAGATACGAAGGGATAAAAGGAAAATATATCTTATAGTTGTTGAGAAGTGTCTGTTAGGTGAGATGGTAAGGGAGAGGTCGCGCGAGTAGCAGGGCACAGGTTTGAATCCTAACCACCACGCGCTCGTATTTTGCTCGAAAATCACGTGACTTGTGACTTGCGAGTAGTAAATACAGGGTGGTCCAGGTACAAATAATTTTTTTTTGTTTTACAGAGTGATTTTAGGATTTGCAGTGGGCAGACTATTACTACCGGTTCGCATACAAAACGACAGTGATATAGGTGTCACTGTCGGTCCTAGAACCGGAAGTGATAGTCAGACTATCACTGCCGACCAATCACTACCGGTTTCAATATCCGGCAGTGATGCCAGTTTGGAACTGACAGTGATCTGATGTTTTGTAGTAGTGTTTTTAGGCAAATCTATACGTGCCACTTTAAAAAAAACCATTCTAAATATTTAAAAGTATATCAATAGTCAAATTTTAGAATGTTTAACTGCACGCATGTCAAAACTACCTACTTTCGTGATCGATCAAACAGAGCAAGACCAAGTGTTCAACTAGTAACGCAAGAACCCCATGTGATCATATTTGATCACATATTTCACTGAAATGTTTGATATGTTCAAAATTATTTTGCATTTTGATAAAATTGCTATAATTATAGGATTACTAGATGAGAGGTGCTTCAATGCTTTTCTTTTTTACAGTTGCACAAATATTAAAGCATGAATGAAGGGTAGATGAAGATTACTTACCCCTTCGCTTGCTTCAAGATTTGTGCAACTTGTATTAGGAGGGAAAGCATTGAAGCACTGCTCTTACTAGATATGTCCAATTGTTGCATGTACCCTACCTTAATAAATTGTTACCTCTGACATTTTCACCGTAGTAAATACTATCCACTGCTCGTATAATTAATCGTGGAATTTTAGAAGAAATATCTTGGTAGATGCTAAGCCATACTCACATCGATACTACATGAACTAGGTTGGCCATGGTCAAAATGTTCAAAAATGGGAAACACTTATGTATTAGTCCATACATGGTATCTCTATTATTTTGATAAAGAAATTGTAACACCTCAATTTCTAAGCTTTTGGAAAGTTTTAAAATTAAAAAGGAACAATTTGAATTTTTAGAATTAAATAAAGCTTAATTGGAATTTTTCTAAAATAAAAATATTTAACTAAATTAATCTATACATCAAATAAAATAAATTTATTTGAATTTATTATTTTTTAAGATTTTTCTAAGTTTATTTGATTTTTACTTGAATTTCCATCATTTTCTTAATTCACAAATTATTTTCTTTTTCCAAAATATCCACAGGCCAATTTTGTTGTAACATCCCAAAATTCAGTAAAATGAAATACAAATTCATCAAGTCATTTTACGGATTCATTGTGAAAGTTTTAGAGTTTTCTAGATTTTTTTAGAATTTTTCCATCGAAAGAAAATGATTTTCTGTAACCTAGTTATTATTTTTGATTTCCAAATTTCAAATAACAATAATTTAAAAGTCAGAAATATTTTATTTAAATTTTAAATATTTCATAGAATCCCTCTTAAAAGTTTCATAAATTTTTAAATTTATTTGTACTTAAGAAAAATCTAAAATTGGAATCTTTCGTTAAGACAAAAGCACTACAATATTTTTACCGAAATTCTTAGAGGTGATCGTGCTCTAAATACTTTATCCATTTATTAGTATCATCCCAGAATCATCCACAAAAGGTTTGTTAAAATTTGGATGCCTTATGCTATGCAAAAAAATGGAATGGATCTCTGTTCGAAAACCGAGTTTCAAATCAATTCCCTTATTTCACTGATAGCTTGTGTAATACCCTAGCACTCCACGTGCCCTGAATATCACTCTATCATATTTTTCGCTAACTTTTAATCAATTTAAATATAAATTTCAGCAACAACATTACCTCTGTTATAACCTATAAACACCAATTGAGTAGTAACCACACGAAATGACGACGTTACTAATACCAATGACCAAAATAAGAACAATAATAAACTTAAAACCACGCGCTCAAAAACACCTAAGTCCACATGCTTGAGAATGCCCAGAACACATGTGTTTTGGAAACAAACTTATCATTTACTTACCTTTGACGAAGCCACCCAATGGAGAACAACACCAAGAGATAAACAAATGCCATCATTATTATTTAACAAACCCGACTAAGACCACACGAGACCGATTCCACTAAAATTATTCCATGACTACAACTATCTATATTATCTATTGTTCCATGAATGTAAAAAATGCTAAATATCATATAAGTGGATGGTACAGTGACATGTGACGTGGCTGTGGTACTCCCCTTCCATGCATGCTGCCAAATTGTACTTAAAACATTAAATAAACAAGCATGAGTCCAAGACTCAGCAAAGTACATCATAAAATGATAACATCACATGTACATAAATTCAACAAATTGATTTCCTTTTCTTCCATTCATGCAATGCATTCTATGTAACGACCATCTTTTTTGGCACGGAATACAAGAAGGATGATCTATATGCATATAGTACTAGTCACATTATGAGTGGCTAGTACGCACATTAACAACATGGGTAGCACATCCATACTCAATATATTTATTAAATATATTAGCAGAAGCTGTTTGTACAGTAAAATCTTACAATTCGGAGTAAACTGTAGCGGAAAATATGAATGCCTTGTGGTATGCCCATCCAACTCTTAAGCAACTCACAAGGTATAAACCGTAGAAAATCGTATCATCGAAATTCTCGTATCCTACAACGAAATGTATATTTTCGGGGGCCTCTTCTTTAACTAAACCAACAAATAAGCAAGGGTGAGTTCTTTCGTACTCAGCAAGACTTAAGGTGTTCAAAAAAATGCAGTAAATGCAGACTATGTAAAAGGAGGCTTCTACGGTTACTTTGCCTAAATCGAAATTGAACTTGCAAATCAAGTAGTAATTTGCAAATGGAATTTTGTAAGAGCAAATTTGACAGGTATATAAATAAAAAGGAGTAGCATAGAATAGTATATGTAACATCCCAAAGAAATATGAAAATGGAATAAAGTGACTTGGCATGACTTTTACTGCAATTTTGGATTTCCTTCTAGATTTACATGTTTTAATAAATAACTACTCTATTTAAATACCTTATCATAAAAAATGAGCATAAAAAAGGGACTATTAAAAACTCTAAATAACCTAAGCTTGAAAATAATTTTATAAAATATTAAAATAATTTAGGTGAATATAAAATTTTCAAGATCTTTTCACAATATTTAGGAGCCTTAAAAATTCAAATATAGTTCAAAAATAGCAAATTTGCAAGAATTTTAATTTGAAAACTACAAAAGATAATTGGATGAAACTAAGGAAAATGGAGACTATAGTCTCTGAGCTACCCCGACAAATTTTTCTAGGATTTTTCAAATAGGTTACAACTACTTTTGAACCACCCTAACTACCCAACTGAATTCTATCCAAAAATTGAAGAAACTACGTACAGTGCACGCAAAACCTATTGGACAGATTGCCTGTGTCACAATCGTTGCAAGTGGGCCAATCGGGTCAGGGGTCCCACTGGCCAGTCTCTCCTCTCCCCTCTCCCTCTCCCCTCCGTTACCCATTCCGTGCCGCAACAAGGCGAGGCCTTGCCAAGCGTGGCTGCGGCAGAACTCGCGTGCCACGCGACCTCGCCCCGCCAAGCTTCGCCTGCTCCGTTGCGTGCCCATGCCATGGCCTCGCCCTCTCCGCTGCGCTCTGTCATAAAGCCCACCAAAGCCACCTCTCTCCCTTTTGCTCGCCCGCACCTTGCCCCCCATTGCCGAGAGCTTGCCAAGCTCAAGGCGAGGCCGGCGAGAACGTTTTCACGGTTTTCGACGCCAGATGAGCCCTTCGACCAACTCCTTCCACCATGAGTTGCCATTCGGTCACTTGAGTTCGTTTCATGCTCTAATTTCAGCTGAAGCCGACCGCAACACCGCCGCCTTGGCCACTTTCTTCCCCGCCTTCGGCCACATAGTGGCAGGCCACCTCAACCAGCCTCCACTGCACCGGGGTAGCAGAATCGACTCACCATCACTCCCTCATGGTTTCCACCATCATAGACAAGCTTGAGCACCTTTTCTTCTTCATCTCCGACAGCCACCTCCGCCGAGCGTCGCTCCTCAACACTGCCAGCTCACCGTGGCCTTGCCCCAACACCACCAACCAGTCCCCTAGGTTCGTACCCTCCCCCTCAACTGTGCTCTTCTTTTCCGTCGCTGACGCGCGGTCCCGAGACATCAATCTCATATGCGCTCACTCTCTCCCAGTCACTGACAGTAGGCCTCGGCTGTCATGCGGTAAACGGGTTTTGAAAACCTGCTAAAAAGGGAATGCATTTTCGATAAAGTAAAGCATAGTTTCCGTTTTTGGAAATTTTCCTTTTCCAGTGATTTTTGTAATCCGTAGCTTATTCAAATGCTTATAACGTTTGCTAGGAAACTCCAAATCCAGTGAAACAAAATCCTAATTTTGTGTAAAATCATGAATAATCTGAGTATGCAAAAATATTTTAGTTTTGGTCACTGTGTAGTAAATGAGCTCAAATATATGCTTTAGGCCTAAAGTGTGCATAATATAAAATTTCCACAGATCAAGTCTAAAAATGATGAAACAAATTTTACCATGTTCCTGAGTTCACAAGCTCTCCAAATATATAAAAATATTTATATTTTGACTTATATTGTATCAAATGTATAAATAGACAAATTTCAATGCATACAAAATTCAAATGCTAGTAACTTGTGCAGATGAATCCCAAACTCAATGAAACAAAGATCTGAATTCATGATAAGCCATGTAGTTCCATAATATGCAGAAACATCTCCAATTGATCTCTGGGTAAAATTATGAAATTTAAAAATAGAGTAAGGGCTTAGAATGTGCAATATATAAGATTTTTGCAAATGAGCTCGGAATAGAATGAAACCAGTTTTGTTAGAATCCTGAGGTCACAAGCAACTCAATATACAAAAATATTCGAGTATCAACTTGTTTTAGACCATTCTCCAATAAAAAATATTTCCAATATGTTGGGTGTTCAAATAATCATAACTTATGCAATAGAGCTCTAAATTGAGTATAATCAATTTCTATAAACCTTTAAGTTAGTAAATTACCCAAATATGCAAAAATACTTAGAGTGAACTAATGAGTTTATACATGATATGCCATGTAGGAATTGAATAGTTTAATAGTAGTCCAAGTAATTCTAGCCTCTTGAATTCGTAGATATTCACACACATAAACATAATTTTTGCCTCTTGAATTTGAAAGTTAAAAACAATATATCTATAAGAATCAAGGAGTCGTGCCCTAAAAGTTTCGTCTTACGACTGAATACTATGCATGAACCCAAACTACGAACATAGGACTAAAATGATTGTTATGCATAAAACGATAACTTCAGAACCCTAAAGACACCCTCAACCCTTTTAATAGATTTCAATTTGGTTTTACATCTAATTTTTTTGCCCTTATTAACAACTTGTTGTTTGCTATTTGCCATACGTATTGTTGAATAACGAGTAGACGCCGACGGTTCAGTGCTCATTAATGACGACAACACCTACAAATTGGATTATGTACCAGACAATGATCAGCAAGGCAAGCACCCTCCTTTGATCATGTTGATCCTATTATTTTACGGATTTTATGTTGTTTTATGAAATGATATATGCATGCACGTATGTTTATACTAAATTGCTATGTTGTGGATACAGATAGATACTTCCTATTTGTATGCATCACCGTTACCTTGGCACCTGTTTTCCTACTATTGTAACCTTAGCTTATGGTTTAGACATTAGTTAGTGTCACTATGGGGAACGATTGCGAAGTACTTCACACATACGCTTAGCCATGCTCACTTAGAACGTTATTTAAATGTTGAGCTGCACTTCTATTCAAGCTTTGGCAATTTTTAAAGGTACAGAGCCGAGTTGTGGTCTCCGTGTAATTTGGTAAAAATCCAACCTGAAAACTTATGGTTTAGATGTGGGCGAGTTACTATTTAAACTTGAGGCTTGAGGAGGGACCTCATGCGTAAACAGGGGGAGATACTCGCCCGGGTCGGTTAAGGACCGAACTTGACACTATCACCTAAGTAAAATAGTGCAACCACATGTGCTAGTATGGGATAGCCTTAGCTTAGTATATTAGCTAGAGTTTAGCCTTGCATTTTGGTAGGCCGAAGTAGTATGGGCGAACCGGGGTACAATGTCGTTCGTCGGTGCTCCCTTCACCGAGGTGTTGGGGTTAAAGCATTCCAATATAATGGTGTGTGCCTTGCGATGGGTGAAAGGACACAATGGGGCGTAAACCATCGTTAGTACTGTGTGTACGGGTCTGGATTTCTAGCGCCATAGCAAGGGTTTGACATCACCGGGCTGATGCAAGGCTAGGCTTTAGCTAGTTGATCGATTTCATCATATCATAGCAAATCGGGTACTGTAGGTATCGCGAGGCATGGTTGATATGATTGCTAGAATGTGTCATGTGGGTAAAGTGTACCCACTTTGTATATATTCAAATCTAATTAACTAGCCGTGCTCGCAGTCACGTGCATGCATATAGCTTTGTTTTCGCAAAGGTTTTGGGAAAATGTGTTGTGATGGGTTGGTATATTTGTGAGCCAGGTTGGCCGAAACTTTCTCGCTGCTCATGGCCATGGAGGGTTGTGAAAATGATGGTATTATACTTTACTTACTGTTATTAGTTTCACAAAAAGTCTAGTCTATGTTTATTTTATGTCAAATGTTTAGACTTGTGAGTTTGTGCAATGGTACACATCGAATGAGGGATATGTGGGCGCTAGGCATTGATCTTGGGAACTAGCGCTGGCTACATATCTGGGTAACCAGAATTGTTCTCAACCGTCTGATGCATGGACATGAGCGACTGTCGTTCCTTGTTTATTGAGTCACAAACCGCTCTGTGGGTGTGGGCAATACCAAATTTCTAAGGCGTGAGAGCATCTAGGCTCCCTATTTTTATAAATTATGCTTATCATATAGGTTTTGGTGTTGATGACTAAAAAGGATACTTAGTGAAAACCGACAATAGTCAGATTTGATGATCAAGGCTAAGGTGTTTTTCTAGTTTTGGCTTGGGAGTTGATTCAAGCCATATAGTTAAAATCACCGTACTATTAAGAGGGATTATACATAAGAAATTATCTTGGTTCATATGCAATATCACTAAGATTACTTGGAGCATAGTACTTTTCATGTTTCTCTCTCAAAAATCCAGAGCTTTATCTTGTTAGCCAAAACAATTCTCTCTGGACCAAACTTCATTCTATTCAAGTGCTCAAAGATCCTAAGTTCTAATTCTAACCGAGCGTACACCATGTACGCCGGACCTATGGTCTGGCGCTGAGAACTTCCTTTGCCGTGTGTACTTTATGTACGTCGGACAGATTTTTGATGATCCGGCGTTACAAATTCTCCTTTGATTCTTTTTCAACCAAGTATAACTATGTTCGTCGGACCAATCTAAATTCTTTCTTAAAATTAGTCCGGCATAAGTTATATTTTCACTCTAAATAAAATTCTAGTCTGTGTTAAAATTTATTTTAACCAGAAATATAAAGTCTGATGCAGACCAGAATTCCTTGTGTACACCAGACCAACCTTTTCAATCCGGCGCAAACTTGTTTCACTCTGATTAAACCAGCCATTTTCCTATGTACGCCGGACCAACCATTTCGGTCCGGCGCAAACGTTATTTGCTAGTACTCAAAAGAAACAAAAACATGTGTACGCCGGACCAACCTTTTCGGTCCGGCGCGAGCATTCTCTTGCTGATATCAAAATCAAGCAATGCATATGTACGACGGACTGATATTTTCGGTCCGGCGTAAATGGGTCTTTCTGAGTTCAACAAAGCTTCTCTATCCTATGTACCCCGGACCAAAATTTTCGGTCCGGCGTGTGTGTAGTTTGACTTATGGTTCATACACCATAAGAATTCTTGCAAAAGGGTAGCAGTTGACCTACCCCATCTAACCTACCAACTCCCAACGGGCAAATGGCAGGTGTAACGTTTATTTCTGTGCAGGATCTATATATAGAATGCCTGGGTTCACAAACAAGATATAGAAAAATAGAGCTTTGCACATTCACATCTTTTGATATCCTGAACATCTTTGACATCATTCAAATCATATACAACTCTTGATCTTTAGAATTCCTGAGCTTCATTTTCATCAAGAGTGTGAGCTTCAACTCAGAAATCACAAACATTCATTTAGAACATTTAGAGTACTTGCTCCAAGCTAAGTCTATTTTGCATCTAGCTACTGAACCAAGAGACAGGGCTTGTGGATAGTCTATTACTCTTGTAACTAGCTGTTCCTAGACGGTTGGAGAAGTTGTTGGTGCGACCTATTCAACAGAGATTGTGGAAGGCCACCATTACTGTGAAAGGTTGAGACTCACCTCACTGGAGTAGTGAAAGAGTCAAGATAGTGGAAAACCAAAAACTATTGAGATTGGCTAGTTTGGTGGAGCAATACTTCTGAGGAAGTGCTCTAACGGGGACGTAGGAGTGATCTCTGAACCTCAGTGGAAAATCATTGTGTTCTCCTGTATTTGTTTTTATTGCTTATTATTCTCTTATAGTTTCTCATTCAAAATTCCCTTTCTTACAAAGTTTTCTTGAACAATTGTTGTTCTGAACTTTTATACTAATTGCTTCCGTTTCTGCCTTTTATTGAGAAAAGTTTTTCAAAATAATAATTACAAAAAGTTTTAAAGTTGCCTATTAACCCCCTCTAGGCCAACTTGGTCCTTACAAGTGGTATCAGAGCAAGGTTACCTGTTTAAAGCTTAACAGCTTGGGTAAAATGGCCGAGGGAATTGTAACACCCTAAAATTTGCTCTAATCTAAATTTTGGAGTATTTTTTATTTTTGAGAATTTTTGAGAATTTATTAGAATTTAAATTGGATTTGCTCATTTCTGACCTTTCTTGAACTCAATTAAGTTCATGCAAAATTTGATACAAAGTTTCATTGAAAATATTTTATTTGAGTTCCAAATGTCTCAAAGTATTTTCCAGAATGTTTCTGGATTTTTTCTGATATTTCTACTATTTTCTTTGGCCAAAATTATTTTCTCAAATTATTTTTATTCGAAAGGAATTAAAATCTGTGGAATAGTGTTTGGGCCAAAACCTTTGGTCCGGCCCAGCACTGTGCTCTGGCCCAGCCCGTGTCGCCGGCCCACGTAGCCCGCCCAGCTAACACCCTAGCCGCCACTGTTTTTTCGCCGTTGGATCAGCAACGTGCGGTCCAGAAATCACCACGTCGCTTCGCCGCTTCGCCCGTTGGATCGCTGCGTGCGGACGCTCGGGATTTCTCCACATCGCTTCGTCTCCGCGAGATCATCGGAGGGACGTGGGCTTTGATGGCCGTGATTACCGCCGGCAGTTTCGCGCAAGTCGAGGCCCTTTAAGCCGCATTGGTGAGCGCGTTTTACAGAGGACTCAACGCCGCGTCTTTTGCCCCCTCGCACGCATGCTGAGACTCTCCCTAGCGCACGCTTTTGCTCGCCGTAGTAGCCGCTTTGTCCCGCCGCCGTTTTTGCTTAGTTTCGCCGTCACCGGTCCATCTCCGCCGTCGCCGAGGCCACCAGGGTATCGCTCTCGCCGAGACGCGTCGATCGCGCCAGATCTTCTCGCCGGGGAATCACCGAAACGCCGTCGACTACGTCGTCTTCCCAAGCTCCGGCAACCTCCTCCTCCGCGCCACCGTCAACCTCGCCAAACACCTTCAACCGCCCGATTGCCATCCAACCGCTGCGGTGAGTCCACATCGCCTCCACCACTGTTTACATCTAGATTGATTCGTGATCGTAGATCTTGTTATGTGCGGTAGGGATTAGATCTAGGGTTTTGTGGTTAGATTTAATATGGACCCTTGGATCATCTTTGGATGCGTAGGATAGCGCCGCGTCGCTCGGTTGCTTAGTAAACCGCTCGGATAACATGCACCGTCGGATCGGATCTGTGCGGCAGAGATCTAAGCGTTATCGCGTTGTTTAGCCGTAGCCGTTCGATCGTAGATGCGCGGCTGTGATGCGTACACGCGTCGGCCGTTGGCTGCGTTGCCGATTGAATCGGCACCATTCATTCCTGAACGTGCAGCTGAGATTGCGCTGAGTCCTCGCCGAATCGCGTGCGGACGCGTGCGCACATTGATGTGGCAATGACCAGATCTTAGCCGTTGATTCCATACGGACCGTAGCGATCCCGCCGCGTGTCCGCGCGGAGATTGAATCGTCGCCAGTGCACGTGGATGTGACCGTTGGATATGTAAGAACCGATGGATGACTGACGCGTGGCGCGCGATCTCCCAGGTGTCGCCAAGCCGTGCGGGAGTGAGATCTGACCGTTGGTTGAGCGAACGGTCTGGATGTTGCCGTGTATCACGTCGGGATTGGTCGTGCATCGTCACTGACGCCACGGCTTGCGTCAGCTGGTGCACGGGCATAGTGCCGCCACTCCACGGTGAATCAAAGCTCGGTCGTGGATCTAGTCCATGGACTGAGGTGACGTGGCAGCCCCAGAGCATGCCACGTGTCAGAGGACGTCAGCTGACGTCATTTCTCGAGAAAAATATTTTGGCCGAAACTCATTTATGTGCTGACGTCATCATGATGCAATGCTAACGTCATAAATGCGATTTTTCAGTATAAAAGTAATTCGGAAAAAAATCGGATTTTCTAATTTCTGTATTTTCAGATTTTATTCAAACTTCAAACGGCTATAACTTTTGCATTTTAACTCGGATTTGGGTGATTCAAATTTCTAAAAATTCATAAAATTATGATCTCTTTAATGGTGAATTTTATTTGAATTTTTGAGGTCATTTAGTCTACTATATTAGATATTTATTGCATATATTGTTTGTACGTGTAGACGCAAATTTGCCGGAAGGTTTCGAGGAATAGTTCGTCGCTCAAGACCAAGCTTCGGAACACGACCAGCAACTCTTTGAAGGCAAGTGATGCTTTGACCATTTTGATCCCAGTTTCTAAATGTACTTTGCTTTGAAATTATGCATGCTAAATTAAGTAAAAATGGATTTAAACTACTTTGGGATAATGTAGGTAACAAACCCATTTTGTTACGCCACCTTGAAATTATTGATTGAATGCCCTAAATCATTTTGCCCCTAAGTTTGATTGTATTAGTTGGATGTTAATATTGTGCCAACACAGGAGGCTATACCGTGATTAGATGCTTAGCCTTGCAACGAATCATGAATGATCTTTCGGGAAAATGCTACAATATTGATTAAAGAAATATTGAATGTATTTTGAAAGTGGTGTGATGAAGCCACAAGATGAGATTTAGGTACAGAGACCTGTGTGGTTCTGTACCGATGTTGAGTTATTGCTGGCATGTGCTGCACAATAATCAAGGGGTGGGAAATGTTTTAGACTAGGCAAGTGGCAAGAGGCTGTGTGCCAGGTGGGTCTGTGTGGCAATGGGTTGAAGAGTGATGTGAATCTGTGTGCCACATTGGGGCTGTGTGCCACTGTTGAGTGATGGAAGTCTTGCCTTGGTCAGTTAAGGACTTCACCTTGCAAGCCTTTGATCTGAGTCACCCGTACAACCACATGTCTGGTATGGGACGGACCTAGTTGATTAGGGTTCTTATATCTTTCCTCTGATACCTCAGGGTGACAGTACACAGGGGTGTATCTGTACAGGGGGGCATACCTGTGCAACGGCTTGGTGCCCATCCAATGGTGATTGACCTGTCCTATACCTCGGCTCTGTGTGAGGGAAGTGATAGTGAAGGCAATACCGGAGAGGTTCTTTGGTTAAGGTAGAGGTTCCTAAAAGGCTTTGTTACGGACGATCACCTGTGTGGTGAATGGCTGTATCTTGTGGGTGAAGTGTACAACCTCTGCAGATTGTCAAATCTATTCGAATAGCCGTGTCCGCGGTATTGGACATTGCTCGGGGATTACAGTCAAGGGTTAGATCTTCAAAAATAAAAATGTGGAATGGGTGGCTGTGTGCCAGTGTTAAAAATGAACTGTTAAGGTTGTGTGCCGAAAATCTTCGAAGAAAATCATTTGAAGAAATTAGTATTATTTATAACTTTTTCACTGCTTTAATCTAAATAAGATACTGCTTTAAAAATGTTGTTTGATGCAAAAGAACCAATTAAGCCAATCCTTTGGAATAAGCTTTGCATATAGTAATAGCGCTCCATTCTGTGCATTACTTGTTGAGTGCCTTGTGTACTCACCCCTCCTTGCTTATCAACCCCAACATCAGTGGAGGAGTCGACACCAGCGTGGGAAGAGGAGTACATTGAGGATCTGGGCAATTAGGGGGCAAGCCCAGTCGGTTGCCTGTGGCAGGATGAAGGCTTCCACGACATTTATTTTTTTCCGCTGTTGTTTCTATTTACTCTGATGATGTAAGCCCTGCGTGGCTGATCTATGTAAGGAGACCATAAGGTCGCACAACTCGTTTAAATACATGTTTGAAGTACTTTATTATTATTTCGCTGTGTATGATTGTGGTACTTTAACCCTGTTTAGTCTGTGTGCACTAGCGTGATCCTGGACTAGTGCATAATACACAGAGTGTCCGGATTGGCAGATTCGGGTCTCGACTGAGGTGGTATCAAAGCAGGCTGACTGTAGGTCTTGACCCTAAACTAGATTAGCTGTGTCTGATGGATAAAACTATTTTCTAATAATTTAACAACTTGAGCAAGAATATCAATGAAATCTCGACTTATCTTTTCTCTCTTGCTTCATATCTATGCTGAAATCTTATTATTATTATCTGTTAAATTTAAACGAGGTTTGTTTTGGCAGATGAGGGTGATCCACACCTATGGAGAGCGCACTGGAGGATTTGCCGCTGAGTTATGGCGTATGATGCAGCTGCTCGGAGGTTTCGACAGGCCTCTTTACCAGGGGACCACTGTAGTACAGGCAGGACTTGATATCGCCTGGGATGTCAAGATCACTGTTTACGCCCGGGAGAGGAGAAAGGCGAGCCGTCCTATCTAAATCACCACCAGGAGGACTTCTTTTGAGGCCGGGATCCAGGAGACGGCGCGTCTTGCGATGCGGCAGATTGCCCGCACTTACTCCGCCGAGTTGGAGGGCACTGTTTTTCGTCAACACCCGCACCGAGATAATCGCTATGACAGGGTGGAGCTCATGGAGGAGGACGCCACGATCACTCATCTGGCAAGATATGTCATCGCCTAGGAGGACGCCATGGATGAGACAGTTCAGGAGCTGCAAAGGACCCGTGACTCGGTCACGGAGGCGAGGACTCAACTGCGGGAGGGCTTAGCTCACTCCATGCAGAGGATCCAGGAGTTGGAGATGGCCCTGTATGGACCTGAGCCTGAGATAGTTCTGGAGCTGTACGATCCAGATCCGGAGGAGCCAAAGCAGGAGGCACCAGTGCAGGAGCCGCTGGCACAGGAGTAGGCAGCCCTGGGACCAGCAGAGTCGGTGGGGTCGATCGTACTGACCGCTGTAGGGCATCAGGACTAGTTTGCCCCTATGCCGCCGCACCCGCCGCAGTACCCTTCGGGAGGACCGCACCCCGGATGGTTCAGTGTCTGAGAGTTTATTTTCTTTTAGAGTTTACTCAAATGCTGAGTCAGTCTTTTGAGTCTAGTTAGTGAGGTGTCGGGACTCGAGTGTTGAGTCGCGTCTTTTTCAGAGTCACCAGTAGGTGTGAGTCGTTGTTGCTTTTATTGTTGTTTCCTTGTTTCTGTTTGGGAGTGTCTGGTATGTTTTGCATTGCCCTTAGGCACTTGTGAGAAACCATACTATTTTATATTAATAAAAATTTTAAATAATTTAAGTTACACCTGGTTCCCTCGCATAAGTTCTTTTACTTGTCTATGCTTTCTTCTTTTCTTAACCTTGGAAGTTTGCAACAGATGGTGAGGACTCGCGAAAACGTTGGAGCCAGCGGAAGTGGAGCTAATCAGGCTGACAACCAGAATGAGGAGCCAATTCCTCAACCACCTCAGGTTGATCTGCAGAATTTGGGAGCTTTTCGGGCTGCCCAAACTCAACTCATGAACACAATGGTGTAGACCATGCAGCAGATCTCCAATCAAGTTGCTGCGAATGTTAAACCTGGGGGGAACCATGGACCACACACCTATTCAAGGTTGTCGGAGTTTATGCAAACTCGTCCACCCACCTTCTCAGGCAACGCCAATCCGTTGGAGGCGGACGATTGGTTGAGGACAATCGAGAGGAAGCTACACATAACCCAGTGTATGGGACATGAGAGGGTACTCTATGCCTCTCACCAGCTAGAGGGAACCGCCGCAGAGTGGTGGGAAAACCTGCGCGACTCATGAAGACCCACAGTATTACGTGGGGAATTCACCTCGACTTTACGCCAATACCATGTACCGGAGGGTATCATGGATCTCAAGAAGGAGGAATTCCAGAATCTCAAGCAGGGTGGCCAGTCAGTGGCCGACTACTTGAATATGTTTACCTAGCTAGCACGCTATGCACCAGAGGATGTAGCCACGGATAAGGCCAGACAATCCCGCTTCATGAAGGGATTGAATGCAGGGCTACAAGTGGGACTGATCACCCACACATTTCCCGACTTCCAAGAGCTGGTTAACAAGGCTCTTATTCTGGAGGACAAGCGCCGAGAGTTGGAGGACAACCGAAAGCGCAGAATGGCACAACAAGGAGGACGTCCGGGCCAGCAGAGGCAGAGGACGGCACCCCAACAGTTCATCCGGTTCCAACCTGCAGGCGTGATGTGGCACCACCGCCGACCAAATCGTCTAGTGGGCGAATGCCGGACTCCGGCGTAAGCGTAGTACGGATGGAGGAACCTCTGACAGCGGGAAGATGTTGTTATCAACGCAGCGAATTGGGGCACCGTCAACAATTGCGGGAAGAAGGAGGTGTCAACCGGTCCGATTTAACACGGGAATACGCCTACAAGGACTCAAAGACCAATCGTGAACCATGAGCATCGACATCAACAACTCCATCTCAAGGAACCTGCGAGACCGAGTCAACCACATTACAAAGAGATGAAGTCGAGCGCCACAGACGTTGTCTTGGGTAAGTTCCTAGTAAACTCGATACCACCATCGTTTTATTTGACTCCGGAGCATCACATTCATTTGTTTCTCAAGATTTTGCTGTTCGCAACAATTTGGATATTGTGGAACTTAAGTGTGTGCTTGTGGTCCAATCCCCCGGATCAAAACTCCGATCCAATGTAGGATGTTCTGGGGTGAGACTAATAATTAATGGATTAGAGTTCCTAGCAAACTTAATTATATTGAATACCCAAACCCTGGATGTTATCCTGGGAATAGATTGGTTAACCAAACACAAGACAGTCCTGGACTGCGAAAAAAGAGTTATATCAATCGAGAGCCTAGAAGGGAGAAGGGTTGAGTTTGAAGCAAAAGCAGTACGAGATGGACAATTAATGGTCAACAACATGAAGACTGTCAGCTTGGAGGAAGTTTCCATAGTCAATGAATATCCGGATGTTTTCCCGGAGGATCTACCTGGAATGCCGCCGGAAAGAGATATCGATTTCGCGATAGAGCTTGTTCCAGGGACAGCTCCAATAGCTAAGAGACCTTACAAGATGTCCACGGAGGAATTAGTGGAAATGAAGAAGCAAATTGAAGAGCTGTTGGAAAAAGGATTTATAAGACCTAGTTCATCGCCATGGGGAGCACCTGTCTTGTTCGTCAAGAAGAAGGACGAGAGTTTTAGGATGTGTATAGACTATCGTGCACTCAATGATGTGACGATAAAGAATAAGTATCCGCTACCCAGGATCGATGATCTATTCGATCAGTTGAGAGGAGCAGGAGTCTTCTCCAAGATTGATCTCCGATCGGGATACCATCAACTGAAGATCCGATCAGAAGATATTCCAAAAACTGCATTTTCGTCAAGATATGGACATTACGAGTTTACAGTGATGTCTTTTGGTTTGACAAATGCACCAGCATATTTCATGAACTTAATGAATAAGGTTTTCATGGAATACTTGGATAAGTTTGTTGTTGTATTTATAGATGACATCCTTGTCTACTCCAAGACAAAGGAAGAGCACGCCGAACATTTACAGTTAGTCCTTGAAAAGTTGAGGGAACAACAGTTCTATGCTAAATTCAGCAAGTGTGATTTCTGGAAGAATAAGGTGGAATTTCTTGGACATATAATGACTGCGGAAGGAATTGCGGTAGATCCAAAGAAAGTGGAGGCAGTATTACATTGGGAACCACCAAAGACGGTAACCCAAATCCGTAGTTTCCTTAGAATGGCAGGATATTACCGTCGTTTCATCGAAGGATTCTCCACAATTGCGAGACCCCTTACGCAATTGTTGAAAAAGGAAAAGAAATTCTTATGGACACCTGAGTGTGAGAAGAGTTTTTAGGAGTTGAAGAAACGATTAACATCAGCACCTTATTAGTTTTACCTGACGTTCATCAAAGCTTCGACATTTATTCTGATGCATCGCGTCAGGGATTGGGATGCGTGTTAATGCAAAACAGGAAGGTAATTGCATATGCATCAAGGCAATTGAGGCCGCATGAGGAGAACTATCAGACTCATGATTTGGAATTAGCTGTCGTAGTGCATGCCCTAAAAATATGGCGTCACTATCTCCTTGGAAACAGATGTGAAGTGTATACTGATCATAAAAGTCTTAAGTATATCTTCACGCAAGCTGACCTAAATATGAGGCAAAGAAGATGGCTAGAACTAATCAAGGATTACAATGTTGGAATTCATTACCACCCGGGTAAAGCCAATGTTGTGGCCGATGCCTTGAGCTGGAAGAGCCACAGCGTAAATATGCTGTTAGAACCAAGTCAGACCGAGTTGTGTAAGGATTTCTAGAAGCTAGGATTAGAAGTGGTACCAGAAGGATTTTTGGCTACCTTGGAAGTAAAACCTACCCTGGAAGATCAGATCGGGGAAGGGCAAAAAGATGACGATTAGATCAAGAGGATTAAGTCCAAGATGGATGCAGGCAAGGCAAAGGATTTCAAACTGGATGAGCAAGGTACTATGTGGTTTAAAGGGCACATTTGTGTGCCAAATAAAGAGGATCTGAAGCAGTTAATTTTGGAGGAAGCCCATGACTCCAAGTATTCAATCCATCCAGGAAGCGCAAAAATGTATCAGGATTTAAAAGAAAGATTTTGGTGGCCAAGCATGAAGCGGGAAGTTGTCGAATATGTTGCATTATGTGACATATGCCAAAGAGTCAAAGCTATGCATCAGAGGCCAGCAGGACTATTGCAACCCCTGAAAATACCTGAATGGAAATGGGAAGAAATTGGTATGGATTTCATAACTGGTTTACCCAGAACTCAAAGCGGAAATGATTCCATATGGGTCATAGTAGATCGTTTAACTAAAGTGGCTCATTTCATATCGGTAAAGACCACTTATTCCGGAGACCAGTTAGTAGAGCTCTACATGGCAAGGATTGTCTGTTTGCATGGAGTACCGAAGAGAATAGTGTTGGACAGAGGTACCCAATTTACCTCTAGATTCTGGGGTAAGCTACATGAAGCAATGGGGACTCGTTTGAACTTTAGTACAAAGATACCATCCATGCATGCAGACGGTCAACCGAGAGAGTTAACCAGATCATTGGAAGATATCCGAGAGCATGTGCTTTAGCATATTCTACTTCATGGGACAAGTGTTTGCCTTATGCTGAGTTCAGCTATAATAACAGCTATCAGGCAAGTCTACAGATGTCTCCATTTGAAGCTCTGTATGGTCGATCCTGTCGAACCCCGTTGAATTGGAATGAGACAGGTGAACGACATGTTTTTGGACCGGACATTCTTCAGAAAGCGGAAGAACAGATTGCCCTGATCAGGGAAAGACTGAAGATTGCTCAATCAAGGTAGAAGAGTTATGCCGACAATCGTCGCAGGGAATTGAGCTTTGAACCTGAAGATTTTGTGTACCTTAGAGTCACGCCACTCAAAGGAGTCAGAAGATTCCATGCAAAAGGGAAGCTCGCACCCAGATATGTTGGACCGTTCAAGATCTTGAGCCGCAGAGGTGAAGTTGCATATCAGTTGGAGTTACCTCAACCCTTGGCAGGAGTGCATGATGTATTCCATGTGTCGCAATTGAAGAAGTGTCTCCGAGTACCGGAAGAGCAAACACCTTTGGAAGCAATCGACCTGTAAGAAGATCTGACTTATAAAGAGCATCCAGTGAAGATTCTGGACATAACGGACAGAGAGACAAGGAACAAGTCAACGCGTTTTTGCAGAGTTCAGTGGAGCAAACACTAGGAAAGTGAAGCAACGTGGGAACGCGAAGAAGATCTAAAGAAGGAGTTTCTTGACCTATTTCTATAGTGTCCTGAATCTCGGGGACGAGATTCTGTTAAGGGGGGAGGTTTATAACACCCTAAAATTTGCTCTAATCTAAATTTTGGAGTATTTTTTATTATTGAGAATTTCTGAGAATTTATTAGAATTAAATTGGATTTGTTCATTTCTGACCTTTCTTGAACTCAATTAAGTTCATGCAAAATTTGATGCAAAGTTTTATTGAAAATATTTTATTTGAGTTCCAAATGTCTCAAAGTATTTTTTAGATTTTTTCTGATATTTCTACTATTTTCTTTGGCCAAAATTATTTTCTCAAATTATTTTTATTCGAAAGGAATTAAAATCTGCGGAATAGTGTTTGGGCCAAAACCTTTGGTCCGGCCCCAGCACTGTGCTCCGGCCCAGCCCGTGTCGCCGGCCCACGTAGCCCGCCCAGCTAACACCCTAGCCGCCACTGTTTTTTTGCCGTTGGATCAGCAACGTGCGGTCGAGAAATCACCACGTCGCTTCGCCCGTTGGATCGCTGCGTGCGGACGCTCGGGATTTCTCCACATCGTTTCGTCTCCGCGAGATCACCGGAGGGACGTGGGCTTTGATGGCCGTGATTACCGCCGGCAGTTTCGCGCAAGTCGAGGCCCTTTAAGCCGCATTGGTGAGCGCGTTTTACAGAGGACTCAACGCCGCGTCTTTTGCCCCCTCGCACGCACGCTGAGACTCTCCCTAGCGCACGCTTTTGCTCGCCGTAGTAGCCGCTTTGTCCCACCGCCGTTTTTGCTTAGTTTCGCCGTCACCGGTCCATCTCCACCGTCGCCGAGGCCACCAGGGTATCGCTCTCGCCGAGACGCGTCGATCGCGCCAGATCTTCTCGCCGGGGAATCACCGAAACGCCGTCGACTACGTCGTCTTCCCAAGCTCCGGCAACCTCTTCCTCCGCGCCACCGTCAACCTCGCCAAACTCCTTCAACCGCCCGATTGCCATCCAACCGCTGCGGTGAGTCCACGTCGCCTCCACCACTGTTTACATCTAGATTGATTCGTGACCGTAGATCTTGTTATGTACGGTAGGGATTAGATCTAGGGTTTTGTGGTTAGATTTAATATGGACCCTTGGATCATCTTTGGATGCGTAGGATAGCGCCGCGTCGCTCGGTTGCTTAGTAAACCGCTCGGATAACATGCACCATCGGATCGGATCTGTGCGGCAGAGATCTAAGCGTTATCGCGTTGTTTAGCCGTAGCCGTTCGATCGTAGATGCGCGGCTGTGATGCGTACACGCGTCGGCCGTTGGCTGCGTTGCCGATTGAATCGGCACCATTCATTCCTGAACGTGCGTTTGAGATTGTGCCGAGCCCTCGCTGAATCGCGTGCGCACATTGACTGAGGCAATGACCAGATCCCAGCTGTTGATTCCAAACAGACCATTGCGATCCCGCCGCGTGTCTGCGCGGAGATCCAAGCGTCGCCGGTGTGCGTGGATGCAACCGTTGGATCTGTGAGAACCGATGGATGGCTGACGTGTGGCGCGCGATCTCCGAGGCATCACCAAGCCGTGCGGGAGTGAGATCTAACCGTTGGTTGAGCGAACGGTCTGGATGTTGCCGCGTGTCGTGTCTGGATTGGTCGTGCATCGTCACTGACGCCACGGCTTGCGTCAGCTGGTGCACGGGCACTGTGCCGCCAGTCCACAGTGAACCAAAGCCCGATCGTGGACCCAGTCCATGGACCGAGGCGACGTGGCAGCCCCAGAGCATGCCACGTGTCAGATGACGTCAGCTTACGTCATTTCTCCAGAAAAATATTTTGTCCGAAATTCATTTATGTGCTGACGTCATCATGATGCAATGCTGACGTCATAAATGCGATTTTTCAGTATGAAAGTAATTCGAAAAAAATCGGATTTTCTAATTTCTGTATTTTCAGATTTTATTCAAACGGCTATAACTTTCGCATTTTAACTCGGATTTGGGTGATTCAAATTTCTAAAAATTCATAAAATTGTGATCTCTTTAATGGTGAATTTTATTTGAATTTTTGAGGTCATTTAGACTACTATATTATTTATTTATGCATATATTGTTTGTACGCGTAGACGCAAATTTGCCGGAAGGTTTCGAGGAAGAGTTCGTCGCTCAAGACCAAGCTTCGGAACACGACCAGCAACTCTTTGAAGGCAAGTGATGCTTTGACCATTTTGATCCCAGTTTCTAAATGTACTTTGCTTTGAAATTTTGCATGCTAAATTAAGTAAAAATGGATTTAAACTACTTTGGGATAATTTAGGTAACCAACCCATTTTGTTATGCCACCTTGAAATTATTGATTGAATGCCCTAAATCATTGTCCTCCTAAGTTTGATTGTATTAGTTGGATGTTAATATTGTGCTAACACGGGAGGCTAGACCGTGAGTAGATGCTTAGCCTTGCAACGAATCACGAATGATCTTTCGGGAAAATGCTACAATATTGATTAAAGAAATATTGAATGTATTTTGAAAGTGGTGTGATGATGCCACATGATGAGATTGAGGTAGAGAGACTGTGTGGTTACAGATCGATGTTGAGTTATTCTTGGCATGTCCGCATAATAATCAACGGGTGGGAAATGTTTTAGATGGGGCAAGTGGCAAGAGGTCGTGTGCTGTGGGCCTGTGTGGCAATGGGTTGAAGAGTGATGTGAATCTGTTCCACATTGGGGTGTGCCATTGTTGAGTGATGGAAGTCTTGCCTTGGTCGATTAAGGACTTCACCTTGCAAGCCTTTGATCCGAGTCACCCGCACAACCACATGTCCGTATGGGACGGACCTAGTTGATTAGGGTTCTTATATCTTTCCTCTGATACCTTAGGGTGACAGTACACAGGGGTGTATCTGTACGGGGGAGCGTACCTGTGCTACGGCTTGGTGGCCATCCAACGGTGATTGACCTGTCCTATACCTCGGCTCTGTGTGAGGGAAGTGATAGTGAAGGCAATACCGGAGAGGTTCTTTGGTTAAGGTAGAGGTTCCTGAAAGGCTTTGTTACGGACGATCACCTGTGTGGTGAATGGCTGTATCTTGTGGGTAAAGTGTACAACCTCTGCAGAGTGTCAAATCTATTCGAATAGCCGTGTCCGCGGTATTCGACATTGCTCGGGGATTACAGTAAAGGGTTAGATCTTCAAAAATAAAAATTCGGAATGGGTGGCTATGTGCAAGTGTTAAAAATGAACTGTTAAGGATGTGTGCTGGGAATCTTCGAAGAAAAACCATTTGAAGAAATTAGTATTATTTATAACTATTTCACTGCTTTAATCTAAATAAGATACTGCTTTAAAATTATTGTTTGATGCAAAAGAACCAATTAAGCCAATCCTTTGGAATAAGCTTTGCATATAGTAATAGCGCTGCATTCTGTGCATTACTTGTTGAGTGCCTTGTGTACTCACCCCTCCTTGCTTATTAACCCCAACATCAGTTGAGGAGTCGACACCAGCGTGGGAAGAGGAGTACATTGAGGATCCGGGCAATTAGGGGGCAAGCCCAGTCGGTTGCCTGTGGCAGGATGAAGGCTTCCACGACATTTATTTGTTTTTTGCTGTTATTTCTATTTACTCTGATGATGTAAGCCCTGCGTGGCTGATCTATGTAAGGAGACCATATGGTCACACAACTCGTTTAAATTCATGTTTGAAGTACTTTATTATTATTCTGCTGTGTATGATTGTGGTACTTTAACCTTGTTTAGCCTGTGTGCACTAGCGCGATCCTGGACTAGTGCAGAATACATAGAGGGTCCGGATTGGCAGATCGGGTCCCGACAGGAATAAGGTCAGCTACAGTAAGTGTAGGAAGGGTTCCTGTTTTTTATGGCACATATTATGCTTATTGAAAAATTAGAATGAGGTTTTATCTTGAGGCCGTGAGTTATGATGTGTGGAGGGTTACAGAAAGATCTTTGCCTCCACGGGTCATACCAGAAGGGCAATCCTCATCCTCAGAACCTACACCTGGAGAGATAAGGAATTTGCAATTTGATGCTCAGGCCAGAAATGCTATCTTTTCATGCCTCAGTGTTGAAGTTTTTGATAGAGTTAGTAATTTGTCAACTGCGTATGATATATGGACGACTCTTCAAGAAATTCATGAGGGTACCTCTGATGTAGAAGAGGAAAAAATATTTTGTTGTTAGAGAAATATTTGATCAGTTCAAAATGCTCCCTCATGAAAATGCTAATGATATGTTCTCTAGATTAAACCCCATTATAAATGAGCTTAAGGGTCTAGGAACTAAAATTGATGATGTTGAAGTATGCACGAAAATGATCAGGGTTCTACCTCGAGCCTATCACAGTCTAATCACTTATCTATCCAATAGTGGTGATCTGAAGAAGCTCACACCCACCGAACTTCTGGGCAAGAAATCAGCTCATGAGCTTACCTTGGGTGATGAAGTTGAAATCAAGAAGAAATCTATTGCTCTCAAGGCGAAAGAAAAGGCTCAAGACTGTTCTGATGATGATAAAGAAGAAGAAGATACATGCTATGAAGAGGATGAAGATGTAAGAAAATTGGCATTACTCATGAGATCAGCTAACAAAATCATGAGAAGGGTAAATGCCAAAGGTAAATCCTCTAACCACTTCTCAAAAAGAAACCCTTTCTCTAACATTGTCTGCTTTGAGTGCAATGAGAAAAGACACATAGCTGCCCGCTGCCCTAACAAAAGCAACAAAAAGGGCAAGAGCAAAAACAAAGATGACAATGATGAAGAAAAAGCTCAGCGAAGCTATAAAAGAAGTTATCACAAGAAGAGCTACTCCAAAAAACATTGGAGGAAAGGGAAGAAGGAGGCACACATTGGTGAATGGATCACTGATGAGGAAAATTCAAGTGAAGAATCCTCCTCCTCCTCAGATGAAGAAGAGCCAAGGCCCAAGGGACTAGCAGGGCTTGCTCTGGATGAATCTACACCACCTTCACCTTCAGCTTCCTTACCTTTGTGCCTAATGGCCAAAAATGATGATGAGAAGGTAAATGATTCACCGTCGTATGAAGAGCTTGTAGAGATTATTAAGGAACTCAATAATGCTTTATATGTTAAATCTGCTAAAGACAAAGCTCTTAAGAAAAATAATATTAACTTGATAAATAAAGTTGATACTCTTGAATGTGACATTAAAATCAAGCATGAAAAATATGATGTGCTACAAATTAGTCAAAATGAGCTTATAGATAAACATGAAAAACTTTCACATGCTCATTCTGTACTAAATTCCGATCATATTCTTCTTATTAATTCTCATGAATATTTGAAAACCACTCATATACAACTTGTTAAAGATCATGATGAATTACTTAATAAATACTATGAGCTAGAAATTGACAATGAAATGCAAACTAGCAAATCAAAAATTGTTTCATCTTGCAATATTTCAGTTAACCGTGATTTGCTATATGATGAAATGATTATTCCCAGATCACCTAGCATATGTAGTAAAAATTGCAAAAATGCTATGTATGCTAAAGAACTCATGACTGAAAACAATGAGCTGAAATCCAAGGTAGCAAAATTTGACAAAGGATTAGAAAAATGCTTCCTTGGTAGTGCTACTCTTTATAAAATTCTTGGTGAGCAAAAGGTTGTTCTGGGTAAAAAGGGATTGGGTTATAAAGCCAAATCTATGCCCAAAAAGAATGAACAGTCAAAACTCAAGATAAACTTTGTCAAGAGTAGGACTAAATGCTATTATTGTCATAACTACAATCATGCTTTTATAAATTGCAAGTTTGCCTGTGCTTCTTATCTAAGGTTAATAGAAGATGCATGGTTGATGCACATTATATGTTGTTTAAGGATTTTAGGGGTAAAATGAATGTCAAATATGTTGGCCCCTCTAATCTGGATAAAAATCTTAAAGCTATTTGGGTGCCTAAGTCCTTACTTACTAATCCATTTGGCCCCAAAGTTGTTCAGACTAACACTAATGGACCCAAAAGCATTTGGGTACCTAAAATCAAGAAATGAACATTCTTTTAGGTAAATTACAAGAGTGGCGGTCAGCACTGGATTATCGACAGTGGCTGCACACAACACATGACCGGCACCTCAAGAATGTTCAGTTCAGTTGAAAAGGAAAAAGATTCAAGTCACAAAATCACTTTTGGAGATAACAGTAAAACAAAGGTAAAGGGAAATGGTAAAATAGCTATCTCAAATAATCACTCCATTGAGAATGTATTACTTGTTGATTCTTTAAATTTCAGTATTTTGTCTGTTGCTCAACTCTGTGATCTAGGTTTTCATTGTATTTTTTCAAGTGATGGAGTAACAGTTCTTGACAAAAATGAGAAGCTTATTTTTAAAGGTTTCACATTTCAAAATCTCTACCTTGTTGACTTTAACTCTAATTCCTCATGCATCTCAACTTGTGTGCTTGCTAAAGTTTCACATGGTTGGCTTTGGCATAGAAGACTTGGGGATGTAGGTATGTCTAGTCTTAAAAAGCTTTTAAAAAATGAGCTAGTAGTGGGCCTAAAAGATGCTAAATTTGAAAAGGATAAACTATGCAGTGCTTGTCAAGCAGGCAAACAAGTAGCTAACTCTCATCTTGCTAAAAATATTATGTCCACTACTAGGCCCCTAGAACTTTTGCATATGGATGTTTTTGGTCCTACCTCATGTGCAAGTATAGGTGGCAACTCATACTGTCTTGTAATTGTGGATGATTTCTCTAGATTCACATGGGTATTCTTTTTGCCAAATAAAAGTGAAGTTGGAAGAATATTTAAAACTTTTGCAAAAAGAGCTCAAAATGAATTTGATTGTCCCATTAAGAAAATTAGGAGTGATAATGGATCTGAATTTGTTAACACTAACATTGTTGAATTCTGTGATGAGTTAGGAATAAAGCATGAACTTTCAGCCACATACACTCCCCACCAGAATGGTGTGGTTGAAAAGAAAAATAGAACTCTCATAGAGATGGCAAGAACAATGTTGGATGAATATAATACTTCTGATGCTTTCTGGGCTGAAGCTATCAATGCTGCATGTCATGCAATCAACAGGCTCTACTTCACCGACTTCTCAAGAAGACTTCATATGAGCTTTTGGTAGAAAGAAAACCTAATATCTCATATTTTCGTGTGTTTGGATGCAAGGTATATATCTATAAAAAGAGAACACACTTAGGAAAATTTCAAAAGAGATGTGACACAGGTATCATGCTAGGTTATTCTTCTAAATCTAAAGCTTATAGAGTGTTCAATAATACAACCAGTCTAGTAGAAGAAACCTATGATGTTAAATTTGATGAATCTAATGGCTCACAAGGTGAGCATGAGAATCTAGCTGATGTAGGTGAAGAATCCCTAAAAGAATCTTGGAAGAAAATGGAAATTGGTGAAATCAAGCCCAAAGAAGACAAAGATGATCTACCACAAATGTCTACAATACCTCAAGATGGATCACAACTTGAAGATGATGAAAAGAAGGATGAAGGACTGAACTTCATAAAGAGCCATCACACCATTACAAAGGATCATCCTATAGATCAAATCATTGGTGAATTTAGTAAGGGTGTTCAAACTCGTTCTAAACAAGTGTCTTTTTGTGAACATTATTCTTTCGTTTCATGTGTTGAGCCCAGAAATATAGATGAGGCTTTGAAGGATGCTGATTGGATTGTGGCAATGGAGAAAGAGCTCAACAATTTTGAAAGAAACAAAGTCTGGAACTTAGTGGAAAGCTCAAGGATACTCTCAAGTTGAAGGTTTGGATTATGGAGAAACTTATGCACCTGTAGCTCGACTTGAAGCCATACGGTTCCTTCTAGCATTTGCATGTCATTTCAATATTACTCTTTTTCAAATGGACATTAAAAGTGCTTTTCTAAGGTACTATATGGTTTGAAACAAGCCCCTAGGGCATGGTATGAGCGCCTTAGAGACTCTACTAGAAAAGAATTTCAAAATTGGAAAGGTTGATACAACATTATTTCTAAAAGACTTCAATGGTATATTAATGATTTGCCAAATATATGTTGATGATATTATCCTTGGAAGTACTAATCTGTCTCTTTGCAAAGAATTCAGCAATCAAATGGCTAAATAATTTGAAATGTCAATGATGGGAGAGCTTACATTCTTTTTAGGATTTCAAGTCAAGCAATTGAAGGAAGGGACTTTCATCTCACAAGAAAAGTATACTAAAACCTTCTCAAATGCTTTAATCTGGAAGAATTCAAGCCTCTTAAAACTCCCATGGCAACCAATACACATCTTGATCAAGATGTGGGAGGTAAGTCCATTGATCAAAAGTTATATAGATCCATGATAGGTTCTTTACTTTATTTGACAACATCTAGGTCATATATCATGTTTAGTGTATGCATGTGTGCTAGATTTCAAGCTGCACCTAAAGAAGTACATCTTAGTGCAGTAAAAAGGATTTTCAGATACTTAAAGCATACTCCTTGTTTTGGCTTATGGTACCCAAAAGGTGCTTCTTTTGAAATTCTTGGCTACTCAGATTCTGATTATGCCGGTTGCAAAGTTGATCGAAAAAGCACCTCTAGGGGTTGTGATTTACTTGGAAGATCTTTAGTGTTTTGGTGTTCAAAGAAACAAAATTCAGTAGCACTGTCAACTGCTAAAGCAGAATATGTTGCTGCAGGCAGTTGTTGTTCTCAAATTCTTTTTATTAAACAAACCTTTTTGGACTATGGTATTAAGTTTGAAAATGTGTCTCTGTTATGTGATAATGAAAGTGCAGTGAAAATAGCCAACAATCCAGTCCAGCACTCCAGAACTAAGCACATTGAAATAAGACATTACTTCATACGTGATCATGTTGCTAAAAGTGATATTATGCTTAGTCATGTAAGGACTGAGGATCAATTGGCTGATATTTTTACTAAACCACTTGATGAGGCCAGATTTTCAAAATTAAGAAATGAACTAAATATTCTTGCTTCTTCAAACATTATTTGATTCTTTCAAATATCACACTAAGGGGGAATCAAGTTTGCCTGTCATGCATATCTTGCTACCCTTGTATGATCAAAAGAAATTATTGGTGCTGAATAATATTAAAACTATATTATAAAATTAAATAGGTTCACTAGAAAAACTAATAGTCATAAAATTGCTGCTGAAAGCCTTCTCTTTCTCTAGTACAATATTATACTTTCCTAAAACACAGTAATTAGGTTAGGTAAGTCAGAAGAAAAATACTTATTTAAATAAGAGCTTTTGAAAACCTAAATTACTCAGCACATGAGTTCTCCTTTCGTAAGCATGAGTTTATCATACTCATGGTTCTTATGAATATTAGGGCTCAAACATTTCTATTTAAAATCCAACATCTTCTGAATTTATTGATTGATTAATATAAATATTAAGATTATTCTAAGATCCCTCTAAAATTTGTGTGTTTCTCTTAAAAGAGAGATCTCAGAAAATCATTAAGTAACTAGTTATATCTCTATTTTCAAGTATCACGGACAGCTGTTGAACCCAACCGAGAGATTTCCAACTACGGCAGACCAAGTGTGTCTTATACGGACACGGTCCAGCACAGATGGAACACCATCAGGAATCGGTCCGACGTAGATAAAGAGCTTTCAGATTTAACTGAAAAAGCTATCCGAGGCTTGTACGACAATAACACTGTCATCTAAGCACTTATCTTTTTCAAACCGTGTTCATCTCAAAATTCTAAAAGATCTCTTCCTTGCTATTTTCATCAAAATCTTACCTATTCTTAGGACTTATCTCTACTAAACCTATCCGAATTTGGTAACCTTGTTTCTTGGATTCTCTGTTTTCCGACCCCACTCCATAAAGAGACTTCCTTCAAAACCGGGCAGTTGCAGTCATCTCTTTCCCCATATGTTGTCCATACTCAAAATGACTACAATAACTTCCTTATTTTACTCCTCGCATTATGCGCTACTTATAGCTTCATCTTCTTCAGAAGCCTCTCAAACCTCTTTGATTCACAAATCTTCTCGCAAGATTGTTCTTGAGCACAAAAACCCTCTGCTCACCGAAGCTCATCCTGACCGGGTGTTTGACAACGGTGTCTCTACGTGCTCACGGCAAGGCATTGCGTCTAGGGTTCTGTAAGTTCTTCAATCTTTATATCTTATCTTTGCTTAGACTGAAACCCTAAGTTAGAAATCGTCTCTTAAGGTCTTCTTCTTGTCTTTTAGCGTGTTCTTCAGTTCTTGCATTTTGCATTGTCTGCAAACAGCCTGCTTGTCTGTCAACCAAATCAGCTCAGTTTTTCGGCTTGATAAAAGAAGCCTTAGTCAAGATGAGTTCCCAAAATCCAAACAAAAGAGGTCTTTTTTGGAAAAATTGCTGATAAAGTCAAAGGGAAAAAGAAAGCCAAAACAGACATATCCAGTCAAACCTAGCAGTCTGGTGGTGTAGTAAAGAAAGTAACTACTAAACCATCAAAAAGAAGAAAACAACCAGTGCAACATGATTCAACCTCTTCTTCAGATGACAGTGATTATCAACCAAGTGCAAACATATCCTCTGATGAAGAAATAGAGTTTAGTGGTGAAATTGACATGATTTGTGGGCATGAGCTAGCTGTTTTAGGTGGAAAGAAACTAAGAGCTGCTAGATTGGTGCCTGAAAGGATCTGGTTTCCTTTTGATAGACCTTCCTTTAATGAGCAATTCATCACCACATTCCAGAAAAATATATATATGGGCTACAAATACAGGAAAAATAGGAATGGTAAACTCCTGTTAGCTCTATGCAAGCATCAATATGTTGATTGGAACCAGATTAGCTCAGTTCTAGAATCAAATAGAATTCTAGATTGTGCCAGATCAACTCCTGGCCTTGCTGCCCTTATGTCTTCTGCTTGGCCAGCTTGGAATGAAAACAGAATTATGGAATTCTATGCATCTTTATTAGTGAACAAGAATAGGCATTATATTTTGTTTACTATTGATGGAAATAAGAGAAAAGTGAGATCACCTCAGTTTGATGCAGCTATTGGAGCCTCATGCTCTTTGCTAAACAGAACTAGGATTCATGATAGGATGTTTCCTGGAAATAGATGAAGGCAGATTGGTGACATGACTGACTTGCAAGTATCTGCTCACATCTACCGAAATATCCATGAGGCTGGATTTAATGCTAATAGGGTTCATTGTTTAATTGCCGAGGCCAAGACTCTGCTCCTGATCCTCAAACACACAATTTACCCTAAATCTGGCTACAAGGAGGGAGTAACTCCATGTCTTGCTTGGCTGCTGCATCTAATTCTATCAAGACAACCCATTGATCTGACAGACTATATTTTTGGAGAGATGGAAGAAGCTATTTACAGAAAAATGGGCAGCCCTCTACTGTTTGCCATGAAAATCACTCAGATGTTATCGGCTCAAGGTATCATCTCACGGTTTGAGATGGACACGGATTTCAACTTTAGACCAAAGCAATACAAAATGCCCAAGCCAGTTGCTCCAGATCAAAGGCCAGCTAGACTTTCTACTCCGCTACCAATAATTCATGAGCCAAGTACTCAAGAAGGCACTGAGATACATGGAAATTCAGATGATGATGGTGGAGCTCCAAGTCACAACTATCATACTTAGGAATACATTTCTCCAGCTCCTGACTTTCCACATACTCCTACAAGAAATTCTAAACTATAGCTCTGAACATCATAGTCAGCAAAGGTTTGGACAATCTGAACATACTGAAATCCATGTTAGCTTAGAATCTCATAATGAAGATGAGGAAGTGCACAAATTACAAGAACTAGTAGCTGCAGCTAGGTTCACGGAGGGTCAAAGATTTCCATTAGCAGCCCATGAACATGAAATAGGTGGTTCTAGGCCACCTCAGGGTCATATGCCAATATTTTCTCAGCACTCAGATGAGGACTCTCATTATTCTCATTTTGCTGAACCTGAGTCCACTCATGATTTTGGTCAACAACTATCTTGGTGGGATTCTCAGCCAAGTTGGTTCACTACTTTTGAGTAACAATACAATTCAGACCTCAGACATGCCCAAGAAAACTTTGAAGAAGAAAGAAGGTTGGCAGCACAACGACACAATGAGCAAATGACAGCCAATCAACAGCAGCAAGAAATGCTGCAAAAGATCTATCAAGACCAAGCAAATCTCAGAGATGAAACTTATAAAAGGTTTGATATGATCAGAGGAAATCAATGGGATATGAGGAAATGGTTAGGTGAGATCAAAACTGAACAACTGGTGATCAAGGATAGAATGTATGATCTAAATAAAAAGCAGAATGCTCAAGATGCAAAGATTGACAAGTTTGCTCAAACTGTGTACAAGAACTTTGAAAAGACTGGAAGCTGTTTGGACTAGCAAGCTGATCAATTGGATTTTCTTTGGGACTACTCAGTAGATGCTCGAAATAACCTGGTGTCCAATCAGGAACAAATTGCTCAGCTTTTGTTGGATAAGCTGATGAAACTCAAGAGCTTGTCAGCGATGTCCAGCATGATTTCAGTGAACTCACATTCAATCCTCAGCCTGGTGATCCTTATTATCCTAGCTGGCATGATCAAGAAATGGCCACTCCTCATTCTGACAAAGACCAAGAACAATCATCTCCTTCTCCTCCAAGAAGAAGCACAAGTTCCAAGATGACAAGCATGCTGAAAAAGACTTTCTCAAAACGCAAGAAGTAACCTTTTTGGCTATTGATGCCAAAGGGGAGAAGAATAGAAGAATAGAATAATTTTAAGAGTGAATTACTTTAAGAAGTTTAAGAAAGTATTCTCTCTGTAGAGCCCCCCATCTTAGTAATCTAAAGACCCTATCTTAGTAATCTAAAAGCTTGTTAACTAAAGAGTTTGTTATATAGAAACTCAAGTCTTTTATGGACTTTGCTTTATGCAACTGCTGAAAAGGGATGCATTTTCGATAAAGTAAAGCATAGTTTCCGTTTTTGGAAATTTTCCTTTTCTAGTGATTTTTGTAAACCGTAGCTTATTCAAATGCTTATAACGTTTTCTAGGAAACTCCAAATCCAATGAAACAAAATCCTAATTTTGTGTAAAATCATGAATAATCTGAGTATGCAAAAATATTTTAGTTTTGGTCACTGTGCAGTAAATGAGCTCAAATATATGCTTTAGGCCTAAAGTGTGCATAATATAAAATTTCCACAGATCAAGTCTAAAAATGATGAAACAAATTTTACCATGTTTCTGAGTTCAAAAGCTCTCCAAATATATAAAAAAATTTATATTTTGATTTTATTGTATCAAATGTATAAATAGACAAATTTCAATGCATACAAAATTCAAATGCTAGTAACTTGTACAGATGAATCCGAAATTCAATGAAACAAAGTTCTGAATTCATGATGAGCCATGTAGTTCCAGAATATGCAAAAACATCTCCAATTGATCACTGATTAAAATTATGAAATTTAAAAATAGAGTAAGGGCTAAAAATGTGCAATATATAAGATTTTTGCAAATGAGCTCGGAATAGAATGAAACCAGTTTTGTTAGAATCCTGAGGTCACAAGCAACTCAATATACAAAAATATTTGAGTATCAACTTGTTTTAGACCATTCTCCAATGAAAAATATTTCCAATATGTTGGGTGTTCAAATAATCATAACTTATGCAATAGAGCTCTAAATTGAGTATAATCAATTTCTATATACCTTTAAGTTAGTAAATTACCCAAATATGCAAAAATAATTAGGGTGAACTAATGAGTTTATACATGATATGCCATGTAGGAATTGAATAGTTTAATAGTAGTCCAAATAATTCTAGCCTCTTGAATTCGTAGATATTCACACACATAAACATAATTTTTGCCTCTTGAATTTGAAAGTTAAAAACAATATATCTATAAGAATCAAGGAGTCGTGTCCTAAAAGTTTCGTCTTACGACTGAATACTATGCATGAACCCAAACTACGAACATAGGACTAAAATGACTGTTATGCATAAAACGATAATTTCAGAACCCTGAAGACACCCTCAACCCTTTTAATAGATTTCAATTTGGCTTTACATCTAATTTTTTTGCCCTTATTAACAACTTGTTGTTTGCTATTTGCCATATGTATTGTTGAATAACGAGTAGACGCCGACGGTTCAGTGCTCATTAATGACGACAACACCTACGATTTGGATTATGTACCAGCCAATGATCAGCAAGGCAAGCACCCTCCTTTGATCATGTTGATCCTATTATTTTACGGAGTTTATGTTGTTTTATGAAATGATATATGCATGCACGTATGTTTATACTAAAATTGCTATGTTGTGGGTGCAGATAGATACTTCCTATTTGTATGCATCACCGTTACCTTGGCAATTGTTTTCCTACTATTGTAACCTTAGCTTATGGTTTAGGCATTAGTTAGTGTCACTATGGGTAACGATTGCGAAGTACTTCACACATACGCTTAGCCATGCTCACTTAAAACGTTATTTAAATGTTGAGCTGCACTTCTATTCAAGCTTTGGCAATTTTTAAAGGTACGGAGCCGAGTTGTGGTCTCCGTGTAATATGGTAAAAACCCAACCTGAAAACTTATGGTTTAGATGTGGGCGAATTACTATTTAAACTTGAGGCTTGAGGAGGGACCTCATGCGTAAACAGGGGGAGATACTCGCCCGGGTCGGTTAAGGACCGAACTTGACACTATCACCTAAGTAAAATAGTGCAACCACATGTGCTAGTATGGGATAGCCTTAGCTTAGTATATTAGCTGGAGTTTAGCCTTGCATTTTGGTAGGCCGAAGTAGTAAGGGCTAACCGGGGTACAATGTCGTTCGTCGGAGCTCCCTTCACCGAGGTGTTGGGGTTAAAGCATTCCAATATAATGGTGTACGCCTTGCTATGGGTGAAAGGACACGATGGGTCGTAAAGCATTGTTAGTACTGTGTGTACGGGTCTGGATTACTAGCGCCATAGCAAGGGTTTGACATCACCGGGCTGATACAAGGCTAGGCTTTAGCTAGTTGATCGATTTCACATATTCTAGCAAATCGGGTACTGTAGGTATCGCGAGGCATGGTTGATATGATTGCTAGAATGTGTCATGTGGGTAAAGTGTACCCACTTTGCAGATATTCAAATTTAATTAACTAGCCATGCTCGCAATCATGGGCAATTCAGGGAAGTAATGTCAAGTATAGCTTTGTTTTCGCAAAGGTTTTGGGAAAATGTGTTGTGATGGGTTGGTATATTTGTGAGCCAGGTTGGCCGAAACTTTCTCGCTGTTCATGGTCATGGAGGGTTGTGAAAATGATGGTATTATACTTTACTTTCTGTTATTAGTTTCATAAAAAGTCTAGTCTATGTTTATTTTATGTCAAATGTTTAGACTTGTGAGTTTGTGCAATGGTACACATCGAATGAGGGATATGTGGGCGCTAAGCGTTGATTTTGGGAACTAGCGCTGGCAACATATCTGGGTAACCAGAATTGTTCTCAACTGTCTGATGCATGGACACGAGCGACTGTCGTTCCTTGTTTATTGAGTCACAAACCGCTCGGTGGGTGTGGGCGATACCAAATTTCTGAGGCGTGAGAGCATCTAGGCTCCCTATTTTTATAAATTATGCTTATCATATAGGTTTTGGTGTTGATGACTAAAAAGGATACTCAGTGATAACCGACAATAGTCAGATTTGATGATCAAGGCTAAGGTGTTTTTCTAGTTTTGGCTTGGGAGTTGATTCAAGCCATATAGTTAAAATCACCGTACTATTAAGAGGGATTGTACATAAGAAATGATCTTGGTTCATATGCAAAATCACTAAGATTACTTGGAGCATAGTACTTTTCATGTTTCTCTCTCAAAAATCCAGAGCTTTATCTTGTTAGCCAAAACAATTTCTCTCGACCAAACTTCATTCTATTCAGTGCTCAAAGATCCTAAGTTCTAATTCTAACCGAAGCGTACACCATATGTACGCGGACCGATATTTTCGGTCGTACACGAGAACTTCCTTCACGAAAGCATACTTTATGTACGCCGGACCAATTTTTGATGGTCCGGCGTTATAAATTCTCCTTTGATTCTTTTTCAACCAAGTATAACTATGTTCGTCGGACCAATCTAAATTCTTTCTTTAAATTAGTCCGGCATAAGTTATATTTTCACTCTAAATAAAATTCTAGTCGTGTTAAAATTTATTTTAACTAGTAAATATAAATCGATCCGAGCACCAAAATTCCTTGTGTACGCCGGACCAACCTTTTCAGTCAGGCGCAAACTTGTTTCACTTTGATTAAACCAGCCATTTTCCTATGTACGCCGAACCAAACTTTTTGGTCCAGCGCAAACGTTATTTGCTGGTACTCAAAAGAAACGAAAACATATGTACGCCGGACCAACTTTTTCGGTCCGGCGCAAGCATTCTCTTGCTGATATCAAAATCAAGCAATGCACGTGTACGACGGACCGATATTTTCGGTCCGGCGTAAATGGGTCTCTCTGAGTTCAACAAAGCTTCTCTATCCTATGTATCCCGGACCAAAATTTTCGGTCCGGCGTGTGTGTAGTTTGACTTATAATTCATACACCATAAGAATTCTTGCAAAAGGGTAGCAGTTGACCTACCCCATCTAACCTACCAACCCCCAACGGGCAAATGGCAGGTGTAACGGTTATTTCTGTTCAGGATCTATATATAGAATGCTTGGGTAGGGTTCACAAACAAGGTATAGAAAAATAGAGCTTTGCACATTCACATCTTTTGATATCCTGAACATCTTTGACATCATTCAAATCATATACAACTCTTGATCTTTAGAATTCCTGAGCTTCATTTTCATCAAGAGTTTGAGCTTCAACTCAGAAATCACAAACATTCATTCAGAACATTTAGAGTACTTGCTCCAAGCTAAGTCTAGTTTGCATCTAGCTACTGAACCAAGAGACAGGGTGTAACACCCAAATTTTTGCTCTAATTTAAATTTTGAGAGTATTTTTGATTTTTGTGAATTTTTGGGAATTTATTGAAATTTATTTGGAATTACTCAAAACTAGCCTTCCTTGAAAACAATTAAATAATGGAAAAGTTCTAGCAAAGTTTTATTGAAAATATTTTATTTGAGTTCCAAATATCTCAAAGTATTTTCTGGAATTTTTCTAGAATTTTTCTGCTATTTTAAAAGCCCCAAATGATTTAAGTGAATTTCTAGAATTATTTTTATTGAAAAAGGTTTTAAAGTGGTTATGAACAGAATGGGCCGAGCCCATATCGCGCGTCGCCGCCCATCCGCGCCGAAACCCTAGCGCCGCCCACCAAGCCGCTCGATCCGGATCGCACGCTCGCGTGTACCACGCCGCTCGCGCGCGTGAGCCTTCGGATCGTCGCCGACGGACGCGCTGGATTGCGCCACGCCGGTCGTCTTCGCGAGATCACCGGAGCTAATGCCGCCGACCGCTCTCGCTTCGTTCGCGCTTTGTAGCGCGCACGCCGAGGCCCCTTTAAGTGCACCGAGTAGCGCGTCCGCAGAGCTCCTTCGCTGCGTCTTTTGACTCTCGCACGCACGCCGAGACCTTTCTAGCGCCCGTCGACGAGCTTCGCCGAAGTTGCGCCCTTGTGCCGCCGTTGTTTTTGCTTCCTCTCGCCGCCGTCCGTCGCTTTCCGCGTGCTCGGCCCGCCCGAAGTTCACGAAGCAAGACGATCGAGTGGACCACTTCTTCTCGCCGAGAAGCCCGCGGCGCCGCCGCCGAGGTCATCTTCCCAGCTCCGCAACCTTCGCTTCTTCGCCGTCAACCTCGTCGAACCGCGCCGACCGTCCGATTTGCATCGCTCGGTTCGGTGAGTCCACGTAGCCTCCATCTCTCGTAGATGTTTAGATTGAATCGTAACCGTTAGATCTAGAACGAACGGCTTGGATTAGATCTAATGTCCGCGATATGTTTTTGTCTTAACCGCTGGATCGATAGTGGACGCAGAGGATTGAACCACGCCGCACCATGAACAAGAAATGACTCTCGTACCGTGGACCGCTGGATTAGATCGAACGGTAGAGATTGATCCGGTTTTGCCCTAAGGATCCGCGCCGCTCAGATTTGAACGAGCGGCGGAGATGGCACCGCCCTCGCCAAATCGCGTCGCCGACGTGGGCGTTTGACGAGCGAGACCGATCCGGCCGTTGCGAGGCGCGGCCGCGATCGTGCGCGCGTGGCTACGAGTAAACCGAGGCGCCGCGATGGCGGTGTGGTGCTGGCCGTTAGATCCGAGGGCACCGCTCGATGCGCGACGCGCGCGTCGCGGGAATCGGCGCCGCCGCCGCGCGGAATCCAACCGCTGAATTTAGGCCGATCACCGGATGCGCGACGCGCGTGTCGCGACGATCTCGGCGCGCGCGGCGCGCGTGAGGATCGACCGTCGGTTTTAGCGAACGGTCCGATTTTGCCGCGTGGTGCACCGCTCGTGAACCAAGCCCACGGTAGACCGAGCCAACCCGTAGACTCGGTCCATAGACGAGCGACGTGGCGACCTGCGGGCGTGCCGCACGTCGTCTTGGCCGACGCTATCGCCGACGCCATAAATATTTTCATATATAAAATATTTTGGCCGGAAATTATTTCGGTGCTGACGTCATCATGAGGCATGCTGACGTCATAAATGTGAATTTCAAGTATAACAATAATTTGGAAAAATCGGATTTTCTTAATTTCGTATTTTGATTTTATTCAAACTTCAAATGACTATAACTTTTGCATTTTAACTCGGATTTGGGTGATTCAAATTTCTAAAAATTCATAAAATTGTGAGCTATTTATTGGTGAATTTTATTTGAATTCTTGAGGACATATAGTCTTCTGTATTGGCTATTTATTGTATGCTTTGTTTGTACGCGAGACGTAAATTTGCGGGAAGTTTCGAGGAAGAATTAGTCGCTCAAGACCAAGCTTCGAACACGACCAGCAACTCTTTGAAGGCAAGTGATGCTTTGATCATTTTGATCCCAGATTTTAAAATGTAATTTATGCTTTGAAACTATGCATGCTAATTATTTAAAATGAATTTAAATTTATTTGGGATAATGTAGTTAATCAACCCATTTTGTTATGCCACCTTGAATTATTAATTGTATGCCTAGATCATTGTCACCCTAAGTTCGATTATATTAGTTGGATGTTAATATTGTGCCAACACGGAGGCTAGACCGTGAGTAGATGCTTAGCCTTGCAAATAATCATGAATGATCTTTCGGAAAAATGCTACAATATTGATTAAAGACATATTGAATGTATTTTGAAAAGTGGTGTGATGATGCCACATGTTGAGATTGAGGTACAAAGAACTTTGTGTGGTTCCGCATCGATATTGAGTTATTCTTGGCATGTGTTGCACAATAATCAACTGGGTGGAAAATGATTTAGACTGGGCAAGTGGCAAGAGGTCGTGTGCTGTGGGCTGTGTGGCATTGGGTTGTTGAGTGATGTGAGTCTGTGCCACATTGGGTGTGTGCCACTGTTGAGTGTTGAAAGTCTTGCCTTGGCCGATTAAGGACTTCACCTTGCAAGCCTTTGATCCGAGTCACCCGCACAACCACATGTCCGACATGGGACAGACCTAGTTGACTAGGGTTCGATATCTTTCCTCCGATACCTCGGGGTGACAAGACACGTGGGTGTATCTGTATGGGGAGCGCACTGCTACGGCTTGGTGCCCATCCAACGGTGATTGGCCGGTCCTATACTTCGCTCTGTGTGAGGGAAGTGATAGTAAAGGCACACCGAGAGGTTCTTTGGTTAAGGTAGAAGTTCTGAAAAGCTTTGTTGCGGACAATCACTGTGTGGTGAGCGGTCAGATCTTGTGGGTAAAGTGTACAACCTCCGCAGAGTGTCAAAACTATTCAATAGCCGTGCTCACTGTATTGAGCATTGCTCGGGATTACAATCAAGGGTAGTTTTTCATAAACAAAACATGGAAGGGTGGCTGTGTGCCGTTGTTGGAAATGAACTAATAAGGTCAGTGTGCCGAGAATCTTCAAGAAAAACCATTTGAAATTAGTATTACTTATATCTGTTTCAACGCTTTAATCTAAACAAGATACTAGTTTAAAAATGTCGCTTGATGCAAAAGGATCATTTAAGCCAATCCATTGGAATAAGCTTTGCATATAGTAATAGTGCCGCATTCATGCATTACTTGTTGAGTGCCTTGTGTACTCACCCCACCTTGCTTATCAACCCCAACATCGGTGGAGGAGACTACACCAAGATGGGAGGAGGAGTACGTCGAGGACACGAGCAACTAGGGGCAAGCTCATCGGTTGCTCGTGGCAAGATGGATGCTTACACGACTTTTTATGTTCCATTGCTATTTCTTTGTTTTGAATAATGTAAGCCTGCGTGGTCGATTTATCTGTAAAGAGACCATAAGGTTGTACAACTCGCTTTATATACATGTTTGCACTATTTATTCTTATATCCTTGTGAATGTCGTGATGTGCAACCCTGTATGATCTGTGTGTGCTAGCGTGATCCTCGGATCGCATGTAATACACAGAGGGTCCGGATTTGCATTCGGGTCCCGACAGAGGTGGTATCGAGCAGTCGATTGTAGGCCTTGACCTTAGTTTGGTTGTGCCTAGGAGGGTGAAAACTATTTTCTAAAGACCTAATCAACTTGAGCAAGAATGTCAAAGAAATCTCGACTTATCTCTTCTCCTTATTCATACCTATGTGAATTTTTATTATTCTCTATTTAATTTAAACAAGGTTTGTTTTGGCGGATGAGGATGATCCATACCTATGGAGAGCGCACGGAGGATACGCCATGGAGTTATGGCGATGATGCGATTGCTTGGAGGTTTTGACCGACCATTGTACCGAGGGACTTTGGTGAGTGCAGGCAGACTTGACATCGCTGGGACGCCAAGATCACGGTGTATGCTCGGGAGAGGACGAGGGCGAGTCGTCCTATCTACATCACCGCCGGAGGTCTTCTTCGAGGCCGGATTCAGAGACGTCGCGTCAGCGATGCGGCAAATTGCCCGCACTTACTCCGCAGAGTTAGAGGGCACCGCCTTCCGCCACCATCCGCGTCGCGATACAGTCGATACAACAGATGGAGCTCGTGGAGGAGGACGCCACGATCACCCACTGGCGAGATACGTCATCGCCAGAGGACGCCTTGGACGAGACAGTCCAGAGCCGCAGAGGACCCGCGACGAGGTTATAGAGGCAAGAACCCAACACCGGAGAACTTAGCTCATGCCATACGTAAGATCCGGGAGTTGGAGATGGCTCTATATGGACCCGAGCCCGAACCAGCCCCGAGTTACATGATCCAGATCCGAGGAGCCGAGCAGAGGCGCCAGCAGAGAGCAGCGGCCGGGACCAGCAGAGTCGATGGGGTCTTTGCACCCGCGCATGAGGTCACAGACGATTCGCCTCAATGCCGCAAAGACCACCGCGGTACGCCCGGGAAGCGCGGCCGGGTTGGCTCGATGAGTGATCGAGTGTAGTAGAGTGTAGTGTCGAGACTCGAATATCCGAGTCGCGTCTTTGCTTTGAGTCACCCTTAGGTGTGAGTTGTCTTGGATTCCTATGTTTGCTTATTGGTTATGAGTGTCACGTATGTGTTGCATTGCCCTTAGGCACTTGTGAGCAACCATACTGCTTTATATTATATCAATAAAGTGGCTAAATAATTTAAGTTACACCTGTTTCCCCCACATAAGTTCTTTTACTCGTCTATGCTTTCTTCTTTTCTTAACCATGGAAGCTTGCAACAGATGGTGAGGACTCGTGGAAATGTTGGAGCCAGCGGAAGTGGAGCTAACCAGACGGACAACCAGAATGAAGAGCCGATTCCTCAACCACCGCAGGTCGATATGCAGAACCTGGGAGCCTTTTGACAGCCCAGACTCAACTCATGACCACGATGGTTCAAACCATGCAGCAGATATCCAATCAAGCTGCTGCGAATGTTCAACCTGGGGGCAACCATGGACCACACCCCTACTCACGGTTGTCGGAGTTTATGAGAACCCGTCCACCTACCTTCTCAGGCAACGCCAATCCACTGGAGGCGGACGATTGGCTAAGGACAATTGAAAGGAAGCGCACATTACCCAATGTGTAGGACATGAGAGGGTACTCTATGCCTCTCATCAACTCAAGGACTGCCGCAGAATGGTGGGAAAACCTGCGCGACTCATGAGGACCCGCGGAGTATCACATGGGAGGAGTTCACCTCAGCCTTCCGTCAGTACCATGTACCCGAGGGTATCATGGATCTTAAAAAGGAGGAGTTCCGAAGCCTCAAGCAAGGCGGCCAGTCAGTGGCCGATTACCTGAACAAGTTCACCCAACTGGCACGCTACGCACCAGAGGACGTGGCTACGGATAAGGCCAGACAATCCCGCTTCATGAAGGGATTGAATGCGAGGTGCAGTGGACCGATCACCCACACATTCCCTGACTTTCAAGAGTTAGTTAACAAAGCCCTGATCTTAGAGGACAAGCGCCGAGAGTTGGATGACAACAGGAAGCGCAGAATGGCGCAACAAGGAGGTCGTCAGGGCCAGCAGAGGCAGAGGACGGCACCCCAACAGCTCATTGGTACCGGCCTAGAGGCAATGATGAGCACCACCGCGGCAAATCGCCCGATGGGTCAAAATGTTGAGACTCGGCCAGAACTATGGCGGATGGAGGAACCTCTCAGCCGTGGGAAGACGCTGCTATCATTGCAATGAAATGGGGCATTTTGCCAACAAGCGCCCTAAGAAGGAGGTGTCACCCGGTTCGCTTTAACCTGGGGAACACACCGGCAAGGACTCCCGCACCAATCATGAACCGCGGGGCATCAACAGCAGCGACTCCATCCCAAGGAACTGCACGAGGCAGAGTCAACCACATCACAGCAGATGAAGTCCGTAACGCCTCGGACGTTGTAATCGGGTAAGTTCTAGTAAACTCGATCACCATCGCTTTATTTGATTCCGAGCTTCGCATTCTTTTATTTCCGAGATTTTGCTGTTCAAAATGATATGGAAATAGTGAATCTTAAATGTGTGCTCATAGTCAATCTCGGATCGTAACTCCGATCTAAAGTAGGATGTTACGGGGTAGGAATAATAATTAATGGAGTTGAGTTCCTAGCGAACTTAATCGTCCTTAATACCCAAACCTTGGATGTTATCACGGGAATGGATTGGTTAATCGATCACAAGGCGATTGGATCTGCGGAAAAGAGTCATATCGGTCGAGAGCCCGGATGGAAAGAAAATTGAGTTTGAAGCGAAACCAAGACGAGATGGACAATTGATGGTCAACAAGATGAAGATCGACAGAGGAAGTCTCCATAGTCAATGAATATCCGGATGTTTTCCCGTAAGATTTACGGAATGCCGCCAGATAGAGATATCGAGTTCGTGATAGAACTAGTTCGAGGACAGCCCAATAGCTAAGAGACCTTACAGGATGTCCACAGAGGAATTGGTGGAAATGAAGAAGCAAATTGAAGAACTCACGAAAAGGGATTTATAAGACCTAGTTCATCGCCATGGGGAGCACTGCCTTATTCGTTAAGAAGAAGGACGGAAGTTTCGGGATGTGTATAGACTATCGTGCACTCAATGATGTGACGATAAAGAATAAGTATCCGCTACCGGGATCGATGATTTGTTTGACCGATTGAGAGGAGCAGGAGTATTCTCCAAAATTGATCTTCGATCGGGATACCATCACCAAGATCCGATCGAGGATATTCAAGATCGCATTTTCGTCAAGATATGGACACTACGAGTTTACAAATGATGTCTTTTGGTCCGACAAATGCACCAAAGATATTTCATGAACTTAATGAATAAGGTTTTATGGAAAACTTGGATAAGTTCGTCGTCAGATTCATAGATGACATCCTTATCTATTCCAAGACGAGAGAAGAGCACGCCGAGCACTTGAGGCTAGTCCTTGAAAAGTTGAGGGAACAACGCTTGTTTGCGAAATTTAGCAAATGTGATTTACGGAAAGATAAGGTGGAATTTCTTGGACACATAATGACAGAGAAGGAGTTGTCAGTAGATCCAAAGAAAGTGGAAACGGTTTTACATTGGGAAAGTACCAAGACGGTAACCCAAACCGTAGTTTCCTTGGAATGGCGGGTATTACCGTCGATTCATTGAAGGATTCTCTACGATTGCGAGACCTCTCACGCAATTGTTGAAAAAGAAAAGAAATTTTTATGGACACCGAGTGTGAGAAGAGTTTTCAGAATTGAAAAGGAGGTTAACATCGGCACTGTATTAGTTTTACAGACGCTCACCAAGACTTTGACATTTATTGTGATGCATCGCGTCGAGGATTGGGATGCGTGTTGATGCAAAATAGGAAGGTAATTGCCTATGCATCGAGGCAATTGAGACCACATGAGGAGAACTATCCGACTCATGATTTAGAATTAGCTGCCGTAGTGCATGCACTAAAAATATGGCGTCATCATCTCATCGAAATAGATGTGAAGTATATCACGATCATAAAAGCCTTAAGTATATTTTCACACAAGTGACCTAAATATGAGGCAAAGAAGATGGTTAGAGTTAATCAAGGATTATAATGTGGGAATTCACTACCACCCGGGAAAGCCAACGTGGTGGCGACGCCTTGAGCGTAAAGAACCACAGTGTAAATATGTGTTGGAAACAAGTCGAGCATTGTGTAGGGATTTCGAAACTAGAATTGGAAATGGTACCAAAAGGATTCCTAGTAACTTTGAAGTAAGACCTACTCGAAGATCGATCGGGAAGGCGGAAAGATGATGATAAGATCAAAAGAATTAAGGGCAAATGGATGAAGGCAAAGCAAAAGATTTTAAACTGGATGAACAAGGTACTATGTGGTTCAAAGGGCGATTTGTGTGCCGAACAAAAGGAGTTGAAGGCGATTAATTTTGGGAGAGGCCCATGACTCCAAGTACTCAATTCATCCAGAAGTGCGAAAATGTATCAAGATTTGAAGGAAAAATTTTGGTGGCCAAGCATGAAACGAGAAGTCGCGAATACGTTGCATTATGTGACATATGCCAAAGGGTCAAAGCTATGCACCAAAGGCAGCAGGCTATTACAACCCTTAAAGATACCGAATGGAAATGGGAGGAAATTGGTATGGATTTTATAACCGGATTGCCCGTAACGCAAAGTGGATATGATTCCATATGGGTCATAGTAGATCGCTTAACTAAGGTGGCACATTTCATACCAAGAAGACCACTTATTCCGAGACCGTTAGCGTAACTTTATATGTCCGTAATTGTCTGCTTACATGGAGTGCGAAAAAGATAGTGTCGGACGAGGTACCCAATTTACCTCCAGATTCGGGTAAGCTTCATGAAGCAATGGGGACTCGTTTGAACTTCAAGATCAAAGATACCATCCGCACGGATGGACAAAGCGAGAGAGTCAATCGATATTGGAAGATATGTTGAGGGCATGTGCCTTAGCATATTCCACTTCATGGGACAAGTGTTTGCCTTATCTTTGAGTTCGGCTATAATAACAGATTATCAAGCGAGCTTACAAATGTCTCCATTTGAAGCTCAGATGGTAGGTCTGTCGAACACCATTGAATTGGAATGAGACAGCGACGACATGTTTTCGGACGGACATTCTTGAGAAGCGGAAGCACGATCACCCAGTCGGGAAAGATTGAAGATTGCACAATCCAGTAAAAGAGTTATGCCGACAACCGTCGCAGGAACTAAGCTTTGAACCCAAGATTTTGTGTATCTTAGAGTAACACCACTCAAAGGAGTCGAAGGTTCCATGCAAAAGGGAAGCTCGCACCTGATATGTCGGACCATTCAAAATCTTGAGCCGTAGAGGTGAAGTTGCGTATCAATTGAGTTACCGCAGATCTTTGGCAGAGTGCATGACGTATTCCATGTGTCTCAATCAAGAAGTGTCTTGAGCAGGAAGAGCAAACACCTTTGGAGGCAATTGAGCCGCAAGAAGATCGACTTACAAAGAACATCCAATGAAGATTCGGACGAATGGACGGAGAGACAAGGAACAAGTCAACGCGTTTTCGCAGAGTTCGATGGAGCAACCATTCGGAAAGTGAAGCAACGTGGGAACGTGAAGAAGATCTCAAGAAGGAGTTCCCTAACTTTGCTTTATAGATACTCAATCTCGGGGACGAGATTCTGTTAAGGGGGGGAGGTTTGTAACACCCTAATTTTTGCTCTAATTTAAATTTTGAGAGTATTTTTGATTTTTGTGAATTTTTGGGAATTTATTGAAATTTATTTGGAATTACTCAAAACTAGCCTTCCTTGAAAACAATTAAATAATGGAAAAGTTCTAGCAAAGTTTTATTGAAAATATTTTATTTGAGTTCCAAATATCTCAAAGTATTTTCTGGAATTTTTCTAGAATTTTTCTGCTATTTTAAAAGCCCCAAATGATTTAAGTGAATTTCTAGAATTATTTTTATTGAAAAAGGTTTTAAAAGTGGCTATGAACAGTAATGGGCCGAGCCCATTACTGTGCGCGTCGCCGGCCCATCCGCGCCGAAACCCTAGCGCCGCCCAGCCAAGCCGTTCGATCCGGATCGCACGCCTGTGCGTGTGCCACGTCGCCCGCACGCGTGAGCCTTCGGATCGTCGCCGCACGGACGCGCGGGATTGCGCCACGTCGGTCGTCTTCGCGAGATCACCGGAGCTAATGCCGCCGACCGTTCCCGCTCGTTTCGCCGCCTGTAGCGCGCACGTCGAGGCCCCTTTAAGTGCACCGAGTAGCGCGTCCGGCAGAGCTCCTTTCGCTGCGTCTTTTGACTCCTCGCACGCACGCCGAGACCCTCTCTAGCGCCCGTACGAGCTCGCCGTAGTTGCGTCCTTGTGCCGCCGTTGTTTTTGCTTCTCTCTCGCCGTCCGTCGCTTTCGCGTGCTCGGCCCGTTCCGAAGTTCACCGAAGCAAGACGATCGAGTGGACCACTTCTTCTCGCCGGAGAAGCCCCGCAGCGCCGTCGCCGAGGTCATCTTCCCCAGCTCCGGCAACCTTCGCTTCTTCGCCGCCGTCAACCTCGTCGAACCGCGCCGACCGTCCGATTTGCATCGTTCGGTTCTGGTGAGTCCACGTAGCCTCCATCTCTGTAGATGTTTAGATTGAATCGTAACCGTTAGATCTAGAACGAACGGCTTGGATTAGATCTAATGTCTGCGATATGTTTTTGTCTTAACCGCTGGATCGATAGTGGACGCAGAGGATTGAACCACGCCGCACCATGAGCGAGAAACAGCTCCGTACCGTGGACCGCTGGATTAGATCTCGAACGGTAGAGATTGGATCTGGTTTTGCCCTAAGGATCTGCGCCGTTCAGATTTGAACGAGCGGCGGAGATGGCACCGTACCCTCGCCAAATCGCGTGCTGACGCGTGGGCGTTTTGACCGAGCGAGACCGATCCGCCGTTGCCGCGCGCCACGCGATCGTGCGCGTGGCTACGAGTAAACCGAGGCGTCGCGATGGCGGTGTGGTGCTGGCCGTTAGATCCGAGGGCACCGCTCGATCGCGCGACAGCGTGGCCGTCGCGGAATCGCGGCGCCGTCGGTGCGGAATCCAACCGTTGGATTTAGGCCGGCCACCGGATGCGCGACGCGTGTCGCACGCATCTCGGCTTATTGCGGCGCGTGAGGATCGACCGTCGGTTTTAGCGAACGGTGCGGATTTTGCCGCGTGGCTGCACCGCTCGCGGAACCAAGCCCACGGAGACCGAGCCAACCCGTAGACTCGGTCCATAGATCAGAGCGACGTGGCGACCTGCAGGCGTACACGCGTCGTCGGCCGACGTCATCGCCGACGCCATAAATATTTTCATATATAAAATATTTTGGCCGGAAATTATTTCGGTGCTGACGTCATCATGAGGCATGCTGACGTCATAAATGTGAATTTCCAGTATAACAATAATTTGGAAAAATCGGATTTTCTTAATTTCTGTATTTTCAGATTTTATTCAAACTTCAAATGACTATAACTTTTGCATTTTAACTCGGATTTGGGTGATTCAAATTTCTAAAAATTCATAAAATTGTGAGCTATTTATTGGTGAATTTTATTTGAATTCTTGAGGACATATAGTCTTCTGTATTGGCTATTTATTGTATGCTTTGTTTGTACGCCAGGCGTAAATTTGCCGGAAGTTTCGAGGAAGAATTCGTCGCTCAAGACCAAGCTTGAACACGACCAGCAACTCTTTGAAGGCAAGTGATGCTTTGATCATTTTGATCCCAGATTTTAAAATGTAATTTATGCTTTGAAACTATGCATGCTAATTATTTAAAATGAATTTAAATTAATTTGGGATAATGTAGTTAATCAACCCATTTTGTTATGCCACCTTGAATTATTAATTGTATGCCTAGATCATTGTCACCCTAAGTTCGATTATATTAGTTGGATGTTAATATTGTGCCAACACGGAGGCTAGACCGTGAGTAGATGCTTAGCCTTGCGTGAATCATGAATGATCTTTGGAAAAATGCTACAATATTGATTAAAGACATATTGAATGTATTTTGAAAAGTGGTGTGATGATGCCACATGTTGAGATTGAGGTACAAAGAACTGTGTGGTTCGCATCGATATTGAGTTATTCTTGGCATGTGTTGCACAATAATCAACCGGGTGGAAAATGATTTAGGCTGGGCAAGTGGCAAGAGGTCAGGTGCTGTGGGCTGTGTGGCATTGGGTTGTTGAGTGATGTGAGTCCTGTGCCACATTGGGTCGTGTGCCATCTGTTGAGTGTTGAAAGTCTTGCCTTGGCCGCTAAGGACTTCACCTTGCAAGCCTTTGATCCGAGTCACCCGCATAACCACATGTCCGACATGGGACAGACCTAGTTGACTAGGGTTCGATATCTTTCCTCCGATACTCGGGGTGACAAGACACGGGGTGTATCTGTATGGGGAGCGCACTGTGCTACGGCTTGGTGCCCATCCAACGGTGATTGGCCGGTCCTATACTTCGCTCTGTGTGAGGGAAGTGATAGTAAAGGCACACCGAGAGGTTCTTTGGTTAAGGTAGAAGTTCTAAAAGCTTTGTTGCGGACAATCACCTGTGTGGTGAGCGGTCAGATCTTGTGGGTAAAGTGTACAACCTCTCCGCAGAGTGTCAAAACTATTCGAATAGCCGTGCTCACTGTGATTGAGCATTGCTCGGGATTACAGTCAAGGGGTAGTTTTTCATAAACAAAACATGGAAGGGTGGTGTGTGCGGTGTTGGAAATGAACTAATAAGGTCGTGGTGCCGAGAATCTTCAAGAAAACCATTTGAAATTAGTATTACTTATATCTGTTTCAACGCTTAATCTAAACAAGATACTAGTTTAAAAATGTCGCTTGATGCAAAAGGATCATTTAAGCCAATCCATTGGAATAAGCTTTGCATATAGTAATAGTCTTTGCATTCATGCATTACTTGTTGAGTGCCTTGTGTACTCACCCCACCTTGCTTATCAACCCCAACATCGTGGAGGAGACTACACCAAGATGGGAGGAGGAGTACGCCGAGGACACGAGCAACTAGGGGCAAGCTCAATCGGTTGCTCGTGGCAAGATGGATGCTTACACGACTTTTTATGTTCCGCCGCTATTTCTTTGTTTTGAATAATGTAAGCCTGCGTGGTCGACTTATCTGTAAGAGACCATAAGGTTGTACAACTCGCTTTATATACATGTTTGCACTATTTATTCTTATATCCTTGTGAATGTCGTGATGTGCAACCTCAGATGATGTGTGTGCTAGCGTGATCTCGGATCGCATGTAATACACAGAGGGTCCGGATTTGCAGATTCGGGTCCCGACACAGGGCTTGTGGATAGTCTATTACTCTTGGAACTAGCTGTTCCTAGATGGTTGGAGAAGTTGTTGGTGCGACCTATCCAACAGAGATTGTGGAAGGCCACCATTATCGTGAAAGGTTGAGACTCACCTCACTGGAGTAGTGAAAGAGTCAAGATAGTGGAAAACCAAAAGCTATTGAGATTGGCTGTTTGGTGGAGCAATACTTTTGAGGAAGTGCTCTAACAGGGACGTAGGAGTGATCTCTGAACCTCGGTGGAAAATCATTGTGTTCTCCTGTGTTTGTTTTTATTGCTCATTATTCTCTTATAGTTTCTCATTTGAAATTCCCTTTCTTACAAAGTTTTCTTGAACAAGTGTTGTTCTGAACTTTTATACTAATTGCTTCTGTTTCTGCCTTTTATTGAGAAAAGTTTTTCATAATAATAATAACAAAAAGTTTTAAAGTTGCCTATTCACCCCCCTCTAGGCCAACTTGGTCCTTACAAGGCGACCGACATGTGCTACACCCAGAAGGGTTGGTTTCAATCTTGGTATGGTTATTCGAAAAGGAATCGAAACTCTTTTGGTCGCGTAAGTGTGTACAGTGCAACCGGATGGCTCATATTTGTTTGAGTGAGGGCCATTTGATTAATACTCCGTGCACGGGACTATTGGTGGCAGTGACATACACTTAAGTGGAGTATGGGTGTCACCTCTAGTCCAACGCACAAGTGAGGTTTGATTCATATTTTTATGTGCCTACAAGAGGTGGTTTGAAGGTTAGATCTCAACAATAAATTTATGATTTACGGGTACCTTCGATTTAGCAAAGTCAAGCACAAAGACAACGGCACACGATGTATACAGGTTCAGGCCCCCGGAAGGAGTAATACCCTACTTCCTGTGTGGATGACGTATGTATTGGAGCATCAAGAATAGAACAAATTGTCTAGCCCTAGTTTACAATGAAGATTAGATCTAGGCAATGGCTAAACTATGGCTGGAGGTTGATGAAGCGTGGTTCGTCGACTTCTGGTTGCTCTGCATCTTCTAAAAGCTCTAAAAATTCTTCTCTGGTATTATTTTTTTGGCTCTCCCTCCTGAGGATACCTACCCCTGGTCATATATAGTCGGGTTAGCCCGGCCTCGGGTTGAGTTGTAGTCGGTTTGGAATACCAAATCGTAGCCAATGAAGAGTCCACCGTCGCATGATCTTCATAGCATATCCAAACTTCCCTGGATACCAGGCGTACTCGAGTCGGTTTCCTCGCAATGGGAAAAAGTGATCGAGTCCTTAGTATGGAGATATCCCCTCCACGTATATCTATCCCATAGAATCGGGCCCGTGATATCCGGAGTTTCTAGATGCTTGGTTGAGCGTATATGGTATAGTCTTCATATTACTGGTATGTATTCATACCCCATATTTAGATATTCGACAGTAGCCCCTGAACTCTACTCAGTGGAGGGTCCGATCAAGCGCTTGTTCTATTACTGTCAAGTTCTGGCTTGGTCGAGTAAGGCTTTCCCAGCTTGTGGTCGAATGACTCGAGTAGATTGGGAATCACTAAGAGTAGGGATGTTGTTGGGTCGAGTGCCCTGCCATCAGCCCATCTCGAGTCCTTAGGTTGGCCACAAGTTACTCGATGTCGACTCATCGACTCGAGTCTGAGTAGAGTTAGAAAATTCAGAAAATCAAAACGTTAGGTAGTTGAACATTTATTGTTCTCGTCTGCAATGTCAAGATGGGTGCAGTGCCATCATTCCGCCTTTCGCGCTGATCAAGGCGTCATGCCGCGGGGAGTGAATCGTTCGCTTGGAGAGAAGATTTTGGTTTATAAATTCCCAGATCTGGAACTATAGCCATTCCACTCCTGTTTTCCATCAGCCTTATTCTCGAAGCCTCTGTCACACTCCTTAAAACCTAGTGTCGCCACCTTCAAAAATCATGTCCCCTGTCTCTCTCAATGGCATCCAGCTCTTCAGCCATCACCGGAGTTTCCCCGTCGCTGGAGAAGAATCCTAAGGTGGTCGCATATGCTTTCCGCAATGACGCAGCGGTCTTCAAAGATGAGGCCCTCCAAAAGATGTGGCAAAAGTCGATGATGACTTCAAAGATGAGGACCTCCAAAAGATGTGGCAAAAGTCGATGATGACGGAGAAGCACCTTTCTGAATTGGTGAAGGATGGTTTCGTTCCTCCTTGGGGGTTTTTCCATTGGAGGCCGTCACAAGGTGAACTGTATCCCACCCCTCAAAATGAGGATGAGACCATTGTGTTCGAGGCCTTCTTTCGCTGCGGACTCAACCTTCTCCCTTCACTATTCTTGCTCTCGGTTCTTGACTTCTACAAGATCCAACTCTTCTACTAGAGCCCCAATTCAATTACTATGCTCAGCGTGTTTGTCCATCTCTATGAGGCCTATCTGGGGATCCAGCCTAGCCTCAATCTATTCCGGCATTTCTATAATCTAAAATGGGCGAAGAAGAATGATGCTATTGGGGGTGCCGGTTTCCACCACCGCAACAAAGTGTCGAGCGCATATATTCCTGTCCCCGTAACCTCTTCCTGGCAGTTAGACTAGAAGAAGTTGTGGTTTTACATCACCTCTTCGAACACCGTGAACTGCCCTCTGGCTCATCGACCACTTCTCCCCAATTCGATTGACCTCTGGACGAAAGTCCCTCCTTCGACTACCCGCAATACTCATTACATCCGGAAGATCGAGGAGTTGAGAGAGATCAGGTTGACCGGGTGGCACATAGCTAGAGATTTCATCGTGCGCCGATCGAGTCCGTTGAATTGCCGGGATCACTTGGCCTGGGACTACTCCGGAGTCGATGATGCCACCAGGGACAATCCTGGAAGTAAGTACTTGTAATTTGTGTTCTTTTTTGCTTTAGTCGATGAGTAGTAAACTGACTTGCAACTTGCCAGATTTGTCAGACTCGGACATCTCCTCCAGGCTGAGCAAGATGGTCCAGGGATCAGAACCTAGCGCTTGTAGCATCAAGGCATACTCGCTTGCCAATCCTCGGCCAGACATGAGTACTGTTTCATGGTTCGTAATGCATCGTTCGTGCATCTACCTTCCACTTTAACCCAGTATCCTGTCAGGAAGCCAAGTTCGACGATGAAGGCAGGCCGATCGTGGGAGTCATCAGTCTAGAGGATGACGAGCTGATCCGAGACGATGATCAAGCATCAGGCTCTGTCCCTGCTGATGCCGTCTCTCCTTTGAATGATCCGGCGCCTACCATCGTCCCACGTGATAGTGGGGTTGCCCCGGAGCAAGAAGCGACCTAGTCTCCTCAAGTGATAAGGTCGGTGTCTCTAGTGCCCCATCGTCTAGCCAAGCGTCCACGCACCTCATCGTCGAGACCATCCAATTAGGTGATCTTCAATCGCTCACTTGGCTGCTATGAAGTCCCTTCTAACATGATCCAACAGATTCTGGACGACCAGCTAGCCGCCTGGGGGGCTGATACACTCAAGTCGACGACTTCCACATAGACATCACCTCGAGTGGGCTCTCCATCGGCTAGGGTGATCAAGCAGGTAACACTACTTATCGGTCAATGCTTGTTGGATTTGCTTTTGGCGAACTTTTGTTCATAGTAACCACTTGTTCGCAGGTTCCATCGTTGGCCACTATTCCGCCGACACCATATCCTCCACCGGCTGTGCTAGTCGAGAAGCCACCTATCGGGACCAGACCAGTCTTGATGAAGACAACTGCGTAGAAGAAAAAGAATGTGCAGGCGAAGGCTGCTGCTGATGCTGCGCTGCTCAAGGCCAAGGTCAGCCAAGACAAGGCAGAGGCTAGCACGAAGATGGTCGAGGTCGAAAAGGCTGTAGTGGATACGGTGCTTGCCACTCTGCAGTCGGAGACACTCGAGCACATGACCTCATTGACACGCCTTGCAACTTCCTACATGCTCGGCATGGTGAAGAGCCACCATCCGGACCTAGACTTCTCGATATTGGACGACGAATTTGCGTGTGAGGCGAGCGAGGCTGCCGACCACATCGAGTCCTTCAGAGACCTTGCCGAGAGGTTCATGACCCAATTTGAGCTGTCTCTTACCTGGCGACGGTGATGACGCCAGCTAGGGTCCTTCTGCCTAAACATGCTTGTGTAATGGTCAAACCTTTTTGGCAACTGTGGTCTTGTATGAAACTGCTAATTAATTTGCTTGTCTATCATGCTTTGCCTGCTATTCCATTGTAAATGAAATAGAGAAGCACAAGTAGATGCAAATTTGATCTTAGCACTCATAGACTCTTGATAAGTATTTCATAGCCACGCGCATCCTTGACCGTATCTGCACACAGGGCTAGAAAAACTTTCACTAAATGACTTAGCCCCCGAGTGCATACTCTAAGAGGCTGTATATAACATAAACGCTATGTAAATTGGAGTGAAACTACATGATTTTTGCATGTCTTTATCGACCATCCGTCTTAGACTTTGTAGCAAGCATGAACTTGTGAGTTGTGCATGTAGAATTGACTAGAACCCTCGTCTTCCACCATCCGTTGAGCTTTAGATGTCTGTCAATCTAGTGCTCATATGCATACAGGATAGAATTGCTCGCCGTCGGGTTCAGGCATGACTACCCTCTAGTTTTGTTCGCTGACATGCTAAGTATGCGATCGAGTAAATGCGTTCAAAAAATCGCATGTAAGAGAAATAAAAAGAAATAAAGAGATTGTGCCTACAGTACCCTACTCGATAGAAGTATCGACCAGGAAATATAGCAAGGTACAGAGTTACCTATAGCCCTCGACTCCTTACTCGATGATATCATCAAATAGGGAGTAGAGTGACGTAAGCACAACCAGTGATGTAGCCTTCAGCTCCTTGCTCAATAGGTGGATCGAGCAAAAAGTGAAGCATCAGCATCGCAGATACCTGTTGTGACCCCCAACCTCTTATTCGATAGATGTATCGACCTGAAAGTGGAGCCATGTAAAGAGAAGATCGAGCGATGTAGCCCCCGACCTCCTACTCGATGAGTGCATCGAGTAGAGTGTTGAGCATATGCATCGAAAAATACATGATGTAGCCCCCGACTCCCTGCTCGATGACTTTATCGAGAAAGGAATAGAGCGTGAGCATTGAAAATAGCAGCCCCTGACCGTACACTCAGAACGGTCGGAGTAAAAACCCATTCCAATAGTTGGGGTACTATTGCAACCTTCGCGCCCCTTCGGCTTCCACACAGTGTGTCATCCGGTCAATGTCATAACTTAACACATCTTCGGTTTCCGTACTTGTGTGGAAGTGCAACGGAGACCTCATGGATTAGAACCAAAGCGAATCTTGACAGAGCTGTTCAACAGTGCGACCCGTTCCCAGAGCTATAAATAGACGGGACTTGTAGTCGTCTGCCACACTACGTTTTCTTTCTTACCTTCTGCTCATAGCGCCTTAGTTCTTCAACCGCACCCATGGCTTCTACTCCACCATCGTCCCCATCTCTGGAGATCCTCGAAGAGTCCCCTCCCCCTACACCACTGGCCGTAGTTTCTCCAGGATGGATCATCATCTCCTCCGATGATGAGGAGGAGATCAACTGGGACGCCATCGAGAGGGAGGTCTGGTCGAAAGAGGAAGATGAGGCTGGCGGGGAAGAAAACATCGCCGTCGAGGAAGATGAGGTCACCTCCGCCTACTGTGTTGTCAAAGAAGACGACATTGCCGGCGTCACCAGAGGAGAAGAAGGTGAAGCTCAAAACAGCTTCATCAACTCGGCCTCTACACGTGCTCCACGCTTTATCGGCGCGCTGCCGCCCTCAGCGAAGTCTCCTTCTCCATCGACAACCGGCGGGTCTTTGCGTCTTCCCCCAGTCCATACGAAGGGCGAAGGCCCATCCTGGGGTAGTTCCTCTTTTAGTCCCCGTGGGTGTAGAAGAGGCGGCGTGATGCCTCTGAGGGCAAGTAGCAGTAGGGTACCTTCCTCATATGTAATAGGATAACTTATGTTAGTTAATTTTAATGAACTCGTACTTACCTTGTTTTATGATGCACTAGTTCTTTCGTTCACACGTAAATGTTTTCCAGTTGATCGATGTTCCATGAGTGTGGAATATATGAAACCAGGTATCTCTATGACTAGCCCAAACGTCACCTGAAGATAAGACAGGCACAAAGGCAGTGCCCCGCGCCAAGCCTTGTTATCGTATAAAAGGAGGAGTACGCCTTATAGATGGAGGCGTATATTTGGATATGAAACATACGGTTGTAATCCGAGTCATTAATAAGATAGATAAAGATGTAAACTCTATCCTGTAACCGACTAGAATCTTGTAAACCAATTGGGATCTCCTAACCGATCAAGACTCTGTAAGCTGCACCACTACCAGTATATAAGGGAGAGGGCGGGCATTAACATAGGCATCAAGCCATAGAGCATAGCACACCTCATATCGCCCAGAGCACATCACGCTTTGAGCAATCTTAGATCCAAGAGATCCGTATAATCCCAGCACACAGGATTAGGGTATTAACTCCATCGCTGAGGGCCTGAACCTGTCTAATCCCCTGTCTTGTGTGACCTTCGAGTTTGAGATCTAGCGTCTGCCCCATAAATTTATTGCTGACTACAAAAGTCGACAGTTGGCACGCCAGGTAGGGCAAGCATGGTGTGATTCCTGGAGCATCGTTCCATGGTGTGATTCCTGGAGCATCGTCGCTCCCACTCGGACAGATTTCCTTGCCCGTCACCTTTGGCACCAAGGACAACTATCGGACTGAGTACATAAATTTTGAGGTAGCGGATTTCGAGATGGCGTATCACGCTATCTTGGGAAGACCCAGACTAGCTAGATTCATGGCTATCCCGCACTACGCCTACTTGATGATGAAAATGCCAGGACCAAGAAGCGTCATCACGGTTCGCAGCGACGTTAAGCGGTCCCTGGAGTGCTACCGGGAGAACCATGAACTCGCCGAGCTGAGGGAAGGGGCCGATGAGAGAAGGGGGATCCAAGTAGAAGAGGACACGATGAAAGAAGAGGGAGATATCCCGTCCAAAAAGCAGGCCACGTCAGGGATGAAACCTGGCGAAGGAACCAAGAGAATCATTCTTGACCCGTTCGATTCGACTAAGACGACTCTGATCGGGACAGGGCTCGAGGACAAATAGGAAGACGAGCTCGTCACCTTCTTCCAAGCTAACAAGGACATCTTCGCGTGGAAACCATCCGACATGCCGGGTGTCCCCAGGGAGGTGATCGAACATTCTCTGCACATCAACAAAAGTGCGAATCCAATCAAGCAAAGGCTTCGGCGGTTCGCTCCAGATCGCTGGAACGCCATCAAACAGGAAATCACCAAGCTTTTAGCCGCATACTTTATAAAAGAAGTGTATCATCCAGATTGGCTGGCAAACCCTGTACTAGTTCAAAAAAAGAATAAAACTTGGCGCATGTGCGTTGACTATACCGATCACAACAAAGCCTATCCGAAGGATCCTTTCGGGTTACCTCGGATTGATCAAGTAGTTGATTCAACCGCCGGTGTAGATCCCGAAGTTTCCTCGATGCCTACTCGTGGTACCACTGATTCGCCTAAAGGCGGAAGATCATATCAAGACTTCGTTCATCACGCCCTTTGGGGCCTTTTGCTATACCACAATGGCATTCGGGTTGAAAAACGCTGGAGCGACGTATTAACGCATGATACAGTGGTGCTTTCACGCCCAACTCGGACGAAATGTGGAGGCATACGTGGACGACGTCGTGGTGAAGACTTGGGAAAAGATGGACTTCATCACCGACCTAACCGAGACGTTCGAGAGTCTAAGGGCCTTCAGCATGAAGCTTAATCCCGAGAAGTGTGTTTTCGGAGATTCTTCAAAAAAAACTGCTCGGGTTTATCATATCACAGCGAGGCATTGAGGCCATCCCAGAGAAGATCAGGGCCATATCGAATATGGAACCACCAACTTGCCAAAAGGACGTCTAGAAGCTCACAGGATGCATGGCCGCACTCAGCAGGTTTATTTCTCGGCTGGGTATGCGAGGTATGCCATTCTTTAAACTCCTTAAGAAGCAGGACAAGTTCCAATGGACTCCAGAGGCACAACAGGCGTTCGAAGATTTGAAGACCTTCTTGACAACACCCCCGGTTTTGGTTTCACCGATGCCAGAAGAACCTTTGTTACTTTACATTGCGGCAACAAATCATGTAGTCAGTGCCACAATCATCATCGAACGAGAAGGGGCAGGCCATGTGCAGAAGATCCAATACCTGGTCTACTTCGTCAGCGAGGTTCTGAGCGAGTCCAAGGTGCAGTATTCACAAGTATAGAAATTACTATATGCCGTACTCCTAAAATCTCGCAAGCTCAAGCACTACTGCCAAGAGCATACTGTTTCGGTGATCACCTCCTTCCCAATAGGAGATA